>OX421890.1:6238494-7676989 GCA_949128085.1 Cetonia aurata
AAAAACAGCAAAGGCTAAACTGCATTACAGAGAATGGTCAGCAACGCGCAGCTTCCCAACAGCAACTACGGAAGTGCTACTAAATATCACACCTCTTCATCTGCATATTAGTAGGATGGTGGTCCTCAGTGCGTACAAGCTAAATTTGACACCCAAATTTAATGCAATGAGCTTATAGGACGCCACACTGTCCTGTGGAAGACCTCGAATCAGAGGTAAGATGACTAGAGATGCCAATGGAAATTATGCCCGTTAAACTAAACCATTTTGATTCCAAGTCCAGAAGAATGAAGCTACTGAGAGAAACTAAAATTTGAAAAGGGATCCCTGAATTGCAAAAAAAAAACACAGGCGGATGCAAGTGGAAACAATGGGTAGGAGTCTGTCAATAGTGTCTCAATAGTTTTAGGATAAACTCCAATCATTTTGTTCGGGCAGAAATATTTGTCAAAAATGTTTCTGCCCAAGAAAACCTCGAGAAATTAATGAATAGATAACATCTATGTATGCACCGATAACCAAGCCACGTTATGCGCTTTAAAATCGAACATCTTTGAATCTAACCTGGTGCTTAAACAATGCAATGGGACATGCTATGATAAACAAAATCATATTGGTATTTGTTCCTGGGTTTTCTTAGATTAAAGGTAACGACATGGCTGATCAACTGACCATAGGAAGGGCCAACAGTCATCAATCCTCTCTGAGTGCTTTCAAAACTAATCTGTTCCTAAAGCCGTTTCCATTCAATCGGCGCTCTTACTATTTCTCTCGTCGAAAGAACTACTTAGAAATTAACATAGACAACCTCAAATTGGCATACTTATTTCGGTCAAGACCTGGAGAATCTGTAAGCAAAATCCGATCATTAATTTTGACTGAAGGAGTATCTGCAGATTCATTAAAAATGTGTTGCTAAATGGCAATGACAACACAATAAGGAAGATTCTACAATAAAATAGTCAAACCTTCGACCTTATAAATGAATTGATGCCAAGATAAAGATAGATATGTGCAGTTTACAATTACATTTATTTTATTTTTAGTACAAGGCTGTTCTTATATTTCTAATTCCGATACCACCCTGACAACAATGCATTAGATAATATGATTTAATCATTGACAGCGGTACAATAGGACATGCACCCGAACATACAACAATATATCGCACCATTCAGAACCCTAAATAACTATACAATTTATTCCAAATAATTGGACGCCCCATTCAGAATATTAATGGCCCTAATATATTAGCAGTACTTTTCAGGGCTGAGTGCTATCGTAACTCCGACTGCCACCCATAAATTATCCCGCTACAGTTCTAGCGATAATGTATTAAAACGAAATGACGAACGAGACAATGATAATTCCAGCACCGCAGTAACAATTTTATTCCGTGTTATTTCCAAATGAAAGAAATAAGTAGTGTCGGTACAATCGAGACACGAATGTTATTAAAGATAAATTAATATTTGTACAAACGATAGTATTCGTGTGATGTCTTTTTGTGTACATATATGTGAATGATGGTAGGATAGAAACATGGCAACAAGACAGTCATAATGAGGATCCAATTAATTCTGTTAATGAAAAGCAAATACAGCTATAAGTCAAATAAAACGATGGTAATCCAGAAACAAGTCGTTAGAATGCTGAGAATATCTGCTTGCTAAGGAAGAATCGATCAATTAGCTTCAATATTTACTAATTAGAAGCAACCATTAATAATATATATATGTAGCGTTAAAAAATTAAGTGATGAGACAATCCTACTGACTGCGCCACTTATAAAGAAGGACAGTAATAAACTGTCACTAGTAATAGCGTTGCAAAAAGCATAGGACAACAAGAAGCAACATCTAATTATGCAATTTGCTTTTATTGACATTCAATTCGCAACTTTACCTTGATTCAGAGAAGGAAAGACAGTAATTCTTCTTTTTATTTTCAAACATTCTGTGCCCGATTATAACGTGATATACTTAACATATGTAGATGGATTGACTGGGGGTGAGTATTCACGAAGAATTAATGTTTGTAAAGCCTTTCTAGGAAACACCACCGATTTTTTACTTTTAAAATAAACTGCATGCGCTCAGCTGAACGTTAAAACCTGTCATAAAAGCTGTCATACATATTTTGAGTCATGAGAATTTTGCAACAAAAATCAATGGCAATAAATGTTGAAAGTGTTGTCCGTTAAACAATAGTATCACCGTTGTTCCAAACTGCGGCGTAAATTTTCAAAAACATCTCTCTGAATTCCGCGGCGGATTGCAGTTAGTCTTCGACGAAGTTCCTCTAAATTTTTAGGTTGTGGGGTAAATAAACCAGCCGTTAAATAACCCGATAAATAAAAAATCTAGTCTAGCATCAAATCAGGCGATTTGGCTGGTCATTCTATAGGTCCTCTTTCCTCCTCGATAAAACTATTTCAGGAAATTTTTCATAAATTTCCAGATTTCTAGAAATTCAGCGTGAGAAGTTTTCAAATGAACACCCGGTATATACGCGATAGAGTTTCTACGAGAACTAATACGTCTTGTCGATGCATCCAGGAAGTCGAGTAAGTACTTTATGGACGAAAACGTACAATACGACAGCAAATTAGACTATTAATCTTTGGAAAAGACGTTGTTGGAAGCGATCAGTTATAATGCCAAGATGAAGGGCTGCTTTGAACGTTTACATAGCATTGACTAATATTAGATATGTATTTTGATGGATGCGTTTCGTGTAAAATACGATCGAAATTAACGAATTTGAGGTTAGGCGTTTGGATGAAATGTTCAATGGTAGATTAATGCAAGAGATAAAAGAGTCCCAATTAATTAAGACAATAATATCACGAGTGACAGCTAACCAGTAACCCTTCTCAGTCAATAAATTATATTTTTATAGTTATTATTGTAGCATTGTAAGTGTAGAATAAAAATTAAAAAAAAAATAGATTAAAATAAAATATAAATTATTGTCTAGCAAGAACCACGTAGAGGAGAGTGAAATCTTGCTTGGATAGGAAACTGGCTGAGGTGATAGGTAAAATGGTAATAGAAAACGTAAAATTAAACTCTTGATAAACGTAATAATAAACCAAAAATAAACTCTAAAAATAATAACTATTAAATTAGAAAAGAAAATTGCAGATTCTTTGTTTATATTACAAGCTTTACTCAAAACTAAATTTAAGGCATGAGCATGACAATGTACAAAAAGAGCTTGAGGTGCAATTGTTTTTTTTTTACTTTGTAAAGCATTTAAGTGCCCTGCACTGAGAAAAATAGATAGTAACAATAGGGACAACTAACTTTATAGTTGGTTGTATTATAATTATATTAGAGCGTACCATCTTCCTAATAAACAGTAATACATGGATGAATACTGGGTACTAGATAACGTATTGTTGTCCTTGAGTTAATATCATTCATTATATTTATAATACGTGGTAACATCTGATGCACCATCATATGTTTGAGCGACTAATTTTTTTTTAAAATCATATTTTTCGCTGTTATTTGATAAAAGGTTAAATAAATCTTCAGCTGTTCGACCGGATGATACGTCAAAAAACTCCAAAAGTCTTTCAATAACTTCACCGCTCTTGACATAACGTAATATGATTGATAATTGTGACTTATAATAAATCTGTGGTTTCTACTTGCCAAGAAAAAAACGAAGCTTCTTTAATTTATGTGTCACTTTCTCGCTTTAACACAAAAAAAAATACAATCCATTGAATCATTTTGTATAGATTTAGATGTACCCGAAGAAATATTACTACACTGAGAAAAATGGATTGTAGAAATTAGATAGTAAATCTCTTTATGTTAATTAGTAACATAATTATTGTCAAAACGACAATATGTGGGGTATTAAGAGTAAAATAACCAGATGTTACCATGCTTATAGTAAGAGGTAAAATCTGGATGTTACCAGGTATTCGATGCATATTCAATTTCTAACATAAATGTTCGTAACGCTCTTCCCACCCCTTGCTCTATTCATTGTCGATCTTTACCGAAGAAATCGACCAATAAGCTGTATTGCCACTCACACGTGTTATGTACGTGTGATACAGGTGTACGTATTCGTGTCGGTGCATGTTTGTGTCTGCACAGAGAAAAATCCATGTTGTAATATTTACACTTCACTATTTGACGGAAATTGTAGTAAGAATTCCTACTATTGTGCAAAATTTTAGAACAACGGCGTTGCATTTTCCTATATCACGGTTACAAAAAAAGCAATAAAATTGTTAGGTTAGGTTAGGTGCTTGCAACAGTCACCTTGCTTTGATTATTGAAAACGGCATTCATAATGAGATGGAATGAAATGAATGCTGTATAGTTTTATATCTATATAGTAGGAATATCATAATACTCATAATTGGTTTAGCTACATAAATATGTGATACTACAGCTTTTGTCGTAAAGATGGCGCTACGCTTGTTTCATAATCTTTGAAATTCGTACTCAATGTAAATTGTGATCGGTAAATGTGGCTGCGTAATATCTATATGATGCTTATACATGGTTAACGTCGTGTAAAAAGTACTGTGGACAATCGCCCACAGACGAGAATTACGAGGCGCTTCAATACCGGTAGTACTCTACAGTACACGGGCCGGTCTGATTCCCGCAATCCTGCCCGATACGACGGCAATTCGCCCGGCTGTCACCGGCTAATCAAATTATATTAATTAATTATAATTAAAAATTATTAAACTATATTTATTATTGTTTTCATTGTTAACAGTTATTATCAAATATAGTCAGCGCTACTAGACATTTTTTTCACATTTACTAACATGTATGCTCAAATTAATAATACAAATATAGTACACTATACCATACGAGTTAATAAAAAGTATTCACAGATATTTACTATACAGATATTGTCACCGGTAATATAAAATATGATTGTCCCTATAGGAGCTATAAAATATATTAAAGTATACTATATTTATGTTAAAGAGTACTATCTATTTCTCTCAGTGTACTAACAAATTTATTAAAACTAGGTTCATATTTACTAATGAGTTCGAGTAATTCTTTATAATTTCCATGATTAAAAGAATTAAAAGTCTCATTGTGTCCCCGAAAAGCTAAATCTTGTGATGCTAAAAATATTGTTACGTCTATTAATTTTCTTAAATTTTTGCGGTTTTCTCTAACTTCATTATTTTAGGCAAAAATTGCATCTTTGCGCGCGCTGTCTACAGCAGTAGCAATGTTTTGTTTTCCAAATAATTTAAATTTGCACAACGATGAAATGTGTTCTTTAGACTTAGAATGCCGTTCAATAGCGCGCGGTAGATTTTTTAAATCTGTATAACCTAATTTCGACCACGTTTCGGTTTGGTTACAAAAAAGTAGACATGGCCAACAAAATAATCTTTCCCGTTCAATTGAACCAGTTAACCAACCACATTTAGTGTACCATAATGAACTAAAACCACGATTTTGCCGGTTGCCGTCGTTAGATACTACAGATAAATTAGGCCGTGGTTTCTCAATGTTTTGTACGATGTGTAATTTCCTCTCTATGTTTAAACAACTAAAAGAATTTCGTACCAACCAGTGGACAATATCTTGGCAAATTCTAATTTCGTTCATTTTATCAATTTTGTGTGCGTAACCTAACAAAACTCACCCAACGCTTCTTAAGTTATTAGTACTGGGAGCTGGGAGTCGCATGGGCAGTTGCGTAGCAACGTTTTACGACCGATAACGCAACACGCCGATCGGGTAGGATTTCACCGCAGCGGCAAGCCGCCAACCATACGTATTCGCCGTATAAAGTACACGTGCACTTACGGAGACGCATTGCTTTCAGCCATGCCGTTAATCATCGGTGCGGAAATCTGTGGCTAGCCTCCTCGCTTGCTATTATAGTGCGTACAGTAAAATTTCGGGCGTTATTGGAAATTTGTTTGCATTTTTAAATTAAGTAATGAATAAATATACTATTGATTGTATATTTTTTTGCAAAATTGCTTTATTTTAGTATATAACCGATGCTTAAACATTATTTTAATATATAATAAACGCTACTTATTTTATTAAAAATAATAGGGGAGGCTTACCTGCACATTTTTAAGGGAATTTTTTTTGGGTTAATTTTTTTTGAATATTTTGAAGGAAGCAATGAGTTTTTTTACTTTTACCTTTTTCCCACTAATGTTTCTGACGGTCTAATAATAATTAATATAAAAATAAATTGTGTGTCTAACTTCCAGTCGATATCTTTTAAATCTAAAGCACATTTGATCAGGCAAAATACACATTTCTCTTTTAGTACAGCAATCGTATGATGTAAAAGCGCAGACACATCTGTTTGAAATATCCTCAAGTCCCGGCCAATTTCCACCATTAACCTAACCTATCATCAGACTGCAATGGACATAATTCTGAGCGGTCATTTATCATCTTAACGGATCACCAGCTTCGCAGTACTCCGCTGTACTCCGTTTGAAAGAAAAGCAGTCTGTGAGGCACAAAGACGGAGACTTGAATCTCCCTAAAAGGTTTCCTATCCTAGAGAGCGGTATCTCCTTACATGAAATACCCTTCCCGCTTTTTGAACGTTCAGATCGCTTTAAGCGCAAAATATAAGGATGGGATTTCCCTGGTAAAAGGTTTCCACGTGACGTTAATCTGCCGGAGTGTGTGATATTTTCTATAATGTTTATGTTACGTGTTCGCGAGGAATTAATAAAACAGAAACAGTTTGACCTTAATCTAGAATGAGAAATTATATTGTAGATATTAGCTGGAAATATATTTATAGAAATCACGATAGTAATTATTAATAACAATAATGGTCGTGAGCTAAATCCTCGCCCAAACATTTGATTCGGCGTTGAATTAAGTCGTCTACTTACTAATAGAATCGATAACAGCAAACGGTGGCGCACGGATTTCTTTTACATTTTATTGGTTTAGGTGCGCTGAGATTGGTCAAACGTTAAGAGACGACAATCCGCCTTTGTGGACCCGGTCATAAATTCACCCGTTTCGCATCAAGCGCCGTGGAACGTGATCTGGTGAGCTGTCTGTGTATTTGTTCCATTCCAATCTGGAAATACTTTGTCCCGCTTTCACGTCGCAGCAAAGTTTTTATTGGGAGTTCGTGTGCGAGTTACACTTTGCGGGTTGAAAGTATGTTGCCAATAAAAAAATTTAATGAATAAAATTTTATATCTGAGTATACACATATGAGATATATAGAAGGATTTTATGTGAAAATATCGGAATGAATGAAAGACTTTATTGTAAAGCGAATAGTAGAAATTTTTTTTAGAACAATTATACATGTAAATAGTTTTGGGCTAGTCTAAGAAGTATGAAGGTAGCAATGTTGCAGAAAAAATAATAAATATAACAACAATTTTGATTAAAAGGACTAGACTCATTTATTATACATCTGAATTGATCCAGATAAATACAATCAGAAAGATTTTACAGTAAATAGCCCTCAATCAAAAATTATAGATACCTATCAAAATGTAAGCAACTGAATTGCCAATAATAGCGTAACAATTTGATAAATATCTCTTGCTCCAATTTTTCTGTGATCAAAGGATTGACTGTATAATTCAAATACATTTGACCACTTACAGTCATGTGAATGAATAGGGTTCTAGGAAATGATCGCCAAAGATACCAACGCATATATTAACTTTTATGATTTATTCTCTATTGACAATTTCTGTAATGGTTATATTACAAAATAAAAGCTACTATACTGCTAGTAGATCATACTATTTTCGCCATCATTTTCAAAGATCTATACGGACGCCCAAAAGAGGTAGCGATGTGTTCAACCCTACTGACGCACAGTGGTTCAAATCGAAATTGTTTACTCTTTAGTTTTAACAAAATTTACATTAAAAGTTGAGTAAATGCATGTTTTTGGGAATGCTAAATATGAAATTATGCATAAAAACCCGTATTTGTAAAACTCACCCTAAAATACAACCCTTAAACGTGAAAAATTGATAGCACTTAATACAAGTACGAAGACTATTTTTTATACAAATTATACAGTTTAGTTTGCAAATCCGAAGTATTTGTTTGTCAAAACCACCCCTTAATGCATTGAATTTGACATGTTTAGTAGTTTGTACTTGGTTAATAAAACGTATTTTTTGCTTTTAGAATATCGTGGTAACTTGGATATAATTTGCAACCACGTTTTAAAGCTGTTGCTCTAATAAGCATATATTGCTGTTTCGTAAAACCACGCGAGATAATAAATGATAAAGCTTCTTCAGGTGTCATGGCATTTTATTCTTGTTCGGGGCTCCTCCATTTTTCCATTATACGTCCGCCTCTTTTTCGAAAATAGCACACAGAATAATCTGCAAAAAGTTTCGACTCAAAGTTGAGGTTCAACTGATCGGGTGACAAGTCGGGTTTTGTTTTATATGTTCTGAATAGGCAAATATTGGATTATCTGTTACAAACAATTAATTTTCTTGTACCAGGTAAACATTATCCGATAATAAGTAATGATACTTAATAATACACTTAAGAATGTTTAATAATATTATAATGACATCAATAAATAAGGGCATTTGCTAGTGGTACACTCTTTTTAATTACACCCTAATTTCTATACGCAGAAACGTCTCAATTTTACTGAACTTTGAAAGCAAATATAAGTAGAAAAACTTATGTAAATAAGATGCATATTATTTACATCATCAAATAGAGCAACTATCCAAGATTGAATTACTGCAATTTTAACTTTGTACGAAGAAGTTGAAAATATGATTTTTGATCACGTTTTTCTGAACCACTGTGGGTTCTGTCGAAACATCCATGTCTTAATCTTGCTGACTGCGCCACTTAATTTGATCGCGTTTTTCGCGTTTTGAACCACTGTGTGACGGCGCCACTCTAAATAAGTGATGAGAAAAACAAAATGATAGCTTGAGGGAACAATCTCGAAGGATCCTGATTCTAAAGTTCGTACAAAATCAACATCCCGGACAAGACATTCGGACCTAATAATTCCTATACCGCCCGAATTTAAATTCCCGTAATTTCTACTCCTTTTTTTTACCCAAAACCCCGAAATCTCTTCGTATCTCAGACCGCCACTGAGAAACATTTACATTTAGAGAGTTTCCACGAAGAGACGACCCCTTCCCGTCCACCCCTCGCCGACTCCCAATCCCTCCAAGCCTTCGGGGGGTGAGAGAAGTAATGAAGAAACGCAACGATTCTTCTCCACGGCCGTCTGAATTTATATCCTTTCTCCGAGTAGACTGGAAGGATGCTGCTACGCCCAAGCAGAGGCATTACTTTGAAAATTAATCAAGCTCACCGTATATACGGAAAGCAGGGGGGATATCAAGCCACTCTGGCGTTCAACGATTTCGATTTATCCAAAGCGGAGGCGGGCTTCTAAATTTTTATGACCGTGTCGTGTGGTAATCGTTGCGAATGGAACAGAGGTTTCTCTTTATTTCTAGATCGGCGAAACGAGTTGGGGAGGTTCTGTTTGAAGACGGAATGAGAAATGGGGAGCGCGCACATCCGGGCATACTGTCAGGATTTATATATTGTATATTTTAATTGTTTTCTTTATATCTGGCGGTCTTGGCGATTTTAGAGAGTTGCTTCAAAGGGAAATTAAATCGGATTTGAGGGGATTTACTCGCCAGTCTTTACCGTTCCATCAGCGAGTAATCAAATACCTAGTTGAAACAATAGCGCCGATTGCTACCCCCCGGAGTTCATTGTTATTGCCGATTCCGGCTTTTTAAAATAACCGAAACTTCGAACACAAATCCCCTCTCCTCACCTCATCCGCGCCCGAACGCGAAACTCGTTCTCCTTGCTTGCGTTCTCATTGCTACTTCCTCCAGATGGAAGCGTGGCGAATCGAAAAAGGAAAAAAAAATCGCTCGCGAAAATATTTAATTAAATTCTTTTCGGCGCGGAAACTTTCAGAGCGAGCACACCCCCAAACCCTCCGCTCTCGATCCACCCTATTCCTTCGGGATAATACAGCAATTATTCTCAATTTGCCGCTCTGATGTCAAACTTACTTTATCGGCAGATGAGGGGATTCTTTAAATAAGAAAAAAAAATGGCGTGGGGGTCCGACGGGCCGAACTGTAGCGAGATAATTTATTCCATTCGGCTTTGTGGTCAATTAATTTAGAATTGGATGTGGGAAAACGTTTCCGGTCTGATTGGGGCGTGGTTCGATTCCGCTGTCTGTCGATTGAAAATTACAATATTTCACGGAATCGAATTTTAATCGGAGGATAGGAGGAGGGGGCGTTGTAATAAATCAGAGGAGGTTCCCCGGGTTTCTGCCGGTGTGAGATCGTGATTTAATGTCTTGGGTATCTAATTATCATCGCACCCTCTAGCGTGTTTTATCTGTCTGTGACGACGATTCCGTCTTGTCTCGATGATGTATATGGGGATGATTTAGGCGTGGCGAATTCGAGCCTGTAAAAAAATCTATTCTGGATGATTGGGAAATAGGTATACTGTGGTGATTGCATAAATTATAAAGGAATAACAATACCGATTGTGAGTATAATACCATTGATAAATTGATGAACCATTCATACCGATTTTGAAATCTTATAGCGCTCTATAAGATCCTCAAAGCTTATTGGTCGGAAGTTGTTTGTTCCGTCCCACTGAAATATATTATTTCTTTTAGATTTACGACATTTTTATCTACGCGTTTGACCTACTAACAAAAAAGAACCTTTATTCAAATGACACACAAAACACGAAGACATTCACAACTAAGAACAGAAAAAAACACAAGCTACAAATATGAAAAATTTCCAACACCTGATGCGATCAAAACATACAATAAACTACCAAAACAGACAAGGACACTAAAACACGTTAAATTTAAAAGCAAGATAAGGATGGAGGTATACCGGTAGTACAACATGTACCAACGACTCCTTCGATACCGTTAGTTCGAGAAGAGTGCACCATCAAAACAGTACATGGCAACGCTTGCTATATGTGTTGCAATTTTTTTCTGTGTATATACATATCTACATTTTGTAAACTGTATAGTTTGTGTTTGTTTAAATAAATAATTGTTCAATCTGAAAAAGTCTCAGTTTGGAAGCAAATTGTGTGAAAAAAAATATGGGTACCGCTATCGCTTCCATCTACCACACCAACTGATGACAACTATTTATTTAGGTATTTTGAATAAAAATTTCGACATTGTATTCCATAAACTATGAAATTAGTTTCTCCTTCAACGCTGAGAATAACACTGTATTAAAATAAATTCCAGAGAAACGAAATATTAAAAAGAATATTAAAAAATTCAACATATTTCCCGTAAGATAACACCCACTGTAATGAGCACATAAAATATAAAATATTTAATTGATCAAGTAATTAATATTACGTTATTTAAAACTTTTATCAGGGGAATTGCTAAAAAAAGACAAATTCAAACGTTTTAAGTTAAATATCCTATGGAATAAGTGAAAAGTTTGTTTTATTCTGCTATTTTTCCTTACCTCAAACGTTTTTTATCCTTAAAAAACATCTGTTTATTTCCGAACGCACAGCAGCCCAGCTGCATAGGACGGCACTCCGCCACTCTTAAATTTTATTGGCTAAAATATGTTCGTAGGCAGGAAAGGGGTGGTACCGATCGAATAAATTCCGAAAATATTAGTTTACTTTATTTTTATTAGTTTAAAATGTTCCGTAAGTGTGAACTATCAATTTATCAATGATAATACGCAAATGTACGAAAGGATATTAGAAAATACGTTAAGAATGCAAATAGAGGACCAACTTGAAGAGTCCCGAGCGGTTTCAGGAGAGGAGGAAGAGTCCAAGGCCACATATTCAGGATGAAACAAATAATGGGAAAAAGAGAAAACAATACATATATGGGATAGTTTAAAAAAAAGAATTGACCCACAAGTAAAGGAAAATACCGGGTGTCTCACGAGGAACTGCATCAATCCGATATATGAAAGAGAAACACATTGGAAAATTCTGGAAATTTCGCAGTACACTAAAGCCGATGTGCACTATTAACTAAAATATTTTCAATAATTTAACGCATCCGATCATACCGGAAGTGACTGTTAACTTTATTATTTTAAATGAAACGGCCCTATATATTAATACATTTTTTTAATTCCTCGTTCAATTTTAAAGCAAGCTTCATAAAACAACTATGTTATTTTCAACCGTTTTTGAAATACTTGCATTTTTTTTTGCAATTTTTAAGTAACCTTGTAAAACAACTGTTATTTTCAACCGTTTTTGAAATATTTGAATTTTTTTTTTTTTTCAATTTTAAAGTAAGCTTAATAAAACAACTATATTGTTATTTTTAAACGTTTTTTTTAATATTTGCATTTTTTTTTAATTTTGGACAGATGGGCAATTGCATCTGAACTTTTGTATCTAACTCTAAAAATATTTAACTTAAAAAAATTCAAAATTTGCAGAACTGTTGACCGCATAGGTTAGCAACCATTACACAGCGTGTCCGAAAATTACGGTTAAACTTTCGAATTGAAAAAGTTGGTTATATTCACTTATCAGAAAATATCTCTCGTTAAAAATTTCTGGCTAAGTGATCATTGTGAGCAGGGGCATCGCCATGTTGATAAAGGATTTTTTTTGTTTCTCGAATGACTAACTTAGATATACCAAAGCAGGCTGACACTTTAAAAAAAAACTCCATAAGCTACATTCATATACCGTATAAACATTCATAAACCCAAATTACCGACAGATGTGAGTGTCAGGGTGCCGGACACACCGAGCCGCCTAGCCAGAAGTTTTTATTGAAATGGTCACCCATCCAACAACTTGTTATGCATATTGCTGTTTGACGCACAAAACTGACAATGATGCAACGTACCATTAAGCCGTACTGCCGGCACCGTATAAACATATTTTACTAATTATCTTAAAAAGTATCCATTTTAGATGCATAATGAATATGACTTTTTTTTGCATATTTGTAAGGGCAGTGTGATGAGAAAGAAAAAAGGATTAAAAAACGGCTGTCCTACCGAACTGGGTCATTAGAATTTTTCGAAGTTTCAGTTGGAGTTTGGTTTTGAAACTTGCAGAATAGTCATGTCCGACTATAATTTCCTTAAAGAAAATATTTTCCCCTTTGATATCAATATACTGGATGGGCTGTAAAGCTGAATATATTTTCTTTAAATAGGACATGGTCTACTCTGTAAGTCTCAAAATGAAATTCTACTCTGCAACTTTCTAATTTTCCCCATTTCACTGGGACAACCTGTATATATAAACGATCTGGAGAAACGTAATTCAGATTTGGATTTGGACGTCAAAATTCACACAGTGTAACATATTAGACATCTGCCACATCCATTTTGAGCACATACGTACCTGCTATTTGAGTAAAATTTATCTTTCACGTCTAAAATCCTGTCGAGTTCCCTCAGCCGGCGCGTTACAATTAGTTGCTAATCTAGCTTGGAGCCGCTACATCCTCTGTTCTTGTTTACATTATAAATAAAAGGTACGGAATGGGTATAAACATTCTGTTTTATCCCTTTTTAATTCGAGTCTTTTTTTTAATTCCCTCGAATCCTCTGCCAGAATCAGAGGGCTTTCAAGCTACGCCGTGATTGATTTCAATTTCTCTCTTCTGTTACAGCGTACTTCTGGCATATCACCGACATACACCTGAATCCCCACTACGTGACGAACGGGGATACAAAGAGAGGTAGGTCAAATTTTAGCGAAAAAAGGATTTTTTTTCGTTCAATTCCCATCAACTGACTGGTTTTGTAAAGTTGATAATTCCTGAACCGAGATTTTTTTCGGTTGCCGACGCCATCTATGAGCAATATTTATAAATTTTTTCATTCAACGATTTTCCACTACTAAAGTGGGGAGGTGAGGTGATTAAAATCTATTCCCTGCTAATTTTTTTTAAGAAGTAGATTAAGTAGAAGCATTTAGAGTGCTCATCAGATACTCCTCTCGGAAAAAACCGATTTTTGTAATTGACTACAGTGAGATTTGAACCCTGGACCTTACGATTGATAGCCAAGTGTGCAAGCCACTAGACTATCAGTCAAGCTATGTATACAGGGTGAATCACAATACATGCGACAAACTTTAGGAGCTGATTCCTGAGGTTATTTTGATCATAAAAGTTCATAAGAACATATGTCCCAAAGTGCTTATTTCTAAAGTTATACAATGTTTAATAGTAAGTTAACATAATTAATGTTTTTATATAAATTAACAAAATAATTAGTAAAACAAAATTAACTTATAGTAACTGTTGAAAATGACCGCCCCCAACTGCAATACAAGCTTCTATCCTCCATTGTATTGACTGGCGAATCCGTTCGAAAATGCCAGGGATATTTCGAATTGTTTGAAAAGCTGCGATAATACCATTTCTCAGTTCATCGACATTTTCAATGGGAGTCGAATAAACTAAAGATTTAAGGTGACCCCAGAGAAAAAAGTCCTAGCTATTTAAGTCTGGAGACCGAGGAGGCCACGGTTGTGGACCTCCCCGTCCTATCCACCGATTTGGATACGTATTGTTCAAAAACTCGCGAGCAACTAAACTAAAATGCGCTGGAGCACCGTCATGCATAAAATACATTTGTAATCTTAATCGTAAGGGAGCAGTAACTCCTCTTCAAGAAAATTGCGGTATACCTCGCCATTTAACCGCATCGGTAAAAAATGTGCACCTATCAAGTGATCTCCAACAATTCCGACCCACACATTGACAGAGAATTGATGTTGATAACGGGCATTCACTATTTCGTGCGGATTTTCTTCGGCCCCTATGTGATTATTATGAAAATTAATAATCGCGTTTCTAGAGAAAGTAGCCTCGTCGGTGAAGAATATCTGAGCCAAATAGTCAGGAATTTGCGCGATTTTGTGTTGCACCCATTGACAAAAGGCCACTCTTTGTGGAAAATCTGCTAGCAAAAGTCCCTGCACCCGTTGAGTGTGATATGGATAAAACAGTGATCTTTCAATATTCTCCAAACTGTGGCCTGACTAATGTTTAAAGCAAACGCAATTTTTCTGGTGCTTGTAGTAGGATGTTCCTCAATTTCATTCAGTACCATTTCTTCAACTTGTGGAGTTCTCACTGTAAATGGGTGCCCGTTATCAGTCGTCTGTTTTTTAAAACTTCCCATTTCACTAAGACGTTGGTGAAGACGGGCAAATATTGAATGATGCGGTATGATACCGTTCGGGTATCGTTCTTCATAAAGACGTCTAGCAGCACGCGAATTTCCATTGGCAAGACCGTAAACAAAATGCATATCGCCCATCTCAGCATTCGTGTAATTTATTTTAGAAAACAGAAACTGACAATAAACTGAATGAATACTCTGACAACTACTGTCAAATATTGAAATGGCAAACAATTTCCTCTCAACACATTTGATTTTGAAGAACCAACTGTGATATTTATTATTAAACATTCAATAACTTTTAAACCAAACCGTTTTGGACATATACCCATATGAACTTTAATGATCAAAAGAACCTCAGGAATCAGCTCTTAAATTTTGTCGCATATATTGAGATTCACCCTCTGTATATAAATAAGGATAGTATTACCACAGATATGTTTTGCTATTTGTTGACGAGTGCAGGTAAAATTTTGTTACTAATTTTTCGATGTACATCTGTTTCAGTTCGTATTTAACGGCATGGCATTGAATAAATAAATAAATTTCGATCAGGCACGCGTTTCAAACAACGTACCGGAACATATCCTCGGTATTTGCGACCGCTCCCAACTCATTTTAGTACGTCACGCGCCCGTCCGACCGTAGAACGTTTATTGCGAGCTCGCTGTCATCGGGGATCGCGCGACCTGTGAACGTTCGAAACAAATGAAAGCGTTATCTGTCAGTACGTTTGGTTAATTGTCGGCAACGAACGCAATTTATAAAATACGACCGCCCACCGGGCCGAAAATAATTGCGGAAATGGTCCAAACTCCCGAGCGTTTAATACGACACTATTTGGTTATGTATCGCGGGATGTTTTTCCACGGCGGCGGGTCAAATGAACTCGCGAATACAGGCGAAATTAATCGTTAAGCTTCGACGCTTTTCGAGCGAATTCGAAAATGGACGATTCGTCAGCGGGGACCATTGAATATGACGGCGAAGAAAAACGCTATATAAGGCTCTCTATTGAAAGCGCCTGAAGGGTCTCGTTTTGTTGTTCCGTTTTTTTTTTTTATTTTCTCTTCGCGTCTTCATTCATTGCTCGCCTCGCAGAATATCCAAGAGAAAGATCGGCTATTTTCGACAGGGCAAAACAAATAGTCCATGTTTACTCGGTGCTGTGTTAAATGTCCGTTTTATTCTAGGAGTTCCGGGGAAGTTAGGGCCCATTATCTGATCGATCTTTTTGTGCGAGAATGGAACCGGTGGAATGGAAAAATATAAGAGTGGAAATCGTCCAGGGTTTCGAACAATCTTTTACAAATCACAATGGAAATACGCGACGGAAGGGAGGCATGAATTTATCATCGATTTTTTTTTCTTTAAATAGTATTTAAATTCCTTCAAGTGGGGGCGCAGTCAGTAGGATTCGTTATAGGAGAGATTCGTGCGAATATTCTTAGTTATTTTAAAATCTCAAAGTTTTAGAAATTCTAGCGCTTCTCTCCAATATTTTTCATTCATTCTTTTTCCATTGATCGCTCTTCGCCGTTGTTTTCTTTTCTCAATCCACATTTCCTTAAAATCTCCTAAAATGTTTTGACCAGCTGAAAATAGAAAACAACACAAACCAACAGATTTTTGACAATATTAATGCTTGTATATTAATTAAATGATATTTCTGATGTGGGTATAAAAACGGTACCTATGAGCATACACAAACTTGACAAAACCCTTACAGATTTAACGATCAAGGTTTATCTACAATCCTAGTGATTGCGCCATTCATTTCGAAAACTTGGATTTGGAATATGTTATAGCGGACATACCGTAATTTAGTTGCTTTTCAAATAAATCTTCTTTTACATTCAAAGTTATCTTTTCCATTCGAATGAAAGTAATCATTGTATACAACGAACACAGTGGCAGTAATCCAGATTTTACCGAGGCAAATATACTGCAACAACTCCAGTAGTACTAAGTCGGAGCATTCAAACTTGGAGAAACGTTCTATTTATGTATATGGAAGAGTGTACCGTAAATAACGCAGGATTTTAGTATTTTCAAATGCAATCTGCGGAAGAAACCGTGTATAGAAATGTAGCATGTATGGAATTATAATAATTCTAACGCATCCTTAACATCGTCAGCTGTAAGCTTGACGTAATCCTCGCGTGTTAAGTAAACGTTAAATAGGATTAAATATATTCCGTCGTGTCTCATCCGTTTGAATACTTGCCCACACGTATCTCTCTGCGGTGTTAGTTAAAGTCTCGCACACACACTATCGTCAAAGGAATTCTGCTCCGTGCCCGCATAAAAATGTGCAACGCTTTGCATCGGGCGTAAATCATAGCCGTCGTTTAATGAAAAGGAGCGGCCCTCCTTCTACGAGCCACTCTGTCGTCTGTGTTGTCGTTTCACGTTAGCGAAAGCCGTATTTTCGGGCTCGTGTACTCAAGGAGCAATTTAAATGACAAATGTCCTTCTGTGCCGCGGCGAGACGCGTGCATGCGCTGGCAGCGCGCACGCTACCTCCGTCCCGTTTAAAATTCAGGATGTCGCTGAGGAAATTTCGCGGAATTTACATACGCTAGATGTTTCTCAAATGACGCCGAGAACACGGCTTAGGTCTTTTATTAATTTCGCGAATGCGGTTTTATTCTGCGGCGTACGCAAGCGCGGGACCCTTATTGTAATAAAATACTCCGTGGTTGTATTGCAACGTTACGTCACACACCAAATGCCTACATCTGATAATAAAATTATAGATTTTGAAAGCGTCCAGCACGTCCGAACCAGACAATGTTCGGTGCAATCTATACATATTAGAGGTACATGGAGAAGCAATCAGAATTAATTAAAATTTTGTATGTGTGAACTACCTTGTAATGTGCGGTTCAGTGGGAAAATCCATTTTAGTATAAATTTATCGTTAATCAATCATTAATTCTAAGTTTTTCATTTATTCTTGTTTACGACGCCAGTATCGTCCGTTCACGCACGCCCAACTCCTACCATCGCGACCGCATAGTACAGCGGTCTCTGTACTGTATATAAACCGCGCATTTGACGGTAAACGAAGCATTCTCTGCCAATTATCCTCGATCTGACAGTTGGTATCGGCACAGCTTCTGACACATTTTCTTCCAGCCTTCCTCGTTCTGGCGGGTTGTGTCGGCAAAGCTTTCTGATACGCGCAGAGATTTCCAGCCACCTCTACTCTGGCAGTTGGCGTCCGCACAGCTCCTAACAAAAAAGCAGGCATTCTCTCCCAGTCTTCCTCGCTCTAGCAGATTGTGTCGGCAGAGCTTTCTGATGCGTGCAGAGATTTATTCCTAGTCATCCTCGTTTCGTAAGGTCGGTGCCGGCACAGCTTTCTGTAGATAGATTCTCGTTTCATGTTATCACCAGAATCAAACACTTGAAATTCCTCGTCTAAATTTAAAAGCAAATATTTGCGATTATACATACATATGTTTTTGTCACCCATCTATTTCCGTCATTATACATACTTAATGTCCTTCGCACCTATTTTGTGGCAATAAATTTTTGATTAAAAACACGCTTTTACTACTTGAATTGTTGCGCACACTCCTATCGTAACCCTGGATACCCCGCGCTCGCACCAACAGCTACCATTCTGGGGTTAAAATATTATTGTAACGACAAATTAGGCGCAACGCCCCCACCGATCGAATCTACGCGCGACATTCCGTTTGACAGCCGACTCGCATAGTCAGGTGAGACTGCACGTGAAGATTTAGACATACAGGGATCGACGTAAAAGCAGGGTAGTTATAAGTAGTAAGCTTTAGACAATCAGCAAATAAATGGAAAGCACGTAAATAAAAAAGAAAGGAGTAGGCAGGCGTTACAACCTTTCTAAGATATTTTCATCCATGCAATGTTGCCGCATCTATAACAAAGCAAGTTAGTCAAAGGTTTCCTTAAACTATGTTCAAAAATTGGACTTTTATTAGGCAGGTAGTTGTCATTACATGCATAGAGTCTCACGCGATTTGGGTGTCTAGAACTGGCTGGGAGAACAATGCAATTTCGGCTATTTATTGGGCGACAATAATCTCCAACACTCCATGGGATCTACAAACTGCCAAAGTGTTATCAGGAGCTGCGATTTACAGTCTGTGAGCCTCCGTTATAAGTGGCGCAGCCAGTTGGATTAATAAAGATCTTATTTCCCAATACAAATTATGAAAATCACTAAATAAATCCAACAATACCAAATCGCATCCGTATCACGTCATTCGTAGATTTCCGTAGTAAACCAAACCATTTTAGTTGAAGAAAACGCGTGAAAATACTTTAACACGCCACTTAAAAAGATCGTCTTGATTTTACAGCATCATAGAGTCATAAACACTATACAAATGGAAACTTGCAAATGAAAGATACCCTAAGGAATCTAGGTATTAAGTCCCTGCAGCTGAAAATTTATGAATCTCCGTTACGTGCGCACACGGTTAACTATCTGAAATATTTGGTGGAAGTTTGTTTCGCAACAGCAGTATAACAGTATATTTCAGGTCAGGTATTTAAGTACTGAGTTTTCATAGTTTCGTCCGGGGTTGTTGGCCCATTAAAACAGCCATGCCTTTATCAGCGTGCGAGAGAATGCGGATAAATGAGGTGCCGCTTTGGGAAGTAGACGTGAATGCACAAACAGGATGGGTAATAACTGGCGAAGAAAATAGAGCGGATGTATAAAGAAGATTCGTTTCGTACAAAACGATGTATATAGACAATATTTTTTTAAATTTAAATTATATTTTTAAAAATTATGAAAATTTGAATACCACTTAGAGTCATCTGTTGTACTCTTTACAAATAAACCAGACCCCAATTTGCAGGTGGCCCTAGCTGTAAATTTAACCCCCTCTAAAATGATATTGCTCCCCTATAAACGGGAGGTAATTTTTAAATTTTCAGTAAGCCATTTAGTATCTGCACAGTTTTCATCACTACCTTGGCGGGTTTTAAAGAATATCAGGTTGTATGCAATTCTGTTTGTTGTCAGTGTCTTCCTTAGAAAAATATAACATGGAAAATGTTGCTTCGTTACCAATCCAAGCTAGTTCTACTTCAGCTATGTGAAAACACTTCTTTCAGAGTCCCTCTGGCATATCTTCGTCCCATTGTAAACATTGTAAATATTTCTATATTCGCCTGAAGTCATAGCGACAGATTTTGGTTTTTTCGGGGACAGCTAGCCACAATTTTCTCTTACCATTACGAGCCGCCCTCGTCTTCTTGAAGATTATAACTTTGAGGGGATCAGTATGTCTCTGATACTCACAAAAATATTTTTCTTGTACTAATTTTGCAATAGTGTTTCATATAGTTTTAATAACATTCTCCTTGTAATCGTCAATTTTCCGCATATTGAATGCCCTAGTTTTTCGTTGCTACTTTCTGCATCTAATTTGTATTTGCGTTCCACACGTCATAAATTGTCATATATTAAGTTTTGACTTTTTTGTGTTGCTGGGTATATTTTCATCAATACTTTGGTGCATAGCTTCGCACTGAAGCGAGTTATTTTGACGTCTCCAGCTGCAATTATTTTTCGTCAAACTGTCAAACTTTGCTTTCCGATCCGAATACACGGTTACTTACGCCTTTGAAAATGAGAAGCTGATGGACGAATCAGAGTTGAAAGACAGCTGGTGTTTTCGCGATGATACAGTCTTCGGTTTGAGATTGGTCAGATTATGTGTGAAAATGTCAAGATGAGTGAAATAGTCACTGTAAAATTCGTCCATAATATCCGGGTTATCAAAGTTGCTCGCGCGAAGTTTTCGGGGGATGTGGGAATTACTCTTAAATTATTTTCGCCACTCGAGATACGACAATTCCACATCCCCAGCGTAAGCAATGTCGAAAATGGGAATTACCCTCTAAGGAAATGGGATTTTCTCCTCGTCTCCGTCAGTTCTGAGAGCACGAGGGGTAACAAGGAGCACTCATCGTCGACAATTGTTTGTAAACATTCGACGCAAAGACCGCCGGTTTATTATTAGGCAACCTCCGGGCACAGCAGTCGCGTGCCTGTGCAAACATTTAGCGAAATTGAATCGTCGCCAATCGACTTATTCACCCTAGCGAATACCCTGGCTGTCTCCCCCCTCTCCTCCCTCGTAGTCACGACGTACTACGTAGGATGTGGAGAAAGGAAGACTCGTCGCATCGAAAATTTAAAAAAAAAAGAAAATGGAAGGGAGATTGGGGTGGCACATTCTTCGACCGTTAGAATTCTCGCATTTTCTTCTGTTTTATTTAGCCAACGCGCCCGTCGTGAGCGAATAAGAACAATAATATTTTCTTAAGTGCCGCTCGTTCCGACAGACGTCGGTCTCGCTAATGGTATGCCTCTCCCCTTCCCCCACTCCCACGCGTTCTGCTTCTCCTGCGTCTCCCCTCTCTACGCTCCAGAATAAGTAACTTCGAGCCGGCCGAAGTGGGGGAACGAACTACGGTCGCAATTAATGAAAGCTAAGTATTTTCTCGGCGGATTTATTAGCTTGTTAGCCCGTGTTGTTTTACCGCCCAAGTTACGAAGGGGAATTATGTCGGCCCGTCCCCCTCGAGCAACGAGAATCGAGACATTTTAATCGGTCTTTATTGAATTACCGTGCCCTCCAGTTTGTTGATTATCGATAAAATTTCGCCGGAGTATTTATCGGAGTAGTTAAAGGCGGTACGCAGTTGGGAGAAGAAAAACACAAAAGAAGGTTCACCCGAAATGCGGCCCTTACATTTATTACAGTTACCTTACTAATTAGGCAAAAAGCTTTCTGGGATTTCTTATAACTTTTGCAAAGACTTCCCGGTTGGTATTTCGGGTATAATAAGAATTTAAAGAAACTCTTCTTTTTTGAATTATTTAAATAAAGACGGGTTTTCAAACACCAAGATGCAAAAGTAATTACACGGGAATTCACATTATAGTAAGATAAACGTACTAATACACTGCAACCCCAAGTGTTTGTATCACCACATGCATTCTTTATTCTCGCTGCATTTACAGTACAAATCGCCGCCGGCGTACGGTTGGCACGACATAATTTTCCGATCTCAGTTCAGCAACAGATCGATACCGCGCCGACCTGCGGTTGGCACGGCATAATTGCAGTATAGAACTTCTAAAGGAGCATAAGTCAAGTGCTATACTTCCATAAATACTGGTTTCGCATGCATTTAGATACGTTTTCATGCAAAACCAGTACTTATGAAAGGATGGCACTTCAATTTTTTGACATACAGCTACAGATAGTCGCCAATCTACAGTTGGCACGATATTGTGATGTAACTTCCGTTTGAACTTCCTTTAAAGTGGAAACCGTTAGTCCAAGACTTATAATATTGCATACCTTTACCCGTGCAATTTTTAATTTTAAGTAGATTCTGAAATCAGCAGTATTCTCATAATTAACCAAAAATTACCTATCGATTATATATTTATTATTAATTATTTTTGTGTTGTTTTAGTTTCAACCATACCTGGTTTTTCATTTGAAACGAACCACCTCAAATAACGCCTTATCTGCTGTGATTTATATAAAAAAACCTGTCACAGGTGTAGATGGGGGTTAGCGGAGAGTATGCGGTTTGGCTGGTCTGTCGAGTTGGGGCGTAAGCGGTGCGTTCTAGGTGGAGCGCGAATTTTTTGCTTTCCGTCGAGTTGGGGCGTAAGCGGTCATCAAACGACTAATTAGTTGGCTGGGTGAACGGGCCCGGCTTTCTAGTTTTTTTTCTAATCAGTAAGCAAGAAGTGCATAATTTGCAACCAGTGAAATAAAATACGAAATGGTTTGGATTTTACTTTATTAAATCTTCAAACTGATGACCATTAACCATCATACAATAGCACAATCTTGCTTCAAATTGTCTTCTAACTTTTCGCAATATTTCTGGAGTTATTCCTTGGCATTCTTCAACAATTTTTTGACGTAGCTCTTGTAAGGAAGCCGAGCGCGTGGCACACATCTTAAACTTAAGATGGCTCCAGAGAAAAAAAAATCAAGTGGTGTAAGATCCAGCTATCTGGCAGGCCATTCTATAAGCTCCCTTTAAGTAATCCAACGATCGCGAAAATGATGATCCGGAAATTGTCATACGTAATGTGAAGGCACTTCATTTTGTTTAATTCTCTAACACATCTGGATCTTCCTCCAATTTTTCTGTGATCAAAGGATTGATTGTATCGTCCAGCATGTTCAAATACATTTTGTCCTATTATGAGATGATCGCCAAAGGTATCAGATAGATTAAGTTTCTGTGATCGTTATGTATGTGTTTCCCGCGTCAAATCGGGGTTGATATTACTCCAATATCTGCAGCTGTGACGATTGACTTCACCAGGTTTTTTCGCCATGCTGAACCTATCTCCCATAAAAGATTTTCCCATATTTTAATGATAAAGAAATCCTCTATTATGTTCTATTACAACTAGCTTAAATTGTTGCAAATTTAATATGTTAATAACTTTTCCCTAGATTGCATACTTTGGGAATCACAAGACAAAAACTAGAAAACTTTATAAATGAATTATACATTATATCACACATTACGCAGTTGGTACAGATCTTTGGAAGCGTAATAAACTTCAGTTGGGACAGTACTGGCACTACAGTCTTAGCAATATATCGAGAAATTAAAACTGTACATGAATTTGTATGAGTACAAACTGACTGGTCTAATTCATTTAAGATTGAAATGGCGCGGTCGTTAGGATATTCTACACCAAATCAACACCTTTAGTTAGCCTCATGCCGCATGTTTACCCATCAAAGAGCTCATGAACTCGCAACAACTTTGATTACGAACTTTCACATTAACCTAATAATTTTTTGCAAAACAAACACTTGGAAGGTACACCAGTACTTACAGTCCAGCATAACTTATTTATGCAGTCCTCCACTCATGCAGACCCATGCTGTGTGGTCATTTGAACTCACTTTTTTTCTCCATAGTGGATCTCCGTGCGCGAAAAAAGCACGACAAACAGCTACTGATAATAGCGAAAGTTTGTCCGTCGCCTTTGTTATCCAACATACCCGGATGTGCGGTGTAATCAACTTAATTACTTCGGGAAATAAAAGGCCGCTTCCGTTGTTTGCCTCCCACCCTCGAAAGTACAAATTCCACGACGGGTAGCAAAAAAAAAAGACGAAATAAATAAGCAGAAAAACGTTTTTGATCTTTTCCCGAAGCGAGGCGGAGTATATAATTGGATTTCGTGAAAAGAGAAACATATTGTCAGTTAATATCGAGGTTTATGTCTTTGACAATTGAAACCCTGATGCTTCAAAGGGATCCTGAAACGTCATTAAGCTAATACGTAGTGAATATTCTTACTTTTTGTTTCTTATTTTTGTCTTCAAATTGTGTCTTCTTTACTTTGTTCATTGGCATTCCTGTAGTTGTTGTTGTAATCATGTGGATCAGTTTGTAATTGGAAATGATGATAGTCCCATAAACACTATGCGGAAAAAACAAATCCTATGTCCCCATCAGCTTATATGTATTTATGAATACTATAGCGAGATCGTATTGATGAAGGTCGTTTGTCTGTACGTCTGTTAATGTAAACAGACGAAGTTCCGAAATATATTTCACCAGCGTCGCAGTAAAGGCATAGGAAACCTATATATCTATGTATTTACTTTTTACATCTTCCTTAGTTTCTTTTGTAGCCAATTAAATACTTCTTGTATAATTTTCGTTTAATTGTTGTCTCTTAATGATGAAAACTCTTTAATTCATGTAAGATGCTTCGACTTTTTGTTGAAGTCTTATTCAATTACTTAGTATATAACAAAACTATAATATTAATTTTGGACAATATGTTGTTACGTCAAAAAACATTTTAATAATATAGATAAAATTGTATATCGGACTAAACCCAATGCGCAGTTATAAACTCTTAAAACACCGGTATAACTTTATTTACATCACCTACTTTATACAGTGAAAAAATCAAAATATTTAAAAGTATAAACTGATTTGAAATTAATACAGTACTTACCTGTAATTAAACTGTATATGCTTAGTAATCTCACAGTATAGTAAGCATTTTTTATTCACATTAAGTATTACAATATATTCTAAATTTTGAACACATATTTCTTCGCAATGGCTTATATGTTTAGTGCTATGAGTACTCGTAACTGAAGAAATTTGAATATACCGCGCCATAGTACCAATTTTTTTGAACGTAGCCCTTACTATAAAGCCGTGATATTTTCTTATAGGTGGATAACTAACGATAGAACTTTTTTATGGCTACCTTGCTCCCGAGACTTGTCAGTTCTGGATTTCTTTGTATGGGACACGATAAAGCATCGAGTTTATTCTACTCCGCACTAACCACCAAAAGGAGGATTGTATGTTTAGAGTAAGACATGCATTTGAAAGTTTGAACCAGGAATCAATTAGAAAGGCCATCCATGAAGAACTAATTTGGAGATGTGAAAAGTGCCTGGACGTTCAAGACGTAATTTTGAACATTTATCAAAATGAATTGCACGTTTCTTGCTGTTTATTATCTTATGATTTTACTATGAAGTATTCTAAATAAGTTTCTATGTTTGCATTACTAACAGTAGGTTTGTGCTTTATTGGAATTTGGCTTCGACCAATCCGTTTTTTAAATTCTGTATTATTCGGTTAACTGTGTTTGGTGACGACTTCTGCTTTTATATCACATGTTCTTAATATCATTTTATTGCATTCTCCATAAATAATAAACAAATTTAAATAATCTTCGTACGTATAATCTAAACGTGCTGACATTGTTTATAATTCTAAACTAAGTATTATTACTACATATTTTACTAATTATCTTAAAAAGTATCCATTTTAGATGCATAATAAATACGACTTTTTTGCATTTTTGTAAGGGCAGTTTGATGAGAACGAGAAAAATAGGTAGTTAGTTTTGACACTTGTTCAAGTCGAAAGTTTAACCGTAATTTTCGGACACGCTGTATAATGGTTTCGAAAAATTCAATCGGTTTCGAATGCGGCCCTATACGGCCAACAGTTCTGCAAATTTTCAATTTTTCAAGTTAAATATTTTTAAAGTTACAGAAGTTCAGATGCAATCGTCAATCTGTCAAAAATTTTAAAAAAATGCGAATATTTCAAAAATGGTTGAAAATAACAACATAGTTGTTTTATCAAACTTACCTTAAAATTGAACGAGGAATTAAAAAATGCAATAATATATAGGGTGTTTCATTTAAAATAACAAAGTTGACAGTCACTTCCGGTATAACCGGACGTGTTAGATTATTAAAAACATTTTAGTTCACTAGCGCTGCGAAATTTTCAAAGTTGTATACTCTTTCATATATCGATCGATGTTCCTCGTGAGACAGTCTGTATAAAGATTTTAAAATTTATTAAGTTTTAGACGGTGGTAAAACTTAATATAAAATTTGATGGATCAAACAAAAACTTTACGTAAATTTTACACATTTATTCTCGAAAAAATGCAAAAACAAGCAACAAATAAAAAATTTATTCATAAACAGGCGAGATACATCCAAAATTAATCAATAATAACAGCAAGTATTAAATTTACGTCGTATAGGAAAATAATAAATAAATATTAAATTTTTGATGTGTTTTTATATGATTATATTACGTTGTCGAGTTATAGCAAAGCTAGGTACGGGATTAAATAAGTTAGAGACTTTATTTTTGAAGGAACGGAGGCAAATTGGCAAGTTTTGGGAATTCAACACCACTTTTTCGACGAACGATCTTCTATATAATCTTTGTGCTTCTTCTCGCTGATCCAAGGTCACTGTTCTGTCGTCTAAGTGGAGCAAATACGGAAATAATGATATCATAAAGTACCTGAAGACAATATTGTAATTAGATTGTAAAATGTAAAATAAAATTTGCGTTATTTATGTAATTTTAATATCTATTATTATTAATAATGCTTCAAGTTGGATTTAAACAAATAAATTTGCAATTAAATTAACGAGTCAATGTCAATTTTTCTTTTCCTTATACCTCTGATCGTTTATCTTTTTAATTTTATTTATTTTTTTTTATTTATTATTGAAAAAGATGCAAATGTTAACAAAATCGTAAAATACAGATAGGGAATAATAATATAAATTGTCTTTAAATAAAAATGTTTTATCTACTTTAAAAGAGGAGAAACAATACTTTTCCTGCTACAACTCACCTATAATGCAAATAATCATAGAAATTCCCTCCATTCAAATAAGAAGGCGCTGCTGGATTTCCCATCAGAGACAAATACTTCAAATTCGGACAAGACTGTTGCAAATGATTCACCCCCGGATATAAATCTTTAATCTAAACTGTCGCATTACGATAAGAACTGCAAAATTAACACTTCTCACTAACCTTGCAGTAATTCATCCACAGTAATTCGAGGTTCGGTAAAAATGGAATGTTTTCGAATGACGTTATCTTATTATGATCACAGATTAGATTTGTCAGGTGCGGAAATTCACTCAAAAACCCTAAATCCCTAGAACCTACTATTAAAATTGTACTGAATAAAAGAAAAATGCTACTCACTCAAATTCGTTGTGGCTAATATCGAGGATTTTTATGTGGTGCGATAATTCCTGCAGTAAAATTTTTGGAACGACTCGCAGTTTTTCGTAGGCTAAAGATAGTTGATTTGTCACTTTGGTATCATCATCGTTATCTACTTTAGATTCTGTTTGATCTAGGAAATAACTTGTAATATTCATTGTATAATTATAGAATGTTAGTGATAAAAAACTTACTTAATAACATAAGGGCACTTAACGAGGTCATATTAATACAGTCGGATTCCTTCTGTAATATGTCCCCTAAATACAATCTGGAAGACACATCGTTTATGTCGAAAACCATACATGCATCTTCGCTGTCATTGCTAAGAATACAAAAAATTGTTTTATGTATAATGAATAAGAAATTGTACAGTGTAAAGGGCGAAAATTAACTTACAATGATTCAACAGAATCCATCCTAATTTTAAAAAAAATAAAGCAATTGAAACAATTCCTACAAAAGCTTATCTAATAGTTCAAAGCGAGAGATTGTTTTTATTTACCTATATAATCTGTGTTTATCTCATTCTACTATATAATAAAATATTAGATAAACCGTATACATACATATAAGTACTAAATATTAATTGACGAATAAATACAACGGTCTAATTTTGTATTTGCGTTGATATGCAAAGTACGTACGCTTTATCGAACTGCTTTTTTTAAATCCATAAAGGAAACAAAAAAGTATTTTTCCGCTACACTTTAGTAAAAAAAAAACGGATTACTCAATGCATTGGTAATTATTGGAAGGTTATCGAAAAGTTCTACTATTTATGTTTTCAATTTATCATGTGCTGTCATATCATATGAACACAAATATAGATTTCTTCTTTACCGACTTCACATACAAATAAGTTTGTTCGATTTGTGCAGGCACAAATATTATTATAGATTCGTTGAGTGAATGAATTGAGATCTAGAAAAAATCATTCTAAACAAATTAAACTTTAATATTAAATTATACAAGAGCTACGTTGATAATTGCATTAAACAACGTCTAATAATAAATCTCTTCAAATAAAAAAGTTAGCCTGTGTCAGGTTTGAAAAAAACTTATATATGTGTTATACCTGCTAGATTGTTGCAAAGTTGCCTGATTAGCAAAGTCTGAACCTTAGGGAAAATCTTTCAACTATCTAGAGCTTCAGTGTCAATTTTAACACGTCCAGTGATTAACAATTTGGCTTGCATATTTTACCGTGATTAACTCGATTGACCTCGTACTACACGCGTCGGACAACACCGTACGATCCCTAAGCGTAATTCTACGGCGGGACAATGTATCTGCTGATTTACGAGGACGAAAATGACTTGCCATGGAATTATGGATTCATTTCCCATAAGGGTTCGCTAATTTGGTCAACAGTCGTCCGCGGGGACTAATATCAGTTCTATATTTATTAGTAAAGCGAACGCATGGACACGTGCTCGGTCAGTCCTGCTTTATAACCAGTGTATATGTTACGAATTATGTACGACGACGGTTCTGTCATGTCCGATACATTAATAATATAGGAGCGAGTGATACGTGCCAATCCGTTGTGCCCGTTGGTAAAGTGGGACTACCGTGGATAATATCGTAGTTAATAAACGATATTCAGTAGTTACTACCATACATTAAATCGTAACGACTTGATTATTCTGCTTTTATGATTAGGATGGAGAAAAAACATAATTTGCGTTACATTAGATTAAGATTATACAGCATGTGGTTATGTAAACATCCTTAAAAATATTTTGAAGTTTCTGAAGCTCGCGCAAGATGGCGCAATTTATTATTCTTTTTAATACTTCCATTATTAACTGTCAAGGATACGCGCTGTTGTAAAAGTACAACACGTAGTATTTTGATTATTGTTGGAACCTGTTTGTTGTATAAAAAATAACAACTCCGCTACTTACGTTAGGTAAAAGGGCGCGCCTCCTTGAGGTTAGGATTGGTAAAAATAAATGTAATTTAACCAGTTCATAATTATCCATAGGTTTGGTTCATGACACTTTAAAATTGTACCTATCATAAAGTAATTGGGGGAAGCATACTTATTTTGTCACGACACAAAAGTCCCTGTAACTTTAGTGAATATCAAGGGGTTTTCATTGTGAAGAGAACATCAAATAAGGGAAGAGATATATAGAGAATAATATTGTTTGCTTTATCGCTTCAAATGGAAACTAGATGAATGAAATATTTTCATACCTAAGCAGAATTACGAAAACTCATTTCACATTTCTCAGAACCCCTATACTATCCACCTGTGGAATAAACATTCAATTAATTAAAATCAACACGTCAATGGCGAACAGCATTAAACAAACATCGTACAAGCGCATGCACACGTAGTACATACGCGGTCTGTAATTTTCTAATTCAAATTTACACAGCCCAGAGAGTCGCATGCTCTTGGGGGAGTCCCAGTCGTCAAAGCTGGTCTTACCATTGCCATCGTCACGGGGGAACAGCTCATTTCCACCTTCAATTAGCAATAAATACATTTGCTTAACTCCCACACACTAAGTATATCTCGTTAATCGATCCTTTATCTCCTATCCGTTTGACGCTTACAGGTTGCTCGCGGTCCAACCACGAGACCCACTCCGCGAGGCCGTCAAAGAGATCCGTGGGACGATTCGGGGATTACCTTTGCGATTCGCCGTGGGATTTGATCGAGTCAGCTACCAGAGCGATGGTATCCAAGCAAGGCGATAACGTAGAATTCGTACTATGGACCGGGTAAGTTAAAATTTCTACAGAAAGGATTTACTTTTATCGTTAAAGATGATTGAATTTGTGAGGCGCAGTCAGTAGGATATATGCCTTGTTGTATAAATATGTAGCTTAAGATTGAAGGATTAGGACATTCTTTCATAAAGAGGCGAGAGTCTGCAAGCGTTGGAGAAGGAAAGTAATTTTTTTTTAAATGATTAAATTGTTTTTTTTTTAGGGGGGTGAGGGGCCAGTTGTAAGTGATGTTCTTTTAATTATTATTATTATTATTTTCTTTTTTCAACACTAGAGCGGTATGTTAAATAATAAAATAATTTACTGTTTGACCCCGGAGGGGGGTCAGGGTACGGGTTATTTCTTATATTTATAAATCAATGTTTTTTATAACACTTCGGAGGAAGGAAGCATTAAAAATGTTTTAAATAATAAAATTGTTATTTTTTAACGTACCCTAGCTTGGTGTTGTAAAAAGGATTACATTTAGTTATTAAAAAACATGCTCCTGTCACTACACGGTATTAAATAAAATTAATTAAATCATTAAAAAGCTACGCCCCACCTTCTAGAGTTAAAACAATAAAAATAGACTAAAATAATAAAATTATTAGTATTAAATAATTTTATTTACCGTTTTTATACTAAATTCTTAATTTATTTATATTTTTATTAAATTTAATTATTAAAACAAAAATCATGCCTCTCTCACTATCCGATTTTAAAAAAAAAATATTTCAATAATTTTAAAAAAAGTCACAATTTCATTATTTAATTATAATATTTTTAATACTTTCTTTCCTCGAGGGGTTTAAAAAAAACATAATTTTAATAGATAAGAAAAATCACAAAATAGGGATTTTTAGCAATCTAATTTAAATCGTAAGTAGTGGATCCAACAATCACAGTGAATCTCTGTTTAGTACATTAGTTTTTTTTTTTTTTTTGGGAGGTGAAAATGCATTTACGCACGAGTGCTGGACTACTTCAAAAGAAGACTACCAGCTAAAAACACCCCCGTCTCCTAGACACCAGCCCGGAACCGTTAAACACATTACTTCGATGCTGGGTCCATATATTTGGCTGTATAAGGGCCACACTCCAATTAAACATGATCGGGATCAGGCTTCTTTGTGCGGAGAACCCATTTCACATACGCGGCAAAGCATCCCCAGATGTCCTCGCTCTCCACCATTTTCGAAGTGATTGTGTCTGGTGACAGCACACCAAGCCTGGCTTCCACCAGCTCCCTCCGTTCTGCCCACCTTCGACATTCAAAGAAGGTGTGGTGGACATCTTCTACTTCGCCGCAGTATACGCATACTTCAGAGTCCATTTTACCCACACGTCGTAGGTAGGATCTGAAATACCCGTGGCCAGTCAAAAATTGCGTGAGGTAGAAGCCTAACTCGCCGTGGCCCCTCGTGACCCATGGGCGCAGGTTCCGGATTAATCTGGCAGTCCAGCGACCTCTCCCGTCGTCCTCCCATAGGCTCTGCCACCTGGCTAGAGTATTCTCCCTCTCGTTACGAGAACTGTCTTCTCCGGTTTGGATCTTTGCGATGTAGATTCCTTTCCTGCCACCACAAGGACCGCTGGCTCCGACACCGTACGATAGGCGCTGGTAACGCGGCCCTCTTTTGCACCTGGGCTAGCCGTTTTCTGTATAGCTCCTTTGTTGAGTGCGTCCGCCCAAAGTTCTGACCCGTACAGAATGACGGACTGCACTGTCGACATCAATAGTCTCCGTCTGCTGGAACTGGGACCGCCCACGTTGGCCATCAGCCTTGAAAGATTGGCTGTCATCTTCGCCGCCTTGTCCGCGGTCCGAAGAATCTGTGGCCAGAATGTCAATTTACTGTCCACCAGCACGCCCAGATACTTCACTGCGGGACGTGTTAGTACATTAGTTAGACGGTGATAACTTGTAATCGATGGATCCATCGATGAATTTTTGGACTCTCCTGGAACTAAAACTCTAGAATCGTTCGTTGAGCTTGTAGAGCAATTAATTCAGCTTTAAATTAGTCGATTTGGTTTTACAGGGATTTTTAGCAACTTAATTTAAATCGTAAATAATGGCTCCATATCGATGAATTTAGGACTCTCCTGAACTAAACTCTAGAATCGTCTAGAAATACATAAGAATCATTTTCTTGCTCATTTTCCAAGTAAATTCTCCATGGAAAAATGTAGGGTGTAGGGGTTAACCGACAATGTAATCATGTACCGGTTACCAAGTAATTTTGTTCCTTTTTTTTGTTTTGTGTTCCGAAGGGACGTAACGACGTTGTTGCCCCTCCATCGCGCGCCGTAATAATACCGCTACAGTTGTGTCGTGTGCGAATGGTCGTCGCCGCCCTTTCGGATACAAATTAACGCGTACGTTTATGACGGGCGCGCCATCTGGTGTCGCCGGTTTACGGGGCCTCGTAAAACGATAAAAAATAAAACAAGAGACGGTCGAAATAGAAATAATAAATCTGTAAAAACCCGGAAACGGTTACGCTTTGCGTGCGGGATGGTGCGATAAACGATGATATTCCAGTAAAACGTATAGCTATTATTATTACGTTTCTGTTTTTTTCCTGGTTTTACTCCAGCATCAATCTGTGCCATTTTCCAATTCCGAACGCGCGTTAAATTCCTATAGCTGTATATATTTTGGGGACGTAAATCTTTTAGGGGGGAGGGGGCTCTAAGTGTTCGACGTAAAATATTCAAAACTGCCGAGTGCGAAGAGACGATGCTCTGTGTATATACCTCGGGATGATACAACTTGTCAGTCACGTGTCGTATTATATTCGTTTCTTACCTAGTCTAAATCGACGTGACGTTGTTGTAGAGGTGTACAGACGGAGCTGTATAACTTTGGCAGGCGTATATTCGCACTGTGAACCTTTATATGGCTCTAGAATTTCAAATGATCAATATTCGCCATTTGGTAAGGAAGAAAATGTTAAAATTGGTTACTCCAATCGTTCCCTAAGCACTCAAGCAACACACAAATTTACATACGCAATACAGATCATCGTATACCGGGTGGTCCATTTATCGTGCCCCCCCCCCCCCCTCCCCCCCTCACCCCCAAAATTTGGAAGCAGTCAATTTTATGAAAAAAAGTTTCAAGTAAACGTTTTACTACAAGAAGTGTCCTATCTGATGGTTAAGCAGTCGTACACCAAGGAGAACGTATGAAGGTCATACGAACGTCAAGTTTTTTTTTTAAATAGAACACGGCATTTTTTTTTACAAATTTTGAAAAAGGATGTAATTGCGAGTAGAAAAGTACTAAAACTCATGTGGCCTAAAATTAAGATTCAGCGAAATATTCCTCGAAATCCTGGTCGAAATCAAAACTGCATTAGACTCTAAATTAAAAAAGGACAATGCTAAATCCTTTGTCAAACCAAAAAGTAACAAATAGTTCAGGAAGATCGTCCTTTTTATATCAATTCAATCCACGCGGTCTCAATATTAAAACAACTAAATTAAACGTGGACAATTCAAGTAATTTACATAAATGAAAACTAAAAGCAAGCACAATGCTTCTATTCACCCAACCCAAGGTGATTAATTATAAAATACAAAACAGTAAACTAGGAAACGGAAAATTTAAACTCTAAAACATTATCATGAGGGAATTAAAACTACTAATCTATCTTCCTGCACGTAAAATAATAAAAGATCTTACATCTGAATTGTGTACACAAGAATATAATACCAATTATTATAAAACGAGTTCCGTGATGGACGAAATAAATCAAAATAAACGAGCAAATCTTAAAATCAAAAAAATCACAAAATGGCAGCAATGAAATACAATTTTACATCCACTTACTCGCTCGTGTCAATCTCGGAACTCCCCTCTCTTACAAGGTTAAACAATCGTATTCATATAAAACAACAGCTGCGTGCACTACGCCTAACGCACAGATCATAGAAGAAAAAAACTTCTAAGAAGGACATGAGCAAATGCTAACAAATTAAAAAGTGGAATTAATTGAAACAAACTGAACATTTAAATAAGTAAATTAAACAATCCAAAACATTAACTAAATCCTATATGAAAATAAAACAATTTGAAATTTCTCGCAACATTGACAAAGGCACTGTACAATACGTAGCTGTAGCAATATGCTGGAACGTATCGCTTTTTTAAATTTTATCGTCTATGTGCTTTGAATAGGAATAATGCAAGGATAAACTTTCTTTATTAGATGCTGCAAATGCTACAATCTTTGGGAGTGTTTATCTATCGTACGGAATATATATGGGTGGGTAGCTAGTATACCGATTGATACCGATCTCAAACGCGCTTCTTAGTTCATTAACTATATTATTTTTCGTATAACAACTACACTTTTTTTATCACTTTGCAATAAACAAATTTAGCATTATTTAATTCGGTTATTACAAACAGTCTATCAATTATTTCGTATCGTTTTGGCTATCTTTATTGCCTAAATATTACTTCCTCATCGATATTTATAACGGATACACGATTAGGACTGCGTCACGTCTTGAACACCGTTTAGTCTCGCAAAAAATGTACCTCCAATTCTCCCACGTCGCGTATTCCGGTCACATATCCACCGTCTATCAATTTCCTATCGTTTCTCAGTTCTATTTCGTCAGCCGTGCCGTCGTAACGACCCTCTTCTATGTATGTTCATATGTACAAGGAGGAACAACGTTAAAATAAAACTACATATTATATATACTATACATACCTACATATGTACCTGAGTATATAAACAATAAAGAAGTATATAACCTCGCTATTCGTCCTTCTCTGTCGAGCGTATAGTCGAGCGTATATCGCGCTTCGCTCCGCGTGTGTACTTTAGCGTTTGAACTCGTGTGACCGGGGTCAAAGTGACTCTCTCGCTTGGCACGTTCCCGGGGAGATTTCATTGAATTTTATTTTATGGCTGCTGTGATGCTGCAAGCGATATCTGTCTAACTTTTTTAAGTCTGGCGGATTTCGCTTTTTTGCTCTCTTCAGGTTGCTTCCAGCAAGTGGCGCAGTCAATAGGATTATAACGGATTTAAAAGGTGTGGAGTTATATTGAAATACTTCAACGTGTTACGAAGAAAACCTATTATGTGTTAGCACGATAGAAATTAAATTGTGCGCGTTTACCCTATGCATAGCGCTGACAGTTTAATTTTAAATTTTAATTAAATTTTTTCAACTGTCAAATAGGGTGGTCGTCCGCTAGATCATCTTGAAAAAATATTAAATTCCCTTTATGATTTCGATAGCTTCTATGCTAGGCATATAGTTGTCGCTACATACCACAAGTCTAAGCGCGATTTGGTGTTGTCTAGGGCTGAAAGAAACATGCAATTTTATTGCGTTATTTATTAATAGATAATCTGGCGGTGTGTAGTATCCGAACCTGGCGATCTGTTGATTTCAAATTTTCAGGGTATGTTACGCACATAGTTGTCACTAAATACCCCGAGCTACTGCGCCTTGGGTGTATAGGATTGGCTGAAAGAAACATGCAACTTTGCGCTATTTATTAAGCGACAAGACCAAAAATCTAGAGAAGCGGAGAATCCGAACCAGACGACATGCTGCTCTCATTTTGTGTAAACTTATAAATTGGTCTAACAAAAGCATTCGACTGTGTTAATCATTCAATTTTATTACATAAATTAGGCAGATATGGTGTAAGAGGACGCACAAAAGCATGCTTTAGGAGTTGCTTGAGCAACCGTTCCGTAAAGATTATATGTATGTAACAGCCTATGGGGGTGAACATAGGGATACCTCAGGGTTCAGTTTTAGATCCAACTTTATTTCTAGTATATCTCAACGGTCTTCCTAAATACTTAGATGCATACATAGGAAGTAATTTTATATGCAGATGATAATATAATAACATCGCTGCTACATTTCAGATTATAGAATCTTGCTTTTTCTCGGTCAATTGCTAGACAAATTTAAATAAAATTGTTATCAACAGAGAGAGAGCGAATGTGGCATTATTCAAAAACAAAAACGACATAAATCAAAAAATATATTCAATACAATTAACCAACTCTACTATAGCTTTAAGTGACATAACTAAAATACTTGGTTTGATTTTCGACTCTAACTTAAACTGGTGTAGCAAACTAGATCGACGGTTTCTACAAACAGTAGTGTTGTGTAAGTGTTTTAGAAACAGTGCGCTAAGCAGGTTTCTTTTCTAGACTTAAGTATGTCGGCTTTACTGGGGAACAGCCACTTCAGCGCAAAGAGTCTTAGTTTTACAAAAACATATCTTGCGAATAATTCATGGTTTAAAATCTCGTGAAACTTGTAAAGCTAACGTTTTACGTTTTATCATATTTATATTCTGGAGGCACTGAGTTTTATATTATACAAAAATGAAGTTTGTGCAATTTGGGTTTATTATGGAAACTACGTGATCTACAAATTGTCAATTAAAGCATTTTTTTGTACGTTCCAACTAATAAAATAGCCTTCCCTAGCAATTTAGCAGTAGGATTTTAAAAGTTTTTGCAGAAAAAAATCCTTTATAAAAAAATCTACGTTACGTTTGAAAAAAGTTAGTTTTCAAGAAAAAACTAAATTTTGAAATTTTTGGTAAAATATCTAAGGACAGAGGGAAAAGACATCAGATATGAATTATTTCTCGTGATAACAATGCAAAAGAAAAGCAATTTATGAGAGTCGCAGCCAACTAGATCGGATTTTAAAATTTATATTCGCAGATGACTTCATCATGCGTAGAATAACGCGCCGATTCGAAAAATATGAAAAAATACAGGGTGTTCCATTTAAAAATCGAAAGTTGGGAACGCTTCCGGTCAAACAGGGGTTTACTACCTCATTGAAAATTATTGGAAATACTCACAACATGATCTACTATAAGCCCTCCAAAATTTAAATTCTAATCTGAAATAATAAAAAAGTTACAGGGTGTGTCCACTTCCCATTGTCACCCGGTATAGCATTATTACTTTTAAGCACTGAATAAGCTTGATTTTGATGTTTTTCTTGTTTTGTTTATATTATATTATTGACGTTGCACCACTGCATGGCCACTTCTCTAGATATGTTGCAAATCATTTTTTTTAAACGGCGGGATACATTGATTATTAATTTTTATCGAATTTTTTCGAAGAATAGAAAGCTTTCTTCAACATGGAACTGATTTGCCTCGATATAGTTCGTACTCCCCATTCCACGCCTCCTTTGATCTCACCAGCGACATTAATAACATGCTTGTTTTTCGATATGTCTAAAGCATTCGATGTAATTTCTCACTCGGTTCTTCTTGATAAATTATCGTGTGTCGGCATTCGAGGTGTCGCACACGATCTCTTCAAACAATATCTATCGGGCCCCAAAACAATGGTTTGTTTAAGTGACGATGCAAACAACACTGTAAAGCCGTTCTTCTCGAGGGCGATTACCGTTACAACCGGTGTTCCTCACGGGTCGGTGTTGGGACCGACAATGTTTCTTATTTATATAAACGACCTTTTTGCTGCCGTAACACCGAGTGTTTTATCCCAATTCGCGGACGATACAAGTTGCGTCGTCGCCGATTCGCTCATCTCGGAGCTTTCGGGTTCTTTGAGAGGTGTTGCTTCCGACATGCTAACGTACTGCACAAGAAATTACTTAACTCTCAACTGCGATAAGACCGGTCTGATACGTTTCCGTACTATTACCGACGATGACCGCAGCATATATGTTAGTATCAACGGGAAATCCATACCAGAGTTATCTACTTACAATTTTTTAGGATTAACGGTCGATTCTTGTTTAAAATATAAAGAACACTGCGCAGGTATCCAAACCAAACTTTCTTCCGCACTTTATGGAGTTAGAATTTTGCGAAGTTGCGTTAATCTGTGTTCCCTAAAGTCATTTTACTATGCCTATGTTGAATCACGCCTCCGTTATTGTATCATTTTTTGGGGTTCGTCCCCACACGCTACAAAGCTGTTTCTTTATCAAAAGAGAATAGTTAGATGTATGGTTGGAGCAGGTGCAAGATCATCATGTCGACCAATATTTAAACAACTAGGAATATTGCCATTAGCGTCATTATATATATACGAAATTCTTATGTTTTACAGAAAACACAGTGCTTTATTTCTTTATTTATTATTTTTATGGACTTTATGTTATATATATTTCTGTATTTTTATGACAGTCTATGTTCGCCAGGAATTCACGACAATAAACCATTACATTACATAACGCGAACTTGTTCGCTTTACGTAAGCTAACGATATTAGCACTTCGATAGTTCACCGGAACTGCGTCCCAGATACGTCCCAGAACCTTCAATAGATTCTATGTCAGCCGTGAAGGTAGTTTCATTCGAAATGAGAAATAACCGCCATCTATACACTCACGTGAATATCCGCAAAGAGTGACGACCTAATAAGTGAGTAGTCTGTTCGGTATTGTCTGCAACCTCTAACAACACTCCACTGCGCCGTCACTCGTTTATAGCGCATACAAAAACCGGTATTTCTAAAAAAGCAAAAAAAAATAAATAGTAAACGCCATTAGTTAGCTCCCAGTCGTAGCGTATCGTATTATTCGGGAGGGTTTCCGAGCTTTTAATTACACACGGCACGGCACGGTTTCGCATCAATTCGAAGATCAACCGACTGCAGAGTGTTGGGCGCGAGGAGCTAATCATATTTTACCGTTCGCTTTTTTCAATTAGATACGCGGGAGCTCCTAAATCTGATACGATTCATAATTCCCGACGGTATCCGATTCGCACGGTTGCAATTGCCATAGTTTTTAATGAGAAAATAGGATCGCAACGAGAGATCCGGCGAGTCTGAAGTGCCTCGTTATGGTCTAATAATAAAATGAGCGCGGGGGAAGTCGTACTAAGGCGGACAAAGAGAAAGAAGAAAACTCGACAATCGGATTATCGGAACGAGGAGGATAATGAGACTGCTGCTTTGAAATTCGGTGCCGCGCTCTCGATTGTAGATATCTGTAGGTATTTTTACCTATTGTGCATGCAATTAGGTATTTGTTCGTGTTATCATTATATTATGAAATGCTAAATTGCAATAAATGGCGCACTCAGTAGGATATGTCTACAGTGGACCCTCAATTAACCGACCTCCTTTAAACCGACTCCTCGGTTTAACCGAAAATGCGTGGTATCGCCCGACTGCTCAGTTGACTGTCTGCCTTTCTGCAGTGCGCGTTGTTTTATGTTCTCTGTGCAATTTTATCTCTACGTTTTTGAATTTAAAGTTACAGTACTGTGTAGTGCTGTACTGTTTCATACGTTGCGTTAAAATCTTTTAAGGATTCTGAACACTAAAAATGGCCTCAAATCCGAAGACGAAACGTGTTGTGTGTACAATAGAACAGAAATTAAACGTTTTGTAAAGACTGGACAAAGGTGAGTCAGTTACTAAATTAGCCTCTGAAATAGGTGTAGGAATAACAACGATTAGAGGAGAAAGAAACTGGAGAAAGAATCGTAAGGATCTTGAATCTTTTTGTTTGACAGTGGAAGGAAGAAAAGCTGTAAAAAATAGAAGAACTTTGAAAAAACCTAAACTTGAGGTTTGAGATGACGCAGTCTGGGTTTGCCAAGAAAGACGTTTGGGGGGGGTGCTATTTAAAATTGTAGAAACAAATCACAATTTCCGAATACCAATCAAAAATTATCTTCCTGTCTACCGCTAAAGTTAGCGGTATACCATGTTAAATAAGTAGTCATCCAGACTGGTTCCAAATCTGCTATAAAATACTAATAGGCTGTCCCATTAAACATAAGTTTGATACGGAACGCCACCAGACGTATTTTAGAAAGATGGCTAGGGTAATTGTGCGCAATATTGCTCTTAGACTTTCTTCGATATCTTGTATGATAGTGGAGTTATGGTCCGAGGCGTCTTAGGTGCTATATAATGAAACATGGAGGGGAGGGAGGGGGGAATCTTACCACTAATCTAAATTGTAGCAAAAGTGGTTTGTAATTATGTTTTGGCAAAAAGAAATTCTTTAAACGAGTTACATTTCAGTTTTATTGGCGCAGTCAGTGGGATACTTCATTAAAGCAATATTCTTACTAACTTCACAAATTCCGCTTCACCCCCCACGCCTCCCCCTCTCCCGTCCCGCCATTTATTCATATTATTGTATAATCTGAAAAAGACCAAAAGAAATGGAGGTCTCGTAAAACGTACGCAAAACGGGGATAACACGTCCAATTTACGTCATAGACTTTTAGTCCCGCCGCGGTCCCAATCTAAAGTCGTAACCCGTTTTGATAAACCCACGCCATCGCCCGTAGGAAACGAGATTCCGATATGTCGATGTCGTTACTTTTTATTATTGTGTTCCTCTTCACTCCGTTGCCGATGCTGTAGCGGAGATACCGCGCCGCGCCGTCGTCCCGCCTAATAATGGCTGATTTATATTCGCCGATATCTCGGAATCGAACGACGCGCCGGTGTGAGGGACGGGTACGCCGGGCGGCTTCGACTGTTTTAAATAATTCGTTTTATTTCCGCGAGATGTCGCACCATCAACTCGGAGGCGGAGCGATAAATCCGCGCGTGCAGTATTAGGGAGGCATATATGTATGGAAGGAGCCACTAGAGGGTGGTTACGACATCTGCCGACGATTTTATCTAAGAGGAATTGGTTCGAGAATGTATGTCCTCCGATGTCGGAATACGGCCGAGATTCCACTCCCTTTATGGTTTCTCCCATTGTGCGTTTCTTTTATTGTAGATAGGGCGATATTTGTTTTTTATTATGTGGTACTCATATAAATGTAAATTATGAGCTGATATACAAAACGTATTGCTTTGTTAATAAAAAATTTCCAACCTTAGCGGTGGATATAAAATTTAAAAATATACATCCGCCTTAGAAACGTGCTGCATACATAACCAAAAAGGCATCCAAAATATTAATACCTAAATCGTTAGAGTAAAGTAAAAACAGTACCGGACCCGATACAGAGCGCTGCGGAACACTACTGTGAGTGTATCCTTCACACAATTTCACGTTTTCTTACTTTTAAGTTTAATCAGCATTTCGATTATCGGAAAGGAGTTTCCAAAGTAAGCAAAACTGTTTATAAAATTGATTTTTTCTGTAAAATTGAAAAATTTATAGGTATATCCATCCCGGTCCATCCGGGGACACATTGTATACACGTCACCACGTTCACGCATATCTGAAGCACCGCGGCTATTAAATTCTCTTACTGTACGTTTACAAAACTACTGACGTCTCCATCTTGCTTTTCCCATCCCTCCACCCCAATACTCAATTCCCTCGCGGCATTATCAGAGCCGATTCGCGTTTTACGAGCGCGTTTCTCGACGACTGTAACGCGTCGCGGACGCAATTCGAATTACCCTTAATCCGGGCCTATAAACTTGGCCCGCTCACCGCCCGGGGAGACGTTTTATCGCGTCCCCCCCGGCACGATGAAACCGCGCGCTCGTTCCGAGCTATCCTAACATGGCTACAGTTACTCGGAGAGGCGGATAATCAAAAGTCAGATAATCGCTACTCTGTTGCTGTAACGCTGCGCTGCCTTTAGATCGACGACTATCTGTTTCTGTTCCCGTAAAAATATGTCGGCAAAATCGAATTAGTGGAATGGACTCGCCCGCGCGAATGTCAAAGGAGGTTAGGTCTCCTGGATTAATCTCTTGGCATTCGCAGGAAGGTCAACACGCATAGATCATTGGGCAGCGCCGTCCACAGCCGATAACCCTATATGGATGTTACGTACCTAATCCGCATATATCACTCCACACGCCAGTCGTTACATCGCCAGATTACTAGCAGCACTAAAATGGCCGTCACGTGGTTGCGGGCGATAGGTGGCCGTCTGCTCAAACATTGTGATAGGAGATCGATTCAGTCTGACCTCGAGTAGGATTAATTCCCTTTATTGTAAGGAAAAGAGAACGTTTCACAACATGGATTATTTGAATTTTGTTAAATCAAGAACAGTATGCAATCAATCGCTATTAGCAGACACGTGTAAAGTTCATTTTACTTGTTCCCAAAAATGACTTTGCTTGGTCAATATAATATTTATATTTTATTCTTGTCTGACCTAAGTAGAGTATTATCATCCGCATATGCGTCAGAAATAATACCATGTAAATCGTTACTATAAAGTAGAAATAACACAGGTCCTAAAACAGAACCCTGTGGGACACCTGCATTAACACGGCATTCAGAATTATATTTAAAAATGGAATTGGTTTGTTTATGATTAATACTTAGATCAATACAGCTTCTGACGCTCCCAGGGCTTTATTTACAGAAATTACCGTACCGCAGAGTTAGCGCCGTCACCGATATCTAACCGTCATAGCCCGTGAAAAAATTTATGATACACTTTCACTGTTTCGTTGCATAATAAGACTAGAACCCTGAATGTTACCGCCGCACTTAGAATCATTGCTACCACTTTGGGGTTAAAACTTTATTGTAACGGCGTGAATAAGACGCAACACCGTTTAAACCGCCATCAGGTTGAATTTCACCGTTTAACAACTGACGATCAGCGCCGCTGAATGAATTTGGGGCGAACCTACTCTTTTGACTTACGAGGAGTAACGCATAAGTAAAAAGCATTTTAAAGGCAAGTAAGTAATCAAAAACCCATAAGCAAGGCATCAAAGAGCTAGCAGTAAATACCATGAGCACCGAACCAGAACCGGAAAGAAAATGTCCTTACAACTTGACCTATCGTGCCGTTTAAATTTTTCTTTAGGGGTGGACACCATCCAACACAAAACATGGGTTTCATAATCTTTTACGACAACTCAAAATTTTAAATTTATATCTAGATTCGTTTAAAAGTTATAAGGATGTTTTCCGTATACAAATGTGAAAGGCCAATACCAAGCTGTGCTGATCACGACGCATTTTTGTTAGTTTATTTGTAGGAAGGTTAAAAATCCGACTGACTGCGCCAGTAAAAAAAAAGAAATTATTCGTTCTTAGAGGAAATTAATACATTTCGACGTGTTCCGTGAAAGCTCCAATGATCCCCTTCTGGGCCCCCGATCGAAATGAATAATTCAACAACGCGGCGGTTTATAAACATCGACATGCACTCCGTTTAAAATATTCAAGGCGAAACAGGTCAATTGAATTAGGCACCGGGAAATCGGTAAATGTTCGACAGCATTATTCCCTCAACGGCATCCGATATTCCGGGAGCGGGATTCCGCGGTACCACCTATAATTTAGAATTTAGGAGGTGGCGGCCTCCCCGAAACGATAAAACGAGAGAAAGATCCAATTTCGGCTCCGATAAAAAGCCGTTCGAGTGGGGTTCGCCCGTCTAAGGAGTCGAGTTAGTGTTTTGATTGCTCCTGTAGGAAGCGTTAGGTCGGAACGGACATCATCGCGATAATCTGATGAGAGAGGTCTCGGCGATTACCCGGCGCGTGACCGGACTTCGTGCGATCGACGAGGGAGAAAATAGGTCTCCGGCTAGACGGACGTGGGCCCGTTTTAAATTTCCAAACGCGCCCCTAATCTTGATATTCTCGGATACAAATTTCCGGATTATTCCGCCGGCCTTGCGGGCGGCGGTGGGAGAAAGTTGACGGATTCCCGGCACGGACTAATCCGGGCACATTATCGTCCCCATCTGAGGCGATATTAGGGACGGCATCGAGACTAGAATAACTCGGGGAAAAGGTGGGGTGCTAAGGGATGGCTGGTGTTTGTTCTGATCGGGTGACGTGAGGGAAAAGGTGGATATGCCGGGGATTACGCCCCAAGGACTCCGGGATTCGTTGCGAATGACAATTAGGTTTAAATAAAGATCTTCTTTGAAACAAAAAATATGATCAAAACGTTTTCGCCTTTCTTTTATCAGATGTTTTTACACTTTATTACAGCATAACGTCCAACTCAACATTTTCACTGTATCCAACAGATGAGCAAGAAGTTATTAGTACAATAAAAGACCTTAATAATACGATCTTGCGATCTTGAAACATTATGCTGTAGGGCAATCATTAAAAAATAAAGTAGGTTGAGTTTTGTGATTTAAAACAAGTACATACCAATATGTACACATGTGTATGTTAGATACGTATAAATATAGATTGAATAACTGATGAGACACACATATACGTATATATACTTCCACTATACTGTATACCATCTTACTGACACGCTCTCGTATATTAAAAGTAGTGTTATACGAGAGCGTGTCAGTACGATGCACTTTGTGTTGTCTGATTTTCTTAAATATAAAATCCGCAAAGCCGAGTTTACTGGAAGCCTTGGATGATTGAAGTACTGTACGCATAAAGATGAGACACACACATATGTATATATACTTCCACTATACTGTATACCATCTTACTGACACGCTCTCGTATATTAAAAGTAGTGTTATACGAGAGCGTGTCAGTACGATGCACTTTGTGTTGTCTGATTTTCTTAAATATAAAATCCGCAAAGCCGAGTTTACTGCAAGCCTTGGATTATTGAAGTACTGTCCGCGTAAAGATGACGACGAACGTCATTATAATACAGAAGAATTGGCAACACCTATTGCACAACAAATTAATACGTTCTTTCAATATGGTACTTCGCACATATAATCCTACTGACTGCGCCGATCAAGAAATGCAAAAAATCGACCCCTCTTACGGTAATTCTTTCACTCAATCTCCTTCCGCCCTCGCAGCCCATTATCCTTAGAGCGATACACGCCCCTAAATCGCGTAAATAAAACGTAGATTACCCCCGTCTGCCCCCGGCTCCCATTTCATCCCTAGCGCTCGAGGAATCTACCTTTACTTACTTACCCGAAGGGAGAGACTGTATTTACGCGACCGGGCGGCCTTCCTTACTTATAAATCCCCCGGAATCCGCGCGCATATTAATGAAGTCGTCGCGGTGGATTTATGAACCCCCGGGGAGGCGATTTATTACTGCGCCTCGAGAGGTGTAATTGAATGACCGATTCCTCACCCCCTCCAGGGCCCCCTAGAGCCCGCCGGAGCGCTTGTCCCTCGCGTAAATTTACGACTACCTCCCGGTTCGCGGTACTCCGTACCGTTGTAGACGTTCCCGAGTAACAATGGACTTTCCCTCGACGCTTTGTGTACCGCCGTCGGGTAATGTCGGTGTATTCTGGGGTGTGTTTCGGAAGGGGTTCCGTGTTTTTAATCAAATTCGAGAAGAGAAAGCCACGTTTGAATTTTTCCGAATCCTACTGACTGCTCCACTTGCATGTTTACCTTTAAATCCCAAACGGGCGATATAACACAACCTAAAAACACATACGTACGACCATTCGACTTTGTCATCTCGCTAAATTCTTATAGCGTGGTGTAGGGACCACGCTTGTATATTTTCAACGAAATAGGTAAACACTGTCGCTTCGTTAACTTGAATAGACTCGAGACACGACAGAAGAACACGACACTCTAGTCGAGGGGTGGCGAGGGAGCGCACGCAGTGTACCTACAGCGTACATAAAGATAACAATCCAATTTGCCCTAATAACATCATTTGGGCGAGCCGAATTTGCATTCGGCGATTAGACTCTGTAAGTGGCGGTAATTTTTAGGCTCGGGTGACTTAGGCGTGCGTGGGGTGAGTATGGAGCGTGCACGTAGGGATACGGAGGGGGAGGGGAGAGAGGGGCGTTTTAATCGACCTGAGTGGCAGTAATAAGAGAGGGGAGAGAGTTACGTTTAGGGACTATTAATTTTGATCGATATGACGTTTAAATAAATAATAACTCTCTGGGAGGGTTGGAATGAATTATGCATGAGGCAGAATGAAGTGAAGTCGATACTTGCCCCGAGAAAGTTTCGCCTTTGTTTCTTTGCGCGATACTTTTTTTTTGAATCGATAAGTGCATTTCGCTATTCACTTTGTCTAACAATAAAGCATGTTATCGTGCGCAATACAAAGAAGATTCCATAAATAGGTAAGCGTTGATTTGGAATTTTAGTCCTCAACATTTCTCTATCAAAAGAAACCGCTCAGTTCTTGCTGCCAATAGTAGTAGTAAAGTTAAATAAAACTGCAAAAAGATTTAATAAAAACTTCTGGTATACTTATATAATGGTGACGTCATTGCCCTTGCAACGTAGCTACAGTAAAATTATTTACTATTGGCGGAAACACCGCCTTCATGCTCATTTGACGTCGCGAACTCGAAGAGGCGGGTGGAATTCGCTCGATCGCTAGCGTACAGTAATTACTAATAATAATAATAAAAACAGAATTTCGTATTTTATCTTTATTTCTCGCGTGCGATTTATAACGTTTCGCCATATTTCTTCGAGTGTTCAGACGCCCTCTTGCTATTGCGCACTCGCTAACTGAAAATGCATGTACAATATATACGTAGGTGGCAATTCTAAAAACCGCTTTTAAACTGCTCAAAATAGGCGTAAGAAAACCTAATATGGATTGATGCAAAGCGTAATTTTGCGCATCACTTTTAGTTAAAATATACAGGGTGTCATCAAGAAAAGTCATTTTATTCGCTAGTAATATAGCTATTTCTAACCTGCATGAGGTTGAAAAGTGCGTCATTACTGGATAAAAAGTGTTTCTCTTTGTTGGTTGAAAGTGATCACATCCATTGGGTGGAAAATTTCTATCCATAATCAAAAACATCAAATGTCCGTATGCTTTTTCATGCTCTGAGCCCACAATCTGTTGCAGTTATTTTTGTTTGAGGAATGAAAGTTACGATAGGACAAAAACTACAATACAAGAAATAGCAAACAAGTGTAATAATACCTGAAAAATTGAATGACATTATCAAGCAGTAAATTCGACAATTAGCAATTGCAAAAACGACTTGCACATAAAACACGTGTCACGCAACGATTCACACAACTCGCACAGAATCTACTTTAACGATGACGTTTAACATAATGAGTCATGGATGCCTCTAGCGACAGATCGCGGTATGACAAACACTCCACCACAGAATCAATTCGGTTTCCTTTGGGTACCCCCTCGCATGTCGTATGTTGTTGCTAGGCGAAACTTCGGGTTGTGGAATATACGTCGACACTTTTAAGCACTGACATCTATTTAACGTATTGTACCAACCCCTGCTCTTCGGTTCTCGGGTTCTCTGCCGTGTGGAAAGTTTAAAAGTCAGAAGTGAAGAAGATCACGACAAGATGATCGAAACGTCAAGTAATTTAAACTTTCCACACGGCAGAGAACCCGAGAACCGAAGAGCAGCCAGTTGATAACCAGCTTAACTGGGAAGAGCACAATTCCCTGACGTCGTACCACAAAAACATCGAAGCTGGTATTAATGCTTATCAGCCCTATGCTCACAGTAAAATCAGCTACGGAATAATATTTTGGGGTGCCAATGCTCACAGAGTTAAGTTGCAGAAATTTTGCCTTCGTAGAGTGTTCGGTCTTCTTCCAAGAACGTCGCGTAAAGACCTATTTAGTCAACACAAAGTACTCACTGCTCTTGCCATTTATATATTCGAGTGTGTGATGTTTGTCCGTAAAATTATGAATCTTTTAAAGATCAAGAACTAATTCGCAACTATAATACTCGCGTTAACGATACTGGACGCCTCCTCGGTCTACAAACTACAAGAAACATACATAGACAATAGCATAAGTAAATCAAGCTATTAAGATGTACACCACCGAATATTTTTTAACATTTTATTTATTTGTATTAGTCTAATATGTATTTACTATGAGCGTAGTGTTTTTTCTTAGGACTTGTTCAACGCCTTTCGGTATTACTGAATAAAGAAACTATTCTGTTCTGTTCTATTGTGTATTTTGATAATCTGGGGATGAATGGAGTGTCAGGTTCTTCATAATATAACAATTTACTGTTCTATTGCACTGTGTCACCTTTTTTATGAGACATCCATATGAGAGATGCAGAATTAATATTTATACTACATCCTCAAAATGTCAAATTCTTATATAGCAAACAACTAGCATAATGAGATACGGAGTTACACTTCTGAAGAAGATCACGGCAAGATGATCGAAACGTCAAGTAATTTAAACTTTCTACACGGCAGAGAACCCGAGAACCGAAGAGCAGCTTACACCTTGTCTATTATTTCTTGAAACAATACATTTCTAACATTTCTCAATGCTTTTGTACCCAGTAAAGGTGACTCAAGTCCACTTGACCAGTCACTCTCCACGAACTACAATCCAGAATACGTTTTTGCACATTGCAAATTCCAAATAACAATCAAATCTTTAATACCACGAGAGCCTCTATTATTTCTGCTGATTTCGCATCCACCGCTCTACATACATACATTTCATAGAAAAACAAACCGACCCAAAGTAACAGAGCATGGCTGCCATGCAACCAGGTTCCGCGTCGTTACGGCTAACACGAACTCCCGAACTTCCAGATAATGGCAGAAAACCACCCCATCCGCAGACAAACATATTCCGCCGGGATGGGTCTTTTTTCTCTCTATACGGACGTGACTCACAGAAATCCAGATAGGACCGGGGCACGTACACGCTGTCGCATCGCTCTTATTATACCCACTCCTCTGCGAGAGATAAAGCCATCCCTTTCCACCCGTTTTATTTAACGAATGAAAAAAGTATTAAATAGATATTTGCCTGAATATATATATATTTTTTCTTTTGCAGTGATAATCTATCGTCGAGCAACGACAAGAAGGATGGAACCCAATTGCCCGTACTGAAAAACCTAACGGATCTGCTGTTGAAAACGTTCACATCGCAATTCGTGTTTCCCGCACTGGGACACGACGATCCCACGCTGAAGAAGGAAAAAATTGGGAAAATATGGAGTAGGTGGATCCCAGCTGAAGCTATGGATACTTTACAAACAGGTAGATAAATATATAAACGTAGAATAATTGATCCGATATCCCAATTTCTCCAAATGGCGCAGTCTTTAGGATGGCCTTACTTAAAACATTTCCACTAACCCCGAATAAACCTATCACATTTACAATTCCAAACTTCGTCGCTCCAACATATCGAATCTAGAACTACAAGGATGTAAAATCCCAGCGTCGCTTTATTCCGACAACATATCTCCGCGCTCGTAAAAGAATGCTCTGTCTGTCAAAGCGTGCAAGCAAGGTCAGATGTTAAAGTGTTCGTTGCATATAAACATGACTCTCCAGAGTCGATTCGAATAACAAAAGCAGTTGGTTGTAAAATAGCGGTAGGTTACCGACGGCAGCTCTAAATTGCAGACGTTCACTTAAGGGAATTAAATTTACACCGAGGATACAACGGGACACTCAATTTTATTTACACGACGTGCAATTATCTAAATTGAAATGCCAAAGGTCTCCTTTTAATCTTTCATATAAACCAAACTAAGTGGCGCAGTCAGCAAGATTAAGACATGGATGTTTCGACACAACCCGCAGTGGTTCAAAACGCGAAAAACATGGTCGAAAATGGTATTGCACGAAGTCACTATGAAGAATGATGATAAATCGACTGAAAGTAAAAAACGAGCAATATATTGGCTTATACTTGATACTTACGGGCTTACGGAAGAAGATAAATCAAGCAAAAATATTTTGTATTGGCTTGAACACATGTTTTTTCTAAGATATTTTCAATATTGGAAATCGTCCAATAGAACATCAAGTGTTTTTATGAAAAAGCATAATGTTTGGCTACAAGAAGAAATAATTTTTCCTGAATCTGTTTACTGCCATCGTCCATCAACTTCGCGTATTCGAGGTCGCCCTTCAAAGAGTTTTGCTGAAAGTTCTGATGTTATAAAAAGACGTAAAACCGAGGAGCTCAGAAAAACTAGTTCCGTAGAAGAACTTGTGCTTGCTACTGCAGTGAAAGTATGAGAAAGTCGAGATAAAAGTACTTCTTCAACTACACCAACTAGAGGCAAACGTATAATGGAAAAATGGAGGAGCCCCGAACAAGAATAAAATGCCATGACACCTGAAGAGGCTTTATCATTTATTATCTCGCGTGGTTTTACGAAACAGCAATATATGCTTATTAGAGCAACAGCTTTAAAACGTGGTTGCAAATTATATCCAAGTTACCACGATATTCTAAAAGCAAAAAAAGACGTTTTATTAACCAAGTACAAACTACTAAACATGTCAAATTCAATGCATTAAGGGGTGGTTTTGACAAACAAATACTTCGAATTTGCAAACTAAATTATATAATTTGTATAAAAAATATTCTTCGTACTTGTATTAAGTGCTATCAATTTTTCGCATTTAAGGGTTGTATTTTAGGGTAGGTTTTACAAATGCGGGTTACATACGGGATACAACAGCGCTCGTCTCATCCGCAAACGTACTGCTGTGGTCTGGCACCCGGGTTTTTGTAAATTTCAGTTTTTTCTTGTTCATTCCGGTAAGCGTTTGTCAATGTTGCGAGAAATTTCAAATTGTTTTATTTTCAAATAAGATTTAATTTATGTTTTGGATTGTTTAATTTATTTATTTTATTGTTCAGTTGTTTATATTAATTTCATTCAGTTGTACATTTTGCGTTCACTGGTATTGTATATATTGTTATGTTTTGCGAGTTCGTCTGTTTGCGGACAGATCTTTGTGCGTTGCATCGCACGCATCGGAGATTTTGATACATGTACGATTGTTTAACCGTGTAAGGTCAGTTCCCTGATAGACACGTGTAAGTATATATATATAATTGTATTTCATTGCTGACATTTTGTGATTATTGATTTCAAGTTTTGAATTCACGTTTCTGATTTTATTTCGTTCATCACGGAACTCATTTAATAATAATTGATATTGTATTTTTGTGTACACAATTTAGATATAACATCTGTTATTATTTTTACGTGCAGGAAGATATTTTAAGTTTAAAGAGTTAATTTTTTTGTTCGTTGTTAATTTTTCTGATTTGTAATTATTTATTAATCACCTCGGGTTGGGTGAATAAAAGCATTGTGCTTGCTTTTATTTTTCATTTATATAAATTACTTGAATTTTCCACGTTTAATTTAGTTGTTTTAATATTGAGACCACGTGGATTGAATTGAAGAAAAAAATTATTATCTTCCTGAACTTTTTGTTTTCCGTTGCTTTGTAAAAGGATTTTGAATTGTCCTTTTGTAATTTAAAGTCAAATGCAGTTTTGATTTAGACCAGGACCTTTTTGTCCACGGTTTTTTTTTTTCTGCAAAGTTTGTAATTAATTTTTTTTCTTTTTTTTTAAAAAAATAATAAAATTATTGAATTTTTATGTCATTCAAAATACTGTTCTTTTATTTTTAATTAAACGCTTTAAAAAAAAAATTTTTAGTATAAAAAAAAAGTTTTTTTTCACCCACATTTTACTTTTCATGATAGTAACCCTGAGTTTAATTGTTCTTTTGCGCCTTATAAAAATTGTTATCATTTGAGCTAGCTAATTTAATTTATCATTTTTAATTTCATTTGGCATTTTTGTTGGTACATTCAGTACACAGCAGTACGTAAGTTATAATTTGAAACAAACATCATTTATAAAAATTAAAAACAAGAGAGGACCCAGAACACCGCCTTGTAGGACTCCCTTCTCAACATTTAATTAGAAATAACAAGCATAAAAGGCTGCTGTTAAAATAACTAATCTACAGATGCATTTCTTAACGAGCACATCATAACCACTTCGACGAAATTCTGTTTGACCGACGAGAGAGACGATCCTACTGACTGCGCCAAATTCAAATGCTAGAAAAGGCGTGTCGGAAATTAGAAATGTAAGAACATGATGCCACGCCTACCTTCCTCATCGCTACGCACAGCAGAAGCAGGAACACACGAGGATTATCGATTTGCTCGGTGGTGGACGCGTTGCTTTGTGCCGGAACAAAATCCCGAATACCTTTGACCCGTCTTTATCGGCGGTCATTTATACAATTACACTCCAGTATATGCCCTTTATTTCATTATTTATCGCGTCTATTAGTTACACTTTCCGCAGGCTCGTTTGCGGAATGGTGCGGACATTTCTTTCTATTATCGGTTCCGGTGGGAAATCGCGTTGATCCTCTGGTTTTCCAAGCTATACATAAAATTTAAAATTTAATATAAATCGTAACATTTAACGCGTGGGGCGCAAAACCGTCTTTTTTCTTCTTTCTCCGGCTTAATGGAAACCTTATCGGGCGCGTTTAAACCACCCCCTCCGTTTCTATTGTTAACGCAGACTGCTGAGATCTCAAAAACGCATTAGGTACGTCTCCCCTACGTCCTACTTTAGCTTTTTTCAAATCGCATAGCATGTGTATGTGTGTCTGGCTACGTGTATGCCCAACAAAAAGCTTTACGGATCCGGGCTTTGCATTTGAATCTGGCACGGCCATTAATTTGAGCGCTTTTTCGCGCGGTATTTTTTTTTTTCGCAGGTTGCATACCGAAAAGGGGGAAGCAGAGATTTTTCTTCGGTGTTTTTTTTTTTTTTGTTTTACAGGCGCTGGATGGCGAAAAGAAAGCGGAATTCCCAGACAAAGGATAGAAATGCGTTTTATGTGTTAAAAATGATGAAAAGATCTAAAGGGTACATTTGTTTTCTTTTTTTAATATACTAAAGCTAATTGTGAGTCGTTTGGTACGAAATTTTTAAATACCAATCGGATAGTAAAATGCCTGCTATAAAAATTGGATTACATATTCAAAACTTAACAGTAAGTAGCATCTCAGAAGGAGAAAAGCCAAAACTACCACGAACAACTGGATAAAACAGAGAAAACTCTAAGTAAAAATGTTGACACCTTTAAGAATTTTCAACATCGAATTAACTGCAAATATATGAATATAACAACAAGACTACACCCTAAATATGAAGCGATTATAACTGTTAAGAGAGGAAATAACGCCGGATACATGCAAAACGTACTCATTTTGTCGTAAAATGCATTATTCACTTGTCCAAGGAGCTTCTTAAGAATTCTTGAGAAATGTTTCAGGGTACTTAAAATGCAGGCATTTTCAAAATATTGAAAATATGCTGCAAGCATATAGCATATGTCTCAGAATTATAAAACAAAATTTGTTTATCATTTAGCGATTAAATGGTTCAAAGGTCAGTGTGTAGTAAAATTGTTTCTACTTAAGTCATAATTTGACAATGTCAAATAAATAATTGTTTTGTTAACTTTATTTAAAAGGTGATGAAAAATAAATACGTAGTCATATTAACCTAACACCTACCTTCAGAATTTTATGTGCTGAAGAGTAGAAACAGTCCTTTGTTGCATAGCCAATTAAGGTAGGTTTCGATATTATTAAGTAGATATTTGTAACGAATAAAGACATCATTACTGATAATAACGGGTGATTTTTTTGCTATTTGGTTTTTCAGTGTAAATTTTTTTAGGGTAAAAGATTCGTGACATGTGACAATGCCAAAAATGCTCAGTAAGGTTTGCCATTTCACCATGAATAGACTAACAAACGAACAACGCTTGCAAATCATTGAATTTTATTATCAAAATTATCATAATCGACCCACCGAACAGGCTATTCAAGGTGTTGTGACCAAATTTCGCACAGTTTCACTTTATTGGACATTAATCCACCAAAACCCGTATGCGAAGAGTGCGTACCGAGGAAAATATTGCTGCTGCTTCGGCCAGTGTCAATGAAGATCGCGATATGTTAATTCGTCACCGTAGTCAACAATTGGGCTTGTGCTATTCGACCACCTGGAAGATTTTACGTAAGGACCTCGGTATTAAACCACACAAAATACAGCTACTGCAAGAACTGAAGCCAGGTGACGTACCGCAACGTCGTGTGTTTGGTGAATGGGCCTTAGGAAAGTTGGATGAAGATGTATTTTTCTATCGAAAAATTGTCTTCAGCGGCGAAGCTCCTTTTTTTGGCTCAATGGGTACGTGAACAAACAGAATTGCCCAATTTGGTGTGAAGAGCTGTCAGATGCAGTTCAAGAGCTACCAATGCACCCTGAAAGATATAGGCAGCATCATTGGACCGTACTTCTTCAAGAACGATAAAAATCGCAACGTTACAGTCAATGGAGCAAGGTACCGTGCGATGAGTACCGACTTTTTTTAGCCCAAAATTGAAGAATTGGACTTGGTTGACATGTGGTTTCAAGAAGACGGTGCCACATGCCCAAATAAATCAATCACTTTTGCAAATTTTCTGCGTTTTTTTTTTTCAATTTTCAAAACCCAAACGATTAAAAAGTCACCCATTATTAGTAATAATAAATCAGAAAATGACATCACTACGGGGTTTTTGCCACTAGTTTGGTTCGTCAAAGCTCTTTGATCGCAACATAAGAATGGCATATTGCTACATTTAAATTTTTAGAGATAATTCAGAGAAACTCGTAGGGTACAGTACAAAACCCAAGCTGATCGAATGTAATTAATGTTGCATTGTGGGTATAAGGTTTTCTGATAGAAATAAGGGTTAATTTTCAACAAACGATGACTATAATCCTAGCGACTGCGCCATTTAAGCTTTTATAACGTCTCCTACCTCATTCCGCCGAGAGAATTCCTATTTTATCCGCAAGAAACTATGTTAGAGCCTTATACCTCTCAAACAACCGTCTTTCCAGTCGATTTAACATAAAAAATTACCCTCATAAATAATGCATACCGACGCTTCGTTCCCCAAAAGACCTGCCCACCTCCAAGACTCGCCCAGCTATAAAATAAACTTCGCAAAACAACTACGAAAAAAGAATTGCACCCATACCCTGCTCCCCTCGCTGGCAAGCCCACCCGAGCGAACAAGGATTCCTGTACTGTTCCTTCAAATCGTTTATTATTTTCGGACCGTGGTCAGATCCCCCACTCTTTTTTTTCTCTTCTCAGCGACCGAGTTGACACAAGCACGCCCGAACATTGGGCCAAGTTGTTTAATATTTCACCGCAAACCAGCCGCAGAAACACATACGACACAAAACAACCGTAGGAAAAAAAATGGGGAAAAACGCTTCGTTACGTGGCATAAGATAGATAGTCGGTTGTTCTGAGAGTTTATTATTTAGACGTCAGTAGCATGGCGGGGCGGGTTATAATTTAACTTTCGCCGAAGTTGCACTGGCGTCCGGAGGGCGCTCGTTGTAATCTAATAACCGATAATACGCGCACCGAAACTTTGTTAGAAGTATCAACTAGTCGCGGTTAAACGGGATCGATGCTGTACACGTCGAACCATTTAATTATAATAAGTGTAATGGATAATATGGAGAGGGTTCGTTGGTTGTTGCAGGTGGATATTACATGATAGAAATCAAGAATAATAGGCTGAGGATCATCGTGCTCAACACGAACTTGATGGTGAGGCCCGAGGCAGACCAAGAGGCGCAGAATCAGTGGTCGTGGCTCACGGAGAAGCTGGAGAAGATACGACAGAGTGAGAAAGTGGTAAGTTCTAAATAAGTTCTACACAGGGAGAAAAATGTAGGAAATTTTACTACAATTGTCAGCATTTATACTACACATTGTAGTACATATAGGGACAAGTACAATTTGTAGCAATGTTTACCATCAAATTGTAGCATTAAGTTTGTAGTATTAATTCTTACAATTTGTATGAAAAACAAGAATGAACAGTTAGTTTTCTTCCAGCAACGTTGTAAGATAAAGTAGTATTTATTGTAGTAAAATTGTATACAATTTTGTGTGACTTTTCTATATACTGGTGAGCATAAATTAACACCTGTTGTAGTAATATTTATTCCACTCATTATTTTAAATTATTATAACTTTATAATAAATTTTACTTACCTTTATTGAAACATCCACAAAAGATATATAACTTAATACTACATTGTTGTGTGGATAAGTTTCAACTTGTGTATTAATATATGTAGTATATACTTCCGCAAATTACTATATATTTGCAATAATTTGTACTAATTCTTATTGTGAATTTTACCTAATGTAGTATGTAAAATGTCTACCTTGCAGTTTTAAAATGTTTCAGTCGCCTGTAGCACTTCTAATATTTTTATCATTAATCCTATAATTTATCGTTAAAGTTTCATTTCATTGTTAAAAGGATCAAAGTAGGTAGTAAAGATACACTATGTTAACAAACTAGAAACATATATTCTTAAACTAAGCAAATTCACAATTAACAGACTTTAACATAACACAAACATTTAAAACAAAACAGCAGTCTTCCGTAGTACTTCCTCATTTATTTATTATAATTTTACTACACTACTACGCTATCGCAACGCGGGCGTACCCTCTTCGAAGCTGCAATCGACAATTGTATTCTACTTTCGGTAATTTTCACATTTTTTTCGATTGACAATTGACTATTAGTACTATTACATCACTAGATAAGTGTATGAAAATGGTTTATTAAATGAAACTACCACAGTAATATAGTAAGATTGTAATCAATAAATTGGGAAATATATACATATATTAAAACATCAAGAGAGCACTATTCTTCGCAACCGCACCTAACACAGGTAAAACCAAAAGGGAGGACAATTGCAGTGAACTACACATGTGCATGTCAGTATCGCGTGATCGAGAACGCCAATCGTTGATGAGCATGTCAATACAAATTGGCGCGTTATGTAAATGTAATTGGGGATGTCCAAAACAGCACTATCCCCGTTATATCTGTTTTCACCCATTCCATGTCGAACAATGATAGAAAATATTTTATGTGAATACATATCCAAATTAAACACAACTACAAAGTCTCCAAATATAAACATAAAAAATACCTGATTTAAATTATTAATTTCAACGTACACTGTAGAAAATGTCGTACTTATTAAAATAAAGAATGTATCAAATATTTATTCACCAGACATTCTAATATGTATGTATATTAAGCGTATAGAAGATTATTTTTATTACGAATTATAATTGCCTGATATAAATATGTATATTTTTAAGTACGAAATAGGATGGGTTTTAAACATATAGTCTTTTTTATTATATGACCTTGTGGCTTTATTGGCACATTGTTGTGCAATGGTAGATGTCACAATAAGGTACTAGTAAAAATGTATACTGACATTGTGAAATAATTACAGAATGTGTGCTACCTTTTCCTACAATAGAGTATCAATTTTTGCTACTTCCAAATATATACAAATTTTAACAAAATTGTGTTACTATTTCAAACAAAATTGATCCTGCAAACAGCTGTGAACTTTCCCTACAACGGCTAGTATTAAATGATAAACGTGTACGTTAGAGCCCACTTGTTTGTATTACTTATTTCTACAAAATCGTTAGTACTGCGCCATGTAAGTTTTTACTACAAGGATTTCTCTCAGTGTAATCGTATTTTATTACATAAACTAGAAAGCCGGGTCCGGTTCACCCACACTATTAATTTGTCGTTTGATGTCCGCTTACCGCCCCCACTCGGCAGAAAGTAGAAAGCCCGCGCTCCACCTGGAACGCACCACTTACCTCCCAACTCTGCAGACCAGCCAAACCGTACCACTTTCCGCTAACCCCCGTCTACACCTGTGACTGGTTTGGGATCGTCGGTACACCCTGTATATTCCTTTTTTCTTAATTCTTGTTACTTATTTCTACAAAATCGTTAGTACTGCGCCATGTAAGTTTTTACTACAAGGATTTCTCTCAGCGTAATCGTATTTTATTACATAAATTGCAAATTATACACTCTTTGCTTACTGATTAAAAAAAAAAAGACTTTTTGATACATGTTGCCGTAAAAAGAATTAAAAGACATTCTGAATAAGTGGTCACATGAACCATCTTCCTTATTCAAATTTTAAGGGTGGAAGCCCACAGTAAGACTATTAAAACTACGTTGAAATTCTTATTAAAATATAAAAACTACTTTTGATCTGCAACATGCTAAAATAGAATACAAGCTGAACTATAATTAAAATTGTATGATATTTCAATTAAATTTTGAAATCATAGCCGCTTTTATTTGAGTATATAACCTGGAAAAGGGAGCGAATTCTCAACTGTTCTTTCATCTCCCTAATTCGACCTCTTTCGTCTACCGTTCCGGAAGTCGAATCATTAGTTTGAGCACCGCGGGCGGCACTGACTACCAACCGTTTACTAATTATCGAATTTATAAAATATTACGGCGAATACTGCAATTACCCTAGGCATCCGACTCGTCAGCGTGCGCCCGCGTCTAGTAATTGCAATTAAAAATTCTTGGCGTCGCGACTTTCCGAAACCGCCTTTACGGGCGCTAGACGCAATTAGTAAACTACAAAGGGCCGCGTGTCGGATCTCTTCGGCCCGCCTCCGCCCGTATTATGCGCTTTTGTTTTTGCATCGCCGCCGCGTTGCCGTCATTGTTGTTGATTGCCGCGACGGTTCGGGATTTTGGGGCGACGTCGACGTCGCGACGCACCATTAGGTCGATTGGGGAACTCGACCGGGTTGCGGATGCCGGATCGAGTATAGTATGTAAATTTTAAAATTAGGCGATTTGCAAGTTAAATTCGGCGCATAATTCAACGACAGTGGCGCTGCGGTTATATCAAGCGGAGAGTTGCAGCGCCACCTAGCGGAGTGGCTGTAAGTATTGGAATTAAAATATAAATGGCTTTAATGGAATCAACCGGATCGACGCTGGAACTAAAGCCGTAGCTAAGCTGTAGAGGTAGCTACAGACAATGTCTGATTCGGAATGCGATCCAGAGATATACCGCGTGTCCACAACCTAACATGCAACGATTCCTAGCCAATTTATTATTGTTTTTTTACGAAAATGTTTCAAATAAATGTCGCCTAAAATTATATTCTACACATGCTAAAATTAGTTTCAGTAATGGCGGACTTCCGGTTGTACCGGAAGTAGATACTAACTTTATTATTTTAAATGGAACACCCTGTATATTATTGCACTTTTGGATTCCCTGTTAAATTTTAATAACAATACGTTAGAGATACATTGGGGCTAAGTTGTACCGTTTCCGAATTACATGACGTTCTTCGAAAAAATTTCTTCGATTATGCAGTCTGAAATACTATATACTTTTAGCTTCATTTTCATAAACAAGTAGTGACGGTACAACAATATTTTTTTTACTCGATGTAATATACAACCTTACCTATTCGACAAAATTTGCTTTCGTTGATCAACATTAATTTTTAAGCAAGTTATTACCATTTCAGTCAATGTCCGCTTTTTACCGCCTTTCGATCCACTGTACGCCGGCCACCTTCCCCTCGCATTTCACCAGGCTTCGGACTGGCAGCAATAATACTGGCATGCTTAGAAAGTGGCCAACAGAACACAATAGGACCACTAGAAACAAACAAAACTTGCAATTAAAAAAAGAGGAATTTACTAAAGTGCGTTCTTCTGAAACATTGGAGATGAACACAGCAAAGATAAAAGAAAACACAACATTACTGGAATATCAATAAATCGGCACATTTTTCAAACTACATTACTCTATCCAATGTATGGCGTACGTATACATCTAGCGTCTTACTCGCAACAGGTTACACTTTAAACGCTAGCGTTGTCATTGTACAAAGAATTTGTACAACACTATTATATTAAATGTTTAAAATGCTATCCCTTTTGGGCATTATATGATCGAAATCGCTTTTGCAAACATCTCTGAACATTTCCGGTGTGAATTCTTGAAACGCTCTTAAAATACGATGGCGCATATCATCAGAGGTTGTATACAATATATATATGTTTCTTTCATAATACTGCGGAAATAAGTTTTCCACGGGAAAATACACGTCAGAACCTTTAATCACCAAAAACCGCCGGTGATTTCTAGCGTCAAATAGAAGTTTTTCGGTAACATAACGGTTCCTCTTTTGCATTGCGTAAAATCCGGATCATTTCTTGTATTTAGATGCGCCGCTAGTATTCGCGAATCTTCTCCGCACTACACGATTCGGTCGCATTAACATCAAATATTATCGGCGAATTTAACAACCGAGATATGGCTTAAACTTTCCGAAACACATCTGAAACACCACATTCTAGTGGCGTTGCGTGCATTACCACCGTTAGATTTCATCTGCAAGCGATACTGTACCTACCTCAACTAGCGCTAACCTTTACGAATTGAACATAACGTAACGATAACGGGTATTACCCCCTCTCTCCTCTCCGACAGCCGCACCACGCTAGGAAACCCTAATGGGACTAAACACAACGTTCTGTCACCTAGCACGTCCAAAGATATGCATGTAGCGATTACGTTCCATCGCCGGCATTAACAGCTTATCGTTGGCACGGCACGCCCCATATTCTCCCCTTACCCCCTCACCCTACACACACACAGGAATAACATCAATAGTGTTATTACAGTATTTAGTAGGTTGGATCATAATACAGACGTTTTGCAAAGCCACGTTAAATGCGTCGAAGGAGGAGATGAAATCGGCATTGTTAAAATAAACCACCTGTATCCTACAGACGGGCGTTTCAAATGGGTTTCACTGTATAATAAAATTTCATCGTTAAAAGTTTCAGAAGCTGCTGTTTTTTTGTTGCATTTTTTTCATTTATTGTAGCTTGATTAAAAAACAATGCCCAGTACAATACACTGTTACGATCAGGTGTGCGTGGCGTGCGGAAGCAGTGTGTGCTCCACCTGATGCAACTTAGTAAGAAAAGCGGTACACACGAGTATGACGCTTGGGGTCGCTATAATGATTAATAAAAAAAAGAAAGATCCAAAACGTAACGATAACTTTATTGTAATAATAAAAAAAAAAAATAGAAAAACTGGCCACGTGGTTGCTGACTTCTGGTGTTAAGATTTAATGTAAAAAGAACAGCACGTGGTTGCTGTATTCTGATATTAAAATTAAGGCAAAGAGAAGGACTAGCACGTGGTAGCCGAATTCCTGAGATTAATTTAAAAGTGACGCAATTAATCCGTTTCTATAAGTGAATAGTAAATGATTGCTAGTGAGAGCAAAGTTACTGGCAATTACAAGTTAAAAGAATATAAATAGCAACAGTAATGAAACAAAATAAAAGAGAGCGATAGATACGTTTTAAATAGGATTACTTAGCTGTAGCTTGAAGTTGAGTTCGAAGCTTTTGTGTATGCTGGAGGGCAGCACGTGGTTTCTGTGTTTCGAGTTAAAAAAAGGTCGTTGCGACGGCAAAAATTAACTGAAGAGAACAGAGATTACTTAGCTGTAGCTTGAAACAAGGGGGCTTCGAAGCTGAACGGACAGCACGTGGTTTCTGTGTTTTCGAGTCAAAACGAGTCCGTCACAACGGCAAATTAACTGAACTGGAGAGCGCGCGTAGCGTGCAAAACCCTTATAAAGGCTCGGTAAGTAGGTACAAAAAAAAGGATGAACCAATAGCAACGTCCAGAGATGCACAAAGGATCATAAAAAAAACGAAAATATTTCCGCGCGAAAAGGAACCGCTAAGTGACGTAACGGTTTTTCTAAAGTCGTAATTGCAATTGCCAGATTAAAAGTAAAGAGAATGAATTTAAAATCGCCTTCAAAATAACATTTATATCGCTGATGTTGTCTATGATTAAAAAAGCGAAATGAATTATTGAAATCAATGCCATTTTCGATTCAATGCAAAGTGTAACAACACCATAACCAATCCTCAAATACTGATCAAAATTTATTAGGTTAAGACATATAACGATGACACATGCATCCCTATTCTGTTAGGTTAAGTTCTCTGTAATGTCACATATCGCATTTGATGATAATGATGATGAATCACTTCTATTTTCCTCTGGCAGCAACCAGTCATTAACGTACAATCAAAAGACTGTAGGCACACAATCAGGACATCGTATTAAAGTCTACAATTAATGCTACTAAGAAAATTTACCCATAAGTTTAATTGTATTCATATCCAGATTTGCAAGAATCCTAGACGTACACAATGGGGGAAAACTCCAGATTTTCATCAATCCCAAATATAAGAGACATTGCTCCAAGCTATAATTTTGCCAATTGTTTGCTTAATTTGATAAAGTAAAACAGGTAAAACCACTATAGGACACTCTTAAGGTATTTGGTCAAACTTCCGCGAACAGTTGTGTATTTGCCATGTTCCACCTAAAGAGGCTTATGATAAAATTTCAGTTTACGAAGAATAAGCCCTAGCTCGTATAAATAAATATGATGATATAAATATACTATTATAATGGGTATTTGAGATCTTTCTCCTTCTTAACGTTAACGAGAACCAATTTCGTTCGAAACGAAAACTTTTTAAAGATATTAGAACAATGAAATACTCAATTTGGTCGTAAGCTTCTTTCCTTTAGGCATTAAAGAGAAATGTTGGAATTCCTTTTATTTTTATACAGCACAAAGTAACTCTGAGAGTAGAAGTTTTAGTAGATTTCCCAGTAAGTAGAACGCAATGGAATTCTAGCTTGAAGCAATTTTTATCTCTAATAATTGCCATGAAAATATATTCAGTTACGTACTCATCAACTTGTTGTCGATATTCAAGAATGAGCGAATGCTACCTTAGATAGTACAGCAAATAAATGTAAAGTTTATCCCAAAAAGAAAAAAACCAATAGGAGAGGGTGGAACACAGCAGACTATCTAAGACATATTTGTTAATAATGCGACGGAAAACTTTTCAAAATTTATTCTGTTGTGGTTATCAATTAAAAAATGCATTAATAAACATCCTGACAACGCAATGCTGTTTTTCCGTTTTCACCACAACAATCGCCACATAAAATCCCAGAAATATGCCCATTTAACCGATTTCGTAGCTCCAATAATAATAACTAACTTAGAACAACCTGTGTAGTAAATCATAACAACTTATTCGAGAAAGATTTTTTAAATATTTATATATTATATCTAGTATTATGATTATGTTTGTCTTTGTTAACTTATTGCTATTATCATATGCATAAACATCTAATTTGAGAATGCAGATCGAAAGCAAAGTTGGTAAATAATACATAATACCATAACTAAACCTGCTAAAGACGTAAGCATAACATATTCCAAGCAACTGCTGGAGCAATAACACCCTGATCTTAAATTGCAAAACAAAAACAAAACACAAAGAATTAAGTTTAGGAATGAGATTTCCAAAATGGAAAGCTGAGTAACTCATCTACCCAAATTCCGATAAAATTTAGTGCGATCAACTTTAGTAAGCTAAAGTAACATGAAGTTCATTTCTCGCCCTATCGAGTACCTCATTGCAAGCGCCATTCAGATCATCAGTAACACCACCAACAACCACCAAGGCAACGTCTGCATATAGGGCCAACCGACATCCGGAATTTGCAAAGGGAAATCATTAATAAATAGTAAGAAGAGTACCGGCCCCAATATGGAACCCTGTGGCACACCGAAATTAGTAAATAATCTCTCTGAAGCGAAAGTATTCATGAAATTCTCGGTTTTTGCGTGATGGGAGGCTAATTATGCTGTAGTGGAGTGATTCTTTCTAAAGCCATGTTAGCATTTAATATAATATATTGAGGAGGGATAAAAATCACTGCGATACTAAAAGCAATACTCAAATAGTGGTGCATTTAGTTTCATTATTATTTTTTTGACCTAATCGTCCTAATCTAACTGTATAAGAAACGCAATTTGGAAGTTCAACGGATATACGTTTAGAACTAGTTAAAGACGCTTTTGTTCACGTAACTACGGCGCAGACACATTATTCATCAGCAGGACAAAGCATTTCTATCTCTGGACCACACAGGACAGCGTAACGAAGGGAGTTATGACCGTTTTCCATGAGGGCAGATTAGGAGGCGCGGTGTTGGGACTGTCCGGCGCCGCTTTTAACGACTTCGTTATCCGCACTGGCTTGCTAGCTGGCTAGCGGCTTGGTCGAAAGCAAAAACAATTAAATCAGCCGCCGGTCATTGGAAATCTCCGTAGATAACGAACTCATTAATTCTCATTTGCCGTAGCCGGTTCCGGCGGCACCATAATTGGCAAACTCTCGGAATGTTTGTTTTTGGAGGGAGGTGAGGAGGAGAGACCCCCCCCCCCCCCCCCCCCCCCCCACCCCCACCCGACTCTCTCACCGTCGGAATACGCTCGCATTATCAAACGATGGTAGTAGGGGGTGAAATCATAACCGAGTTGCATGCAATGGTGAGGAAAATACGAGCACGGAAAGAAGAGGAGGGGGAGGGAGTCTAGGTCGATGATGAAGCGCTGAAAGTTTGTAACGCTTGTCTAGTCGTAGTAGACAAAAGTGCACGGGCGATAAAGAAATAAAAGGAACAGGGAAATATTGTTTGGTGTAATCTGCGAAAGTGGCAATAAAAACAGGCGAATATCCCGAACAATAATCTGCAAGTTTTCAACTCCTTAATTGGGTTTCAACTACTCGAGCGTGAAGGAAGACTTTCCGTGTTTATTAAACTGCAATAGAAACAATTATATAGGAGAGTCAGTTTATTTATTATTTACAAAAATAGTAAAGCCAATGGAGACGAGCAAATTTAAGTATGACAGAGCTGGCAGTGTTAGATAGTTTAGCATCGGAATTACTTTTCTGGTCGCCTATGGTGACATATTCTGGCAACATGTATCTTGGCTGTTCTGTGGAAAAATCCATTTTAGTCGAAATTTTGAGTTTATGGTGAATTGATCATTGATTCTTTTGATTGATTTTCCCAAAATTCGGTTGTGTTACTACCGCACGAATTTTGTTTTTTCTCCGCATACGATACGTATTGTATATAAACCGCGCCTTTAGCGATAAGAGGGGTATGCTAGACAGTTCCTCCCAGCCCAATCTGGCAGTGGACGTCGGCACACCACTCTGATACAGCGCAGACATTCTCCTCGGTCTGGCAATCGTGTCGGCATAGCTTTTCTGATATTCCCAGTTATTCTCTGTCTGGGAGTAAGCGTCGGCACAGGATTCTGACACAACGCAGGCATTTTACCAGCCCTCCTCGCTGTGGCAGTCGTGTCGGCACAGCTTTCTGGTATGCACGCAAAGGTTTATTCGTAGACGTTCTTGTTCCGTAAGGTCGGTGCCGGCACAGCTTTCAACAACATGGAACAACTGAAGTAGTTTCCTAGCAACCCTTATACTTTCTGTGTATTACTGAAATTTCGAACAAGTGTAAATGACTCGATTAGCAAACAAAAAATAATTTGTTATGACGTTAAGCTGAAAGACAAATAATTCTATCGGTTTCTTACCATAGAATTCAAAATTTCACATTTAATTTATATTCTCCTACCAATTCATACTAATACGTGAATTTCTATAATAGGTAACATATTTTGCAACAAGTAATTTATATCGGATTGAAGTAATGACAATAGTTTGAAAGAAACGCTCCAATTGCCATTGTAAAGATTAGGTGTCTTCGATTTAGACATCTTTAACTATCTTATACACAGTGGTTATTAAAGTTCACCACCATTGTGTGTGAACGCTTTCATAGTAGGGTCGACGTACTCCCAACCGAACGAAGTAAGTACCGAGGGGAGCATTAGAACGGGTCATATAAGAAGCGGATTGTCCGGAACGGAGAGCGACCCCTCTTCATTACGGGTCAAGTTATTGGGAGCTGATACGGCATGCGCTGCCACCGTACCGGAACGAACTCTCAGCGAAGGAACACGAATGGAGTCGCTAGCGACCAGGATAGCAGAAAAGGACAATCTAGCGGTTACATGACTCGTAAAACGAGCAACGAGAGAAATAGCCCGGGAATAAGAGATGTTTAAAATGTATTTGGATATTTGGCGTATCATTTCTCGTTTATATTCAAAAGAAAACAGGGTTTTAATAACTTTACGTCGCCGTTGTTTAATGAGAATTGACACAACGCCATCTACGTCTCGCAATAATGACTACAAATTGGCAATTTTACAATACAGGCGAGAACGATTGTAATACAATATATAATTGTCATCGCCGATGCTTAACGATGTGTGCTTCCAATTACGGCGCGTCGCGTTGGCGACCGAAATAATAATAGGTAACAAAAAAGAGACGACAGACGCTCAAAAAAATTCGAATTGCGACCGAAAAATGATAAATAAATAAAAGCTTATAGTTACTTTGAAGCATCGATATCGATTGCGCACGGCCGTGTTGTGGCGAACACAATTAAAGTGTTTGGTTTAAATTTATATGTATGGCTAGGCGGACGCACCACAGCCAGGGGCGGGCGGATGCAAAGGCAACATTTTTATTGGGTAATTGGATTGTGTTTATCTACAATCCGTGATAGGTAGGTAAAAGAGATGTACATGGAAAATGGGATGGGGGAAAGTTGTACTGTGAAAATTATAGATTTTCAATGTTTTTTTTTCCTGCATGTGATTGCAGTTATTAGAACTAATGCTTTAATTTTGCATTAATTTATGGTGTGGAATTGCAGAATTATTTACGATGGTATTAGTGTTGTATGCTTTTTTTCTCAAAAAAGATGCGATTTTCAGTTATGTCACCACATAAAACACGCCGAAATCTTGAAAAACTTCATTTGACCATTATATACTCATACTTTGTTACACTCATTATAAAATAAGTAGCAATGTGTTCTACAACTGCTCTAGCACCCGTTTTATTTGTGGATATTATCAACAGTTCTCACCACACTGCATTTTCTTAAGCAACCCATTATTACCCAAATACGGATCTCACAATAATTACAGCCTTAATTATTTTACACTCACAAATTACAAAGAGAAAAAAGCAGTTTCAAACGTTTACAGACGGCACAAATTCAAAGATGGCGGATATGTATAGTAACCTCAGAAACTGACGACTCGATGTCTTTGACGACTGATTATAATGCTTCAATCTGGTTGGTCAAAACATCGATACTAGCGCCAAAGCGTTAGTCGGCAAGTAGTAAACTATGCCTACAAAATTCAACGCAAGGTAAACAGGCGTGCAGTCAAACATAGTCATAACTGTCAATTTGACATTTGCAATTAGTCCAGTCATACTTGTCAATTTGACATTTCAAAATAGTTATATCTACACATTGAATTGCATTCGAACCTACATACCTACAACTCTCAACTTGACGTGTGAAATAAGTTTATCATATCATAAACACGACTGTTAATTTGACATCTGATCGCTCACTTAGATCATATATATTACTATATGATACAGTAATGCCGACGTTTGTGTTACCAACATGTACACTATGTCTTTTTTATCTATTTCTCTCATCTTTATTGAAATCACTAATAGTGCTATCTTTGTTGTACCACGGAAGAGCCGACTGTGTGAAATCAGGGTGTAACGTATGAGACATATTACTTCGTTTTCAACTAGATGTGTCACATTTGACGTTAAGTTCTTAATGTCAACTTAATGTGTCATTGTTGACGCTCATGTTTTCATGGTTAAATTTATAGTCCAATCCATATTTAACATGTCTTGGTTACGTCAATTTAAAATTCGCGCTAAAATCAATTTGAAGTTTGCGATAAAGTCAATTTGTCATTCACATATTCCCTGGCCCAATAAGCATGCGATCCGCAAGACGGGGTAGCGAGAAAGCAAGCTAGATCGGGATACCTACAACTTAGTATGAAACAGAAGAGTACAGCATATCGTGAATATGTTGGTAATATAGTTGGGAACATATATGTAGTATTACGTATACCTACCTATGGTTGGGAAGGTATGTCCGTATGATCATAGATAATAAACATATATACGTATAATAGATGTGTACCTCCCGTGTAATTTCACGCGGCAAGAACAAAGTTTCAAGCCTTTTGAGACTGGTGGCGCGTAGCGTTAGTCAGCAAGAACTATTTCCTATACGCCGGAGATTTGATATTATTTGCAATTAAGAAATATATTGTTTAAAAATTTTATGCATTTAAATGATTATGATTAGAAAATAACATGAAAATAAGAGCGACATCGTTTATTGGGCGCACATAAATACATAACCAGGGTCGTATCTGGACAAAAATTTCGGGGAGGGTTTGACCGGGTGCAATTTATCTGAGGGCAATTCCTGGTGCGGAGAAAAATGGTGAACACTAATTATTATGTATATTTGCACTCCATTTCAGGGGAGGGAGGGAGGGGTGAACCCCCAAAACCCCTCCCTAGATACGGCCTTGTACATAACTATACAGTAGAAATATTTACAATACATAAAAAAAACAATTTAAAATAAATTATAGTCTTTGAAGTATGTTATATTATAGTCATTGAAGTATGTTGATGACGTGTCAACATACTTCAATCTGATTAGTCAAAAGATCGATACTAGCGCCGAAGCGTTAGTCAGCAAGTACTAAACCGTGCCTACAGAATACAATACAAGGTAAACAGGCGCGGGTATGATCTAAGCTCGCTCATAATCTATACAGCATTTCAAACTTTTAACGCACCTAGATGACGCCACTGTCGACATTTCAAATTTGCAAAATCTCCGGCCTTCCTCTTCGATTTCGCCGAACAAAAATACACCGTTTCCGCCCCACCTAAACGAAACAAAAAAAAAAACTCACCCCCACATTTCCGGTAGATTAACTCGTTACTCCATTTCCCTTACACCGTCTACTCTATCGGCATCTTCCGCGCCTTCCTATATATGTATATATCGGAACTTTTACCGTGCAACGTCCGGAGAAGGTGGAATTATCCGTTTTCGGAAATTCCCCTCCGTGAAAATGCGGGCGATACGGGACGGGACGGGGTGGGGTGGATGGCGCCATCCACCCCGAGCCGCAAATTAACACAGCCGGGCGCCGTGTAACCCCGAATTACACACGGTTCAATTAAAAACTCCCCGTTCGCCGCAGTTCGGTACGGAAGACCTGGAAATTAAGGGGGTGAGGAGGGGGTTGACGGGAGCGAGGGGTTGCAGCAGTCGAAAAGGTAAATATTTCGGTCTCGAGTACTTCCCCGATAATGCGTTTCGTAGCGTATTGTATTTCGGTGGTTTTAAAACCGCTTTGGGGGTTATCTTCGGAGAGAAGTCGGCTGGGGTGGGGGTGCTTCGATTTCGAGAGGTTTGGGGATGTGTTTCGCGCGCGTGCGAGTAAGTAGGTCGCGTTTAGCGTGCAGAAGGGTTATTAGTAAAGGGATTATAGCTTTTCGAATAAGTAGAAAAGGTACTTGAGGGTACTTTGATACAATTTTATATAAATTTACCAGTTCTCACACTACCTAGTATTTATTTAAAAACTTCCCACCCTAAATTTCTGGAAATTTACGAAAAATTTCCAGAAACATGCAACTTTAACCCCCTGCCCCCAGAAGCTAATCCCTTAAAAATTTTAATCGGAAAAGGGTATCGAGTAATACCTCATTTTAATGGTCTTTTAGAACACTACATTTTGACGCTTACTTTTTTAAAATGCATCGGTTCATTTCCGATTTTTTTTAAGAAAATCTTTTCTATTTCTAGCTGGTCAATCTATTTTAGGAGCATGGGAGCTACCTTAATGCACAGTATATGTTAGAATATGAATTACTATACAAATGTACCCCTATTGACATTATTATTCTACAGATCCTAACAAGGTCATGTTATGTACATACTTACCATGCCCTAGTCCTAATCCAACAAAACGTGGGTGCCTTTGAACTAAGACTAGACATTCTGAATTGTTTCTTCAAATGAATATCTTTACAGGATCTCATACAGCAATTAAAATAAACACTAACGACGTGATAGTTAAAGATGAAGTTACTATAAAATACTCTCTAAATAAATTCTGGCTTTCAATATCATCCAGTTGTTCAACAAAGGTCTTAAAATTTCTGTTCGGTATCGCCTAGCATTTAGTCCACCTAAACACTGTGGGGATGGCAAATAACCTATCCCTAATCTGGGTACCTGGGCACTCACTCGTTCGTGGTAATGAGGAAGCACACATCCTTGCAAAGAAGGGTGCTGCGGACCATTTCTAGGGACCAGAACCTACCATTGGCATAGCACCTACGGTTACTAAACAGCAAATCAATGTATGGACGCAGCAGAAAGTGCTCCAACATTGGCATAATTGTCCTGGTGTCGTACATGCGAAAAAGTACATTTCGTTTAATCATGTCAGAACCCAGGAACTACTAGAATTTGACCGTAAAAACATCAAAATAATAGCTTCTGTCTTTACAGGTCACTGTTAACTCAGAGATCACCTACACAGAATCGGACTCTGTGATGAGACTGAAAGCCGGCTGTGTTTGGAAGATGGCGAGACAGTTGAGCATATCTTTTGCCACTGCCCCGCCATCACGAGAATCGGGTATGACATCTTTGGGATGGTTGACCTTTAATTAGAAGATCTGGAAACGACTTTGTACCGCAGTGAGGCGGTAGAGATAGAGTTCCAAGTCTTCACGTGAAAGTATATGGACTGGTTCCGATGGAGAGATTGACCTGTCGAGTCAGTTGCCTAATAGATGTTTTCGGAGCAGCACCATTATTTATTGGGCACTGGCAACAACTTCTTGAGTAGATTCCACTACCAGTTTTTCGTAGAACAGACTTACGGCTCTATCTAAAATTTGCTGCAAAATTTGGAAATTAACTATTCAATAAGTTTCTATTACAAAAAGTTTTGTATTGATATCCCAATGAAATAACATCCATTGAGCGATATCGAATCGACCATAAGATAAAGACAAAACTCTATCCCTATATAGAAGAAAATTTGATACCTCAACATCGTAAATACACTACTAAGCACAGTTATAACCCGAAATCTGGGATCTGCGTCAGAAAAACGAACAAATGAAAAAAAGGGGCTGAAACAGATGACGACGCTGTGGACAACTCCCGCTAAGGGGGCAGGGCGGGAGGAGGGGAGGGGGGGGGGGGGTTTGACGGTGTTATGCGGGTAAAAGAGGCGACGCGAATTCCCTGCAAAGGGTAATCCATGAACGGATTGTTTTTTTTTTTTGGAATTCGTTTTCCGAGGTCCAGCGCGACATAACTCAAATATTGGAAATCCGGTTAATCGTGAGTGATAGTCCGGTTTCGATGTTCGGCCGAGTTTAATATAATAGAGGGCCGTTGCCGCTACAAGGGATGAAAAGCGATGACAGTGTAGCGTTTAACGACGCAGGGCCGAGTTAGTTCAACTAAGCTGATGATACATCGATATGATCTGCAAATTGTCGGAGTTATTAGTAAGCCTGTTTTGAATTGGGAAAAATATAGCTGCCCTTTGATATGTGCCATGATTATACGTCTCAGTTTAGTCATGGGATTTTTCATTGGGCGAATTTCAAGCGTTTTAAATCATCATCCAGGATATATGATCGAAAACTACCGATATTCGAAAATACAGTAATAAGGAAAAATGTTTTGTATTGGTTAATAGCACCGAGGAAAAAGGCTCTGAAAAAGTCAACACGATAAATTGAAAACAAATTACAAAATACACACTAAAAAATATTTGCAATTCCTACAGAAAATTCCAGTAATGTATAGGGTAAATTTACCAAAAAATTAGAAAATATACCTGAAGTTTTCTATTAAATTAACCTTATACGTTACTGGCATTTTCTGTAGGAATTGCAAATATATTTTAGTGTGTGTTTTTTTAGCTGTGCAGTTTCACGTGAATATTGTGGTACGGATATAAAATTATAATAACTTCTGCCCATACCTAACCTTCAACTATATACTTTTTTTGTGGTAGTCGAGATGATCCTAGTAGCACAAAATATATCTAATATATGAGTTAAATATTCAAATATGTACTAAATATTTTAAAAATATTAGGTGTTACTGGGGAAAATAAAAAATGATAATTTGACTTTAAGTCGGATTTATAACGTTTCGACTACATGCAGTATAATTATCACTATTCATTATCCCCGTTACTATCAAGAAAAAACTTCATACATTATAACAACCATAAAATATATTCTTATGAGACACATACAAATAAATACATTACGTGCACTGCAAGTCAATCTGAACAGTCTATAGAAAATATTTACATTCTAAATAAGAGCGTAATCCACATTCAAGGAGGTATAAAATTGAAATTTTCTATTCTCGGTAAATAACAGCTGTGCGGCAAAAAAGCATATTTTTTTAAATAAAAGTAACTAGCGACTCGGTACTCCTTCCACACTCCGGCGTCCGGTCTGCGACCGTACACCGTGTTTCCCGCAGCTATCTATGTTTCATAAAATCGAAATATTGCAGCCTTTTATTTATGCAACCTGCGTAATTTGGCCAACTCTGCTTCAGTAAGCTATCTGTTTACTTATCTGTGATAGAACTATAAATTGTATGTGTATATACGCGCCTTTTATCCTGACAAATGATTTCGGTTGATCATTACATTTTTCCCTTTAACTACCGTTTATTATAAAAATAAAAAGAATCGTCTCTCGTTGATCCAATCAAATTACAAAGCGCATGTGCTTCAAATTTCTCGAGCTCACAAAACGACCATAAAGCCATAATTCACGTTGGAAAGGCGAACCGAATTATTAAATGGAATGTGATTAGGTGTTAATTCTACAACCACCCCGTCCACTCCGAATTTTCTGTCTCTCTCCGTGCTTCCCCTCGCTCGATCATACAACGTACAAACTTTCCCGACCCGAAAAACGATTCCGTTGGCCCCGACACACTAAATAACCGGATTTGTTAGTGAAATCACCGCCGCAAACAAACGAGCGTCGTCCTCCCTATAATGGCGCCCCCTACGGCTATCGCGGGCGACTCGAGCTCGCTGCGTTCTTTTTTTTTTTATTCCCTTTTATTGGAACCCCGCCGAGACGACCAGATTGGAAATTTGCCACACGGCGGCTGGGTTTGTTTTAGTTCAATTGTGCATTCAGTAGGGGGAGGTGAGTGCAGGAGGGGGGCCTGCACCCACCTCTCCCTACTTGATTTTATCCTTTTTCTGGCGAGTTTGGTTCAATTTTTGCAAAACTGTATATTTTAATATAGAGAAGGATAAAATCAAGTAGGGAGAGGTGGGTACAGGGCCCCCTCCTGCACCCACCTCTCCCTACTTGATTTTATTCTTTTTCTGGCGAGTTTGTTTCAATTTTCGCAAATCTGTATATTTTAATATAGGGAAAATCGATTTTTTTTTTCGTCTTTATGAAGAGGGCGCAGTCTGTATAGGAGTTTCAAAGCTATATTCTAAGGACTTTTCCCTCCGCCGCTGTTCGAACCATCCCCTAGAATCTCTCAAATCGAAACAATGCAATTTGCCGGTCTTATGAGCACGTCTCCTTCACTACGCTACGCGAACAATGGCATCACGACTGCGCACTTACGCATCAGAACGCGCGGGATAAGTAACCAAATTTCTAGCACACCTACGCCGGTACACCTGCCTTCGTAGATTGGTATTACATTTCTATTGTAGACAACAATATATCCTAGTTGGCATATAGACCGACTGATCCACGAAGATACAGGAGAAATAGACACAATAAATAATATAGATAGATGGAGAGAGAGAGATGGAGGAAATACAGATGGGAACGCCTGTTCGATTCATGTCAAAGCAATCAGCGGTATTATCTGCCGGATTGCCTCTTGTGTTGCGAATATAATACGGTTGCGTATATACTATACCTCGACGTTCCTACCTAGTCGGGCGTAATAAGTTTTGGCCTTAATGGATCGGTTTTGTGTCGAAATTTCACTCGATTAAACGGCACGTGGTGAAACAATCGCTAGCATTAAGGGGGATAACAGTTAGGTGTATATTAAATTGATTAGGTTGATAGGGTGATGGTGGCACATCTTTGTTGCTGTGACAACTAAGGCGTCGAATGGAGAAAATAAAGTATTTTACTGTCTAAGTCGTATCAAACATTTTAGGTTGTGTATATGCAATGGATCTTATCCAAGCCACCTCATGAAATGCAAGATCAAATCAAATCTACTCATATCATCTCAAAACCAATCCTACTTATTACTCCAATTTTGAATCACCATAACCAAATCAGCATTGTAATAATTCGTTGAAACGTTAAGTTATAACACACCCGGTTTATAACAATTTGGTTTTATTAGCAAAAAGATATTAAAATATAACTACAAAAATATGCACAACTTTGTCTGTCTAATTTTTATGACACTTCTTACTAACTCTTGTTTCGATGACAACGATCGACTGCATTGCTACTTTTTTTACAAGCATCTCCAATGTCCTTGCTCTAAACCTATCTATTTTAATACATCCAACAAATGAAAAAATTATTATAGTTATTTCGTTTCACTTTTACGCATATTCTAATTCTACATATGGCACATTGAAAATATAGACTCCATTTTGATTTTTTGACATTAGATTTACAAGTTATTACAAGTGGTCACCCTCGAAAAAAACTAAATTGAACTGGATAATCTATAAACGCATCGTTTTCGATACGGTAAGAGCGTTATTATGGCATCGGATTAGAAAAAAATTGTAGTCGTCGGAAGATATAAAGAAAAAAAAAACGTTCTGTCGAAACTTTCCTGTGACAGTAATTCGTGAACTACCATCAACAACTGCGCCCCAGAATGACCTCGGTACCCCTTTCCAGAAGGAGAACGTACAGTTCTACATCACGCCATCTCCCAAAGTTGAACTTCTCCGTGTTTTCCCGAAGGAAAACGGCACCATCTATATTCATTCTACCGCAAGCCACGGCGACGATAAAAAGAGAACAAGAGTAAAGGAAAAGACGAAAAAGAAGGACAGGGCAAACTTTCCGTCCCTGGTAATTGTTATCGAATCCGTTACGGCGAAAATTTAATCCCATTTCGAGGTCCCGATGGGTTACCGCTTGGCGGTGGCGGGCTACCCGTTCTCGGGGAAGTTTCCGTATCATCGATTGCGACGCGGCCGAAACCAATCCGATTAGAGGGCCATGGTTACGCAGCGACGATCTTAGAGACCGAGTTTTAGTTAGAAGGGAAGAGTAAAAGAGAGCAGAACGTCTTCCAATTAGAATTGGACCCCTATTACGACACACTTATTCTTGTATCAAGTTGTTCTTTATTTCATTATAGGAGAGCTGACCCTACACAGGGAGAAAAATGTAGGAAATTTTACTACAATTGTCAGCATTTATACTACACGTTGTAGTACATATAGGGACAAGTACAATTCGTAGCAATGTTTACCATCAAATTGTAGCACTAAGTTTGTAGTATTAATTCTTACAATTTGTATGAAAAACAAGACTGAACAGTTAGTTTTCTTTCAACAACGTTGTAAGATAAAGTAGTATTTATTGTAGTAAAATTGTATACAATTTTGTGTGACATTTTCACATTTTCTTCCATTGACAATTGACTATTAGTGCTACTACATCACTAGGTAAGTGCCTGAAGACGGTTTATTAACTGAAACTACCACAGTAATATAGTAAGATTGTAATAAATAAATTGGGAAGTATATATATTAAAACATTAAGAGAGCACTATTCTTCACAACCGCACCTAACACAGGAGACCTTCAATGACACTAGCCCGATTTTAAAAAAAATATGGCTACGAAATATTAAACTGTCTAACATTTCGACATGGACTAATTAAAAAAAAATCGCTCTGTAATCAAAGGTGCACTCCTCGTCGGAACATCTCTTACATTACAGAACTCATTGCAAACCCTCTTATAAATCACAGAACGTCCGACTGTCCCATCCTCACCAACTCCTGCGACTGAGTCTCTGGGACAAATAACTGCGAATCAATCCTCGCCGTCGTGGGGTTGCCATATTGTCAAAGGCAATTTCCAGTGGCGCGCCGGCCGCGCGCTGTCTTTGTCTGCGAGCGGGGACGATAAATTACCCAAGTCGGCGATGCAATTTTTCCATTTGCACCGCACAGCGGGCGAATAGATGCAGCAGCGCGCCAGATGAGAATCTATTACCGAGATTGAACGGACACAAAGGGGGTGGGGAGGACGGGAGATGGAAATATTAATAGTGGCGCGGTCGTGGACGACGTGCTAGGTAAGAACGGAAGCAATTTTCGAAGTAATCACCCGCCCATGCCGCACGACGTCGGAAAACAGGAAGAAACCCGAGGTTGATACAAGCCGGAGTTTTATCGATTCATATGATCGTTTCAGGTTATGTTTTTAGAACGTTTCTGCTGAGGGATATGAAGTATAAATGGGGATATTCCAGTTTCATCAATATTCCTTTACTATTATTGCAATCATGGCAAAAAACAAACATTAGAGGTCTTTATTCTGCGACAACATGGCAGTTCTTAATGGTGGAAAAATTTCAAGATAACACAAAATTACGAAATTTAGTAAACAATCGAATTCCGAACATACTGCTGTGATTTACCCTCTAATTCATATAGAGAATCCACCACAACAAAATAAAGAAAAAACCTCAATGACTTTTGAATTTGAAGTATGAAAAAACAAATATTTAGCTAGCTCAGTGAAAATGATTTTTAAGAATTGAACACAAAACTTTCAATCTCAGAGTTACCCTCATGAATTGAAACTTTAATTTAACCACAAGAATAATTAGTGAGCGTATGATGCTACACTTAATTTCAGATGTTTTAAATGCACGTGGTCAAGTTGACACTGTTTACACTGACATCGCAAAGGCATTTGACAAGATAAACCACACCATATTAATAAAAAAATTGGAAAGTTTCGGCTTTAGTGAACACCTAAGATATTTTGTTTCTTCTTACCTTCGTGATCAAACGCAGTACGTTACTTACAACGGATTTTCGTCGAAATGTTATACAGCAACATCTGGAGTACCTCAACGATCGAATTTAGGGGCCCTGGTCTTTGTTATCTTTATTAATGACCTCCTTGAATGTATTGATTATGGTAAATGTGTTTTCGCTGACGACCTAAAAAAAAGGTATGAAAAAAAGGTTCCAATAAACGTTTTACTACAAGAAGTGTCCTATCTGATGGTTAAGCAGTCGTACACCAAGGAGAACGTATGAAGGTCATACGAAGATCAAGTTTTTTTTTTAAATAGAACATGGCATTTTTTTACAAATTCTGAAAAAGGATGTAATTGCGAGTAGAAAAGTACTAAAACTCATGTGGCCTAAATTCCTATACAAAAACATTTAAATTAAGCAAAACAAAATTAATAAAATTTTCTCGATGCATTGAAATCAGCTGTTCTGACATGCAACTAACACAATATGCAACCCTACCGGCATGTCTGTTAAATGGGTGGTATAGGTATGCAATACCACAGCAATACGTACAGTACATTATCATAATCATTCGACGTGGCACAATGTAAATGACAGTTACGCGACAGACAGCGCCATCTGTACTGAGCGCATGCGGCCGTATAGATATGTATAAAGGGCAGGGAAACCGACGGTGCGTTGTTATAAATTAGCGAAACTTTAACGAATTGTTCCGCTTCTAGGGTTCGCCTACCCATCAGCGTACTCCGATGACTGAATTCCATCATACAGTTCAATTAATTATTACGATAGTTACGGTACGTGTAATAGGTAAATGAATAAGTTTACCCGACGCACATCTATGACGGACAACGCAAATTACATCGTAATTGGTTATATCCGGTGTTCATTTAAAAACGTTATCTAGAAGCATATAGAATTTTTAAAATATACAGGGCGATTCATTGAGACAGTCCATTAGAAAGATTGGGCACCATCCTCAGATCCTATTCATATCGAAATAAAAACAATTCCTTCAAATTTCAGGTATACATAGTCGGCCACATCCCCCCCGGCTCCAATGAACGACAGCGCGGCCCACCCCCACCCCATAAAACACTCAACTACGACGACTACCATAACAGGCGATACTTGGAGCTGGTCCGGAAGTATTCCGGCATCATAGTGGGCCAATTCTTCGGCCATCTGCATTCGGACTCGTTCAGGGTGATATACAACAAACGGGGTGAGTACCGTCGGAGCGGGCGAACTAATCCCCGCCTCGTAAACTAGGGAAATTACCGTTTCGTAGTTGTATTCGGTGGCGGGTCGGTAAGTTAGAATTCTGCGGGGAATTCCCGAGCGACCGTCGTCTGTCTAATTGATACTTGGGTTCGAGATGCGGGCGGGGGGCTGCGGGAGGGGCGAGTACGGGTTTTGTGTATCGCTTAACTTGCGTTTAACTGCCTAGAATGTTAAACTAGGTTATTAAGTGAGGTGGAAGGTTGGCGCGGAGGGGGACGGGTGGGGGAGTGGGGGAGGGTCTAAAGCAATTGTTACACGTAATATAACAAGTATTAAAGTTATATGAGGGGATATATGACATTGTTTTACGATGGTAACTATTTTGGGAGTGGGAGAAAGGTAATAGAATACATGGGTGATTCTAAAACTACATTAAATACATTTTATAAACGCATTATCATGAAGAAATTCTGATTCTAAATAAACCTATTTTCATTAAAAAAATATGGGCTCACGACCTGTCAAACCTAGCAGATTGAAGTCATTAATTCGTCATTTTGACGTAAAAATGACGTGTTAGTGCTTACTGACATCATAATATGATAAAATATGGAATAATTATTGGCGAATTTTGATTAGAATACTTAGACAATTCGTTTGCTACCTTTCGCCGAGGGTAAAACCAAAATTACCGACAGAAAGAGAGTAACCCAAAATTAAAAACAAACCAAAGTGCGACCGGAGATAAACTAACATTCACCTACTTGGTGACAACTTCAGACGGTAACTCTGCCTGCTAGTAGTTAGTAGTATTCTGACGGCTAAGCTCAGTTTAGTAGTATGGATAATAAAGTTCTTAAATATTGGGTTAAGGGAGCTAAGGCTCAATAAAAATTGCTGGAACAAACCGAATTTCTAATTAAAGACAAAAACAAAAGTTGGCTTAAGTTCCTTAAATTCAGTACATCTAAATATCAAGAAATGGAACTCACTCAGTAAGTGATGTATTGAGTGCCACTGTAGTTTGATTCGGCCGACATCATTTCCCGCTTTTTAATAATTTCTCACGTTAAAAAGTTAGAAGTCAGTGCCGAACGTCAGTGTTGAACGCTAGCGCTGATTGGTCGAGAAATTGGCGAACTGACTATCCCCCGCGCCTTTTGCATTGATTGGTGATTAGGTTGCCGTAAAGAAAAGCGGTAGATTCAAAACGGACCGTAACAGTAACGTCTTAAATGGCTCTTCAAGGATTATTAAAGATAAAACTTACAGAGATATGACGTATACAAGATGATCTACCATAATAACTGTCTTGTAGTGATTACGTTGAAAAATAATGTTATTTAGTAGGTTAGAGATAATAAACCTTATAAATGCATTTTTATGACGTTACAACCACATAAACGTTACAGCTTTCTCCCCTACATTTTCAAGCAAAATAAATTGGGATGATAAAACACTGTTGTCATAAAAATACAAAATAAGAAGAAGAAACACAGAACCCGTTAATTCCGACAGTCCGCGGGGAGAACCCTCGAAAAATTGTGCTAATTACCGACCTGTCCTCCTGACCCTCCATTACCCCCTCCCCTCCCTCCGTCCTCTTAACATTCGCTGTTGTCCATCCGCACCACCACCGTCATCATCATCATATTCAGATGGCCGGACGGCAGCCAAGTTACTCACTGTTAATTACTGGGACGTCAACACATACAAATCATTTTAATTTCCGTCCATTTTTCATTTCCCTACTGTCGCCGCTCCCCCCCCTCCCCCCCCACCCCTTCTCGCTTTGTTTATTAAGCAATTTTTTTACTTCCACGTTCAGGACGAGCAGATGGACCACCCGCCCCCACAACTCGAGGGCAATTAATCTGCGGAATAAAATGAATTAGCATCGGACCGAGAGGAAAAATACGGATGCTGTCTGCACGGGAAAATGGTTTTTTTTTTGTTTCTTCCCTCCTTGGGGAAGCGAAAAAAGCAGAAATAAGAAACGACGCAATTAAAAAGAAATACCGTTGAAGAATTAGAGCGGACGGCGTAGAATAAATATTAAGGAATGAGGAATGACGATGAAAGATACAATTTTATTATGTTTTCCACATAGATTTGTTTTTTTTTTGTCCGGGAGGGGGGAAGGTTAAAATAAAATATTCCTAAAATGTGAAGTTATTTACCCGCTAAATGTATTGTGTTAGAGAAACGTTTCTAGGACATTATTAATGTATCTTTGGGCATTTAAAGCGGCCATAAGTAAATTAAAAATGAATCCCAATTTTCATATAATTTGCACTCCCCTCTCTTCATCCTGTAATGATGTTCGTCGTCATTTCGTTGGGGACAGCACTTCGAGGATCGAAAGTTTTCAGTAAACTCAGCTTTACGGATCTTACATACTTTTATTTAACAAACTAACCGTACAACAATGACAGAGTGCATCGTACTGACACGCTCTCGTATAACACTGTGTACAGTGGAAGTGTATACGTATACCGAAGATTGGGTCTTTTATTACAGCTCTATTTGTCATTTTAGAAAGAAACTTTTTCTACAAGAATGTTATAGAATCCCATACTGCATCACCTAAAAATATTTTTTACTATACAGAGTGTCCCAGAAGTAGGCAAACGCGTGCTTCCTTCGTTATTTTAAATGGAACAGCCTATATGTTATTTCATTTTTCAATTCTACGCAAAAAAAAATAACATGACTTCATGCAAACTACTATATGTCTAATAACAACGTTGTTGTTTACCCTTTTGTCAAAAGTGGTTCCGATAAAAGGCCGGGGTGGTGTCCACTATAGTCCTGAACATCTGCTTATCTTTAATCCAAGGTAACTTGATTGTTTAAATTGCACTCTATGTTTTTGCTTGTGCTAAATTAACTCTTATCCAACGCCCCAAATATTAATTAATCCATACGAAACATGTATGATACCTCATGTGTTTAATGACTTTCCAAATATCATCCAAAACATTTCCTGAAATTCTCTTACCAATGTAACATCACCCTCAACACGTGAGATACCCGAGAACAAAAAGCTATACATTTATACCTGTATCCGGTAGACAGCTGACAGTCGCTTAACGCTTTTCACCTGCAATTGCGACATGAACTAAATCCCAGCATCCGAACGTATCACACAAAAATTGGCGGTCACCGCAGAGACGAACGGGCAGACAGTAATACTTTCGCCCGTTCCTCCGACCATATAACACAGGCTTCTCTCGCCACCCACAAACTCGCACAACCCTCGCCGATCGATAAAGAGCGAAAAAGGAGGCACCACTGCCAGACATCAACTGCACGGCCTTCTACTCTGATATTCTATCAATTTTATCTCAACCGCGTTTCACAATCTCCCTTGTACGACTAGAATTTCCCCCAAATAGTGAGAGGAAAAAAGTCACGGGTGTGAAAGAAAAGGTTAAGGCGGAATAGAAAAACGAAATAAAAGTTAGCGGGGAGAAAAAGCTGGAGTTCGCGTGATGAGATGGAGATATCAAACAAGATAGTGATGGGAGGAAGGCGAGATGTAAGTTTATGTCTTCTGGGGTATAAGATGGAGGTGCTTTTCTACTGTTTTGGGATTTCTGGCCAGGGCCAGTTTGAATGGAAACTGTTCACACTGAAACATTGAGATGTCCCTTTAACTTTATCACGAATCTTTCTCTTAACATCGGTTGTAACTTGTTGTATCTCTTTGTAAACGTCTAATCTATAAAAAAAAATTATCAGGCGAAATTACATATCCAAGCAGACACTTCAAAGTCGCTCTAAAAACATGCATACCAAAACAAATCTTGCTTGTAATAACAACGATTTGAAGATCTACAATACGTCTAAAGCCATTCACCTCTAACTGTCATCGGCAAAATTGAAAATTGTGTTAAGTGAAAAGTAGGTACTGCTACTGTTTATTAACGACCTGTTATCAAGAGAGGTAAACGAATTGTTTCACAATACACAAAAACATTTACAACATCACTGTTTAGAAGAAACTTCTATTAAAAACAGAGATACATAATTTTACATTATATATGTTCTTTATCTATGCTATAAGCCCATGTTTCTCTCTTAAATGTATTTAGTGATCACAATATTCCCCTGTTGCATAATATTGTAGTCCACATTATAAGTTTCATCACACAGAAACAGCCACGAAACTTATATCTATATCCAGAAATACGCAATTTCTTCGATTTATGCAGTCTCAAATACTATATACTTTTAGCTTCATTTCCACAAACAAGTAGTGACGGTACAATAATTTTCTTTTACTCGATATAATACACAACCTTACCTATTCGACAAAATTTTCTTTCGTTGATCAACATTAATTTTTAAGTAAATATTTACCATTTCAGTCAATGTCCGCTTTTTACCGCCTTTCGATCCACTGTGTGGCGTCTTAAGTCCACGCGTTCAGCTTCAGCTTCCTTACAAGAATTACGCCAAAAATTTGTTGAAGAATACCAACGAATAACTCCAGATATGTTGCGAAATGTCAACAGACGGCATTTATCTATCATTTCTATTATGCATATATGTATGTTCTTAGAACGATGCAGAGGCAGCAAAGTTAAATTCTGTACACGTTCTTTAACGACCAATCCTAGATTAAATACCCCATCGCTTTGTGCATATACTCTGCGCTAATGTATGTACGGGTATTATGTATCTCCATGCATCTAATGCTATCACGGCTCTGGCAATTAATACCCTGTCTATGGCGCGGTTAAATTCTCAATCTCTCGTTCCAGACTATGCAACCGAGTAACCAACACTTGATTTGCGGTCCATTTAACGCTTCGTCTATCGCCTACGCTGCGGTTTAGAGAGACTTAACATTGCAAATTCGCTTTGTCAGCTCCGCCTCGGCTAGTAATAAGTTCCTGGTAGATAATCTTCGGGATGGCGTTGCTTCGACATAGTGGACAGAGTTTAATAGCTAAACTGTTTCAGCATGGCGTAAGGGATGGCTAATAATCGACTTGAAATGTCGAAGGATGAATTGAAAAATATCCTGGTACATCGCCTGTTTCATTATTATAAATATATTCCAAAATATCTACTCAAAAGTTATAGGAAGGTTAGTACAGCTTGCTTTCTCCTGAGTGTAGTTGCATTTCGAATAATTATCTAGAAATTACACATTTGTATCACAATAAGAGTCATTAACTTTTAAAATTTACTTACAAGAATGGGAGTATTGCGTATGTAGTGTCAAAGTGATGGATCCAGTGATTTCGAGAATTTGGGGTGGCGTATTTCTAATCCTGGGGCCTATTGAAGAGTCTTGCTCGAGCCTATTTGCTGTGACATCATTGGAACACCAATTGGGAGCTGAAATGATTGTTGTGGAGTTGGAATTAGTATTTTATAATTTTTTTTGAATCTATAACTAGCGTCAAAAGCGTAAAGGGAATGTTAGGTTATATTATCGTATGATAACAGTGATTCTAGTGAAGTTTGGTATTGTGAGGTTATTGTTTGATCCTGTGGGTTCTTCTCACGAGCAGTTTAAGTTGGCATTATTTGACAATGCTTGATCTTATGACGGGAATTTAGCGGGAGATTTGAATTCTTTATATGATATTAAAACGAGATATATGAGCTGTTAGTTTGGATTAAGATTCTAGAAATCTTATTTCTGTACAATTTAAATAGTAAAGAAGTTACTTACCCTGAGGGAATCATTAGAAGATTCATTTCTTTGTTCAACACATTGATTTAACTCGAAATAAATAAATTTTACCACTATAACATTGCTTTTATTCACTATAGTATAAGAACATCACGAACGAATAACTAGTGCAATTACAGTAAAGGTATTCAAGTGTATATCAGGTATATAAAGATAATAATCGGAGGCTAACTGATGTGATAACACCCCCCCCTCCCCCTCCCCAATTCTTTTGAGAAAATTAGGACTGAACTTAATAAATAACAAAATTTCTTTATTTAACAGGTCGTCCCGTATCCTGGATCATGTTGGCGCCGGCGATAACGCCACGGCAAACACCAGACGGCTCGAATAACCCCGGACTACGCCTTTACAGATTCAACAAGAACACCGGACAGGTAACCTTTGAAATAACCCAAACAGTAGTTAGTATTTCCCGCTAGCGCCATCTATGTTTATAAGCGGAAAGCGACCACCATTATCGGACCCCGTATCATAAATTAAGAGCGAAATTCAATTTGCCCGCGATATTGCGAGGTTATAAACAAACGTTAGGGTCCTGGCCGGGCAAATACAGTGTAGGGAGAATGGCATTGGTTAGTTACTACAATTGTAAGTGATACTGCCTGGAGAACCCGGTGCTGCGTGTGGGCGCCCACTATCGGCTGACGCAGCGACTAATTAACGATAATTAAAGGACATCTGCACGGGCGTTGATGTTTGCTTAAGGTCCTGGCGTCTCCTGGGGTCCGCTCGACTCTAATAGGTATTGTTATTTTATCTCGACGTGAATGTCTGTAAGTTTCGGATGCTAGGGAAGATTAGGAACGGAAAGTGAGTTTGCCCATTCCGTGATTCGATGACGCAAAGACACTGTTGCGCTAATCTAAAAACTTCCGGAAGACTCTTTAAGTATTGAATCATCACGTTCGATACAAAAATAACAGAAGCCACAATGTACAGGATTACTCTAAACGGTAAATTACTAACCTTTAAAAATAATTACAACTGCATGTTGACATATACATACGTAACATTGATAGATTCATAAAAAAAAGAGAAACATCGCTGACATCATCCAGTGTTACTCCCTCCCGCCTCCCACTACTATCTATATATGTTTCAATCAAAGCGTTACATTTTCTATCGGATTGGGCCACGCGATTGAGTCATTAGGTCATTCCATTAACGATATCTTCGTCTTATTATTACTTATTAATAACAACATCGGGGCGTTCCTGATTTCTGTAAATTGTTCCTCCTTTTCCGGAATAACAAATGGTGCGTGACGCAAGGTTTAAAATCAATTTTATTCTGTCAATTATTTGTATTTAATTGACTGAGGCATTCTTTTTTAGAAGACATTTATGCTGGTCGCCACGTCAACAGTACAATTTCACCCTTGTGTATTGAAATTACTATTTTCCGGGAAAAAAAATTCCACTTTTGTAAAATAATTTTAATTGGTCTAAAAATCAATAGGATTGTTTTATACAAATTTCGCAATTTTATTACAAATTCAATTTCGTTGTAATTTTTATGTCTGTTTAAATAATATTTCATTTATCTTTTTGTTAATTAAAATGTTTTTATATGTTTTAATAATTCTAGTAAACATTTAATGATTCCAGCTGTAAAAAGTCTTTGAAAATTTGTAATAATCCGCTGTCAAGCAATTATTTTAAATTTTTTTGCGTTTTATTTTGTATAGCAGAAAAATAATGAACATGAATGAATAATGGAAAATCAGTGATACCGGACTTTGTACCGATATAAAAAATTATGAAACTAATGAAAAATATAATTTCATCTAAGAAAACGCGGAATGATCAGATATCTTGTGTGTGTTTTTTTTACAGCGCTACAGTCGATAGTTAATGATAAAAATTTCCATTCCAATTTATTTCAGATACTAGACTACACCCAGTATTACCTAGACCTACCGGCGGCCAATTTGAATTCCAAAAGCGAACCGGAATGGGTCGTCGAATACAATTTCAGCTCCTATTACGGAATTTCCAATATTACACCTTTAACCTTGCACAACCTGGCCGACAAGCTCACGCTCAATAACGATCAATCAACGTTCACCAAGTAAGTCCATACGAAACGACACACAAGCACCATCGACTAAATAGTTTGTTTCTTTTTTGTTTTCGTAAAAAAAAGACAAATTAACCTAACGATAAAACACCGTACATTGATATGTACACTTCCTGATTTAAGTAATGTCATCGTCTATAGAGCGGTGATTATCAAAACTACCCACCATTTGGACAGGCACGTGTTCGACTGGCATCGACTTTTCCGGATAATTATTATGGTAGAGAGTTGTAAAACGATTCGCAATTAAGCAAATCAGGTAGAAAAATGGAAACTATTAATATCGAAAGGAAACTTTGTCTATACGTTTTCATTGAATACTAAATAATTTAAATTTTTCTACCTAATTTGCATAATTGCCAGGTATTTTATAGATAGAAATTCTCACAAAACTCCTACCTGCAGAAACCGATGCCAGCCGAACGCACACTTCGCCAAACGGTGAGTAGTTTTGATAAACACTGCGCTTTAGACAACGACATTACTTAACTAGGCAGGTGTACGTACGCATAACATCGACTCATTTAGTTACCCGAACACTTAACAATGAATCCAGATCGATTAAAGCAATTTCGTCCGGGGTTATGGCTCTCGAAAAAGCGCGCTTGATTAACTCGATTCGCACCGCTAGATGGCGCCGCGTTCGCGCGAACTTCAAACGTAACCCGTTTCAATTAAATTTGAACTATTTGAAAGGCGAATGTGGTTTCCGCAGTGCCGTTTCGGGCGTACACTACGGCTTCTTCTTTGTCCGAGCGACTCGCCAGTGATAATTCCCCATTCGACCACATTCTGTCCCGTGGGCTAAATTTTAATTAAAACGTTTCAAGCCGTACAGTAAAGGAGAGACCCGACACCGTATACGAATCAGTTGTATTTATCAAAATCATCTTGTATACAAACAACGCTATTATTTAACATTTAATTGTCCTAACAAGTCCCTCTTAACTCCTGCACGTACAATACCATACAACCAACTAAATTAAATAGATAGTTGGTTGGATGTTTATTAATGGAAAGGAAATATTAATAAGGTAATATGAGTGGCGCAGTCAGTAAGATACGACCCGCTTATTCCTATTCAAAGTAAATGTAAGCCTACACATAATATCAAAAGGTTTACATTACATCTGCATGCACGCGTCTTTTTTCCAATTTGTAAGATCTTCAAAAAAAAAATTTATTTCATCAATGTTGCCCTGAAAAATATCAAATCATTTATTGTAATTTTTATGAAAATAAGGATTTAGGAATAGGATAAGGAAATTAAGGTTCGATAAAAATTAGAATGAGTTTTATGAGATTATGTTTCAATTGGCACTTATTTTTATACATTTTTCTGCGAGTGAAAATTCCCTGTGGTCTGTTTTTAAACTAAGAAGAGCAAATGAAAAAATTACATTTACACTACAAACATTACCAGATAAAATCACTAGATCATTCTGGCGGTAAATTTGAAATATTTTTAAGGCTGTATAAATGTCACAGAACGTTGTTACTGTTAGACGCAACGGCAAATGAAAATGATTATTCTAGTTTAATGTTCGTGAATTAAGCTGTTGATTTATTTTGATAAATGTAGGGACTCATAAATAAATAAAAATTAAAGTTAAGAAAGTTTATTCTTTGAAAACAGTTCTACATAACATAGCAAATGTAATAAATAATGAGTACTAAACTTACAATTCCTTGTTGTGAAAGAAATACTAGTTGGGTAGTTGAGGATAATCCCACGAGAATTATACATGCATTCTCGAATAGAATAAAAGTAATAGACTATTAAAAATCCACGCCTAAGGAAAAAAAGTGTTTTGTCTGCCCACTAGTTACATAAAGTAAACACATAAAAGATTCTCTACTCTAATTCTGAAATGACTGATCTGATAAACTACCACTGTTAATAGCACCAACAGAAATAATAAATGATTCAATCCGATTCAACCCCATTTAATCTGCACATTTTTGTTTCTTCTTTAATCACATGTTCAACACAAGTCTTCTAATTAATATTGTATGTATATTTCCTATAACTTTTAATAATAGTTCTTTCACGTCTTTCAATTTACATGTATTGTTCTTGGATGTCCAACATCCATCTGACGATGTCGTCTCGTTCTGTAAGAATGCTTTTACACCTGCTTTTCATGTACTTGAAGTTAATTTGCTTCTTCCGAGAATGCCACATTTATGGTAAATCAGGACGTTTCTTTATTTGAATCAAATTTTTATTCAAAACAGGTAATTCGCAGGCCATTTGGCAGCTTCATCATGGTTGCGAAACGATCAATCACACATGCAAGTATGAAAAGAGACTATAAAAAAAGCAGACTATAATGAGAATTCAGAGCAATAATCTTACTGGCTGTCCCACGTAGTAAAATAAATAATAAATAAAATAAATATATATATACGTGTTTTAGTGATTCAGTAAACAAACAAAATATTTTTTTTATTCCAATTTTCTATTCATTGGATTTATATGCCCACCAACACAGCCTTCTTTATCTCTAATTCAAACAGTCGTGCCCGTTGTTGTCCCCACAAAATCGCCAGCTCACGTCGTCCGAAACACGAAGCGAAAAACGAAACAATAACACTACCCCCGCCTCCCCCTAGCCCACAACACACACTCTAACACAACAATAAAACGACAGCTCCGCCAAACGGCAGATGTCACCCTAAAATACGTGATCTCGTTATCGCGAGCGTCGTCAGATGTTTTTCATCGTCACTCCTTCGCACAAATCCCGCCGCAACAGCGAATCGTTCCTACGACACCCAAACGTCACCCGAAATAATTCAATTTTATCCCAACAATCAACAACACACCCCGGCGATTTATCAAAATTCAACTCGGCCAGCGTTAATACCAGCGTCGACATCTAGCGGTGACGCTCGTAAGCGCGGCCCTTAATGTGGGTAATATAGAAATATGTATTGTCACATTGCAGGTATTTTCGTACGAATTCCGTTAGGATGTACAGTAATCCGCAAGGGAATTGCGACGCCAGCTGTGCCCACACACATTACTGCGCTATCACCCGGTTGGATTACGAGGAGTACGAGGAATGCCTCAAAACTGCGGCCAGCGCGTTGGCATCTTCTTCGACGGCAACATCGCGGAATTGTCGCAGAGATGGCGACATCTATGTACGAATGCTCACATTATTATTATTGTTAGGTGTTAGTACAACCTACAGGGTGCGATAGGAATTAAATGTTTGAAATATGAAAGGCACACGTAAAAATTGATTTTAAATATTGTAAAAAAAAATATGATAATGAAGAAGAAAATTTTACATTCCGAAGAAATTTAAACTTAATTTAAAAAACTACCGGAATTCATACCTTTACAATACTCATGCACCGACAGGAATTCATACCATTAACTTCTGCAGTTTCTGCGATAGATAAAACGTATTTCCAACACAATTCCAACAAACACTATTAACCGATACGTATTCCAATTTCCTTCTAGTGTTTGCAAACTTTATAATTAACTTTATCGATTACATGCAGAAACGAGGTCTCATATAAATAACAGGGTGCAATAAGTAAGAAGCAGGCACCACCAACTTCATGACATACATTTAATTCTTTTCACAAATCCTACGGTTAAACTTCAGTTCTTTTTTTTTTGAAGTGGATAATAGATTGAATTTTATATATCTAACTGACAGTTTGGAAATGTTCGTTATGTTCGGAATATTTAAAAATCGCGTGGGAAATTCAAAAGTACGCTATTGTAAATATCTATTCACTCTATGGTTGTAACGATCGCATATTATGTATAAAATAATATCCTTACATGGAATTGAGGTTTTTAAATAATAATAAAAGAAAAACTCAAAAGAGACGTTACAATTACCTAATTATTAATTTATCGATTAAAACTTTATATAATAGTGTGTATAAATGTGACTGCTGGATATTTTTATATTTTATAGGTGAAAATAAATGGATAAATAAAAAAAAATTGTACATAGCACACGAATTTTCTACATATATACATATATAATATATATATATAATATATGGGAGCGCAATGAATATTATATAATAAATAAATATATCGAATCTATGTATGTAAACTGTAATATTGTAATAATTAATAACGACGGTATAAATTAATAACATCATAAAAAGAAAATACAAAAATTTAGCTTTATATGTGAACTTGCAAGAAATATGTTGTTATATTATAAAAGAGAAAAAAAAATTAAAAACATGTGCACAAGTTGTATAAATATGTGTTTTTTAATATTCAGTAAATGTTTCAATTTATTGACTTCTTGGTTTATCGTTGATTCAACATTAAAATTTGAATTTCCCGCAATTATTTATAGTAAATTTCTCATAAGGATGATAAAAAATCTGTCAACGTAATGGAATATCATATAGCGTTTTCGACTTATTGCACTTTACGCGTGGAGTATATCTATCTCCCTTACTAATATCCTTGTTTATATATATCTAGTTATTCAACCGGTTTGAAGTACATTTCGATGGCGTGTCAGGTTTGGCGTGCCCATTATTTTTTTTAATTATGTTGCATTGTAATTTCTTAATTTTGATTGGTTTTACTTTGTTATTAACTGCCAAGTTTATTTCAGAATCTGTAACCAACATAGCTCGCATTCCAATGAATATTTGGCGGTATTTAATTTCATTCATCAGTACTTTTATACTATCGCCGCCAGATATCAGCACTTTACGCAGCTCGGTTGAATAACTATAAAATATATAAACAAGGCTAATATTATGAGATGGAAATACAATCAGTGGATAAAAGTCACAGAACAACAACAACAAAAGTGTAGTAAGTCGAAAATGCTAATAGATAAATTCATGTTTCTGTGTTTAAATTGCTAAATATAACCGCGGGACATTTGAATTTCAAATTCCTGTCAAATCCCCCACCACAAAAAAAAACCTGCCGCTCAACGTGCTGTACGGATTAAATTGAAAGTTATAACTAAATAAATTTATGTATTATTAATATAAATATATGCAAGTTATATCCTTGTGTGATATTAAAAAAAAATGAAAGAAAAGCTTAGGTAAAAATGTAATTTAATGTATTTTTATATCTTTATGTGTTTTAAAATAATATATTATTATTAATTCACATTTATCTATATTGTAACTACTGAACAACACAAATTTATTATTATGCGTTCTCACGTGACAATTGATAATTCCTTTATTTATCTAACTTAACCAATAAAAAAATGACCAAAAGACTTATACTTCTTACATTATAATGCTATTATTACGGAGCAAAATCTGTAATATGAAAATATGTATTATTGTAATTAATATTATTATTATTATTACTAAAAATGATTAAATGTTGTATAAGAAAAAAAAATGCCCTAGCCAATACATACATATAGTTATTATCCGATAATTATTAAAAATAAAATAAATTAATTGTTGTACCTATACCGATGGTTCTTATTGAAGATGGATGTGTTGATTTTATTATTATGAATAGATGTGTGATCATGTGTTATAATTATATATACCTACGTTAAATAAAAATAATTATTTGAAATAAATTTCAGTTGGAAATGAATTGTTTATTTTCAATTTCCCGCCATTTTTTTCCACACCTCCGAGGAGCACCAATCTTTCCAATGCAAAACCCCCAAATATAAGAATTATAACATAAACTTATGCATTTATTTTATTACAACATATATACAAACATAATTACATATCAATTATCAGGCATAAATGGTAAAACAACTTTTCCACGTCTCTCATTGACGGCCTCCCAACAAGTACAAGTCAAAGTTTTCCTATCCATAACATCAGTGTACAAAATCCCATTTAAATGGTCCATTTCGTGCTGGATTATGCGAGCAACCCAGCCGACTGCGTCAATGATTATTTTCTCAGAATTCTCATCATATCCTAACAAAAACATATAACTAAGAATTTTGGAAAAACTCCCGAAAAACCTACCTGTTAGTTGCAATTTTCGATACCTAGGAACATCGGCCCAAAATCCTTTCACACTCTCACAAGATTCTCCGAATAAAACCCTTTCAAAATCGACTATTTTTATTTCTGGATTAATGATGACCTAAAATTTATAACCTACCTAAACCATATATATAAAAATCTTACAGGATTTTAAAGAAAAATTGAAGTTTATGGGACTAAACGAAATCGGTAAGTTTAATATTATATGATATATAAATTATGTTGGTCATTCATTTGATGTTGAGTATTAACTGCTTTTCTCCCTAATTTTCATGTTAGAAAATTATTACAGAGTAATTTAACATTGGTAATATTTGTTTTATTTCTTACATTTAGATTGGAAATACCTATGTTTTGTAGATACAAGTATATTTGTTCGTCAAATGTTTAATTTAATTTCTTGCCAAATATATACGACAGCTATAAAAACTATTTTTTTACCTTTGTTAATCCCATAAACTTCGATCACTCCGTTCTAACTACCGTTAAGGGAACTAAACACATCTCTTTGATTTTATATTCCTTCTCACTATATTTCTTGGCGTGACTCTCACTGAATTCCATCATAAATATCCTTTTATTCACACCGATTTGGGGCGCAGATAATCCTACACAGTTATATTTTTTCAGTACATATTTCATGTTAGTTATCAATTTTCGTATTTGCGGTGTCGAAATTTCCTCTAAAGGAATAGTTTCGGCACTACTTCGAAGTCTCGGATCTCCGACTTGTATAACGTGTGTGTAGGGGGGCTTTCGTAAGGCAGGTTTAACTAACTTGGCGTACCAGTTCCTCAGTTTCCAATAGGAACTAAGATTCCTCGATTGTGTGAAGAAAAACATGGTAAGTATATGAAGTATTGAATGCCACTGTGTTACGTAAAGTGAAAATCACCGATGGGTTGTCATTATTTATACGATGAAATCATAAAAAAGTAACCCTAGCAGAAATTTTAAGCCATTTCTAAACTGATGTGAAATTGAGGTTATGATTTATTTGTTGACATTTGCGCGTGTTTGATTTGTGAAAGATGTGTTCACTCAGAATCTGAAAAACATTTTTATCACAAATATTCTTCTTTTTAAAAAACATAGTAAACAATTTCTTATCTGCAATAATAGAAAAAAGTTGCTATTCCCTACGGGACAAGAACTTCTTAAATTAAAATTTTAACTGACCGCTTTTATTTGGTGAGTGTATTTCTATATTCTATTGCATTTCTAGCCGCGAGATTTAAATCTATGATTTTACATTTCTTTTTAACACTATTTCTTTGTGCACTTAAAAAACACTGATTTAGTAAAATATTTATCTTTATTAAAATCCATACAAAAACTCTAATTTCATGACAAATAATTTACGGTGCTTTCCACCCTCCGAATATTCTCTCCATTTCTTGTGCCATCCGTATCGTTAACCAATCTGAATTAGCTCGTCCTACAATCTGAACCGATGAAACCATTAAAATTAGTTCATTTTATTACCTGAAAATTAAAAGATTTACCTGTAATCCTATTGGAATACCATTTCGACTGAATCCTACTGGACAAACAGTGACTGGCAATCTTAATGAATTGAAAACACTCATATAAATATTATTATATCCCTTAGTGAATACCCCCCTATGAAAGGGAGCATCTACCGGGAATACCGGACATATTAACACGCCGTTGTCGCCCAGGATATCGGAGATGGTCTTATAGATTGTTTGCAAGTAATTTTTCACTTGTTCCATATTTTCAACTGGTAAATATCTTTGTAGAAGTGGAAAACAGATGGGGTAGAAGGTATGATTGCTTAAACCTAAGAAGAATTTCACTAATTCTAGGACTGGACTCTTGGAAGGGTCCTTTTCAAAGATGTCGTCGATTCCTTTTAGTGATAATAAGGACAATAAAGATATTTGGCCTACTTTTCCTAAATTTGGCTGCTCCAGCTGCGTATTTGTAATATGTAGATACAAAGTGAATGGTGAAAATTTAAAATGATTTAAACGAATTTACCTTCTGTATTTTCGTGTTGTATTTATCTTGAAAGTGCAGGAGAGTCTGATCAATGGCATCCCCTATTTCTGGCATAATTGGGTGTAATAGATTTAAATTCCAATCTTTTGTATAAAAAATCTTAACATTAGAGTAATTTATCTGCAAAAAAAAAACGAATTAGAATTGATATTATTATTTTTTTGTAATCTCCACACTTCTCTGTCCAAATTCAACGTTTCTTTCACCTCGTCTTTGCAAATAATCTCCAATATGAAAGGTAAATCTACAGCGTATTTAGCCATTGGTCCTATGCAGACAATCTCCCTGTAAATTGGTTCTTCTCCTAAAGGATAGTGACCCTCAATCGAGACCGCACCTCCAGTAGGTTTGTGGCTGAATAATCCACAGAAATGAGCTGGAAGGCGTAATGAACCTAAAGCATCCGAACCTATACCGATTGCAGAAGCTGCACACCCCAATAAAGCAGCCTAAAATAATAAAACTAACTAAAATCACAAGTTAAGATAATTTATCTGTAATCTATTATTCCCAAATGAAAAAAAGTATTTTTTTTAAATAAAAGTAAACAAAAAGTGCATAATTTGTAACCTGTGTAATAAAACACGATTAGAATGAAATGGAAACACTTTAGCGTGACAGGTGACAGATAAGTGACAAGTGACAGGGGTGACAAATAAAGTACAAAGTTTGGACATGGAATACTTCTTTTAAATGTAATTTTATCAGAAGCCATGTAGATGAGCAGCTTCAATACAAAATTAAACAACTAAACTCACTTCGCCGCCAGAAGATGCACCACTACTCCTTCTGCTATCATACGGATTCGATGTACGGCCTGTCACTTTATTGTAACATTCCCAATCCAAACACAATTCAGGTGTGTTTGTTACGGCTACTATGATGGCACCAGCCTCCTTTAGTTTCTTCACAACGTCAGCATCTTTATCAGCTTTACGCCCTCTAATTGTAACCATAGCACCACTATGACTCATTCCCGCTACAGCTATTGATTCCTTAACTGTGACTGGCACACCTAGAAGCGGACAATTCTTCTCCAATACACCATCTGAGTCACTTTTAGCTAACAACTGATCCACGCTTTTCGCTTCCTCCAAAGCGGCTGAAAAACGTTCTTCGACCACAGCGTTGAGTATCGGATTCACTGCTTGGATTCTCCTAATGAACGTGGTAACCAATTTCTCACTGGTTAACTATTAAATTAAAGCTCAGAAAATAAAATATTTTTGGGGCGATTGCATGTTACCTACCTGTCGTTTCCGAATCATATTCGCTAAATTAGCGGCTGGTTCCAATAGCAAATGGTCAGAGATGGGTGGTAAAGTTTCTTTCCGTTTCAAGGAGTAGAAAGTAGTTATAGGGTAGTCTATGAAAATGTCGGCCAAACTGATGACTAGGCGCATCACTATCAGGAAGCATTTTTTGTACACTGCGAAAACAGCTACAAAAATCGAATCAAATAGCAATAAAAATCATAAAATGTTTGACACAATGGCGTTTTTATAGCTACAAATTCATTAGTGCTTCATGATGATCATAATAAATCCGTTTAAAACGTCAGTTGCAAGAAAATTACTGTACAAGAAAAGTATATCACAAGGTCTGTTTCTGCAGCAGTTTGAAACAGCAAGAAGTATGCCCAAATAAAATTTGCTATTCATTAGAAGTGCGATTTGAACAGCAATTTCGATCTGGGGACCCTCCTGACAATTTGCATACCGTTTGAACTGTTGCAGAAACAAACTTAATTTATAGTAAAAAGCAATAATATAATATCACGCATCGAGCCCCTAATCTTTTCGTAGCTATAGCTATTTCTCTCATTCCCCCTCACCTAAGCGAGGCGGAAGCAAGAGATGGCAAGAACTACGGAAGCAAACCTTTCCGTGTGTCCTAAGATTAAATACCACCAGTGTACATATATTAAAACACAAGTGTCATGAAGGATAACTTGCCTTGTGCAACAAAACGAGGTTATGTATTATTTTTTCTATCTGGATAATTACTAATTTTAATTTAATGTCTTTGTTTTAAATTAAAATTCAGGGTTATTTATTTACAGCTGCATGTAAACTCCACAGTTTTTTTCCCATTTACCCTAAAAACTGCGTCCGCTTACGCTTGGAATATTAACAATTATTAATTTAGAACTCTACGTTTAAGTAAATTAATGATTCCAAAACGGATTGCAAATGTTGCCATCTCTTAAAAGACAGCTGAACTAATGCTAAGACAACTTAATAAAAAAAAAGAAGACTAAAAACATACTAGAATAGCATTTAGAATAAGTAATTTTCGGTACATCTTATGGGAGTATAAACCATTTTTAATTGTAATTTTTTTTAATTTTTGCGCCTGGCGGTATCTCATTTATATAGTAAAGTGATTTTTATTCCTACTAATAGGGGTCTTCTTATGAAAATAATGGTTTTAGGTGGTTTACATGTCACTTCTTTTTTTATTAAATTCGACACTTTTCTTTCTTATTATGCAAATAAAATATAGTTTGCGGTAAACTTGAAACCTTACTCTGTCTTGTGCTTTTAGAAAATTTGTAAAAAAACATTCAGGTTCGGCGTAAGATGTACCGAAATATTGCTTTATTTTGACGTATTTTCCAATATGGCCGACCATTGTAGTACTGCCCATGTACTGCCTTAATGGGATTGCAGCACTGACAATTAAATTTAAATTTGACATTTGATTTGAAATTTGACATTGTGTGCATAAACAAATTAGAATGATTTTATAGATCCTACCCTGTATTATATGAATTCAACTCTCTTTTTAAGCATCAATAATAAAAAGAAAATTATTTTTACTTATCATTTTTAATTACAATTATTAATTTGCAATTTTATAGTTAATAAAACCAACAGCGAAATAACCATAAACAACTTTTAACAGGTGACGGTTGCGTTGTGTTATGTATATTTTTCAATTAAATTCCTCTAATTAATCTATTAATCATATTCAGAAAAAAAAATTACATTAAAAACCTATTCTACACGAGATAACATTTTTAATATAAACATTACTTTGTAATGTAATTACAGTAATTAGCAGAAAAAGCATTAATTCTTTAATGGAACAACTTTGCATCGTTTGTAGAAATAAATAAATAAAAAAACGCTGAGATCTTTTGATTGCACTTGCCATCTAGTAAACGCTGACGTAACTACTTGAGATGAAAAGTAACATTTTCAAATCATAGATGGCCACATATCACATTCAGTTTAAAATTTACATATTTCAAACCAGACTTATTTAAACGAAAAAAAAAAGCGTTTAAAGTCGTTTATAATTATTTTGAATTAACATTAGATTAGAAAATTATACTTTTTCTTAACTAGATAAATGCAGAAATTGACATTTTATGCGAATTTAGAAATGATAGTCAATACGTATAGAATTGTGACTCTATTTTAAATATATGTGAAACGGTTTGAATTTTAAAATTTGTCCGTTATGATATGTAATAGGAACTTCGTTTGAGTATAGAAAATATATGTATATAAGACGGAATGTGAAAGTTTAGTAGGTAAACAATAAAACTTGCTCTATTAGTGGTGAGTAATACAGAGAACATTTATTAAATAGAAAATATGAGATTTATTTAAATATGTAAGTTGTTATTATTATTATTATAATGAGGTGAAGAAAGAGATTTCTAATTTTTGTTTACCTTATTGGAGAATTGTGTTATTGTCGTACATGACACAGATAAGTTTAACACAAACGTGAGTACTTATTATCTGAATGTGAGTAACTAGAAATTATTATAATATAAAACAATTATGTGTTGGACAAACAAATATTATTTTATTTAGTCTATCTAAAGGATAGACACGTATTTAAAACGTGTTTCCTCCAACATTAAACCTTATTTGAATTCTACTAACTGTCTTTACACGATTACTAAATATATTTGTTAAATTACAACTTGAAAAATTGACTTACCTCTTCTTAACTTTATCATATCTCCTTCGTTGTGAAACCTATATCGTATTTGATCCACGTGAACTTCAGAACGTTTATTTATCTATACATAATATCGTCCACACACTGTGATTTGTAAAATCGGTTGCGCGTATACGAATCCACCGTCTCAATACAAACAAAACGCAACTCTGTCTATGAAAACGTTCGGTAACGACCAATAATAAGCGTATATATAAGTCATCTGTCGGTCTGCTAATTAGAATCGGCTCTCTAACAGTTGAAATTAATGAGTTTTGCTTAACTTCCCCGCGAGACTCTACGTCACCTGTCTTCTTCGATACAATGATAAATATTTGCTGTTTGCATTACGTATTATAGTATGTTCTGTGGCAGCCTATTAGTTTTAAGCTAGTGTTTTGGCCTCTACACCGATGTTTAACCACTACTTTAAAATCACCTTCTATAAGTACTAGAATACGCTAATATCTATGGTTACTTACCTGATCGAGCAAATAGCAAAGGTCATCTACAGGCTATTAAATTTTCACATAAATGAGTTAAATGCATTTATAATTCTGAATTGTCCGATAATATACTGCTGGACATAATTCACCCATTCCTAGCAGCATTCTTTTGTTTAATATACGGTTATTAGGTATTCGTAAAAGCGGTAATGATGCATTTCCTTATGATTAATTAATTTTAAAAATCCGCGTGCTAAAGGTCTAACTTACATTTTATATAAAATTAAAACTTCAATAAAAGTGTTAGCCCAAAAAATCTCACGTAATTCAGCAACCATGCAACTTAGATCCAATGTATGCCTAACAAAGTGCCATTTAAATTTATCAAGGAATCCAAAAATGCAATAATATACAGGATATTCAACTTAAAATAAAAAAAATTGTATCTCTGGTATGTTGCAGTATACAGTTCAGCAACCATAAATGTGTATATCCTTTCATTACACCTTTTGGGAACAACAATATGCATCGCTTTATCGTTCCTTATAACAGTTACAACTTACCTCTTGAATTTGTCCAATAACATCGAAATTTTGCAAAGTAAGGAGTTTACAAAGGACTTTACGGAATTGATTAATAAAAGGCGTGAGGTGGTTAAACGAAAATTCTTTAGAAATGAGGAATAAGTCGCTTTATTCCGATGCATTACTTCCTTCTGCCTATGACTTCAAAAACATATTTACCAAAAGCGTCAAATAAAACTATTTCTAGAAAGATTGTGTCTGACTTTTTTTTGTAAAAAAAATTATTCTCAGGGCGTTTTCGAAATTCGACTGAAACATACAAGATTGCGCTACTTACCACGAAATAAATTTTAAATCTAGCTTATTTCCGCTTTATCTGGAAACTTTTTACGTTGGATACAATGAAAAATTAAGGTTAAAATTTAAAATAACTTGTTGCTAATGAATTATTGCCGCGAAATCTTATGATTGCCGGAAAATCTGTGTGATGTGGAATTAAAGTGTTGGATATTTTCAAGAAAAGCACAAATATATTCATGTAAATCAAACAGTATATATATTAAAATAAGAAATCTTCAGCATTAATACATTTGTAAATCGTGATTTAATAAAAAATGATTCACAATAATTCTGCTTGATTGTGCTGGTAAAATTTTGAATTATGATATTATTCTGGTTTCTAAATTTCACACAAACATTTTCGTAGTTTCTTAGATAAATGTTTGTATTCAATTTTGAAAATTAATTATTTGTTTTGTATTTGTAATGACCTGTGAGATTATATTACAGTATTTATAGATATATTTAGCCTTCCTTTTGCACTTTAACCATCGTCAGCTCGGGTGAGCTCACACGGTATATGACTATCGCCAAACGGCATACGGACACGTCCGAGAAATAGTCATTTTTCATTCCCGGTAAACGCAGCACTATATAGCAATACCTCGATGGAAGACGCGTCCATCCAACGTCATTAAACAACAACTAATACCTATTTACAAGTTTTTGCATCGGCACGCACTCCTATACCGCAGTTTAAATGCGTGTATGTAGATGTAGATGTTGCGATTTCCGCGAAATACCCTTTTATAGCACGTCTCCGTTTCTTTCTAAACTGGTCTTAATTCTCCTTTATTTTTTCTCTGAATTTAATTGGCGTCACATTGAGCTGGTGCCACGTTTTCGCGGAGTTCGATACGATCGAAGGTAAAAATATATTATGTATAGCCATGATAAAAAGAAAATATAGCGAGGGAAGTTTGCCTCTTGTCAAAAACTTCCTGCAGGCGAAAAGTATCCAGCGTGCTTTTGATCTAATTCGTTATAAACGTCAAATTCATGGTTACGTCGCGTCGATTCAACGCCACTATTATTATCATATCTGTAATACTATATATTGCGGGTCTCGTATAGAATCAGTGGCACAAATTTCCGCCGATGAAGGGGGATGGAAAATACACTTCTTTGTCTAACTATGTTCTCTGACAGTTCTTATGTTTGACAGATTTTGTTTAGTCAAAAGTCAGAATAGTTGTCTATGGTCAGAATATAGGTTATCTCTTGTGAGAATACACAAGTCATATATGTGTATGTAAACAATAAAGATTATTTTAAAGTATATTATTGAATATATTTTAACATTGTGCAGAATAATAATAATTTGAATTCTTTGGAACAAATGACATCAAAAGTTGGGAAAAGTTCTACCAGATATTTAAAGTATTCCTAGAGGCTACTAGAACGGTAGACAAACCCACACAAGAAGAAAATAGCAGTGTTATTTTCATCGATTGATGATGGAGGCTTACATCTATATGATACCTACTGTTACCTATGTCAAGGGAGAGCAAAAATTAAAATATGAGGCCATTATCAAGAAATTTCAACTGGTTGAATATTATGAAAGAAAGACTCATCGAAAAGCAGTTATTAAGTGAAATTGTGAACGTGACACATAAATAAAACCAGGAAATCTGAGAATATTATAACTTTAAGTTTATTTTTATGTGTGAATTTTTTTTTACCGACCTTGTTTTCAGTATTGTTGTAATGAACCTATTGCCATTTTATATTAGAGATTATTTCTTGTTCAATATACTATATTCTCTTTAATTTTTTCATTTTTGTTCATGTTTTCACTAGGAATAAAGTTACAATTTTATTAAAACAAAAAATATTTCTAGAAATACAAAAAAAGAATGTTTATTGAAATTTGTTTACATTTATTGAGGAAACAGACACGCATAAACTTGATCTCTGTGATTTAACTCTATGCCTGCTTCAAAATCTTAATTTTGGCCAGGTTGCTCGAAAAGTTGAATTTTCAAAATATATTAGTCGATAAAAACCACTGTCAACATGCCTAATATATGTTCGATTAAAATTCTAACTTGAGAAAACCTGTATAATTGAATAATATCTGCTGTTCAATAAGGTGTCCATCGCCGATAAACGGTGTAATTAACCAAGATAATGTTAGATAGGCAAAATCCCCTTTTAACAAAGTTTTCAAAACTATTTTCAGATGTAACCTTTGCATATATACCAGACCTCGTGAATACTCTTGCGTCTTGCATGCTGCAGACCTTTCTCGGGGAAAACTTTTCTCATTCCGTGTGTATATGTTGCCAATATTTTGCAGCTCTAATTTCATCATTAGCGAATGAATATGTTGTTATTATAGAATCTTCCACAAGCACTTGCTGAAGCAATGGTGCAGCACCAAATAATATTTGTTCTTTATCCATTTCGATAAATATGGTTTCAGTGTAAGGAGTAAATCAACAATATATAAATAAATAATCAAATAACACAAATTCGAACTGTCAACGTCAACTGATTTTCATGTTTATTACGTTAACATTACGCGCATGCGCACGTTACGTCAAGAACAAGTAGGAGTTTCCGATATATATCCATCTCCCTTTGATTTCGGCATTTTTTAGGATGTGTCAGCAATATAGTAGTATTACATACAGTGTGGCAACCGTTCATAGCACGATGCATGTATTAGTAACTACTGGTCGACTGTAAATGGGCGTGCCACCTTGAATTGCCACGCCTACTTAGCGGCACGCGGATGGCATTTACAAACGATAGCGGACGTATTATAAGTTACACGTACAAATGTATTGGGGCATATAGTCAAATCAAAGTCTTTTAGAGTTCTATGTTATAGCATAAGTGATTAATAACATTACATGTAGTAGAAAATACTATTCCTGAAAAATAAAAAGCACTGTTAGAGGTAGTTGATTGAAGCATCAGATAATCACTGATAACATGTCAGTGAAGTAATTCATCACAGCCTCATAAACAACATAAAAAATCAAAAATAAATAATCAGAACTCCTAAACTTTAAAATAAAAACTAAAATAATATTGTTCAACAAGTATAAAATCTAAGAAACGCAACTATAATAAAATAATGGAAAATAAAATATTTAATTCTTAAAACAGAATTGTATTCAACATTGCAATAATCCTGCAATTAGCTAAAAGAGAATATTATTCTTAAACAATAATAAAATTTGAAGTAAATTAATTTATTAAGTGTTCAAATAAACCTCTCTCTTGATAAGAACAGTAATCCGACCGATCATAAAAATTCCGACGAACGTTTGTTAACATATCTGCTGTGACAGTATTACTGATTTCAATAATTCTCGCGCACAGTTCCTCTAGGTTTGATGGCCGTTGATCACGGTATCCGTATATTGTATTATGTAAAAAGGGCCATAAAAAGAAATCGATTGGAGCTAGATCAGGAGACCGCGCTGGCCATTTAATAGGGCCCGAGTTACCGATCCATCTGTTTTCAAAAACCGCGTTTATAAAGTTTGTTACAATGCGTGTATTGTGTGCTGGGCAACCATCTTGCTGAAACCAAACTTCATTTATATTAAATCGCTCCCGTATTGCCGGAATAATATTATTTTCAAGTAACTGTAGGTATCTATTTACGTTTAAATTACCGTCAATAAAAAAAGGCCCAATTATATGATTTCCAATGATACCTGCCCATACATTTAGCTTCTGTGGATACTGCGTTCGCGTTGGTATATTTAAATGTAGATTTTTACGCGACCAGTAACGACAAACTGCGCGGTTATGATGCCCGTGTAGGTAAAATGTTTTTTCATCTGTGAACAATACGTTGTTAAAAAAAAAATGGTTATCGTGATATTTATTATTTATCATTCTTTCGCAAAATTCCATTCGGCGATAATAATCATCGGGAAGAAGTACTTGTGAACTATTATAAATTTGTATGAACGATATTTATTAGTACGTAAAATCTTATGAACCGTTGTTTTTGAGATACCTAATTCGCGAGCAATTTGTCGAGATGACATAGTGGGATCTACTTCAACTAAAGCACATACTCGAATTTCTATATCGCTTACATTCTTATCCGGAACAACTTTATTTTTATTATTTACTAAAGAAAATGTAGTTTCAAACCGATTAACGGTCCTACGAATGGTGCTTGCATTGGGAATTTGACTTTCGGGGAAATTAGCTGCAAATAAATCCCGAGTTACTTCCGCGGAATTACCACCGTAAAAGTGTTTAATCATGAAGAGTTTTTGCTCGGGCATATAGTACTCCATTTTTAAAATAACCGTTATCTACCTACCAACAACGCGTTTTATTAAATAGTACGAGCGAGTAGTGCTCCCGACGAAATATAAAATGCATCTGACACGCACGTGTGCGAGCGACGGCTCTTGCGCCTGTGCGGCGACAGCGTAGAAATGTGGATTTCTTGGCAAATACGAGTGCATCATAGCAATATGATAATGTAATCCAGTCGAATATTCCGTATACTTCTTTACCGTTCTAATGCACGGATACCTCTGTGTATCTCGCTTACACTACAGGATCGCTATAATGCGGACGCAGGCGGACAATTGGTATATGATGTAGTATGTATAATCTCGTTTCGGTTATGCATTGCAACGGCATGCAACTTTTATTCAAATAATTATATTACATCTTTGTTTTATCACAGCGACGAAACCAAATGTAACATATAAGCATATTAAGTGCCTTATCGTAGTAATGTACCCGCGATGTTTTTGCCTGTAACACCAGACTTATGTAACAAAATGGTATTGCATTTATGCACAAATGATGTAAATAAATTATAAAACAAAATTTACTTAGATGCTATGTAATAAGTACATCAATAAAACCCTTGCGTTTGCTGGGTTATTGCACGCGTCCATTAGGACTTGCTTTCGTTTAATGTAGTATTTGAGTCGTACAATATTGCTCACTTGATGGTGTTATATCACCACGAAGACAAGAAGACTTCAAGAATTAGCACCGCCATTTTAGGTGAAAATTATATTGAAAATGCAATATTGCCAGTAGAAGCAAAAAAATATTTATTATCTGATAGATGCACGGAGAAAAATGACATTGCAAATCCAACAAAAAAAGTATTGTCCTTACGTTGCAATCGGTTCAAAAATAAATTGGTATTGCAGTAAAGTTTTGTAAGTATATTCCAAAACTTTTGTTTTGTTCCACCAACAACACTTTTGTTGGTGTTAAAATATGTTACGGTACAAATAATCGCTTTAGCGATAACATTATAGTTGTAGTTATTTCAGATCTAAAATACAGAACAAGGTGTGCGATGCAGTGAAGTAGATGTAAACACAATTTTTCAAACCAGTACAGTCAAGAAATATTTACATTACACACAATTGTAGTTGACGCAACAGGGCGCCTACGTTGTCGATATTACAATTTGTGATGCGGGAAGTTCCGGCATGGACAGTAGTATCACGTGATTCTAACCGCGTGTTTCATTGGTCTTACATAGCCTTGAAGAAACAGACTTGTTACCAGGCGAGGTAGACGACGCCATTTAGTTTCGGTTGTGACGTTGTGTTAGCTTATTAGTTTTGTGTAAAAGAACGACAGTGTATTAAAATTGAAGAAAACTGGCTCACTTCTGACGTCTACTGACTCTTAGATATGGATAATTTTGTTACAGAGAAGCTAGCTGAATGGAATATCATGCGTACGAAGTACAGATTGCTAATGATGAGTACATTAAACCTTTCGATAAATTACCTAGTGTTTTCCCCTGTTTAAAAGTTGCAAAACGATCTAGAATATATGTTGCCTTGAGACATTTGTAAAATAAGACTTAGATACATTTGAAATTTTAATCTTTATTTTTAGTGTTTCCCAGTTTTAGAATTTATCTTGTTTATTTTTTTTTGTTATTTATTAATAAAAAATTGTGTTATCCTATACTGATATTTTATTTAAACCCTCCACAGCTTACATTTAAGGCAGCACCGAATTTGTGTGTGAATCTACTAAAATATTGTTCGCTTTGAACAGAAATTGCGATTACAAACATCAAAATCAAGTGACAATATAAACGTAGAAAATGATGACTGAAAATCAATTGTTTGTTAAATATCCACAACTTGCTGTTGAAGTTTCAAATTGCTTTGGTAGTGATAAACAATTTTTAATACTGTATTTCACACAATTTTGTTGAAAACACCATACTTTTGTGATTCGTTAAACAACAAGCAACTGGTTGATTGTAACATGTTTTGGGATTATATCCTTCCAAATTTTGTGGCAGTTCTAACAAAGTTTTTCGACAACAAGTTTTAGGTTGTATTGAATAATGGTTATTGTTGTCATATATTTACCAACAAATTGTTGTTCAATGTGCGTCAATTGGTGCCACCTTAACAATAAATTTTTCTCCGTGTGGTTCTGCTTATACAAACATTAATTTCAAGAAATTATCACTAGAGTTTATCAAAACCTGCAGAATTTCAACATCGAATCCAGATCTCCAACTATTCCAGGCACGCACTCCTCACGTTTTTCCACTGCCTCAGTTCCAAGAGGTGGCTCCCATCAACTGTCATAACTCACACGAGAGCCTCCTTGGTAAAGTAACCAAGGCGTACGGCCAAGCATGAATGCAGTCGGTAAACATACATGACGGACTCAGGTATTTTCATAACACTTGCCCTTTTCAAGAGTGTGGCAGGTTCGTCGATACAGAACGCGGCGGGGAAAAAAAGGTTGCGCGCACAGTCTCTGTTGTTTTCTCGGAATGATCCAGGTCATCCGGTTGAGGCCTTTTAGAGTCGCAGAAGACTCGATTCTGTGTGCGTGTACGTGCATGCGATGCTCGATGTCGCGCTCCTGGTTGGTGCATTTACTTCTGTCTCCGGTATCTGCGTTCGTCCGCATATTTTCGCTGAACGCCGTGCGAGCAAGTCCACAGAAGATACCGGTACTCTATTGTAAGACACGCTGGTTTCGAACGGTAGCTAAAGTTTTTTCCTGCCTCTGGGATAGTTGAGATTCTAGTATAACAATGTCGGAGAGATATTTAAGTCGAGGAAGAATTATGAAGCTTATCAGAAACATCATTAGGAGATAAAGAAGGCACAGAGATGAATTATAGGATACATACTTACGATAATTAGAAATATGCTAGCACACTTTCCGCGTTTGATTTCAATTACTAGCATTCTCTTTATGATGTACCTGTTGATGTCCAATTAAAGTTTATGATTCCTATAGTAGTTTTTAATTACGTACATGAATGTTTATATTTATTATACCACACATATTATGTAGGGTAATACAGCGACTGCTTAACCCAAATATGTATTATTATTAAGACGTGTCTGGTAATAACTTTTCTATTCTACAAAGCTTTTCCTGTTCGTATAAGTACAATTTTTACATAAATAAATAAATATATGTATGTCGATTTATTAGAATATTAATATTCAGTGCTCTCGATAGAAAATCCGCCTTTCCACTGTTTGAAATCGTTCAATAAACTATTCAAGTTGTACAAACATGTATTTTGTCCAACGTCTTTTATTCTCTTTTTAAAAGCAAACAATATATTTAACCTTGTTTGAATGTACAGCCGCGATACCATGAATATTACGAAATTGAAACGGTGGGTTACAAGATTCTAATTCAACTGACGCAAATAAAGAATTCGAATTATCGACGACACACTCATAGCGTTTTCAGCTTACTGCACTACACGCGTGGAGTATATCTAGCTCCCTTACTAATATTATGTATTAAAATAAGATGGATATACATTCAGTGCATAAAAGTGCAGTAAAGTGCAGTAAGCTGAAAACGCTATCAGAATGAATGGATGCTCGGAAGATATGTTGTCTAAAACAAGAAATCCGAGAACAAACGCGACTAGACAAGACATCGAAGATCACCAGCACAATTTCATACATAAACGGCCTATTAGACAAAAATTAGACGAATAGACCACGTCCAGTCTTGATGTTCTCGGGCCCACTGTAGGCTGCTCTACCAGGTTTCTTTCGTCATACTTCCAGATATATAAAAAAGTATTAACGATAGCCTCGTCTGAGGCAGCCCAGCTGTGGGAAATATATTTGGCAGTTCTTTCAGCAAGAATTTTATTATCGTCGCTTCATAAATGATTTAGCCCAGTCAGGTCCTGGAACGTTATTCCGGAAACAATCAATCTTTCTCCCACAACGGTCAAGATATGACACTTTACTTTACATTTAAATCGAATGAAGTTATGGGAAAACCAAATATGGACATATAGCTATGGCATGGTTTACGAATATTTGCTCTTCAGTGTCGCTGAATACTTTTTGTCTGCCAACTCGTTTCTCATGTCGACCTTTCATTTTTAAACACAGTGTGTTCTTATAGATTCGCGGCAGCTTCACGGAAAGACATTTTTTTAGATTTTATAACAGCTAAGGCATTTCGAAGTGTTTCTTCCGTATATAGAAAAAGAATAATGTTTGGTCAAACAGTAAATCCATTTAATTTTTTTTTACAGAAAAAAAAATGCTAAATAACAATAATAACCATAAATATACCTTAACTTGAGTTCGAATCACTAAGTTTGAGCACACACAGTAAGAAATTGCGTGTAGAAATTAACACTAAAAGTGGTCTATATAACTCCACACTATTTTTGGTAAATTTTACACTGTGAAATTTGATAAAATTTACCAAAACGATTTGGTAAATCCAACACTTTAAAACGTGTAGTGGAAGACACTTGCCAGTGTAAACTACCAAGAGATGATGTACACCTTTGGGTGTTATTTAGAGGTACACTACAAGGGTGTAGCTTTTACACTGAATAAGGTGCAATTAAGGTGCTTAGCTGTAAATGAAAGCATATCTGCGCGGTGGTACGTTCATGCAGACGGCAGAAGTGATCCAAAAGAAACTTCAATTTGCAAGCAAACTTTTTACCACTTACTTTTTGAGCTTTACACGCAGAAATTTTTTACTGTATACACAGAAAATACAATGCCAGAACGCATCAGTGTCATAGATCACAGAGTGTAGAGAAAGTACGTTCAGAAACTATCACTTAACCACCAAGTTCAATATTAGATCGATATAACAGAATTCCGATTTATGCGACAAGAAAATATTCTCAAACGTCAATGTGTCACAAAATTACCCTGCAATCACATAGTAACCCCGGGTGACGGTAATAGCTTAGGATTTAACCACGTGAGCGGTTTTATTAACATGTGTATAACAATATTTCCACACTCTTTATAGCAAACAAATAGAAATAAAAAAAAATCATATCTCGAGCAACGACGTGGTACCATCAGCTCCGCTGATTCTAAAAATTAATATTTCTAGGTTAATTGCGCAATACAGAACCCAGATTACGAAGAAGTGTGTATTAATTAATGTTTTAGTCCGCTAACGAATTCGATGCACCAGTGGAGCGGATAACCCGAAGCGTAGAGCACACAAGCTCCGTCCGTAACAGCATTTTCCCCTGAGCTGTAAGATAAGATATAGGTAATAGGATATCTCTTTTTTACAATTCATTTCCTAAATAATTATAAAAATAATATGATGAGACTATATCAGTAGAGACGAAAAGTGTCAGGGAGCCAGTAAACTTCGTACAGCATCGTCGAATATACGAGTAACTCACGCAACAACTTACTGTTCGAAAATCTAACAATACGAATCTTTACTGGAGAACACGAAGAGTCGTAAACTGCGTATAAAGTTGAAAAATGTGAAAAATGTCGCTATACGCGACCGCTCTTAAATAGTGCCACTAAATAACGACTGTTGGTGCCGTCTAGAACATACAAATTACCCATAATTATTTCTATGTGTATAAGGAGTTTAACTTATTCGGATTCTCAATGCAACGAAATGGCGAACTATGCCCATTGCCTTTATTTCCACTACCCACGCGCAATATAAGGGTCTACTCCCCTCCACATTTATATGTACTATGCGTTAGATAAAGATAGTATTATTGCAAATGAGCAAATTGGTATCAGTCGGTATAGTAGCTACCGATATTCAGCAATACATACGTATATGCATATTTCAGATAAAGTTAAACATTTGGAAATAGTGAGCCGTGTCCAAAACGATGGATTTATTTTGCACGCAGAAATAGGGGGTGCAGCGAACGGTCAAAAATTGTTGTCGAAGGTGCAAAAATATTGAGATTCAAATGTTCGCTATGTTGTTAGTAACTAAATTGTAACAGACTGCTCGACTAACTCACAAACACACCTGATTGCAGGAACCAATATGTGGTTATGTTGAGAGGTCCCTGAAATGGAAACTTTATCCTGGGGTCATTCCTATTCACATATATATTGCTATGTTATTGTATGTGAATTATGTTTAGTGAAATCCAGAAAATCTTGACAATCAAAATTATGTTATATAATTATATTTTTATTTTTATCTACTTAACTAGGTAAATTAATGTAAAATTCCTGCATAATAACTTACTTGATTGTATAAATTTAATTATTGCATTGTTGCTATGGTTTCGGCGGTATGTTCTTGTCTTTCGATGAATGTTCGATGTTGGAAATTTTAATTCACACATATCTGTAGTAACCATTTTTATTTGAGGGTTACCGGGCTAGTGTCGTCTTGGAAATATGAGTTTGTTGAAAACAAATGAGAGAAGGGACCTCTTTTTCAATTTTCATGATTTTATTTGAGGGTTGCCGGGCTAGTTTCGTCTTGTAAATATGAGTTTGTTGAAAAAGAAATGAGAGAAGGGACCTCTTTTTCGATTTTCATGAGGGTATAGTAGAAATTGTTTTATTTATCAGTATGAAATTCTAAAAGTCTTGTAATTTACTTTTTATTTTAATTTACGTGTTTTGTGCAAACGTGATCCAGTTATTTGGTGGTTTAGAGTGGTCCTTAATCTGATCCTGAGATCCTGTGAAGATCAACATTCGAAGCATTTCTGGCTATAGGATTGTACTGGCGTCTTGGTACACTTCATGGGAGCCGAAATGATTTCTTTAATATGGAATTTATATTGGAGGAACTGTTCGTACCAGCAGTAAGCGACTTTATCAACTTTTGAACTTATCTTTGTATTACGTTCAAAAGGTTTCAAGGTTAGATTTTTGTTGATGTATTAAATTGTAAAACCTAGTGATTTTGAATATGTGAGGTTGGTCATGATTCTGTGGGTTCCATTTACGTGCTACTTGCCAGTTTTGTATGTTCATTGAGTTGGCGCTCTGATTTATTTGGATTTAAATAGTTGAGATGTAAAACTTAAAAAATGTTTGACAAAATTTTTGTATTGTTGATAAAATCTTTCTTTTTTGTTTAAATTTGAAAAAAAAAATTTAATATGTTTTATATAAATATATGTTTTGTAAGTTGTGTCTGTTTTATCATTTACTGAATTTTTGTGTTTATAAATTTGAATTATTTCAATTGTAGTTCATGCTTGATAGTTTTGTTCTTTGTTTAAAATTTATGTGTTATTTCATGTTTTTTAAAGCTGTAAGATTTTTGTTGTATTCGTGTACTTTTATTCTATTTTCTAAATATTGCATAGTTTCGCCGATATATACACTCCTGGCCGTAGTCCATCGTATTCCCTGTACCTATCATCACAGACTTCTAATTAAAATGCAACACACCCAGATCGTCGGATTAGAAGGGTAGATGGCTAGATCGCCAGATCCGATTAAAAATCATATGGGCGTATGTTAAAGAATAATTCTATAAAATAGCCTCCACATGATGATCAGAACAAGAAATTGTTTTCAAGATGTTGTGCAGAAGCTTGAGTCATGAATTCGACAAACGTGTTGAACTGTGTATTCAAGAATATGATATTTCAGATAAAATATTTCAAATTTATTTTGTATTTTAAATTTTTTCTTTCTTAAGTGAATAAAAAGAAAATTTCGATGTTGATTTTGTTTTGTTTCATACCCATGGCTAATTGATTAGAAATAAATATGACAGCTAACAAGTTTGAAACGCATTCGAGGTGATACAATCAATAGAAATGTAAAAACCGAAAAAACATTTTTTTGAAATTATGTAATTTAAGAGACAACCTGTATTTCAATGTTTTCACTTTGTAATCGATGTTACACTGAGAGAAACAGATTGTACTCTTTAACATAAATATAGTATACTTTAATATATTTTATAGCTCCTATAGGGACAATCATATTTTATATTACCGGTGACAATATCTGTATAGTAAATTTCTGTGAATAGTTTTTATTAACTCGTATGGTAAAGTTGGTGTACTATATTTGTATTATTAATTTGAGCATACATGTTAGTAAATGTGAAAAAAATGTCTAGTAGCACTGACTATATCTGATAATAACTGTTAAATTTTTTATTGTACCCAGTATAATGTAATATTTTACTATGTACGATACATGATGCTCATACTTACCATATAGCCTTGTAGTACTTACAATATTATTTTCTACTATAATAATCTAACGTCTCTTAGCATTTAAAATAGTAGATAGTAAACAATAATATAATGGATCATATGCGGGCACTATACAGCGATAATTACCTGTAATTTAAAATATAGTACTATACAAGGTTGTGGAATATTACACAATAAAAACTATAATATTGATTTTATATTTTTATTTGTCCTTAAAACCATTATTACAAAAATCCAACCTGTATTACTTTCATTAACATAACAATCACTAGTAGGTTAGATTTAGGTTAATGTTCTATCAAAGCATAAAGTACCCACTACGAAGTATATGCATATAATATCTATTACTTACCTTTGAATATATTAATTAACTGTGGAAACCCCCACTCGATTAAAATGTTTTCCACGTTTGCATCCATTTCTGCTTACGATGCACAGAAATCAACGAACGACCAGACACAAACATGCACCGACACGAATACGTACACCTGTATCACACGTACATAACACGTGTCAGTAATTTTGTCGCGGCAAAACAGCTTATTGGTCGATTTCTTCGGTAAAGATCGACAATGAATAGAGCAAGGGGTGGGAAGAGCGTTACAGACATTAATGTTAGAAATTGAATATGCATCGAATACCTGATAATATCGCAGTCAATCGCAGCGACTATCTATATAATCCACGTCATTATATAGGCTTTCAGCAATAGAGTATATTAATTGTTACATCCATAAGATGTAGATGGTAACATCCAGATTTTGCCTCTTACTATAAGCATGATAAAATCTGGTTATTTTACTCTTAATACGCCACATATTGTCGTTTTGACAATAATTATTTTAGTAATTAACATAAAGAGATTTACGATCTAATTTCTACAATCCATTTTTCTCAGTGTATGAAACGCACCAACAAGTGTCCATTACATTATCTATAATATGCGACATCTATTAGGATTCCTTCCAATCCCGAGTGATTACGCATGCGTACGACATTTCCGCGCGAAATTTCAACTTCCCCGATGATACAGGTGCCTAACTGGCGCGAATGTCGTTGGCCTCTTGCGCCGATCGCTACAGACATATCGTCAAACCACCGTACGAACGAGCGTATGTACCAACGGAGCCTCCGTTAGTCCCTTACTCCGTCCATCTGGTTGTTTCACCGGTTAGCTGACCGACAGCCAAGGCAGAGCTCTTGAGCCAGTCTCGATCCGCGCACGGTATTCGACACGTCCGAAGGTCGATTTGACTCTAGCCGACACGCGCACCAGACGACCACGCGAGTGCACGAAGTAGTAAATTCAAGATCGAGGCGAACGTCAACAATCATTGGGGGAATAAAGTGCCGGGAGCCTGCTATAAGGGTTGGTGGACGCTCGGCGTTTACGGGATCCACCTGTCGGTGGCTCTTCTACCACTTTGTGATTATAATGTGTGTTATGCCGAAATACGGAGAATCCGTTATCACTACTGTGTCTTCCTGATGCTCTGGTGAGATATTCTACAGGCTAAGAAGTGAGTTTTTGCTTTGAGAGAGAATAAAATGTGCAAATCGGTTTATTATTCTAAATACTACAAATCTTTACCGCAATAAACTAACTTATCATCACAGGGCGGACCGATGACAGGCTTAATTGTTTGATAATTCTTTGGTCATACGACGCCCAAGCCTTGCTATACGCAGAACACTCCATACAACTTGATGTAATAATTAGAAGATTCGCAATCAAGCAAAAGGTGTAATTAATTTAATTTCTTACTTCCATTGAATTTTTCTCTTTAAAAAATAATTTAAAATACACAATAGTCATGTGATTAAGATATTGATGAATACTATAGAATATTTCAAAACGTATAGGTTAAAACTAAACTAAATTTTTATATCCATTGTTCTGAAAACATTAACTGCAGTGAAGTGTATTGCAATTCACAAAATCGGCTTTTACAAACCTCAAATGTATTATTTCTTTAAAATGTATTTATGACATCTTTTAAATATATTTATATAGGACATTTTCATTGAAACGAGACTCCTCAAATAACTCTTTGTGTCTGTGATTTCTTTCGTGAACAATCGCGAAAGAAATCCATCTTGTTGTAATACATTCGCCAAGAAATCTGGATCTTGCTCCATTTGTGATCAAAGGATCGATTCTCCCAGCATGTTCAAATACATTTGAATATTTAAAGTGCCGTCAATGAGTAGGGGTCCTTTAACCGAAGGTATATCAACCCATACATTAGGTTTCTGTGGTCGTTGCGTATGTGTTTCTCGCGTCAAATGGGGGTTGGTGTCACTGCAATATCTGCCGTTGTCACTTCACTTTTCAATGAAAAAGATGCTTCGTTCGAAAAACAGATATTACACAGTCAGTTTGAGATACCTACCAAATATTAGCGAGAAGATTAGAGAAACTTTCAGGTGTATGTATCAAAAAGAAAATTTGTTTCAGTACATATACATGGCTATATATACAAATCTAATTAGTAGATTCACTACCTGCTTTTAGAATATAATAAAAGAGAATCAAAACGATATTATTTACTGGGTAGAAATGCAAATTTCCCGCAACAAATCCTAACATATTGCTCTGACCCGACTGATTTTTCGATAGATTATACAAGAGAGGGCTAATTCTTTCGCTGCCACAAGGACGAACTTCCAAAATAAAGCAAATATTGAACATTCTATATAAAAGAGCCTGCCATCGGTCCATCCTATGGTTGTCCTCATTCGCATCTCAACACTGAATTGTTCGAATAACCTAACAACTCGAAACGTATGTCTAACACAGTGAAATTCTGTGGTGACGTGTTTCGAATCAGTGGCAAAGTTTTGAGCGCTCGCGTTAGAGCACATCGTCTCTGTAAGGTCGCTAAAAAAAAGTTTTAATGATGAAGTTAAATGTATGGAAACGTTTAATTTTGATCGACCTGCATGCCATTGTCTGAATCCTTTCAGATTTTAGTTTTTTAAACTATTTGGATTTGAAATTAAGGTCAAATTCTCAAAAAAAAAACCTGTACCTCAGCATAAACAAAGCAAAAATACTCATAAGCTTTAGACAAATAAAATATAGTAACTTCCCGATAGCTTCCACAAAAATTATTCTAAATCCTTAGTGACCCTCAAGTATACTAATATTTTACAGTGTCTATTTATATTGCAAACCAAGTGGTACAATGTTCAAATAGGCACATACATACGTTAAAAATACATACTTGAGAAAAAATGAGATTGCGCTGTTCCAGTTATGATTGTAGCTCGTATATGCAGCATATGTTATATTGTTTGCTTTCACAAATAATTAACTTTACCTATATTCTGTCTTATACTACTTAAAACATATGTTTCTTGCCATTTCCCATAGAACTGTGTGAGGAAAAAATTCATTTTGTCACCTTAAAACTCTTGACCCCAATAATAACAATGCTATAATTCGTATAACGAATGCTCTAACAGCGCGAAACGTCATAGTATGAAGTGCTATTATACAACTGCCATATGTCCATGTAACGATATTATTTCTGGAAATAAAATAAATATATAATTATCGTTAGTAACAGCCGTACAAGCACTTAAGAAAAATACGACAAAAAAAGACGTGACGATTAAGTAAGCTATCGAATCGAAAACATGACAAAAATAAATTTGAAAAATTACTATCCCAATATTTGTCTATATTACGAAAGAAAAAAATTGAATTTAGACCTCCATCTTGGCTGTTTGCCCCGTTATTTATCGCAGCCAACTGTGTTGACATAACGTCATCCTTAAGTAAATACTGCTTGGAAGAAGCACGTTTTAGTCATTCATACAATCGTAGGATTTAAATATACTTCTTGGAGCGTCTTCGAGAAGAGCAGAAAAGTAGAAGCGATTGCATAATTCAAAAGGAGGAAGAAACTATATATATAAAAAAAAACACATAAAATACCTTCACAATGAAAACTATAAAACCGCATATTGCGAAGCAAAGAAAGACAGACAAGTACATGATCAACAATGAAAAAAAAAATTATTATATAAAATTTTTTTAGAGATTTAGAACTGACCCACCGAAAACGTGATAACCAGAGAAACGAACAAACAAAATACAGTAGCAACAGATCCAAATGAAATAGCTCAAGAAATAAATAACTATTTCGCGAATACATGGAAAAAATTGGCGGAAGAACAAAGCTTGGGAAATTGAGGCGGATAGCGCCAGCAACAAACACGGTAAAACTAAAATCACAATTTAAAATGATAAAACTAACTATGAGGAAGATATACAAAAAATTATAATAGAATTAAAGGGCAATAAGGCGCCGGGATTTGATAAAATAAGCTTCAATATCATTAAACAAAATAGAAATCATCTAACACCGATATTGAAAGAATTAATCGACAACACAATAAATATTGGTAAATTTCCGGAATATCTAAAAAGAACACAAATCATACTTGTACATAAAAAAGGAAATACACTCTATCCTGAACAATACAGGCCAATATGTTTATTAACAAAATTTACCGCATTTATCTTATATATATAACATATATATAAGATCATGTTTTGAATATTAGCATGAATCGAGAAATATATTCGAATGACGACGACATGTGCATAGTGTACTCTTGAAAGGACAAGCAAATATTACAACAACAAATCGATGGTGATTTAATAAAAATGGTCTCAAGATAATCTACTAACTATCAACGAGAGGAAAACAGAGTATATGGTCTTAGTAAATTACTTTCAATATAACTTAACAATCAATCTATACAACAAATAGCATTTTTGTACTCGCTTATCAAAACCTGTCATTTGACGATTCAATTTGCGTGCGTAAAAAGTCACCTTAAACACGAGTGCATAAAAGTAAAGTTGGTACTTCCTGGAACTTGAGTTACGAATTTAGCATAAGTGTTTTTGTATACGTTTTTTGATTTTATGGGTAATAAATTATCCACTGCAATACTGGCAGCTTCGCGAATTTCAGACGGTATACATTGCACTTCATTATCAGAATTCATGTTGAGGCTTTTATTTTGTATGAAATTTTTTGAATTTGACAATTTTAAATTAAATGTCACTTCAAATAATCAATACTGCCAACTCAATTTTTTTAATTAATATCAAGAGATTAGTAGTGTGTCATAAATAATAACGTATTTAACAATATGTATTATTATTATAGTTCTCGTACAAAAAATATTGTACAAACTTCGTGCGTGAAACATTTCGCGAATTCGTGTCCATAAAGCGCTCGCCTACGGCTCGCGCTTTAAACTGGTCACTCACTCGCGAAATATGATTTCACGCACTTGGTTCGTAAATAACTATTATAAAGTATCTGGTGTTAACAATACAAAATAACTTAAAATGGGATAAACATATAAATACACTCTTCAGTAAAAACGCAGTGGCTATTCATTCATACATAAACCCAAATTACCGACAGATGTCAGTGTCAGGGTGCCGGACACACCGAGTTATGCATATTGCTGTTTGACGCACAAAACTGACAATGATGCAACGTACCATTAAGCCGTACTGCCAGCCCACGCTTCACGCCCCACAACTAACATTTCACACAACATTTTAAAATAGTATTAAAAAAAATTTTCATCTTTTCATTTTTCTTAAACATATACTAACTGTTAATTGTCATTTAAAATTATTATGCATGGCGAAACATTTTGTGTGAACACTGGAGAACTACATTTTCGCCATGCATAATAATTTTAAATGACAATTAACAGTTAGTATATGTTTAAGAAAAATGAAAAGATAAAAAATTTTTTTAATACTATTTTAAAATGTTGTGTGAATGTCTTTAATTTTACAAATTTTGTGAATTATATAAAATAATCTGAGGAAGACAACAATAAAAAATAAGATTGTCGAAACGTCATGAAGAGTTTTATTGAATAATTCATTAAATTTAAAAACCAAGCCGCTAAATCAAGAGAAAAAAAAAACAAAAAACAAAAAATTTACAAGCACGGCTAAGAAAAGATTCCCATCAATAAAAAAACTTAAACAAATGATACTACAACAAATCTTACAGTAAAAACAAAATAAATTAAAAACCACGACTAGGATCAAGACGCCCACGATACCGACAATCCGAGACGAGACGCATCATCTCGTGACGAGAACAGAGGGTGGGAAATCAGACGCAACACTGACCAGCAAGTGTGGATCACCGTAATATCTATATGTATATACTGTGTATATTATTGTTGATTCGTACAAGCAAATAACTTAATATATAAGTACATATATTATTACTCATTGTAAGGACGCTAGATGGTGCTCTCACGGATATCCCTATTAAATATAGGGCTTCGATGATATAGGAATATCGTTTACATTACCTGTATAGCAGCTCTTATCATAATTTATTAGCATAATTGCCGCCTTAACGCCTGCTAGTAAATATGTCAAAAGTTCTCCCGTAGGCCGGTTATTGCTACACCTTTTTGTTACGTACCTAATTTAAATTTTTAAAGCACCGATGCTCGTAAAATAATCTAGGCAGGTAGTACAACACAGGCACGTATAAATACACATAAATATCGTGGGGCAATATAGAAAATTGATAATTATTAAGTCGCGTTATGATTGGATGTTGCATAGGTATATACTGGTAGTTTAAACCTAATTTGGACGCAGAAGTTTTATAGCTTACGCGTACATATTTTGTCTAATTTGAATATGCTAAGACCATACTACTATTAAATTTTAGATATTAGAGGCCTCCAGCTCTGTGTCAAGCCGTTGTTTTTTTTTTTTTTTAATAAGTGTTCGAAGAGTACAGCACATATCGACAAATCTGCAAATATTTAATCTATAAACCAGTTGATTTTCAAGTCTTTTTACAATGATTTCCAATAACATTCCTCAATCTTTTACTCTTCATGATGTGTCGAAAAGCAGGAGACTCTTAGCTTACTCAAGCTGGAAACATATTTAGTTGGATGTCTTCTAAAATTGATTAACTTGCAGCCTATCGTTTTCTTTTATCACCACACGTGACTAAAAAAAAAAACACCAAAGTGTATTCTTCATTTCTTTTAGTAGCTATTTTGTGGTATTAATATTTGTTCTTCCATCACAGCTTGTAGCAGATCTTCCTGTTCATATTCACTGGATGCTATGTTGTGTTCACAGCTCATCCACCTATCAAAGATTATCGATGATTGACTTGGCGCCTTATAATAGCTTTAATAATGTCAAGTTTATGATATAAGGGATGCAAGAATTTTTGCTTTTTGGTCCTACAGAGCTGCTTTTTACATGGTTAACTAGAAGGCCGGGCCGGTTCACCCAGCCATTAAATAGTCGTTTGATGACCGCTTACCGCCCCAACTCGGCAGAAAGTAGAAAGCCCGCGCTCCACCTGGAACGCACCGGTTACGCCCCAACACCGCACCACTCTCCGCTAACCTCCATCTACACCTGTGACTGGTTTGGGATCGTCGGTACACCTGTATATTCCTTTTTCTCAGTTCTTGCCTCTCACTTGTAAAAAGACTCGACGCTTCGCGTCCCGCAGTCATATGTTTGTATGATTGGTTTGGGATCGTCAGTACATTGTTTAAATTACTCTACAGGTCTGATAGTTATATTCTTGGGCGTTTAACTACATTATTGATATTGTTTTGTCTTTAGGTATACTATAATACATAACCTTCTTGCAAATTATGCATGTATCAGTTTTTTAGGATGTCTTTGATTATCCTTTTCCTACTGATCCTATTCATCGCTTTCTCCCTCCAATCTTTAACACTCTGGACATGGTTTATGTATTGTCTTTGTTGTCTTCCCCTTTTATTCTTCCTGCCAAGCTTTGTATACAGCACCATTTTATCCATTCTATGATTATCTTTAAACGTATCGTAACCATGTAATTCGTTGGGCTTCTACTATTGTTGTTCTTTTTGATTCTTTGTATATTTCCTTTATTTCTCTATTTGGTTTTCTTTCCCAGCCTTTCTCCATATTTACTCTTCAAAATCCTGCTATTAATATCCTTTGCTCTCATTATTCAAAACTTTCTTGTCTCCTGTCTTCTTCAAAAACTATTATTTCCTTTCTGCTTTTCTTCACACACAAAATTCAAAAAGTGTATATGATTGTTTTCCCGTCTGTACTAATATCTGGAGATAATTGTTTCTGCTGAGGCCTCTTCCGAGCTTTTGCTGTACACCTAAATAGCTTTCTGAAATTTTGGGACCTTCTACACGATCCATTGAATGTCGGTAATGATATCTTCAGTTCTCCTACTTTATAGAACGGAAAAATGTATCGTGCCTTCATTTAATCTCACTGTTAACGATTTAGAAACTCATTGTAAGCTTAGATATTTCGATGGGAATCATAATCGACAACAGTCGCTATAAATTTTAATAAAATTGTGTTGCAAATATTATTCGGGTTTCCTACGCTTGTGGTCACGTGTCTATCGGATAAAATGAAGGCACGGTATTAATTTTAATCGGAGTTTGAACATTTTTTTTTCTGGCGTTATAAAAAAAAACACTATTATACTTTTTTGTGCGTTTACGAGTTCGACAGGTGTTCATCAGCACGAAGGAAGATCACCTACATACACTCTTAAATATATATCTACGATATTTTTTCTAAAGTCGTTTGAATATGTAATTCCAATATTGGAAACGGTAAAAAAAAAAACAACCGAACACAATTTACGAGTTCAAATTTTACGACCAATGATCATAATATTTTGGCACTCGTTTCTAATTCTATGGTGTGGGAAGTGTCGGTGAAATAGAATGAATGAGTAGTATCTATCGCATAGAATTCACGTAATTATACAGAGCATATCATTTAGCACTAACCACCTCAAATGACTCTTGAAATTTTTTTTTCTAGCATAGCCTATCCGACGTGTATTCGCACGGGGAATCGAATCCCGTCGAGCAAACATCGTAATTTCCAACCGTTTACGAGATATTCGCAAAAATGTGCCGAAATTCGTTAAGAATCCCTAAGAAAACTAAGAAAGATGGTGTTTTTTTGTCATTTTTCGTTATTTTTTCATATAAATCTCTGCTATGACCGGCCAGCTATGGTCGATACCCCGATGTATCATACACTGTCGGACGTACTTTTCGACGAGGATTCCGAACCTGCAGTCGGTGTTCGGCTATCGCTTACGGTTTGAGAAATATCGTCGAATTTCGTTAAATCTCGTCGAAAATTCTGCAAAAATCGTCTAAAAATTTAGATAAACCCGACGTGTTATACATCAAAAGAATTCGCGGCGAATTGAATGGCACCACGCCCGTCCTCCTAGCGCCAACCGTTCCGGAGATATGGGCGTTTAAAGTTTCGAAAATAAAATCTACGCTCGGTCATTTCCTAGGGGTCCTTTAGAATCGCTATTTTTTGTATTCAACTGTAGCATTTTGGTTTAGCCGAGCTAATTTCATTCACGTTCAAAAGGTGCGGTATTGCATTTTTATAGACGAAGGAATATGAATGAAAATAAAACCAGAGCACAGAAATGTTGTCAAATTCCTTACTAGTGAAAGAAAGTGAATCCAAGGATTTTCTATGGTAAATTAAAATTACAAATGAATTGGTTGCAGAAATCATTTCCTAATTTTACCGTATCGAGTAAAAATACACCTATCGGACACTGATCCTACTGGCTGCGCCACTTAAAATCATACCTTACCAGCAGGGTCGTCTTAAGACTTCAATGCGGCTTAGGCTAACAATCAACTGGCGCCACTAGTTGAACTAAAAAAAAAAATAAAGGTCGCAGATGGCTTTAGTCTAGTTAGTCTCATAAGTAAAACATCCCTGGTTACAAGCCGTCCTGTGACATTCTACTATTTCCTTCAGATTGACAATGGTAAAAAAGCGACACGACATACAAAACAACCACATTGTGTTACAATGAAATGCTTCAGGCCTTTCTCACGTCAACACACCTTCATCGTTTCCTTGAACGTATCCGTTGTTCACCGTCATAAAGATAGGTAACTTTAAATACTTCGTGTTGCAGATAAGTTTACTTCGCGGTTCATTTCTTCCACGTTTTAATTCTTACCGCGTGGTGCAGCCATTCGATTTGCGGTTAAACGCAGGCGCGTGGCAGCAGGATAAGCACGCACAGACTCTTAACAGGAAATAATCACACGTCTAACTTGAATGACAACACTGAAATATATAATTATCGGGTTTATGAGTTTTCTCATCGGATGCGAACGAGAAAAAATATTGCGCGCGGCTTTTAATAATAGTAATGAAATGTATAATGGCGTTGCGTGTGTTCGCCTGCTAATACGGTTCCTTTCTCGAATAATATTCGGTAGTTATTTTAGTGTTTTAATTCGAAAAATCGCTTTTAAGATTAGGTATTAAAAACATGTATTCATTATGACGTTTAGATGGCATTATAAATTACATATACAGTACTTTGCTTGTCAAAACGGAATTCTTCTCATAATTGGTGACGCTTTTGAATCAATCTTTTATTAAAATTTTACTTAGGTAGTAAAACAGATTACAGAATCGTAATACACCTAAATAGAGAAACGATATTCTGAACAAACCCGATTTTCAAATCACATATTGATAGAAGATTTTGAATAAAGTTTATGCGGCAAAAATTAAAGTGAAATATTAATTTACTATAAATTTAGGCTCAAGCCCTCCGGCAGAATTGGTAAATAAAAATAACAGCACGCAATGTATCCTCTTTCCTCTTGCACCACCCGTAATGAAACGCATTTTAAAATCGATAACTACCTCTGTATAATATAGGCAGAATGATTTATGCGATATTAATGTCTCGCGTTCGAAACACCTGCGGCATAATGATTTATCGAACTATTCGGTGTAATTATTTAGTTATACGCGTAAAAATATAAAAATCGAAAATGAAAATTATTATGGCTTTTCGATATGATTTATCGCCGTCAATAATCGCAACATACCTTCGTATACAGATAAACACAAAGCATTACGATATTAAGCCGCAACGTGATTGGTTTACAGCGACGCGCGCAGTTAAAGGTTAGCAGTGGAGGTAAAGACAATCATTCCGCGCTTTCAAGGATAATCGCCGCTTACCGCCCCAACTCGACAGAAAGTCGAAAGTCTGTGTTTCACCTAGAACGCACCGCTTACGCCCCAACTCGACAGAAAGTGGAAAGTCGGTGTTCAACCTAGAACGCACCGCTTACGCCCCAACTCGACAGAAAGTAGAAAATCTGCGTTCCACCTAGAACGCACCGCTTACGCCTCAACTCGACAGATAGTCGAAAGTCTGCGTTCCACCTAGAACGCACCGCTTACGCCCCAACTCGGCAGACCAGCCGAACCGCACCACTCTCCGCTAACACCCGTCTATATACACATGTGACTGGTTTGGGATCGTCGGTACAACCTGTATATTCCTTTCTCAATTCTTGCCTCTCACATGTAAAAAGATTCGACGCTTCGCGATGTGCACGTATTGCATGTTTCCGTCTGATTTTTGTTAGAAACTTTTTATCAATCTATAATACTTCGTATACTAAAAAAATTTAGTATACAAATGACACAATTAAAAGTAAATACTAAAACAAAAACACGTCAATTCTTGACTCACAATAATTGAGTTAAACAACAATTAAAAACGCGTCTCGAACAAAATATGTTTATTTACTGATAAATAATATAAAATTCAAACACTTCTAAAATAAAACTAAAAGCGAAAATACTTGATTCTAAATTAAGTTAAATAAAATTCAAAATTCTTGATAATTTATAAATAAATATGAAAAAAAAAACTCTTCTTAAATTCTACTAGAACCTGAAAAAACGTAAATAAAATTCTTATATCAAATGTTCGAACCGTCCTCCTTCTACTTCCGATAAACAATAAGCGACGCGTTTATAAAAATCATGGCGTACATTCGATAATATCCCAGGAGTAATTGAAAGTAAGGTGTTGGTAATTTTAACACGTAAGTTATGGGCGGGTTGTTCTTCGAATCCGTAAATTTGGGACTTAACATAGCCCCACAAAAAAAAAAAATCATTCGGTGCCAAATCTGGAGATCTGACAGGCCACGGAATTGTACCTTGCTGTGAAATAATGTGATCTCCAAAGATATTACATAAATATCGACGTACAATCGCCTCAGAATGAGCAGGACAACCGTCCTGCTGGAACATTTTCCATCACTATGTTCGGTATTCTGCAATCAGTAGGAATTATACTATTTTGTAATAAATCCAGCTATTTTTGTGCGTTTAATGAAAAACGGACCAACGACATTGCTCCCCACTATACCCGCCAATACATTTAATTAAAATACACAAGATGTCTATTTACTCTTGACCAATAACGCATAACTGAGGAATTATGACAGAACTGCATGCGATTGGACTTGTCTTGTTCGAAGATTTCATATGTGTTTTGTATGTGATAAGAGCGATATTTGTTCTTCTCTAAGATCCTACGAGCAATTTCTCGCGATATAACTGATTGTTCCCCTATCTGCGAAAGAGATTGGGCATAATTGTTCTCAACACTAGCGCATACCATTAGGTATATCGCGTTCTTGATTAGCATTATTTGGGACTTTTTTATGAAGCGACGGTGAGACACACCCAAAGTCTTCGAAATTCGACTTTATGCGGTGTATAGCATTGTAACAAGAAACAGGACGATTATTGAAAGTGTTTTGAAACAGACCTATAATAGATAACAACGAGGGACCTTGGTAATGCCACTTTATTATTTGCACTTTTTCATCTTTTATATACTCCATCACTCTCTGCGTCTCAACGATTGATATAGAACTGATAATTTTTCGTCTAACCAAGTCTAGCGCTTGTATACGACTATTATAATTTCAATTTCTCACACTTAGTGCGGCGTGGTGAGGCACGCTGTTACCCATCCCCACTATCGTTCCCCTATAAATTCATTATCGTACTTCCATGTGTTTTGCTGTATACGCACATATCTTGAGTTAGGTTAAGATGAATTGTTACCTGGGAAAGTGTAAAAGACGCAGCGACGCATAAAGGGTAAAGTACGAGTTATGATTCAACATTTTTGTGGCGTGATTAACACGAACCGGGTTATTTACATTCCTTAAATTTTCAGCCCGAACTTGCTCTACCCGATCATTTCCCTAATACATCTTCTGTTGCTCCTCGTTCTACAGAGGTAGCATTCCTCGCAGGTATATACAGCTGTTCTTTTTTTTTTAGATTATAATAGTGGTGATGAAGATGCGTCAGAAGGAAATCGTAGTGTGCTGTAATATAAACACATTATGGGAGGTATAACGGTGATAAAAGAAAACTTAATCGCTCGTTTCTAACTGTCAAAAAAAACTTATATTAACAAATTAAGTCAGTAATTTAAGATCCCACTTACCTAGATATTAAAAATGTGAAAGAACGACCACTTAAAATATAGGAAATATCAAATACAGGGTGTTAATACCCGAAAATCAAAACAAAGTACTCTTCATAATTCCAATTCTTCATTCGAAACCTCGGATCGTAATTGTTGAGGTTTTTTTATTCCTTGAAAAATTATCATAATTTCTTCATTTTAAGGACTATTAAAAAAGAAATTAAAATAGTCTCTCAGCATTTACAATATATTTTTTATTTCTTCAAATAACTACATCGTCATCTATCAAAGACGCCAAAACATTTTTTTTATATAACTACTCCATGAAATTGTCAAAAAAAAACATTTATAAAATTCTTAAACTATCAACACTAAATCCCAGGTATACATTTTTTTCTCTGTTGCAATGGCTTCTCACCTTTTAGTGTTTTAATAATGAGGAGATATTTATTATTTAATTAATGTACCCCTCCATCTGTAGTGCGGGCACAAAATATCAAGTTTGTATTCAGAGGCCAGTATAAATTATAGCTTACGAACGATTAGCGATGATTCTACGTCTTCCGTTGGCGTTCTAGGACGGAGTTTAAAATTACCCGAATTATTGGAAAATTTTTACGTATTCCCCAAATGTCACTCGATAATCCAAAATATGCCTTTCGTGTACGGATAACATTGTGCCACCCCGAAAAATACTTTTTTAACGAATGTTTACCAACATCTGTTGTTTAAATATTGTAAGAACATAAACTCCGGACCGTTCACCCAGAGAATTAAATAGTCGTTTGATGACGGATCACGTCCCAACTCCGTGGACCGGCTAAACCGCACCACGCTCCACTAACCCTCGTACACACCTGTGGTTTGGGATCGTCGATACACCCTGTATATTCATTTTCCTTAATTAGAAATTACACATACTATATCATCATAATTTTCCGTTGTAACACTAAAACAATCGAAGAAAACACAAAATTCTTATCTGCTTTAGATATCCGTCAACTATCGATAATTTACTTGGTAACCGAAGTATTCCGAGTAATAGTTATTACATTAATTATAACGTTAATTAATAATGTTTTACCATTTCTCGTCGTACCAGACGACCGACCGTCTACGTCCCCTAAAAATACTCCGACGCCTATTCGCGGTCTACGTTCGGATCCCTTGTAACAAAACACACCGGCTAGAGGCGTCCACGCTACTAATAGCCTACTGCTTTTGGAAGCCTTTTACTATTGTTAATAATCTCAATTGTGTGCATAAAACAGACAAAACGACCCTTTCTGAACACAGCAAAAACAAAAATTATACTTTCAATATGAAATAACTATAAAATACTGGATGTATATAGTACATTACTGTCAAATATACTTGAAAAGTGACATCTATTATTGTATTATCAGAACTAAAATTGACATTTTAAAAGCTGTAATAATTTTAGGTTATTTCTATGCATATAATAAAATAAAGACTATAGGAAAAATATAATATAGGTTATGGCAATGACGATCTCACAAACAGTTTCTAGTTTCTTATCATTTTCCGTTTGTATTGGTATTTCCCGGATTTGACGTATTAAATTGAACTTAAGTAAACACGTCCTCCATGCAATTAAATGCAATTTATTTGCATCGAAACACAGCGCACATCGTACGGGACTAATGAGCCTTCAACGGGATCTAATCTTAGAACAAAGTAGGGTGAGAATAATATGCAACACCAAACGGCATATGTCACACAAGTCACAACTCGAAAAACCTACACGTTCTATTACACGACCAGGCTAATTGCAGTATCTAATCGGCCTATATTGTATATATAGAACTACCGTACTGTTGCGTTACCATTAGAAAGTAAGTTACTCGAAACTGTACCGGAGCGACCATGCTATGATATTATTACTGCATCGCATTACCGTAACATCTCGCATCTCTATAGGAGATGCATCGGGAAACTCGTTCGATTATAAGTCGCTGTACTTGCCGGCGACAGTGGAAGCGGTTGCGCGAGTGTATGGTACTAATTAAAATAACAGTATTCGGCTGCCAGCTATAACATACGTATACCTACAAGGTTAAAGAAGCGACGCATTCATGTTATACGTATGTATGAATGTATGTATGAACGTACGTTGAATGCTGGTCGACGTATCATCATCCGCGAGCAAGTGTATGTGTGCAACGGAGCATCATGTTCCTGCCGTGTCAATAACCACGCACACTCGGAGAGCCACAGACTAGTCTGATGATCGCCGCGATGCCGGCGGTCTCGTAAAAGAGTACCGGTCCTAAAGTGCGACCCTGCAGAACCCCAGAAGCCCTCAACATTATTATATTAACTTTTTCATCGATTTTTTTCTTTTTAAACAATAGAGAAGTAAAAGTACAAGGTGTTGTACAGTTGACGAAAATAAAAAATAGGACAACTTTATTACTCTAATGTAATTGTAACTTATGTCAATTTGATTTATGACAGGATAACAGGTAAATACACTGCGTGCAAATTCACGAGGAAATATTAGTTTACGAAAAGTTTCCGAAAGATTGACAAAAAGAGTAGAGTAGTTCATTTATTTTTCCAAAAAAGAACATCTGTAAAACATCTTTAAATTAAATTAAAGTTTCAACAATACAACCAAATAATAGAAACATTTAAAAATTAATATTTAATAATGGCGCCGTTTTTGCGTATAAGTTCATTAAATCTTCTAGGCAATGAATTGTATAAATTGATACAGTACTCTTCAGAGATAGTTTCCCATGCATCATTTAGCACATTTAATAATTCTTCTGAATTTCTGGGTCTAACATTGCGCTTTTCAATGACTTTTACTAAAAACCCCCAAACATTTTCTATTATATTTAAGTCTGGACTTCGACTTGGCCAGTCTAGAACATTTATATTATTTTCTGTAAACCAGTTGGTGACATTATTGGCTTTGTGGATTGGACAATTGTCTTGCTGATATATGTAATCCTGTTGCGGAAAGAAATGGGCGACGGAAGGTAGCATCACATTTTCAAGTATCTGTATGTAAGAATTGGCGTTAAATCTGCCTTCAATATGCCACAAAACACCTGGTCCGTGTATAGATATCCACGCCCACATATTTACCGAAAATCGTCCACTTTTATCATTATTACTAATGTATTTTTCTTCAAAGCGTGTGTTTGCGGGACGATACACTCTAACTCGGCCACAATTCATTGATTGAAATATTTTCTCATCAGTAAAAATGACATTTCTCCAAAAATCTATATCAAAAACAAAAAATTCCAAAGCAAAACCTAGACGTGCTTCCTTATGTTCTTGTTTGAGAATTAGCTTGCGAGCAGCATAACGACAACGCAACTCCGATTTTCTTACACGACTCTGAGCTGTGCGTAAAGACCCAGGGTAATTACTAGCTGCAACTGCATCAACTACGCTATCGAAAGGATTTTCCCTCAAGTGCATTACCAAAGCATCATCTTGCAAGGGTGTAGAATTTTTAGGTCTTCCCGAACCGGGCTGTTTATTAAGAGTTTGTTCGTTTCTCCATTTCTTGAGAATTTTATGCACCGTATTACGATTAATATTATACAATTCTGCAATTCTTCTTATAGACCAACCATTTTCTGCTTTGCTAATTATCCTTGCTTTCGATAAAAGACTTAGCTGCGGCATTTCAACTTTATGACAAATATATGAATTTATATGTCAAACTGACAGACATACCATAAAAATGAAAGTCGCATTTAAGACGCTTACTTTTAGTCAAAATGCGTTATAAAAGTTGTCCTATTTTTTATTTTCGTCAACTGTACATTATTCAGATGTATTATAATCCTTAATATATCATCCTGGCGTATCCGAAAAGATTCATAGAGAAGAAGAATGTCAAATGAACCACAAAACCGCAGTATAAACAATTATGTTAATTTTCGTTTTTCGTTAGAAGTTTTCGGTCGTCTAAGGGAAAAAACGGAGTTTCAGTAGTTTTCAGGAAAAAAAAAGCTTTCTTAGTTTTAAATCTATTTATTTAAGCAGCTAGGTACATTTCAATACTTTTAAATCTATGAATAAGTTAAGATTAATAACACCATTTTATTTTAAACAATCATTTCATTACAATATTATAAATGATATCACCCCATCATGGTCTGCGGAAAGTTTGAGGGCGTGGTATCCGAGAGGATGCAAGTCGAACTCAAACTGCTCGAGAGATGGTATCAACGAGCAGCACTAAATCTAGAATCTCTCGGCAAACCACTATCGTTCCGTTCACTTGGAGGAGGAAATTCCCAAAGCTTCAGTGTCCAACCATCTTCGGCTCTAAGATATTTTTATCTAGTGAAGGTAAATGCCTATGTGTTACTTTGGGCGCAAAACTGACGTACAAATCTGGCCTGGAACATGCGACGAACAAAGTCACGAGGACCGCCTGGGCCTGTAGAGGAATGTTTGGTAAAACGTGGGGGCTGAAACCTGCAATGGTGAAGGCTATAGTACCCTCAATAACCTACGCCTCACTAATCTGGTGGCATAAAACCAATTTGGGCTACGCAGTAAACGCGCCCAGTAAGATCCAGAGGATTGCCTGCTTAGGCATCACGGTAGCCATGTCATTGACGTTGACTGTAGCCATTGAGATCATTCTTGAGCTTCATCCGCTGGTGTTGCCGTCAGAAGCTACCCTGGGAGCATACAGAGTAAAATGTGGCGAGTATAAAGGTTTCTCTGATAAAACCGGAGACCATACCAGCATCTTCAACTACATCAAACTATACTACTGTCCACAAGGATGGATAAGATTCCGCCCGTCCGCAGCTTCACTAAGAAATATCTTGTAGATGTTTCTAGTAGTGAGACTGCAAAAGTTTACATCCGCAAACCGAGGCGAGGTTCCCATCACTCTTTTGTGGATGGCCGAATGGAACAGACATTGCGATCTGGAGAGATGGAGAACCGATTGATGAAGGTGTTTATTGGGCTTCACCTCCATTCTCCAGGCTGAAGTAATAGCCATCCAGACCTGTGCAGAGAGCATCTGAAACCGTGGGAGTGGAGTAGAGGAGATAAAAAAAATAATTTATAGCTCTAATGTAAATCTTATGGGATTTGTGCCAGAACTGTCGTAACTATTCTACTGAGGGCTGTAAACGAACAATGCCAAAGTGTTGGACTGTTGTTGAATTGGCCCAACGTACAGATCGACAGTGCTCTGAATTTTAAGGGATGTGCTAAAAGTGCGCGACGTTTGTTCAAAATGGGTACCACATCATTTGAACGAGGTGCAGAAGTGAACCCGCTACGAGACAAGATGCGTAAATCTAGCAAGATTTTTTCGAGAGGAAAATGACATGTGGAATCGCATCATTGCAACCGACGAAACATGGCCGAGAGCATACGAAGCTGAACTGAGACAGCAATCATAGGAATAGCATTGACCTGGAGCTCTTAAGTCACACAAAGTACGACAGAATCGTTCACCACAACAAAAGTTATAGTCATTATGGCATATGACAGTCAGGGTGTGCTTGTCTGGCATCCAGTTGGTGAGGGAGCCACCGCGAATGCGCCTTTGCTTTCTGCCGAACCATCTGCGCCGTGCAGGACGAGAGAATTGCCCAGAGCTGTTAGACAACGCCACAATCATGCACAACAACACGACTATCCATACAGCAGATATTGTCAGGCGCTGTTTACAACGCTGGGGGTGGGAGGTTTTGCCGCACCCTCATTACTCGCTTCATCGTAGTCCACGCGACTTTGCCAATAAGAAGGACATGTTAATAGCATTTCGACGAGAGATGACACGCATCAGCAACAGTTGCTAATGGTATCTAGCGTCTTCCTCAACGATGGCAACGACCCATGGATCAAGTGAAAGCCTACTTCGAAGGATGCTAAATAATGTTAGAAATAATGTTCATGCCACAATAAAACGATGATGTTAAATTTTATGGTAACCCTCCCCCATTAGTATATATTAGAATTTCAGTGTCGCCACGCATTCGCGAAATAAATAAAAAGTTGCCATGATTTCCGAATCCACCCAGGTATTTCTACTATTTATTTACTGGAAACAACCATAGAACCAATGGGAGCTATAAAAATATTACAGTAATATAATATATTCTATTAAAGAATACAGGCAGGATCATTTATAAAACACACGGAATTCATTGGCAACAATCTGAAACCATAAATTAGAAAGATTTAACAATCACGTACAACTACCTACATATATAGTTATAATAGTCGTCGTCATCGGCTCCCGTTTGAAATAGCTTCAATCGCACCTAATAGTCCTGACAGATCCAATCTATCCACCTTAGTTGCCGCATAGTATATCGTAGTACGTCTGATGCTCTTCAACGTGCTTAAGTAAACACGGAAAATATTTAGATTACGGTCGCAGACTTTGCAGCAACAACCGCGAGGCCGTCACATTAACATACATCGTTGTTGTCTGTTTACTGTGCTAAATGAACTAGAAATGCCGTTCATCGCAGCAATCCACAACGAATCTAGGCGGCTGGCCGTGCGGCAATTTGTCCTATTATAGGCGAGCCGACTGCGATCTGTCCAACAGAATCGACGCTGAATTACCTACAGGTACTGATGATTAGGTGAAGTTACCCTGGTACTAGTAAATTAACCGCTGCGACGGTATAAATTTATAGTAAACGCCAAAAATTTTCCCGATAGACATACGGTACACATAATAAAAGAGAAACCGTTAAAATAAGAAAAAAATAACACCTTTTAAGTACAAATCCATCCGTATACAGTGACGGATTTAGGCTTGCTGCCGCCTTAGGCCCCGTTCGATGCGCCGCCCTTTTTGATAAAGTGAATTTCATTAATTTTGATCCAATATTTTTATTTTAAAATAACTTTATTTATTGAAATATAGTTTTTTAAATATAACTAACAAACATTACAGATAAATATGTTATAAACTTCAGACAGATGAATAATAAATATTTTTTTTAATATTAATCAATTTGAAAATTTTTTTTTCCTGGCTTTGGTTCGCGCAAAAACGTCGATTATATCATCATAATTAATTTCTTGGACTAGTTGAGCTTCAATAGACAATAATGCAAGAGCATTAAGCCTATCTTGGCCCATGCTTGCGCGTAAATAGGTTTTTACTCTTTTTAGAGTGGAAAAAGATCTTTCTCCTGAACAATTTGTAGCCGGAATACTCAAAAAAATACGGAGAGCAATGTCCACATTCGGATAAACGTCTCGAAGACTCCGTGAATGCAATACATTGCATATTTTTTGTGCAGAGCGGACATCTTCCGTATTTGCTAAGGAATCTTTGAGTTGAAAATGCAAATGAATACATTCATTGCCTAACGTCTCTTCCAAATCGTCAGGATACTTACTGACTAGTTTATTGGCAAGATTTTTCAATTCGTTTGTATCTATTTCAGATAAATCATCCAAAAAATTGAAATTTTCGTAAAGCTTATCATATGCACTTTTACGCCCGGCCAATTGTACACTCAGAGTGTCTAGAATAGAATAATAAACATTTGTACGAAAATTTTCTTGTCCAGAAAAAGGTGTTCTTTCATTTGCCCGTGACTCATCTGGCTGAATTGTTCTGGTTTTTTTGCGACGAGTATCATAACGATAATAATCGTGAACTCCAGATAGTGCTTTGGCTTTTTCTTCATATTCAGAAAACTGTCTGTTTCTCATGTTTTGAAGAAATAGAGCCAAAGAACTATAGATCTGAACAACGGATGATAAATCAGCTTGAGATTGTTGAAGCTTCTTACTACCAGCATTAAAACGATCTAAAATTACATTCCAAACAATGACTAGGATTGCTGTTTCTAAATGCTGTAATTTTCGCTGCAATCCCCTAGCTTCAGATCGCGTAGTCGGTTTCTCATCTCTGCTTTCGGCAATAAATTCCAGTGCATCAATTATTGCAGACCACTCTTTTTCTAATGCGTAGCATGCATCATGTCGAGCAGACCAACGAGTTTGAGAAAGACTAAACTTAGTACGGCGGTTAATTTTAATTATGGAACACTTGCAAATACTCTGCTAGAGACACAAAGCTATGCTAACGACAGAATACAAAATGTGGCGCATGTGTCCCATCCAGGTGGTTTTATAGGTTGTATCTTTGTTTGTAAACAAGCCGTTAATCCGTTCCCCAATATTAGGCCAATCCGGGCCTGTTCAAAGTTGTCCTGAGTCCCTACATGCGCCGTTCCGTGCGCGAGTTGCAACTTGGAACAACCAATTTGCCGGAGTGAAACTACTGCATAAGGTATATACTGTGTTCTTGCTCTTGGATTTTTAGAAATTTTTGAAATTTGTAGATGTAATTGAAGATTTTTGCAAATATAAGGAAATTCGCCTCTGAAATTTTGGCATTTCAAAACTTTTGCCGCCCCTCAAATTATGCCGCCCTAGGCCCGGGCCTCACAGGCCTAGGCGTAAATCCATCACTGTCCGTATAGAACATGGAATCTTCTGTAAGTACGTATAATATATCACAAAACGTTGCTTACAACTTACATACCTACATGCAACATACAAAAGCTAACGGCTCAACCATTAGATTAGCATAATAATGTAGTGAATTGATGTTCCTTCGCACGTTAAATGAGATATTCTACTAATTCGACGAGTAATTAATGCCGAGACACGGAAATATGCGGTTGTAATCACGTGAGGTAGATATATAGGATCGGTTAGCTGCATAATGCACACAGCAGACGACAAGAAAAAAAGTTGATGCGTTTGTAATCTGTATAAGTAATACTTACCTGAATGTAAAATCACGATTCTAGTTTATGCATAGCAGGAATAAACTTAGAAATATATATTCAAGAAACACCGGGAGATAGATATTGTTCTATGAATCATTGATACTCACTATATAACACTAGGTTAGGTAACACGGAAACACACAACAAACACATCATAATTATCTCTAACTATTGTCATCTTATCTTAAACTAAACTGTCAGAAAAAGCAACCGTTGCGTGCTGTCACTCAATACCAACTGTTGTTTCTTAAATTTGAATTTCAACAAATATACTTATAACATTATTTTAATTAATTCCCTCTTATTATTTTTATGTTTCAGGGGCCGTACAAAAATGCGAAATCTATCCCGATATCTGAGGCGGCTGTCGATATATTTATTATATACTTTTTCTAGTCTTTTCCTAAGTACGGTAAGTTTTAACTTTAAATTTTTATTTCTTTAATTCACGTATGTGATATACAGTGCCACCTACACGCAAATATAAACGCTAATCCGACATGAAATTTATTTATTTATTTAACTTTATCTAGTTTTCTTTCTTTTTGTTGTAAGCAAAAGTATTTAAAATACGTCTCATTACACTGCAGCGCCTTTTCCGATATAGGCGGGAAATTCAAATATTATAAAATATTTAAAAATAAACTTTTACATTTAATAGTTGTATAAACAGAATGAATAATAATGATAAGACTAAAATAAGCTGCACGAAAACATTCCACGCACGCTTGGGACGCGTCATAAGGAATCTCAAATATTTCCGTAGAAATTAGAAACGTTTCATATGTTGTTGTGTTGTTGGCTTCTAGCGCACCCACCGAACAAACAACGTCTAAATAAACCTGTTCCTATTTCTCTTTCGATTTGAATTGTTAATTATTATTAGATCGTCCACGGTTCTCTTCTTAGTCACAGCCTCAGAGCAGCGTATTAAATTTTACTTCAACAGAAACGGAAAAGTGGGTTACTTCTCATTCAACGAACTGCACGGGGATTTCATTGATTTTTATTTATTTTGTATATGTATCAACGCCATTCATATAATCGTTAAATTTCATTGTACAAATTGAAACGTACATGTAGTGAAGTTAGAATCGACGTTGCAAATGACAGATGACATATGTCAAATTCGTTATTTCAATTAAATTAAAATTAATTAACAAAGCATTTATGTAATTACAGTGGGTTTAACTACGAAATATTCCATTCAGTTTTCGTCTGTTACTTCGGTAGTTTATTCATACCGCAATATAACATGCAGACGGTGTAACTGAGACAACCGTTCTGTGACATACAGGTTTGAGGACACATTTGCAATAGTAATAAGCCTAGTATAGACTATAAAAACGCAAGCTCTAGTGAGAATTACAAGGAATACGATGTAAGTTGAGTTATATTTACAAGATCACGAACACGTGACCGCACATAATAATGGTTACGGGTCGAGAATAACTAAACGAAAATTTACGCTAACATTTCAGATCATATAAAAGTTATAATGTGGTTTATAAACGCAGGATATCAATAGGGTATTTGGTACCGTATAGTCAGAATATAAATAGACTGGTGTCAAATAACCTTACTAAAATTGTGTAATTCTAACATGTGAGATGTTTTTCTAACATCTAAAATTCAAGTTTTGTAAATATAGGGGTATGCGTTGGCAGACCTGCTTGTTATGCCAAATGGGATTATATCAGACTATATAAAGACGATTTGACATTTGGTGGGGTTAAATTATAGGTAAGATATTTGTACTAGTTGCACAAAACATTTATGTACAATTTAACCTCAAATCTAAATGTCAAACCGTTTCTGTATAATCCCATTTGGTGCAATACTATTTACTCTCTACGTATAATGAATTAATTGTTAAGAAATTCTCTAAGAATAATAGTTTCGATATATTAGATGGACACAAATTGTTCTGATTTTATTTTTAATTTTATTTTTCACGTAAAACTAATTTAAAAAAAAACTGCTCCCGCGAAATCTTGAACCAGGTACCCTTCGCATGATAACCCGAGCAGTTCACCACGCGACCATTTACCGTAAAACCACCTTGACATTTCGTTAAAAATTCAGAATTCGATAAAATGGCGCTTCCTCGATCGTAAAAACCCGAATGATATATTTCGCGCTTCCTATTCGTTTCGCGTGCCTCATCCGATCTAAATACCGCTCCGGATAAGCGCGTGTTTATGTGTCTCGTGCGTGTATACGTATCACCACCAATCGTGCCGGCGTTTCTTTCGTCTTGTCTGCGTTAGCCGCACGGCTACGTGGTTTAATGTGTGGGAATGGGCGCGTATTATGGCTCTTGTGTGTATACCCGAGTATTGCGAAACAGGTCAAAAACCCCGCGGCTGCCGCACCCGGTCCGCTATTAGCATTACTAATACGGACGACCGCGGACCTGTCCGTATATATGCGAGCGGGAGAGAAACGGTCGTCGGTGCCGTATTAACGATTGAAGGAGGACTTTTTGGCGGCTCCTCTTGTTCTTCGATATCCAAACATTTATCGACGGCCGGCCGACCATGGCTATATTTACTTTTACAGAGGACGGTAGACATATCTCCGTTTATTATTTATGCATTTATTCAATCCACGCAACATGGCAGAAGAGATGCCGAAAAAGAAGTATACCTGCTCAAAGAGAAACGTGAACGTGCCTGAACATATCATTAATACCTGCACTAGTACGTGTAAATTCGAAAGAGGGTTATATTTTACCAGAATTTATTTATTAATTTAATAGAAACAATAATCTAATTAAATTAAAAATATTTCTAAGTTTCTGAAGTTCTCATAAGATGGTGTAATTTGTTTTCCTTTTCCATAGATTGTACCTATTATAAAATAATGCTTTTGTCACACAAAAGCCCTTGTAACTTAAAACTAAAAATAGTTTTATATAAAAATTATAGAAAATGTTATGCTCTACAACTTTGATCATTACATTTTTTTTTTCATATTTCCAAAAATTATCCAGATATTTTCCAAAAACAAAAATTTGTCTTTTTAATCGACTATATCTCGGCCAATATTAACAATAGAGAAAGAAGCTTCAAATAAAAAAATGGGAAATTTTATCTTCTACAAAGACGGTCCTTACAATTTTTAACGTAAAACTCACCGTTTCCGAGATATTTGCAAAAAGGCGTTTCTCAAGATGGAGGCTAACGCTCGCGGTTTCGGATGACACAAACTTGGTTTTATACTTAGCGGACACCTCTGACATAATTCAATCGAAAAATCAATTACCAAAATTTTTTGCATTTTTGGTGCTAAAATTTCTGGACTAGAATGCAATTACAGTTTAACCTATCAAAACTGCAAACTGATAACTGTTGTCGTTCCAAAGATAATTCGATGTTTGTACATTTTCTAAACTTTTAGCTTACCCTGTAAACTGGAAGTTTAATTAAAGCATTTTATACACTTTCAAAATACACAGCCAGTGTATCATAAGCTTCTTCATTGAAAAAATGAAGCCTTACTACTATGATTATTGACACATTGACATGCAGCCACAGGCAAAAACTAAACAATAGGAAATGATATACACTTCTTGGTTTCCAAGTTGAAACCGAGTCCTAGTACTTGCTCTGGCTTCTTTCGTCCCTGTTGACCTTAAAATAGACTATAGATCCCCAGAATTTACTTGTTGGTTTCGATATCGAATCGATGACATCTACCTCTTATATCCAAAACACAATATATCCAACGTGTCACCGACCGTATAGAAGAATCCAGAAAAATCACGTATTATACACTTATTTTTCGCTTTGTTAATGTTTTTGACTTTAGTACTTTCGAAGTTAGAGAATGGAAAATTGTCAATAGTTCTGTTTCATTCTCCTGATAATGATTTTATAACCATAGAGAAGGGTTAGTATAGAGCGGAATCTTGTGTATATAGAAACGTTCGCGCCATCAAATGAGTTTTGCGGGAACTATTCACAAAGGCGGTAATTTTTAGATTTTTTATTTTTAGATGTTTTATTCTTGAAGATTCTTGCAACAATTTAGATCTCCTTTTTAATGGATTTTTGTTGATGAAAATGAAATTTTGCATCTGTGCACTTTGTATGCCGCGTATTTTTTTTTTAAGTAAGTGTCGTTTGCGCAGAAGTAAATACGATTGCAGTTCTGGAATCATTCTGCATCATATTTGGGAAAATATCGTAAATCAGAGTTGCTTGACTATTCTTAACGATGGAACACCAACATTTTATATATACTTTTACATGTAAATATGCGTCCAAAAGACGTATAGTTATTATTCCAGGATTAAATGTATAGCTACATATAATATAGTGCAATATACTTACAAATATATTACTTTAGAAAACTAAATCTCAAAAGTCTTTTCTATAAACACAAAAAAACACTTCCAAACGTAAAAAATACTTTAAAGAAATAAAACTAAAACAGCGGATATTAATATTATTATAGAAATTTGACACGTGCGTCAACAAAAAGATGACAAGATGAAAAAAACAAGTGATATATATATAGTTATTTCATAAATATTACTGAAGATATAGTATTGCGCTCCCATCTATAGAGTTTTGCGGGAACTTGCACCGCTGGGACGTTTGAACAGATTTAAGTTACTACCCCATGTTTATAACTTGGTTACCTACAACAAATTACTATGGCAAATAAAATAGTGACATCGCATTGTGACAGCTTCTAACCTACACACAAATATAAATGTCAAATTAAACACAAAATACCAGAAAAGCTTGATTTTTACAGTGTACCTACCCGATTTATATATGAGTACATAATAATCCAACAGGAACTACCTGTTTTGATCTGTCGTAACTTTCTTTAAAATGTAAACGGTAACATAACACACATTTATACGATATTGTGTACTGCGGTAATTAATGAGAATGGGGTACCCCGTTAAAGTCGGCCTATTGTAAGCGCTGCGCGCAAATCTTACTGTATACGTATATACGCCATATGTTGACTCGTTCATTGGTTTCGCTACTTCGCTAGACATATCCGACTTGCCGCTATAGCCTGCTTCGCTCGTGACCCAAATACGAGCTCGTGTACATCCTGATCGCGAACAAACCATTCGGATCTGCGTTCTGATTCTGTTGGCGCGTAATAATTTACATCACGTGGTAGGTGCATCAGCTGATCGCACTGAACGAGGTAGGATCTTCATAATTTAGCGTTTAAATTTTCGTAAACAAATACGCTAAACTCGGATAGCTCAGGTCGAAAGATGTCTGCAGGATAGGGCTTTGTTCCTTCTGCTGTGGGGTCTAGTCGTAGACGAGCTGCTAGCAGGACTGGACAATGAAGGACATAAAACTTTGGGATACGCATATAATTCTTACTCAGGTTAATTCAATAACGTAGTGCAGAACGCTTTACAGGTTGACCAAGAATGGACCGAGGAGGACCTAAATATTAGTCCGGTCGAAAACGACGCAATAAAATATGTGTAGTAGTATTTGCCCGGCGCCTCCACCACTATGTCACGAGGGTAACTATAACCTCCGTAACTGGGGGGTAGCTGGGGGTGACTCGCTTATTACTAGTGAAACAATTAAAATGATATAAATTTAGAGGGTACCTACCTTTATCGACCCTGATTGGATGGGAACGACTAACTGATATACAACTATTTTTCTTTTCTGTAAACTCTTTATTCTGTGCCTCTAACTACTTGCTCCCGCACTCGCTGCTACTACACTTACTTTTTTTCTTCTGATTTACGTCCACTCCTCCCCACTTTTAACCTAGCGTCTTTGCTGAGTGGACGTAAATCGGCGAGCTCACACAATTCCTTACAATAATACATATTACTTAAAACTACTTAAAATATTAAAAATAATAATTTCGTGGCAATACCTAATAAAGCTTTTATGAGGAAGTACCTTGGTGCCTGGTTTTATGGTCAGCTAGATCTCCAGACCTCACATATTTAGATTTTTATTTTTGGGAAAGTTTGAAAGAAATTATTTCATATCAAAATCATCCGAATTATGTAGAAGAAATGAAAATAAGGATACGGGAAGCATGCAGATCCATAAGCAGAGAAAAACCAGGTCGAGTGCATTGAAACTTTGAATCCCGAATAGTGCGATGCATAGAAAGAAATGGCAAACATTTCGAATAATTTATTTTTATTTAGTTAATTAACAGGTACATCAGTTTCAATAAATGTTTTTGTGATTATTGTAACCCATTTTTTTTTTTTTAATATTATTGCATTTAAAGAAACCTCTCTAATGAAATGTAGCACCATCGTTCCATCTGGAATCTCTAAATCATTAACACATTGCACATAAGGAAGTAACTTCTTTCTTCTTTAATTAATGTAAAACATCGATCAGGATTGCCAAAATTAGATCTTAATGATAAAGTGTGATACCTTTGTATTAATGATTGTCAAAGCTATTTGTCTTTTTCATGGCCCGCTGCAAGAAATGTACTGAAATTCTAATGTCTGCCGAGTTGGGGCGGTAAGCGGTGCGTTCCAGGTGGAGCGCGGGCTTTCTACTTTCTGCCGAGTTGGGGCGGTAAGCGGTGCGTTCCAGGTGGAGCGCGGGCTTTCTACTTTCCGTTGAGTTGGGGCGGTAAGCGGTCATAAAACGACTATTTAGTTTGGCCGGGTGAACGGGCCCGGCTTTCTAGTTAGTAAATAATGGTTAATATCTCGAAAACGACTACAAATAGGTATAGCAATCCTTAATACTTATCGGCGCAGAATTTATTTTTACATCAACTTCGATAATTAGAAATGTAATGTTACAATTGAAAAAATTTAATTTTCTAAGGTTAAAAGATGACCATCGATTTATGAACTCTCTGTATAAAATGTAGTGATTTCTACCACAGTATTTGGTATGGATTTTTCTTATGCCGTAACAAAATGAGACTATTATCTCTAATGGTTTATAAAATACAGAATACTATAGAAAGAGATGCAAATGTCAAAATTTTCACAAAATCGTAAATATCTCGAAAACGGTTAAATTTAGAGATAGTGAACATTGTATTCAAATAATGTGTAGAATTCATTGAAGTAAGAAAAAACATATGATTCCATTTGAAATAAGAAAATTGCTATCGACTTATAATGGAACGTTTCCGAAAGTTGAAAATATTTACAGAGGATTCTTCAGGTAGGAATCGTTATTAATTTTTTGTTTTTCGCATGAGTCTAACTTCCATAGATCGCGAGAAAAAGATAGTTGACGAGTGGTCTCAAACACCCTGTATATCAAGAATCAAAATGACTAAGGCTGTGATAGAAAAACGAGTATGTAGCTATCTTCACTTAACCTTTGATCGAAACAGCAAAAGTAAATCTATATGAAAAAGCAAAACCTATTTTGCTGGTTTTGGAGAAAATATCAAAACAATTGTCTTAGTTATGTAGAAATTTATTTTAAAGACAGAAGTATAAAATATGTCATTATAAAAGATTAAACAGAAACAAGTAGTAAAACAGAAAGTACAAAGGAAAAAAGAGCAATACACGTACGTTATGAAATTACATTATGAAACTAGATTACAATAAAAAAATTCAGCTAAAAAATAAAAACATTTTATTTGCAGCCATGTTTTAACATTTTTTTTTTAACTTTCTTAATGGTAAAATTTTCCAATCATTGGGCAAGGGATTATATATTTTAATACCTAAGATATCTACACTTTTGGCGGTTGAGTTTAAATTATGTCTCATTGAATGAATGCATTTGTGGATTTCTCATATTGTAAGTATGTAAGTTATTATTTTTGTTCATGTTTAAATTATGTCTCATTGAATGAATGCATTTGTGGATTTCTCATATTGTAAGTATGTAAGTTATTATTTTTGTTCATGAAAATATGTTTATGCTTGTGAATATATAAGCTGGATTCCAATATATACAATTCAGAAAGAGTTAAAATTTTCAAGGATTTGAAATAAGTTCTGCATGAGGTGACTTGACTAACTGCTGCAATGCTAACAGCCGACTTCTGTTTAAGAAAAACTTTCATCGCTGCGGACGAAGAACCCCATAGAAGAATTCCATATGTTAGATGACTTTGGAATTCAGCGTTATATATCATCTTTAAATTGTCCAATTTAACTACATTCTTTAGAGGTCTTAGCTTGAAAATTGATCTGTTCAGTTTACTTATTAGTTGCTGGCAGTGCGTATTCCAGTTTAAAGTGGAAGTAAAAGTCATTCCTAAAAAGAGCGCTGAATCAGTGGACTTTACTATATTATTTGAAATCTGTAAATTTAAAAAGTTATTTATCTTTTTTTGAACAGTATGAAATAGAATATATTTTGTTTTGTTAAAATTTAACGACAATTTATTAGCACAAAGCCAGTTGAATAATTTTTCCAAAATCGAATTTGCAGTAGCTTTAACATCAATTTCTTTGTCTGAAACAATAACAGTAATGTCATCTGCATAGCACACTACAGCAAAATCACTGACAAAGTTAACTATGTCGTTTATAAACAATGAAAATAAAATGCGTGAGGACCCGTGCTGCTAAATTCTCGTTCAAGTTTTAAAAGACGCAGACGCACGATTACCTCTTAAAAAGCTCAAGTTTGTGTGCGCAAAAGATTCGCTGTTATATTGCGGGTTCCGTAGAATAATGCCGGCAGCGAGACGTTGAGGCTCGGAATGGGAATACGTTTTCACCTGTCCGTCGAGGGAACACGGCAGATTATAAATATTGCAAATACTTATGTGTGTGTGTGTGCGAGAGGTGTTGCGAAAGAGCGCGGAATCTATACACGGACATACTATAGAACGTGATTCATCGTCTCGTCAAAAGCAATCTCCTGAATACACGCATCTATATATAAAAGTATCCATAGGTGGATACAATAGAAAACATTTGTATTATGCTTTATTAGGGACGAACTCCCATCAATTCAGCATACCTCTCGAGTTATAAAACGTTCCTTATTTTATCCACATGCGCGATCTTAATGTAACATAAACGATGCATTTAAACTTTGACCCGGGTTCGCATTGCATTTCTTTGCATTGTGCGAACGTAACCTCGACCGATGCACGCTCGATAACAATCATTCCCATTTATAAATTACACACCGCCGAGGTAGATACGAGTACCGGGATTACATAAAAAGAGAGGCTGGGTCCCTCTTGCCAGCTGACCAGATGACTGTAAGGTCAACGGTCAGCCGGTGTAACGTTACAAACACGCAAAGTTGACGATAATTTACCGTATACAATGCACTCGCAACTATTCGCTCGTTGCATATAGTACCGTTCGACTTTATACCTAATTGTTACTAATTATATTATGAGTATAAATTAAAGATGCATACATGTTAGAAAGCATAAATAAGAATTGGTTGTGCAAAATGGGTGCATGTCACTTCCGCACCGGATCAACAATTTATGCAAAACTCCTTATGTTATTGTACACTCTAACGAAGTCTTGGTAAAATTCCTGTACGGTTTCGGGGCAATCATATTACCCCGAAACCGTACAGGTATTTTACTTGTACGAGTAAAACTACTTTGATGTAAAAATACACCAAGGAAATTTACTATTAGTGTATGAAAAATACTAAGGAAAATGAAACTTACTAGGTAAATTTCTTACTACAAAAAAAGGTCCCTAGTAAAAATCGTTTAGCATGGAAATTTAGCTTTACTATGTATTTAAAAAAATTCCTAAACATACATAAAGGCATTTTATATAGAAATATCCCTAAAATTTGTAATTTACCGATGAAGTTTACTACGTGCAGGTATTTTTCCAATACTACTGAAGTTTATAAGTAGGAAAATCCATACCTATGAAAATAGTTTGCCAATATCATTTCTTTATAACATATAGAATTTCTTTCACAAGTTTTCCGTTAATGTTACACTTCGTATATATTACAAATTCTGTTTGTCCTAAATCTGAAAATATTTGTAAATCCATCACTTACTTTCCTATTTGCAAATTCCAGTACTACGGAAATGCTGATAAAAAGAATCTATAACCAAGAATATCTATAACCATTTACTTTAACATTACGGTATTACACAAACTACAAATATATTTTATATACCCTGTCGAGGCATATTAACGTGTTTTTTTTTGGAACACGATTAGGTATATTGTGTGTTTATGTTCCAACGTTTGTAAATTATGAAAATGCAGCTGTAGGTCACCCTTAGTAGTAAGAATGTATTCTTTAACTACTAGACTTATTTTAAATTAGTCACTTACCTAAATATGCCTATAGATAAAAAAAGAACGACCCCTGCCACTTCCATACGTGCTATGTGCTATCTATCTGACACCACTATCCTCGTGAGTGCACCGAATATCGATTGTTTGTTAAAGAAGTTGTTGCAAGCGGTACATGAGTTTGATTGTTGGTGCTCAAATAGCCAGTTGGTCATTAATTAGGAAAAGACGCAAATTGTTGAATTTACTTTTAACAAACGCGACGCGGGAACGATTAGTGGCATTCAACTTAGCGAAATAGACATTCAGAGTAAGGCAACAGCGGGATTTCTTGGATCGGTAGTTGATACCCACCTTTTATGGTCTGACCATTTGGCGATCGTAGCTTCAAAGTTAAATAAATGTTATTATGTTATTCAAAGTTTAAAATCAACACTAGGCCCCGATTCTTTATTAAGTGTTTACTACGGTTTGGTATATCCAATCTTGTCATATATGATAGTGGTCTGGGGACAGGCATGCAATGCGCATATTCGTAATTCAAAAAAGAATAATTAGAACAATGTATCATCTGCATCCTCAAACTACATGAAGAGACATTTTTAGGGAGAAACACATACTAACACTGACCTCAATCTATTTCTATAAGTTATTAATTTTTACGTATGATAATAAAAACAAATTGCATTGACATCTGGTATGATTCATAACATGAATATTAGAAATCGAGGACATTTTAGGGTACATTTGGCGAAAACGGAAGGTTTCAAAAAATCCCCTTTTTACGCTTGTTTTGGCCGGACTTAGCAAGTTGCCATTATGCAAGAACGACTAGAACATGGTTAGAAGCTCACAACATACCCTTTGTTCCAAGAGCAGACAATCCGCCAAATGTACCACAAGCTCGACCCATCGAAGATTTTTGGGGGATATCGACCAGGAAAGTATATGATAATGGGTGGGAAGCTCAAAATGAAGCTCAACTAAGGCGAAGAATATATCAAAAGATAAGAGAAATTGATATAAACATCGTCCAAAACATGATGGGACACGTTAGACAAAAACTACGTGCCATTGAGGACCATGGCCCTTTGTCATTATTTTAATTGTAGTTTTAATTAATTTAAATATAAGGTAAAATGTTGGTAAAGTGGTCATTTGAATAAATTACGTTACACTTACTTTAAAGAATTTAATTATTTTTCCCAAAACTTTTGTGACATACGTTAATTTTGTTAAAAGACATAATGTTGACCCAAATGTTACTGGATTTTTTAGCAGGAATCCTGGTAAATTTACTAATTTTTTTTAGCGTGTACTGTATATCCCTTCAAATGTATCTTTAGCTGATTTTGAATTCTTTTGTGAACACAGAATGATTAAAAAAATTAATTTCTCCTATTAAATGTAAATATTGAAACTACCGGGGATTTTTTGCATAAAAAAAGATATTTCTTTGCATTAAACAAAACAAGGTGCGGTCAACTATTCGTTTCGTGCTGCAATGGTTGACCTGATTGGCCGAAGGAATGGCAGGAAATGCTATGTTCTCTTAAACTCGCTATGCGAATCGCCCCCAGTGTAATAATTAGCACTTGGTTGTTGGATTGGAGGTTGCCGCTCGCCGCCAAGCTGTCTGCTCACTTCAATACTAATTGTGCGTTTCGTGAAGGTATTTGAGTATCCCATCAGATTTGGAATGGGTTAAATGAACTATCGAATAATAAAGAAAGTTTTTTTTAATTTAAAAAAGAGAATAAATATTTACTAGAAAACATTTCTAAGAACTAGACATCGTTAAAATAAAACTTACTTAAATCTTGAAGCATATTACGTTGGTACTAGTCTGTAATTATTTAGGGTAATAAATATTATGTAATAACAGTGGGGGTAACACAAAATTGCATAAAAAAACGCGCCTTTAAATGTGCTTATTAAAGGATATTAGTAAAATTTTGGAAATATTTATCAAAATGATAAAATTGTAAGAGGCTGCATGATTTGTTTTCAGCGAAAAAGCTTAAACGCACCCGTAATAAATCGAAACCACAACCTATAAACACATCTGTCACTATTATAATTTAACGAATTTTATTTACAAAATTTAACGTTTTCTTGACAACTAAAATCATCAAATCGGCACGTTTTAACCACGTCATTAACAGATGGCGCTAATTTCCGCGAATTATTCATGTTCAGTTCCACTTTACCCGCCTTCATTTTCCAGGTAATAGACGTGGTAAGATGCAGCGACATTTGGCCACTGGAGAGGCCCGACGGAATGCCCTCCATACAATCGCTAGAAGTAATGTGCGGGAAGGACCATATGGACGTGCACTTGTCCTTCTCGCACCCGTTCGAAGGCATAGTCTCCTCCAAAGGACAGCACGGTGATCCCAGATGCGTGTACGTGCCACCTTCGACCGGGCAAACGTTCTTCAGCTTCAGGATAGCGTACGCGCGCTGCGGGACGAAACCAGATCTGCACGGACAGTTCTACGAGAACACGGTCGTGGTGCAATATGATAAGGACCTCTTGGAAGTCTGGGACGAGGCCAAAAGATTGAGGTGTGAGTGGTTTAATGACTATGAGAAGACCGCCTCTAAGCCTCCCATGGTCATTGCTGATTTAGACGTCATACAACTAGATTTCAGAGGTACCTATTCTTTTTCCAATGGTTTTGGAGCGAGGTTTGATCGTTGTTTCGTATTTAGGTGATAACGTCGATTGTTGGATGGAGATACAGCACGGAAAAGGACCTTGGGCTCCTCCAGTTAGCGGAATCGTCCCTTTGGGATCTACTCTAACATTAGTCGTGGCAATCAATGATTACAGAGGTAAATATTCTTATACACCCACTGTATTCATTCATCTTCATTTTCGACGTTAAAACCTGTAATTTTCGTAAAAAGAATCCTAATTTTTCATTATACTCCACTGACTGGAACATGTTTGATTATATCACTGATTGTAATGCTGCATGCAAACACTTTTTGTCATATTTTAGATTCCATTTTTTATAATCGTGTACCGATGTTTGTCAATTAGAAATTTTTTGTAATATCAAACCTAAGCAGAAGTTATAACCGTTCCAATAATAAGAATTCTCCAACTCAATTTAAAAAGTTATGATCACTTCTTAAATCGCAAATTATACATCTTTTTGGTGTGGGAAATAATACGCTTGCAAATCCTCAGGAGTTCTGGGCATATATTAAAGTCCAACGTAAAATCAGTCGTTACCAGGTAGTATGTACTATTTCAATAATAATTTCGACGATGAACAAGCCACTGTTGATGATCTTGCTGGCCTTTTCAAAGATGGTTACAATATTCAGTATGTATACATGAAATATTTATATCTGAAACTGATACTCTTGCAGCCATAAGGAAAACTGAAAAGTTACAATACATCAGGACATGACCAAGTAGCTACATTTTCACTTATTGTTAGAGATAGCGCTGACGTTTTGGCTGGTCTGTTGATCAAAATATTCAGCCTTATTCTGGAAACTTGTATTTGCCCAGAAGTTTTGGAAAATAACTAATGCTCAAAAAATAGGGATTCTAAGAACATAGCTAGCTATAGTCCGGTGGCCATCCTATAAAATTTTACTAAAGTTTTTGAAATTCTGTTATATGGGAAAATATATTTTTTGGTCAAGAATCAAATCACTCCGGCACGGTTTTATGTAGAGGAGATCAACTGTTTTCAACTTGATTATACTGATTCAGGAGATTTCAGGAGTTCTTGATAATAGAAGTCAAATCGGCTTATTATATACAGGTTTCGTTAAAGCGTTCGAATGATTGAGTTTTAGCACCTTGTCGATCAATTTTTTTTGCATTTTATCTCCATAATAGGCCGCAACATGTAACCTTGAATGGTTTTAGCTTCAGGCCTTATATCGCCACTTCTGGGGTACCGCAGGGCTCCAATCTGGGACCGTTAATGTTTATTATCTTCATTAATGATTGAGCTGAATGCATTAATGGCAAGTTTCTTGATGATCTAAAATTATCAGATTAGTTTCCAGTAAGCTTCTTCAAAAGGTCTATAATTACTGCATAGATAATAATAAAATTCAGCGTATCAACTTAGTTAAGGACTTAGGAGTGTTTTTCGATTCAAAACTTGCTTTCTTGAGTAATTGTGTTGATGAAATTTCTCAGAATGTAAAGCGTTCAGGATAAACTAAGAACCTGTAGATCCTTTTTCAGTAGATCCTTGATAGTACTGTACTTTATCCTTGTAGGCTCCAGATTAGAACACGAAAGCTTATGCTATGGTATCCCTATTACTTATAAGAAACAACCTGAACTTGTGCAAAGAGATTTGTAAAATATCTCTTTGGTTTCGTACTGATCATATGGTATACTAATTTCGTATTGTCCTGTATTGGATTGTTCTATGAATGTGTTGGTCAATAAATTTATATTATTATTTTCCATCCAGGTGAATTTGATATGCGTGTCAAATCGTGCATCGCCTCAGACGGCGGGGGTCACGTGATACGCCTGTCCGACGAATTCGGCTGCGTCCTACGTCCGAAAATGATCAGCAGATTCTTAAAAGCGCGCGGAGCCGACGACAGGGCCTCGGTGATCACCTACGCGTTCTTCCACGCCTTCAAATTCCCCGACGCCCTCAGTGTACACATCAAGTGCAAAGTCGAGATATGCCGGCATGGATGTCTCGATCACTGCCAATTGCAACCCAGCGGGGTCCCTGGTGACATCTCGGCAGACCCCTCCGGTCTCTACGGGAATCCCCTGGAAAGAAAAGACGTAAACGCGAAATCCGCCGATAAAATGGGCCATTCCGACGAATTAGAGTACGAGGATATCATACAAGAGGGCGAGGGTGGCGCCAACATCGAGAGTAACTTCCCTCCGGTCTCAGTGACGTCACAAATACAAGGAGTCAAATTGGACGATGGTCAGAGTGATGAGGATCCGGATATAACAGTTCTACCACACAAGGTAAGCGATAAGGGTATAAATATTATTTTTATCATCGAAACTGCGGTATGTGCGAGGTCACCGATACTAACCGGGTGCGTCCAGGCATACCCCGTCATCGCTCAGAGCGAATCTTCGGTAAAATTTATTTATTTTTAAGGAACAATTTCCCCACGGTCCTAGACAATTCGAGGAGGATCTCTTATCGATTGGGGCGCCAAGAAGCATGCCTTCGGACAACGTAACCCCCAACGAGTCAGATTCGAACAGGGAAAAACCACTTTCCAAGACGCTAAACCCCAAGGACTCTAGTAGAAAGCGCAGATCAATCTCCATCTTGGATAGGCAAGCGCGCAGTGCCGACGTGGGTGTTTCAGGTCTGTACGAAGTGATATCCGAAGCGGATCTAGCCTTCAGCCCGGATAATCGCATCGAAGCCGTGACTGTATTCCAAGGGAAAATTAGGGAAGAGGTAGTGTACGGGATCTGCATGCCCGTCCCTGGATTTAGCGTCCTCTTCGTGATGGTCGCCGTATCCGCCGTCGTCAGCGCCCTAGTCGCGGGTTCCCTACTCTATCGGTATCAACTGCAGAGGGAGCACATGGCCGAACGGGCCCAACAACAGCAGCACCAAAACGGATTCGTCCAAATGAGCTCGTTCGTCAACTGGATGCGGCTCCTAAGGCATAACAGACCCAACGTTTCTACCGTGAACGAGAGCAACGGCTCGATAGATGGCTCTGTATTGAGAGGGGCGCCATCTAGCGGGAAAACTGAAGAATCAGTGCAACAACACGGTAGTAGGGATTGATTTTTGTGGAAAAGAGTGTTTTAGCTACTTGAAACGTTTCATTGAACTTGAAATTAGATTTTAGTGCGAATTAAATAAAAATGGGACAAACGGTGTTGTTTTTTTTTTGTTTGTTTGTTTTTATGGGCACATATGCAATATGTTGTTAATTATATAATATATACGACATTTTAGATTCTAAAATGTTTATTTTCTTGTAGGGTAAAAGACAAAAGACATTTAAGATTAATTAATTCGAGATTTTATTATATATAATAAACAGCTAATGTAAATTTATTGTTTTTGTGTTACATGTAGTTTAAGTTTAGTACTTATAATATTTATTTTATTTGTGCATAAATATTAAAAATTATTCCCGCCTTTAAAATAGGCAACTACATAAGCAGTAGTGTATTACCCGTTTTAGAAACATTAACTTATACAACCCCTATTACTAATATGTGCACTGTTTTTAAGTTTTGTATATAATACTATACTATTAATTTTTGTTTCAAAAATCTTAGATTTTAATGAATTTCTTTTAATAATATTTGACTTGCTCAATTGCTCATAAGACACATTATTTAAAATTTAAATAAATATACCTCGTTTTTTAAAAAGAAAAAAAAAAACGAAATAATAGGGTTGGGTAAAAAGACTTATGAGCAATAGTATAGCAACAAAAAGACAAATGTTTATGCTAGATCAATTTTTAAAATATTTATTCTTCATTTATATTAAATAAGAATTTTTTTTAAATATACAATGTGTCCCCGGATGGACGATTTACAGACTGATTTTCTCCTACCCATAAGCAAAAGCCTAAACGCAGAGCATCATTATACGTAACTTTCATTTATTTATTAGGTTGTCATGGAATTAATCAAAAACGTGAAACTTAAAAACGTTTTCGCTTAAATTTTTGTTTTTGTAATTTTCTCAGCTGCAAAAAAAAAACTATTTAGATTTTTGTTTCAGAATTGGTGGTTTTGAGGCGAGCAAAAATCTTTATAAAGAATGACATTTTTCGTTAAGCTACAAATAAAACTTTTTCTCCCTCTTCTTTAGTCCATTCGGGGACACATTGTATACAAAAATTGTACTTATCTATTTTTTTTGTTCATTCTAAATTACTGAATTTTGAATAACTTGAAGTAACTTCAATAAAAATATAAAAGACTGCCACTTATTTATTCTTCGACAGTAATCCTATTTTTCTAATTTTCATCGTATATATTTTACTTTGGAATAATTTCCAAAGTATTAATTTTTTTTATACTTAATACATAAACCTCATAATTTCTACATTTATTTTAGTTTTATAGGTTAGAGTTAATAAGTATACATAATATATAGTTATTAAGTTGTAATTTTTGCCGCTGCTACTCAGTATGTCTGATATTTTAAGATTATCTTAGATTCTTATCCATCGAGGTAAGAATTTCTTCCATTTCATTAAATTCATTTTTAATTAAATATTCCATATTACTTATTTATGGTTAGGAGTTATGAAAAACAGGACAAAAATAATTTTCTTTTTTGTTGTGTAATATTTATTGGTGACGGCCATAAAAATAACGTAAATTAATTAAAATAAATAAAAATATTCTTGTAGTTATAACATGATGACAACGTTTTCATTAAATGCAGTAAATAAAATTCTGATTTTGACCATTTTGTGTTGGTACTGTTACGTTACGTGTAAGAAAAACCTGCTCATTTACGTTAGTATATTTTAATATTAATAATAGATTAATTTAGTGTATATTTTATCATTAATGATCATTGTCAAGTTAAGATGATTTTATAATGAATTAAAGTTTATAGAAGAAACACAACGGGTTTATTTATTGATAATATCAAACATTGACACAATACAAGATTATTATTGTATAGTACAAGATAAAAAAAGGGGTGAAAGATATACATGAGCAATGCCAAAATACAAAAAATTGCGGTTCTAAATATGGTAGAAGCGGACGACATACCATTAGCGACACGCCTACAATTATGGTTCATGCACGATAGAGCACCCGCGCATAGTAGTAGGGTTGTTCAACAATTTTTAAACGGGACATTCCCACATTGGTTTGGACGTGGAAGTCACATTGCTTTGCCAACCCGTAGCCCCGATCTAAATCCACTAGACTTTTTTCTGTGGGGGTACATGAAAAGTTTAGTGTATAATCGTCGGCCTAACATAGAAAATGCCGAAGATCTGCGAAACCGTGTTTTCGTAGCAGCTCAACGCATCCCGGAAGAAATGTTAAATTTTACGAGCGTACGTAACAACTTTCGTCGCCGAATTAATGCTTACATTCGAGCTGATGGTGGGCATTTCAAACACTCTGTATCATCATAAAATTCGGCAGCGGCAGCCATAACCCCCATCTGCAATTGCCATCTTGTAACAAGCTGTTTTGTACTGCGTGTTTCAACAAATTGATTATAAACATTCTTTTTAATCCGAAATACTTTGTCACTATATGCACCACCTGCCAAAGCATCTCTAAAGTTCACGTGTGCGACGATTTCGTGCCTCATTTTCTTTCTTTTATTTATTAATAAATAATTATTGCATGTATTATAATTGTTTTTTTTTCCAATGTTGTGTGTGAAAGTTGTATATGTTATTAGTGATTATTAGTAATCACATATATTACAAATAAAAATAAAAAAAAATGAATACTGATAATAGAAAAATAATGTCCCTAAGATGGGCTCGAACGTATTCCACTTCCTGGTAAAATTCGTAATTCGTGCCCTCAACTAATTGAGCTACACATACACTAATCACTCGTATACATATAATTCTTCTTAAGCTACAAGCGTTAATGTTTTTAAATAAAATTCTTCATATCTCAAAAATTAAGGCCCATGCACTCAAACCCGTTTACAGTTTTTCTACTCTTAACTCCCTCATTTTAAATGATATACGACTCATTTAATTTTGTGTTTCGCAGTTCTTGTCTACTCCTTGTCAGTTTAATCTTGTGTAAATAACACCTGCTTTGAATGAATTCACTATGCGTAGCATTTAATTTTTTCGATGTTTACTTACAGCTGGTTGAAATTCATTTCCTATCAGATTTATATGTATACAGACAGTAAACACAGACGTGGGCCGTCTTTAACTACATTTTGGGAACTAAAAAATTTGGAAAACTACAACATGTACATAGAATCGCAATTTCTTTGTTTTTAGCCATTACTCATGTATATCTTTAACCCCTTTTTTATTTCGTACTATACAATAAGCCTGTATAGGCTTGAACCATATTTGCACAGGTGTTAAATTGGTTGCCTAATCCACAAACTAATAACGCAATAATTTTTACCGGGAAATTTAAAATTGTACAAATTCTTATTTTCTGCATTACTCCACTCAAAAACGACCATATTAATTTTATCTGAAAACTGGTAGACGGTTTGTGTATTTGAATTTATTCATACTTAAAATAGATATAATACATAAATATAATAATATTTAAAATAAATGAGCACCTTAAAATTAAAACTACTTCTTGTTTATTTATTTAATAATATTATAATTCTATACAGGTACAAAAGTACTAAATATGATTTTAAATGCAATTTATTAAAATATATTATATGCTTTTTTTTTATATGAATATAATTTTAGACTTGTATAATTTAATTTTGACACAAATACATTTGACAGTGTAACTTAATTTAAAATCTAACATTAATTTAAACTAATACATATTATTTATTTGATACTGCTTGTCCTTATATTCTATTATACCTTAAATTAATTTAAATAAAATATAATATATTTTAAAAGCCTTATCCAATACATTCACAATAATATTAAATTAAATTAAAATATGCTAATATATACAGAAATAATATTAAATCATCTATTTATAATATAATGCCTGACTAATAAAAATTAGAAGTATTGTTAACCCCTCTTTTTTTAAATTAAAATTAGCGACTCATTTGACAATTAACAATATTTCTTTCTCAATGTTTCTCTTTCATAATAGCTAAGATAATATTAATTTTGAGCATTTTTGGTGTAATATGTGCGTATTGTGAATTGTATCAAATATTAAAAATTCTATTTTAGTCCTTAGATGCTTTAAGCGTAATTATTTGATTTTAAAAATGACGTTGTAAGACCTTTTACCTATATTCACGTTTGTACCAACACTTAGACGATAAAAATAACCGTTTCATGATAATAAGAATAAAACGGAAGGCACGTTTCGATACGTGGTAACCTAAAACGCTAAAACGTCCCTAAAAATCATACTTTTAACAGCGCGAATGACGTAAGAAAAATAATTAAGTCCCACGATTAATTTTACGAATAAAAACAACTTTTTGCCTTCTTCTCTTTCGAACACATGAAATTTTGTCCGTACAACGTCGCACTGGTGCTAAACGGTCGCAGTTTAACGCATAGGAAGGCTGATAATAAACAGGAGGTGATCAAAATCGCCAATAAAATCACTAGAGTTGCCGCGAAGCCAGGCGTTGTCATGCAAATCAAACCACTGTTCGTTAGTTCCTCTTTCGCGGGGAAAATTATAGTCGGCGCTGTTGTAGCAGTGTTATTTTCGTCCAGGGAGAATGTCAGATCCCCTGTTGAGACCACCCTGATCACTCTGTTGACACCGACTTCCTTTTCAGGATCTGCTCCTACGGATCTTTTAACTCTCCGTTCATCTCTGGGTCTTCCACCGTTTAGATACGGATCTATAGCTAGAGGTGGTGGAGGAGGCGGGCCGTAGATATTCTCAGGTCCGCTGTGCCCCACTTCCAAAATCCCATTGCCCAACCCGTGCAGAGCGCTCGCGTCCGAGCATTGATCCGGGCAGTGGTGCCTGCAGATCTGAATCGTGCATTGGAAATGCACCTCCATGGAATCCGGGAATTTGAACGCTTGGAAATTCGCGTAGGACAATACTGAGGCGCTGGGACCGAAGTTTTTAATCTTGGTGAAGCGGGACATCAATTTCGGCCGGGTGACGCAACCTTTCTGATCGACCAATTGGATGGGAGCCCGCTTCCCGTCGTGCGCCATACAATTCCTGACCAACATATCGAATTTGCTGTCGTCATCTTTGATGGCCAACACCATCGTCATCGTCTGCCCGATCTTGACCAAGCCCGAGACCTCAGCGGCCCACGGACCTTTTCCCACTTGAATCTGCATCCAGCATCCTACATTATCCCCGGCGAAATCCGTCCTGATCACATCCAGCATATCGACGGGGAACGGCCTGAAAGTGACCGATTTCTCATATTGATCGTGCCAGGTGCAACGCAATTTCCTAGCTTGATCCCAGACTTCTTGTACTTGAGGATCGTACTGGATGACGATGATGTTCTCAAAGTAAGTCCCACTACCCGATTCAGCTCCATATCCGTATAGACCATTCTCGGTATTCCCTGTGGTACCGCAAGCGTGGATTCCGATTTCGAAATGGGTTGAAGTTCGACCCAAACCAGCCGGGAGATGTATACAATGTATATTGCTGTAGTAACCCTTGCTGAAGACGATCCCGTAGAAGGGTTTATCAAAGCCCACGTAGACTTTCATCAGATTCTTCTCGCATTTGACGTCTAACGAGATTATCTGGGGCATATCGGGTACTGGCGTGGGCCACGTGTCTCCTACGGTTCCATATTTATCCATCGCTTGTTTCTTCGGCAAGGGTGGCGGGGGGCCGTTGTACGAATCTGCCGGGAAGGGTTTCCCGTGATTGTTGCCGCGAGGCGGACCTCCGTTCCTTTGAGGTGCCGCATAATGTTGGGCGTTGTGAGAAGGAGCTGATTCTATTGAGTCTGAAGCGTCGGGTTTCGCTTCATCTTCCCTGTCTGAGGCTATGGAGTGTTCGTTTAGCTCCTCTGTGATGGGTACGGCTTCGATTACATCAACGTCTTCTGAGGTTGCTGTTCGGAACTGCGGAAAAAATTAGATAAAAGTAGATAATATTATACTCCAAAAAAAATAGATTTAGATATGGTCCGCAAAAACATGTGAAAAACTGACTTGGTTTTACGTGTAGAAGGTAGATCATTTAACTTTGGAAGCTCCTGCACACAAGCACAGCTGTATCTACAAACATTTATTTATTATTTATCCTTTGTAATAAATGCGCTAAGGGTGGAGTCCGCGGTAGTGGCTTACTAAAGTCCTAGTAGGTAAAGAAGGGAAGTATAAAGGAATTTAAAGGATGAAATTTATTTTCTTTGCTGAAACGGGCTCTGTACATAACAAAAAACAACTTTCAATAACGGGACTGAATGATTTAAAATCATTCGTTTCTATTGAAATGCCCTGTAAACAGTGCTCGAGTTTTATTTCTTTATTATAACATCAGTTAACAATCATTTAAAACATTTTTATCGCCCTCGCCTCCTAGATAATGAACAGAAAATAATTTTAGTATTCACAATTGTTTTCTTCCTTCCCCGAATAAGCTAAGAAAATTTCCCACATCCCCGATAATCTAAAGCGATTAATTTAATCGTTCGAAAAACATTATTAGTTATACAGGGTGGGCCACCACATAAACTAAAAATAAGATCCGAAAAGTTAAGGTTATTTCCATGAAAATACTACTTTCATCAGCTCGTGTTTTACAGAAATTTATCGGTTAATATGTTCAATTCGATTTTTATTATTTTGAAGCTAAAGTTTTCTGATTTCATTTTCGTGAATCCTTGTTTTTGATTTCCTACACATGTTCATATTTATTATTTATTTTTATTAGGTTGTTGGCTAGTTTAAAATTATTTCATTCAGTTTGGAATCGCTTGATGGCAGCACATTACAAAGGTTGATGTAAAATTAGGTTGACTAACTATAATATATATAAACAATGGTATAGGGAACCCTAACATATTTCGAAAGGGAATTAAATTCTACGTCGGATAGTATCATCAGATATAGGGCGTTCTATTTACGATAAGAAAGTTAATTTACGGCAAAAGTCATCAAACTTAAACAAGCGTTTATTAACACTCAGTATAACCGTGTGGCTAAAATTCCACTTCATTCCATTGCTTAGCCTCTTAGCTGAATGATGAATGTATAGGTAGATGTGTTTAACTTTAGATTACACAGTAAAAATCAAATTTAAATCTTGTACTGCAATTTCGTAAATTTTAAAATATCTTAAAAACCGATGGCTTTAGGAATATGGAGTATTACATAAACTTGCCCTAGTTTGGTCTTTAGATTCCAAATATGTCATTATATACTGGGTGTTACATTAAAAAAAGGTAACTTTGTTATGGAACTTTTTTCTGGAACACCCTGTATAATTTAAAATACTTTTAAATTGTACCTACAAAGGTCTAGCATTCATCTAAATAAAAAAAAAATGAAAAAATCCTTTGCTTTTCCATATAGAGCCCGCGCCATATGTGGTGGCCCAGCCTGTATAGTTTCGTCATTTGAAGTATTTTTAATTCCCTCCACCGTTGTAGAAAACAATAATTTCACCATCCAAAACACTTTCAACCCCACACGATCCTTTACAGACATGAATTCGTTCTTATCCACGGGATGATATCCACCCATAAATATTTTAAATTTCCCGGGTATCATCAGACATTTGAACCGCAACTTTGGTCGGTTAGATTCGTACGTCACAATTACAATATAAATCAAGTTAACTCCGAAATGACAGTTCGTAATTTATATACCGTTTCGCATTTGAAATTCGTGACTTTTCAACACGCTACCATCCAATCTACCGCGAGATGAATTATTATACAATGGTCTAATAACGTCTTACGTCATGCGTCGCGTTCCGGTAGCGCAACATCCCGTAATAATAGGAAATTGCAATGCCAAGAGCACGAACCGTCGTTATTAAAATTGCAAAACTAGTAGGAGAGGAGCTTACGCGACTAATGAAAAAAAAAAAAACGATATACCTTTGATATTCTATGCGCATACGCATCGGATAAACTTGTTAATATAGTTTTTTCCACGCGGCGTTTGAATTTATTGAATCGTCCGTCGAGGCGAAATAGGTCGGTACAAATTCTCAACTAAAGTGACAGACGAGTCGTCGAACGTGTCTATTTGGTAAAAAAAAAATCGTATGGTTATAAATATGGATTAAATACGTCCATTGCGTCGGCAAACATACATTAATATTTTATAAAGGTGATGATTCAATCCCGCCTGACATAGAGATAGAATTAATTTGTCATAAGAAATGTTTCTTTGAGATATATTAGTTATACGCGTGTATCTATCGTTGTACGTTATATACATCGTTCGATGTTTGCAGTGTGTTAGTAAAAAGAGAGGCGGTTAGTTAATTGTGGCCGATTGACCCTGTCCTTGTACATCCGTTAGCCGTACAGGGTCAATCACGAAGATATACTACTTAAAGTTGTATGTGATACCGACGCATAGGTATAGCGTTCACCTAGTTTTTTTTTGTTTTTCTATAGTGTAGTGGTAGTAGTGTATATATATATTCTTCCTTTCTCGACTAGACATGCAATTATATAATCGACAAGTAAATGAGTGGATGTGTTTACAAAGAAAAATTAAAATTGATAGATAAACATTCATCGTGTGCTTTAAGAGAAGAACAAAATTTTGACGTTGGTACTGCTGCGCCCTCGTCACATCTAAGTCAAGTTTAGGGATTGCATAAACGGCTGAAAACTGTGAAATGAAATAGCGAATCTATTAAGAACAAACAAATTACTTGTCGTGGAGGTATCCAGTTTGAATGGTTCCCTCAAACTGACGAAGTTCTAGGAAGGAATTGAACCCTCTCTTAGTTGTAGTTTAACAGCTTTAGTTCAGATCTAGGTGACGTTACTAATAGCATCACTTCTAGTAAAAGTACTGATAAAACATGTATTCCTAATGTTGCTATAAATGACGAGAATACTGAACCACAGAAATTAAATCAAAAGACGTAAATACAGAAGGAATATAACTAGGGCAGCTGTCAGGGTGACAAATATTGATGAGGAAACATTGGCGGAAATGAGGGATACGTACAGGGTCACAAAAAGGAATTGACCAAACCAATATGAGCAGCCAAAAAGAACTACTGGGGCGACCTATGCGTTGAACTATGCAACAATATATGGATGATGCGTACAAAATTGTTGTGAAGAAACTGAACCAACTGGCACCGTATGAGATAGATACGGAAAAGAAAAATCAGATCTTCAGGGAGCTCTTTCCACCTGCACGCTGGCAGTGGGTAGAAGGAAAAGTTGTCACTGATGTTCAGAAATTCACGATGGAAATACCGCCTGAAGCAATTAAACTAATGGCAAAAGATCGGCCAGACTTGCTTTCGGATGCCATGAATGAACTTCTAGAATCGCAAAAATTCCCAAACAGCTGGAAAATAGCAAGGGAAAAAATGGAAAATCTCCTGAACTGCCCAGCTCTTTCAGGCCTCCCTGCATGTTGAATACTATAAGCAAGTTGTTGGAAATTCTAATCAGAAATAGACTGTCCAAAGAACTGGAAGAAGGTGAGAACTTTCACGATCATCAGTATGATTTTCGGAAGGGAAAATCGGCTATTCAGACCTTGAAAGCGACTTTAGAGGCGATACGGATATGTGATACCAGATGGTGTGCTCTCATAACGATCGATGTCAAGAATGCTTTCAATTCGGTCAGTTACAGACTTATAATTGAACAGCTACGTAAAAAAAAAACATTTCTAGTTATCTCATTAATTTCATATCGAGTTACTTGACGGGCGGAGAAATATAATTTGATAAGGCATACTGCTGGTAAGGATCGATCCTTGGTCCGACGCTTTAGAACGTACTTCATGATGGGGTGCTGAGTTTGGAGTCGAGGGTCGACGCAACCACCATCGCTTTTGCCGATGATTGAGGACGAAATGAAGACGTTCTCATGAGGAATGGTAATAGATGCCTCGAACAGATAAGCGAGTGGATGAAGGAAAACTGAAATGACCCTGGCTACTGGGAAGATGAGGCAGTGATTGTTAAGGGCGCAAGAAGTAGAGATCATATTATTTTCATGCTGGATAGTGCGTCAATTATTACTAGCAAGGCCATTAAGTATTTACAGTAGCATTACAATCGATGAGAAGGGTAACTTGAGACTGCACCTTCCGGATGGGTGACGACTATCAGGGCCGATCAGCGTTTGGCTGCAATCAGCAGGATTATACCAAATGTAGGTGGACCAAGAAGTACAAAGAGAGCGGTCCTATGTGGAGCGCTTCACAACAACTGGATTGATGCCATAAATGATGCTTATGGGACTCTGTCGTCAGTTGCATTGCCGATAAAACTGAGAATGAATATTCACATTCAATTAAATCACTTTCCGTTGATTCAGTTTCTTCACCACGAAAGAATACACGTACATATTTATACAGTTGAAATTTTGTCCTTGTTTCACCGCTAATTACGTTTCCAAAGATTTCCAACCAAAGACTAAAGGTATTATCATTGAAACACATTGAACTAACCCGTGTAGATGGCAAAAGTGTAGTTAACAGATTAGAATAAGCACTTCAAACGCTCAATTTCGTTATTTAGGTTGTAAATTTACTTGTTAAAGCACAAAAGCACACAAAACTTTGTAGATATACTCCAGAAACATATCTATGTCAACGCAAAAAAAAAAAACATGATAAATTCTGTAGGTTACCATGTCAATCATTCAATAAGGCGAGGACTACCAATAGGATTTTAGTTTGTGACGTTAAATTTATGGTATAAATATTGTGTCAATTATTACAAAATTGTTCTTTGGCTATCTGAATATAATTTACAATTCAAATAAAGTAATTTTATTCGTGCTGTCATTTAACTCATCTAACCGCGGATTATGTTGTAAAACTTCCCGTTCTTATTATGCAAGTTTTCAAGTGCGCGCAATCTATCGAAATCAGCTGGCTGAGCACTTGCGTTTTCGGTTCATTTGCTTCTCGGAACCGACGCGTCGAAAATTCGCCGGTCTCTCCAGACCTCTTTGATCGAATCGGCGGCGTTTCGCTTGCAATCTGTCGACCCGAAAAACCGACCGTATTCGGAACGCGTTGCGCCAGGCATTAGACGTTACACGGCGCGCGTTTTACACATCTCTCCTTGTAGGTCAAGTACGACCTCCAGCGTTGGTCAAAGAACAGTTAACGGGCCCGGGCCACCTCGAGGCGTTCTGCTGTTCTCTAGCGCTGAACTGCTCCACATCGCGTTTTAATTAAACTCCGACAATCCGCGCGACCCGAATACGAAAATGAAGGTAAAAATTCGGTGGAGAATATTTCATTATTATGCGTACTCACCCGTTGATGAAGGAGAAATAGCAACAGGAGGACTTGCAACCGCATTTCCTTGACGTCTTCACGACCGTTTGTGTGTTGAAGAAAGCAGATTCTATTCTAATCGCGCAATTCTGAAAATGACAGATTCACATAAATAAAATTTGAGGTTAGTTTATTCATTGCGAGGAAATGCACTATAAAATGCTGTCCGTGCAAGTGAGAATGACACATGTTCATATTTATGCCATATTTATGGCGAGATGTAAGCAAGTATGTCAGCAGGTTGACCGGCTGACGATGTACGATGCAATACCCCACAATGAGCGTGAAAAAATCTATTATACATAGGTATGTATGTACGTGTTTGCTTAAACGATTATCGCAAATTGACCGGCAACAATATTGCCATTATGCAAGCTTTCTCAATTGTAAGGTGAAAAAAGTAATTCCATTCGCAACGCATCTGGGTATAAACCTAATACAGAGTGAGCAACCGGATGTGACCACCACGTGACCTCAAATTTTAAGGTGGCAACATTGTTAAGTTGGTAGTACAAGATATGTCACATTACTGATTTGTCAATATGTTTATAACTTAACCTTAAAATAAGACGTGCCATATATTTTTTTCCAACACGTTAAATGTCAAATGACAGAACGTAAACAACAAGCAGAGCAGTAAACAGTAAAACAAAAAAATACACTTTTTCTGTGGCGTTCGTGATCACGTGGTGGTCACATCCGGTTGCTCACTCTGTATTATATCCTGTCCTTGTTAAACTATCACAAAAAGAAATATAATATTGACACTATCCTACACACTCGATCTTCGGTACTTCGGTATTGTTCGCAAATTTCCGTAAATAGAAAGCCGCAAAACTTAATTGTCGCCAACATATACTAGATTAAATAATAAAAATTCCCAATTTCTTTTTCCTTTTTACATTTTTATTCGTTCACATCATCTGACGCACTCCGTGCGAGAATAACTCGCAGAGCCCTACTTTTATGTCAGACACTACTTTGACATATGTGAGCAAGCGGATTACGTTTACGCGCACCGCTTTACTTATGTAGCTTATGCGGCAAGTTGAGTAGGTTAGTTAGGTCTTGCCGAGTTCCTGGTAAAAAACGGACAGACTACCAATACGTATAGGAAAAGAGTACCGTTCAACTGCTATCTTGTAATGTATATCATGTTCTTCTGGGTCGTCAAATTCCTCTCTGGATAAGTCTTGTAAGATTTATTGGCCGATTGAAAAGTCGACGGGATCAAATATTGAAGTATGTGTCACAGTATCGTTAAAAGTTGAATTAAATAGAAACTAAACATGTTCTACTACAACTAAACTTGCTCCCAGCCCTTATGATTGTAAAAAATTATCGATTTGGACGTCGGGCACGATGAAAAATTACGGTTAAATTTAAAATTACTTGTCGAATTGTTGCCGCCAAATCTTATGTTTGCCGGAAAATCTGTGATACGTGAAAATAAAGTTATGGATATTTTCAAAGAAACCACAAATATAATCAGGTAAATTGAACAGTTTATAATAAAAATAAATATATAAACACATTGGTAAATCGTAATTCAACACAAAAAGCAGTAAAATCAACTCTTTTAACAAAGAAATGGTTGACTTAACCTATAATTATTGAATTCGAGCTCTGTTTAATTGTTAAACGAAGTAAAATTAAGATTTCGGGGAAAAAAAACACTAATCACTTTCGGGTGGGTTATCTTTACTAAATGATTTTCTTGTTAATACATTTTTCTTAACTCTTTTAATGACCCATATTTTAATGCGTCTATTTACCCACGCTATTTCTTTTTGTGCCTACCTCTTTAAATTTTTTTAAAACAAATTTTCTTTCCCATAGGTTACTTGTATTCCAAACAATCATATCCCGTAGAATTGCGTTCGAAACTGAGTCAATCCCATCGACTTCATGCAGGTCCTTCGGAGAATCTTCCGGCTTAACGTAACACAATTAAACTATTCATTTCGTTCAGTTATTGTTCCTTTTACGTTAATTTTCCATAATAAGTTTCAATAAGTAATTAATTACAATATTTTTTTGATAATTCAGCTTACCGGTTTCTATACAAAATGATAAGAGTTAGCTTTTCTATTTTCTCGCTAGATGTCGGCAACTTGACAGATATATTTTTAAATTAAATTTTATTTGAATCTTTTAAAATTTGTTATCTGAATGTAAAGAAAACTGTAACTTGGAACATGCTTTAATAAAATAATGATTCACATTTCTACTTGATTGTGTTTGTAACATTTTGGAACCATGAAAATTATTCTGATTTTAAAATTGTAGTTTCTTAGATAAATGTATTTAATTTTGTATACTAAATATTTGTTTTATATTTATAATGGTCCGTTAGATAATTATATTACATTAAACTTGTTTTTCACTATCGATAATTACGATTCTATGGCAATGAAGCTAGTAAACACAGTGTTTTTCTATTTCGCACAAAGAATGAACACTTTGTGTAATTATTTTGACGAAAAACAGTGTCACAAAGTTCCACATTGTGCAATCAAGTGTAGGGACTTTTTATGCGAGGTTGGTATGACATTTGTTGAGGAGATGATAATTTATAACCGACTGCAGTTATAAAATGAGCATTATTATGTGTTGTTATCTAATAAAGTCTACATTTTGTGAATTAATTCTAAGTAATTCTTAATAATTATGGCATAAAACAAATCGTAAGAATTTTACGTCTATAATATCCTATTTTGTCAGTTAGAAAACCAACCTGAAAAAGGGTTTTCTCTCCTCACTAGGGTTACCAGATCAAAAACTAACAATATAGCCAATAGCTAACAAACGGAAAAAATATAACTAACACCAAATCTTTGCATTTTTATTATTAACACAAAAAAATATAATAAATAAATATGTTTATATTCAAAATTCAAAAATAAAATCTCTTAAAACAAAATGCAATATGCAATGATTAAGCTACAGGGTGCAGAAATACAACTTGCGAATAACTTGAGGATTGGTGGACGGAACCAAGGCAAGACATTTTTATGCTTATAAAGAGTGCATCAAAAAAGTCCAATTCCTCTGATAAAAATAAAAGTTAAACCCCTTGGAGTTAGGCAACTTCTCCACACATAATCATCAAATACACTGCCGATTAAAACAGAGCATATTAAACTTTTTAAATTAATTTGACAGTTATCCATTCATCTACACAAAATAACGGTAAATCAGCATTCCTAACCTTATTTTTTGCTACTGCCAACATAAACCAATAACCATTTCAGTAGCACTAAGAACACAATTTTATTTATTTTTACAATTTGTTGGTACCACTAAAATGTGTTTAAAAATAGTAACGAACAAATTAGCGATTAGTAACCTTAGATCATACCTGCATATACATTAGATGTCATACAATAATACAGACGTTTGTGATACCAACATGTACTTAATGACCCTTTTATCTGTTTCTCTTCACATTATTGAAATAATTAATAGTGCTATCTTTGTTTGTACCCCGGAAGAGCCGAGTATGTGCAATCAGGTCGTAGCGTATGTTCGTTTCTCAACTTCATGTGTCACGATTGACATTCGTATCTATTGTATTCATAACTTATATGCATTTTGGCAAGAATTTTATTTGTTTCTTTGTGTTTTTAGGTAATTTCATCACACCTCGCTGCATATTTTATTTGTCAATAGGGTTTAAATTTGCAATCCAATCCTTATTTAACAATTTCATGGTTAGGTTAATATAAAATTCGCACTAAAGTCAATTTGAAATTTACATCTTCTCGGATCTGATAGACATGCGATCTGCAAGACAGGATAGTGAGTAAGATAGATCGGGATACCTAGAAGTTAGTGTGAAAAGGAAGAGTACAGTATGTCGTAAATATATCGGTAACAGTTGGGAAAGTATATCGTTATTCATATAATATACATATGATCTAATTTAGTAACCCAATCTGACAACCATGGTCTTCACTTGCCCTACACCACCCTACACTAACCATAGTTTTATGGTTATGTTACTTATAACTCTAATCAAAATCGTAAGTGTAAAATTGTTGATAGTGTAAAACGCGGAGTAACATCTGTAAAACATCAGTAAAAATCGTAGCAAACAAGAAATGATAGCGGTAAATTTATAATCTAGATTTTACATTAAAATCCAATCTTAACACGCCTATGTAAATAACGCTTGATTAAACCTACTTCTTGTGTATAAAAATCCGTTCTATTTGCATTTTACAAGTGTATATGTAGTAACCTCACTTCATTCATAAATTCTTATTACAATCCTTTGCTGTTGTTACATGATGATGCATATAAATACAATCCGGGCGCAATATTTATCGCACGTGAGAAAAAGCGTACCCAAGATTTATCTACTACATGCATTTGACGACCGAATCGACTGAAAGGCCCATAACAATGACCGGATCATCGCGTTCTCGAAAACAGGTAGGCCTTGACACAAAGAGTCGCCGTCTGTATGTTCCGTGTTTTCCGTATCGCTAGAAATACTGAAATATGATACGTTCCATCTCACGCGTTCTCATGGCTGATGCGTAAGGTCTGAGATGCGAACGGAGATGTGACTAGCGCGATGTGTCTCTGATAGTTTCAGAACGAAAAATCGGCGACTAGCTGTCTGTTGTTGCAGGTTCATGGAACGTATAGGAAGATTTCGGTCAGTGGGTAAAATGCTTCGAGTGCTGATTGTCGTGTAAAATATATTTTCAATATATATAGGAAATTTACTAATTCGTAGTTGCATATATTTATGTCATCATGGTCGATTGAACTCGTGAAATTAATCGAGTCTCGTGAAATGGTGTGTGGAGTAATTTGCATCAGTACTTTCACTATTTCCCGTAAATGTATAGTAGCTGAGGTTTTAACTTTCTAACTTCGACTCTGATGTAATTTAACTAGTATACTATAGATTTACCTATTTAAGGAATCATCTGTCGTTGATTCTATTTGACGTTCTTAACCTTCAAATTCAAATTGAATAACTGTCAAATTTGACAGGTAAGATTGAGATGAACAAGGTGACAATGTTTAATAGCTAAAAATCACTACATTTACAGCATTTCCTTAAAAGGAGAAAAGAAAAATGTGAACTTACCAATGTATTTTGGCGGGTAATTTAAATTCGAATCCTCCAAGAGACGATTGTACACTTATTCTGATGTTAATTATCGGACACTTCCTCCTATCGCTTCTAATAAGTTCCAAATGCACTTTATTTACTATTTATACTATCGAAATATTTCATCTGTACACCGGTAACTTGTCGGTATCGTCACACTAAGTTTTGACGCAATAGGCTCTTCTCGCCTCGTGTTTCGGCTAAAGAATGCCATCCACCTGTCCATCTAGACGCAAGTGGCGGCCCCACTACCACCGGCGCGTACCATTGAGGACCCGGGTCTTCGCTGGAGGTGCCTCGGACGCGGTGGTACACGCCTCCTGACCCAGACAAGCAATCGGCGTCCACGCTGTTACAGTTATACATTTTACGTTGAAACGAGACGCGCCGGTATGCGTCTTCCAGCACGCGCGCTCCTCTTCGGCGTCCAGATAGGCGAAAATAAGTAGGTGAGCGTTGCAGATCCTCTATAGGCAGGTATTTCCGGCTGCAGGTGGTGGAATTGTGACCATTTCCGTTGTAAAGGTATCGGAGAAGGTAACCGGAGATGGATAGATTATGCGCGTGTGATGTAATGTTAGAAATAATGCGAGATGATGAATTCTCATCTTCGTTGGTTATGAAAGATTATATATTGTGATATAATTATCTCACAGGTCATTACAAATTATTTAATTTTCAAAATTAAATACAAACATTTATCTAAGACACTGCAAATATGTTAGTAATTTTTAAAAATCAAAATCTAGAAATACAATCAGGCAGAAACGTGAATCATTATTTTAATAAAGCATGTTAGAAGTTACATTTGATTATATATACAGGGTTAGTAAAAAGTCCCGGAACGGTCGAATAACTTTGTTATTTGAAAATTATGATTTCTGAAATTTGGTATGGGGGTATAGTTAATATAAATGCATTTTATGCAATACAGTTAATATTTTTTTCACTTTCGGTTTAATCGGCAATACGTCCAATTTTTTTTTTAAAATGGAACGCCCAGATTTTTTTAACACTTTTGAATGCAAAATAAAAAACTACGTTCAGGAAGTATTAAGATGTTTATTTTTATTCACAAGAAAACAGTTAAAAAAATTAAAAAAGTGTCCTAATACAGAAAAATCAAGATACCCGTCTATTCAGGTTGCGATTACAATAATTGTTCAAAATGCTCTTCATTTACAATTTGACAAAAATGTAAACGGTCAGTAAAATTTCTTATTGAATTTTGTATTTGTTCTGCAGTGATGCGATTGGCTTCTTGAACTATTCTCTCTTCCAATTGTTCAAGATTATGGGGACGATTTTTGTACACTTGACATTTCATGTGACCCCAAAAGAAAAAATCTAATGGCGAGAGATCTGGCGAACGTGCTGGCCATTCGATTGCTCCTCTACGTCCGATCCAACGTCCCGGAAAAATTTCATTCAAATAATCGCGGACATTATGGGCAAAATGGGGGGGGAGCTCCATCTTGTTGAAACCAAAAATGTGCATTAGGGTGATCACCTATGTTTGCATTTGGAAAGAGGGCCGCAAGTGCTGGAACAACCTCATTTCGCAATAAATTTAAGTAGACGTTGCCAGTTAAATTTCCTCTTATAAAAAATGGTCCTACGATGTTGTTTCCAACAAGACCAGCCCAGACATTCACCTTTTGAGGACGCTGTGTATGGACTTTTTCAATCCAATGCGGATTTTCAATTGACCAGTAGCGACAATTATGTCTGTTCACAGTGCCGTTGAGACAAAACGTTGCCTCATCTGAAAAAATGATGTGATCTAAAACATTAAGCTGCTGCTCGATCAATTCCGTCATTGTTTCGCAAAATTGTAGTCTACGATCTGGATCATCTTCAGTTAACTCATGGACGGGATACATTTTATAGGCTTTCATTCTTGCTGATTTAAGAATCGTATGAGCAGATTTTTGAGAGATCTCATGAATTTAACCTAATTCTGTTGTGGACACGTGATGATTTTCTTCCACTGTAAGTAACACATTCAAACTAGTTTCTTCATCTGTTGCTGTTAATGGACGTCCCCTTCTAGGTAAATCCTTCACCTGACGAAAGACTTCAAACTTTTGAATTGTTTGGCATACCGTACTTTTACTAATGTGACGATCCGGATAAACAGTATTAAACAAAATACGAACCTCTTCAAAAGAACGTTGACGATCACCGTACCCACGCATCATTAATATCTCAATTCGTTCTGATTCAGTAAGTTTTTCTGCCATTTTCAAATGTGTCAATGTTTAAAATAAGTAAATTTATAGCGATGCAAAAAGTAGAACGCTTTTAAAATTGTCAAATGTGACGGCAAAAAGAATGCAAACACTAAACAACAACTTTTTTCAAAGGTACCTTGATTTTTCTGTATTAGGACACTTTTTTAATTTTTTAACTGTTTTCTTGTGAATAAAAATAAACATCTTAATACTTCCTGAACGTAGTTTTTTATTTTGCATTCAAAAGTGTTAAAAAAATCTGGGCGTTCCATTTAAAAAAAAAAAGTTGGACGTATCGCCGATTAAACCGGAAGTGAAAAAAATATTACTATATTGCATAAAATGCATTGATATTAACTATACCCCCATACCAAATTTCAGAAATCATAATTTTCAAATAACAAAGTTATTCGACCGTTCCGGGACTTTTTACTAACCCTGTATACATTACATTGCTGAAGAATTCTTATTTTCGTCTTATAAACTGTTTAATTTACCTGATTATATTTGCGATTTCCTTGAAAATATCACGCAGCAACATTTTGATTTGAATTGATATCATTATTTCAATTTTCTGAACCTCTCGCGGGCCGGGGTTGCCCATATATGATTTAAACTGTAAAAGAAATGGAAATTAAATTTAAAAAGCCAAGGGGCCGCAATATTTTTGCAGATTTCATGTCAAACGGTTCTAGCCAAATACAAAAAGTCGTGTAGGGTTGTCAACACAAATTATAGTGAGAAAATATATTCAATCCAGATATTGATAGATGATGGCTAGCGGGAAACTTCAAACTAAACAATTGTTTTCTTTTTTCTTATTTGTAACTTCAAACGACTTTTATTACCGATTGAGCAACCGGATGTGACCACCACGTGACCTCAAATTTTAGGGTGGCAACATCGTTAAGTTGGTAGTACAGGATATTGGAATGTAGAATTTTCAAATCCAGACGCATAAACGTTTTGTTGTTGTTTTAAAGCGAAACGTTTAGCGTCAAGTTTTCCAAAACAATACGGGTTAAAAAAAAAATTTTAAATCTAAAAGATTTCACATTGTTCACAGCGAGACGCGTTTAAAAAATAAAAATTTAAAAATGAAAAAAATATATCCTTCATATCCTTTTGTCTGTTTGCATTACATCAGAAACCGCCAAATATGAAATCTGCCATTACACTCTACAGGTGTACCAATTAATTTGATCTCACCGCAAGGATTCTACAATTGAAAAGACATAAAACATCCTGACTAAATGTCACACGGGTAAGATTCTTCATATTAGAAGCACAAACACGTTTTGTTTTTATTTCAGTGTATGTACCAGAACTATGGTAACACAAATTGACACTTCCGTTAACACCAACGAAACTAATTTGTATTCCAATCAATTACAAAGCACAGACATGTTGGAATATACCTCTTTTAATAATGATACCACAGGACAATTATTGTTTGCACGTAGCAAAACACTTGTTAGCTACTTGCACTTGGTATTTTAACAATTTATACATAGTAGCCTCGTCCTAATAAAAAAAAAAGAGGAATTAAGGACAAACTATACATTTGCATTCTCTGTTTTAGAAATGTAAATAAGAAATGATTCATCCAAATGTTATGTTGTTACTTACAAGTTAGGAGTCACAATATGGAAGAATTATTGGTGTCTTATTCGGTATGGATAGCATATGGTAATAGGTAATATATAAATATATTTTGAGGGCAATGTTTGGTGAGGAATAAATATTTATAGATGCTAAAAAAATACGTTGGTGAATTCTGAGTGTTGCCATGAATAGGTTTTTAATATTCAAAATTTAAGGATCAATGAATGAAAATGAATCCGGAACCATCACTATAAAGTAAAAATTTTGATAAGAAAAGTTTTTTATTTTTCTCCAAAATTAAATATGAAAAGCAAATTTTTACGTTTAAAATTGATTGTATCATCAACAATGCCCAGTATATATTTGGATTAAGAACTTTGGTGTTCTCTGTGTCCACTAAGTTATTATGTACTCTCTGACCCATATTCTTCTGACCGTCGACTGTTTTTAAGGTCACGGTCAGTAGATCCATGGCGGATGAACAACTTTTTAACACTACGCTAGATGCTGTCTACATCACACGGCATATACTACTATCCACGTATTATTTCTTCGTGTATATCATGTTATGTAATGTTAAAAGTAAAGACTGTCTTCTTGATATATAATAATAGAAATTTATTTTCTTCATCTAAGATTCTTACAACCATTATGTGCAGGATCTACACGATGAGATGCTGATACTTACAAAAGAATTTTATATACATCTATATACACTATCATTGTTCTTGCTGTAGAGATTATTAGCCATTAAATAATTTTTCATATTACGTCAGATTTATTTATCGAATCTTGTTGATGCATTTGTCTAAAACCTAGAATTTTAAAACGATTAACTAACATAATTTACATAGCTTTACAGTTAAACAGAGCTCGAACCCAATAATCATGGGTTAAGTCCACTATTTCCTTGTTAAAAGAGTTGATTTTACTGTTTTTTTGTTGAACCACGATTAACAATTGTGTTTATACCGGGTGTCCAACCTAAGATGCAACGGTTCCTAGCCAATTTATTATTGCCTTTTTGAAAGAAATTTTCAAATAAATGTTGCCTCGAATCATATTCTACATATGCTAAAATTAGTTTCAGTAATGCCGGACTTCCGGTTGTACCGGAAGTAGATACTAACTTTATTATTTTAAATGGAACATCCTGTATATTATTGCACTTTTGGATTCCTTGTTAAATTTAAATAACAATACGTTAGGGATACGTTGGGGCTAAGTTGTACCGTTTCCGAATTACATGACGTTTTTCGAAAAAAATGACATTTGCAGTGTCGTCGGTGTTTGGAAATACCTCAGGAAATACGAAAGTTAGAAAGATGCGGTTCTCGGTTTTGCTTAGCCATGAAACAGCACACGTCTTTTATTTTAAAATTGTTGCGTTTAAAATACAGCGTTATTAACTAGGGATCTGTAATTTTCGAACTCTAAAATCATGGATAACTTTTTAAATTGAACGGTATAGCAATTTTTACATAAATGTGTTATATTTGCGGGATCAAGGTAGTAATACGATGTATATTTTATTACTTTTTTATTCATGTGTACAAGATAACCGTTACAGTAATATGGCGCGTAGTGTAACACACGCAACACACGTGTCGATCCTCTACGTGTAACCACGTGTAACCCACAGCGTAACCCTGCCGGTCATTATCCCTATTCCTAACCCAACATACAGGTAACATAATACACTGCTTATATAATATACTATAATATAGTATAACATCCCTTCACGTTGTAGAAAGAAAACAAAAACAAAAGTTACAAATCTAATCTATTTGGTTTCTTTATAACTCTACTTGATTTCCTCACCTTATACGGACTTCCAATTACTTGAGATGGTTCTGAGTGAGAGGTACTCGGTTCCTCAAGTGGTCTCTACTCTGGGCAAGGCATTGGTTTTTGATTCGTTTCTATTTGTTCTGCAGTTTGTGATTTAGAATTACCAATTTTTTGTGCTGCTATTACAACAAGTTCATCCGGTATTTTCTCCTATCTCTCTTATCTGATCTATGTGTCTCTTTATGATATTTCCGTTATCCAACTTTACCAAATAATGTAATTTCCCCAAAATTTTGAATATCTCCCCAAAAGACCATTTTTCGTTTGTATAATTCCTGCACGCAACCCTCGTACCCATTTCTAAATTTCGATTTCCCTGAATAGTATAGGTTCTTTCTTTAACTAAGCTTGGTTTAACGCAATCTAGTCGCTATTTAATTTCTCTGTTCATTAACATGGATGGACTTTGGTTAGTTTCCAAGGGTGGCATTTTCCGGTATTGCAAAAGTAAATTGCATAGCTTATGATTTAGAGACAATTCCCTACGATCGTAAGCCATGGACTTTAAGGAATTTTTCAAAATTTGGACGAATCGCTCCGCCTGTCTGTTTGTCGCAGGATAAGGCGCGGACAACTTTTGCTTAATGTTGTTTTCCTGTAAAAATGTGTTAAACTCTTTAGAAGTAAACTGCGTACCATTGTCGCTCCGTTTAAAATAATAAAGTTAGTATCTATTCCAATGCCAGTCGTCGAGTACTAATGTTCGGATCTTCAGCTACTCTATCGAGAATTTGTTCTTCCATCTCTGCGTTCACGACACGATGAGGGCCACGATTCGCACCTAAAGGAACAAACCTGCCAGTTTCACGGAGAGTTCTTTCCACCCTCGCAAAAGTTTGTCGGTTAGGTGTACGACGGTTCGGATAGCGCTCAGCGTACTCTCGGACACAGGCTCGAAGTTTATCGCGACAAAAACTCATAACTTTGACCATATCGGTCATTTCTTCGTTGGAGAAAGCCATTCTTAAAATTTCAAGTAAACGTCAAGCTAAAAACGTCAACTATTATTTTTTATGACATTGATGTCATAGCTTGAATACTTGTCACAGTAATGGAAGATTGGTACTTTTCCCGAGATAGGAGAACATTTTTTCTGCCTAAACGGCGCATCGGGCGAAACTTTACAAAGAGATCGAAAATGTTCGGAAATAATCAGCGCATCACCAGAAAAAAAATCGTTTTATTTTGCCCCGTCATTAAATTTTTCTGCACATTTTTGTACCATGATGGATAAGAAATTACCACTTACCTCTTGCGGATGGACATGAACGTTTCATCTAAACAAGCCTTGCAATGTTGAAAAAATGCACATCCGGTTTTATTTAAATACATCCAGCCGTTTTCAAGATATTGCAAAAAACATTTAATTTTCTAAGAGTTTTGACCATCAACAGCGGTCAAACCAGACACTTTTTCATAATGGTTGTCGTACCAAATCTTCATATTTTCATCCAAGGAATACCGTGATACCATTTTGGCCAGACAATTCTGGGACACCCTGTATATAACGGGTGTTCGTTTAGAAACATTAAGTTATCTGTAATTTTTTGATAGAATCCGCTTTGACAAGCAAAATAACCTACTTTAGCGGTACAAGTTTGTTAATTTTCTAATTATTTTCATTTCATCGCCTTTTTTAGCCATTCCGCACAAATCAGAAGTTTTCATAGCTAAACAAAGAATTATTGTGGTTTCTTTAGAACAAAGAACTTTATTTTGCTCTTTATCTAATGGTTCCTTTCAATTTTCATTGATTCTTTGTGAAAACTAAATGGTTAACGATATCGGATAAAAATTTTAGAACGATTTATTGAACAACTGATGATATTGAAAGCAAGAATTTTTTTTCTTTAAATTGAAATACAAAATCGAAACTATTATAGCACTAACAAAAATCGATACCCTAAACAACACTAAACATAAACCCATTAAGACTCCTACACGATATTTCCACTTGAGCGAAATAAAATTATATTACGTACTCCTCAAGACTAGAATTGTTGCTTTGAAATGAAGAAACGTAAAAATCTGATCTGTGACACCCATCGTTCAAGACAGTATAAAGATGCAACATAATTTACTGGGTCAGTAAGTTGAACTTCCATCGTCTCGTAGAATGTCAGTTGACCTTGACTGACTTGCCGGACGGTTGGCAATAGCCGAAGAGGTTTCGGGGATTCGTACAGCAGTCCATCGATCTTTATCGATTTCAAACGCTGGTACGGCCGCGGTCAATAAAATCGTCGCACAGTGGTTCGGATTAAAAGAGGTCACGCAGAAGAAAATTGGAGAGAATGCCCGTTCTATCTTTTTTATTGACCGTTAAATAAAAGCCGTCTTGTTCTGTATCTTTACTATTCTCGAAATATATATGCCTTTAGCGTACTCATTTTTTTTTCCAATCAGGATGGAATCGGATGGAAAGGAGACGAGGATTTGAACTGGGTGGTATTTTAAATTATAACGTTATCTGTATACGCTGCGGTGTAAAGAATTTTAATAGGTCAAAAAAATACGTGACATTCCTTAAAAAAGAAATTTTCATATACATAAGTTTTTATATAGGAATCATGTAAGTAACGGGACAAATATTTTAAATACTTGGTACGTAATAAATATCTGTCAGATTAATAAAGAATAACATACATTCCAACTAAGAAACTCCAAAGGAAATAACAAATATATTTCCATATAAGCTACTTTATAACGACGTGGATATATGAGAATTTCAACAACGCCATCTATCAGAAAAAATATGAGCTAATAAATGCTTCTTTTTACTTAGTAATATAATAAAATCTTTCAAACTAAAATATTTAAATCTAAACCATTCATAATTATCCCCTATGTTAATTAAAAAGATTTTAATGAAACTGACTTTCTCACTATTTTTTAAAGCAATAACTATCGTAAAATACCTCCTCTCAAAAAAGAGCACCTATAGATGGACGGATATAAGTATGTATGTACCACTAAATACGTACATAAATAAATTGCCTTAATGGAAAAAAGTATGTTAAGCTAATATTAGAACGCTCGTAAAGAAAAAAAAAACACGCGTAGGACTACGACTACACAAACTTTGTTTACTCGAGTATTATTATGCGATACTGGGTTACCAAGAGGTGAAAAAAAAAGAAGTTAAAACTCCGAAAATAGGTACATACCGATTTTCTTCATCGTTAAAACGGCCTAAGCACACATCGTATTTACTATTTAAACATTATTTGTGTTATTGTATTTTAAGTTGACCGTCACGTCGAAAACTCGACAATTATTTGGAACAAATGTGTATATGTATACCGGCTGCGCCTATAATACCAGTCGTGCATGTTATAAATGCGGACAAACGAAATTTAGCATTTAATTAGATGCAAATCCGTAACTTATCGGGTTAAGTTTCTAGTTAATATGGCGGCACGTACGATAAACGTGACAAGCCCATGAAACAATCAAAAGCGCATGACCAACAAATAATACATTTTATTATCTCAGAGTTGGTGTTAAATAAAATACAATGTAAGCTTTTTAAAACCTAGCATAGACTAGTATATACTTCAAAGCAAAATTATAGAGAATTGCATACTTAACTATGAAAAATTGACAACTAACTTCATTGCAGTGTTGCCAGATATGCCGGTAGGTATTAAATCGGTGTTTTGGCAAATGGTAACACTGTATTATTTTTTTTTTAATATAATTTAGAAAATCCGAAAGTTGAAAGTTTCGAATTAGTTTTAAAAATGATTTTTATGTTGTATTTGGATAGGATTCTCCCTATACGGTCGGTAACAAGTTGAATTTAGGGGAGATAGGCTATGGATTGGTAGGGAGTGACTTGTGTTTTGGATATAGATTACGAAGCTGTCATCAATGTATCTAAACCGGCATTTAGGTTTCTGTAAATAGGAAATTATGACTTGTTGTTCAAATCCTTTCATAAAAATGTTAGCTACAACAGGAAAGAGAGGAGAAGCCATAGCTACACCTACCACGTGTTCATAATTCAATTGAAATTTCACTACAAGAGATAGTGGATTAATTTCGACTGAAAAATTAATTTTATCTCTTTTTTATTAATGTTGCCCTAAAATAGTGGATCTAAAAAAATTGTTTTCTTATTGAAAATTTTGAGATTTTACAAATTATGTTGGAAAATACAATATTATCATTTACAGAAACACCTGTTTAGTAACTACCGGGATATCTGGCAACACTGAAATGAAGTTTTTTGACAAGTAATTTTTTACAATTTTACTTTTAGAAGTACTAGTATATCTCTTCAAATAAAACTGTTGGCCTATATCAAGTTTTAAAAAAAAAAACTTATACTGCGTTTTAAAATCCCGCCGAAAATTAGTTCGTTCGTGTCCTGGTAGATGGCATTGAATTACACAAAAAGTTTCAATTTACGTAATATACTTATTTTATAATTGCTTCACTTTTATCATTAGATAATTTAACTGATGCAAATTTGCAGCGACACCTTTTAAGTTTGGTTTAGCTTTAACTAACGCTTTGAATGTAATAGTTCGTATTTAAAATATACAAGCTTAACGTGTCAGTGCAAACAGCCATTAATATAATAATTTCGGCGAACAAATAATTTTTCGATCAAATCCGTTATAATCAAAGGGGATTTATCAGATTATCGTTGTTTAAACTCTATTTGTTAGGTTAGATTTAACATGCAAATAATAACATGCTGCATCACCAAATTCGTATTTGGTTTTACTAATTTCTTGTTTACATTCGGAATTCGTAATCTCAGCTGCACCCACGTTATTTTAAAGCATAAAATGTCGACATTAATAGCGATAATACTATCATGTTTAATATAATGTATACACAATAGGAAATAGGATGTCAGACATATTCCTGTTTATATCAATAAAAATCCCGTTGTTTTTATTAACGACGAAACATGGAAACCGCGTCGGTTAAAAGAAAGTGTCTTCTCCGTCTTACAGCTGGTCTGATTCTCGTGCTATTATTCTGTGGAGTTTGTGATGGTGTCAGAAAGAGACCCGAAGACAAGAAACAATGTCCTCGTGTCAGGCCGATAAGGAATTTCGATTTGGGTCAGGTAAATTATGAAAAAAAAAAATCGAATACAATTTGATTTATATGAAATCTTCAAATAATAAAAAAGCTTTTGGGAAAATGGTTCGTTATTCAATATTACGCGAGCTCAGAAGAGGAGTTGCCCTACAGATGTATGCGTGCCGAATTTACAATGTCTCCGATGTTCATAGATGTGACCATGAATTTTACGTATAGTTTCACTGACGATCCCATCAACGAACAACTCTTCGGCAATATAACTTGGACGATACCGGATCACGGCATCCCGTCGCATTGGACACATTCAGAAAATATATGTGAGTTCAAAATTATACCAACAAATTTATTAAAACAACGAAAAATCACTTAATAAGAATTAGATATTGTACAGCGCCATCTATGAAGTACCGTTAAAAACTTACAATTTCAAAATCAAATATGTATAAAAAGGTTATATAACAGCAGTGCCTCATTTATTAGTCTTTCTAATTATAAGGTATTAAAAAGAGTAACTAGAGCATCTCAAAAAAGAGAATACCAATAATTACTATCGCTGTATAATCAACACCTGTTCATTCCTCATGTTCTTTCCAATTGTAACGGTTCCTATTTTTATTGTTTACAGACGAAGGCGTCTACAATACCTTCGTTTTGGACTCGGATTATAATTCCTGGGCGCTTCTCTTGCATTGCGCCGAAAAATCGAAGAGTCCCCGCTACCTATCTAGCTTTATAATGAGTCGAGAAGCCGTTTTGGGGAAGAATGTAATATCGTATTTGCGGGATAAATTACCGCGTTATGACATAGATCTATCCTATATGTTTGATATGGCGCAAAATGAATGCGACATCCCACAATTATCTGGAAGCAACAAAGAGGTGATATCGCCTGCGATTTTGACAAATAGAAAGCCGCCACATTTGCGAAAACACCCTATGAAAAGTCACCATCATCTATAATAAGAATCAAGGTTTACTTTTCCAGTATAAGTTGGTATAAACATTAAATTAAAGAAATATCGATATAACAAACAATGTAGAATTACGCTGTATTAATTGTTAATTCTTATTTTATTCTAATAAAAAAGATACAAACAAATGTGTTTTTAAACTTATAGAGATATCAATTCCCTAGTAACTTTTACTTTTGAAGGTTATACGCCATGTGTCTTTTATTTTGTCACGGTGTTCAATTTGATTGACGGACAGCATTTGACAATTAAAAAAAAAAGAGATGTCAGACTTTGGAACATGCGAATCTCCCGGGTGCAACACCCCCGCTAAATTGCAGTGCCCCACCTGCATAAAACTAGGCATCCAAGGGTCGTTCTTCTGTACCCAAGAGTGTTTTAAAAACAACTGGAAAACGCACAAGATCATCCATGCTTTAGCTAGTAAGTAGGGTTAGGTAGGTAAAAAGCATAGTCGGAAAATGTTGAGATATGTCTACTATTACGTCAGAAATTTATTTTTCGGTCTGGAAACGCTGTAAATTGTACTGATCTCCGTTTTAAACATCGATTTTTATTTTGCAGAAGGTGAAAGTGTCGATGGCAAAAAGGAGACTGCATATAATCCATGGCCTTATTATGTGTTTACCGGTAAATTACGCCCTTTCCCGCAGAGCGAGAAACGTACAGTACTCCCTCATATACCTCGACCAGATTATGCCGATCATCCGCAAGGTTATCCCGTTTCGGAACAGGCCGTCAAAGGTTCGAGTCAAATAAAAGTGCTTGACGATGAGGAAATTGAAGGTAATTATTTTTAAAAGTATATTTATGCCGACATTCTTTTCCCTCTTTTATATTAGGTATGCGTGTCGCTTGCAAACTTGGCAGGGAGGTCCTAGATGAAGCCGCTAGAGTTTGCGATGTCGGTGTTACGACAGACGAAATCGATCGTATCGTACACGAAGCTTGCATCGAACGTGAGTGTTACCCCTCTCCTTTAAATTACTACGAATTTCCAGCATCGTGCTGTACTTCCGTCAACGAGGTTATCTGTCACGGAATCCCTGATACGAGACCGTTAAAAGATGGCGATATCTGCAATGTGGACATCACCGTTTATCACAAGGGATTCCACGGCGATTTAAATGAAACCTTCTTCGTCGGTGACGTCGATAACAAATATAAGAATTTAGTGAAAGTCACACATGAATGTCTGATGAAAGCTATCCATATTGTAAAACCTGGTGAAAAGTATAGGGAGATCGGGAATATTATACAAAAACACGCTCAAGCGCATGGATTCTCGGTGGTTCGGAGTTATTGCGGACATGGGATTCATCGTTTATTCCACACTGCCCCTAATGTACCTCATTACGCAAGTAAATTCAAATATTATGAGTATCTTCAGTAATTTTTCTATCTGCAATTAATCTTTCAGAAAATCGTGCTGTTGGTGTCATGAAACCCGGCCATTGCTTCACAATCGAACCAATGATCTCGATGGGGAGCTGGAGGGATGAGATGTGGCCTGACAAGTGGACAGCAGTCACTACTGATGGCCAATGGTCGGCTCAATTCGAACATACACTTTTAGTAACGGATTCCGGTTGTGACATTCTCACTAAACGTAGAAACGATACGGGATTACCTCATTTCTTGGACAAATTCTAAAATCAGCTTCATCCCCACTAGGAGCTGATCCCTGACGACCATCCTTGTTTTAGTAGAAAATGTATCAATGACATCTGGTGTTAAAAATTGTGTGTTTGTAAAAGGAAAAATAATGATTTTTATTATTTCTGTAAAGATGTATTCTTCTTTTTAAAACAATGATAATAAAATTAATTCTGTTATCTATCTCATAAACATACGTAAAATCAAAAGAAAATATATTAGTTATATTTATGGAGTGCCTACTAAATACATGTATCCTTGATTTTTAATTTTTTTATTTTTATTAAACCAAAAAAAAAAAACAATTTAAAAGATCCAGAAATATCTACCACCCTCATGCAATGAGAAAAATAAATCAAAGAGATTTTAAAACTCGGATGTTCATCTAAATTTTCTTTCTATCAAATGTTGGTAGTGTCAGAAAAAAATGTCTATAGTATTCTTATTCTGAAGGCACTTAATTACAGCAAAAGTTCCATCCAATTCTTATTTTCTGCATTGATTACAGTGACGAAATTATATCACTCTGAATTTTTCCAGAAAATCGCATAAATAGATCAAATTAACAGAAAGCGTCATCTAGTTTCAATTTAAACCAATAAAGCATGTGGCTATGGCATGTGGTAACAAATTGCGCCATCTTGCGGGTTCTGCCAAAACTTCGAGATATTTTCACTATTCTCCAACAGATGTCACTGTGATTGCCATAAAAATATTTTTAATGTTTGATATGTTAATTCTAACGATAGTAAGTAGTAAAAAAATAATTAATATTTTGTTTTAAAGATTCAATTATTTATACGATTTTAAAGCTTGAAATATTCAACGATGAAGATTGCCATCTAGAGATGACAGCAGTAAAATTCACGATTCGGCCATGATTCAGCCTGACCGTATGTTTCTAATACTCCCCAATAGATGGCCTATTAATAATAATATTTTACTATTGTTTTTAATCTGTTAAAAATACAGGAATTAAAAATAAATAATTAACATATGAACTGTGACAAGTGTGGATTAAACAATTTTACTATATGTTATTTAAATTTGTGCCGTTACAAGTATATTATGAATTACGATGTTGTTTTGTTTGAATACATTTTACCTAGTTTAAAAAGATACAAAATTAAACAGAACTAAAAATAGCTGGTCAAATATTATCAACAAACAAAACACTGTGAGATTTTTTTAAGGTTATGAAGAGAAGAAACATGTTTTTTTACTAGTATTGAGTGACCTTGCGGTGTTTTGCTCAGAATTGTCGTGGTCATGCACGTTTCGTAAACATTTGTTGTTGTAAAGCGTTTCTATTTAAAGTATTGTTCTTAAAAATCATCTTATTAGTTTGTGTTTTGAAAGTATTGACTTATAATCTGTAAATATACCTTTATTCGCCTAAAATTGATCTCATCAACGTAAATGCCATTGGGCTTATCAGTGGTATTTTGGTTTAGAGTGTCCTGACCGCATATCTACAGATAAAAAGTATTTTCTGTTTTTTTATCAGTTGCATAAAAACATTAAGCTGTTATTTAATTCCTGCGAATGCAAGGATTAACACCGGCAAGTTGTTTTAATCTACCTCTTGTAGTTCTCTTGTGAATTTTAATTTATTACGAAATCAAACATGGATGTGTTTATAAGATTAACAGTGCTATTTTGGATAATTCTACACAGATTGTGTGCGTTCTTAAAGCAACTATTTTCGGCTGAAATTCGATCGGAATTCGTAACACCTAGTGATGACCCTGTTTTGAAATTAAGTGCCGTAGTTCTGGCAGAAAAAATTAGAGATAGAAAGGTATAATTATTAACCCTATTAGTTTCTGTTATAATAAAACGAATGGATGAAATGTGCAGTTGTTTTCGCAAGAAGTGATCCAAATGTACATTACGAGAATAAAAGAAGTAAATCCAATCATTAATGCCGTCGTAGAGGATCGGTTTGAAGCCGCTTTAAACGATGCTAAAGATGCTGACAGATACTTAGATGAAAACCCCCACAAAATGGACGAGATAAAAACCACTAAACCATTCTTTGGAGTTCCAATCACTATTAAGGAAGCTATAGCCGTAGAAGGTTATATATTAACTATTTAAAAATGCAAAACACGGATTTTTGTAATAAAATGAAGGTTTTATAGGCTTAAGTCATACAGGATGTTCGCTCATTAGGAAAGGTGTTAAAGCTGAAAAAGATAGCATAGTGGTTCAACGCCTGAAAGAGGCTGGACTCATACCGTTATTAGTATCAAATACTCCAGAATATTGTTGCAGCATGGAAACTTATAATAAATTAGTTGGTTTTACGCATAATCCTTACAATACCCGATATACCAGTGGCGGCTCGTCTGGTGGAGAAGTAAGTTATAAAATGATTTATAAAAACATTTTTTTTTAAAATCGTTTTAGGGCGCTTTGATAGGTGCTGGCGCATCATTGGTGGGTATAGGATCTGATATTTGTGGATCCATACGAATTCCAGCGTCGTTCTGTGGAATTTTCGGCCATAAACCTAGCAGAAGTAAACGATAAACGACGTTAAAAATTGGTTTCCCAATGTCTATTTTTTTATTTCAGATTTGGTATCTCTAGAGGGTCACTGGCCTATGGATAATGAGCAACTGTTCTTAGATACTCTAGTCATTGGACCTATGACGAGATATGCCGAAGATTTACGGCCGTTATTGAAAATCATGTCTGGTCCTAGTAGTGCGATGTTGAAGCTGGATGAGGAAGTGAATTGCATACCTACATAAATATTTTAGACGTAATTTAATACATATTAATTTTCAATCAGGTTGATCTTAGTACGATAAAAATTTTCTACATGGAAGATTGTGGTAGCAGTTTTTGCCTGTGGGATACCGAAAAAGAGGTCAGAACGGCAGTGAAAACCGCTGCGTCATACTTGAGTCGTACATGTCATTGCCACGTCAGCAATAAAAAATTCGAAGAACTAAAAGAGACGATCGAAATTGGCATCGTCAATATGTCGCAATTTAAGAATTTTCCCTCTCCACTAACCGATTCTGATGTAATCCCGCGCAGGTCAAAGTTAAATTCCAACAATATTCTTTTAAAATTTCACAGGTTAAATACAACCCCTACGTGGAGATTTTCAAGGAAATCTTTGGAAAATCGAAAATCACCATGCAGGTCCTCATCTTCAGCGTCCTATATAACAATATACTGTTGAAATTAAACACTAATCACTACATAGAGAAATTAGACGCACTCAAACGGGTTTTAGTGGTAAATATTTTAAAATTCCCGCTTATTTTCAAATAACTCAGTATCGCCAACCGTAGATATATTAATTCGATAATACTCTGCAGGATTCTCTCGGTGATAATGGAGTGCTGTTATATCCTTGCATGCCCGGAAGTGCCTTACCGTTGGGCGATAGTTATTTCAGCGAGGCGCCATATTGTGTTTACATCCCCATACCGAATTTGACAGGTCTGCCGGCCACAAGCGTACCAACCGGATTTGATGCGAAGAAATTACCGATTGGAATACAGGTTGAGCTTTTATAGTGTTTGAACAGCTTTTTTTATATAAAAAAAAATCTATTGCAGGTTATAGCAGGTCCGAATAACGACCACTTGACGCTAGCTGTTGCCCAAGAGTTGGAAAAATGTTTTGGAGGTTGGCAAGCCCGTCCTTGAATGAATTTTTGTTTCGTATGTATTTATAAATATAACCATGATATTGTTTTAATATCGATTTATAATAAATAATATACATTGGGAGTGTTTACTTTTATTTAAATAGCCACCACGATATATTGAAAGCACATTTAATTAATAGGGCGTAATGAAGCTCTTATGGCCTCAGACAGCACATGAACGTTCTCAATATATGCAATGGGTGTGTTTTTTAATTACACTTATTGTTCGAGTGCTATTTACTCGAGCGAGCTTTGGAACTGTTAAACCTGCTCGAACAAATGTCATTTAAAAAACGACTTGTACACACTTCTTGTTATCTGTCAGTTCAGTCTATTATTATTATATAACCTTAAATTACGTCTCCTATCCCCTAACTTGTTCGTGTTTATAAATTTTCATTTTAATTTAATATTTTTAATTCTAATAAGTAAGGTACTTTATTTATGAAAAGAATAAGATAGCTTATCTACCCGACTTACACTCATTTTTTAGCAAAATGAATCGTGTACACTTCAAACACTTATTTTGCCTGCATATGTACTTACATTCGGTAGCTTCTAACGGTACACATGTCAAATTTTCTAGGTTATGTTCGAGTTCTAATTTAACGCACCACCCCTTTAGTCTAGAGCATTAAAATACTGTTCGAACACTGTATTCGAGCAATTAGTGTAATTTTAAAACGCGGTGGGTAATCGCTCAAGTGAATTGAAAAACGGCATTTTAATCCTTTCATACTCGGAACAGCAATTCGAGTAATTAAGAAATGCACCCAATAAATATCTGCAGGAGCGTTTAAAACTGCGTAGAATATTCATACGACAGTCACATATTTTTTATGAACGTTATTTAGCCGTATTAAAGTGCCAGTAGAAGGGGTAGTTAGGTTATTATTATTATGCGCTAGGCACCCACCACTACCGCTTATTATAAAGCGTTAGCACATGTTTTTAGTTACTGTTTATATTTTTACACAAAACATAACCTGTTTTTTGTATTTACGAAAGGAATTTCAAATGTCAACGCCAGATGGAGTAATGTTTAAAACAGCGGTTCATTCAGGGATTTGCCGCTGAGCGTCCCTGAATGCGCCTTATGTAAACAAGGGTTTAACCTTATTTTTTAATATTGCTCACTCTATTAAATGAACAGTACTTACTGATCAAATGGACTCAATGGTTTTGTTAAACTAATAAAATAAAAGTAACAAATTAACATGATTGCAGTTACTACATTTTTTTTTTTCTTAGATTGATTAGAATTTTGGTTAGTTCAACACAATTTTGTTAACAACACCTGTCTTATAAGAATTTTATTGCAAACTGCAAGATTCCCTACAAATATTCCTAAAATATCACCTAAAAGTATTCTAAATACAAAACATTTTAGATTTTAATAAGAATATTATTGCGAATTGAACGATGTCAACCAAATATTCTATAGATATCCCCGCATTGGTATATATTATTAGAATATATTTTGAATGTTGCTGCTGTTAGGGAATTTCACGCAAGTCACGCGTGCATCCATTACTACCCGGCTTTTATAAAAATATAAACACTCTGACGACAACTAATCAAAAGAAAATGAAATTTCTACAAATCCGAGCAAATTAAACTTATTTTTTAACGATAACTTTATTGTTATCTACAGGTAATTAGTGAGACACAACTATAGATTTTTTCATTCATAGTAATTAAGTGAAGAAAATCATGTGAAATAGAAATATATCTATCCTTTCCTTGTGTATAAATTTATGAGTTTCATGTACTACTGTCACAACATACATATGCGTCTTGACATGTTTGGTACCTATACATGAAAAGGATCAAAAATGGCTTCAAAATCCACTTAAAAACACGTTACTTTAAGCACGATTTCTTTTTAAATTATGACGTAGATATATTAGACATACATAAATAGTGCCTAACAATCTGTCAAAATGAGATACGTAAATATTGGTCCCCAGAGATTATTCTCTAACCTGTTATAGTGTATTAAATTAAATACAACCTTGTTCGTGAATCATTCAGTATTTCAATATTACATCATAATGTTTGATTTAGCTTTGATACAAGTTATAAAACTTGTGCATCGTATCTATGTATTTACTTATTATTTTTTTATGAAAGATAGAAAGAGATACGACATAAAATTAGTCGGGGTCAAGCGTCTTATCGGCAAATACATCAGAAATCGTACTATTGATATAAATAATTTCTAAAATGAAAAAATAACTTGCATCATTAAACCGGTCATGTAATAATATGTCTGTACTTATATACCATGCTGGCAAACTTTTAATTTTGGTAGCGAGAAAATCTGCATATTGCTGTGATAATTATGAAAATGTGAATTATTTAAAATTTAATTAATGCTTGTGACCAAATGTCTGAAATAAATTATTACGTTGAGCGCCAACTCTAAAATAGAGTAAAAATTGCTTGAAGAGCATGGGATTCAAAATCCCAGTGGTCACCTTCTGAAGGTAAACCTTAAGAAACTGAAAGTGGGTGTAAATTGACCACGAAGTGGGGAAACAAATTAAAACAACAAAATTTGAATTTCAAAATTAATTAGAACTTTAATAAACAAAAAAACAAATAGGAAGAAATTTAAAACCTTAGATTAATTAAAATCCAGGCTTAAAAGAAAACTCCCTATATTTAACGTGAAAAATACAAGATTAAGAAAATTTAGAAATATAAAATTTTATACACCACGTGTAAATCGCAAAATGGCGTTCTCAGGTGAACGTCTTTAACTTTAAATACTTAAAACTGCTCAAATGTAGTCAGCAATTACAAAGCAAGGTAAAAATACCTTCAAAACAGTGAACTACAATCAAATCTAATTGAAAAAGAAAAAGAATGAATCAAAAATTAAATAAATATCAAATAAAAAAAATGAACTCTCAAAAAGTAAAATTAAATCAGCTATAACAAACTATTTGGAATTCCAAATATTATACAAAGAAAATTAACTGAATTGAGTGTAAGATGCCTCTACTAAGGTTAGATTTGTAAAAATCAAATGACACGCGGACACAAAATGTCTTCAACCGACATAAATTTACAGCGCTCAGGAAAATGATCTTACCTTCGCAGAGTCTAATTGTACACTCATCTCTTCTCTCTCCCGCAAGCGAGCAAACGCCGGCCCCAGAGAAGCGCACGCAAACGCGGCGAACTTACACGGTAAAAAGACTTAACCCAGGCCAAACAAACATTTAAAACAAAAAACTGAGCTAAATGAAAATTACATAGCGGTAAAACAAAACTAAAAATGATATTAATAAGAATTTTTCAACATGTTTCAAAGTAACTTAATACTAACTTAACTTTTACGAACAATTTAGTGTCTTTTAAAAATCTTCTCGAAACAGCTGACTTGGACGAAGGGGTCAACGCACTCACGCACAGTTTTTCATCCCCTTTTTCCACAGCACATCTCCCGATTATAAAGGAAAAAAATTGCACTTGAAAAGTGTCATTGTTTTGCTTTTGAAATCGCACGCACACCAAAGAAAAAACAAAAATTGACAGTCCGGACAACGGAAAAATAAAAAAAAATTAAAATCCTGTCTCCGCACACAGGGGTGAAAACGTCACTTCCGGGCGGCGAGCTACCCGGGGTCGTGGTGAAAGTTCTGGAGGGCAGAGATGTGGTACCGACCTTTGTTCTGGGTACCGTCCAAAGTGTGCAGTTCGTAGGTGACCCCATCAAACACACGGGCCACTCTGTACGGTCCAACAAACGGAAGTTCCAGCTTTTGGCAGGTTTGCTGGTCACGTCTTCCTAAACGATATCGACGCACCAGGACTTGGTCGCCGACATTGAACCGGGTACGCTTGGTGATCTTGGCATTTTCTTGGCGGACATAACGTTGTCCCCTGAGTTGAAGCTTCCTTCTGGCTTCCTCTGTACGTGCCTCCACGTATACATCCTCCTCGAGAAGGTTCCACGGGCGACTAGGCAACCTTCCATACATTAAAGTGTAAGGGCACTCCTCCGTGGTGGTGTTGGGAGTGTTGTTTATCCAATTTTCGATGTTTTGGATGTGACGGACCCAATCAGGATGGCGTTGATGGGTTTGCATCCTGAGAAACTTGACGATTTCCTGGATGTATCTCTCGCAAGGATTCCCACAAGGATGACGTATAGAACAGAAAGAAACATTAATATCACGCTCATTCATGGCGTCAACAAAACGATGCGTGTTAAAATAAGTGGCATTGTCAGCAAGAATGCGGCGCATTTTCCCTTGATTTCGTATAAAATTGTCAATGCAACGGATTGCTGTATCAGTGTTGTAATATCTGGTGGGAAAGAGTCTTACGTATTTGGTGAAAACATCTACCATGACGAAAATGTTGCGGTAGCCAAAATGTCCAGGTATGAGATTTCCAAGAAAGTCGACGGCGACGAGGTCGAGTTTGTTCTCTACAACTATGCTCTTGATGACATTCTGGCAGGTGCGGTTTTTTGATTTTCCCAGTTGACATTGAAGACATGTGCGGACGATGGATTTGGCAATGGTCTTGTCTCTTGTTGCGAAGAAAGCTTCTCGGAAGGTGAGCCAAAGTTTGTGACCTCCAATGTGTCCAAGAGATTGATGTAGCTCCTGCATTGCTTGACGTGCGAATGACTCGGTGAGTACGACATTGAACTGGTCCCGTATCCTTTTCATTAGAATACCATCTCTGATGACAAAATCCTTGTACTCATCCTGGTGGACTAATGCCTCTCGTATTCGATCGAAACAATCATCTTGTTGCACCTCGTTGATCCTGACAAAGTCAAACAACCCCTCGGCTTCATACATGTTGTATGTGTTTACCTCAACATGGTTGAAATGGCTTTTCAGATTGTGCATACGAGACAAAGCATCAGCTGTTACATTCAAATCTCCTCTTATGTGTCTTATCTCAAAAACATATTCTGATAATAATAAAGACCATCGATAAATTCGGTTGTTTGAGAACCGAGTTGACATTAAAGATGTTAATGCAGCATGATCTGACTCAATTATGAATTTCTTGCCTAGTAAATAAAATCTTAACTTATTTACTGCATGGACTACAGCTAGCATTTCTTTTTCTGACACAGTGTATTTTAACTCATAATTTTTCAAAATCCTGGAGACAAAACAAATTGGTTCTTCTCCATTCCTGCCAATTTGAATCAAGACACCACTGATGGCTGTGTCACTGGCATCGACACGTAACAAAAATTCTTTACTAAAATCTGGCAATAATAAACATAATGATTTGTGAAATTCAGACTTTACATTTTCAAATGCTTCTAATCTTTCATTTGTCCATTTAAATTTTTCATTCTTTCTCAACAATTCAAATAAAGGTGCACTGATGTGTGCTAATCTCGGAACAAACCTTTTGTAGTAGTTCACTACACCAAGAAAACCTCTTAAAAGCTTTATGTTGCTAGGTCTAGGGTACTTTTTGATGACGTCTAGCCTAGATTCATCTACTCTTACATAATTCTCTGTTAAATCATATCCTAAAAACTTTACTTCATGCTTTACAAACTCACATTTTCCTAAATTCACTTTTAAACCATTCCTTGCTAAAACTTCAATAACTTTGCGCAAATGCACTAAATGTTCATCTAAACTCTGACTAAAAATTAAAATATCATCGATGTAATGAGCTACAAACGAATTGTATGGTTCTAAAATCTGTTGCATTGCCCGTATCAACGCGGCAGCCGAACTACTTAAACCATAAGGTACAACCTTAAACTGATACACATTTCCATCAACCATAAATCCACAAAACTTTCTAGATTCTTTGTTCAACGGTACCAACCAAAAAGAGCTCTTTAAATCTAGCTTTGTAAAATAATTCGCATTTGTACACCTTGCCAACAATGTTTCAACCGTGACTGGAGTTTCGAACTGCGGTCGTGTGCGTTCATTCAGACGTCGGGCATCAAGACACAAACGGATGTCTCCATTCTTCTTTTGGACGACGACTAAAGGATTGACGTACCTTGTTCTTCCACGTTCAATTATCCCATCTTGAAGCATTTGGGATACCTCAACTCTGACTTTTTCTTGCATGTTTTTGGGAATTGGATAGTTCTTGATTTTGAAAGGTTTCGATTCATCTACTTCTAAAGAATGTTCATAACCAACTGCTAAACTTGGGAATTTGTCTACTAAGGATATGTACTGCTTTAAAATTTCTTTGACTTTAAATTCAAACTTTTCATCACAATCAATCTTAAATTCATTTAAATCATCTGGGAATTCAATCTGGGAATTGTTTGCTTCTAACTCTACTACTTCATCAACAACTTCTTCTTCTTTAACCTCATCAACTAATTCACTACCCTGTATATCGTTTTTCAAACAATCACTTTTCAATATCTCTAAATTCACATTTTCTTTCTCTTTTCTTATACAATTAACAATTTTCTCCTCATTAGGAGTCTCATCACACCAATTAACTATCTCCTCTCCTATCTGAATTAGTCTCTTATCAACATCTACCACCGCTCTCATCTTGTCTAACAAATCAATCCCAATAATTCCATCTCTTTTTAAACCTTTTAATGAAATAAACTCTCCCAGAAAAGTTGAATTTTGTAATTTGAATTCTACGACAAAAACTCTGTTGATGGCAGCAATTATCTTTTTTGTAGCAGTAATGATTGTAATTTTTCGAGTTGGAATGAATTTCCCTACTTTTTCTTTCTCTAGCATTTTTACTTTCTCTTCGTCTAAAATTGAAACCTCACTTCCCGTATCTACTAAACATCTTAAAACATTCTTTCCAAACATTGCATTTACATGTGGCAAATCTGAATTTATCGATCTTAAATCATTTTGTAAAATGGTGTACAATTCTTTCTTTTTGGTTGGATTTTCTAAAAATCCTGCCCACGAGCTTCATCGAGTAGTTCTTTCGGCTTTGTTTGAACCTTTTGCTCATTTAAATTAGACCTAGTGTCTTTGTGAATTGCGCCAGTGCTGTTTGATATCTGATTTGTTTGAATTTGATTAACGTAGCGATTTGAATTCCACTGCACAGAATCTCTAGGCAAAACTTTGTCAGCTGACTTATTTGAATTCTGATTTTGTGGGGAAGCCACTTGATTGACGTTTGACCTTGTCTGGACATCGTGACGGTCATTTTGGTGCGTTGTGGATACCTGAGGCACATTCTGATTGTTTGAATTTGGACTCTGACGTCCACCATTTCTAGGAGTGAAAGACTGTCTCCTGTTGAAATAGGGAGCTGGTCTCGGATTTACATTAGCTCGCGAATACTGTTGACGGTTGAAACCATCATTACTCGAACTGCCAGTTGCCTGATTGTGGTTGACATGGCCTTCAGGACTTCGCGAATTGCTAGGATTTACCTTGCATTGTTCCGCTTGATCTAATCTCTTCATTAGTTCCAACAATTGACTAACAGAGGTTATATTTTGCATCGCAATGGCTTGAGTGACCTCAGGCTCAAAATGCCTGGATAATTGCGTGATCAAATCAGATTCCAAAACGGGTGGTGTTAAAAATTTGAGAATATTGATTTTCTTTATGACATAGGCTTCTCTACTATCTAATCCGCACTTATTATAAGAACCTAAGAATAAATTTGTTCTCACCCTTTGTTGAATCGCTTGACTCCAGTATTGTCGTTGAAATACATCTTCGAAGTGGTCCCAGGAATTGATCGTATCTGCGACGAAGTCAAACCAGGATCTCGCTTCATCCTTCATGGCGTTGCGGGCGATCCGCAGCTTGTTTCTTTCTCCCGGTACGGATTCTAAAAATTCGTTCAAATTTCTTAGAAACGCCATTGGATTGGGCGTTACCGAACCAAAAAATTTCGGTAACTGTTCCATTTGAACAGGCATTGACAAAATACTGTTACCAAACTGATTGACATTGGGAATTTCTTGAATTAATGAAATTTTTCTGTTTATTTGTTCTTCTGCTCTTTCCACACTCTCAGCAATCTTTTCCTTCACTTCGCATTCTATTTTTCTGACTCTTTCTTCAACCACATATTCTCTCTCATCCCATTTATTTTTCATTCCTTTTATCTCTTTCTGACAATGTTTAATTGATATTTCATTAGCTGTTGATCTTATTGTATTATCTAATACTTTATTCTCTACTTTCTTAACGTTTTCATCTACTCTTATGATTTCTGATCTAAAATCACTCCTTATCTCATCAATCTGTCTCTGTATCCCTTTTGTTACATTCATAATCTCATTATTAGAAACAACAATCTCATTATTAGAAACAACAAGCTGTCTAATCATCATCATCACATCTTTCATTCCTATACTTTCCTCAGTTTTTTCTGTCTCACTCTGCTCCAACGTCTCGATGTGGGACTCCCTCACATCCGTCAAAAGTGCTTGTGGAAGCTCCATCTGCTTGCTCTCCTTTTCCTCAGGAAATGAATCCTCCGAATACGTCTTGTTTAGCACGGTTGCCACAGATTCCTCGCTCGTGTACCTGGGTTGCTCCCTCCAGGTTCCTTCTGGGACGAACAATTTGTCCTGTGCTTGGTTCTCTCCGGACATTTCGACGATTTTCAAAAATTTTTAAACACAACAGGTATTAGTTTCCCCGAAACAGTTGAAAAATTCCCGAAACCTCGTGCAGGGAAAATTACAAAGTAAATCGTGGCCAAAAATGAATCAAAACAACAATGAATCGTGAGCCCCACGTTGGCAAAGCCAAATAATTATGCTGTGATAATTATGAAAATGTGAATTATTTAAAATTTAATTAATGCTTGTGACCAAATGTCTGAAATAAATTATTACGTTGAGCGCCAACTCTAAAATAGAGTAAAAATTGCTTGAAGAGCATGGGATTCAAAATCCCAGTGGTCACCTTCTGAAGGTAAACCTTAAGAAACTGAAAGTGGGTGTAAATTGACCACGAAGTGGGGAAACAAATTAAAACAACAAAATTTGAATTTCAAAATTAATTAGAACTTTAATAAACAAAAAAACAAATAGGAAGAAATTTAAAACCTTAGATTAATTAAAATCCAGGCTTAAAAGAAAACTCCCTATATTTAACGTGAAAAATACAAGATTAAGAAAATTTAGAAATATAAAATTTTATACACCACGTGTAAATCGCAAAATGGCGTTCTCAGGTGAACGTCTTTAACTTTAAATACTTAAAACTGCTCAAATGTAGTCAGCAATTACAAAGCAAGGTAAAAATACCTTCAAAACAGTGAACTACAATCAAATCTAATTGAAAAAGAAAAAGAATGAATCAAAAATTAAATAAATATCAAATAAAAAAAATGAACTCTCAAAAAGTAAAATTAAATCAGCTATAACAAACTATTTGGAATTCCAAATATTATACAAAGAAAATTAACTGAATTGAGTGTAAGATGCCTCTACTAAGGTTAGATTTGTAAAAATCAAATGACACGCGGACACAAAATGTCTTCAACCGACATAAATTTACAGCGCTCAGGAAAATGATCTTACCTTCGCAGAGTCTAATTGTACACTCATCTCTTCTCTCTCCCGCAAGCGAGCAAACGCCGGCCCCAGAGAAGCGCACGCAAACGCGGCGAACTTACACGGTAAAAAGACTTAACCCAGGCCAAACAAACATTTAAAACAAAAAACTGAGCTAAATGAAAATTACATAGCGGTAAAACAAAACTAAAAATGATATTAATAAGAATTTTTCAACATGTTTCAAAGTAACTTAATACTAACTTAACTTTTACGAACAATTTAGTGTCTTTTAAAAATCTTCTCGAAACAGCTGACTTGGACGAAGGGGTCAACGCACTCACGCACAGTTTTTCATCCCCTTTTTCCACAGCAATATGTAACCGTAAAGCCGGGTTTTCACAACGGCGGATTGCGGACGGCGGATATAAGTCCGCAGAGGAGATATATAAAAAAAATTTAATGCAGTTTTCAGATACGCGGAGCGTTTTTGGTGAATTCTAGCAACTTTTCAGTTTGCAAAGTTGTCAAAACCGGTTTGATACAGTTTAGAAATGACAAGGAAGTGACAGAACTTAACCGATATATGAAACTGGAATTTATTTAAGGTTTATCGACATTCAAAATGAATATAAAAGGTCGTAAAATTTGCTTAATTGCATTACTTTATGCATATTATCAAATAAAGAGAAAAGGTGGAGAAGGAGGTGGACGTAAAGACACAAATGATATCAACATTTCTGAAATTGTTTCTTCATTGAAGCTAAAATAAATAATGTAATAGTTCAAAATTCAATTAGTTACAAGGTTATACACACTTTTCTAGCACATTTTCGTTTTCTTCAAATAAGCTTTCGTCTACATCATTCACATAATGAACAATAATATGTTCACAGCCATTTACTATACCGCATTCGTGGCAAATGATTCTCTGTAATAATAATAAGAAGAAAAAATAATTACAATTACAACGAAACAGGTATAAATTACCTCTTCTTCGGTAGAATCCATCTCACCTATTCAAAATATAAACATAACCACCAAACACGATAAACATAACCACCAAACACGATAAACATAACCTCTCAACTCCCAAGCGGTTAAACAAAGATGGAAGCTAAAAATCCGCTAGAAAGTTAAAAAATATTTAACGAAATTGCGGCACCGCAAAATCTTAAACTCTCCGCAAATATTTCGCGCCACTGACATTTTGAATATTTTTTAACCGATCACGTGAAATCCGCTAAAAAAAAATCCGCCGTCCGCTGTTCTGAAAACTTACCTTAAGTTTCAACGTTCCACGTCTAGGTTTGTAAAATTTAAAAATAAAAACTGGTTTTTTACCCTAGTAGTCCTACATTATATAATTTTTTTATTTACATAAAATTTCGTGCTTTTGACATAGCATATACGTCAGTAATTATCAATATCAATATCAAATTCTTTGTCTTTTAAAATCAAAATCAACGTTTTGTTAATGTTCAAAATATTGTAAGTCAATGTAAGTAGTTAATAGTTTATTTTTATATTTTTCAAATAAATGTATATTTTATAGATCTGGTGAAGGATTTAACCCGAAACGTCATTTAGCAAAAAAATAATAACTATTAATTTTTTACCAGCACGGTATATAGATGATAATTTTTTTAGTGAAAGTATGTATTATTATCTTGCGTTTCATGCGATTCACAGAACAGTATCTCCTGGAAAATCGACATGGAAACGTTAAAGCGCGTTATTTTGCAAATTTTAGTGTTGGTGCAGTGGATAGTGAATCTTATTGTGTTCATTTTCGACAAGAAGGAAGATAAGAAACACGTGCCTCGAATTGAAGATCCAATACTGAATCTTAGCGCTACAAAGTTGGCAGAAAAGATCAGGGGAACAGAAGTAAAATGAAAACTACTAATTTCAAATATTCCGGCTATAAACAATGCAGCCATTTTGAGGCGGCAATCTTAAATCTTAATTAAATTATAATATTTATCTTTGTTATAATCATACTAAACTTTTTTTCTTTGTATTTCCATAAAACAGATCTCCAGCGAAGAGTTAGTTAAAGCTTACATCGCACGTATACAAAAAGTAAACCCCATCATAAATGCGGTAGTGGAAAATAGATTTACCGAAGCCATTACCGAAGCCAAGAAGGTAGATGATTACTTGAGACGTCACAACGCGTCCAGCTTAGATTTAGAGAAGACAAAACCGCTCTTGGGCGTACCCATCACGGTAAAAGAATGTTTAGCGGTCAAGGGAATGAGTTTCACCGGCTGTTCCTTGACGAGGAAGAACGTTAAGGCCGAAGAGGATGCTGATACAGTCGCTTTATTAAAGGAAGCGGGTGCTATCGTCCTATTGGTCTCTAGTACACCAGAATTTTGCACCAACATCGAAACTAACAATAGAATCGTAGGAAAAGCAAAAAATCCTTATGATACGACGCGTGTATGCGGTGGATCTTCCGGTGGTGAAGTAGAAACATTAAGAAAAAAATTATTTCTTCTGAATTTTTGATCGTAATTATTTTAAGGGTGGACTAGTTGGCGCCGGAGCTTCTATTATTGGTATAGGGTCAGATATAGGGGGATCCATTCGTATACCATGCGCCTTTAATGGTATCTATGGGCATAAAGCAACTACAGGTTGTTCAACGTCTAAATTTATCTACCGAGACGATGTTGCCTTCAATATTTATGGTTTCAGGGACCATCGCTTTGGGTGGTAGTTGTCCTTGGTGCGACGACAAGCGATTTTCTGAATATTTAAGTATTGGTCCTATGACTAGGTATCCAGAAGATCTCAGATTGACCCTAAAAGTTCTTTCTGGAGGTAAAGCTTCGAAATTACGATTAGACGAACAGGTAATTCCATACGTAAATGTTTTCTACAACCCGTAAATTCAAATCTTCGCAGGTTGATATAAAGCAAGTGAAGCTGTTCTATATGCTGGATTCTGGTAACGAATTCGGCCTTGTTAAAGTCGATAAGCAGATAAAAAACGGCATCAAACAAAGTGTCACGTATCTGAACAAGACTTTCCAGTGCGAAGTGGATGAAACGAAATTCCCAGAGATGGGTGCCTCGGCGGAGATGATAGGTCTAATATTTCTGCTGGACAACCTAGCAACTGCTTTCACATATTCCGACGTAAATAGAATATTATCGAAGAACGATTTATATACATGTATTTGCCTTAACGTCGAGTTTTCAAGGTGAAATACTCGGCCAAATCGGAGTTTCTTAAGTTCCTCTTCGGAAGATCCATCTTCTGTTTCCAATCTTTCGTGTTTGCTTTACTAAAGTCCGCTAAATTTTTCATGAGCGCTGATGACCTGGATATGTACTCCAGAAAGATGAAGGACTTGAAAAGAAAATTTGTGGTAATTCCTTCGTCCGCTGTGCGGAAAACCCATCTTCTATTATATAATATTTCAGGATACCCTGGGAGAGAACGGCGTGTTTCTCTATCCGAACTTTCCTACGGAGGCTTTCGAACACCACGGATTCATCAGGAATATGTTGGGAATAAGGTTTACAGCAATTTTCAATTTGTTGGGCTGCCCAGTAACTTGCGTCCCCATTGGTTTGAGTAAAAACGGTTTACCGTTGAGTATACAGGTAAGAATTTCAATTTAAAAGGGAGTTTAAGCTGAATTTGGTTTTTGGTGGTATTTTCACAGGTCGTAGCCGGTCCACATCGGGATAATTTGACTATAGAGGTCGCTAGGGAGCTAGGAAAATATTTTGGTGGATGGAGGTGCCCCAGTTAAAATATTTAGGATTTTTTTTTAAGAAAATAGGGTGTGCCAACTTGTCCATAATGGTGTTCTAGTTTTGTAGTGTTTTGAATTTAATAAAATACATATTCTTTTGCCTTGTTTCTATCATAAATGAAGTACATACATGTTTATCTTCATATAAGCTGTAAAAGTATCATATATTTATTATCTTTTTATATAAACTAGACAGATAAGAATAACCTAGTTAAGATAATTTCATAAAACCGATTAATATAATATATTTCTCTCTGTTTACATTTATTTATGTATTTTGCTTAAGGCATTGCATAACAAATTCACGTTCAAAACTGGTTCATTCCTTGACCTTTGGATATTAATAACGAGTTTTTTTAATACAACAACAACAATACTAAAAAAAAGAATCAACTGTGTGCAGTGGAGTGTAATAATATACATATATTCACTTTCGACATCTATGTTATCATGGACACATTCTGGTTTATCGTATCTCCGTAGGAAGATCCTTGCGGCCCACACAAAACTTGTATCTCGAGCCGAGTTAATCACGGTTGCACCACGCTATTACACAGGGTGTTACAAAAATATCACAAATCTGGAGTAGAGTTAAAAAACTAAACATTTAAAATAACGAAACGTGTCTGTTGATATCAAATAATTAAATATTATCAGATGCATTTACTAAATGAGTTATTTATATTTCATAAAGGGTGTATGAAACAGCTTGCAAAATGTATCTGAAGCGGACGGAGCAATGCGTAGTTGCCGCGTTTACAATATGCATCATAATACAACATCACTGCTAACTCGGAAGGGTTTATCCAAACGAGATGCGTTTGCTAATTATTTTGTTAGCCCAACTGGAAAAGTAATTTATTGTGAATTCACGATTGAACTAAAAGTAACTAATACCGTACAAAATAAGTATCTAAAGCTGAAAACAGAAGCAAAAATAGTGGAGAAAAACAACATTGAAAATGATATGTGAATGTGACAAAAACAAATAGGAGTAACCTTGGACTATACGGAACTATTGCGAAATGTGAGGAGAGCATTTGAAGCCATTTAGAATGATCGTGTTTTATTACACAGGTTGCAAATTATGCACGTTTTGCTTACTGATTTAAAAAAATTATTTATAAAGTAATACTTTAAACAATAAAATTTTATAGTAACACATACATAATCTGAGCGATATCAAGATTTATTAGATGTGTAATTAAACATGAACCTTCGAAAAGATACGTAGACGTTTGAATATGTATATCTGTCTGTATGACTGTGCTACAGCCTTTGCATATCTTTGTATTCTGCTTTGATATATCAAATTCGAACAAATGAATCATTAGAAACAAATACTGTCGTATAAAAAAATATATAAAATCAACACAAATTTACTGCGACAATGCACCTCTGTTGTTCAAAATTATGGTGTTGTTACGAACTTATTAGGAAAATGCTTCTTATTAATACCAACACAGGCTCAAATAATAGGAAACATAAGCATAATATTTAAGTATAATAACAAGTGTTAAACAAGGAATCAAGGAAATATCTACAATACTATATCATCCTGTATATAATGTCCAGAAAAGGTGCAGATATAACGCGTCACAAAAACCTGAAATCAAAATAAAAACGCACGATAAATGCTATTAACGCGTACGCCATCAGTTCAGGACTGGTTTTGACTGCACCGTAAAAAATGTTATCATCAGGCTTGATGACCTCGTAATAGTAAATTATATTGTGCGCATTCGAAATCGAATTGGTCGGTTAACTTTTTCAGTAATGAAACAATACCGTGAAGAAGTCAATGGAGATAATATTTATTCGTAACGGCTTCGATCAGGTGAGTTAAACATTTTTACTAAGGTGTTCTTAAATCGCAACAAATGCGTTATTCCATTTCGATTCGTTCCTTTTTATATATTATAATTTAGGGTCTTATCGTGGGAAGGATGATTATAAAATACAATTCTATGTGAAAATATGTTTTATTCCGACAGAAAATTAAAATTTACAGATTAGAATCGCCTAAAGATGGAGTTCGGTTATTTGCTGATAAAATTGGTACTTTTATTTCTCAAATGGATGACGTTCCCTTACAGGAAGTTAAGAAATCTCTTTGAGAATGAGCGGAAAGTAGCAGATCTAGATGATCCCCTCTTGCTTTATAGCGCAACCGAACTGGCGAGAATGATACGGGAAAAGAAGGTACGCCAGTGTTTGGGTATCATTGGATAATCTTTTATTCAAATAAATTCAGGTTTGAATGAAATTTTTATCTATTATTCTTTATTCAGTGTTTGATTATTATTGAATGAAATAACCGAAAATTATTCAAATAAAACGTTATCCGAATGAAGCATTACTACTGACAAAATTAATTCAGAATAATAATAAAAATAAATGATTAATTGTGTTATTCTCATTCAGAAATAACTGATAATCTTCTTATTCATTATTTCGTTATTCAATTTACAACCGCTCCATCTGTAGTGCATGTACCAGCTTCGGCCTAGGCCATCTTCAGGTTTAATTCGTGTATCTGGATAACCGATGAATGACATCGTTCAATCTTAAAGAACCATAAACTGACATTTTCAAACATTCTAATTATACTAAATCTTGATGATAAATTGTAAAAATTTTCAACTTTCCAGATCTTTTAACATTTGAAAAATATATCAAATTTTCAGAGAACCAAAACGTAAAACATTCTTGTATTTCCGAGTGTCGTATATCGACATACAAAGATATTTAATTTATGACCGCTCCACCTGTAGTGCAAGCACGCAAGTTCGTAGTTATTTATGTTATTCTTATTTCAATCTCAACTTGTTCCAATTTTGTTCCGTTCGGTGTGATATTTGCTTGCGTGCAGCCTTTACCTGTTACCATTATTTTGGTTTTGTTAGCATTGATTTTCATATTATTGGACTTCAGGGATGTATTCCATATTTCTATGTTTGCCTGCTGGTCTTTTTCCGTTCTACCGAATATCACAAGATCAGCAACGAATGCACATTCACTCAAGTATACTGGTTTCATATATCGGTGTCCTATATATAACTTCGATGTTTTTTCCCTAGTTTCCTTCATCGTATCGTCCAATACCAAATTGAAGAGAATTGGGCTTAGTACCCCTCCTTGCCTTAGACCGCTGTTAACTAAGAACTCTTGTGATTGGCTGTTTCCCGCAGCCAAAACATCAGTTTATTGTCTACGTTCCTCTTCTCCAGGATTTCTCGCACTTTAGCTCTCGGAATTCGGTCAAACGCTTTTTCCAGATCCACGAATGCCTGATATGTCTCGATATTCCTGCGTAGCGATTTTTCTCCAATTTGTTTGAGTGTGAAGATGTGGTCATTTATACTACGCCTTTTTCTGAAACCACTCTGCGACTGCTCTAGTGTTTGCTCTGTAAGTTGTTTTACAAGGATTCGTTCGTACACCTTGGACGGTACGCTCAGTAGAGTTATTCCTCTGTAGTTTCCACATTCTCTCCTGTCTCCCTTCTTAAAAATTGGCACTACAATGCCCATCTTCCAATCTAACGGTACTTTCTCTTCCCTCCAGGCTTGATTGTAAATTGACGTTAGCATTTCAATTCCTTTAATTCCTAGATTTTTTAGCATTTCGCCGGTTACTCGGTCATGGCCTGCCGCTCTTATGGGTTCTACAACGTCTTTTATTTGTATTTCTCTTGCGTTTTGGCCTCCCGTGTGCCCCTCCTCCTCTTTCCTATTGTCGTTGTTCGCTTTCTTCACCCGTAGATAATAGTTCTTCGAAATATTGCTTCCATCTGTCCATTATTTGGTTCCCTTCCGTCAGCACTGTTCCATCTTTGTCTTTAACTTGTTTGGTCCCAGCTTGTTGGTTTCCCATTCTTGCATTCTTAAGAATTTTGTAAAAGAGCTTCTGGTTTGTGTGAAAATCTTTTTCCATTTTAGTGCCAAATTCTCCCCAGGATTTTTTCTTCGCTGTACTTATAATATCTTTGACTATTTTGGTTTGTTGTTTATATGCTTCGTATCTGTGCTGCCCTCCTTCTTTTATGTATTGTCTCCACTTCGTCTTTTTAAATTTTACCTGTTATTTGATTTCGTTTGTCCACCACGCTGTTCGCTTTGAATTACCATTTCTATTTATTTTAGTTGTACCACATACTTCTTTAGCTGCATCCAGTAGTATATTTCTAAACCAGACCCATCTTTGTTCCAAATCCTTTTCCTTGTTTTTATTATTTTGAATAATTTTTCCCCAATCCTGGTGCACACATCAGAATTAAATTTATTTTAGCAATTATTTAGGAATAAATTATTTGAACAACGGTGAAATAATGAATTGAACATTCGTTATTGAAATAATCATTTCCCTATTTATCCTAATGATTACTTTAATCCAGATATTTTCTTTTATTTACGATAATTTCCAAATCATTGCCTATTATTTCTATAATAAATAAATACATAAATAACTACGCACTTGTGTGCTGGCACTACAGATGGAGCAGTTAGAAATTGAATAACAAAATAATGAATAAAAAAAATTTCTATGATTTCTGAATACGAATGATGTAATTATCCAATTATCCATTTTTATTATTCTTCTGAATAAATTTTGAATAATCCTGGTAAGTATATAATATTAATGGTAAATCGCGCGAATACTAACGATTCGTTTTTGATAATCCAAGCTGAAATCTGAGACGATAGTGAGAGCATACATCCAACGAATAAAATCAGTTAACCACATCATAAACGCGATCGTTGAAGACAGGTTTGATCAAGCGTTGGAAGAAGCTAAGAGTGTCGATGCTTGCCTGTTCAGAAACGAGTTTACCGCCGAAGAATTAGCTTCGAAAACACCTCTATTTGGGGTGCCGATTACCATAAAAGAAAGTTGCTCCGTCAAGGGTAAGAAAACCACTGATTAAATCGATCGACACACCATTGGAATTTCTCTTCCAAGGTCTAAGTCTGGCTTCCGGTTCCACCTTTATGAAAGGGAACATAGCCCAAGAAGACGGAGCGGCGGTTGCCAAACTAAGGCGAGCTGGCGCCATCATCCTGTTAATCTCGACAACGTCCGAACTGTGTCTGACGGTAGATTGTGACAATTTGATCACGGGAAAGACTCGTAATCCGTACAACAGCGCCAAAAGTTCGGGCGGATCTTCCGGAGGCGAGGTAAGGATGATTCTTAACGTTTCCGTACCTGGTAGGGTTTAAAAGTCAAATGCAGGCTGCCCTCATCAGTTGCGGTGCTTCCGTTGTTGGGATAGGTTCCGATTTAGCCGGATCCGTTAGGATACCGGCGATGTTCTGCGGAATTTTCGGACATAAACCTACTGCGAGTAAGTTCTGACATTTTTAAACTTGTTTATCTTACAATATTAATTAAAAAAATAGGTTATGTGGGTTACTTACGTGTAGTTTTTACTAAATAATTACAAAGAGGTTAACAAATATTCTGAATTAAACATAACTTATTTATTCTCCTTGCTTTTCAGAAATTTATAACAGTTTTTAATATTACTTTCTGTTCCGATGCTCCTAATATATGGGAAATTTTCAAATGAACACCCATCATCTAGTTGCAGTAGATTTTGATTCTGGCCAGTCCTACCCTGATAGTACAGTTATGGATTTATATTTTGACAGATTCTTTATTATGAATAGTTTGAGAATCATTACATACACTATACAGATACAACGTATAAAAAAGTAAAAGAAATAAAATAAGCTCTACTTACCTTTAAATCTCCCCATAAGTTGACTAGAACTGTTAAAATCATCTCCCAGAACATCATGCAACTGTCAACTTTCCACTTCCTAGGAGCCGACTCAGAAACTCTTATTGGCGTGTCAAATAGAATATACCTATACTTGTGTTGTGAAGTGTACGTAACTGCGTTTCAATTTATTATTTTTACAACACAGTTTTAGTTAATTGACACTGAACTTTAAAACTCCTGTAACAACTTAATGTTGTAGTTCACCGTATTTAATTGCAGTACACTGATTTACTATGTCGAAGATCAGGTATTTTACATCTATATATAGAAATAATGACGCAAAAGTTATTTCAAAGTACTTTTCTTAATAAACTTTTTATAACTACGAATATTACCACAACACAACATGAAGTTGAATAACAGACCTTTTCACTAACCTTACTTTTGTACAGTTGCGTTCAAAAATATTGTTCACATTAAAAACGCAAATATCAACAATAGTCATAACTTTGTTATTAATTTTTATATAATAGTGTACTGCTTATTATCTTCTTTTTTTATATTCCATCAGAGTTATTATTAAGAGCATTATCAAACACATTAATATGACAATCGTCTCTCAAACCAATTCAAACCTGTCACTTCATTAAAGCTATTTTCTACATTACTACCAACTTTATGACAATTGAAAGGTTATCAACCCCACTAAAGAAAATGTTGATACAATAACGAAGATAATAGACGGAGATAATTCTTCACCTTTTCTCTTACATAATTTCCAAATAATAATAAATAACTTCCATAATATGTGCCAGTTTTTACGCAAACAGCCACTGTGTGCCAACATTCTTTTTAAATTAATTTCAATTAAATCTAGAAACAAAAATCGTTATTGATTTCTGACCCGTAAACATTTTTATTTCTAAATCATTACAGAACTAGTTCCCTGTGATAGGCATTGGCCGTCATGCTCCGACATAAAATTTGAAAACTACATAACTATAGGACCCCTGACTAGGTATGCCGAAGATCTAAAATTAATGACCAAAGTCTTATTCGAACCGGGAAGCGTCGATTTAGATGAAGAGGTTTGCTAAAATCGTAAAACATCCTGCTTAGGGGTGGATGTTACAATCAGAAACAATTTCTTTAGGTGGATTTGGATGGCGCTACTTTATGTTTCAAGGAAGATATAGGATTTTGCCTAGGAACCAGTCGGGTGCAAGACGAAATTAAATCGGCAGTGCAGCAAGTTGTAGATTATCTAGAGGAGGATTACGGTATGAAGGTATCGGGAGAACAATTCGAGGAATTTGCATATCTCGAAGAATCTAGTTTATTCGCGCTGACCGAGTTGGAAGACAAACTGGTAGTCTTGCAAGATCCTAGGCGTCCTGAAGTAATTTATCTAGTTTTTTCAACTTTGATCGTTTATATTAAATATTCCAGATGACATATAATCCTATCGGACAAATCTTTAAACACCTTTTATGGTTCTGCCGACCTGAGGTAACTTTAGCGAACACATTCAGTGGTTATGTAGTGCACAAATTCAACGGCTTCTTCAGGCAGAGCCATCGCCAGAGCCATTACTTAAAACTAAAGAAATTTCGAGAAAGATTTATCGTAAGACATCAAATCCCGCATCGAAACAGCTTATTTTAACCTTCATCTTTCCAGAACACCTTGGGAGATAAAGGTGTCCTAGTCATGCCGACTTACCCAGTTTCTGCGTTGGGACACTCAGAAGCGTTATTCCAGATTTCTAACTTTGGGGCTTTCACCTTACCAATGAATATATTGGGCCTGCCGAGTACCCAAGTGCCTATCGGGTTCGACAAGGGAGGTATGCCAATAGGAATACAGGTAATCATTTCGGAGAATGGGGAATTTCGATTTTTTAAATTGTGAAAGTATTTTCGCAGGTTGTTTCCGCACCAAATCGAGACAATTTGTGTTTGAAGGTAGCCGAGGTTTTAGAGAAGCGTTTTGGAGGATGGAAACCGAGATTCGGGTTAAAGAATTCGTGATATTTGATAGATTTAATATATAGGAGATAAAATATTGTTATTTTATATTATTGAAGAGGACGAATTTTCTTCTGGAAATGTCTACTTATTTAAAATTAAAAAATTTGACAGATAGTTTTTTTTTTATGATATTAACAATAATGATTGGAATATTATTATAACAAAGTTTTCACGGTAATAAAAATTTCGTTAATATTAAAAAAAATTTGATATTTTTTCGTTAAGCTGCAAATAATATTTCCTCTTGTTCAGTCGATCCGGGGACACACTGTATAATAACAAGTAACTGTTATTCTTATTACTCCAGATTTTGAAAGATTAACAAATTAATTTAGTTACAGTCGACAAAGAAAAGTTGTAAATGTGACAGAGAATTTTTGTTATAAAAAAAAACTTCATCGAACGAGCCTAAAAATAATCAGATTGATGCAATGATTTAGGAGATATTAAAATTTACGTTCCTATGAAAAAGTCATTAAACAAATTAATAGGACATCAACTCAGCTTTCTAGCGATCTATTCAAAACTATAGCTCAACTTGCAATTTTCTGAGATAATACCACAGTGAAGAGATATTCTCTTGTCTGTGATAATACTGATTTTATGATTGAACATAACAAGTACACCCCCTAGCGGTCAAATTTCGAACATTAAAATAATTTTCGGAACTTCTGGTGGTCACATTGTATTGGTTTTGTCACAGTATGTAACCTTTATTGGAGAAACTGAAACTGTCATGGCGACCCAGTTCTCCCGGGAGAGTAGATGTCGTTAGGTGTATGCGCGTGACATTCGCTGGAAGCTATGTTCAAGTCAAGGAAAATATGTGATTCACCTGCACAGTCATACGATATTGATCGTGTTTTGTGCTACTTTGTTTTTATTTGTTTTTTGTATTTTAGACTTTTCTTTTATCATTATCGTGTTTTTTTCTTTATTTTTTTCGTAAGTAACAAAGAATAAAATATAACTTTGATTAGATTACTTCGTCTCTCAAAAAGTGCGATGTGTGTCGTTACAACAACGGATTTTATTAAATTGAAAGATTATAGCGGAGCAATAAGGCAGAAGTGACAGTGTTATAATAAATCATTTGTCAAGACGATGATTCAAATATATAACATCGTTATCTACATATTAAACGAAAATTGTGCAAGTCACAAAGATGTTTACTTTTAAAAAACAAGTAGATTTTAATTTTAAAATTTGTTGTCACTCCTTAGAAATATATCAACAATGTAAAAAATTGTCTAGTAAATATAAGCAATAAATAAGCATTTTCGTTTTTTTTTTTCTTTTTTATAATAATTAAATTAAATATAAAACTATTTTTGAATTATACCGCCTTCATAACATTAGAGCGACATCTATTGGCCCGGGAGAACTAGGTCGCCATGACAGTTTCACTTTCTCCAAGATTACATACTGGGGGTTATAATGTATCTTTTAACGTCGACGTTAAGATACTTTTTAACAGGTTTCCGTAATAAATGTAATGTGAAATCTGTCAAAATGTATCTTAACGTCGACGTTATCCGTAACAGAAAAGATACATCATAACCCCCACTGTGGGTTATGTATTTTTTTGTCCCAAAGCTCTAGGCATGGCAGTTTCCGAGATACAGCCGCGCGCAACCTTTACTGAATCCATACTGAATCACTCGGTACAAGTGAATATATTAGAAAATTACTATAATACTACTACACTTGATGTAATGTCATAACTTGTTAGCTGTCACTAATAAGGGTGTTTTATAGCTGCCTATAGTAACCTATTACCATAGTTTATCGTATACAACTTGTTCTCGGTGCAACATTCAAAATATGTTTTTACTGTTTAGGAAAAAAGATAAGACTACAAGCAACCTTTTTACTTACAAGAATGACTGTTGCTGATGATAATAAGGAATTTTTTGTTTTCCTTAGTGCAATGGTCTTACGTGGGTTAATTGTTTTTTTATTCTTAATGATATAGCTTTTCCAGTGATTGTAAGCTGTACTGAGAAAAACAATAATGGTATGGTACAATAACTAATAATAAATGTGATTCTTAAAACAAATGCAGAATAAAAATAGCCGATATTTCTATAATACTTTTGAGTGTTTTACGTAAAAATTAGAAGCTGCTACTAGAGCAGATATTATATACATATGTAATAAAATAATACTGCGATTAATGAGTGATGCCTATGCATCTTCGAAGGTTAATCGCATTTCAATAAAGTCAAACATTGGTATTTTTCCTTTGTTTTGATTATTTTATTACGCCGTTTATTTAATTCATAAATAAACATGGATATACACTTCTCGCATTCTTACCACCATCAACATATCTTATGTAAAATTCGGCGACTCTTAAAAACCTGGTTTTGAAGCGCGCTTGTGCTACTTGAAAGCGACCTACTACTGCACCGCACCAACAAATATATTGTTACATCCCATCATTTCGTGAACGTCATTCGTGTGCTAAGCTTCAATAACCAATAGGTGTTTTCGCGTGTAACTTTCAAAAATATTCTCTTCTGATTTTGCTGTGTGCACTTTTTAATTACGTAAGTATATAAATATTTATATTTTGATATTTAATACAAGATATAAAATGATTTAAAGTTATAAATATTTTATGCAATTTTTTTAAAGTATATGTGCTGTTGTTCTTCAATATACATAATATTGGTCTTTGATCAGAAAGTTTTAACCTTCCTGCCTTTTTTTTTTTTAATTACTTTAATAATATCGTGTACAAACAAATTGATTAGCACAATTAAGTTTTTTGTCACCTGCTTACGACAAATTCAACGTAATCACAATGTTAATACTAAATCTAAAAGTTGGTCAAGAAATTTGCAGTAGAAAAGCAATTAGAATTATCATTAATATGTTCATGACATAATGTTTGCAAAAGCAATAAATTAATTAAGCAACATTTATGTACAAAATATAATATAATTACAGTAAAAAAAAAATTAATTGAACTGCAAAAGTTTTAATGTTATATTCCTTTCTTTTATATGGTAGTTTTAAAAGCACATATTTTATTGTACACTTCTCTAATTCCCTGCTATACTAGCTCACACACAAAATATATTTATGTATAAATTTATATTATTGTAAACTATAATTGCTATTGTAAATATTGTAGTGCCATGAAGATAACCGCTGCCCCTAGTCTGCGTAAAAGCCTTGTTTATATATATATAGTTATTCAACCGGTTTGAAGTACCTTTGGTTGGCGTTCAGATGGCGTGTCAGGTGTGGCGTGCCCATTAATTTTTTTTAATAATGTTGCATTGTAATTTCTTAATTTTGATTGGTTTTACTTTGTTATTAACTGCCAAGTTTATTTCAGAATCTACAACCAACATAGCTCGCATTCCAATGAATATTTGGCGGTATTTAATTTCATTCATCAGTACTTTTATACTATCGCCGCCAGATGTCAGCACCTTACGCAGCTCGGTTGAATAACTATAAGATATATAAACAAGGGTAAAAGCTAGATAATCGCCGATATCAAAAATGCTTGCTTCTAATTGGTTTAAAATCACATATAAACTTGCGAAGGTTGCACAGAAGCGACGTTTTAGTTTACGAAATAACGGAATTTGCATGAATTTAAACAATACATATTTGCATCAAAATTACTTGACCCAGAGCATTTGATTATGTATTTATGTTTATATTTTAATCTTTCAAGGTAAGGTGACGCCAAATTCAAATATTAAAAAAAAAATCGATACAATTAATTTTTATTGGGGGCCCCAAAGCCACGAGGTCAGTACCCGAAGGTTAACTGCATTTGTACAAAAGTACAGCTAAAAGTTGCGCTGATTCATAAACTCTAAAATGCAACAAGTATTTTGGTAATAAATCTTGTTAAATTTTGAAGATAATTTAAATTTGGCGCGATTTAAATCGACCAACCTGAATTTAGCTAGGAATAAATGTCAATGCTATAAAAACTAATCCTCCATGTTGTCTTTCGTGGTCTTTTCATTAAAATTAAAATTGCCTTTTATTATATAAGAGAAGAAAATTTTAATTAGCAATAAATCTTGCGCAACAACACACATAAAAGTAATTTATTATTTTATGGCTGATCATTTACAATTTCTCTTTTATTTCTTTTGTCGCTGGAATGTTAAATGCACATTATAACCATTGTTAAACGTGATAGAAACATATATTCATCGATTTTCATCTAAAATAACAAAATCGTTATATAGCATTTTAACACTTATGTAACTAAAAAGTTCTCTAATACAAAACCATGTCCTACAGAAGGAATTGATTAAAATGGACGTGTTTTTTCGCATTGCCGTGGCGACACAAACTTTTCTAGCGTGGATATTGACACCCATCTTTAAATTGAGAAGCAGGAAATATCGAAAAACAGTCCCGAAAATCAAAAACGATATCTTGAAGTACAGCGCTGCCAGTTTGGCGAGGAAAATCCGATTTAAAGAAGTAATGATCCATCACACGATTATGATAAATTTGAATTATAACTATAGGTGGTTCGTTTCTTGAATTTTAGCTCACATGCGTCCAAGTTATCAAAGCATACATCGCCAGAATCGAAGAAGTGAATCCAATCGTCAACGCTGTGGTCGAACAAAGATTTGACTTAGCTTTAAAAGAAGCGGAAGATGTGGACAGCATCATCGCCAATAACGAATTCAGTCAAAATTATTTTGCCAAAGAGTACCCCCTACTGGGAGTCCCAGTTACAATTAAAGAAAGTTGTAAATTAGAAGGTATTTGTTCTCCCTTTACGAAAAACAAAAAAAAAAAATAATAAATCTTCGAAATACAATGCTATAGGTCTGAGTTATCGCGTTGCATCTCTCTATAAAGTTGGCGTAAATGCAGAGAAAGACGGAGATGCGGTTAGTAAAGTAAAAAAAGCTGGTGCCATCCCTCTACTAGTATCCAACACTCCAGAATTATGTAATGCATGGGAAACAACCAATTTCGTAACAGGAAGAACCTTGAATCCTTATGATACAGCCCGTACAAGTTCAGGATCTTCAGGTGGCGAGGTGAAAATGGGAAAAAAATTATGAAAATCCACATATTAATGTTTTGGACAAATCTAGGGTGCTTTGTTGGGATCTGGAGCTTCCGTAATTGGAATAGGATCTGATATCGCTGGATCCATAAGGATTCCAGGGATGTTTAATGGAATCTTTGGACATAAGCCAACGCCAAGTAAGCCCCCATCAAATTAAAACCGTCCCAAATTAATATCAAGGGCATTTTAGAAGTAATATCTATAAATGGTCACGAACCAACGAGTTCCGATAAGAAATTTGGGGATTTCTTAGTGATAGGACCAATGACTCGCTATGCCGAAGATCTAAAATTAATGATGAAAATAATGGCTGATAACCCGGTCCCGTTGAAACTGGACGAAAATGTAGATTAAATGCCTGAAAATTATTCATTTTCCAAAGCTAATTTTCGAATTTTGAAGGTCGACGTTAAAAGATTGAATATATTCTACATGTACGATTCGGAAAAATCCTTAGTGCTAAGCAAGGTGGATCCAGAAATCAAAATGTTGATGAAACAGTGCTTGTATCGCTTGGAAAATTTAGGTTGCTCGATTAATGATTACAAATTTGACATGTCTAATGCATGCGAAATGAGCGCCACCTTGCTGTATTCCATGGAAGACATTCCAAACGTGTTGAAAAATCCCCTAACTAAAGAGGTTTAATTCAGAAAAAATGCATTTTTCCTTATTAACTGATTTTGTTTAATAGGAACGTGGAAATTTGCATTTAGAGTTGTTAAAATCCTTTTTTGGACGTTCTGCATACTCTTTACACGGATTATTCTTTTATTTTTTGCAAAGACATAATATATTCGTTGCCCGAAGCAAATACAGCGAATATAAGAACAAGGCAGATGAATTGAGAAAAGATTTTATTGTAAGGTTCATTTTGGAATCGTAAATTCCCACTCACCGCATAATATTTTAGGAAAAATTAGGAGACAGCGGAATATTCTTATTCCCAACATTTCCGACGCTTGCATGCGAACACGACAAAATGCTCTTGCTAACTTCAGGAGTATTGTATACGATGGTGTTCAATGTTTTGGGTCTACCAGCGACGAATGTTCCTTTAGGTTTAAGTAAAAACGGTTTGCCTATTGGAATACAGGTATTAATTTTATGTTTTATTTACTTCCGGACAATTATTATATTTGTTATTTGAATTACAGGTGGTAGCAGCACCATACCAGGATAAATTATGTTTAGCGGTCGCTGAACAGCTAGAAAAAGCGTTTGGAGGTTGGAGAGAGCCGTGATATGTACTTATTTATACCTGTTAGTGATTTTCTACAATAAAATCTTATTTAATAGATTTTTGATGTTTCATTCATATATTTTTCTTAAAATAAAAATCAAAGAAGACTCGCTGAACGTACCCATTATCCAGATAGTTTAGTTTTTAATCAATAGAGGGGCACTGACACTGACCCAACTACATTATCTATGACACTGACTAATTGGAGGTTAGAGCAGTGAGGAGTTCATAACCTCTAATATTTTGAAAATTGTGTGAGTGTGGTTGCCGTATTTTTAACTTAATTTTAATAATTTTAAATCAGTTTCAATTTTATTTCAATAAAGACAAAGGGTCATAATTATGGATTACATCCCTAAAGTGAAGCCTAGAATCAGGAGGAAGAAAAAGACGGAACTGACCTCATACAGATACACGATTTCTAAGCCGAAAACCATGAATGAAATTTACTATTTGGGCGAAATATGGTTCGGGAAAACCAATAACGTCTTTCCTTCGGAATGGGAGAATTGCAAAGCTAACATATCATCTACAGATGATGATGGGGATAAGTTAATTCTATATTTTGGCTCTACTATAGTCATCATTACGATCACAACTCAAATAGATTTTTTGAAAGATCTATTGAGTATAAACCTGTTTAAAATGGATTTTATGTTGCAAGGAGAGAATGTGATGGTTTCATTATATCTAACTGACATACCACTGCTGAGATTCAATGCAAAAATCGGTTCTGTCATGAAGAGCGTTTTTTCAATAGTTTTTGATATAACCTGTGATTATAATGGTAAGTAAGGCTTTATACAATCAAGATACACATGCAATTACTTCTTATTATTATTTACATCACAGAAATACAAATAATTAAGAGTTCTTCAGTTATTGAAAGTTTTACGGAACTTTATCAAAATATCAGTAATTATCAGGATAAAATTGAAGATATGAATGTACAACATGCACAATTAAAACCGAAGTTGAGAAAATATCAACTGGACGCTGTACAATGGATGATCGCACGAGAACACAATCATTCTGAAAGTGGTAAGTGGATCCAGTTTGGTTTTTGTTCCTCTCCTTTAATTTTAACAATTATATGCAGAGATATTACATCCTTTGTACCAAGAAGTTAAATTACCAGGTGGTACGATTATATATTATGACAAACACACAGGGTACTTAGATGTAACAAAACCGACGGCAAATTCTTTAAGAACCGGTGGGATTTTGGCTGACGAGATGGGGTTGGGCAAAACCGTAGAAGTTCTCGCATGTATATTATCACATCCTTTGAAATATAAATCTTCTTCCATTAAAACTTACACGCAAAATCCAGTGATCGAGAGACAATCAAGAAAAAGACGAAGACGTGACACTATGGAGGGTAATTTAAATACTCCAGAAGTTGAAGCAAAAAAGCTAAAAGTTCCGGATAGTTGGGTAAAACCAAGTAGTAGAAAATCTGCTTTATATACTGCGTTAGAAACTTGGTATACTAAAGAAATATCAGTGAATCGCGATACTCCTGAAATACCACGTGTTCAATGCATTTGTGGCGATATTACTGAAACGAAAGACTGCGTTGAGTGTTGCGATTGTTCTAAAGTGCAACACGGGACTTGTATGGGGTACGATAGTGGATGTGGAGAATTTTACTGTCCGCAATGCTGGATGAATCGCGTAAGTGATTATGAATATTTATTGTTTCATACCGTTGATCTTCTATCTTGAAACATTTTGATAATTTCATAGAATTATTATTTATTACAGCCACTGCTCGACACTAACGCCACACTAATTGTTACACCACACTCCTTAAGGAAGCAATGGTGTGATGAGATACAGAAACACATAAAAGGTCGATTCAAAGTGTTTTTATACGAGGGTGGACAAAATTTAACACCAATTTATCCGACCAAACTATTAAAGTATGATGTCGTTATAACTACATACAACGTCTTACAAAACGAATTACGTTTGAGTGAAAACGGTCAGGTACTTTAAATTTTATAATGATATATTCTTGTTTTCAACTTTAAAAGTCTACTTTAATATTTGTATGATTAAATTATTCTGAACTAAAAGATAGAAGAAATGTAATAAACTATGTGAAACGAATATTACAAAACTAAATTTTAATCAATTTATAACTTAATTCTTCAAAAGGAAATTCAATTTTGTAATTCTTTATCAAATCTACGGATATTTTCAAATATTAAAAATGAATTTTTGTTGTCGTTATTTTTCGTACATTTGCCACTTTTTTATTTTCATCAAACTGCTTACGATTATTACGGCTTTGAGCTATACAGGCTGTTTCATAAAGAGTGACCATCGGTAACGGTTGGTCCTAGAGCTTAGGAAAAAAAATTATACTAGTAAATGTGGTCACGCAAACATCTTCAAAAAAAATATTTTTTTACCAATCTTAATAAAAGAAAATTATTAAAAGGAATAATAAATATAAAAATAAAAAAAAATATTTTTAAAAACGCTTTCATTATACAGGGTGAATCTCAATATATGCGACAAACTTTAGGAGCTGATGATGATTCAGCCCGTATAATTATTTCCCCTAAGCTTCAGAGCCAACCGTTATCCAGATATGATCAGTGGCCACCTTTAATGAATCACCCTGTACAATCACACATATTATTTTATTTGCAAAGGTGGTATCATTGAGGCGTCCGCCTAAATATTCGCTGCCGGGAAGCCCCGTCACCAGGCTGACTTGGTGGAGGTTATGTTTAGACGAAGCGCAAACTGTGGAAACTCCAGGGAGAATGGTTTCGGAAATGGCGAAGAAAATCCACGCTCAACATCGCTGGGCTGTAACGGGTACACCAATATCTAAAGATATTTCCGGTGTGTATATTATCTTAATGAAGTCACAAATATTGAGGACGTTTTTTCTGAGAGACCGTGTTCTTAATTACAGATTTATATGGTTTAATAGATTATTTGCAATTTTCACCATACTCGGAGTGGGATACCTGGAATAATTTATTATATAAACCTTATATTAACGGTCGGAAGGAATCCATGCATCGATTCTTAGCTAGAATATTGTGGAGAATGGCTAAAGTCGACGTTATAGATCAGGTTTGTTGGTAATTACAAGGAAATAAAAATCAATAAATTGTTTAAAACTTTCAGATTAACATCCCACAGCAAACATTCACTGAACATTGGTTAGAATTTTCCTCCGTTGAAAAGTTTTATTATCGTCGTGAACATGAATTGTGTTCAAAAGAATTCTTAGCGAGATTGAAGCATATGGATCTGAGCATTTTGTTGAATTCCCTCAATAAAAGCGTATTGAAAAAGGTAAATTCCTGTAAATTTCTTCAATAATAATAATAATTGGAAAGGAAGTAATCGACCACACAATGTGATTATAAATAATTTTAGCTACTTCAACCATTATTAGCTCTACGTCAAGCTTGTTCCCATCATCAAGCGGTTCGAGGCAAATATTTAGCCACAAGAAAGCAAGTCAATTCCATGGAAGATCTCTTAGACGCCTTAATAGCGAAAAATATCACTGAAAACGAAGAATTTCTCAGAGTAATCGTCTCTTCTCTCAACGGCTTGGCAGGGATAGATTTGCTGCTGCAGAACCCTAATCAAGCGGCCGAGGAGTATCGAAACATCCTACAATTATCTACACGTTTCTCAGACGAAAAGAAGGAAGCAAATTTGGAAATCGACAGACTCCAACTGATACATACGATGCATAACCTCAGTGAAATACTTGAAATGTATCCAGGGATACCTCCGACATTAAGGGATTCTACTTTGAAAGAGGAATGCGAGGTTTTGGAGAAGGAATATTTGGATCGATTCGCTAAGCAGGTATTTTCCATAATATTACAATAAATCGAGATTTTCATAGCAATTTTCAGAGTTTAACAGCGTTAGAAGACAGTTTGAAATTTTCCGATAGCATCCAACAGTTACAAAACAAATTCGTTCTCAGTCCGGGACAGTGGTTTGCCGATACTATAGATTGGGTGACTACAAATTCTTTATTCCAAGAATATTTAGGGAAATTAATAAATATTATGAATTCCGCAAACATTACACTGAAGTAAGTCCTATTTCGGTTCTAAATAGTAGCGAACTAATTTTATCACGATTTACAGGAATATGAGCGAACGTAGGATATTATACATGGTCGCTGTTTGGGACGAGGAGATAACGCGTTTGAAAGAAATAACCGTCTCATCGATACACCAGTTATTTGAAACGACAGACACGGAAGCTAAAATCACTATACCGATAGAAGTAATAGAAGCTGCTACAGATTGCCATTTGAGACCGCAAGATAAGAATGGAAAACAGAAGAAAAATTGCTTCGTTTGTCAAGCGAATTTCAACTTGAAACAGTACGAGAGTAAAATTTTCAGTTCGACCCAAAAGGATGACGATATCTCAAATGCCGGTTCTTGGAAACCAGCACCGGAAGAGTTTATGTTACGAGGTAAGTCAAAAAACTGTAGTGCAATCGTTTTTAACATGATTTTTAACCAGTTTGTGACTATTTGATTCCAAAAAGATAGATCACTGCAACGATTTCTCTTTGCGGCGTTGTCAGGTTGTTATCATCATCGTGAAGCGATTGTGTAGGAACTTGTCGCTTTTAAATATCAATGTATTTCTACTTGTCTTTATACCATACACAAAAAGAATTATTTGAAAATCGCGGTTCTGTATCTAGGATTCCTTTAAACTTTTAATAGTAAAGAAAGATAAGTATATATTGTTGTAAGACAAGGATAAATTAATATTGCAAAGGCAAGTGTTTCTTATCAATTCACATCCATCCAGCTTAGTATGGTCTATAACCATTCTATTAAGCGAAGAATCTAGCAACAACGGTAATAAACTTTGATTATGAGCTGAAAAAAATATTAAAAATTATAAAGGTTTTCCGTTTCTTGATTTATCTTTCTTTTTTTCCGATTACATGATAATTGTCATAATTAAAGTTACAGTTAGTTCTTATGTAAAGTAGAAATAATATCATTCATTCAATTTCTCATACTGTAGAGAGTTTATTGCATTACACAAACCAACTCATAAAAACAAGTTTTTTTTGTCCCAACCCTACATCTCGATTTGTACGCTCATTAATTCGAATTAAACGCCTCAAAAACGCTCTTTCGAGAGAAGCATTAATTATAATGAGTTATAAATTCCCCCTTTTAAAGAATATCAATTCCGATCGTAGCATTACACGCTTTGGGAAAGCAGAAGAATCTATCTTCGGACCTGATGCACGATGCCGAAGTACATTTTCGAATCTTAGATATCCTACGGAAGGAATTTAAGGTAAAATATTCTGATATCCTTTACGTCTTTAATATCAAATCGACGATGTGTATTTCCGATTAGGAAATTCGTAAACTCTGGACGTACATCGACGCTCAAGTGTGTGCCAAAGACGAAGTTAGCATGTGCAAAATGAGATTGCAACTCAAAGAAAATACCGAGCGATCTGAAACTGACCGGTGTAAAATCAGTCGCATCATGAAACAGTTGACGCAAATCGAACAAAATAGATTTCAGACGGTACACATGATAGAGGAGCACGAGGTAAGAAGATTGTGTTATTTATTTATTTAAATTAGATAATTTACAAAGTAAAGCGAAGAAGGTAAGCACAATTACCTGCCCAATAAGCATTAAGATAGATCAATATTGTGTTCTTTCTCATAACTAGCAAAAAATCATTAACATAAAGTACAAAAAACAAAGGACCAAGTATAGTTCCGCGAGGAACACCTGAACTAATTAATTTTCCTTTTATTCCATATATATCGTATAATAATATCTTTTATTGTGGTATATTTACAGTTGCCGTTCCAAAAGGCAGTACTTAGAGTTGAATATGAAACGAACACCGTATATCTAGAGAAAAATTTCGGAACTTATAAATACTTACAGACGTTACGTAAGCAACAGATGCACGGGCAAACTCCCGATCCCTGTCCTATTTGCAAGAATACCCTCGAGAAACAATGGAATATCCTACCTTGCGGCCACTGTTATTGCTTAGAGTGCATACAAATCCTTTTAGAACAGGTAATCACCTCAGAATTATAAATCCGTAGTAATAAAACAAACATTTAATCAATTGCAGACCGTAAGCAAATACATTAGTTGTTCTATATGCCGTTCTGAGCAATTAATAGCCGATATTTCACTGTTGCACACCGAGAAGCAAACGAATAATGTTAAAGATGGCGAGGAAGAAATGAAGATAACGGGCAATCACTCGACTAAAGTTGAAGCGGTAGTTAGATTAGTTAAACAGCTGAAACTGAAAGAGGAAAACGTTAAAGTATTGGTCTTCTCTCACTGGCCCGTTATATTGAAGGTTCTGCATGAGGTGATGGGTTTGAACGGTGTTAAAAGTGAAATTTTGCAAAGGAACAACTTCGAAAAAATTCTCCAAGGATTTAAGGTACGTATCCAATGATTTTCAAACTCTTATTTTGATTCTTAATTCGCCCATACAGGATGAATCGAGCGCCATCACAGCCTTATTGCTTCCAATAAATTTAGGTGCGAAAGGCTTAAATCTAATCGAGGCTACCCATGTGATATTTGTTGAGCCGTTACTCAATCCCGGTGATGAATTACAAGCCATCGGAAGGGTGCATCGCATAGGTCAAACTAAGTACGAATTTGAAATCATCGACATATAATTTAAATCTAATTATTAATGAATATTTAGGCCTACAGTCGTCCACAAGTTTTTTATACGTAATACAATCGAAGAAAATATCCAAAATGCCACTGCCACGAATGCCGAAGAATGGGATTCGAATAAATTAACTTTAAGCCGTATAAAACAATTGTTTGAAGTCGATTTAAGCACTGAAATGAACAATGAAGGGTCAGATAATGGTGTGGAGGTTGTAGAATCTGTATCGCATCAGGAAACTGCGAACATGACTGTGGAATCCTAAAATTTGCTCATAACACCAATCTGTTAGTTATAAGTCCATTATATTTATAACAAAACAGTATTTTTTGTATGTGATTATATAGGTTTTTAAATATCTTTTTTTTTATATTTTTTTAGCACTGAATCTGTAGAGGATAATCTAGTATTTATTTTGAAATAAGCTTAGACAAGTAGTCAGACTCAGGCAATCTGAGTTTTATAATTTATCTAAATCTTGAATTAAAAAGAAAAAGAAAACCTTATTTGTAATGTTTGAAGTTTGTAAATGTATCGATCATGAAATATTGAGGCAATATATGTTTGATTTTAAATTATGAATTTTATTTTAGAATCTATCAAGTAATTAAAATATCCCCAACCATAAATCGTCAAAATTTGAACGAATTGCGTCTAGTATTTCTCCTGTATTTATTTATCTATTTCTTATAAGAATTCACAGTAAAACGACTTCATTTTCAATTTATAATTTTAAGGTTGTTAATTCTCTGGTATTAAATTTAAAACCATACATTAAAAAAATTTGAGAACTATGCTACTATAAAATATTAAAGTTTAACGTTAATTTATGTCAGTTTTTTTTAATTCAATTATTTAAAAAAATAAATTATGTAAAATGCTGCCCTCAACAAGAAATGCGGAATTTTAAGCATTACTCGGTAATTATCCGCACCCCATCTGTTATTGCAAAGCCAAAGTATTCTTTCATAACCCTTTCTTTAAATTGGAAACAGTTTAATGATACGATTTTGTTTAATTTCGTTTCGTCGGAGTTTTTGTATTTTCTGTAATTTTTTCATACTTTGTCTTGGAAATAAAGTCTTTACTTACTCACTTAAAAATTCACCAACAATAATGTAATTTGAATTATAGAATGCGCCATCTTTTGATGGATAGGTGCGACAGCTAGTTAAGCAAGTTGAAGTAGTAACAATAAAGAATTCTGCAATCATGCTGGCGCAAAATTTTAAGTATTGAAGATTTTCACTGACAACTTCTGATTATAAACGATTGTGAAATGTAAGTATTAAATAATCTTGAGAAAATAATTTTGCCAGATAGCGCCATCTATGAATCGTAGGCATAAGTTAGGTACATAATGTTATTTTTAATGCTAATAGATGGCGCGTTAAGTTACTTTTAAAACAAGCAATACAAATAACGCATTTCATGTTATTAAAGTTTTCTATTTAAAGTAATGGATATCTTCTAACAGAAATAAATCTAATAATATTGTAACGAGCGCCAACTTTTTAAACTGGCGGTTCCGACAGGCGCTAGATGGCTTGACCAATCTAACGATTGTTGTTATGCAATAGTTTTGTTTTTATGTTGTTGACATGTAGAAAATTTGACATTTTTGTGATTAGACGATGTAATTGTGTGCATAGATAATAAATATATGTATTTGTGTGAATACAAGAACTTAACTTAAATATATCGCCTGTGTTTTTCTAAACCCCGACAACGTTTTAAAATTTGAAGAAAAACGTTACAATATAGTAGAAACGTGACTGGAAATCAGGTAAAATACTGCGTTGTTGCCAAATGTATTATTTGTCATCATAGAATAACCCGAATGTTTGTCATTGAATAAATAAATATTTAGGTTATGTTATTTACAATAAACTATATTCCGAACGCAAATATTTTTTTATTAAAACTGTGGTAATTCTAGTAATACGTTAGTTACGAAACACATAATATTTATTTGTTTTTACATCAGAAAAACGAAGTTTTATACACAAAAAATGTTCGTGTAGATATTGCAGGTATCTGTCTGCATTACGATATCTAATTCTAACAATGGCCGTATATAGCCAATTTGCGAACGGTGTATTTGGATACCAACAGTTAGAAAGGAAAAAGAATTGTGTTAATTTATAATAGACCATTTTAAATAATTAATCAATTATTTTAAGTGATAATCTGTGGCAGACTAATAAAATCTATAACTTTTTATAAGTTAAAGGGTTGTTTTAAAAGATTTTAATTTTGCATTCTAAGATTGGCAGTATTGAGTCCTAAAAACGTCATAGATCACGTAAATCGATATATGTATTGTATAACGTAGAACCATTACAGCCTCTACATTCATCATTATTTACACGATTTGTTCGCTATTATTGTGGTGGTTGGTCAGGATGAAACTTACACACACACAGTTGTATTAAATGTATATTTAATATAGAATATATAAAACAATGAACAATTTGAAAAGAAAAGTAACCAACGGCTTATTCTACATACTACGTCTACGCGCTTCTCACGTGACACCCTCACTTTGTAACGGCCATTTTTGCTGTGAAGCTAGGCACGCGCGGAAAAATACAAAATTTAAAATTTTATCCTACAATTATAATCTTATCTTTGCTTTTCTATTTTTTTTTTTTTTAAATATAGATTTATTTATTTTATTTCGGCCAACATCTTCAAAAGAAAACCAGCCTAAATCCTTCAAATTTACGATTTCCCACGCGGGAAACGGTAAACAGAGAAACATCCGGTAAAATAGACGTAAAATTGCAAAGTAAAAGTAAACAAAACCGAATAAAATTATTGCCTTTACCCAATCGGGAAAATTGTACTTACCTATGTTTACTACGATCTCAAACGGCCGGTGCAGACGGTTAATTTCGTTATTTACATAAATCTCCAAGTCAAACCGGAACGCTGATACTGACGAAGCGACTGTTTATCCCGGCTTGTATTGCTACACGATTTCGATATTTTGTGTGAAGCAATCCTCTGTGGATTTATTTACCTCGTATCGTGTTAGTTAAATGATTTGGTGAAATAGGTAAATTGGTAAGAAAAAGATCCACAGTTTATTATTATGTTTATTTATTTGTACATTAAAAATAGTAATTTCCTTTCTTGTATTTTTGATATAAACAAATATATTATCAATCATATTACATTACGTGTTACATTGTATGTAAATTACATTAATAGGAGATCTAGAACATTCATTCTTACACACATTTACACGTTATTAGCTAGAGATAGTGTACAGATATTTTCACGTTTACTTCGTAAAGGAAAAACACTAAATATACATTAAAATATAAAGCAATTTAAAATATATATATATACAAATAAGTAGGTAGTATAAAATATCACAGAACCCAAGAGAAAAACACTATTTTTTATATTAAAACCAAAATAATTGAAATCAAAAGTTTCAATTTTTTTTGATACGTTCTCAAGAAAGCTTTATATTTGTTATTTACACAAAAAAATTCGTTTTTCAACGCAATTTTCTGTATAGATTCCAGTTTAGGAAATACTTGTCAGCGTCTTCCAATATTAATTAAAATCTTAATTAACAAACGCTAGCTTTCTGCGCGCGGCGTACGTCAATTAATTTTATAATTAAAAATTGTCATTTATAGTTACCAAGAACGAAAAGCAGAAAGTGTTGCCGTGAGTTTCGCAGAAAATAAACAATTGGCCAGCTATACCTTTTAATGTGTTTTTGTCTTCATATTACAGAGCAACGTTTGTCAAAAAGCACGCCCAAACAGCTTTTAAAATCAACTCGAGATCCATTGAACGCAATTTATCTTCTACAGTGTCCAGGATGGGCATTTAAAATCGAAAGAGGCTCAAGAATAAAACACACTTCTTTTGCTAAAAATGAAGAAAATACGCAAATATGGAATCATAGCTTCCTTATATCAAAAATCAAAAATTCGCCCTGATGTATTACATATACCTAATTAATTTCAAAACCTGTTCAAACTTTCTGAATTATTACAACCTAAAAAAAAAAAGTCCAAAACAAAAAAAAACGTATTTTTGGACACACACTGTATATATAGAATGGTCTAGAATGAAAGTCAATATTAAATTGTTAATATGCTGAATGTAAAAATAGACAAATACGAAGAATCAAACCAAAGAATTTTGACAGATGTCAAATGTCAACGTCAAACATTTTTACTATTTTATTCGTTGCAAAAGACTGATTTTGTGTTGGCAATTAGTAAGAATAACTCTTTTAATATAAAAAAGAATTTAAGAACATGTTAAGTTACTTTTAAAATACTCTACAGAAGAGAGTTCCACATCCATACTAGCAGACATGTGTCTTTTTAAAATAATAATAACTGAAATTATAAAAATAATAAATTTCGTTTATTATTATAAAAAAGATCACAAAAATTCAGAAGATATTAATCATTTGGTCAAGATGAAAGGTAAAAAACCAATTTTTGAATTTATAAAAAAAAGTATATACTTTAAATATATACAGGGAATCTCAAAAATGAATAAAAAAGCATAAGTATACGTCAAATGTCAACGCATTATTTTGACGTTTTATCTATTCCAAATATACATACTCAAAATGTCATACAAAATAAAATTGTATTTTATAATCTTAAATAGGATAACTGCCAAATTTACTACTTCTGAAACACCCTGTGCGTCTGTATGTCACAACGACAATAGAGAAAATAAGGTTAAATTATCACATTCACAGCTAACAGAAAGAGGTAACAGTAATTCTGGGGTTCTCTTCTTGTTTTTCTTTAGAAGTAATTAGTTACAATAGTGTAATAATGGTGGTTAGCGTTATACGATGCCGATAATTCTTACAACAACCTTTCGCGCTCCTCTGTCACGACCGTCTCGTCTGCCTCCTCTTCAGAATCGGTGCACGTGACGTCTTCGTCCCCGGACCAATGTTCGAACTCCTCCTTGTGATGCTCCAACGCCATCAGCGACGGGAACAGGCTATCACACGCCGAGCAACTACGCGAGAAAAAAAAACACATACAAGTTATTATTATACCTTATATTCCCCCGCGTAAGTTATGAATATATTATCGGCGCCATCTATACGCGATAAAATATAGGTTACGGTATAATATATAAGTAAATCACGAATTCGCAAAAAAAAGATAAAGAAAAATGAACAGTAAGTGCATGCAGACACGCAATTTTTCGCCAATGCAGGAGTTCCCGTATCCTCCTCACCCCCCCCGCTCCTGCAATCGATTTTAAGACCGAATAGCGAAGAATTATTATTCGCACGGCATGGTAGATACATCTGTACATAGGCGCTCTACCATATTCGGTTGATACGCTAGAAAGCCGATGCGGGAGTCGATGCTGACAACGCTGCAGCAATTATACCGCGTTTGAGCGCACTGATATTATCGAACCGGAAGGGTATTGATATCAAAGGGTGAAGGTTGTATACGTAAGCTTTGGATTTCAGATTCCGCTTCGTTATCGATGCGGTGTTATGATGTTTTTGGTGAGATTTTAATAAGATGCGTCTAAAGTTTTGATTAATTGACTTTATTAACTGCAAGAAAGTTTATGAAACTATTCACTCGCAGCAGATCTTGTTTCCAATGAAATTGCAATATATACATACGGAGTATCTGAATGTATAAGTTTAGGAACTTTATTTTCTTTCTATAATGTATATTCTAAAATCTCTAAATAAAAAACTGTACCTATATAAAGAAGAAAACTTACCCAAAATGCCTCTTCTTCTGCTTATGTGAAGCCAATTGTTTAGAACAAGCGAAAGATCTGTCACAAACGTTGCACGTCAAAGCTTCATCTGCAATACAAAGGAAACAAAACGCCATTCTAAGCTGTGTAGGTAATAAATATAGATATATTTTGACAGTTGTCACCTGTCATATGCCACTTGTCAAAATCATTTTTTGTCTAATCACGTTGTATTCAATGTTTTAAACTTACCTAACAAAATAAATAAAAACGAACGTTTGCCCTTCGTGTTTCGTTTTCTGTATGTTTAAATAATTTTAAAATGTTGTATTTTTGTTCCTTTTACCCTAACGATACAACTTTTGTCGTTGATTTTAATTTTAAATATTATAAGTATATTCATGTTAAAAAATACTGATAGCTGTCGTCTACTTTTTGTGGGCCATAACCTGTTGACTTTACCGAGCATTTTTATTTATGATTGTGCAGTGTATGTCAAGAAAAACTTAAACCGTTTCATACGTAACTGCGATATTAATAATATATATGAGACACGGAATGCTTGTGGGCTGTAGTTTCCGATACATAGAACACCGTATGAAAGAAACCCTTAGGTTTATATGTATTAAAATCTATAATAAACTCCCTAAAAACTTAACAAATTTAAACATTGTTATATTTAAAATATCGTTAAAACGATTTTTAGTTGACAAGTGTTCTTACACTGTCTCGGAGTTTTTTACTGAGCCGATTCGTAATTATTAAGTGTTTTCTTGTCGGTTATATTGTGTTTTGTATCTTATTTATATTTATGTTTTTTTAGTATGTACATATGTCTGACAAAGCCTATATCCTATGGATCTACTGGCTAATAAAGTACAATACAACAAGATAGTACCTATTAAGGTAACTTGCATACATTTTTATATGTATTTTTACTTAAGTTTAAATAATTTCTTAGCATTCGAAAAAGGTTGCCCAGTCGACCGAAACGTCATGTTTTAATTCAATTTTATAACAGCCATACTTTCCAAAATAAATAGATGTTAATCTTCAAAATTTAGTTGATGTTATATACTTGTCATCTGTCAAAATAATTTTTTTAGTTCATTTTCTCAAGTCAATTTATATTATTTATTCTTCTACGTCTTGATCAGTCTGATCGTCTTGATTCAAGGATAAAAACATTACAGTTTTACAGAGCTGCCACTTGTCAAAATTATGTTTTTTTGATATAATATAACGTTGTATTCAGCTTATGCCCATTTTAAAACAAATATTTAAGCTATTTTGACAGGTATATTTACAACATTCGTCATGTTTTTGTTTGTTAAAATACGCTGTATTCAATTTATTATTTTCTAAGATGCATTGATTATCGAATTTGATCAAAAGCGAAAACATGATTTGGCAGATACCATTTGTCATCTGTCAATTGTCAATATTCATTTTCTCTTTTCTCATATACGTACAAATCGAACTGAATTGATTTCAAAGTTTTAGTGAGGGAAAACTAAAACGTTAATATCAAAATGAAACAATAATAATGACAAGTGACAGATATTGTCATCTGTAATGTATTCACTTTCGAACTGAAACGCACTAAGGGTTTCTTTGAAAACTTTTGAATATCAAATGAGACACTACTTTTAAAGCGAGTATTCGTACTGGATAATTTAGCTTCACCAAACAGTTTCTCTCCAAAACCTTTAAAATCTCGACGGTTATTGGGAACTTGATTAGGGAGGTCGGTTATTCGCTAGCTCATCTATGTTGAAGCATACCTCCGGGGTTTTGAAGCGATGCACTGCAAGACTTTAAAATCGATACCGACAGAGTGGAAATACTAACGGTATTATCTCCAATTTGGCGGTAGCATAAATAATAGATAAAAAAAAATTGAAAAAAAAAAACGCAAGATGTAGTGACCCAGATTTTGTAGCAAATCCTTGGCGTCACCTGTCAACATTCTCTAGCGAATATGAAGGAAAATAATCCGGTGATAACCGAGTTTATATTTATATACGAAAAGGGTAAAAATGGAACATGGATCCCCTTACTTATATACCTTGGAAAATGATACGCCAAAAAGGAAAAATACATTACGTTATAATCCTGAATCTCCGAACTGTAAGCCAGCGAAGTACGGAAAATCGTTTCGCAACTTAAAATTGAATTTCCTCCGGGAAAAAATGAGTAGGGCTCAATTGAATCATCTGTAAACGTCTTAAACCGAATTACCTGAGGAAATAATGATTTAATATACAGGAGGGGAGATTAAAACAAACATTTTACGATAAATTCTTGACAACAATAAACATATTTCATTGAGTCAATCAAGCCATCATTTAATATTCAATGACTTTGGTTTCATTAATTACCCAATAAATTCTTTCTTCGTTTAATAAAATCTTTTTCATTGATTTGATGAATTCGGGCCAAATTTAATGCACTATTATTCGTGTGAACAATGAGTTTTTTCATCGTTTCAGGACCCATTTTTTCTGTTGAGTGTAGAGAGGTAACATTATCGTAACCGATCATGACTGCTTCGTAAGTTTTGAAATCAATTTCCTACACACCAAAACTTCCCCAAAAATATAAACGAATTTAGCGGGACATCCCGTATACTTTACTCGATATGACGCGAACCAATTAATTTTAACGTAAATTCGAGAAGCGTCAAATTTCAATAACATAACCTCAAACAAACTTAAAACAACAACGATGAACTCGACCACTCTTACGCCCTCGTAACCAGCCGTTCCCGCGGGATGCAAAAATAAGGAATACCGTTTTAAAATTTCTCATTTCGGCGGTGTTACGGCGCGCCTCGGGGTCTCTGATTAAAAGTTTCTCAATTAACAGAGGAAAGGCGGCAGGAGTTCGATATCCAGCGGTAACTCGGCGCCCCCTAGCGGCGGCATCACAGCGGCAAATATGGGTTTCAACATCGGGGCGTTCTAATGAGAGAATTCTACGGTATGCTAAGTAGGTGTACCATTCTCTAACCCCCTGGTTCGGGGGGCTATTTCGTAGATCGATAACGGCTACCTATATATATATATGGTGGTACGCTGTGCAAAAAGAGAATGTTATGGCCGTTATGGGTAATGATGCCACGTGGTGTATACGCAGATTTGGGCTGCCGGTTTACGGTGAACTAGATGATGTGATAGATATATTGATTGCATCAGTAGGATCTGGATATCGTTTAATATCAAATTAAATTTGGGAAATTTATAGTGCCGTGAGGTGAACATACTGTAAGACTATTACCTCAAAGTAATCTAGAGTCGTTGGAGATTTTGAGCTAGAAACTAGAAAAGATTAAACTCACAATTGCGGTATAAATCCACATCCGTGTTTCAAGTTTTGTTTAACAGATGACAGAGGCGTTGTAAATGTTTTCAATTAAAAAGTGCTATTTTAAAACTCCCAGCAATTTTGATCTGTTGAATAGCAAACCTTGAATCTTTGATATCCCTCAGTAAAAGTAGATATATGATTGAAGAAAATGGCACCATGTACACAGATACTATGGAAATTTGTGATTTTCAACAGATTTCTTAAAAATTTTTCTGAATCGACCCAGTATGACGATTTTGCCGCTTTTTCCACTAACTAGGGTCTCCTTGCATTCCACAGTTGACAATTGATAGTTGCCCGCTAACTGACGATAGTGTAAAATGTATTTTGTGCTCTTTTAAACATATGAAATAAATTTTTATTTTCAAATAAATTTCTTAGATTTCATTTAAAAATCATTTGCGTATTTAATAGATATGACAAGGGTTCACAAATCTTGTAAATTTCCTGTTATCTCCATCATCCACTTCTGGAAATGAAACTGGTAATTTACTTTCTTTAGAACCAGGTGGTACCAATTCGTCTTTGAACATATGTTTAACTAGTGTTGCATTAAAAAAATAGTTATTTTCCAATGTTATATTATTTTACTTTGTCGGTATCCGACATACACATTTTAAGCCGCTTAACATTCCAAACGGATTGTTTTGTTTGTTTCGATCAAAACGAATAGAATTCCGCGAAGGACGCACCCCAAAATTTTTATCTGCGCATTCTCTCATAAACCTACTGCCCCGCGACCAATAGAGTCACTTCACTCTACTAACCTACTTTCTGATTGGTCACATTACACCGCCATCATTATTTCGCGAACACATGTTATAAAAACGGAAACAACCTCCGTTTGGCGCGAGAAAACGAGAGCATTATTTGATTATTATTTGTTTGGGAATGAAGTGAAGATCGGTGTAAGGGTAGATACTTTTTAAACACTAATTTGCCGTCAGCGAAGTATTTATTACGATTTGGGGATTTAAAAAAAAACAAGATTTCTTACGGGAAGTTTAGCGGCATTTAGTTGCATTTAGTGCAATTCGATTACTCCGTAAAAATCGCGTACAGTGTACGGATATAGTCTACTCCAAACGACCCGAGACGAGAACTTCACCCACTTCACATCGGCTCCGTTCGAGAACAATATCAGCTTATGTGTATGTGTATTCCGTGTTAGTTACTGTAAGTTACTTTAATTTTCCTCCTTTTGCAAAACGTGCCCCTAATTCATTTTTTTTATTATTAACTTGTCTTTCAAAATTTACGTTCCTTTCTTTGGCGGTTAGTTTTAGTAATACAGTGGAAAACGTTTAACACGAAAACGCTTAACATAAAAAATCGGTTAACACGAAATAGTACTGTGGTCCCGAGAAAATACTAAGTAATCTCATATATTTTCGTTCTTTTAACACGAAACAAAAATCGCTTAACACGAAAAGATGTTGCCTCTCGGACGAACAAAATATATATATGAACGTAACCGTGAAAGTTACGCGCGAACAAAAAGGGCGGAATATAGCCTGTACTTTCCCGAAACTGACTTGCTGGTAAAATTGGTGGGCGTATTTTATACGCAGAGTAACTCACGGGAATCACGAGATACATGTGGCCGTTGTTAACAAGTTTCAATTTTGCGGTCAGTCAATTTTCGAACTAGGTGATAGATGTGTCGAAGTAGGCGAATTGTGTGTTGAAATCAGTTTTACGTATGCAATGGCAGAGAAATCAGGACGAAAACAAACCGCTATTTCACTTAAAATGAAGATCGAACTGCTTAAGGCAGTTGATGAAAAACGGAGGTCGAAAACGGAAATTTGTAAAGAGTTTGGCATTGCTAACTCTACCTTGTCGACGATAATTAAAAATAGAGACCAAATTACGGCAATGTTTGAGCGCAGCATGTTCAAGCCAGAGAGAAAAGGTATGAGAACGGCCAAACACGAAGATTTAGAAACTGCGTTGCTTCTTTGGTTTAAACAAGCTAGGTCTCAGAATGCTCCCATATCAGGACCTTTATTACTGGAAAGAGCTGATGAAATTGCAAAACAAATGAACATTGAATTTTCTGCAAATCCAGGGTGGTTGGAACGTTTCAAGAAAAGAAATGGCATAGTGCTGAAAAAATTTTGCGGTGAAGCTAACCGAGTTTTACCAACTATGACAACAGAGTGGCTGCAATCTACGTTGCCTTCAATACTTGAAGAATATGACGCGAAAGATATCTTCAACGCCGATGAAACTGGTTTATTTTACCGCTGCTTTACCAATAAAACTTTGTCGTTTAAGGGGCAATTGTGTTCACGGTATTGGTAGGATGCAATTCGGAAGGATCTGAAAAACTGCCCTTATTTGTCATTGGAAAAAGTTTAAAACCGCGATGTTTTAAAAATGTAAGAACATTGCCGGTTGACTATACAGCTAACAGGAAAGCTTGGATGGTGGCCAGTATGTTCACCGATTGGATTCTCAATTTGGACAAGCGATTTTTACTAGAGTTTTACAGAAAACTAAAGACATTTTAAGCGAGCTGGGACTTAAAGTAAACTTTCTACCACTGAGTCGGATTCATCAAAATACACGCTCCAAATCCTCGAAAGCTAGATCTAAAATTAAGAAGAACTATGTTTACATCAAATAACTTTTAGAATGTTCCAAAACTGCTTTTCTTAATACCTTTGATAATGATTTTAACTTTGTAGCAAGAAATTTCTTTGACAGTCAACTTCGAAATATAGAAAAAAGACGTGGACTAGCAAAGACAAAACATTAGGTTTATCTATGTACAAAAGAAGTTCAAAGTTGTACAGCTATCTTCAGCAAGTTTTCCAGCTTCCCTCAATAAGAACGTATGTATCACCCTGTACAATTTAATTGAAGTTACTTTTGAAATCACCTTTGTATAAAAAGAAAAACCCGTCATGGTTTTAAAAACGGATTTTGTATGAAATCTCTGATCGAATCAACGTAATCAAGGTCATATCCATCTTGTTAAAGCTCGGACGAGTTTCAACGTCAAATATCCGCCTTCAAATGAGATTATTGTCAGATTACCTGGACGCTCGTTCCCTATCACGGTTCGCCCTATCGCATTAATAATGTGGATAACGCCGTTCCTGTATAGACAGCACGGTTTTGGATCGAACTTCACCGACGAAACGTTATCACTAGTATCTGCAAAGCCGTAATGACATAACACGGAACTGCTCGAATTAACGTGATCATTATCTCTTTGATATGAAACGTTAGCCGTAATGGGAGGCATCCCATTACAGGTTGGAGATTATAAGAGAGGTTCATTAGATCCTCCGTGAAGAGGCGGCAGAATATCGAATGCCCATCACGACGTAGAACATCGTGGATTACTGGATAAACTAATTTGGCATCGTTTAATCGGATTGGTTTAATCTAGCAAGTACGTACATACATTTAAATGTGTCTTTCATGCCGTGTTGAGAGGTGAATTTATCGAGAAACCGTTTAGATCGAATCAGCTATTTGATATCGGCATATCCGACTGTCGTATTACGCACCCGTGTAGAAGCTAGGCACTTTTTAAACGAGAGGTAATTGAGAACATTCGAATTACGTCAGATATGAATATCCAATAACAGAAAATAGACGAATTCGGGGATGGAGCAAGCAATGGAGAAGTTTGGCAAAGGAATTAATATAATAAGGTTTATTTCAACGATGATCTTAGTAAATATGTACACTCACGGACACCCAAAATGTCCGGTCTAATACGTAGTCTAAACGCAGCGAGCGGTTCGGGTGCGTTCGGAAGTTTACCAGCACCCGCGCCTTCCCCTTGCCTTGCGACTCTTCCGTTCTGCAGTGAATTACTCATATTTATGTATCATATTTGCTTCGTAGCGGTTTAGAAAGATATGCGGGTGAAGTTCATTGCGCTATTTCACAGACAACTTTAGCACAATTTATACTTTTTCCTTGTTTTAATAACTAGTCATGGGCAGAAGATTAGGCCAAAGTGATTCAAAAGTTGAAACGCGAAAAGTGATTGTGAGTTTGGCAAATACGGATATGTCAGTTAGAAATAGCTAATGTTTATTTATTGCATTCGTTTAAAACTTGGTTAATTGTTGTTTACTTCTGGGGTGGTATAATTCTTATAATGAAATCCCAATAAATTGTTTAAGTAGTATTACATTTAAGCAATATGATTAGGGGTTGCAGTACCGACCTGCTTTACCAAAACCAATAATATTAAACTAATTTTAAGGTATTTTGGTATATTCTGTATTTAAAATATTAAGACAAAATGTTATACGCTCCTTCTTATCGGCTTTTTATTGTAATAACAAGTTTTTGTCGGCATTACCGCCAACTCCAGGTATCTGATTGTGACTCATGCAATTTTTTTTATATTGAAAAGAGGTTTCGTAATCTGTATCGGCTTTATTTTGCACAAATACGGAAAGACATACAGTTTTTATTCTGACGTCTACCGTCGGCAACCTTTGTCCAATATATTATTATTGTATTAATATTAAATCTGTTAACATTCTTCATATTAAGAAGTAAAACATAGGTCTGTAGTTTCGGTCAAAGCCCGGAGTAGCATCTAAATGTGTTTGTTTTTTTGTTAATTTCAGCGTTACAGGGTGAAATAACAACAAAGAATAAAACTATCAATAAAATTGAAAAGGAGAGAACATAATTGATTTCTTTATTTAATTTCAACATTAACAAAAAAAAAAAAAATTCTTTCTGACATACATAAAGCCATCCCCCAAGAGATCTTACGACGGGGATTTTTCATACATCCACATAGTTATATGTAAAACGTAAATAGTTGCTTGGTAGTAATATAATTACTGACATTTGAGAAATTATGTACGAAAAAAATCTTCGTTCCCCTTTGTGCTTATTTCACATCAAATTCGTCGTCGTTCAAGGTTTCGATGTTCGGTGCACGACTACCTGCAATATTACATAATCCATCTCGCTTCGTTACTGAAAATCGTGAAAAATCGAAATTTCGGAAAAGATTTACGCGTTTACCTCTATTATTTATTATTTTTATTGTATTTTAATGTAAAATATACTTATTTTTATTCACCTTGAATTTCTTAAGAAATAAAATCCGTTAAAATCTGTAATACACCAACACGTTCCTTTTTGCCCTCTAATTAATATTTTGCAGAAAGTTTAAATATTTTTCTATACCAAAATGCTTTACAACTGATTCAAGTTTAATTATAATTTCCGTAATATTACTGAAAACAAAAATCCCAATTCAAATCAGAAACAATTACACATTTTTTATTTCAATAATAAATTTTAAAATTTGAATTATTAAAATAACCTTAATAATTCTTAATAACACGAAATTTGTGAGATTTACACTTTATTAGTCGGATGTTAAATTGACAGCTGTTTCGCCGTACAACGGCTTCGTCAGAAAATATACAATACTATAAACTAAAATTACACATGCGCACAGACTCCTATTTTTTACAAACAACCGTTACAAAACATCAGTATTTAAAAAATGTGCCTACGGTTTTTGGCTCTACACAAACATAATTAAAATCAAAACTGGTAATAACAAATTTAAAATTTTAGAAACATTTACATTTGAAGTCTATAAGAGGAATAAATTTAATAATGGAGAATGATTAAGGTCTAATTTATCATTAAGTAAATCATCTGAAAATTTAAGTTTATTAATTTCAACTGCTTCTAATAAATCTAATTTTTTACTCTTGTTTTCTACATGAAGAATTTTAAAATTATTATTAAAACTATGGTTTTCTTTAATTAAATGATTGGAATACGACGAATCATTTTTTTTATATTTAAATGAGTACAAATGCTCTGAAATACGTTTTATGAAAGAACGTCCACTCTGTCCAATGTATGTTTTTGTACACGTGCCGCATGTTAATTTATAGACTCCCGACTTACAAAAACGCGTCGTTTTATCTTTATTGTTTTTTATGAACTTCCCTAAATTGTTATTAGTTTTATATGCAATTTTAATATTTTGTTTTTTTAAAAATCTTTCTAAATTATTGGTTTCTTTACCTTTGTTGTAATGAAGGATTGATTATGGGAAACCCACTTAGTCTATTAATAGACGAAATCTTCATGGATAATTTAGAAACTTTAATTTTTAATAGTAGTTTTTTGTAGTAGACATTTTGGGTGTCCGTGAGTGTTGTACCTATGTATCACTAAAGCCGATGCGTCTTTGTAAGTACATGTGTACTTTATACGGCGAAAACGTATGATTGGAGGCTCGACTCCGGTGAGAACGTATGAGATCGGCAAGTTGTCGCGCGTTATCGTTCGTAAAACATTCGCAGTTCGCACGTATGCAATTCCTAGTCACTGTTCACTCACTGTATTGAATATTTAAAACATGTGACTTTATTTTTCTTTTACTATTTAACGAAATTTTTAGATACGGTAATCGTTGAGATAGAAGTTAGATCTCAAGATATACACAAGTTACGTTTCTTGGATTCTTAGCCTCCCCTGTGGAAAAAATCACGAGCCGCAACTGCACCACATTTAGAATGTTTTAAAGCGATTTTAGCTTCTATTTGAACGTTATTGTGACATGCATAACTTACCATAATCGGAATCGTCTGTGAAGTCGTCCCTATCCAAATCTAGATCCGTGAAAGTCGACTCAGAATCCGTGTCTAGCAATTCGCCATTGCCCAAATCGTCCCTGAACAGTGAGGTCTCGTTGTCCAACTTTCCGTTCTTATTCACTACGTCCTCCTGATGCTGTTGAGAATTTTCTGGCGAGCTCTGCTGATAGGGATCGTCTTGGCCATCTTGAGCGTGCTGTTGGTTCTGGTGATGTTCGTCGGCTTGCAGTTTGTTGTAATCTTTCCGAGCTGGACGACTCTCTGTAATATTTATAGTTTCGTGTAAGGAAAGTGATCAAGAACAAGGAATTTATTGCAATCCAAAACTACTAGGTATTATCCTTGTTTATATATCTTATAGTTATTCAACCGGTTTGAAGTACCTTTGGATGGCGTTCAGATGGCGTGTCAGTTTTGGCGTGCCCATTAATTTTTTTTAATAATGTTGCATTGTAATTTCTTAATTTTGATTGGTTTTACTTTGTTATTAACTGCCAAGTTTATTTCAGAATCTGTAACCAACATAGCTCGCATTCCAATGAATATTTGGCGGTATTTAATTTCATTCATCAGTACTTTTATACTATCGCCGCCAGATATCAGCACCTTACGCAGCTCGGTTGAATAACTATAAGATATATAAACAAGGGTATTATGTGCTATTTCAGGAAATATTTTTATCTACGGATGAAGTCAAATTTACAAAGAATCAATCGCCACAATTCCTACTATTGGAGTGGTATAAACCCAAACCTGTACATTTTACAGAATTTGAGTGCCAACATAATGAAGAATACATTAAAACTATAATATTAGAAGATATTCATCTGTCAGCATACATATGCACAATAAACGCCAAGTCAACTCTAAGTTACATCGGCAACCATCGACATCATGATGCCACAAATTGGACTTCAAGAGTGGGGATAGCTCTATATAAATAATGTAGTAATGGCCGTTTGCACCGACACGTTAAGCTGGGTTTAACTTTAAATCATACTTAGACTGTGACACTCGCTGTATGTCTTAAATATAAAATATCACATTCAAAGTGTTAGTTAAAGTTAAACCAAGCTTAACGTGTCGGTGCAAACGGGCATAACACTTGTAAGGAGACCATACCCTCGGCACTTTTTTATTCGGCAAAAATTATGCAAAAATTGAACTAATGCTGCTACCTAACCGTACTATGCGCAACTATGCATTGAGTCAAAAGTTTCACCGCCGGGATGGCGCTGAACAATACGTCAAATGTCGATTTCATTTTTATTAGTTTGAATGGCCGTTTGCGAAGTTATATACGAGTGGAATTTCATAATTTTGGTTTATTACACTTCTTGCTTCTACAAAGTGTGGTGGTGGTTTACCTAAGTTTTTGTTATTAATATATATCTGGTGATATTTACGTGTGTCTGCGGTCAGTTGTTCAGTATTGTATTTTACAGAACCAGTTCGGTTAGTATAGCACTTTTTAGTTCATTTTTCAGCAAGTTTACACACTTATCCGTATTCGTACTGCCGTCCACTGTATATTTTCACACAAAAAGTTAATTTTCCGATATGCCCCGAAAGAATTTGTAGATGAATTCTTCGGCCATTGTATTTTACCAATCTTCGCTATACCCTAGCTGACTGAATTCAATGGAATTTTCTATATAGCTTTCTCTCTTTCCTTTGACAGGGTGGTAGTTGCGACACGGGATGAAATATTGACGATGAAAAGCGAACGAAGTTTGCGTTCGACAAATATTTACAAAGTGTATATAGATTGTTCTCGGTTGTGAAATTGACACATCTGGGACGTTTTTACCTTGCTCTTTTGAAATCGAATACGTCGTTTGATTCATTTTTTTTTTGTTTTCTATGACGCGCGCCTCTTGTTGTTTTACTATCTTTTACGGCAACTACCAGATCGACTCTATACTACTAGAAAATTGCTCATTAAATTTAAACAGCAAGTATATGCTGTTTAAAAAAAAGGAATAAAGCGGAATGCAGCAATTAATGGAGTAAATGGAGTTTAAACTATAAGGAACAATTTAAACAATATAAATACATTAAAACTAGTGTTGGGACGAACGTAGTTGACATTTATAGCAATAACTGAAGTGAAGTTATTATTAAGGTTGTCATAATAACTTCTTTATTTATATCTTTTGTGTTTTCTTATATGCTTTAAATTGTGTTTTCAACGATCCCTGGGTTTTTGGTTTTGAGTGACGCTTTGTTGAGTTATTAACGAAAATTAAAAAAAAAAATGGTCGTGACAAGGTTTACCATACTAATTCCATGCAACAATATTACGATTAGCTAAGACAAAATTATTTAGTAAGTATGCAGTCAAGAGTAGTGTTAAACTTACAAAATGATTAAACATTAATTTTATTATACAGGGTATTTGTAACGATGCAATCAATTTGACGATTGTCAAAGAGCGTTTACCGAATATTTTTTAGAGCAACCTCCAATTCAGCACAAACATTTATTAATTCACAAAAAAACAGCCTGGTTAGAGGACAAAATTGCTTCATCGTGTCCTATCAATGCAAATTCGAAAGCTCCACAAAAACAGACACAATTAATTATAATGTTCGATTATGTTTCACTTTATCGTTGTGTAATGATATATTTCTTCAATATGCATCATCTATCTGACAATGAGTAGCAATATTAACATTTCTAAAAAGCAAAAATTAGACTACATTTTTTTTTATGCTTTTGTGACACAGAGTGTTCCTTAATTCGAACTTGCTTTGCAACCAAGGGCGTTTCTCTGTTAATTTATTTAAGGTATCGAACCTGATATTAAATATTAGGTAACCAGAGCTGGGTACAAGACCGTTAATCCGTTAATCGTTAATTAACGAAGTTAATATTTCGTAAGTAAGGGATTAACTTTCAAGTTAACTTTAAATATTGTTAGCCGACTCATTAACTTTCGTTAATCGTTAATTAATATCTACTATTTACCAAAAGACAGCGCGCAGCCGCAAGCTAGGCGCTGAGACAGATGAAACAAGTGCGTCAAGTGTCGCGACTGGCGGTGAAAGTGAGGAGTGTTTTGTTTATTGTTATTTAAATACTAAATCCTTTTTGGCAACGATATCTTGAAGCGTAAACGAGGCTCGCTTGCAGATGAAAACTTTAAGGACGCGATAAAGAAATTTGCTAAATGGCCGCCCAGGGGACGCCACACTATTTTTATTTTAAATTATTAAGGTTTCAAACCAACGTGAATAACAAGTTGCATACAATCTGTTTCCCCAGTATATAAACAAGGAAGCGACGTAGAGCGAAAAAGAAGGCAAAATGTGTGACGTTAGTTTTATTTAGTTTAGCGGCGAACAAATGTGCAACACTTTGTCGGCCCGCTAAGCGGCTTAGCGGTAAACATGTGTACGATTATTTTGTCGGTCCGCCAAGGAATAACTTTAATACTTAGAATATGAAACATCACTTTGAAAACGTTACACCCCTATTTAGAATTGACATGGGAATTTAGAATAGAGTTTCAATCCATTAATTTCTCGTGTCTTTTTCGCGTTGAAAAGGAAATGTAATTTCTTAATATTTTAATTTTTATAATAATAATTAAGTTTTGTAAAAAAAAATCCGTTTTAATTTCTTTTTAAACGCACAAAACGTGTAGGAGCAAACCGTTGACCTGGAAGCTTATAGCGGGAATTTACCAACCACGCTGTATTATCTAAAAAAAAAAATAATAAATCGAGCGCGAACACAGCCAGTGATAAAAAAAAAACTTAATTTTGATGTCACGATCGTCCGAACAGTAACAACACGTGTAGTAATTTCGCCGAGACAGTTATTTCGATGTCGCGTACGGTATCAAGGGAAAAGGGAACGACTGTTCCGCCCTCTAGTTGTCGCTTTATGTATTAAGAGCGGTATTGGACTTCCCCTGGGTCCCTGAGCGGTCGCGCGCACAGCTCCCAAGTACGAAATGAGGATATTAAAACTGAAGTGGAACGCAAGATAGGAAAGTCTCCTGGATCAGTCGTGTGTGAAATCGCTTGTGACGTGAATAACGGCCAGAATGTAGGAAATATGTATGAAACGAACGCTCGATAGGTTTTTCTCGAGGGATTTTTTAGATCTTTGTTTTTTTCTTATGCGAGAATCAATTCGGTATTTTAAAATTTCCATCACCGTACGGTTATTACAAAGCGGTGTTATTCCATACTTTCTAACAAAAAGAAAACTGTTCTTGTCATATATTTGCGAGAAAATGTAGCAGCGCTTTTATATTATATCCATAAACGCTTTCCATATACCGTGTGTTCGATAATTGATATTTTAAGCGATGTACTAATCAAAAAATTTTATTCTAAGATTGTAGGATCAAGTTCTACATCGTCCTGTGCTGAGAATTTTTATTTTTATTTTTTTAAATGGTAGCAATTATTTGGAATAATTTGAATTTTGAAAATGTGCAAAAAAAGTGTATTAAGATATTTTGTTTTAAAATAACTCGACTATAAGCTGCTGTAATCAGATTTACAATTGGACGTGTCAGCTCGAAAATGAATCATTATCAACTTTATTCTTTTAAATACGGCCCTGTATATATTTTTCTACGTTTCTGTTATATGAATTAAATATATAATTTTTTTCTTCAAGGTGTTTACACAATAACTACTAATGCAGTCCTTGATAATAGCAATGTTTCATAACTCTTTTAAATGACATGTCATTTGTTAATTTTTTAATGTAATCTTCTTCTTTCCCATTTAACCGACACTATATCTCCCATACTTCTCGAGATTGTAACACTGTTCGTATCAAAGCCACCCTGTATCTCCAAAATGAGTGATTTACTGACCAAAGCTCATTAGAATATTTTGCTCAGAATTATGGTAGGTACCTGTATCGTATGTTTAGTCGCTTCACTGCGATACACCCTGTATATTCATATACAGTGTGTTTGTCAAGTAACGCAACAAATTTTAAAAATAAATAATTCATAAAAAGATATTGCAATTATCTCTATTAGCTCAAAAATTTAAAGGAATTGAGATATGATTTTTTGAAATTACGACTGAAATATTGTTTCACTACCGCTGGCATTATTTGAGATTAATAGAAAAGGTATGCCTAACTAGCCCACGAGCAAAATCAATACCTTAAAGTTTATTAAAACGTACTCTACGTTTTACACTTTGGCCGTGTTTTACACTAAAAACAGTAGGACACACTAGCTATGGCAAAAAATTCAATCTACTCTTCGTGTAGTATATTAACCCAAATCTTTTATTTATAACATGACATTGTAATATTTTATATAATAGAATAAATATGATATGATGAATAAGCTTTCCTAGACTAAATTCCTAACAATAATACTGGTGACATAACCTAAAAAGCTGAAAAATCCCCACAAAATGTACGTCTAAACTTATACTATGTTTAGGACAGGTTTGACCTTCTCCGCCGTTTTTCCTCTGGAACTTTTTAGCAGGTACTTCTCCGCACATAATCCATAATCTGCAGGAATATAAAACATCCTTTTAATATAAAGTCGGCCCCATCCATTACGTTTTTTCTTTATCCTCGCTAAAACATTTTCTTCGTCCTTGGTTTATTAAATGAGAGATACGCTTTTCGCTTATATAACATGATTAATTTGTGCGAATCGCGTCTGAGGTAATTACGTTCACTTTTTTTTTTCGAAATCAGCCCTCCTCGCTGGGGCATTAAGCGCGCTAAAACGCGTTATGTTGCCGTGTGTTTGTAAAGAGTAAACAAAACTATGCAATTAAGTTGGAAGTACCCTAGATGTTTGTACGTATAGTATACATCTAGAAGGCTTATAATTAAATGTAAATTAACTGAACGTACTCGAGGGAAAACTCTGCCAAGGGTGTTTGAGTAGCTGGGAAATTATAAGATTAAGTTTTGATGTTTGATGGTATGGTGATATGAAGGTATCCTTCGTGCCAAGTGTTATATACTGTAACGTTTTCCGTTGATCGCGATTCAAAGAAATAACGGGCGATATATTAAATAAAATTGATTTAGTAACACAATTATAGTATACACGGTGGCCAGAAAAATGCGGACAAACACCACGCAGGCCAAATCTTTGTTTAATTCTGAGTTGACAATCTTAATTGAGAAAAGTAGTACAGTGTTTTCTTAAGTCACACGAGCAGCTTAAAAGAATTGGAAATTTGGCAACACCTAATCAGACAAGTACTGTGGCAGTGATCATTTTATTATTTACTATAAATCAGGTAAATACGCAAATTAGCAAGAATTTTATGTTAACATGGATAAAAATTTTATTGAAATTTAAAGATAATATGAAAAAATTATAACAACTGTTCAAATTGGTAGCCATCAGTTTCCAGACATAATTCCAATCTTCGAGGAACCGAATTCAAAACGCGCTCCAACATATCGGGGGTGATTAATCGAACTGCAGCCGTAATTTTATTAATTACATCCTCTTCGTTAGCTGGAGGCGTTGCATAGACCTTTTCCTTTAAAAACCCCCAAACGAAAAAGTCCAGAGGATTAATATCGAGAGATCTTGCTGGCCATGGTATTGGACCGTTACGCCCTATCCACCGATTCGGAAAGTGTTCGTTTAACCAATCCCTCGAAATTCTGGCATTGTGAGCGGGCATGTACAACATGTTGGGTCTCAAATTCAATGGAATATTATCCAGTACTTCTTCTAAAACGTTAACGTACTGAATTCCATTTAGACGATTTGGAAGAAATATTGGTCCAACAACTCGGAGATTTAAAATCCCCAGCCAAACATTTACCGAAAATCTTCTCTGATGTCCAATTTCCCTGACTGCCTTGGGATTTTCGTCCGCCCAAAAATGAAAATTATGGCTATTAAAGACGCCATCTTTCGTAAACAAGCATTCGTCGCTCCAGAGAATATGCAATAAAAAGTTCGGCTCTTCTTGAATCCTTTGTAAAACATTGTTACAAAACATTCTTCTGTGCACATTATCGTTTACATACAAAGGCTGAAACGGACGCAAAAGATTTTGAGATAGTGCTGAGTGCACTGTTGTTTTGCTAGGAATATTCAGTTCCCGAGCTATTTGTCTTGTGCTGGACGTCGGATCTTCGTAAACAGCATCCAATATTTGCTCTTCTAATTGAACTGTTCGACGCTCTCTAGGTCTACCGCTGTTACGATAATTCGGTATAAAGGTGCCAGTTTCTCTAAGTCGCTGATCCAATCTACGGAACGTGTTGGTGGATGGATGTCGCCGTTGTGGATACTGTATTTGATACATAAGTTTACATTTCCATTGCAAAATCCGAATACCATATACATGTCGGCGTATTCTCCAAAGGTAAACATTGTTCAGTATTAAGAACAGCACAAAATGTTTATCTTATTTCAACAGCCAAATGTCACATGAGAAACGTCAAAAATTGACAACTACTTATTACTTTTAAACAAGCAGCCTTACAGTACCACGTTGCCATATTATGTACTTTAATTTCAAAAACGCCAATGAAGAAATGTTAAAAATGTAAACCATTGGTATTAATCGATTAGTTACATCAATGCATTTGAGATAATTCCATTTCTAAATTTCACCACAATGATTTTACATAGATAAATTTGACAAATTTTGCTAAATTTTAGCCGTACATCTTGAGGTTTGATGGTCTCGTATGCCTTAAGGAAGGACCGTATAACTTTTTTGGATTAAGATTATCGCCTCAGAATTGAACAAAGAACCGTTCTACCTGGCGATTATCCGCCCTTTTCTGGCCACCGTGTATAGTCTATTAAAATTAAATAAAGTCAAATAAGGGTTAGAGTTGTTTTGCGATTAATACATTTACATTAATCTATGTAGACAATCAAATTACAAGTATCATTAATTTCTGTATTTAATAATTCTTTTAATTTTATAATTAGTTTGTTTCTGTTAAGACGTAAAAGCTATAGTCTTTGTATTAAAGTAGTATTAAGCCATTAAGTGTCAAACTTCTAGTTTTTTTTTTTTATCAGAAATCGATTTCAGTATTTAGAGGCGGCAAAATTCTCTCCTGCCCGGTATATAAAATAAAATCACCTGGACCCTGCACTGTCCAAATTGAAACATTAAAATAAAAATTTTTATAAAGTAATACTTGAAAAACATACTTTGAATTCAAGTCTATATAACGCATCGATTCCGTTTTGAAATAATAGAACTGCTTTTCTACAAAAACAAAACGAAATCACTGGCAGTAACACCTAATCACAATCCCTACAATAAAATCCGTTAAAATGGTACAACGACACGAACCACAAACATTAGCACCATCATTTACTGCCGCATTACGTTTTATGAGTTTAATGTGGAACAAATTGGATTTTAAACCAATTACAAGAAATAGGCATAATATACAATGGATTTCGTATTTAATAAATTTACAATGGCCGGCAGATTTGATTATGCGGACAAAACGTAATCTATTTAACGTAGGCATATTCACAAATGTATCGATTTTACTGTCAAAATCATATTTTGCTATAGGCGGGCACACTTTAACAGGAGTAATTTCAGCAAATAAGTTAATTAAACCATTTTTTTCCGTGTAGGGGATATGTTCCTCGTGTCTTTATATATTTATCCCCTGCTTTTTAATCTACCTGTTTAACTAAGTAAATATATCCTAACTGTTTTTTTTTAAGATGAATCATTAAATAAATTTCTCCAATCGAAGGCTATGACAAGAGCTTGAAGTTTGTTTTTCCATTAATTAATCTGCTTACAGGAAAACACTTTTAGCGCGTTGCGGCTTAACAGAGGAGTTTTGGTGTTAGACAAAGTGGTGGGGTTTGATTTTTCTTGTTCGTACACTTATACCAAATGACCAAAGGGGAACCAACGATATACAGGACGTTCCAATTCAAACAAACCACCTCAAATAACTCCTTTTCTGCTGGCTGTGCTTTGTATAAAATTCCGGAACCTGTCAATCAAAGTAATGAGCGAAAAAACAAAAAACAAAATTCTATTCTGTGAAAAAAATATTCGATAGGCAGCTGGTGATAATCCCCAAAGACATTTATGTACATTTTTTTTTTTTAAGATGGTGGAGAACTAACTTTTCATATGTAAGTTGCAGAATAATGCCATAGCTTAAAAATATTCTGAAATCATGATAATACTTAGTGCTTCTATGTGAAATAATTTTTTGTAGAATGCCCAAACATTGTTGTGTGGATTACTGTTATAAGGAGTACAATAAATCCCTGCAAAAGTAAGCGTGCATATGTTTGTTCACTACATTTCCTCGACAAGGATTTTGATTGTCCGAATTAAAGAGGGAGTTATTCCAACATTGAATTCGGACAAAGAAAACCTAAAAAAGTATATTTTTATTTAGAATCACATGATATTCCTGAAACCAAAGGGTAGAGGTAAATAAATGATGTATAACATATATATTTCTTAAAATTTTCTTCACTATTTCTTAGGTAAATTAATCTGCCCATCAAAGTAGGTACGATATATTTGCCAGTTCACCGAAAAACAAATTCGGAAAGTAATGGTCTTGACAGGAAACAAGATTCCACAAGATGAAAACTTCCTAACATCTTTTGTTTATTTACTATCAAGTCATGTTCCCCAAAACATTTTTTCTAGTTTATCCCATCATTTGTTAGATATGTCACCTCTGGAAGAAACTCATATTTCAATTTTAAGTAAAACCAGAATATCGTCTTATAGCAAAATTAGATTTCATAATTTAACGAAGAAGTTTACAGAAAAAATACAAGGTAAATCAATAAGAAAGGAATTAAGTAAACTAATATTATTTAATCATCAATAAATTATACAACAACTACTGCAGTATATTATTTACTCCTAAAGACAACATACAATGTTGGATTGTTATGACAAGTCGTGAGGATCTTATGAAACTTGTATTAGATTTTTCCTACGTATTTTTATATGGCGTTGAAAGAAATTTTTTCTTTTCTCCCTTATTAAACCTGAGAACGAGTGAAGTATATGTTACGAGTTCATAGTAAGTTTAGAAACTGTCTATAGTTCTAAGTTGTCCACAACTTTAATAAAAAAAAAAACAATACCATACAAAATACATAGGATAAAATCTAACATATGCTACTAATTATCATTACAAATTGCAAGTGCTATTAAAATTTATTGATATCCTTAACTTTATTTATTTGAATATCCGCCATGGTATCGACGTCATTGATGACGTTTGTGTTCCAATATGGCGCCATTCAATTGATGGCAGTTTTTAGTTCAATATCAGCACTCTATCATCTCTATGCTTCCAATTAACATTTTGAATATAAATATTTTCTGTGGCTTGTAATGAAACTGCTTTCACTTCGCTCAATTTAAACGTGTTGCTATTGGATGCCATTTCATTGTATTGTTTTTACCCAGACAGTATTGATTTTGCAACTGCTAAAAGCAGAAAATTATGAAATTGTGTACCAAGAACGAAGTTTTGAAAATTGCGTGGTTATAAAGAATTAAATTTGCATATCAAAGTAAAACTAATTTAAATACAAACTCCGAACTCCATCAATACTTGATTACATCTTGTATCTAAGTTTAGATTCTCCATTAAAGCGACGAAATCAAGTCGTTTGCATCACGACTAACGCACAGGAGAGCTTTTGCTATCTGCAGGATTTCAGATAGCTGCATCTTCATAGGTAATTGGCCTTTTAAATATTAATTATCCGAGCTTTGAGGAAATTAGTTTTAAGTCAAGAGAAATACTGTTTTAATCTGTTTATTGCAAGATACGCAGATGATAGGTCCATTTTGTAATTTGATGTTAGAAATACGTTTATCAGCAAATTAGATTCCATTCACGTAATTTTTTTTAGTACTGAGGTAAATATATTTGATATATTTAAACACTGCTGAAGAAATGACTGCGCCAAAAAGACTTTTACGAAGCTATTTGACTTTTATGTACTTTTTGGTTAGAAACCTATATTATATCTATTAGACAAAGAGTTTTTGACTACGTCATTATTAAGACTTTCAAGCTTATAATATACATACGACTGCTGACAGTTTATCAGTGGATTTCTGACACACCCCGTATAAACATCTCCTTATCTGCAGCATTATTTTACACTTATCCGATTAAGATAAGTGCACATCATTTACGCAAACGGTGAATGTCGTTAGTCGGCGACGCTTCCCTCGATGGGCGCTGTCGCCTGGGTTGTTATATAGAAGCGATGCAAATGAGAAACTCGAACCCCCTGCCACTCTAAACACGGCACTAACGTAAATAAACCCAAGTCCACCCCTATCCTGCCAGAAGTGGGACCGGCTACTGACGGCTCGCGTATACCCAGCAGGTCCCTTGATGACCGCATTTCAGTCAGATAATCCGTTCCTAGACTTAATGGGTTTTGGAGAGTTGGCAATGCCGCACCGACTGAGAGATGGGACAACGCAATGTTTGTGTTGTACAGCAATTAGGAATATTGTAGCGTTTGATGCTTGGTTTAATAGCTTCCATATTACGTCAGGGATTCGGCCGTAAAATTGTGTAATTAATGCAACGCTGCCATGTTTTCTAGGTGTAATATTATCTAAGTTGAACGCTACAATGAGTTTTTTTGGGTAGATACAGCATATCTTTTTTTCAATTTTTCCTTTAAACGTTCAATTGCTATTTACGTCTTTAAAATTGTATTTCTCGTAATAAAATATCTATCATATAACGACAGAGGAGATCTAGAATAAAATATTTCGAAAGCTTGGGTTTGTACCTGTCTCTCTTCCAGGCAGAAACACACGCTATTGAAAGATGCGCCCAGTTCAACATTGACAAAAACTATCAAGAGCAAGAGATTATCATATGTCTGATGTCAAGCAACCATCAGGGCGCTGAACTCCAATATAATCAGCTCCAAGATAGTTTAAGAGTAACGAAGAAAATTAAACGAGCTAGGGAAATATAATAAGGTAACCCTTATGTGGGCGCCGAAACACACAGGAGTGAAAAGAAACGAAATAACAGATAATCTCGCTAAGAGACGGGCATGGATGGCCTTTTATAGGGCCTGAACCTTTTTGCGAAATATGTAGCAGTATGATACTAGAGAAACTTAAAAGTGAAGTAGAGCGGAGAAAAATCAAAATACTGGGAGAATCTCCAAAGAATTAGGTAAGCTAAAACTTTTCTGGGAACCTATGATCGAAAGAGATCTAAAGAATATATCAACCTATATTAACTTAGGTTGATATATTCAACCTACACTGAGAAAAATGGATTGTAGAAATTAGATCGTATATCTCTTTATGTTAATTACTAAAATAATTATTGTCAAAACGACAATATGTGGCGGATTAAGAGTAAAATAACCAGATTTTATCATGCTTACAGTAAGAGGCAAAATCTGGATGTTACCATCTACATCTTATGGATGTAACAATTAATATACTCTATTGCTGAAAGCCTATATAATGACGTGGATTATATAGATAGTCGCTGCGATTGACTGGGATATTATCAGGTATTCGATGCATATTCAATTTCTAAAATAAATGTTTGTAACGCTCTTCCCACACAATCGACCAATAAGCTGTTTTGCCGCGACAAAATTACTGCCGCATGTTATGTACATGTGATACAGGTATACGTATTCGTGTCGGTGCATGTTTGTGTCTGGTCGTTCCTTGATTGCTGTGCATCGTGAGCAGAAATGGATGCAAACGTGGAAAACATTTTAATCCAGTGGGGGTTTCCACAGTTAATTGATATATTCAAAGGTAAGTAACAGATATTATATGCATACACTTCGTAGTGGGTACTTTATGCTTTGATACAACATTAACCTAAATCTAACCTACTAGTGAATGTTATGTTAATGAAAGTAATACGCGTTGGAATTTTGTAATAATGGTTCTAAGGACAAATAAAAATATAAAATCAATATTATAGTTTTTATTGTGTAATATTCCACTTTCCCTATGCATGAACTTGGTAAAACCTTGTATAGTACTATATTTTTCATTACAGGTAAGTATCGCTGTATGGTGCCCGCATATGATCCATTATATTATTGTTTACTATCTACTATTTTAAATGCTAAGAGACGTTAGATTATTATAATAGAAAATAATATTGTAAGTACTACAAGACTATATAGTAAGTATGAGCATCATGTATTAAAAAAGCATTTTTGCTATGCAATTTCCGCCATTCTAAACTTATGAATCTTTTAATAATTTTACGCCGATCAAAATTTATAAAACGTATTCTTCAAACTTATTTCTTATCTGGGAATAAAGTGCTTCTTTCTAATATGCCTCCCTTTGAGGGACGAACTCCCCTCTCCCCCCCCACCACCAGAGACACTTGCGCTTGGCTCGGTTCTGCCTTTTGTCGACGATTTCTCCTTTGACAAATAAAATCTCCTTTATACAGTATATAGCTAGGCATACGTATAGCATTATTAGATCTCCGCGTTTCTTCTCGATAAAACCCCGTATGTTATTGTATACCAGCGGTTGACATTTCTACGTCCGTTTACCTGCAGCAATAAAAACCGCTCCAAAAGGTCGCATATATGTGATAGAATATGTTTTGTTTGTACTTACCTATACAGACGTATAGTCCTCTTCAAATTATAATCACTTTTAACGTGCTCTTATGCACAGATATGTCATGTCATAAATTGACAATTATGCACGAATTTCTATGTCATAAGCGTCTTTTATAGCCCTAAGGCACAGAGAGATATAATGAATCGTCAGACAACGACATTATACCTAACAGAAACACTTTAAACACTTGCAAAATGAAGAAATGAAAAATTATATTTTTCTATTGAAAATTTATTTTAGATAACATATGTTAACAACATATTTTTATAGATAGTTTTATTTTAAATTAAACAACGTCATCCGTGCATAAAATTTTAGTCTATACCACGGGCGTAACTTGCTTTTATGGCCCTCGAAGTATTTTTTTTTTAGCAAAATTACGTCTTGGGCCATAAAAGCTTCGTTACTCCTTTGAAACATAATAACTATTATTGCACCTGCTATGACGATACCTACCTGATTCGACCGCTTAGTGAATCAAAAAAATTTCACAACCAAATCAAAACCACGAGTGCAGTGCCGATTTTTAAGTAAGGTGATACGAATCTATCAGACAATTATCGTCCTATAAGTATTTTACCCGCCTTGTCAAAAGTTTTCGAACAGGTCGCTGCATCCCGGCTTCGAAAATATCCAGAAAATAAAGAATATATTTAGTATCGAAAAGATGACTCAGTCGTAAGTCGTATACTGCCGCCACTCAAGTTATTTACAATATGTTTGCAGATGGGATGTATATGCTGAAATGAAGTATTGCATTCCGTGAATTCGGTAATCTTTGTAGAAAAATTGGAATATTATAATATATCTAGGAGGCTGTCCAATTAAGTTGCTGAAATCTTACATGCACATGCACGGTAGACTACAAGTAATTGTTGCAATAGCAGAGATAGAATATGGTGTACCGCAGATGTTCATACTTGAGCCTCTTTCGTTTCTTATTAATATTAATGATCTACCTCCACTATTGTAAAAGCTACCAATAGCCAGTAAAATTCCAATAAAACACAAATTCTGATACTAACTATGATAAACTCGGATATAAGGCCAAACAGTAAAGTTCGAAGGCTTAATAATAGATTAAAAATTAAAATGGGATCCACACCCCATCGCCAATTGGAACTTGCAACGACTTCGTTCGCTATTAAAAGACTGAAACTGTTCGCAACTCATGAAGCAGCAAATTTCTCCATTTGTCACTTCCATCTCAGCAATAGCATACTCTTCTGGCAGCATGCACGGACAGAATCTTTGGATTTTTTTAAATATTAGCGTACTGAATTATGAAAGGGCGTTAAGATTTTGGTGGGAAATTTAAATTATTATATATAATTAGCGGGGATTTTCAACTATCGTGCCATCTGCAAACCGATATCTCATTTATAAGGTGCATTTATTAAACAGTATTACAGATGACTCTGGGTGGTGTTTAATCGAATTAAACTAATATTTAAATTCTGCAGTATATAATTGAAATAAATATTTAAAAAAATAGTGCGATCAAATTTTAGCTAAGGTTTTCTTAGCTATATATTTATTTTAACACCAAAGTATCAAAATCCTCTCAAACATTTTCATGCTTAATCACATCGAGTCGTCTATCCAACTACTTATTATGCATATTGCTCAAAACTGGCAATGATGGATGTAATGGTACCCTTTAGTGATATTCTCCGACATTAAAATTGCCAATCTGTACTGAAGTACAAATCATTTTTGCTTCTCTTTAAATTTAGGCAACGTAAAAATTTCTTTTCCTTTCATCCAAAAAAAAGACTATTCATCATATTTAACTTTCACCATTATTTCTAATGCAACCGCATTTTCCGATAATTAAAAACGATCGACCCCTTTCCACTGCCTGTCCTCTTTTTATCCGGGAGCTTCCTTTCTAAAACTCCATCATAGGCTCTTTTATATCAGCAGCACACTCCACTCGATATTGGAAGTGACCGATTGGGGGTCGATTTTAGCCATTAAGGAGCGCCCTCTTTGGTTTTACGACCATAGGCTTTACGCGTTTCCCACTAATGACGCAATCCGGATGCCTACCGTGCGAGGTATGTAATAAAAATGTGAGTAGTAGTACCTTGTAAAAGGGAATCGAGAATTTGGGCGTTGTCCACATATATGTCGATAAAATAGGAACAATGGCACACTGTTTTTAACACGTTATATTCGGAAATTACGAATCTTCACACTGTTGAACAAATTGGAAACTTCTTTTTTCTGCATAAGTTCATATAAACTTGATATCAACCTGTATTTAACATTAGTTAATGTTTATTTACACCACATCGGTTAAAATGCCAAAATACCAACTAAATAACCTCAAAATTTTGTTACATTACTAGAAAATCATGATCTACTTACCAACTGTGGAAAATTTAAAATTCAACCTATACAACTAAATAATTTCAACTTGAACGTCGCGTCGGTTTAGAACGAATAACTTACGTTCTAATTCCCGGGCATAATGCCGGTATAATTATGCTAAACTGAGACAACAAAATTCAGAGGTCACTCTGTGAATGCTAAAATGTACTTTAACTTGCTTCAACTTCAATTTCAAATTACTACTGCAACTATAGAAATATAACTTGCACTTGAGTTGAGAATACAAAAGGTTTTCATTCTGTCACCTTCAGGAAAATCTTACGTGTATCCCTACATCATTAGCGTGTGTCTTATATCCGACTCGTACAGCCGCTTTTGTCTCTACCCCAGGCCCACGTAGATTTAATTTTAGCCTTGCACAAAAGTACCGACGGAAATAAATTGCGAGGTGGTAGTCAGTCATGTGACCTGAGCGGTGAAATATGTTGATTAAAGCATCCCCTGAATGTACCGACTCCGTTTTAAAAATGACTCTAGGGATTTACCGTGTAAATATAACCGTACAACTCGGGGCTTGATTTATCCTTAATAGGATTTCGCGTCGAATGACGTCCTATACGCTAAACCGCTACATTTATAATGTACACTCTACCAAACACTGTAACGAGAACAATTAAACCCGGATAAACAGATGAGAGAGTTTATTTCTGTGAATTACGGTCCAATTAAAATGTTTCCATTTTATTGTTAGTGGAACAAACACGGCCGCAAAATTAATTTTAACACCACACACAAAAATTAATCATCAATATCTTGAACAAATACATATTTAATGAAATCAACAACTCACCGGTTGTCAAGGTGATTGCTATGAATTTGACAATTATCACAGCAGCGACCTCATCAAAAGCTATTTAAAATGGAACTATATAACTAAAAAAAAAAAAAAAAAAAATATAACTAACAAATCGCTATAATTTGCATTTCACCAGTTTTGCCATTTTGATACAATTGTACTGAATTCAGTACACTTTTAATGAATTCAATAGTAAGAAAATGTTTTTGGTTGTTGGTAAATTATAGGTATAAGTGCAGATGTATTTAGTTGTTGTTGTTGTATTGTTTTATGCATATAATAATTATATTTAAATAAAATAAAACCAGTACAAAAACAAATTTGTTTTAATTTCCCGTAATTCATTTCTGAACGTTTCCGTACATTTTCCATTCGAAGATGTTGAGTACATCTCCCAAACGAGTTGCGGCAACACTGCATTTTTAACCGCTAAAATAAACAACCCCATGGAGTGAACTAAAATTTACGCATGAAATATCATAGCTACATCACCCTTATGTAGCAGTATAACACAAACGGATCGTTGGCTTGATTTAGATTAGAATATTCGCGACAACTGAACCGTAAATACAGAATCCACATGCGATGATACACAACTGATATTGTAACGGTGCTAGACTACGCCATCGAGTTGAAAATACAAATGAAATTCATATCCCGATAAATTCTGTACAGAATTAATCATACAAGTGTTCTATTCTAGCTAACGATTCATTTTTTTTTCCCCGTTTGGATATACTAATTTACATTTACATACACAAAAACATTTGGTCATTACAACTGCAAAATTAAACGAAGAAAATGTATATCAGGAATATTTTACAATTTTAATCGGAAATTTGCGATTAAAACAGGCATGAGAGCACATTTCAAATTTACCTACTACTAAATTTGTGTCTCCTTCGTATGTAAATTGAAAATTTAACGACACCTCTATAAACCTTCTACTTCGGAAATTGGGAACCGTAATTCAGCGATATTACGATTAATTGCGAACACTTTCCATTGCTTCTAAATCAAACTCTAGTTTCAACGGTAATATTTTAGGTACAATCGATCAATTAACCCATATATTGGAATTTCAGGCAAATTTCAAGTCGTTTAGCACACGTTAATAAGCTCTATAGAACTATATTATATACTCAGAACTTACCTTCATTAAGCCTCATCCCTGGCGTTTATAATTTAACATGAAATATAGTATAATTATTCAAGAAATTTGTAGAAAGGACAAATTACAGTAACACCAAGATATATGTTATATAGCCACTTATATCTAACCGCACTTTTGTAGTAAACAACACAACGACTTCAAAAGAGATGTCTTATATTGTAATTGTTTTCACAACAGAAACTTTCCCTAACTGTAGATGACATTTTTATATCTGCAGAGTTTACGGTAGGTATTTTCATAAAATCGCGACATATTCAGAACGTTAATTCATGATCATTTCATGATTAATTCTTTAGGAAACTATTAAAATAAAATTTGACAGTTAGAAATTTGAAAAAAAATGAGACAGATGGCGTTGATAATCATAAAATAAGCATAATTTAATAAAAAGTGATTTCAACATTTCTAAAATATGATCATGTTATATTTATATGATTAAAAGACTAAATTTAGCATTTCGTATTTTATACAAAGTTTTATCGTTGAGTGAAGGAATTGTATTCCTTTTGGGTTCTCAACGGTTTTATATAGTTTGTTGATATCAATTAATAAGTGGCGTAAAAATATTAAAGAAGCTTTTTATAGAAGAATATTTGAAGTATAAAGCTCTCGAGTATTATTTGCTTTTTATATATGAACATCAGAGTTTTAATTAACGTAGGGTTATTAAAACGAAATGAAACTGACATTGTTACGTTAAAATTGCAATACGCATTGCAGCCACGCAATTCTAAATGAAACTCCGGTTTTAATGAGGACGTACCACGACTATTTATAAACTTTATTTGTAATACATATGCATAGGCGGTTCAACAGACTCGCGATGTTCGAATAAAGTTTATTTTTAAGCCTTTTCGTTTGTCCCATGCAAATTTATTTTCCATTTTCTCGACAGGGGAAATCAGAAGGGGCTTATTGCTTATCTACATATTCACACATTTTTATTTTTTCTTTCCAACGTATCTGTCGCGGCATAAACGTTCAATTTTTCTGGAAAAAATTATGATTTTAGTTTCAGCAGCAAAAGTAAACGAAAGATAAAATTCTCTTTCATATTCAAATAAATAAATATTATAAGGATGGAGGCGCTGTCATTCTGGGAAGAGCCGGTGATTGATCACCGAAAAGGGAAAATTATAAACAAATAAAGGGGGTTGTTTCCGAAGGCTTACGCCTTGATTAATGATCCTTGTCGGCGTATATCTACGTTTTACAGCGATAAACTCCTTCTCTATACCCGCACGCCTATCTCATCTGTCATCTGTCAGGATTGACGTTGACACCAACGCCTGCTGTTGATTCCAGGGAGTTCCCGATATAATTTGACAGTTTAATGTTATTAATAGTTTCGATGGGAAATCGTTAATTAATCAAAACCTCTCTAGAGGCAATGTTGAATGTGATTAATAACAATTACTACAATTTCCCAAGCGTCTAATTACTTAAATAGGAAAGGTGCAAATTAATATCTTTAATGGAAACCATGTGTTTTTTTTTCCTACATTCTAACGTTAATTATTTCTAAAACTAAAAGGACATATATAAACTTACCGCTGCTGGTATTATTATTTATGTTATTAAATAAAGATGCGGCATTTGAAAAACGCGTCCTCCGCAATATCCAAAACATCGCTCCGAGAATTTTGGAGCGTGTGCGACAGACGGATGCGTTCAGCGGCGGTTCCCGCATCGACTGAACGCGCGGATATACTTCGCGTACCTACGGTTGAACGACAAAGGCTCTCGCGCACATGCGACCGCTGTCAACGCTTGCCCTAACGAGACTGAAATCACTCTGAAACACCTCTGAAAATCTGAAATCGGCAGATACGACACACGGCGATTCAGAATCGCGTTTTTTGGAGGAAACAATGTGTAATGTTTTAACTAGTAAAACTTGACTTACTAAAGTGTTTTTATTAAAACTAGTGTAATTTGTTGTTTACAGGATATTTTACTATGCCTTAAAGAAAAGCGATTTATGTTACAAGCTCGTGTAAACGTAGTCACTGACTGTCAAATAATAACTCAAATGTCAGTGGAAATATAGGATTAGATTGTCCTTCATTGTTTAACTGACTAACCATTTAATTTCGTTTTTAAAAGTGTATTCTAAATCTATCTTTTCATTTAATACTGACTACACTCAAATTTGCTTTTATTTATTTATTTTTGATCCAGTTTTCAACTAATTGTCACTTTTGTTGACAATTTTCATAGTTGACAATCACGTATTTTTTATAGGTTATCTCTGCTTTTTAGCATTAAACTATTTTTTAATATAAATTTTGTACCTGATTATAAATAAATTTTTGTAGCATTTCCACTGATGAAGACAGAAAATATCTGTCCAAACGTTTGATTTCTAAAAATAAAATTGAAATATCATCCTTTTTGGTTATTTAAAAAACAAAGTATTCCGCAACAGACTTCAAAATTTGGATGAATTGCAAGCAGCGATTTCTGAAGAAATAAATAATATACCACGTGAAATGCTGCAAAATGTATTTGAAAATATGAGAAGACGGGCAAACCTTTGCCTTGAAAACGATGGTGGACATTTTGAACATGTATTGTAAAATTTGTATTATTTATTATTAATTAAACTCCATTGAGTGCATTGTACTGTGATTTTAATAAATAATATTACAATTATGTTTATTTTTATTTCCATAGATAGTGTAAATTATAAATTTGAGATGATTTTCTGCCTGATGCATGTGTAAACATTAAACATAACCAATAAAACAAGAAGTTCAGATGAGCCAACTGCACCGTGGCGCCAACGTAAATTTTGTATAGCCAACCTCAGACACTTGACTTTGATCACCCGGTAGTTCCATTGACATTAGAGTTATTATTTATAATAAAAAGGCTATCAAAAGACAACTATAACTGTCAAATATATCGATACGTCTGAAAAGTTAAATTTTGGTCGGCAGGTAGATACATAAGAAAGGAGTTTCACGTTGGCAATAGGGTAAAAAATAAAGGACAAATTATAAATGCGATAAAAACAACCTTTATTAAATATCGTTACAAAAACAAACATCATTTAGAAAGAAATATCACATAAAATAACATACTGTTTAAATAGACATTATAATGTTTTTGATAAATACACCGCTGAGGATTTTACGAAGTTATCCAATTTCGTCTTAAAAAGATCTGATTGTATCGGTTGATTAATATCGGCCAGAGGATTCTTCACCACATACTCTACGTATATCTAAAAAAAAAAAAAAACGGGAAATTTTCCAATTAAAAATTTGAAACGGTAATTATCCCCAGGATTTTTTCTTTATTTACGAAATATCATGCTGGCTGTAATATTAGTATTTAATTAGGTCAGATTAGGTGTGTTAGAAAATAAATATGGGTAATTAAACACAAATAACAGCATTTCAGTGAAAAGGATTACCATTAAAATTAACAATAACACATTATACAAATATTTCATCCAAAGTCAATATTAATTCAAAACATTTAAATGTCTTCCGTTAATTATACTTATTAGTAGGATTATTATATGCTATGTAAGAAAGATCACAGATAAATGACATTTGTGTAATCTTTTATTGTTTACTTCAACGAATGATATTAACCATAATCCGATTATTACCATATATAATTAAGGAAAATACATTTAAATGTTAAATTAATATTTACTTTACACCATGAAATATTTATATCTATTTATATCTGTTAATGTTAGTTTTATGGAATTAAATTAATCGTAATCCTTTATTACCCGATACAATTAACCGAAATATATGATTAAAATATTTACTTTCTATGGCACATATTTACATATGATATTACAGGCAGTCTGTGTAAATTGAACGTACTTTTACACCTTCATCATCATTAATTTGAAAGGATTAAAACAAGAAAAATAAAAAAGCATCGGCTCCGTCCCGATTCCAACTATTTTCCTACAAGATACTACCCCTTCTCCCACTAATACTTTGCAAACGTTTCTTATAATCCAGTGTACTTAAACGAGATTATCAACAACTGTAAACTGTAAAAAATCGTAAGAGAACGCCTGACTGCCTATAATATTTTACAAAAGTACTTCAAGGAGTCCGAGACTACCGATTGAAAAAAGCCGGTATCGAAACTGAGGTTAACATCTGACAAGATCTCCTTGTTGGTAGTTCCATTTGCTGTCCGAAACTTTAATCTTTTGAATTCTAACGATAACTCGCTGATTGAAGTGCGCAAGTGGCACTCAGGAAATGTTTACCAGGTGGAATTGACAGAATAGTATTGCAATTGCAAAAGGGAACACGTGAAATAAATTTTGACGATTTTGAATCACATTTCATTAGGAGACTAGTCTCTTGGTTAATTATGCAAGATTTGACAAAATTGTATGATTTTGTCTGAGTTAAGGAATAAAAAAATTAAAATATTTTTCAATTCTTTTAAGTATTATTACAACCATTTGTATATACACTCAAAATTAAATTGGAAAGCAGTTTTTCAAGCATTAACTTTTTTAGATACCATATAACCTCACTTTTTGCTGATTTATGGCACATTTTTTCCTTAAATTAAATATATGCCTAATATTTTGTAAAAAAAAGTTTACAAAGTCAAAACCAATTCTTACAAAACCAAATTATAACAATCACAATTATATTTATGTACAATTGTTTCCTGCGATAAAATATTAATCAATAAGTAATAAAACATAGATGGTAGAAAAATATAATTTCCATAAGTAGAGAATCTTAAATATCATCATTAAATTAAATAATTGAAGAATAAGAAATTCGCAGAAAAGACAAAAAAAAAATCATCACAAATAACATAACCTACTTGATTATAAATTTGCTGCAATAGTTCTCGTACCCCTTGAGCATTGTTATCGGTATTTATAATGAATTTTAAACCAGAAGCAGTCTCTAGATAATGTAATGTATATTTTGAGGTTTTGTAATACAGAAATCCCTCTTTGGTGTCTATCGGTGAGATCTTCAGAACAAAAGATTTAATGGAGAAAAGCATACCATACATCAGTTTGGCTTCCTATTAAAATAAAAGACAATCAACCAATCTGATCTTTAAGGTTTTGGGTTTATAAAAGTATACCTCTTCTTTGGTCATACCAGATTGTTTAAACCTATTCCATTCGCAATAATATAATAAAATGCCGTTTTTATCAAATATATATAAATTATATACAGTCATTTTACAAATCTTATATTTTTTAATCTATTTTATTACTATTTCTAATAATTTATTTGAAACGTGTTTCAACAAATGTAAAATCTGTCATGACGAACTTCAGCACTGACATTTAAAATAAAGTGAAGTTTGTAACGTTCCTTTTTCGGAAATTAATAATATCATTAAATGATTTGCTGATATTTTTCATAAAAATTTACGTAATTAAATGAAAGCAATATGTGAATTATGAAATGAGTATCAACTTTATTGCGTTTAATAATTTGAAATTTTTACTGGTGTCAGCATAGAAATAAAGTGAGGAGAATGCGCGACCGTTTTAATATTGAAGGCAGCCATTTTGCAGGTTGGTGATCGCCCGCGTTCAAACAGTAGATACAAAAGATGAGAAACATTGTTGTAATTGATTTGTTCATCACCAAACAATATTCTTTCTAAAACTATTAGAAATATTGTTAAAACTGAGAAAACGAAAAAAAAGATGACATTTACGATAACAGATAAATATGATATTTATATAAAACTTTGTTTGTTCCAGAACAAAACAGACCTCCGCACCAGTTAATCAAAGTCATATTGAAATAGCAAATCGATAGTATTAAAAAATATATAATCGTTGTTTATATATTCTCAATAAACGAAAACAAATATTATATTCCATAGTAAGATGTATAAAAAAAAAACAACAAAATACTCCTAAAAATGTAGTATGTTTCCCAGGAACACCGTTATGTTTGACAAACAAGAAGCAACCTTCAAAATGGTTGCCACCACTCCGATTTCTCTGATTCGCCCTGATTGAAATGCGTTCTCCCCACTTCACAGTCTGTGCCCCACTCTATATCTATGGGTGTCGGTCGCACCAATTGGTCATTAGTTTTAGTTGGCTTGCCTGATTCCTATTCGATCATCCATATAAAACTAGGTGGCTTATTTATGTCTTATAATAGTTGAAGTGTTTGCCTCAATTGATCTTCATATTAGGAATAAATATGAAATTTAATAACACCTAATACCAGATTTTGTGTTTGTGAAATTCCATCGCTGCTACAACTACCAGATCAAGTGATCAATTGGGCTGGAATTGAATGGTTAACGTGAATTCCACGTCGCTAAATATTTTATAGATGTAAGTTAATCTATAATATTGACTTTACATTCATCATTCAAAACGTTTCCTAACTTTCCTAATTTATTTTTAGAAATCTTCCAATTGACATTTACAATGACAGTTAACATTTGAGGTTACAACTAAACAGCTGTTTTATAGTAGTTGTCAACGTAATATTTGTCAAGTATCGGGGTTCTCATATAAAAATTGGCGAAAATGCCGGATTCTTCAGAAGTAATCAAGAATATAGTGCATTACCAGAAGTCTTTGGATCGATACTCACAGAAACGAGATGATTCTAAGGTAAATTTAACTTTTATGGCTAATTTAAAGCATTTGTATTGAACATTTATGTGATTTTTGTAGATTTTGCATTGTATTGGTAAATTATATAGTATGCCAGTTACGGTAGCACACTTGGAGAAGACTGGTATTGGAAGGACTGTTAATTCCCTACGTAAACTTGGTGGAAATGTGGAAGATGCCGCTAAGACATTAGTGAGGAAATGGAAGCAGATGGTTTCTGGAAATAATGAGGATGATGAAGTGGAGAGTAAAGGTATTTATTACAGATTAATACAGACTCACCATTTTATTCATCATAGATGTAATTTCTGCCACCAATTTTATTGTTTTTCATGCTTTATTTGTGTTTATTGAAATTACATTATAATCTAATCTGATGTTGTTATAATGTTTTTAGTTCAAGATAGTCGACGGGGAAATGAAAGTAATTCTAGTCATAGACACAGTGATAAACACAGAAATAGTGATCACAATGATAAACCAAATAAAGATGATCGATATAACCATAGTAAAAGAGACAAATATGAAGATAATGGACATCGGAGTAGTTCAGAAGCTAAATACAAAGCTGCAGTAAGTAGCAATAGCGAAGATGATGAAAATGGGAGCCCGTATCAATCAGGGGTGGAAGAAGAAGAAGATGATGGAGAATCAGGTGTCGCATCAGAATCAGAACGCAGTTCTTCGAGCGAGGAGGACAATAACCATAGTGAGAGAAGCTATGACAAACATAGGGAACTTCCATGTGAAAATAGCTCAAAATTTAATAGAAGGGATTCCGACAGGCATAATACAAGTAGGGAAAGATCAGAATCCAAAGAGAGACTGAAAAGGAATGAAGCCCAAATAGAAAATTACCATAAGAAAGATAAACACAGTTCCTCTAGTGAAAATGCCAATAAACATAGCAGTAAGAAAAGAAAATATGATTCCAGCGACAGCAGCGAAGAAGAATCCAAGAAGAAAATCCCAAAGAAATCACAGGATACGCACAAATTGAGTTCCAATCGCAGCAGAGAGAGTACATCAGATTCACACCGATCAAGCCATAAAAATAAAGAAACTTCATCCAGTCACAGCCATAGTAGTAAGAAAGATAGTAGATCTGATGCCGATAGGAAAGATTCTAAATCGTCGTTGAGAAATGAAAAGAAGGGTAAAGAATCGTCCAAAGATGAACAGCCGAAGCCCAAGAGAGAGAGCAGTGACAAAAAATCAAGGGAAAAGGATAAATCGAAGGATAAAAGTAGTTCCAAATCCAGTAGTAGTAGCAGCAGTAACGGTACTCATAAGAAGATGGTTGATATTTGCTCGGAATCCGGCACAAGTTTCGCTGAAGCTCTTGGGATGCTAGAACCGTCAACTAGTCGAATTAGCACTACTTCTACGACAAATAGCGTTAGCAGCAAGAAACCTAGATGTTCGGAGATGGCAAATCATAAATTGGAGAGACCTCCGAAGGATAAATCTTCTAGTGCGAAACCTCCGAAAAGTGTTAAAATCGATATAGTGGTAAGTTTTTCATTAATGCATTATAACTATTGTCATTTCTCATGTTGTCTTTCTATTCTATTTTTAGATACCGCCACCACCACCTAAAGTAGATATTGATATAAATATATCGAGTTTACTACCATCTATAACTCCGAATTACAGACCAGTTGCTAATCCCTTCCTTGATACTAGCAACCTGCGAAGTAAGGTGATGAATGATGATGAAGCATTAAATTTAGTTATGTGTCAGAAGAATTTGAGGTAATTTCCCACTTAAAATCGATCGAAAATATCTATTAAGTATTTTTTATCTGAAATTAGGACGAAAGTGTATTCCGGCAACAAGAGCTACTTTGGTACCGTGCCTACCCTATTCGAATTATGTATCAGGGTCCTTCAGGATAACATAGACGGTAAACTACATGAAACTTCCCATTACATCTGACCACCGATTCGTTTCAATATAAAATTGCAGCTCTGGAATATACCGGAGGAGTTCCATACTCAATCCTGAAACCGATCCTGGATAAAGCGACACCGGACCAGCTGTTCATGCTGGAACATCACAATCCTTATCTGATTGAGGACAGCGACGAAATATGGATGTACCACTGTCAGAAAGAGTTCCGCAGTAAAAGGAGGGAAGAGTTGGAATCGTGGAGAGAAATGTACATGCGTTGCTTGGACGAGAGGGAGGCTAAACTCAAAGCGTTAACTGAGAATATCAAATTAGCTCAAGATAAGTCAATCCCCGTGCGACAGACAAAGTTAGCTTATGTTGACAGCGTAGTCAAACCTCCTAGGGATGTCATCAGGAAGCAGGTGAAGAGTGGATTTGTAGATAAAAAGCCAGCTGTCACTCCTTCTGCGAGATTATCTATGATAGCTGCGAGTGGTGCAGCCGGACAAGTTTCCGTTCCAAACCCTGTTAGAGCTTCGTCATCATCAGGTAAAAATATAGCGAAAATAATCTAGTAACAAATTTTGTTAATATAATACCAGAAAATTGGCAACATGGCGATGTTGCCGCATGTGTAACAGTGTAATTATAATTTTTCAATATTTCAGGTCATAGTTCAGCGGCTATTAAACCCAAGAAAGCACCCTTAATGCAGAAGACGTTACAATTCCTGAAAGGCAACAGATTCCGACGGTAGTGTGTTATTACCGTCAATTTTTTATTAAATTAACTTTAACATTATGAATTTGAGATATGAAATTTTTTATTTTACTTACTTAAATGATCATGAGATGTAAGTAAATTTTATTGAATTGTGAATTTTTATGTAGGTACTATTTTAAGTATGTATTTTTTTAATATTAATTTGATCTGTAAGTACATACATCATGTAGGTAGGAGTATACATAAATACTATATTTAGTTATAATATGCAGTTGACGATATAATAGGGTGTATATTTGTCTAAATATATTGTAAATTAAGATTCAAAAGAAATGACGAAATAAAAAGAAAATTTTCTCTATCTGTGTGTGTTATTCAAATATCCCATTTGCTTTCGATATATTTATATTATCTTGCACTATTTTATTATTCAGGCATTATAAATGTTATTTATTTATTGAAAGCACATAAATAGTTTGAGTGTAAATATTTCTTTTAAAATTTTAATATAAACACGTTCTAAACATTTTGAGTGATAGTGTATATCAAAGTTGATCGATAATGTAGATACCTCAAAAGATATAAAAAAATCTCTGTGTTCCTGAAATGTACAATTTTTGTTTCTTGGAAGTATTTGAAGTTAAAATTGTGTGTAAATAAGATATTCGATTATGAGAAATGATAAGAGCAAATAGATAATTAATACAAATAGATTAATTTTGCAAATCATACATTGTCGGTAAGATAGGAATCGATTTACAACGGATATGTCTGTTTAACCGGTTTAATTAAATTTAAATGATTTCCGTCAGATAGAATATAAATCGTTTAATTTCATTAAAAACGATCCCCTTATAAGTTCGTTGATATAAACATTTAGGCCCAATATAAATCTCGTTTAAATATTTTTTACAGTGCGAGCGGGGAATGTTTTTAAAACGTGTCAAATTCCCATTTTTCGATTGGCGCGCTCGCTCAGAATCCACCTATCACCATCTAGTGCGAGAAAACGAAAGCGCTCCCCTACCATTATTTACTTGCAAATGGTAGCATTTTTCCCCCTACTTCTTGGTATGTCATGTCCGCGTATTCCTATTGTAGTTGTTAATTAGGATAGTTCTTAACGTTTAGATTTAATATAATTTTAAGTTAGCGTAAGGGATTATATAAGTTATGGACGATTACGAATACGGGTATGTATGAATTGATTTTATATTTGAGATCGTTCGGGACGAATTGGGCGAAATAATTATTACACGGGACGGGATAGCAGCGGCGGTGGCGTCTCGAATCACACACGTTTCTGTTAAAATTGACGGAAGTTGACTGGCTGCCATTGTCGTCGGTAGCTTTGTAACGTCGTCGCGTTGCAGTAAAACCGGCCGTTCGGAGAGATAGTGAAGTGCATTGTAGGTTTTTAGGCGTATTATGCGAGTGTTGAGGCAACCTCAGGACATGGACGACGACGAAAAAGGGTATTATACATCGTAATACATTGAACTTATGTTGTGTATTGATAGAAACGGCGCGGTGTTCATCACCATTATATACAACGTTATTTTATTATAGGTCATACGTATACCATAATTCCTTGCCCGCATAATATCGACCCTTTGTTTCAAATTTACCATCGTGGTTCGTGCAACGTTAATTTTCGCACCGTCGATCTTTTTTTTACCTGATCTTTGAACTTACTTTCGTTCGGTAACAGGACCGGCTCCGTACGGCATAGCGTTCACCGACCCCGAGCGAAACCATACCTACGGAGCGGAAACAAAAAAAAAATTACATTGCCGATCCGCTCTTCCATAATTTAGACAGTATGGAATTTTTGTGTATTTTACCGTAAATTACTCTTATCTATATGTAATATGCATGAGTAAATATGCCATTTTCCGTTTTCTCACGATGTAACGGTACTTTCACTAATGCGTTCAGCAACGTTCTTAAAATTTTTGCATATGTTACATATATATGCGGTGTAAACGTAGCGAATCTTGGTTTTCTGATTCTCAACCTTTTTTTGCAGGAAACTTTTTGTAGGTGGGCTGTCTTGGGAGACCTCCCAGGACAATCTGCAACGTTACTTTTCGAGATATGGGGAAGTCATCGATTGTGTTGTTATGAAAAACGCCGAATCCGGCAGGTCACGCGGATTCGGATTTGTCACGTTTGCAGACCCCAACAACGTGTCTGTTGTTTTACAGAATGGACCGCACAGTTTGGACGGCAGGTTTGTAACATTGTTTTTATTTTAGAAAGTAAGATCTGAACGGTGATTTTGAAATACTTTCTATGCCTTAATTATTCAACAACATGCTTTTTGCTATTTATCTTTTTATTAAAGTCTCTACTTTGTTAATTATTTACATATTAAGGGGTCAGTAATTAGTATAATATATTAATATATGAAAACTGTTATGCATAGTTTTAGCACGCATAACTTTATAATATGCTTCCAATTTTGCTCATTTAGTGGCATTCTTCTCCAAGCTCTAACATATTTTTCTTTTAAATTCTATTCTGCTTGTTACTAAATTTATTTTGGTCTATTTCTATTATTCTCTTTAGGTTATTTTCTTGGCAAAAATTTTGGGTGAATCGGAGTAATACAAAACCTTGGGAATGACTGCAAATTTTTTAAATGTATGGAATAATCTAGAAATAGAGTGTGAAAGTTTTTTTTTAATCAGCAGAAACTACATGTTATCCAATTAAGAAAAAAAAAAGATTTTTAGGTTATGTCACCACAACAAAACACTGAAATCTTGTAAAATTTCACTTTTATCAATGAATGACTATTAATTTCTGAAAAACTACCTCTTTTTATATATTATTTTTGTTGAAAATAAAAAGAATACATTCTATTGAGTGATATATCAGTAGTCACAATACCACCATAAAAGCACAAAAACTCCTAAGTGTGAGAAAATATAAATGCTTTTTTTTGTCAAAATAGATGTACGAAAGGCATTTATTTCTTGAAGATAGACTTAACTGCGAAGATTTTGAACTCATTTTTAAAAATTATTCGTGAGAGATAGAATTTTTTACCCAAAATTCTCACATATAATTGACCATAGGTCGTAAACTGTTTAGTATAATTTTATCTAACATTTTGATATACACATTTTTATTAGAATTGGATGATTACTGTTCTTATATATTACATTTCGTTTTTTTTTTTCTTCCTCAAATTTGTTGGTTATTATTATTTCGCTTTCAACTTCTTCAAATCCTAAATGATATATAATAACATAAATTTTGATTATTATAACATAATTCTGCGATAATAAAGCTTGAAATTTGCCCGTAACGCATTTTCTCAGGACGATTGATCCAAAGCCCTGCAACCCGCGTACTCTACAGAAACCCAAGAAGGGGGGCGGATACCCGAAGGTTTTCTTGGGCGGTCTACCATCGAACGTCACGGAAACTGATTTGAGGACCTTCTTCACTCGTTTCGGTAAAGTTATGGAGGTTGTGATAATGTACGATCAGGAGAAAAAGAAATCGCGAGGTAGATAACTGCGGTATAGGTGTTTTTATGATCGTTATTTAGGAATCCACGTTGCAGGTTTTGGGTTTTTATCGTTTGAGGACGAAGATTCGGTGGACAGGTGCGTAGCCGAGCACTTCATCAATTTAAATGGCAAACAGGTAATTGTTTATATTGTGATATTATAAAAATCATATGTAAGCGTGTTTTTGTTTTTCTTCTTATATTTTATTTAATTTTAAAAAACGAAACTAGTCTCACAGTTTGTTCCGTTTGATTTGTATTACGTTTTGGCGCCCAACGTGGGACAACCAATTTAGAATTATTAGAGAAATTGTTTATATAGTAATTTCTTAGATCAATTCTGAAACACACTTTCATTTCATTTACTGAATTGTGTCGCAATTTTTACTTTTACTACAACGGTTTCTCTTGTTCCTTCTCGCCGACAGGTCGAAATTAAAAAAGCTGAACCTCGTGACGGTTCCGGGGGCGCGAAGATGGGCGCGGCTGATCCGTCGTCCACGTGGGGCCCCCCGCAGAATCCCATGGGGATGATGCAGGGGCCCAACGGCCAGATGGGCGGACCGCCGATGAACCTCACCGCGCCCATGGGACCGAACATGATGCAAAGTTACCAAGGCTGGGGCACTTCGCCTCAGCAGCAAAGTTACGCCGGTTACGGGACACCGTCCGGGCCGGGATCCTACACGGGTTGGGGCGCTCCGCCCGCACCCCAGGGGCCGCCGCCGCAATGGGGCAACAACTATGGCGGACCACCGCAACAGCAGGGATACGGATCTTACGGTAATAATCCATCGTCAATAATCTCTCATAATGAATTATATGAATAGGTGTAACTCTTTCGTGGTGAATAAACTGATCTAATCGAATCTGAACAGATTTATTCATTTTCAGTTTGCCGGAAGCAAAAAAACACATTTCTCCCACTACAATTTTGACTATAGAAACGTTAAGGTTCAGTTGTGGTTGATGTGACCGGAATAAACTTGATTTATTAGATTTTATTAACATTTTAAATACCTAGGTTTATTTTTCACCATCTTCTTTACTTAATAATACAGAATATACAACCGTATAAGCTCTTCTAACTTCAACATCTTCATTATTCTTAGTATTAATAATATTAAGGTGATTAACGCTCAAATCCATTTGTTGTTATGTGAAGTCAATAAAGTTGGGTTATCTCTAGATTCTGTTGAATTGAACGAACTAACCGTGAAATTTTATTGTGTTTGAGGGGATTTCTGAATATAATCACTTTATTAGTCGAATTGGGGAGACTGAATGTGCACGAAAGAACATTAGACTAAGTGAACGAATTTATTGCTGTTCACTTTGATCAGTTTGTTCACCACGAAAGAATACGCCTAGTATTGTTATAATAGACTATCTAGAGTATACATTTTAAAAAAATATATATTTAAATTATCTTCATTGTAGTAATTTTAATTAATTGTGTTTAAAATTTTCTTATTTACAACTCATCCGAAAATATATACAACTAGTCATACTGATATAACAGTTTATGTCATGTCGGTTGCAAAATCCAGCTATTTTACAAGCGTGTAAGTTAAGTTGCCTAGCCTGAATGTCAAAGTTTGTTTTCATTTTAAAAATGTAGAAATAAACCATAAATGAAACAGTACTAGGAAATTATTTATTTTGTGAATCTGGAAATTAATTTTCTTGAATTTAAATTTTTTATTGTTTCTTGAGTTGTGCATGTATTTGGGTTCATGTGATTCAATTGTCGATTTTCCCCCATCTTCTAGTTAGTTATATTATTTTCCAACGATTGGAAAAACAATCGAACCTGTTGCTTAAGCAGTTTTGCCTTGGGCAACGATAGGAATTATTTAAACGCAGTTTGGCTTCACTTCTCCTCAGACTAACAAAAATCCAAAAGAAAAATTCAAAAATCTATAATAATAAATAAATAAAAAATAAATAATACTTATTCCACTAGTGATTTGGTGAAGAGCATATCTTCCAAGGTTTTAGCCGAAAACACTACTTTTAACACTGCTCTTTCTCTTGTTTTCTACTGAAGATGGCAACTTAGTTGCCGAAATACGTATTTAGATTTTTTATCTTTTTAATTTTCATGGTAAGGGATTGTTGAATTTTACTTTTGGATTTTTGTTATAGTTTTCAAGCCACAGCCTCCACCCATCACTGGATTCTCCTCAGACCTTTAAAAAAGGCGCGCGTATTTCTATCGGGATCAATTCCAAATTTAATAAAGATTTGTTTTTTTTTTTTCAAGTACAAAATTTGTTTCCCAATACCACATCCTACGATGATATCTAGAATATTTAATATTATTTTTACCTCAATTTGAACTGAACTATCCATAAACCCACCTCCGATTAACTCCTGTTCTGAAAAAAAAATCCCGGTGAAGATCCTGCGTCCACCCAGAATTTCCTTCCCTTTTGAGATCTATTTCCTAGGACATACAATATTTCCTTAGTTAAGAGTCCTTGTAATTTAATTTTTACTATGAAATATTCCGTTGTATATGTTAAATGTTGAGGTTACATTTAACTTTACGCGCTCAAATGGATTTTACATATATTTAGTACTTCTATATATCGTTGATTCTCCCCTGTTTCATCTGAAATGGTTTATTCCTAGTATTTTTCCATCTTGACGGTTCCTTAGCGAGATTTTTAAAGATTTCTATGTTATTGACAGGTTGTAAATATTCGCGGTTAATTTGATCAATCATTAAGATAAAGCAGTGTCGTTTAATTTATGCATTTTTAAAGATTAATTTAACCGAATCTAAACGGTTCTAATGTATTTATTTATTAGAGTAATTCAACCTACTTTATGAAGATCTTAATCCCTGGAAATTTTTATGTATTTTTGTTAATAAATAACAATTGTTTTGGCAAACATCACTCTTTTATTAATAATAAAGTCGACAAGTCACGTAGATGACGACAATACACACAGGAGGGAGGCGCATTCTTTCTAGGGAACGCGTTTTCAGGTTTCGTTTCAATCTGTTGATGAGGATTTACTGCCCTTCGCTTCTAATTCTATAAATCGAAAGATGACTTTGGGATGTTTAAACATATTTAATTTATTTGAAAGTTTATTTCTGTAAGAAGTACATTTTATATAATATTATAATTTACATATATTGTTTTGGCAAACATGGCAAAGACAGATCCAAATTGAATTCATTGTTGCTTCGATGCTTTAATCACATGTATTATGCTTGTGACGCGCTTATGAAATTATATTTCGATCAAAGATAAAGTATTGCAAATGTTAAAGTATATGACGTATTTTTACAATATAGGCTGCTTAGATTTTTTAGTAACTGTAGAATCGTTCACGTTTTTCTATGTACATTCACTCATAAAATCGGTAATAGATGTTGATAACACCTCTTGCGGAGAGCAATATTTCTTCTGACAATCTTTCTGGGTCTTCCTTTTTATATTTTGCATATCTATGGATGTAAACTTGGATTTTAATAATGCTAATGTTACACCTTTGTCTTTTGTACAATATTTTGTATAAATAAATGAATAAATTTCCTAGTTTCGCGAAATTGGCGGTGTATTGTTATAAAAGACCTATGACGCGCTGCTGCCTTGGTAGTAATCGTTGGTGGTAAATTCTGGCAACCTTTGTGTCATCATTAGCAGCGTCATACTGCGATAAATGCATTTCTGCAAGTTTTTCAAGATTATAAATTTTTCAAAAGGAATCACATTACTACTATTTAAATTTTTTTTAATCACCTGAACCTCATATTAGTCGAATATCTCGGAAACGCAGCGTTTTTTTAACTACATGGAAACTGTTACACTAATTTTCTACCATAGATTCGAGTTTGAAAGGTTGCCGTTAGAGTTCTTGCGCACCTTGTAGTATTTTGATGAATAGCAGATGCTATATTCCCCAAAACACTATATTTACAATTTACACACCTATTTAGCGCATAGAAAATAAGATTTCTTGTGCGCCGTAGAATATTCATTCAAAGTAGTTCTAAAACGATTTCACCAGAAAGTGAATTATCACTGGAAGTGCTAAACATAATGATGAAGTCTTGTGAGATATATGAAAATGAGTACCGCCCTTTTTGCAAGTAGCGTCAGCAAAAACGAGTTAGTACAGTAACTCGATTATTCATCTGAACAATCAAAATCAATGAAGGCCTTATAATAGCTTTACGGAGTGGATTTTCAATGGTAAAAACCTGTGTGGTGGTAAAAAAAAATGTGAATCCACCAAAAACCACTGCATTTCGGACACGACAAAATATTGGTTACACATCGAAAAAGTGCAAAGTATTAACTACAGACCAAGTTTCCAAATTCGTACATGAAACGTCAGCTGAAAAGTAATTTTAATATGATATTTTTGGTGCATGCCGAAGAGATCACTTGATCCGTTTATCTTTGGACTGAAATTCCTTCGAGGTAGCAAGAATCATAAATAAAGAAGTTTTACAATTATGTCCCTTTGATTTATGCAGTTTTTATCGTAAATCAATCTGAGACCTACAAATATGAATAGTAGAAGATTATTTATTGCGTATCGCAATGGTAGATGTTACGCTCAATATATAGATGGTACAACACAACAGCTTGCTAAATATATGAACCTAAAAGAAAAATACAAAGAATATACTGACTGGACACGACTTAAGATGATCTTCAGTATCTATATTTGCCGAAAGGTGGAGGAGATTTGCTTACTTTAAAAAGACATGGACACAACTCCTCGATTGTGGCTGAAGCATCGATAAACAGAAAGATTGGAGTTGCTCGTAAATTATTCTATCATTCAGAAATAAAAATTAGAAAAAAAAGACGTTGTAGATTACATGAAAAGACCAAGAAGTAAATTATAGTATAATACCTTTGACTTCACCAACTACAATTCTGCGAAATGAAATGGTTGCTAAAGGTGTGCACATTTACAATGACAAATTGTATGGGCTTGAGGTCGACCGAGCATGTTCAACTGTTGTCGAAGCGCTTGTCGTCAGCCTGCTATGCTCTAAGAATTATTCGGCAAAATCTTTCCTGTTGGGGTTTCACCACTACAACGAATTTATTTGAAATCTTTAAATTACAAAAGAGAGCTGTGCGAGTGGTTAGCGGAGTGGACAACAGAGCCCGCTGTCTCGTCCCTTGTTTGTTTCCCAAAAAATTGTAACTTTATACTCATTAATTATCTATGAGTCAGTGAGTAGGGTGTATAAATATAGGAGCAGGTATACTTGTCGAACGGACATTCATTCTTACAACATCCGTCACTGCAATAGTATTAATCTGCCGAAAACTGACTCGTAGAAATTCTCTTTATTTCATGGGCTTCTCCTTTTTTCAATAAACTGCCTTCATCTGTATTAATCATATTTCGACGCAAATTGAAGGCAATATTACTAAAACAACCTTTTTATTCTTTTGACGAATTTATTAATTTTAAATTTTGACCTGGCTCCTCATTGTGAACGTGTTTATTGATTCCTTTGTATTTATTGTATTCGTTTATTGTATCTTTATCTGTCAGACAACATTTATTTGTTTATTGGGAATATTAAATCTAAATCTATCAAAAATATTTCATTTAGTAATAATGAAAGAAGAATTTTTGTTCGTTCATATTTAAAAATGAAATTTTATTTTCTGAGATATTTACTTTATTACTCGTCCGTAAATGCTTTTCCCCTCTCCTTGTCTGACTTCCGGGGAAAACCTATTTTCTCGTTCTTAATGAAATATAATAATTTTTTCCATATACAGGACCGGGCACAGGTAGTGGAGCCGCTAGCTGGAATAGCTGGAATATGCCGCAGAACAGCCAATCGACCGGACCTTCAGGTGAGTACCAGATCTGAGCGAGAGATCAGAGACCGTCTATAGTGTCGGAGAGTTGTTTTGCATTAACCGTTACCGTTTTCTTTCTCTCCCCCATCTAAAATCTCGCTGACAGGGTACATTACAGGCGACATCTATTCGCGCCAGCAGTCAGGACCGGGCGGCCCGGCCACCCCGAACGCCCCGCCTAACATGTCCTCGTCGAACGCCAACTCGAAGCCCGGCTCCGACTACAGCAGTTACGCCTATAGCTCGTACAACGCGGACGCCGCCTACGGTCCCCCGCCCAGGTCGTACAGCAGCGACGCCGGCTCCCAGGTGGCGGGCTACTCGTCGCAGCCGCCCAACGCAGGTGCTAAACATTTCAATGATTTTAAAGAGTGGCCCACTTCTTGACAACCTTTCGATAACGTGTGCGGCGCCAACAACAATTTGACGCCCGCCACCAACAACAACAACAACAACAATAATATCAATTCAACTACTTCTTCTACAACTACTAGTACCGCTACTACTATCGCCAACAACAATAATACTAATAACGCGCAGTTGCCGCATCAGCAATCGCAGCCGGTCGCCGCAGCCGTACCTTACGATAATTGCGTTCCGAAGAACGTGCGTTTCTATTTCAACGCCCTCAAGGCGATCTCTGCGTACTATCCGCAAACAGCCGCGACGCCCAACGCGCGCTACGACCTCAACAACGACGCCGATTTAGAGGAATACAATTGTTTGAAGGACGGCAACGCCGCCGGCTTCAAGTACGCGGGCAACTTGATCAATAATAATAATAATAACAACAACAACATGTCCTACAACGGTTGGAAACGTAACGCTGGCTTGATTAACGTCAAGAGAACGGCCGGCCTGGTCACTCCCGCCAAACACGGTCACTCAGATTAGATAAAGATATGATTCCCAGTTTTTCGTTTTGTTTCGATTTCACGGCACTCGCTAAAAACCGATCGCTCACGCCAATTTGTCAATTTTTTATCTGTCAATAGTTATTTAACCAAAACATGACGACACTTTTCATAAAACGGGTGGGGAGAAAAGAGCAACTTGTGACTCTTGGAAATCTTTATCGAAATTTATTAAAATTCCAAATTTGATAGATATTGTGTGGTGGGTCGTTTTGAAATTGTATACATACATAAACATTTCATTCTATTTATTCTTTTATTAGATTGTGAAATTCGTTCGACAATTATTCTAAATTGCAATTCTACAGATTATATTTACCTTGAACTTCCAAAGAAGTATATTTATCCTTGCCAATCCAAGATTAAAATGTTTTACTAAATCCATATTACATATTTGCAAAATGTCATCTAGAAACCTTAGAGCATTCATATATTACCTGGAGACTGCAACTTGAATCGAGGGGGAAGACATGTTGCGGCCATATTTGTTAGGCTCTTTCTTCTGGTAGTTAGGCAATTTAATACACACTAATAAAGTTGCTTATTAGCTGTTTGTGGTTGTGTATATATACATTTTATGCTTTTAGCAAATTATCGTACGACATTCTGATCTAGCTTTCAAATAGTACGGACTTGTTTGACAGGTATCAGCCAGGAAATGATTTCCTTCGCAGCGATTTAATTACTACACTCCAGTAATTATTTGTGCCTGAGTAAAAAGTTGCATACTAATTCGGCACGATTTTCCACTAAAACCCTAAACAAATATGGTGGAATTCTGGGACATTTTCGTTGGAGTGTTGCAATCTCCAAGTAATATATACATGCTCTAAGCTAGAAGCACGTGATTGAGAACAAAAAATAATAATTGCGACGAATTACAAATTTGATAAATATTATGGGTCGTTTGAAGATTGTATAGAAAAAAATTTTATAATTTAAAAATCGTTTTGACAATTATTATTCCAAATTAAAATCCTATAAATTTATATTTATTGACCTTGAACTATCACAAAGGTATAGTTATTCTTGTCAATGCAAAATTCTAACTTGCACATCCAGAAACACGTGGTTAAAAAGAAAAGCGATTGTAACATGCCAGCGATTCAACCCAAAATTCAGTTGATTATTATAGCAGATGTGTTTATATTTACTAAAATTACAAATTTGATAAATATTGTGGGTCGTTTAACGATTATACACATTAAAATTTTATTTTATTCTCCTTTTAGATTGTGGAGTCCGTTCGACAATTATTATTCTGAATTATAATCCTACAGATTATATTTGTTGAACTGTCAAAGAAATTTTACTTATTTATTCTTGTCAATACGACATTTAGATATTAAATCTATGTTATTTCGAATATATCATCACACTTGTAACTTCCACAACTAGAAACACGTGGATAAAAGGAAGAATAATTGCAACTTGCAAGCGATTCACCCCAACTGCTTGAACCAAAACACAAAACGATGGAATATTTCTAATTCATAGGTTATATGAAAAGGGTTTCGCTGCAATTGAGTTGTATTTATTTACATCATTTTTGTGCATCATAAAACTGCATTTCTATATTTAATTTTTGAAAAGAACATTCTTGGTAACTGAAGTGAAGTAAAAGTTCTAAATTTGAGTAAAACGAAAGTTACTTATAACGATTGTCGATAAAAAAAACTGTGTCACTGCCTAAAATTCAAAGTTCGATAAATACTGGGTTGTTGAATCGTTTGAAGAATCGTTCGTAAAATCTTATCCTAGATTAAATTCCTACAAATCACATTTCGTAATCTTGAATTGTCAAAGAGGATGCATGTATATTTACCCTTGTGCATGGTTAAAATTACTCCATGTTATCTTAATTAATGATCAATTGAAACGGCTCACCCCCCACTCTTTATTTAAATTTATCATTAGAATCCTTATCTCAATCATTTGCTGAATTATCTTAGGGATATTCGAGCATTAAAAAGCAGACAGACGGAGGAAGAAATGTTGACTATTTTTAAGCACCACCGCTCAAGTTGTTAAGATTATATATTTACTAGTACATACTATACTATTAAAAACTGTTTACTCTACTATATTACTACATAACAATATTTAAAATAAAATAGTATAAATTTAAATTTAATTAAACACTAAAACAAAAATTTTTTACCTCATGATACTATTACTAAATGCTAAATATTAATGAACATACATAATTACTACTGTTACGACTATTATTATAAATTTATAAATACGATTGCCAAAAAAAAAAGGGAAAACATATGGGAAATGAATTCAGAGAGACTAGGATGTCGTCTACTTGATTTGCTCTCAGTTTTTTTTTTATTATTATAAATTAATGATTATTACTACTATTATACTAAACTAGACGGACAATGTGATTCATAATTTTTAGTTCTTATCGTTATTAGTTGGGTAAGAGACGAGCCTTTCATAGCAGAGTACCTTATTACTATTATTATAATTATTTCTAATTATTAATACTATTTGGTCGATTATTCTGATGCATTTACAATAGCACATTATTCTTATTATTAATAACCTTTACTACGACTTTTAATAATGAATAAATAATGTTGTATATGTACTTTTTATTTTATAAATATTTATATATATATATTTAAATATATCACTTTTAACTTTCGTGTTGTATAAGTTGCATAATTCTCCTGATCTAGTCTAAATAATTCATTAAAGTAAATAAATTCTTAATAATTTCTTTTTTTTTTTATATATATAACGTAATTGTAAAGTAAAATAATATTGACTTTTGTGTATTTTGTACATATGATAGAAGTTAATTAGTATTCCTATACTTTCCTCCTTTTTTTTTATTATATTTTTTTGTTTGTTGATCTTGTAAATTTTTTATGCATATACACATACTGGAGAGCAAAACAAGCGGGCGGGCATCTTGTCTAGGGTGGGAAATTAAAATTTTCAAGGCGTAAAAACCCTGCTTGTAGTTAATCGTTAAGATTCGTTTTAAGGGGCAAAATATTTTTTTATTTGTTTGCTTAATATTCGTTTTTTTTTTCCTTTTCAATTTTATTTCCGTATTTTCTCCAAAATTAATTAATTAACTAGGGAGACACGTGCACAACCACAGTTAAATTAAAAAGGAACTACCCCTTAACAGTCCCCCCTCCCCATATTTAAGTAATAATAGCTAATTAAATAACTAAGATCTGGGCTGTATCAAGTTTAATAAAAATTAGATTTATATATATACATATAGATAGAAATTAGTGAATGCCTGATTTAATGCTGGATTAAATATTTTAAAAATTAGGTGATATGGAATTTTAATTTAAAGTAATTTCTTTTAATTTTGTTTTTGTTTTTTAAGTAAAGAATTTCGTTAATTTATTTTAGGGAGATTCAGCATTAGACGTTTCGTACCTAAATGAAACTTTATATAAATATTGTAGATTATAAATATAATAACGGTAATATTAATTGTATAAGCTTGTTTTCCGTTTTATTGTTAATTCTTATTTATTTTATTTCTTTGTTACAATATTTGTTTTTCCCTCCTTAATAATATTTCTCTGTTGTTTTAATTATGTTTATCGCTTAGCATATATATGTATATATATGGATTTTTATCATTAGTCTATAATCGCCACTTCTTCATAAGACTTTACTACGGTATTTATACAAGAAATTAAAATTAAACCTTAAAGAAACTAGTATGTCTCGACTGATTATAACTTAATTGTGTAACTTTTAGAGTACAACTTCCCGATTATTATAATCTAAATATGAGTAAATGGTCGTCATCCGTTGTTACTATTTATAAATATTAATAGTGTAGTATAAAGATGTAAATACTTTTGTTAGTGCCAATTTCTCTCTTTTTTTTTTTTAACTTATTTTATTTAAACTCACTTTATCGTTATTGTTGAAGATATAAATTATTTTTAATATCAGGCTATTATTACGAAAGAAATACTTTCCGTGGCATGATTCTCTTACGTTCCAAATAATCCCGTTTCATGTTATTTTGTCGTTCAGTAGATTAGATATTCTCTTGTTCCTAATCAATATCAGAACAAATATTATATAAATAAGTCATATCGTATTAAATAAGGAATAATTTAAATGTAAAAAATTTAAACGATATTTGGGACGTAACTCCATGGAATTAATTTTAAAAGAAAGAAAAAACCTAGAGGTAATAATTATTCGCTGCTATTCTTGCAATGTTATTATCTAGACTTTAAGGATATACATATACTATATGAATATTTACATACTTTAGATTAATATATGAAATATATTTTTTAGTTTCTATGATGACGATGAAATGACGGAATGAAAGATGTGGTTGTGAGTTAATTTTACTACGGTTAAAAAGAGACGAATTTGAAAATTGTGGATTATAAACCGATTTGTTCTATAGTTAATTTCTATTTAATTTCCTTTAATATGATAATTTATAATTGCTCCCGAACAACTACCACCCCTGTATTTGTAGAAACAAATAAACAAACATTTATGTAAGACGCGGATATATAAGGCTATATATATATATATTATATATTTTAGACTACATATATAGATTTTACGGTAGTATTAAATGTTTAATAATTATTTCTTTTTCCTTTTAATATGTTAGTAGTTGGTTAATAAATTTATAAATAAATAGGTAAAAAGAATAAGGTTTAACGGTTTAGAAAATAAAGAAATTCCTCTGTCTGTCTGGGTTTTTTCAACTATATATTCATCTAATCTGTGAGTGATCGTGTGTCTTTCCCTTTTTATAATTAAAAATTAATATAGGCGATTTTCCTTTTCGATTAAATTATTTTACCTATATAATTATATATTAAAATAAGACCACAACAACAAAGGAACGATCCTTGAACTCGTTAACATATATAGATAAATAAAAATAAACACGATTATATATATATATATTTATTGTACGTTTACTACTTGGTAACTATTAGACTTATTACTACAGCAAAATCGAAAGTATAAATTATACACAATTATATATGAATATCTTCTTGTCTGACAATCTAACTTAAGCAATTAATGTTTGATTCATAATGCCGTAGTTACAAATTATATTATTCCTTTTATCGATGAGAGATTATCGCTGCCGCTGCATTAGAGAAATAAAAATCAGGTGAATTGTTTTCTAGTTTTTAATTTCTAACGATAAATGCATAATATTATCTATCTATATATACATGTAAGCATAAATATATTCAAACCTCCTCAATTATACATATTGTGTCGATACTAATCAATGCGATTACATTTTATTTCACTTCTTAATGCACATTAATGATAACGAAAGCACATTGGAGCTGAAATTATATTTCGATGTGTACAGATTCGTTTCACATTTTTTTTTTTCTGCTATTGTAAGGCGAGGAGACAAAACATCCATTCTGAATGCCGATTATAACATTGAAGCTTAAAAATTAACGTTTCCAAAGAAATTTTCTCCGTTTTTTCAATCTATAACGTAATAATTGTATGTGGTAGATGAAGGTAAAAAGACATAGAAATATCTATAAATTATATTGAATAACTAAATAAAAAGAAGTAAGTGTTACTACTTGTAGTCATAGATATCAGAGAACAGTGTCATGTCAGTCATTACCGTGTGTATAAGTAATACATATTTAAAAAGTTTAGAAGTTAGGTACAGTTTTACCTGTATATCTTTAAATTTAAAAATAAATAAACTAGTGTGTTTAAAAAAGAAATTATGAACTATTACGATATATACATACATCATAGCTGAAATGTTGCCTTATTTATTTTAAATTAATTAACTTAGTACGCAACTATATATTATGTAGTTTTTAATGAATATTGGTGACATACATAATAGTAAATATTATCTGCACATACAGAATTCTCAAAATATATAATAAATAAATATCTTACATATTCATAAAGACATGTCAAATGCGATTTTATATTATGTGATGGTATTTCATTTATAAGTTTTTATATATATATATATATATACAGTGCATGCCAAAAGTTTTAGTCCCTTTTCTTTATTTTAATTTGGTGTTATAGTCATTAACACACTATTTTTGATAAATTAAAATTTTGCAGCCCAAACTTTTAAAATTAATATTTCTTTGATAACAAATTAACTTAAAATCACCAAAATTCCTGCCAGAAATATTACAGATTTTTTTTGCATCACACTGTATATTCCTTACATACATTATGAATGTAGATAATAATCTTTAAACAAATCATTTTGCTATAAGAGTGTTTTCTATGTTCACGCTGTATGTAATACACACACTCAAATTTATATAACATACTATATACTAATCGTATGTCATGTATTTAGCATAGAAATGAACGATAATATAAAATTTGCATTATTTGATAGCTTTCGATGTCTCTGAAAGATGTGCTTTATTGCACAGACGATCCTCCATAATTAATAATAGATAAATATGGCACGTCTTCTAACTTTTTTCTATAATAATATATATCTATCAGTACCTTTCGAGTGATTCAAATTGCAAAAGAAAAGGGAACGGAAAGAGCTTTGCTTTTGGGAATGACGAGACTAACTCCCGTTTAAATTAAATTAAACTAGACGAGATGTACCATTATCGAAAGTCTTATTTTATAGTTAGGCCAATTGATTATCATCTGTTTTTCCTCTGTGTAACGTTCAGTATGTTTGAGGAATCGAATCGAGCCGGAGCAAAAATATCTATGTCAGTTTTTAAAAAGGATTAATACGAGAAACTTGTTTTGTACGATTGGTGGAAGTCACACAAACATCTCCCTATATACGATACAAATTAAACGGTAATAAATGAGAAATTGTACACACGAATATATTAATATACATTAAAGATATCCTATAGTTATAATAATTGTTTAAAACGTACATTGTAGTGGAACAGTATTTATATTTATTGAGAGTATGACACGAAACAGCACACAAAGCAAAACGAAAAAACCTCTTAGGATTATGTAAAGTAAAATAAAACCCTTAAATACAAAATAAAAATCTACAAATTAATTAATTGTACGTTAGATTATTTGTAACGACAAACAAACAAACACTGTATCTTATATTTAATAGCGGAAGGTAATATAACATGTTCATCACGATATTGTTGAGGTGATGACGATGCTGAGGGAAGTCGATCATAAAATATTTATAATAGTTAATTCAATTGTTAGTGTAATATTATTATTATTATAATAAATTTAAAATAAAGGATAAAATAGTAAATTTTAGAACAAATTGACTGATGTACAGAAAATACAAATATTACTACAGGATAAGTTTAAATTTAAATTAAATAAATGAGAAAAAATGGAAATTATTATAAAGTAATTATTACAATAAATAAAGATCGTTTTTATGATTAGGGCCTTTTTAAAACAAATATTATAGTGCAATTCAAACCACCTAGGAAGATAGTTTGTTGTCTAAATAAGGGTATATTTGTCTCTCGATATTTTTAACGTATATAATAAATGATAAAATTAATTTCTAAGTCAAACTGTAATCTATATTAAATCAAATTGTTCAATTATATCCTATTACTGAATAATTAATTAATAATTATTATTATTACAAAGTTATTATAACGGAAAAGTAAAAAAAAACACATTTGTTGCTCAAGATATTATTTTGTATATTAAGTTTAAAGGATAATAATTACATACATTATACATAGGTAAATACGGAGTGTGCAGTATGTTACTTAAAAACTTAAATAATTATTAATCATTATACCTCTCTCTATTCAAAGTATCAAATAGAACGAATCGACAACAGCTTAATTTAGAGCTGATTAATCCTTTTTTTCAATGGTGTAATTTATTTATTGTTTTCTCGACGATTGATTGAAAAAAAAGAGGAATCAAATAAGGGATGATGATTTTAAGGATAACACGGAGCAAAATAATATTGTGTATATTTAATATATGAGTGTGACCTTGTAGTAGTGTGTATAATTAAATTTAAAGCAAATTAAGAGATTGAAAGGGAAAGCCGAGTATAAATAAATAAACTGATTTTTTGTTTTCTATTTTTTAAGATATAAAAATAGTGATAATATAATAGGTGACGATTTATTTTGATACAAGACAAGGGCGTATAAATAGCATGTTATTACTACTATAACTTTTATTATGTCTTATCGTATAGTAATTAATTAGTTGCTAATAATTGGGTGTAGTGATGATTTTTTACTGTTTAAGTCAGACTTAATTCCTCATTTCTCTTCGTTGTATATTTCCTTCTCGACCCCTCATTACGATTAGCGACATTTCTCGACACACATATAACACACAAGACATAGAAAGAAACAAAAAATAAAATAAGATAAAACGGACACAGACACCGCTGTATTTCTAAATGGATAAGTATTTTCTATTAAGACGATTCTGCTATTTTACATGTTAATTGTTTTTATTATTATTATGATACTACTATTAACTATTTTATTATTACCTTGGAATATAATAATTAGTATTTGCGATTGAAGATTCTCGAAATGATGATGTGTATGTACACTATTTATTAGTAGTTGTTATTTGAAATATAAAATAATAATATTGCGACCTGGTTTTTTGAATAATAATTAATGATATAATAAATATGTCTGTTTTAAGAAATCTATAATATATAAATATATATATAAACATATTATTATAATTATTAATAATAATATACATATATAATAGTGCATTTGTATTTGGGGTAGTTTAAACTTAATATTACTATTATTATTAGCGTGATTATATAATTATGTCTATTTAGGTAGATTATTAACAGGAATAATATACTTACAAAAGAAAAAAAAAAACTTGTACCTATTATTATCATTATCTTCAAACACACACGTAAAAACGATAATGATCAAAAATACATAATATAATATTGAATCTTGAACCGTTTTTTCTGTCTCTTTCTCCTCCGAGGTGATTTGTAACTACTTCAGGTGTTGCTATGGTCGTCGAAAATAGCTCACACATTTCCTGCTAAAAAAATGAGCGCCTTCCTAATCGTATTCGACCACACAAACATCTCGAAATGGTGACAAATTTACCTCTTTTTATCTTTTTTTATTCATTCATTCATTGATTTTATCGACAAAAATATCCGGGTGGTATCATTGAGAAAGCAGTGTCTTGTAGTGACAGAAAGTGATGAATATTATTTTGAAAGTTTGACACGGTAATTATGATATCAAATATTATTATTTTATCGCTAGTATTTTTTTTTTATTATTATTATTACGGTATTGTTGGAGTCAAGGAGGGGTCATCCTTGAATTAGACTATTTTTGTTTTTGATTAAAAAAGTTATATTGCTAAACAGACAATTCTTGAAGATTAGATCGGCAAAATATCCAATTTAGATGCACTCCGTGCTACTGCATCGGGGTGTATCGAATATTTTGCTCGGTAAATCGAATTTCTCGCTTCCGAAAATCGTCGGAAAATTAAATTCTCGAAGTGGGCTTCAAAATAAAAATAAAGCATATAATTGGACCAGAGATAAAAGTGTAATTTTGAAAACAGTCCGTCTCTCGTAGGTAACTATATCGCCGCTGGTGGTGACTCGTACGCAGGCGGACCGCAACGTGGGAATTCCTATAATAATCCGTCGCAGCCGTACCACCCGTACAGACGCTAATAAGTTCGCCACTCGCACACCACCATCATCTTTGTCCTTCCCCCGTCCTCTTGGCTACAATAGGCCGATTTAGCGCATAAGGATGTGGTGTATCTTCTTGCGTGTGTTCTTTTTATATCACTGTCTGTTCGCGACGACATTCCAAAATAAAAAAAAATACGACGCAGTAAAATAAAATAAAAAAAGTATTCGAGATAAGCAACCACCCCCCCCCCATTAACGTAAAAGAAAGCAAAATTGTAAATACTATTACCACCCTCCACACAGTTTGTATTATATAATTTTTTTTTTAATTATGGTGATAATGGCTTTGATAAGAAACCGGAATCTCCCCCTTAATTTTTCCGCATTGCCACGAAATGTAGAGTGCAAACTGACGATGTAATAATACAGCCAATTATTCTCATTATATTGCTGTAGATGTACTGAGAAAGTTTTTGTTTTACATCACATACTTCTAGAAAGTAAAAATAATGAACGAACTGAAGAAGTTTTTTTTTTTTAATATAATTATGCTCTGTAAAATAATGTAACACGTCATTGCTCTCCTTTTGAATTCTTATGATTCTCTTTTTTTTTTCCTCTGTTTTTGTAGTAAAATAAAAAAAAATATGTAATAATAATGAACGATAATTATTATGAACGTAATGAATGTAGTAAGAACAATAATAAAATTTGGTATAAATAAGTTTATTTATTTTATTTTTTAAATTTTATTTAGGCGGATTGAAAGAAAAAATATAATCTAAAAAGATATTTTTATTCTATTTGGATCGCTTGTTTTTATAAATTAATATAAGTTCAATTGTCTATACCATATGGTGTTGCGAAAAGTGAGGATAATACGCATGTTGGAATTGTATGGCGTACGGGGAGTATCATTAGATATTTTCAGATCTTATTTGACTAATCGTAAAAAAATTGTTCAAGTTCCTGCTATAGTTAATAATATTCATACTAAAATTAGTAGCGAATGTAAAAATGTCAACCAAGGTGTCCCACAAGGGTCCATACTTGCTCCATGATTATTTCTTACATTTGTAAATGATCTGCATCCCTCGGTAAATACGGGTAAGCTATATCAGTATGCCGATGATACGTCGTAGTGGGTGATTCTTTGGATAATTTGTCGATAAAAGTAAATAAAGTGGTACCTACATTATATGATTACATGATATCATTACTTATTAAAGCTCTAAATAAATCTCTTCCACAATCTTCCAACGTGGATTTCTTGGGAATAACTATTGATAATTGTTTAAATTGGAGACAGCATATGGAAAAATTGTCAAATAAATTAAGTAGTGCCTTCTATGCAATATATCAACTTCGAAATGCTGTGGGCTTGCCAGTATTGCGAACCCTCTATTTTGCATATGTGCAATGACGAATGAAGTATGGTTTATTGGCTTGGGGGTGCAGTACATTATCAAAAAAGCTTTTTATATTACAAAAAAAAAAAAATTATAGGTTGTATGTTATTCCTTTCATCTAGAACGTCCTGCAAGGAGTATTTTAAGGAACTAAATATTTTAAAATTACCGTCATTACTTATTTATAAACTAATTAAGTACTATCATAAAAACTCCGACCAATTTCCAACCAATGCTGCAGTGTCTAGGTCAACGGTGTAAAGTAGGGGTGCAGGTAATCTGTCGGTTCCGTTCCACCGCCTCAGGCTGTGTGAAAAAGGTCCATATTACGCTGCCATAACAATGCTTTACCGGCACATTCTAAACAGGCGGGAGTTGATCAAAAGTATTACGGAGCCATAAAACAATATTTGATAGATAAATGTTACTATAGTTTAAATGAATTTCTTGCTATATAGTAGTTTCTCCATTCTCGGTGACATTTTGTCTTTAAGATCGTTTATTTTGTGTTTACGATCTTTTATTATCTGGACATTATTGTTTTGTATATTGTATTCGATTTTAATTGACAATGTCTACATCTGCTACAGATCCTGGATAATAAATATTATTATTATCATGTATTTCACGATAGCACCGCCGATATATATCTCAAACAAGTTCAGTGCTGACAACTATTGCGAACATCACCCCCATAATTAAGATATACCGTATTTTTAATTTTTACGTTATGTAGGTTGGGATTACACACAGAAACTGTTAAAATTGCACGGGGATTGATCAGGCAATTTTTAAAAGCACGCGTCTTTGCAATTACTGAAATCGAAGATGCATTTTATAAGCGCGAATGTTGCTTTACCAGTCAAGATGTGTGTCAAAACGTACAAACTAATTCAGTTATCACTACGATGAAACTAAACCTACTCTGAGAGTATTTTCCAACAAAACGGAGGAAAAAATTCCAAAATTATAGGATTATTCATTATTATTCAGAATATTTTATAGGTTACTTGTTCATAAAATCGGTGTCAATTCTGTTTTACGGCAACAATTTCCGTTGAAAAATTTAACGTTGCGTCATGCAGCTAGATGTTCGCTTCATGAAGCGAAATGTTTGCATCATGAAGCTAGATCTTGGCAACATGAAGCGAAATGCCAAATCGAACAAACGTAATATATCAAGCAGAAATTTACGACTGTAAAACTAGTAGGTAAAAAAGGTAATATGCATTCCCCCCCAAAAATACACTCGCTCTACCTCTTCCGAATTGCTTTATTATTTATTTCATAAAATTAATTAATGTAAATGAACACAATTATTAGTAATAAATACAGTTTCATTCACGTCTATGCTACGATAGTTTTTAAATTCAATCAGTCGACGCGTTTCGGGGATTTCCCTTGTTGCGGGTTGGAGATTTCGTCCGGAATCTATTCCTAGAATAGCTGGTTGGAGATTTCGGTCTCGTCAGTGGAAACGTGCCGGGTGAACTAGTGGTGGTTGTCGTGGTAGAAGTGGAGCTGCTACTACGGCGCCTACGTTTCGGATTCCTCTGCTTCTTCATGCTTTTCGCGATCACCCGCTTCTGGTGATCCAATTGCGGGAACAGATCTAGAAAGTATTTCCAATGAATTTTATCTAAAAAGTATGATACAAAAAAAAACTTTACTGTGAGATATTTCCAATGCTTTTTTCGCCGCGTTCATCTCGGCTTGTTGGATACTGTGACCGACTGCACTAGCCAATCGAGTTCCACGGAAATAAACCGCCACTGTATATACTCTGGTGTTCGTAGGGCCTTTACACTCGATGACCCTAAACGTTAAGAAAAGAATGAATTGAAAATGTCGATGTTATTTTAATTAAACTTACTTGTAAACTGGAATATCAGGTTCCCCACCATCCATTGTGCGTAGCGTTAAGCAACATTGTTGCAATTTCGATTTGGGATCGTTCCAATCTTGATTCATAATAAAATCTTGCAGTCGTGGGAAGAGTGTGACTTGACAGAAAACCTCGCAGTATTCCAACCCCTGTTTAGAAAAAAAAAAATTATATTATATTCCAACTAAACATGATAAAACCCACACCTTATCAACATATAAAGCTCCGATAAACGCTTCTAGCAGATCTGCGCGATCTTTTGTCTTTAATTCGGCTTTCGGATTATTATACAGAGCATAATTGGCCATGCCTAAATCGTCGCAGACCACTGCTTGTGTCCGATTATTCACCAACGAACTCCGAAGCAACTGAAATAGCATTAATAATATAACGAAATCAATTTCCCTTGGATATATATATATATATACAGATAGATGTCCTTCGTGGTGCTCTGGGAAGTATTTATAGAGATATTCGGAGGCGATCAGTTGCAGAACTGTATCCCCCAGAAATTCCAAGCGCTGATTCGAACCCAAAGTCAAATTCGTGTACCCGACGCTACGATCGGTGAAAGCCCTCGCTAACAGTCGTATGTGGGTGAATTCCACACCGATTAACTCTTCGAATTTGGTGAGCTTCTGGAGCAATTCGAATTTCGGTATCCACAATCGGTCTCCGACGGGTTCTTTCTCTTGCAACGGGTGCGGTGGTAGATTTATCCAGACGTCTAAGAGGTCGGCGTGTGGTTTGAATAGGGTTTCCGAAAATGCTCGGTCGACCACCTTAAAAATGGTAATAATTGTTTGAATTTTGTTTTTCGGTTTAATGTTCATATTTGGGAACGGTGGAGGCATTATCAAAGTATAGGAATACCAAGTAGCGTCACTCTCTTGGTAAAAGAAAATTGCGCCGCCATTTTGTTTTATCCCATATGATTTATGTCACGTGTGAATGGTCATTGTAAACAAACAGTTGTGTTTTGTATTTATTATGATTTTGGAATAAGTTTGAGCTGTTGTCCAAGTTTAAAGGAAAGTACCACATCACTGTGCAGTGAGAAATTGTAGGAGCAATAATATTGATTCCTCTGGGCTTCATTTCTTTGGATTTCCAAAAGATGTTACGAGGTTACTGTTGTAACATACAATCTGTACATGGTAAATAATATACATATCTTGTCATTCTGGGCATTGCTTACTGACCGGAGAGAAATTTTAGAGATGGGAAATTGTGGTCGCTTGAAAGTATATCTTCTCTACGTTTACTGTATGAAGAATTAAGTCAAGAAGGAATGGAATATATATACACCAGAAGAATAAATCAAGATTGTCTGGAAAATTTCTTCGGAACTGTGCGACAATAAGGAGAAACTGTCTAAACCCGACCCCGATACAGTCAAATAAAATTAATAAATTTTACGACATTCCAGTTGATTATAGATATCTATAGATATATCCGAAGAAAATGCTCTTACTTATCGGAGGATATTAAAAAATGTCTGGAAAAACATTCTTGGGTGAAATACACTGAATATTCAAACGTATAAGGATATCATTTTGATAGCAGTTCCAAAATTAATGCATTCTATAGAACCCATTACCAGGATGATGATAGTTTATTTGGTAATTTAAAGTTGCCTGACAGCAGCTTTTATCGCTTTATCATTAGGATTCATATTTTCCAACACGTATTTGCAAAAAAAAAAAAAAAAATGTTGAACTTGAATTAGTTAGGCTCATGAAAAACATCAATTGGCCTCTTCCCAGTGGAATATTTAATAAAATTATTTGTTAGAACGAATATTTTTTATTCGTTAAAATTTTACAATAGATTGTTGAAAACAAAGCCACGACAAAATAGAAAATTAATAAATCTTTTACATTTGTAAATAGTTGTTTAATTTACCTGATCGACATGTTTAACATTTAAAGAACGAATTTGTTTTAATGCTAAAAAAACACGTTTTAATTTGTTTTTAGACATATTACTTACATATACATTTTGGAATTTCGCGCAATGGATAAAACAAAATGGTAGAAGGTCACCTAAAACTCTCCGTAAAAACCCATGTATAAAAACGTTAGTGACGCTACTTGGTCTACCTATACTTTGGCATTATTTAATTTTTAACATTTTAATCAAAGAATGTCATTAAAAGGAATAGATTCGTTACAATTACAAAGCCTAGAGGAATGTTTGAAAACTGTTTTATAAAACAACGGGCCGTGAACATCCTACATCTTAGAGCAAACACATTATTGAGTACCCTCGCCGAAATCTGCAAGCGTCGATATTGGTGTTCCACACGGATCAGTCTTTGGACCTATTCTCTTTTTGATTTATTTTGGCGATATACTTACATGTTGTTTTTTTTTAAGTTTGCATGATTCTTTTTTTATTTTTATCTATCATTTTCTGACTTATTTCTTTTATGCTTATACTTTTTTTTGCTTTGAATAACCACATAGATTGCAATAAAGATTTAATAACATCTACTTACATCTATACCCCCATCTAAGAATAGCGCCCCCATTAAAGCCTCGAAACAATTCGCCATTGCATGTCGGAGTTCTAAATCGTGGCACAGATCCGAACCGTGAGCATACAGCATGAATTGATCCAAGCTTAAGGTCCTCGCGAGCACAGCCAAATGCTGATTCTGCACTATCGCAGCTCTGTACGTCGCCAAACCGCCCTCTTCTAAATCGGGGAAAGTGTAAAAGAGATGTATCGAAGAGAGAAACTCGACCACAGCATCCCCGAGGAATTCCAACCGTTCATTATGCGTTATATTCGACTCGGTCTCATGTTGTCGACCGAATCTAGACATGATATTGATAAGCGTATTAATTCCTGCGAATAAAAAAAGAATCATCGATTCGTATGCGATTAGAAATCATTCGTCTGTCGATAAACGTCACCTCTTTTCCTCGTGTTCATATAGTGAATGCGCCTGTCCCCATATTCCGGTTGTCTAATACCGCAATTCGTCAGACTGTTGCGCGCGTGATCCGGATTGGTGCCGAAATTCTCGCGATATGAGGGATGCGTCAGGGCTAGTTGTAATAGGGCTCGATTCTTAAATTTGTATTTTATAGTCTCTTCCAGAACGTTGAGCGAATGATGGAATCGTAAATGGCAAACCAAAACCGGGATTAACATCGCATGCTGTAATTAATAAATGATATTACTTATATCATGTTTAGGGACAAAAATTGTCTGAAAAAAGGGGGGAACAAAAACTGCTGGTCCGATTTCATTAGAATTTCGACAATATGAATGAAAACAAACGAAAATAATTGGTGATAACATAAAACAGGACATGGTAAGGACAAACAATGAGCGATCAAATGAATTTGAAACAAAGGTGGGTGTAAAACAAGGATGTGTGTTAAGCCCCCTACTATTCTCCATAGTACTAGATGGTGCTATGAAAAAAGCTAAGAAAAAGATGAAGACATTGAAATTAGGATACTGGCAAATGCAAGAAACAGAAATTAATGAACTATTGTTTGCAGACGACATGGTTATAGTGTCGGATTCGGAAAAGAACTTGCAGTATAATCTAGAAGTGCTAGACTATCAACTCAATGAAATAAACATGGTGATAAATATAAAGAAAACAAAAAGCATGATAATGTCCAGAGAAAAGAAAATCCATAACATACGCCTACATGGAGAACAAATTGAACAGGTGGAAAGTTTCAAATACTTAGGATCAATAAGCAATGGGAAGATAGACAGAGAAATAAATGATAGAATGGGAAAAACTGATGAAGACTACATTTTTAGGGAGGAAGGAAATACCCAGGGACATAAAAACAGAAGTAATAAGAAAGGTAGTAAGACCGTCAATAACCTACAGTAGCGAAACATAGACTTTAGCAGATAAACATAAAACACGCCTGGATGCTATGGAAATGAGCAAATAGAAAATAAAACTAAAAGAGATAGAATAGAGAACGATGTATACAGACAAAAACTAAAGATAGAAGCCGTAAGTGAGAAGATAATAAAAGGCCAACTTAGTTGGTTTGAACATGTGTGCCGTATGCCAAAACAGAGACTAACGAAAAGAGTATTTGAGACGCGAGTACCAGGGAAAAAGAAAAGAGGAAGACCCAGAAAAACGTGGGAAGACAGAGTAAGAGAAGCAGCAGAAAACAAGGGAATACGATCGAAAGAAATAAGAAAGATAGCCGAGGATAGAAAATTATGGAAGGAAAAGTGCTAGTGAGATAAAACCACCTTACACCTAAGGGTACAAAGGCCTAAGATTAAGAAGAAGAAGAAGATAACATAAAACAAATGGGTTAATTATTTAACTTCAATATTTCTTTAATAGTCCAGGACCAGATTTTTTGCAGATCATGTTAGATGCAGATCATTTTTAAAGCTGATAATTTATTTTAATTTCTTGACTTCCCTCGACTTACTTGGATAACATCACACATAATCCCCGTCCGATAGAAACCCTCCGCGGACACGGCCACCGTAACGTCTCGTTTCATTTTGCTTTGCGTTCGCATCTCTTGCAATTTATTCTCCTTAACCTCCAACTTTCTACGATCTTCGAACGTCGGTTTCGACATATTCGCCAAGAGGTGGCGGAACTTCACATAGTCCCTCCAAGCTTTCTGATATCTGATCAATAACGATTCTCATTTTAGAACAGTGCGGTTCATTTGATGCTATTAAGTCGTTTTATTATAGTTCACGAAATTCACACTGCATGTGGACTTACTCGGGATTTCCGGCGTAGCTCAATTGCGGGGGTCGTATGCCGAAGTGGACGATTTCTGGGAATTTGTATTTTCCCGGACTTTGCAGGTCTATATTTCGGTCTAATTGATCGACACGCACCGAACAGGGCTTTTTACCTGGGTAAGTTACGACCATGCCCTATTAAATTAATAAAAATTAAGGAAATAATTCAAAATAGGCGTGGAATATACTTTTATTTCATCCGCATAGGATTGCCATTCGTATTGGGTCATGTTGATCATCTCCTCCAATTCGGTCTCCTTTATTAACGGCACTGAACTATTTAAGAGGTACTGTAATACTTCTTTCATCGACAATATCTCTTTACCGTTATCGGGTAATTCCCGTACGAATCTAGGCATGAAATGATATTGCGAGCAACCCTCTTTATCCCCAGCTGCTTTGAAATCTAAATCGACTAATTCCAAGATCTCAGTAAACAAATAATCGTCTGAAAAGATCGCCACAATGAAATGGTGGTAATAAAGATTTGCGGTTTATTATCAGAGATGGGTAAGCATTTATTTGAATAACATCGCAGATAAAAATAATTTGCTCGGCTACGAATAAACTTGTAAAAACTAGCTTTTATTCAAATAATGCTCATCTCATCTTTACAAACTTACGGAACAAATCCAATTCGCGAACGGTAAAATTATCCGGTATCTTCTCTTCGATATAAAGGATGGTATATTCGATATTGAACCGGATCACCTTGCAAGTCGGTAATTCCCCCAACGGAAAGTGCGAGAACATGGAGAAACCCTCGAAGATGAATTCGTGTTCGTCGTGCTGTATTATCGTGGGCGTTTTTATGAGAAAATTGGTCGGTGGTGAAATCGTTATGCGGTAATGATACAATTTAGCGCCGTTGTTCGTATCCAGATTGCACATCTTCAGATATTTCTCTCCCGGATAGATTCCGTGTCTTATCCCCGATTTACGCGATTTCTTCGAACATCGACAAAGAGGCCCGTCGTTCATCTCGCCCGCGTCGTTGTACCACATTTCCGGATGCAGGCGGTCGGGATGTTGTTGTTTACGTGTCAGTTCTTCCATCGTGCAGTCTTCTTCGTCTGTTAATTCTTCCTCGGAGCTATCGCTACTGAATTGTTCACCTAAAAGAAACGTTTAATTCACACATGATTATTGAGGATAAAGGACAATTAACAAAAACAATTTTAACATTTTAAAAAGCAAAGAATTCTTCCATGGTATAAAAAGACCCCTATCAAGTGCGTTCGAAAAGTATTGAAATTCTGCAGCAGTTACTTACCACTGACATGTCACTTTTAGTGTTATCTATGCATTGTAATAATTTAAACCAAGGCTTATACTTCAGGGAAGATCGTTAACAAAAAGTATAGATAGCAGTGGTTCCAAAACAGAACCCTGCGGCACACTAATATTTTGACTAAAACTACATACTACAAAAGCCTTACAGTTTGATAAATACATATATGTAATACTACTATATATTGCGGGTCTCGTATAGAACCAGTGGCACAAATTTCCACCGATGAAGGAGGATGGAAGATACACTTCTTTGTCTAACTATGTTCTCTGACAGTTCTTATGTTTGACAGATTTTGTCTAGTCAAAAGTCAGAATAGTTGTCTATGGTCAGAATATAGGTTATCTCTGGTGAAAATACACAAGTCATATATGTGTATGTAAACAATAAAGATTATTTTAAAGTATATTTTTGAATATATTTTAACATTGTGCGGAATAATAATAATTTGAATTCTTTGGAACAAATGACATCAAAAGTTGGGAAAAGTTCTACCAGATATTGAAAGTATTCCTAGAGGCTACTAGAACGATAGACAAACCCAAACAAGAAGAAAATAGCAGTGTATTTTCATCGATTGATGATGGAGGCTTACATCTATATGATACCTACTGTTACCTATGTCAAGGGAGAGCAAAAATTAAAATATGAGGCTATTATCAAGAAATTTCAACCGGTTGAATATTATGAAAGAAAGACTCAACATCGAAAAGCAGTTTTTAAGTGAAATTGTGAACGTGATACATAAATAAAACCAGGAAATCTGAGAATATTCTAAATTTAAGTTTATTTTTATGTGTGAATTTTTTTATTTTACTGACCTTGTTTTCAGTATTGTTGTAATGAACCTGTTGCTATTTTATATTAGAGATTATTTTTTGTTCAACATACTATCTTCTCTTTAATTTTTTCATTTTTGTTCATGTTTTCACTAGGAATAAAGTTACAATTTTATTATTAAAACAAAAAAATATTTCTAGAAATACAAAAAAAAAAAGTTTATTGAAATTTGTTTACATTGAGGAAGCATACACGCATAAACTTGATCTCTGTGATTTAACTCTATGGCTGCTTCAAAATCTTCATTTTGGGCAGGTTGCTCAAAAAGTTGAATTTTCAAAATATATTAGTCGATAAAAATCACTGTCAACATGCCAAATATATGTTCGATTAAAATTCTAACTTGAGAAAACTGGTACAATTCAATAATATCTGCTGTTCAATAAGGTGTCCATCACCGCTAAACGGTGTAATTAACCAAGATACTGTTAGATAGGCAAAATCCTACTATTTTCAGATGTAACCTTTGCATATATACCAGACCTCGTGAATACTCTTGCGTCATGCATGCTGCAAACCTTTCTTAGGGAAAACTTTTCTCATTTCGTGTGTATGTGTTGCCAATATTTTGCAGCTCCAATTTCATCATTAGCGAATGAATATGTTGTTATTATAGAATCTTCCACAAGCACTTGTTGAAGCAATGATGCAGCACCAAATAATAATTGTTCTCTATCCATTTCGATAAATATGGTTTCAGTGTAAGGAGTAAATCAAGAATATATAAATAAATAATCAAATAACAAAAAATTTGAACTGTCAACGTCAACTGATTTTCATGTTTATTACGTTAAAATTACGCGCATGCGCGCGTTACGTCAAGAACAAGTAGGAGTTTCCGATATATATCCATCCCCCTTTGATTTCTGAATTTTTTAGGATATGTCAGCAATATAGTAGCATTACATATATGGATAAATATGATGACATCCACTTATTTATAATTGCTCCTGATACCCAAATTATTCAGTTTAGAGATTAATAAAGAATGGTCAATTGAATCAAAACGCATTGCGCAAAACTCAGTCGAAAAACCGTCCCTGTAGCCGTGTTAAGCACTATCAGTAAGAAAATTAAATTCATTGTAAAAATTTATAATACAAAAGCAACAGTTTTCTCAAAAACCTTAGAGAGGGATGAAAGAAGTACGTTACTGCAGGAAAAACTTTAGTATTAATAATGGACCAGTTTGGTTAAAAAACGTTTGTTATATATATATATTATAAGGGTTGTAGCTGTTTCAGAATCATGAAAAACTAAATCTGCTATAATTTCTGTAGTTTTTACCCGAATTAAGGAAACACAGACTTGTTAGTGCCGCTTTAAAGTTACAATTTCTGCAACTCTTTAATGTTTAGATGGCATTATTCTCAACCGTAAGTTTTTCTAAATTATGTCTAAAAAAATCATTCACGTTTTTTCGTGTTATTTGAAGGATTAAAGTTGTGGCATGTTCGAAATTTAAAAATTACATATATAATCTTCTTAAATTCACAATTTCTAACACTCACTTTTATGTTTACAAATCCTAGCTCGGTTCTTACGCGGTGGTGGTTCGTACTTCGGTTTGGCAGCGTTGATCTTCTGTGCACGTAAAACCAGATCATCGTTAAACGACTCGCATATCTTCGATAGTCGCTGCGTCCCGCGGATAATCTTCGGATTATTCTCGTCGCGTTGGTAAAATAGATCAGCCGGCGTCGTCCTGGTCCAAATCTTCTTCTCTTTTTCTAAAATATCTTCTTCGCTGTCTGAGTTCATCTCTTCCATCCGCCTAGTCACCTCTTCCCTGGTTGCGCAATAGTTTCTCCTCCATTTCGATAAGAGCAATTCACGTTCTGTCATTTTACTGGTCTTCTTTGCTGTGGGCGACTTTGAAGCCGACTCCCTCCAACTCCTCGGACTTTTCGACCGATCGTATGGACTTTTGTGTCTGCTACGACTTCTAGAACGCCTTGAGCGGTGTTTCGTATTTCTGTGTTTGCTATAGGGTGATGGTGACCGTGATCTGACCAATAAAAAAACCATTCCCATGTTAGAAAAACAGGTTTTTTCACAGAAGTGGTTAGCTAGAAAACTTTAGGGTTTGCAATAGATACTTTCTTTCTAAAATATTTCTGACACTTCCGGTTAACTGGAAGTAGCCATTAACTCTGTTATTTTAAATGAAACACCCAATATATTATTACATTTTTGAATTCAGCAAACCCCAAATTTTTAAATCTCAAGACTTTCGTTAAGCCCGAAAACTTCTAACTAGCCACTTTCGTGAAAAAGCCTGTATATACATATAATCTTAATAAATTTAAAAGATTCTTAATAAATATTTTGTTCCAACATGAATAAATGATTATAATAATAATTTAACTTACTCTCTTGCATTATTCTTCCAATCATCTTCAGTCTTCTTACTATTATCGAATTTTTTATAATCACTCTGATTCTCCACACTAGGATTTCCAGATTTTTCCTGATTTTGCTCGGTTTTATATGATTCCAACTCACGAGAATAATCGTATATATTACTGTCTGAATAAGCTGCATTGTATCCCAGCGTTCCAGAAGGACCATTATAGTAATTATAAACGCTAACATTATTCGTACCATTATAATTTTGATAATAATTGTAGTCGATGTGATTTGGAGGAGGTGGGAATGGGTAGCCGCTTGTAGATTCAGCATAATTTGGAGGGGGGACAGAAAAATTCGGATATGGGGGCACGGCACAGTGGTGCCAATCAAAATCTGGCGGTGGTTGATCTGTTGGTGGTGCAGAATAATAGTTACCGTTGTAATACCAGCCTCCAGCAGGATTATTTTCGTAATTACTCATTGTAGTAAATAAAATTTGTACTTAGCAATAATTAGAATCAATATAATTAAATTTATATAAAGAATTATATTTAAGGAAATAATGAATCAATTAATTATAATGACGTTTATCACATTTATCAATATGTACAATACAATATATTTTTTGTATTAACTGTATTACAGGTCATAATTATATCACAATATAAAACCACAACACAACTAATTTTTGACAATTTTGACATATTAAAACCCATCAATTCATAAACTTAGCGGCGATAAATTTTCCTTAACGTTATTCGTTTGAAAACAATATTTAATTTATATTTTATATTTATATTAAAGATAGAAATATCCTTAAATAAGAATTTGCAGTAGTTGATAATTTATTTTATATTACAGCCACACAGAATTTTCTCGCGTGAAGTTTAACGTTGTGCGTCTGGATTTGTAACAAACTTCATATCATTTTAAATTTTGACGTATCATAAGGTTATGTTTGTATAGAATTTGTTTTGGAGATGTTTTTAACGAATATTTTATTGAAGAAAATCAGATCGAAGTAAGTAATGCTTTCTTTTACAAATTTATTTTAAATTCTGATAAATCTTTGCACATCAAGACGTATAATGGTACAAATGGAGAGCGTAGTTAGTGGACACACATTCAACAAGATTAGGGAAAGATTAGCCGATAAGCTTGAAGTTTTGCGTTTCGATCCATACAGTAAGTAAAATTTATATAACCTACAATTCTAAATGCGATAAAAAAAGAGTATAGAATCATTGTTATTAATTGTTGAAAATGTCCTTATTTCAGTACAACAAACTTCATTATATCGGGAAAAGAAAAAAGTGCGTAGTATGAAATAAACACAATAGATTTTGTTTCAATTTTATTGTATTCGTGTTTGTGTAGAAATAACAATATTTATGCTTTATGATAAACAATAATAATAGTTTCTATTATATTATTTTGTTTCATTGCATGATTTTATATTTTTTTCTCAGGAAATGGAAATTGGTATAAGTAGTTTAATCACATACACAAATGCAGAACATCAATTAACACTGAGATATATCAATTAAAGTTACGACCAGCCGGTCTCACATAAGGTTGGCCATTATGCGTCTCCCATTCTTTATTAAATTCCTCCTCAAGGATCTCTGCCCCATGTTTCCTAGTCAAACCGGTTTCGTTTAAAGACACTTCCCACATCTGCATGTCGTCTTTTCCTAAAAATTTTAAATTAAAATAAAAAACCGGAAAATTTTGAACAATTATCAGAGGATTTACCGGCTACTAGTAATATTGCCGGCTTGTCCGGATGCAACTCCATCTGGCGGGCGATGTATTGACTGTCGAAATGTATGTACCACCAACCAGTGTTTTGTTCCAAAGCTTCCCAAGGGGCCCCAACAATTGGTATGCGGAAATAGCGTTGGACATTTTCATCCTTTAAACTTGATTGTTCCTGATGGAGTATATTCTTGTTCTTATCCACAGTGGTATGTTTGTTGGTCTTGGTTTTCCAGTCGTAATAAACTTTGTATCTCCAGAGCAATTGTCGAAGACAAGCCTAATTTAAAATAAAGAGTGTATTGTCGTTAAGAGAAAAGAACAAACAGTGTTAAAATTGGTATACCTACCTCCACAAGTTCTATATCAGTTGAATTATTGATTACATCTCGGATTTCTGAATATTTCCATTTTGATAAGTCATGTTTAGTTTCATTATTAGCTGCCTCTTTATTCTCAACAACTTGAGATCTGTAAATCCAATGTTAATTTTAAATAATTAATATTAAAAATAAATAGTTATATAACAATAAGTTTAGTGTACTACATTTTTGTATTTTCTTCCTTTGTGGTAATATCCAAGGATATCCAGGTGCTATAGTCTTTGAGTCTGCAAAGGAGTTCTTGACGACAGACCTAGTTTAAATTAAAAATAGTAAGATATAAATAAAACAAATGAAACAAAAAAAAATTCATTATAAAATTAGTATAGGTACATACTTTTACAAGTTCAACATCAGATGAACTCTCAATTGTACTTCGTAGTTCAAAATAATTCCATCTTGATAAATCATGATTACTTTCACTAACAGCTGCCTGTTGATTTGTAACAGTTTGAGATCTGCAAATGTTATGTTTCATATTTGTTCAATTATTCTACAATATGCAATAAATGTTTATTAGCAGTTACAACACGTAAATATGCCCTAATATGTAAATTAAATTTTACACAATTATTTTTGGTAACATCAACGAAGAAAAAGGTATTTCTTTTCTAAATTTGTCTATAAGATAAGTTACATCCCTAACCTTACGAATTTGGCACTAAATATTGAAATGTTTTCTCGGATAGGACTTAATTCTAGATAAGACGATTCGCTACTTAAGAAAAAAATACATTTTGTGCCTAAAAAATTCTACAAATATGTAACAAGCTAATTATGGATTTTATAAAAACTTTCATCAGATATTTTATCAAAAATGGCATATATGTCGTGACAAAAAAAGAACCTCCTGTTTTCGAATGTTTACAAAGCACGCTCCAAAAAAATTATCACTTTTAGTAACTTCACGATTAAGCATTGAATTTACCAAAAATAATTGCGGGGAAATTAAACTTTGGTATTTGACGATTTGATTGAACGCAACAAAAAATAAAAAAAAATAGCTAAATAGGTAGTACATTTCCAAATTTGCGTCTTTGCTGGTACATTCACTGTTTTTGGACATCAAGTCGTTGTAGGTTCCAACTCTGCCGAGAAGTTCCTGACGACAAGCCTAATTTAAAATAGTATTGTTATCAACATTTCAGCAGAAAAATACAAATGAAATAGGATTAAAATTGGTGTACTCACTTCTACACGTTCAATATTGGGTGATGTGTTGATTATATCTCGGAGTTCGGAATACGTCCATTTGGAGAAATCATATTGACTTGTACTAGGAGCTATCTCTTCATTCTCAACAGGTGCAGATCTGCTAAATGCAATGAATAAAATTGAATTAATTTGCAATGAGCAAATAAATCTACACATAAAACCAAAGCCCCTGTTTTTACTGCAACATTACAAATTTCTGCACTCTAAAAAAACAATTAAATATATCAAGCACACGTAAAAAAAAACCTAAAAATTTGTATTACGCTTCTGCATTTTCATTTCTGGTAGTACGTTGACCATTCTCGATTTCCCAGGCATTGTATAATTGGAGCCTCTGGTGGAATTCACGGAGACAAGCCTAATTTGCAATAAGAACATTTAAGGGAAAAAACGACAAAATAGAATTAAATTTAATGTACGTACTTCTAAAAATTTTACATCAGATGAAGTATTAATTACATGTACTAGTTCAGCATATGTTAATCTGGGCAATGTGAGCACCACATTCTCCTTAAGCGGTTGAGACCTGCGAATGCAACACTTTACATTATTTAATAATTGAACAAGAACAAACGAGACTGTCAAAGCAAAACTGCCGATAAATTTTATATGAAATTATTCCGAAGGTTCATTCATCTATTCAGTGACATATTTTGTAGGTCAACGAGTAAATAAAAGATTACATTGGTATCTAATACAATAAAATGTAATCTATTTTTACGAATAACCACGAAGCATTCGGTAAAATACCATTTTATTAAACATATACCAAAATCGTGTAGGGAGGTACTGCTTTTCTAATTGCAACTATTTTATAGTTTAGTAATGTTTGCCCAATGTTTTCGGCATCATATCATGCTAAATTCTTATGTGGCTATCGTCGCCGACTTGTTTGATTTTAATGAAATAAAAAGAAAAATTAGCCTTGATTACACTGATATAAAAATAATTCTAAAATGGCAGAAATGCTTTTTTCTTAAATATTTTAATATATCAAAAAATTCTTAATACCTTTTGGGGAAAATCCTACAATTTCCTGCTCCCATATCTAAGTGCTCACAGATTAATGTTTATACATACCTATGTATTATTCACTTAGTGATTAGTGGAACTTGAGTATTTGTGAGAACTAATTCGTACAAGTACGCTAAATCAAACAACATTGTCGTCTGATATCGTTTAATACTATATTTAATATTAATGATTATCTAATATCGATATTAAAGATAAAATGAAATATACAGTCGAGATTATTTCCGTTGCAGTACAATAAACTTCTTTTTGATATCAATAGGGATATTAGGTTACTAGTTTATGTTAAGTTGGCAATAATTTAGGTTAGAACGAACTGTATAGAGCTGTGAGAGACGTTGTTATTGCCGTTGTAAACAGTTATAAATGGTTATAAACAAGAGTGAATGATTAAACATTAAAAGTGACGAATTGTTTAGTTATTTCTGAGACGTGTGAACAGGGACGCCAGTAGTAGGTAGTAGATAACATTTGTATCAGAGAAACTAGTAGATCTAATTAGTAGTATCTTTATGTGCAATCTAATCTACAAATTGTCAGGTACATTGTGTGTATGCTAGTCAGTTACAAAATCATAAATAGATAGGCAAATTGCAAAGTAGTTTATAAAACAAACTGGAAATTAGACAAACAAAATATACACTAGCGATGTAAAGCATTGAAAGTCGTTATTCTTTGTTCAAAGAATTAATTATTGGTGAAGAAAGCGTCTCCCAATAGGTAGTTGCTCATCCATTTTCGAAATTGTATCTCGCCTAATGCTAGGATCTCGACGGGTAGATGGTTGAACAGTTTCAACCCAGTGTATAGCGTGGTGGTTGTTCTTGACTTGTCTATTCGATGTCTGTTTATTAATAACATGTCTCGGGATCTTGTGAGATTATTTTTAGGCAAAAGCGATTCGTGGCGATGAATATATACTAAAGAACAATTATTTTCACTTGACGGAAAGCCTGCCCTCGTGCTCAGCTTACGTCAATACCTCAAAGAGGGGAGTCGAGCTCGCCGAATGTACAGCAGATACATATACCAATCAAAATAGAGATAAGAAATGGTTTTAAATAAAAGCATTCGAATTTGTTTTAATTATATTTATATTTGTATAGAAATTAAATATGACAATATTTATGCATTTAATAAACCAATATAATTAATAATAATAGCTTTTCATTACATTTTTTCCATTGCATGATTTATCTGGCATTTTATAAATTTCCCCCCCCAAAATTGCTTTATAAACATTTATTTATCGTAATTAATAATTAATATTGTTAGATATGTCGCGCACATCGATGGAGATCGATCAAAGTCACTGCTTGCGATCGGCCGGCCTCACATAAGGGCGGCCATTATGCGCGTCCCATTCTTTATTGAATTCCTTCTCTAGGATCTCCGCCCCGCGTTTCCTAGTCAAACCGGTTTCGTCTAGAGACAGCTCGCACATCTGCATGTCGTCTTTTCCTAAAAATTTTAAATTAAAATTTAAAAAAACGGGAAAATTTTGAACAGTTATTAGAGGATTTACCCGCTACTAATAATATTGCCGGCTTATCCGGGTGTAACTCCATCTGGCGGGCGACGTATTGGCCGTCGAAATGTGCGTACCACCAACCGCGTTTGGTGTTCTGTTCCGAAGCTCCGGTGAGGGTTTGGGCGCCGACGAACGGTATGCGGAAAAAGCGTTGGGCATTTTCGTCGTATAAAATCGACTGTTTCTGGGGGATCTTCGGCGCTTTCACCGCGGCGTCCATTATCGACCGTGGTGCCCTCGCGTTGTCGTCCATGGCGCTACGTTTGCGGTTCTTGGCCTTCCACGCGTGGTAGACCTTAAGTCTGCGGTGGAATTCGTGACGGCAAGCCTGTTATAAAATAAAAAAAAGAGGTAGAAGGAGCTACTCTAACCACTTAAATAATATTGCCCTTAAATGATCGTAAAACGTAGAATAGTATATTCTTCAACCAGAGAATAATGAGCTAATTCCAACACTCGCCTCACGGCTCGTATTAGAATTTTCACCCTCGCAAATAATAAGCTTCATTTAAGAATATACTAACTTGCGGAGATTTTTGCTAAATTGTTGATTACTACACTATAAAAGTATATTCCATAACCTTTTATTATTGCACCTAATTTAATGTAGGTGTTCTGTCTTAGAACATCTTAATTAAATTTGTAGGTTTTAATTCGACAATTTAGTAAAAATCTTCGCAAATAAGTTTTCACATCATATAAAAATCTCTAATTCTTATTCTTTCACCTGATATGGTTGTATAAGAAAAAAGTAAATGCCAAAACAGGTATATGTATTGACGCAAATGTTTAAAAATTAAAAAAAAAAATAGTCTAAATAAAGAATTGAAAGAAAACATTTAACATTTTCGGTGTTCTTTTACTGATTGCTCGCATATTATCACCGTTAAATTTTGTTTATTAATTAGAAATACTTCGTTACTATAAAAATCAAAGGTATCAGACATTCATTTTATTTATACTGGTTGTAATGTTTATATTTCGCACCCAATGTTGGTATTATACGCTTATTTATTTATACAATTCTGTAGTTAGCAGTAGTGGCAACTTCTCTCCCTCTGAGTAATACATATGTATATGCAAGTTATAGTCATGAGTTTTTAGTTTTAAGTTTGTTTAGTTGTTATTTGTTCAATTTGTATGTTATAATAAAAACCAGTAAACAAATTGGAAGTGCTAATATAATGTTTTTCTTGAGAAAGACGCAAACATTTCAATATCGTACTGGGTAATAGTCGACTTATCATGAGAGAAAAAAGCAGACGTTTAAAAAAAACCGAAGTAATATATCCTATAGAAGCAAGCGATTTGCATAAACGTGAAGTTAATGCTATTTTTTCCAGAACATTTGCTAAAAGTGTTATTATTAAAACGTAGACAAAAATTCCCTTGATAAAGTGGGCCCTTTTTTGTTCTTTTCATATTAAATCTACTATTATCTACCAAGGTGCAAAGCACAAACATTTTTATTCACTTCTGTATTTTTAATGTCATTCCATTCTGTAGTTAATTATTTTTTTTTAGGGATATACGAGTGTTTGAGAGCGATGACCCAACTAAGTATATTAGCACAGAACAAATTCCTTAACAATTTATTGTATTCTATATCGTACAAAACCCCTTTTCGGAAAGGCAAAATAAAACAAAAAATTGAGAATATGCAATTTTTTTAAACGTGACGTGTAACGTCGAGTGTAACAACAGCCAGACACATAGCGTCGAGTCTTTTTTAAACACGCGCGCTTGAAAAAAAAAAGAAAAATTAAAAAAAAAAACAAAAATTAAGGAAAATTTAAAAATTATGAAATTGCAAATCATTTTAAAGTGACACGGAGCGTGGAGTCTTTTTAAAAGTAAGAGGCATTTAAAAAGAAAATTGAAATTAAAAAAATTAAATATATTTCCCACGAGAATTAAGATTAAGGAATATAGAGGGTGTACAGATGATCCCAAACCTGTCACAGGTGTAGATGGGGTTAGCAGAGAGTGGTGCGGTTTGGCTGGTCTGCCGAGTTGGGGCGTAAGTGGTTCGTTCCAGGTGGAGCGCGGGCTTTCTATTTTCTGCCGAGTTGGGGCGGTAAGCGGTTATCAAACGACTAATTAGTTGGCTGGGTGAACGGGTAAATCGCAAAAGCAGTAAAAATCTACGAAATTTGAGGGTTGATTTGATCCATTAAAAAGGGCTTCAAGCCGCTGATTATAACCTTTGAATGTTTTTTTCTTTTTTATACATTGATACTTTTAGAAATATCTCTGGTCTATGTCAATACATTCAAATTTAGGCAAATTATTATATTAGGGTCAATTTTTTTCTCGCACTATCGATAGCAGCATTCGCTCTTTTCCCATCATGTAAATGATCTGTTTTGTTCTCATTCTAAGACAATTATTACTTACTGGGATGTAAATTATGGACATTACATCGTCTTTATTTTTAAACGTTTACGTGAATTTAAGCACTTATTTGGCAAGCGCAGACTACCTGTTAATTTTACAACCATTTAAGGACAATTCGGTTTTTTTGTATTATAACTTTACGTTAATTATTACGCTTTCGGACTACTTTACTTTACTAGGAAGAACAAGGAAAACTGTGTTAAATAAAATTTTATGTGCCTACTTCTAGAAGATCAATATCGCACGATGTGTTGATCGTATCACGCAATTCGGAATATTTCCATTTGGATAAGTCGTATTTGCTCTTACTTAAAGCTGCCTGTTGGTTCTTAACGGCTTCAGATCTGCAAATTCAAAGTTTTCGTTTAATTAAAGTAATAAATTAAATTGATTTATGTACAATTAACGAATAGAAACGGATTAGTAGTTAAATAAGCAAAGCGACCTATTATTAATAAGTGAATTTCTTCGAATTCGATCAAAATTATGTAGTATTTGCATATTATACTGCCTGCAATTAAAAATGCACCGTGAAAATTAGGGAAAATTTGTATTTTTTAAGGAAAAAATATAAGTATACCTTATTTGTAGTTATTTTCAAACAATTTCTAGGTTGGATTATTTTTAATTACAAATAGTATATTTCAGATCTATTAGAATAAAAAAAAACAACAAGTTGATTTTCTAAACCAATTTCTACAAAGCATGCATTACGGATAATATTATTAAAACACATTAAGAAAATACCTAATGCCTGCACTACATTTCTAACTAAACTACTGTTAGTATTACTATTACTATAGTAGCTATTTGTTAGTAAATGTTTACTCAACCTTTTCGACACTCAAATATACCTGACAAGTTTCTGGGAATGTCTTACACCTTCCACTGTTCCGCTGTGTTTCATGAAATAAAAAAGAACATTGACGACATCGACAAAAAAAAAAAAAACGGACACAATCACAAAATGGCAAAATATTTTTCTTTTTGAAAATCTTTAACGTTATTATTTTACGTCGTTCAAAATGCATCTTACTTGCGTGATAACGGCGGGCTCTCTTCTAATTGGCCGTTACTCTCTTGTGCTAAACGAACAGCCAATTCATGATCTTGTCTCTCCTGCTCTAAATGCTGCTGCAATTTCTTCTCTTCGTCCATCTCTTTTTCCTTTTGCTTCTGCAATTCCAAAGCGGCTTTTTTCTCTGCTTCTTCCTGCAATTTAAATTACTCGGTAAATTTTTCCTTAGATTTAAAATAAATTGAAACAAAAACCTGTTTTTTTCGTTCTTCCTCTTCCTTCTTCCTCCTGGCTTCCATCTCAGCCTTTTTTCGCCTGTCTTCTTCCTCCTCCCGTTTCTTCCTTTCCTCCTCCTCCTTTCGTTTTCTTTCTCGTTCCATCTCCTCTTGTATTTTCCTAATCCTCTCTTGTTCCTCGGCGATCTTCTGATCCTGCGCCTTCTTCTGCAAGGTGCTCATCCCGTGGTTCATCTTGCTTATTAATTGGGCGTTCAAATGGTCGATCGTTTTAACCGACATAGTTTCTTCTGTTTGGATGCGTTCTAAAGCTTTAGTAATCTCCGTACTCAAAACTGTCACCTCCTTTAAGCTGACATCTTTATCTTTCTTTAGTTGAGTCGCTACAGACTCCAATTGTTTAACCATGGCGTATAAACCTTTGATTTTTATCCAGCCTTGTATCCTAGGGCGGTATTTTTTGCGGATTAGGTGCCCTTTAACGGTTTTCTGCATCATTATTAAAGCATCCCTTCTGTACAGGATTTTATTCTTCACTGAAATTAGATGTAATATATATATATATTGGATTAATTCCGTTTTATTACACTAGTGTATACTAAAAATGGAAATTTGAGAGGAGTGATTTTTCTTATGGATTTCCGTTTGCTGAATTCTAAAATCAAGCTTAACTTTATTTTGGAATACTGTGATTTTTTTGACCTCTTTCCAATTTAAAAACCATATCTGGAGCTAGATGTGTCCGATTTGGTCGTTCTTGGTACTAAATGAAAGACATAGGATTGATTAACAACTACATTTAATGGGATCTTTATTTGGTCAAGCACTTTAAAAGATATCCATGAAAATAGTGCAGATTTCAAACTAAATCAAATTTTAGACTGCCTCTGGGGCCAACGGAAAAATAGAAACTGGTTTTTCTTCATACACACAAAGCTAATACTTTTACACAAAAAATAACACCAACCAGAAGATAATCGAGCGAAAAAGACAAAGTTATTGGCAATTGAGTGAAAAAATCCAAATCCACATGTTATACACATAAATACATTAATTTTTTCGACAGGTGGTCATCTACATTGATGGTGGTGCTACAGTAAACACTGAAGGAAAAATAAATACTGTGGCTAATATATATTCAGGAACTGGCGACAATATTAAATATGCGCTTTTTGTGAAGAAAGAAAATATAATTTTTCTGGGGTTGCACATTGAACTTGGCCTCATTAAAAGTTTTGTGAATGTCTTAAACAAGGAAAATCAAGTATTCTTCTATTTGAATGGGTGCTTAAAGAGAAGAATGCTTAGTTTTCCTTGTCGAATACCTTCACAGCTTTCTATAGCAAAGCTCAAGGAAGGCGTCTTCCACACATAAAAAAAATTGCTCAAAAGTTTCCAACATATTTAGCACCAGGCTTGGAATTCATTTAATGGGGTCGTTGCAAATTTCGTTGATTATTACCTATGGCGGAAGGATATCTCAAATATCTCAAAAACTGTTTCCTAAAAAAATATATCATTGATTTTCGAATTTAAGGGCAAAAAATCCATAAGAAAAATCGCTTCTCGTCAGAGTTACATGAAAAAAAAAATAAACTGGTGTTATTCGCATAATTTACTTACATTTAATAGTCGAGAGCACTGTAAATTGGGCTTTCCACCATCTAGATCTGACAAGCCATGTCGATAAATTCTTAATCATTTCTTTTAGATTCTCCGGATCAGATTTGATCAATTTATCGAATTCCGTGTACTTCCCCGGACGAAAGAATACTCTTGTGATACCAAATTTGTAATCTTTTTCATGCAGTTTCAAACTTCCTAAAATAGCCTTAAAAAAAAACATTTATTAAATTAGTTTTTTCTTGTTTATTTTAATCTACCTCGCAAAACATTCTCGGGGAAAGATTCTGCATCTTCGCCGGAAGAAACGACTGATACATCGAATGTAATTCCCTAAATGGTGCTCGTATGGGGTAACCGTGCTCCATCAGCTCTAAGACGACGGTCATTCCCGAACATTTCAGCTGCATTAAGCTGAGAGCCCCGTCGAATTGCAGATGCACCATCTTAGAGTTCGGTTTGATGCAACGGATAAAATTGGTGCCGTTCGCTCTTAATTTTTCCATCAACTCGGCCAGTTGCGTTTTGAATTTGTTACCGACACTGATGAAGCTCAATTTTCCTTTTAACGTGTTCGACATGGAAAAGAGGGACTGTATCAACTTGTTTGAACTTTCTTGTATTATTCCTTCGAGTGATGCGTGCAATGCGTCGTTGTTTTTCTCGATGAATTGTTGCTAAAAAATCAAACGAGTTAAAGAATATCCCTGGTGTTTATTTGAAAACTTTCCACTATAAATTTCTGGAAATTTATGAAAATTTTTCTGAAACTGTGTTATCGAAGCGAACCATTTTAAACTCCTACCACCGGGAGCTACCCCCTTAATAATCTTATTGTTAAATGAAACAAAGGTATCATTTTAATGGTCTTTCGAAACACTATATTTTGGCTGTTGTTCTTTTAAATTGATCGATTTGTTTTCGAAATTTTTAAGAAAATCTTTTGGTTTGCAGTTTTTCATAAATTTTCAGAAATTTAGGGTGAGAATGATACACCCGGTATACAAATTAGATATACAGGAGGAAATCTTACGGTTTGATAACAGACGGCTCCTGCGAAGTGCCGTATTAAAAATCCTTCATCATCTCTGATGCTACGATGCGCTTTTAACCTGGATGACCTCGGCAGGGCCAAACGGTAATGATTAGGCCACTTCTGGTGGAGATCCGTAGTGAAATGCATGTATTGCGGCTTGGGGAGTTTAGATTCCTCATCGAGGATCGTGAAGATGCCATTGTTTTTACTTTCGATTAAATCTAAAGTCAAAAAAATGCAAAATCTTTCGCATTTCCCAAAATTTAAACTTACCTATGCAGTCTTGGTTATCAGCGTAAGTGATTTCAGGAACATTTAAACCTTCTCGCTTATAAATATCTTGTTCGACCTTCAAGATGGTTTCGTTAAAGAATTGTTGCAACTTCTCGTTACAGTAGTTGATGCAGAATTGCTCGAAACTATTCACGGTGAAGAATTCTAAATCAGAATTTATTATTCTAAATTAATTCTTTAAATCCATAGGAAATACGAACCGAAGCCTGCTATATCCAAAACGCCGATATAATAACTCGAGGCTTGAAACGGAATACTTTGGTTGATTCTATTTACGATGTGATCGAATAATTTGCTGTATGTCGCTTTGGCTAACGCGTCTCTGGCATGAACGGCTTCGTACACTTTAAGCGGAACCCTAATTAAGATACTCTAAGCTTAACTAACAGTTTCTATCGCAATGACAAGATTTAACTTACATTATCACAGTACCCTTAACTCCGCCACGACTGCTTTGCATCACTCGCGAAGTCAAGGCTTGCTTCAGTTCGGAAGCGTCAAGCCCCAATAGGTTTGATGCTATGGATAAGGAATTTTCTCTGGACTGCTTAGCTCGACACCCACCCCTTGTATCCTCAGGATCGTCTTCGAATTCTATATTACCTAAATGAAGAACGGCAGCAACCATGGTGTAGATCTCCAACTTCTCTTGCTCGGATAGGCCCATTCTACCCAAAGCTATGTCCAGCGTTTTGAAGTCTTGCACGTCGTCTATGATGTTATCTTTTAGCGGACCCTGTTTCGCATGGGCTGCGCTTTTTTGTTCTGCCGATATGGTTTTTTCCGATGCCGCGGAAGCAAAATACCTCGTACATCCAGATTTTAAATACTAAATAATGATGTTGCATTTTAGTCGAAATAATATATAACATAATGTTAAAACTATCGTGATGGTAACTTCTGAATTTTGCCGTGTTTGTTAAAACTTGCTGTATCTACATATTTACACGTTTACGTATTACAATTTCTTAATAACTCGAGTTTTGGGTGAGCAACAGTCAACGTAAAAATGGAGTATTATTATTATTATACGCCGAAGCAAACACTATTTACCATAAAACTAGGTAGAGATTTATTTTCTGTTAACTATCCTGAGAGAACCACATTCTTAGCCCAAGCCGTTTTGAAGCAGCATCTTTAATAAATACATAGTAAAAACTAAATTATCTGCTGGCTATCATTGAAGCGATAGGAACCGAGGTGCAGGCCTATGATATCGTAAAACTTCTAAGAGGATCGAGGTAAAAGAAATTACCTCAGCCCTTCAACAGGTGATAAACGCCATTTGTAAAGTTTAGCTGGTGGAGCAGGGAAAACCCGAGCATTAACCCGAACAAAACCAGGATAGTGCCGTTCATCACGAAGAGAAAAGTGGAACTTGAATGTGCAGATAATGTAAAATATCTATGCATCCTATTCGATAAGACACTCAACTGGAATCCACACGTGGAAAAATTTACTCGCAAAGCGAAGTTATCCTTATGGATCTGCCGAAGTATATGTGAGAAACCTTGGTGGATATCCCCTAAGCTAATCCATTGGCTTTATGTGATGGTAGTACATCCAACCATTAGGACGATTACTCGAACCATATGAATGCTTATTCTCAATACTCAAGACTATAATATATTTATCCGGCAAAACTCATAAGAAGGTAACCAGTAATAAATAAAGTTGGTATTAAAAATACTTACGTTAAAATCATCTGGTCGCGTCAGCTTCAGTTTCTGCCTCAGAGCTGGAGGTGCCCCAGCCATCAGTTGATAAAAAACATGATAACCACGTTCCTCACCGGAAGCCGAACAAATCCTGGATTTCTCCAGTAAATAATGGCTAATATGTCCACCGACTACTTGGAAATTTTTATCGAAATGCACCTCGATAAACTTCCCAAATCTTGAACTGTTATTATTTCTGGTGGTTTTCGCATTGCCGAATGCTTCTAACACCGGATTTGCATCCAGAATCTTTTGCTCGATCGGCCCGGCTGAAGAACCGTACGAATAGCAAAGGTACCTCAATAGATGTTTTGTAGATTCTGTTTTCCCAGCTCCCGATTCTCCGGAAACTATGATAGATTGGGATTGCTTCAGAACTTTCATATCGCGAAACGCTTTATCAGCTACGGCGAACACATGTGGTGGCTGTTGTCCTATGGATTTACCCTGATATTTTTTGATTGTTCCTTGCGAGTATAGATCGGAAATTTCGATATACGGATTGATGGCTATCAAAATATTAGCTACGTATGTCTGTATTCCCAAGAAAAAAAAATCGTTAAATTTAAATTTGGCGCCAAATTTTTACTTACATAAATTTTATTGTCGTAATACCGTTTTTTAACGTTATTCAATAGAGTCGCTTCGTTCAGATGCATCATCTCACCTTAAATAAATTCAGATATAGAAAAAAAACTAAGAAAATTCAACCGAATCTTACAATTATCATCGTAATATTTATTATAATCCCCCGTCTGGAAGATGTCGCTGAACGTTGCTACCCTCCTGTTATGTTTATGGTTCAGCGGGATTATCTCGGCCCCATCTTGGAGGAGTTCGGATATGTGACCCAGGATGAATCCTTCATCTGGGTCACGCACCCATACTGTATCCATTATCATCTTGGATCTATGAAAAATGCGATTTAGTTTTCAAATTTACCGCTAAAAGATTCGATTGACACATGAAGTTAGTCGATGTTGAGAAATGTCAGGTTAATTTAATAATTTTGCTCCAAGCAAAATTCATACTTTAATTAACTTGACTAAACATAATTGCCTTAATCTCCAGTACCTAATAGAATTGTCAACAATGAAAAATTGTAGGTAAGTATTGAAGTATTACAATTACAGTGTTTTATTGCATTCCCTGTATTTGTATTCTCTATTTAATGTGTATTTGTATATACATATGTTGAATGTTACACTGTGTTTTAATATATCTAATCAATAAAACATAACAACATCTGATAAGAAGTAATTGAAACATGTCAGTACGTATATTTATGAATATAACTCCACTACCTATCATATGTAAACAAAAGGGATTCTGTCTGATTATAAATCGAATTGATAAACAAAAAAATTCTAATGCTTGCGATACGTAATTATAATTGTAGCACTTTGTAATAGACAGGGCGTTATCCATGATTATTTTAAGATGCCTTATCAGTTTTGGAAAGAAAAATATCTTTAATGGTGCGCCGACATTTACTTTAATGTTTCGATATGATCAAATTTACAGAGATAAGTAATAAAAATCAAGAAGGTACACGAAAAAGATATAAAAAAAATTAAATTTTTTTTGTCGAGTGCAATATATTAGGGTTATGAGTATTTTGGGGTTGGCGCCACTGAGGATAACTGACACCATGTGCGGGAAATTTAGAAACCTGTCATAATAAAATATTTTTATGTTATACATGTAAATAAATATAAACAAATATCTAAACTGAGTTTCAATATCGCAAAAAAGATACTGGTAAATATATCGTACAGGATATTATTATCTATCGATAAAGTAATTTGTTTAATTAAATTTTGCCGAGTCCAATTACTCTCATTCGGAGTAACGAGTGTTACAACAACACCTAATTCAAGTATGTAAGTACATAGAGGGACGATGTTATTGATATGAATTTTATCTGATGCGGTAACAGTCCTTTTTTTCTTGTATTTGAACTACTGCAGCGCTTGGAAAGATGCAGAGACATTCCGCACTTTTTTATTCTATTTTATTTTATGGGCATGTCTTCGCGAGACAACCATATGTTATCGACCTACCGGTCTACACGTTCTTCTCGGTATCTACTAGCAAAAAGAAACGGTGTATTGCATCGATCGGAACGCGCAAAAAGTACTCAAAGTAATGCTCAAGAAGAGAAGAGTAAATATGCCAATAACAGTACCTATACAGTATAATAGGGGTCAACTGGGAGATGAAACGCATAAAAAATTGTAATTACATCGATTGTATGTTGTAGTAATATAATGTATTGTTCCAACAAGGTCAAGTATGTATTTAACATTGGTAGATGTAAGTACCTACCACAGAAATTGAATAGATATTAACATCATAGAAGAAGTATTACAAATGATCAAATCACGAACATGAAGTCGTGAAGTGAATGTCCTTTTTCTCAGACAATAATAAAGCTGGGACATTTCGTAATATCCAGGGAACTATTACAAGAAATATAAAGACTTGTTACGTTTACACGGTATTATTTATATTATATTGTGATGATTCATATGTATCTTTATATATATATGTATATGTACGTCAGGTAGATATATTTATGTTATATAGCATTTACTGAAATTACCTAGTTGGTTGAAAAGACACGCTACATGCATTTTGCTATTATATATATTTCAGTGACGTGTGTATACCGTTATCCAAGCTTATTGTTATTTACTAGATTAGACTATTATGTCTCCTACAGTTGTGAGAAGGAATAAATATTTTAAAAATTAAACATATAAAAACGTATATTGAAATAACGGAGAAATGTAATAAAAAAGTAATAAAATTGAATACTCCATTTTCGGCTGCACCAACTACTTAGATCTAAGTGATACATACTTGAAAGGCATAGGTTATGTTACTAATTTATCTAAATAATATGTGTGTATAATAATGGTGTTTTAATGTGCAAAATATCTATATATACGGGTATATTAATTTATACTATCAGCTATAAAACCAAGAATAGCAACCAATTTCACTATTACGTTCTCATAAAAGTTAATTATCAACAATTTAATGTGCCATCGCAAGCATTTGCAAAACTGCTCGTTTTATATATGTATGTATCTGTTTTTTATAATTATTAGGTTGTTGAAAACCACGAAATAGAACTAACGAAATTCACACTACTTTCTACTGATAATTTCTATTTAGCATGAAAAAAAGTATAGTGCACAATTCAGCCCTAATGCGGTTCACATAACTGTCACAATAACATTTTACCATCATTTGACGATTTTGACGTATCGAATGCTTCGTGACATTAGGTGCTTAAAAACCCGCATTGAACTGTATCCTATTAAATACAGTTCAAAGAAAACCCAATACACTAATGACGATAAAAAAAGATTATGTTTTACATATTTTTAACATATATACGCACTACATTTTGGAATAATTATGTAAAAATATTGGGAAAAATTTGTATTTAATTTCTGTGTAAAATATTTTGGATTTGCAGATTTATCTCTGCCCCTACTAGATCAACGCGTCCAAACTTTGTGGCAACCTGTATAAACAAGGATATCAAAACACATTTTTAGCTATTTAATTTCTATAAGGTTATCTTAATTTTAGGTTAGAAAGTATCTAATAATAGTAATAATTACTCGTAATGAACGAAAGTGCTCCGTCTGAGATGTAAGAAGTTATCAGTGCATGAAATGCTCTTTATGAAAGAATTTCTTTTAAAAAAAGAATCAACCGACCTTATAATAAAGATTGATTAGTTTAATTGAATTGCGGAATATCTAATCTAGGGAATTTGCCTTTCTTATGTTTTTGATCGATATAATCTGTAAATACGTATCTTTTTACATGTTCTCTACGTGAATAACAGGCGTAATAAGATTAATTTTAAGATAAATTGACGATTTCCAAAACTATTAAATTAAGATTATTGTGGAATGAAATCAGTTAGGTCTTTTACAATCCAGGGACATTTTTAATGTTTAATATCATCTTTGACAAAATAAAAGTGATTATAAACGCTGTTAAACACAAATTTCACTTAAAAAACAATGTAAATTACAACTATAATAAATTGTTTAATGTTACTATTGTTGTCACTAAATCGCATTAACCTACCAAAAAAAAAGATCGCTGCCATTTAAACGAAAGTAGGTACCAACAAAAAAAAATTTCACCCGAATAAATAAAGCATGCATTAACATGTTTTTACCGAAAAATTCGCGTACACGTATGAAATACATCTTGCATATTCAGGTCAAAAGAATTAATTCGGAGAACGTTACATGAAAAATGAGATTGGAAAACAAGTGTACATACGAGATACGCTGACAGATTTCATGCATAATGTATGAACAGGATTCATGCGGCGTGTTAAAAGTACAAAACGATTCAGTTTGTGGCATACACCTATCATTAACAGAACATAAAACATAAAAAAAAAACAGTATCTGTAGAGTTCCGGATGTTCCGTAGCAAAAACAAGGGATTCCGGAAGTTGTTGAATAATAATACCTTTGTGAAATGCAACGGAAATTGCATGGAACGATAGTTTTGTTATTATTATTGTTTGGTCTGTTGTTTCCTGAAGAGGAAAAAGAGGTGGGTATATAGTAACGGTAGAATGAAGATTGTTGGGGCATGATATGTCAAATTGTTTGATTATGCTTGATTTTATCGAGTTTAAAAGGAAAACAAATAAAATATTACGTATAGGACAAAATTTACTTCAATACAACCTCAATAATACCTAATAGTGGTGATTATTTTTCCGGCTATACTTCAAGTAATGTGGCTTCTGTCTAATACTACTTATGGTGCTTATGGTTTACAGTAATTGGTTTTAGAATCGCATTTCACGTAGTTAAACGGGGGAAAATGTATACGTTGTATGTTATTTCATCATCTTTACTAAACAGAATAAGAGATAAGATTGCCCGTAATGGCTGTTATTTATTAGTGTCTTGATAAAAGACAAGTAAATTATGTAGGTTCATAAGTGTTTATGTGAAAATGTTGCCTTGGTGTCTACCCCTGCGAAATAACTAAATAAATATTCTGTTATTAAAAATAAATTTATACAATCGTTGAAAATATTCTATATTTATTTCAGCTTAACACATACACAACTTATAATATAAGCAGATTTTAATAGGATTTACAAGAGCTGTGATATATCTGTCAAATAATGTGGATCTGGTTTAAATTAACAGTTTCTAATTTCTAAATAAATTTTTTTAACACTGATATGACGGTATTAAACTACAGAATAAATGGGTAATAATTTCATATTTCAATGTTTTACGTTATTAAAAATAACCGCAGTTTAGTGTCATGAATGTGTAATAATGTTACAAAGGTAAGTGAATCATCTTTTTTTTTGTTTTGAAGTAGTAGAAATATAAGATCACCCCCTATGTTAATTTTTATAATTAACTTATGGCTCTTATGAGTCACAAGGTAAATAAGAAAATCAATTATCTTGCGCCAATAACTACCACCACTGTAACTTATAAGCATTTAAGCAAGGTTTTTCAAGGAAATCAATAAATATATGTCAGGTTGCATAACACCTACTATATCTAACTAAGAACATTCTAATTTCAACATTTACGCATCTCTTTACATTATTTATTGTTATATTTAGATAGAATTATGTTTCTTTTCCCAAATAAGGATATAGTTTTAATATCGATGCGGTTGTGTTCGTAGCTAACGTTACTTCTGTTGTTGTTACACATTATTACGTTTAGGAACCTTGAAAATCGTTTTAATCGCCATAAATTGCTGTTGTTATTTGTTATGATGACGATGGTAAATAGGGGACTGCCTTGCCTATTGAAGTTGTAATAATAATAAACATAAATAGGTTTTAAGTGGTAAAAGAACCGATATGCGTGGATTATTTCGACTCAGACTCGCTTAAATACCAATTTAAAAATCCCGCGACTCTATTTAAAGTTTCGGGTTTCTCACGCGGGAAATTTAGGATTTTAACTGTGGAATTTGATCGATTGATCTGATAGAAGGAACAGAAGTAATAATGAACAATTAAAATAATTAATAGCCACGTATTTATCTGCACACGTTCTTTTTTCTCGGTAGTATTACATCAGTGTCCTGAATGGATAATGGAATAATTATTTTAGAAAATGTGTGAATCATGTTACGTTATCGAGATATACTGGTGGAGATAAGAGATTTTTTTTATGTGGGCTTATGAGTGTAGTAATAGAATTAAGATGTTCTATATTCTTTTATTACAGTTCGTATTAATGTAATAATACCTGATTGGTGTTTAACAGTAATCTATATTATGTCAATATGTCAGAATTGTACAATAATCAATAAAAAAAAGGATAAAATAAAAATAAGTGCGAGTTGAGTAACCATTAGAATGAACTTTTATCAATTTTTATACCTATAAAATTTAAAATATTTTAAGCGTTAGATTATATGTGTGTACAGCGATAAAAAAAAGTAACAATTTTGTTGTAAAAAAGCAATAGAAGTTAATTTAACGACCAAGACGGTTACAATTTTTTTTTTAAATTTGTTCCGTTAAAATTACTTTTAACTTCCCTCCCCAATTCGAATTCCCGATTTTTTTAACTGGATACATTGACATTTCAAATTAAATCGATGGAAAATAAAAAACGTAAACGTAGGTTCGCTCTACACCTTTCCAATAACCAATAACAGAAGAAAGTCGTGATCGACCCTGTTTAACGATTCTTTATTACCTTTGGCGCGGACGCCGGCAAAGATGTTCCTCACGGTCCCAAACAAAAGCACTAGCATCAACACTCAATCCACTAAAACACCGCACGGTTCTGTTACAACACCCATACGACCTGCATATGACAACCACCTGCTACAGGATCCGAAACTGAACAGTCTGAATATGTTGTGTCTCTCTCTCTGTGTTTCTCGCTATAGAGGTAATTTTCTGCCCATCTCGCCCACAAAGCGCATGCTCAAAAATTTACCTGCAGATATTTTGTATATGAAAATGTTTATTTTATTCCTAATTTAATTCTGGTATTTTATTTAAAATTAAAGCTGTCTTCAAGGGGTAAAAGCTGTTTCTATAAGATTTTACTGCTAGAATTTTACTTAATTCACCTCTATTTCAGAGAGTTTTTTTCTCGTACTGCTCGTAGTGTATATTTGATTGCATGGTTAGCAGCAGGTGGAATGGTTTGTTACAACTTTTAAAATTTAAATCTGTGTATATCCGTTGAAATTTGCACAAGGTTAACCATACATCTGCGCCTCCTGAAATCGCTTTGGCTTGAACCATATTCATTCCTGGTTTTTTAGTTCGCTGTTTTATTATTTCGAAAACTATTTGTTGGGACTGATGCATAAAATTCCAATTTTTTTTTTGTGTCAAATCTGGGAATTGTGCACAAAAAATGGCGTATATTTACAAAATATCTTTTTTTAAAACGAGTTTTTCTGGGGTTATGTAACATTTTAGCAGATATCTGAAATTTAAAAAGAAACTTATGTCTCTCATTTTGAAAATCGTAAAGAATTGCCCAAAATAGTTAGTAGAGAGCCTATCCAAAGTTTATTTAATGAGCAATTAGTCGGTCACTGTTGGGTTTAAGTGAATCTAGTGTGTGATATAGATATATATTATAAATTAATAATACAATTAATGTTGATATATTAATTGAATATTTCATAATTAGTTACATATCATCAATACCAGCAAATTTCAAATTTCCTGCGATTATTTTAGTAACGTGAAATTAGCTTAAAAATAAAGTGGAGGGGAGAATGCGTTTGAAGTGTCCAGAGTCGTGCTATTTATGGAGGCCGCCATTTTGAAGTTTGTTAGTTCTAAAACGAGATACTTTCGCACGAGTTAATTAACCATATTGAATCGATAGTATAAACAAAATTCTACCGTTATAAGATGAGATATATAATTGAAAATAGTTCATCACAAAATAACAACGTATCAGAACTTAATTGAACATCTACCGCAGTTAACTTGTAATTATACACTGAATTAAACAAAAATTGCGATTTTGTTCTGCAAATTTTTTTTTATTTTATCCAAGGCAGAATTGTGGATTATAAATTTGTCTATTAGGGATTTTGATTGTTGATGTTTAACAAAAGAATTAAGGAATTTCTCTAACGATTAAAAATTGTTAAATAAACCATTATTGAACATACGTTGCTAGTATACTAATATACTTTATATTCATTTTAAAGATAAATCATTTTTAGAAATACCACATATTTGATATTTTGAAAAATATAAGCAAGAGATTTGAATCATTCCCAATTTTTCTGCAATAAAACAAAAACTACTTAATTACACTTACCTGTTTGGGAGGTTGCCTAATCATTAGAATAATTTTCAATAAATTAAAACATTGCACAGACTTATTCTTTATTTCATTGCAAATAAAAAGGAAAGTGTTACATTATACAATGAGTACACGCAGCATTCTTAACGAACATATCTGTATTTTTTATTTATGCATAAACAATTTAAAAAAGGAAATAAAAACTTTGTGAACTTATCTACATAAAAACGGTATGGGGGAAACAAAAATCGAGCGTACACATCAATTTTTTTTCCTGGTTTTTGAGAATTAGAGGGCTATTATAAAAACAATTTTAATTTATTCAATCAAGGGCAAATACATTTGCTATGAAGCCAAATTACCCCCTCCATTTTTCTTTTTTTTTTTAATTTTTAATATAAATTAATACAAAATTAAGGTGGGTAATAATACAATATTATGATTATTTTAGGAAATTAAAAAGAAAACTAACGATTTGCACTCTACTATAATATAATTACAATATTAATAATTCTAGAGAAAATAATAATAAAAACGAGAAAAAAATACAAAATAAATAAAAAATACAACATTATATTATCATTAATAATAGTATTATTATAAATTAAAGATATAAACTCATTCCTAGATCTTGAAGGGCAAAAAAATATTCATTATAATTCAAAAAACGAAATACTAGCGCTTCCTTCTTCAAAGGGCTAATTTTTTTTTTTTTGGTAATTGAATTTTTCAATTTTTACGATTTTTTTTTTGTTTTTCGCTAATACAAAGCAATTTTTTAAATTATAAATTCTCCTATTTATGCATACAACATGGGGACTCCCCTTGTTAATAATAAACAGACAACTTTCAAATTTGTTTCCCTAGATTTTTTTTAATTCGTTCAAAAAAAAATGTGCGCAGCTTTACCAAAAAAGATATACGATTAGGTCTCTTTTTCGTGTTGCCTTTCTTTGAACGTGCCGTTTATTTGTAATGAATAAACAGCTAATATTTCTGTGAAAAAAGGTGTCATTTTTAAGTTTTTAGTGCTTACATAAAAGAAGGCCAGATCAAATATTGTATTGAACACAACGTTTTATAACATACGATGAATGCACGAAATTATTATTTGTATCACACATAGAGAAGATGCACAATTCCTCACTTAAGCATATCCAAAAGTATATTATTATTTTATTAGGACAATCCGTAGAAATGCTATTTTAAATTATCCGACGCCTAAGTGTTATACCACGATAAATCAAAAGTGTCAACGTATATTAAGTTATATTTAGGTGTATCCTTTTTCTTTATTGTTATTAAATATATGCGATTTATCTTTAATAAAGTTCCTTAAAGTTAAAGAAAAAATAACACACTCTTCGATCCAATAAATACACTTTCCGATGATATATATATATATAGCAGACATTGCGTTCCTTATTTAAAGTTCACGATGGCCATAAACATCTATCTCTATTACGTCCTTTTTTACTCATTGCAGATGGGCTATATCTTGCTTGTGTGGTGGTTCACGGAACCCAAAGAGTCACTAAACAATTACTTTCGCGTGTATCATCCGTGTAAACGGGCAGCCGTCCACCCTAGCTTATTTTTCATTGCAGTGCCCGTAGGTTCTTTTCAATAGCGTAATTTTATTTATCGATTATCGGAGGTACTTTGTCTTCTTGCCGCTCTGGCTATTATTATTATATCATAGTTTGAAGCGATTTCTAGTCAGATTGCATTGCAGTGTAGTTAGTAGAAATAAGGTTTCGTTTCATTGTCTTCATCATCGTTCTTTTAAATTTTGTTAGTCCTCTCGCCTCGTTTATTTTCATATTTTGTCATCATCGTTATTAATAGCACATGCACACTTTTTCCTCAATTATTAAATTATAATTATGATTACTTTTTATATTCATTTTTTTTTCTTTTTAATTTTGCAAGTTTGTAAAGTTGGATTATTATTTTTTTTTTTATTAGTTAGTAGGTAGTAATAATATAAGTATTAAGTAGTGGATAGCAGTAGTACTAGTAGTAAATACAACCCTCGATAATAGAAACAATACTTTGGCACACCCCCTGCCCAAGATTTAGAGTTAGGCCGTTGTGCCGTTCACCAACTCCTTGTGTTTCGACTCGCTGCGTCTGCTCGGAGGCGGTTTGTTAGAGGACCGCGGCTTTTGTTCCTTCGCCGAAGCCGTGTTGGTCGCGGGACGGTTATTGGTGGCGGGCGCGTTCTCAGATGGCGCCACTGTAGTTGTCGGGACGTGCGTGTTGTTCACTACAAGTAAATAAGCGCGTTAGGACAACGAAAAGTCTATTTTTCCAATTTTTAATTACAGAATAGTTAAATAACGTGTTTAGAGAAAAGTGGCGCAATCTGTAAGATACCCTATACGATTAAAACGGAGATGGAATCGTTCAAATCTCTTCTTGTTAATAAGCAGACTAAAAAAAAAAACATTGCTCGTACAATCTATTGCAAAATTCAATTTCTTCCTTCTGGGAATAATATACAGGTGTTAGAATAAAGTGTGGAACCAAGCAAATATCTTTAAAATGGAAACGATGGTATTGATGAAGCTTTGCAGATAAGTGTAACAAAATATGATAATCATATTTATTTCATTGAAACAAATAGGCCGTGGTGGCAGTCATAGAGAAGGGTTAGTATAGAGCGGAATCTTTTGTATATAGAAACGTTCGCGTGCCTTCGCGCCATCTAATGAGTGTTGCGGCAACTATTCACAAAGGCGGTAATTTTTAATGTTTTATTTTTATTTTTTTTTATTTTTAGATGTTTTATTATTGAAGATTCTTGCAACAATTTAGATCTCCTTTTTAATGGATTTTTGTTGATAAAAATGAAATTTTGCAAAACATCTGCATCATATTTGCGAAAATATCGTAAATCGGAGTTGCTTGGCTATTCTTAACGATGGAACACCAACCTTTTATATATACTTTTACATGTAAATATGCGTCCAAAAGACGTATAGTTACTATTCCAGGATTAAATGTATAGCTACATATAATATAGTGCAATATACTTACAAGTATATTACTTTAGAAAACTAAATCTCAAAATAAAGTCTTTTCTATAAACACAAAAAAAAAACACTTCCAAACGTAAAAAATACTTTAAAGAAATAAAACTAAAACAGCGGATAAAAATATTATTATGAAAATTTGACACGTGCGTCAACAACAAGATGACAAGATGAAAAAAACAAGTGATTCACGCACTGATAGAGTATGCCATCCACAAAATAATTTATTCTGCGGTAGCAACCTATATATAGTTATTTCATAAATATTACTGAAGATATAGTATTGCGCTCCCATCTATAGAGCATTGCGGGAACTATCATTCGCTATCCTTGTCTTGCACCGCTGAGACGTTTGATCAGATTTAAGTTACTACCCCATGGTGGCAGTCCAGTTGTTTATCATTGTTATGACCCTAATGATAAGTGTGGAAGGGCAGTAAAGAATGTGGATTTGACTGGGGATAAGACATGTGTCGATGGATATATCAATGAAGCGAAAAATGCGATCGTATTACCAAGATGTTCATGTTATGAAGTCAAAAGAGATGTAAAAAGTATTACTAGTGATTTTTGAAAAAGGTGAAAGAGATTTAGCTGTTAAACAGATACATGAAAATGGTATCATACACTCAGATCTAAAACCTGCAATTTTTGTCATAGTTTCTAGCAAGTTGAAATTAATTTGAGTTTGGTACCGCATCTAGTCTGTAAAATGATATGACGTCTGTGGTAAAAGATATACAGATTGGTTCGTTTAATTATATAAGCCCAGAAGCTTTGATTAACAGCAAAGATGATGTTTTCGCTGAATTTCAAGTAAAATTCAAATCTGATGTTTGGTCTCTTGGTTGTAAATTATATTAGGTAATTTATCGGAAGACACCATTTCAAAATATAGGACACACCCTTGCTAAATTAAGTGCAATTGTAGACTCTAACCATGTTATCGATTGGGTGCCTTCGATTATACTTGAAACAATCAAATCTCGTCTGCAGTATGATGTTAAATTTAGACCTTCTGTAAATGATTTGATAGAAAAATTTGAAATAGTATTTTAAAACACAAGTGTCACAATGACGTTTAGGCAATGCGAATACAAGTTTGAATCTCGAGCCGCGTAGCGGCGAGAGATTCAAAGTACGAGCATTACATGTCATTGTTTTTTACAGTATTTTTTCTAATTTGAAAAATAATCGCCTATATTACGTTCCGGCAAGAGGAATATACAGGTTGTTCCATTTAAATAAAAAAAAAGTGGACGGTACTTCCGGTCGAAATCAGTTTCGTTACACTTATCTGGAAAGTTTCATCAACCGCATCGTTTCCGTTTTAAAGAAATTTGCTTGGTCCCATACTTACGTCAAGCGGTATCGAGAGTCAACATAGGCCACGCCCTCACCTCCGTAAAGTACGGAATTAATTTTGCAATACACTATACATAAAATATGCATGCGATGTGTGATTTAAAATGTAGTGATTTAATAAAAAAAATGCGTTGAAGCTAGAGGGCGTTATACATTGCCGCTGAGCGAAAACTTTTGACAACCCGAAACTTACCGGGCGCGCTAGACGTGGACGGTGTGCGACTGCGCTGTCTCAAACGCCTCCTCCTCCTCCTTTCCGCCCTTTGCGACCCCTGGCCCGACCAAGATACCGCCTCTACGCTCGACACTGATTCTATAGGCAACCCCAGGCGTTCTTACATTCTCATCAATTTGTAAACATGCCACAGAAAAGAGTCTAACACAAGATAGGGAGGGGTAGAGGGAATGCAGGGAGGAAAACAAGGCGATTGAGACGACATATGCATCGTACTATACAGGTGAAATATTTATGATTCATATATGTATGTAAAAACATGTAATATAGTGATGATACGAACCTCCTTGTGCGACCGCTATACGACTTTCGATTTAAAAAAGAACGATTCTAAAAGCACTTACCGAGGTCTACGCTAGAGACATCTTGGCTATCCAGGACCGTCTCTTCGTCGTCTGTTGTTCTGCGCCTCTCCTCGCGTCTATCGCGATTGTCACGTCTACCGCCGCGACCTCTGGGGGCGCTACCGTACTGCCTCGGGGGGAGGTTGCTGCCGACGCGCTCTTCCGCTGTATCCGGCGTTTGATGTCTCGAACCTGAGGAGCGATTTCAAATATTAGATCGTCGAAGATTTCTAAACGCAGGTACTGTAAAAATGAATGAACTTAACTTGGAGCTTCTGAATAATGCACTGTGACGAAGTAACACGAAGATTTTACCCCAAAATTCCAATACAAATATGAACATGTCAAAAACCAGTGGCGTGCCAGTGCTTTATTAATAAAAATATGCATATTTTCATTAGTCTCTTAAAAGGGTAAAATCTAAAATATTATATATTTGCATAATTTTACATTTACAAGTAACATTTTCCAATAAAAAAAGAAAAACTATGTCAAAGTGAGCCGGCAGTACGGCTTAATGGTACGTTGCATCATTGTCAGCTTTGTGCGTCAAACAGCAGTATGCATAACAAGTGACCATTCCAATAAAAACTTCTGCCTAGGCGGCTCGGTGTGTCCGGCACCCTGACACAGACATCTGTCGGTAATTTGGGTTTATGAATATGTCAAAGTTCAGTGGCGTTCCGCTAGTCTAACGAAATATGCATATTTTAATTGATAAAATTATATATTAGTAATTTCTTGGCAGAATTAATATGGGGCTCATCGTTAGTGAAATAGCACGTAGTTTCGCGGATTACAAAAAAAAAAAAAAAACACTAGACTCTGTTTTGAACCCTTCAAGCAAAGTTAATCTCATCAGCGTCAAGCATTTGCACCAAGCAATTTAGGTAAAAACATCTTTGCAGAAGTTAATTCTTAAGCGAAAACACAACCGTTAACAATAAAAAGGAAGGAGTTGTTCACTTTGTCTCTCTCTTTTACTTTTCGAGTGAGTTTCCACTCCTACCACGCGGAAACCTTGCTGAAAGGGTACGCAGAGTCCAAAACAAAAGAAACGAGGGAGTTCTTCGCAGAGTATATAAAAAGAGAGAACAAGAAAAACACAGTTGATTTTTTTTTAATCAAGTTATATTTCTAAAAAAAAGTCTCACAATAATAATATTATTATATTATGACATGAGTTTTTCTTTTGTTTTTTTTTTCATTCTTATTTCTTTTTATTTTAAATGAGCCAGTCTTGTTCCTTGGCAGTCTATACTGTAACGCCTCTGCAATATAAATAATGAATATTGCATCTCCGCGGCCATGATTGTAAAAACACCGTGTTTTCTCTGCAGATGGCGCGCAGGAGCCTTATTTTTATGTATTTTGTTTTCTCACATCATGGTGATGATTCAAATTCCGTTTGTTGTTAAAGGTTTAAACATCGTATAGCGTATATTTATTGTAAACATACGAATTGATCCGAGATAGGACGCCACAAAATGACATGGCTGCTTCTACAAAGAATTTTTTGACATCCGAGTACCCTTCCAGCAAGGTGTTTTTGTCTATTTTTTTACTTTTCTCCTTACAAATGCACAACAACAGTTATGCCGAGAGGTTTTTAGCATACCTTCCTGATTATTGTTGTGTCGTTTGTGTTGTCGCTTGAGTAAGATGTTGCTAGTTAATAGTTGGGAAGGTACGCTAATGATATTATATTATATAATATTCAATTTGAGTAGTTTCTATTGACAAGGATCATTCTTTTTAATATTCTCGTATGAAAATTTGAAGGTAATTGAAAAACATAAAAACATCCGCACAAAATATTAAGAATTAATCTGCGTTCATTTTGCAAAATTGTTTGTCAATAGAAACTCTACACTCTCCATAATATTGTACGTAAACTAAATTAAGAATCCCTATTGAGTTTACATACAAATTTTTCTTATATATATATATTTAGATATATAAATGTTTTTTTTTCATTTTTATACTTCTTAAAGTTGGAACATGCAGTTTGATAAATATTATTATATCGAGAAAGAAAAACTAAACAACATCTACGAAGATAACATTAGCAATTTACCGATAATATAGGATAATATAATTTTTAATCATGCAAACAGTTACTTTTTTCCTACGTTGCACGCATCAAATTTTCTGATCCCGAAAAGAAATTTCACATTTGCATTTTTGGACAAACCGATCATTATCATATTGATATCGTCAACTGCATCTCCCCGATTTACAATGCATTTTTCTCTTCGACGTTCAAACATTTTTTTTTTACCCCCCCCGTTTTATTAATTATAGTTTAAATACCTTACGAAGAGATATATATATGTTTATATAATATTATAGATGCGTAATTTAAAATTAAATACATTAAAAAATTACTTGCGAACATCAAATAGAACTGATGAGTTCAACACACGAGAGGTACAATTCAAAAATTATTTCTACTTTATACATCATACAACATACAACGTTATTTATAGTATACAAAGTATTAGAGAAATTGTCTGTCGGTTATTAAATGATAGGGAATTAATTTTGTTATTTATGAAATAGTGAAAATCAATAATTTTGATTGATAAATCTTGAAAATCAAAAAAATATATATATATACATAAAGCAAAACTTAAATTTTCAAAAGCAAAGCAGCTTATTAAGAAAAAAAAAATTACTTCTGTAGAAAATCTTTTCCTCTTGATAATACCTATGTTTTTCTATACTATTTGCAATTGAAATCAAAAAGCAATACAGTGGAACTTCTCTAACTTGACTTATTCCGTAAGTCGAATATTTTTGGCGAACAATGAAGTTTGAATATTATTATATAGTATTTTTGTCTTCCTAACTCGACTTTTTCTATTACTCGACATAATATGCGAACACGTAGACACACGTAACTCGACATTTTCGGGGAATTACGGAATTATTTCTTGGAATCAGCAATTTGAACAGGCAGAAACGTATGCTGGGTGCTTTCGGAAGTGCAGTGGTGTAGTACCCGTGACAAAGTGTACGGGAAATATGTCGAAGCGAAATTTAAAGTGTTTAACATTGAGTGACAAAATAAAATTAATAGCAGAGGTGGAAAAAGGGGAAAAGAAGAAGAAAGACATTGCGGAACAATTTGGGATCCCTCATAATACGCTATCCACAATTTTAAAAAATAAGGACAAACTTTTGGAAATAAAAAATATAAATAAATAAAATAATATTTTCAATGCTGATGAGACGGGGCTTTTCTTCAAATGCTTGCCCAACAAAACCCTTGCATTTAAAGGACAAAAATGCTTTGGTGGTAAAAACAACAAGGAAAGAGTAACGGTTATGGTTGGGAGTAACATGAGTGGTTCTGAAAAGCTAAAATTGCTTGTTATTGGTAAAACAAAACATCCACGTTGTTTTAAGGGTATAAAGTCACTGGAAGTGGATTAGGAATATAACAGAAAACCATGCATGACAAGTGAGATTTATGAAAAGTGGTTATTAAAGCTTGATAAGCAGTTTGCAGCCCAGAAGAGAAAAGTTTTGCTGTTCGTTGACAACTGTCCGGCGGACCCCAAAACCGTAGCAGGAAAGCTGAAGAATATTAAATTGGAGTATTTTCCTCCTAATCTAACCTCAATCTTACAACCGATGGACCAGGAAATTATAAAAAATCTAAAGCAATATTACAGAAAACGGATTATTATGAAAATTTTGGCTCATTTCTTTACATCTTAGATACAGATGAAGACGAAGATACTAATGAAAACCAGACTGATACAACTTACATACCTACACTCTACGAAGCGTTTTCTCCCATCGAAAACTTAAGAAGATTTGTTTCAGCTAGGGAGAATGTGTCATATGCATTGCATGGTTCCTTAAATTTACTAGAAGATTTTATAACGAATGAAAAATGGGCCAGTGTAACTCAAAGAAAAATTACTGATTTTTTTCAATAAAAATTTGATGTAGCTTTTTTGACGTTTTAACGAATTTTCTAAGTCACTAATATGTAGTATTAAATGTATAATACTTATAAATAAACTTTAAGATTCAAATTTTACGCAATTTTACATAACTCGACTTTTATTCCCTGTCCCTTGGAAGTTCGAGTTAGAGAAGTTTCACTGTATATATCGTAGCAAATTTGATATTAATGCAAATGTCAAAAATATTTTTCGAAGGCACGGTATATTATTTACTGTAAATATTTGATGGCATTGTATATCATGTGAAATAGGAATTATCATGAAGCAAAAATCAGTTATTATTACACATCTTTAGCAATTATCGAAGCTTTACTATTTTATTTTCCTTTTATGGACTCAAATTGATTCTTTATTCATATATGTATATAAAAAAGAAACTTAAATTATTTCTCTTGTTGGGGAATGAATTTAATTCAATTTTTTTTTTTAGTTTTTATATTATTTTTATTTTTTTGTTAATCCGCTTGGATCGATTAAAAGATTATTTACAGAAATTAAAATTAGTTCTGCAAGGAAATTATTAAATTGAAGAAAATGCTTTTTTCTGCGTTAGTACAAATAGCGCATAAAAGAATAGAAATGAATGAGAAATAAATTAGTGTTAGTTATTATGATTAACAGTAATATTATTATTTATAATTAATTTTTCCAAAGCCAGAATTATGTTCATTTAATTAAATAGTCGTCAACTAGTTTACACACAAGCTTTCGAAACTTATTATAGCACACATGGATTCTTTTTTTTTTTTAATGTATGTTTTCTAAATGGAGAATTTTGGAAAAAAATTTAAACGTATTTCAATGCAATAATTTTGTTCCGATCAGAAAAAATACTTCGCAATTATAAAAGTTACAATAATAAGTAAGCGAATTCATTATCAGAAATATCTATTTTAGTGGGGGAGGGGCATTTCTTTCTCTGTTTTCGTATTTAGATCTGTGAATTTCTATTATGAAAGATCGATATTGCCTTCGGATATTTCCCCCTCTCCCGTTCTGTGTGTGTTTCCGTTGTAGCATTTACAAGATAATCTTACGGATGTATCGAAATATCACGATCATCATCAAGTTCGTTATATAAATCATCCGTTCTCTTCACATTAATATAGAGTCCGTTATTATTACATCATATATTTTTAACTTTATATATTTTTTTTTAATTTTTTTTTTGCATTTTATTTATTTATTTATATAGTATTTATTTTTTATTTTCCTCTTTGTAATGAATCGCAAGTCAAGAAGTCATCGATAATAGTCGTCTGCCGGGTCAGTCTAGTACTTATAACAACGTATGTGAAATCGCCTGGAATTCTGAATACGTGAGCTTTATGCACCGACGAAGCAACATTTTTTTCTTTTTTCATTCATTTTATATTTAGCAACAACACTGAATGCGTGTTCAGATAAAAATTAATAATACTTAATTATATTATGTAGTTAATCGAAATGAAAATAGAAATCGTTCGGCTGATTCAATGCCGTTTTTCAACGCAGTATTTTGTACTATAAAGTTATTGTCACGTGTTATTTAACCCATTTTTTCCCGGTGTTCCATTATTGGAACATTGAGCTATTACTGCCCTCTGTTAGTTGCACACAGATTTTAAGTACTGATTTCATGTTTGCTTCATCACTAAATATGCAGTAACTCCCTCTGTATGTATTTTCTCATAACTCAACATCCTAACTATCCTGGTGTTCCAAAATTGGAACCTGTTAAAAAATTTCTGAAAAAATAAGAATTTGAATATAAACGCGTTTTTATTAATATTTTTAATCTATATGAGCAAAAATTCATCAAAGTAACGATAAAACAAAGAAAAACAAAATTCGGGCAAAAATGGGTTAAGCAATAATCAAGGTAATTTTTGGTACGACATAGAATGAAATTGCTTTATAATGATGATTTTAAAAGAAAAGTTATTTGTTGCATTCACTAACAAACGAATTATAATTATTTAGCAGTGTGGTGTTCCCCTAAATATTTAAGTTTGGTAAATTCTAATGCATGCTTTCTAGCTGCGATTTGATGAATATATGTTAAGATACGAAGTACAGAATAGTTGAAAAACGACACCATCAGCACTAATATCGAATTAAAAAGAAAACAGTTGAAAAAAAAAAAAAAAACAATAAATTAAGTACTAAGTAACATCCAACAATGTTTACGCCATCTACCCGTCTGATTTCAATTTTAACACGCTAGAGTGAAAGAGAGAGATAAAAAGAGAGCGAGTGAGCGATCGTGGTGCATAAAGCCCGGATCCAAAATACATTTCTCACGTTGCGATGAGAACGCCTCTGTTGCGAAACGGATGTTTGTTTTGTATTCGGCCGACGGTGCCACCGGCCGACTTGGTTACTGTGAATCACTTCCGCTCCCTGTCGCCGCCGGCGGCGCTGTCCACGTTCGAGGGGCGTCCGCCCCTGTTCGGCCGGTCGCCGCCCCGCCCACCGCTCCTGTCGCCGCCCGGCCCGCCCCTAGGCGCCCGCCCGTTACTCGTCGGGCCGCGCCCCCTACCTCCGCCGTTACTACCGCCCATCTGCTTGCGTTTGTCCACGTTATTTACGTAATCAGAGATGGTACTACCGGCGTTATATCGGGAGTCGTTCTGGCGGCCGGGTCCGCCCCTGCCTCGTCCGCCGCGGCCGCGCATCGAGCCGCCTCTGCCTCGCGAACCGCCGTCCATGTCGCTGCTGTAGCCGCGGTCGTTCCTGCGCGACATCGGCAGATTCTGCATGGATCCCATACCGGAACCGTGTATACTCCTCAGTTGCTGGTCGATTTCTAATTTTTCTTGCCTGAGTTGTTCCACTTCCTATAATAGATATAGGTGCTATAGAAATCTTGAACACAACTATACAGATATGCTCAAATGTATTAGACATGATTTACCATTAATTTAACTTAGAATAACACCAAGAGTGAATGGGAAAGAGACACCATTTCGAAACTCAATAGGAACGCCATTAAATGGTACACAGATGGTTCCAAAACGGCAGAGGGAACTGGAATAGGGATATATGGGCCTAGAACAAAATATTTCGAAAGCTTGAGGATGTACCCAAGTATCATCCAGGCGGAAATACACGCTATTGAAAGATGTGTCCAGGTCAACATTGACAGAAGCTATGAAAAGCAGGAGATTATCATAATATCTGATAGTCAAGCAGCCATTAGGGCGCTGAGGTCAAACAAAATCAGCTCCAAAATGGTTTGGGTTTTGTCTACAAAAACTAAACGAGCTAGGCAAAAAGAACAAGGTAACCCTATTGTGAGTTCCGGGACACACGGGAGTAGAAGGAAACGAAATAACAGATAATCTCGCTAAGAGAGGGGCTAGAACACCTTTTGTAGCGCCAGATCCTTTTTGTGGGATAAGTAGCAGCATAACACTGAAGAAACTGAAAAATGAAATAGAGCAGAGTAAATCTAAATACTGGGAGAATCTCCAGGGAATGAGGCAAGCTAAAACTCTTCTGGGAACCTATAACCAGAAGAGATCTGCAGAATGCATCAACCTGAGTAAAAATAATATTCGCATATTCACAGGGATCCTTACAGGCCATTGTAAACTGAACGGACATCTAAGCAGGCTTGGAACAGCGAAGGAAGCCGAATGTAGATTTTGTGGGGAACAGGACGAAACGTCCATCCATCTACTCACAAACTGCGCTGCTCTGTGCAACTCAAGGGCGCTGCACCTGGGAGCATGTGAAATCGGAGAGGGAGAATTACCTAATCTGGGGCCTTCGAACATTCTGCACTTTTTAAAAGGAATCAGACTGGACGGCCAGCTGTAAATACAGCGAGAAGAGGGGACACAATAGATCTTTCAGGTCGCAGTGTACTATCACCCTAATATCACACATACATACATACCATTAATTTCGTGTTTTGGCATTACATCTGTGGCAGTTAATTTATCTCCTTGGGTATTCGTTTTTATGATTTTACAACAGTTTTTATCGATACTTTTCTTAGATCTATTAAATTTTTATGCATGTTCACGTTTTTAAGATGGCAGTTTTTATACGCACTGAAAAAAGTATTGTAACTGTATTAAAAGCTTACAGAAATGCGTCAAATTATAAAAATTTTCTATTGTGGTACTATTTATAAAGCATTTAAATTAAGAGTTTTATTTTTTACTCACTCTACTTTGATTATTCGCAAAAAAATATAGGGTGTCTAAAACATTTGAGCATATCTGTATTAACAATCAGTTCACTGTAACTTCCTAAAATTTTGGAAGAAGAATCGAAATGAAAAACATCATCACTTATTTAAATCATATCGATAAACTGAGTTTTGTTGTGGAAATATACAAATTTACTTTTTTGTTCATTAATTGTAGTAGTTTATTTGAATTTATCCATTTATTGTGGTTAAAGTTGTTCATTACCTCATGGTTTAATAGTGTTAATAGATCTTATGTTGTTTGTTATAGATGAATTGGAAAAGGGCAACAAGGTTATGGCACAATTTTTAGATCGAACAAAGGTTTTCAATAGCATATCACCAGATCTATTACTTTTAAAGATTGAACAAATTAGCATTAGAAGAAATAGGCTTCTCTCTGTTAGGAGTTATTTAACAAACAGATATCAAACTGTTCACAAAGGAGGTGCAAAGTCACTATTGCGACATGTTAAGTACGGTGTTCCCCAAGGATGGACTTTGAGACCAATTTTATACATTAACGATATAGACTTCATTCATCTTAAACATATAGTAGTGTACGCGGACGTTACTTGCTTATGACATCCACTAAACGCTTAAATAATGTAAATGTATCTACTATCTAATGTGGCTCTCTCACAAGCAATACTTTATTTTACAAAAAACGAAATTAACGGTAAATTGTGATAAATCAAAATCATTAATTTTTTCTTAAATTGAATCAGTATTTACTGGTTTAATAATTAACATCATCTGCATACACTACATTTTCTATTTTTTCAAAACTTTTTGCCAGTCGTTCATATATACCAGAAATAGCGTGGGACCCAGGACAGAATCCTACGGCACACCAAAGTTTACATTAATGCAACGTGACTAATGGTTATTTATTTTAACAGATTGCTTATGGTTTGAGAAATATGACTGGAAACATTGTTTAGCAATACCCTTCACCCCGTACTGTTCTAATTGACTAAATGACTCAGTGTTTTATTGTTTAATTTAATAAAATAAAATATTTCAAGGTATTTTCGCAAAAAAGTTACAGAATTGAGTTCCTATAATAAGAGGGAATTTACGTTCTGGAAGGCAATGTTTTTCGGTTGTTTAGTAGAATTATTGTACGAGGAAATGGTGCTCCTACCAAAACGATTTTGCTCGAAAACAAAAATAACAATACAACATTAATTGATTAATTGCCACCTTTTACCGTTCAAGGGATACGAGTGCGTGTACATAAAGGGATCTGTATTACCTTCAAATGCGCCAGGTGGTACTCCAATAGGACCTTCGCGTTCGATATGCTCTCGACGGTACCGACGAAGACGAAGGGCACTTGACCTTCTTCCCGGGGTATGGTGGGTTGCGGCTCGTTGTCCCCTTCGATTTTCACTCGCACCTGTCAACGTAAAGAAAAAAAATGGCCGCATAACAAAAATTCAGACGGTCGAGGGAGGCAAGCGATTACCACACCACTTTTGTCGACGATTTCCTGTATTATCCTGCCGTTCTTGCCTATAACTTTACCGACGAGCGCGCGGGGCACCTGCAGCGACTCCTCGCTGTACTCCAGCATCGATCTAGCCTTCTTCACAGCCTCATCACTCTAGAAAGGGTACATAATGTTTCGTGGAATTTAAATTGAAAGAAAAATATAAAAACTGTGAAAAGAAAACTCACCTCCCCGTATATTTTAAAGGTGCACGAATTCTCTTCTAATTCAATATTCGTAATACCATCCACTTTACGCGCCTGTTGTATGTTGGCGCCGTGCGCCCCTATCGCCAATCCCATAAGGTCTTCGCGCACGTTGAACTCATCAGAGAATCTGTAACGTTCGACAAGAAGAGATCTACGTTATTTTTTGGGGAGTTCCCATGTTGAAAGGTTCTTATACGAAATATAGACCTGGCTCATCTAATATAAGCAAAATAGAACGAAGAGAAATACTACCGACTACATAAGCATTAAAAATTCAAATAAGGCATCATCAACAAGTTGCATTTATGTCAACGAGACAGAACTACCGACTACACATGCGCTAAAAACTTTAAATAAATGGATATGGATACGGATGTGTTTCGTTTATTTAAAAGTTTGGTTTTGCAGAATGGTCAACACTTCTTAATATTATATAGTTTTGCCTCTATAGAGATTAGAAAAAAATTTACCAGGATCAACTAATCGATCCTAAAAATAAATAAAACAACAAAAGCCAGCCAGCAAGAGCCAGGAGAAGAAAGATTCACTCTCTACTATAAATACTAATAATGTATAAATATTTCGTCTGATATCCAATTGATAATAACAAAATAACAATAATAGTAATATATAGCATGCTAAGTGCAGGTCCGTGTTCTCACCTGAAGCCAACACGGCCCGCCTCAAAATTAGAGACACGATGATACACAGGCTTATATCTGCTGAAAGAGAGAAAGAGAAAAATGCATCAGCTGTGTAATTTCTTTTCTTTATAGAAACAGACAGAATACAAAAAAAAGTACAAATCAGATCCACTTTTTTTTGACGTATCAATTTGAGACTCTTCCTGGCTAAATTGAATTTGATAATGAACTTTAAGACCTCCTTTACGTTATAATTAATTGGCAAAATCATATACTATTATCACTGACCATTCGTTCATAGGAATTTTATCAATAATATGTATATTTGAAATTTGTTATCTTATCTTTAATATTAAAAACAATAATATATGAAAAGGAGAAGCAATTAGGGTGGATAACGGACATGGATAAACCAGGATGAAGTTAAGAAAACATAAAAGTGAAGCTTTAGTACGGCATAAGCTTGTATTAATTATTATATAAATTAGAAAAGTTTCTATAGAAGAAAAATACAAGATGCTAAATACTAAACATGTCTAGTGAATTCAATTTCAAATCATACAATCATCTAGGGGAATCCCCTAGAAAACAAACACGTTTTGCATCTTTTCCTTTATAGAAACTCAACAAAAATAAATTAAAAAAAATTAATTAATGAAAATGGAACAATCACAATAAGATAGACAAAATTATATTTTCTTGTTTGCAATATTATTTTAATACATAATTAATAAAGTTAAAACTAAAACTATCTTTTTGCGACCGTTCCTCGAGATATAACCTCAAAAATTGGCCAGCCAAATTCTTATACCATACAAACAAATGGAATCGAAACAAAAAAATATAAAAAAAAAAAAGCAGAGACATACCCTCCGACAGTGGCCAACTTCGTGTTCTCCAGTTGCCTTTGGGCCTCCTCCGTTCGCTTCAACAGAAGCACCTTCTGCTGTAGATTGCGGAAGTGCATCTCTTGAAGCATGGACGCCCTCTTGCGACTGGTCTCGCAACGTGAGATCACCACCAGGACGCCTCGCTCGGGGATGTACCGGATGACGCCGGCGCCTATCGCCTTTTGAAATTCCTTGTGCGCCGATTCGACCTTGGCACTGCGAAAAAAAGAGATTGGTGAATAATTAAATAAAATAAATAATTAAAAATAACGACGATTAATGCTCGCGAGGGAAGCACCTGGACAGTCATTCGACGATTTAAAATGAAACTAAGCACATTTGTATTGCCTAATGAGTGTGTCGTGAGTCACCCCCTCTATTCAATCTTCATTTATTCACCTTTTTTGCGTGTTTTGTGATTTTATAGGTGGTTTAGGATGTAGTTTGATAGACGTATAAAAGGCGAATTCTATGATTCTTCACAACAGCGCTGTAAATAGCGAAAGATTAAAAAATTAATCCTTGGAGGTGTGTGAGGTTTAGTACAAATCAAAAGCGAATATTTGCACAATGAATGCGAAAAATGTGTCCAGTTTCATTCAAAATCGGTGTTACTGCTTGATTTCAATCTTTTAATATTCTAATTTGAGTTTTAATTTATTTCCTATTATAATACTTCAGTAAAAACGTATCTTCACCGCCAAATTGGCGTGTTATGGAGAGAATGGAAGGAATAAGATCGAAACAGTATTAATTATTCGCAAATGTATGAAAAATCATGCAACGTAAAACAAACATTACAAAATTAATTTTCCCGCAAAATGATCAAATACATTTTTTTTTTCTTACTGCGTCCATAGTAATTGTAAACGCGGATAATTAAAATGCAAGTAATTTTGTCTATGAACATTTTAACGTATATTTTATGCTTACCACTTTAAGAAAATAAAAAAAGTAGAGTAATGAAGAGTTTCTAATTGAAAGAAATACTTCCGGTGAGAATAGAGAAGGGTTTAGAGCTGAATAAGGTATAACACATAACATCTTTGTCGTATCAATACGAACAGCACTGCCCCTGAGTGGGCGCTAAATCTAATTTGTCTTAAAGAAAAATTGAAGCTTCAAATAATGGGGAGGGGACGCCATATAACAATAATTCGGCGATGAAAAAATAACAGAAGCGATATCGATGGAATTTAGATTTTAAATTCATGTCTCGACAGTGCCCTCATCTGAGTGAGAAGAAACGCGACTTGCCAATTTCATATCTGTAATCGTGGTTTTATCACCTCTTTTTATTAACCCTAATGATAGTAGTAAAACCAGTGCTGAAGAATCAGATTTAAACAATACAGTAGGGAATCGAAACAAGCCATTAAACAATTTCACATCTAGAGTTGAGTGGATGTATTTCAAAATGACATTTAACTTGATTGTACTTTTTTTTCTATAGAAATGAAAAGAAAATGACACAGGTATAATTTTAATACAGTCTAATTGTGTTTCTTGAAGAAATTCTGTAGGTGGTAAAAGGAAGCATTCAGATGTTTATTTTTTATTACTTTATGGCAAATTTTATTTGAATTCATTAAATTTTTTGTACAAAAAAATTGAAAGCGGCTGTTCTTCGCCTTTACATCCAATAATTTGTCTTCAAAAACACAAACCGGAAGAATGGAGAATTAAAAAAATTTAAAAAAAAACGCAGTAACAAGGTAAAATCAGTACGAAAATTGAACTAGAAGGGAGTTAAGTTGACATGAGCGTCGAACAACAAAATCCCTAGCTGCTATTTCACAATGGTTGCTCATGAAGAGTATTTGATTAATTGTGGTTGCTTAAGATGCTCTTCAGTATTTAATTATGTGCTTCAAGTATACTGAAGATAGCTTTAGCGTTCCCTAGATAAAGATATGGTGCAAGAACCTCTTAAAATAAATTTAGATATACATAATATCAAACGTTCAAATAAATTCACAATGGGAGCCAATTTACAAACAAAATACTACTAATTTGTTCTAATTTCTTAAAAGTTAGTAACTTTTATAAGGTAGAATAGCCAATCAGCGCCATTTAGGTTGCCTATCGATCACGTGATTTTTGAGGTTAAATAATTTGTATATTTATATTATAAAAAATTATTGTTTTGCTCATCCACAAACTTTATATAATTCTCAATAGAAAGAAAAAATTTACCCAAAATCTCTTGTCTGAATATCTTAGAACTAATTAGGCGTAACAAAAAGATATATTAGGCCCCTTTCTAATGGACTTAATATATATTAATATTGTATAGGATGATGTATAATCTATACTTTGGATATTTGTGAAAAATTAGAAACAAATTATATGTAATATAGTATATATTAAATTTGTGACACTCAAACTATAATTTTCTTTTGTACTTCCCAAATTTGCGCTACAATATTATGTAACAATAAACATATAATAAATAATTAAGCAAACAAACATGACAAAGCAAAAAAAAAAATCAGAGACTTACTATTCTCGTACATCTTCAGGAACTTCAATTTCGAACTTATGAAACATTGACCTATCTAATGGCGGGTTACTGTTTTTATGGCGAATACGATCGCTACTGACGATTTCGTTATAGGAATTATCCCAACCGGTATATTCTAACACGTAAAAATCGCCCTTCATCATCTGAAAAACAAAGGTGAATTCGAAGAAACATCACAAATCGGTACCCACCTTAATCCGACATTTCCACCAGCCGTTTGCCTCTTGATTGTTAGACCTAGAATACACTTCGACCTCTTGATTCTCGACGAATTCCGCCTTGGGATCGACTTTCTGTGGGAATCGCAGCCTCGAATAGGGGAAATTTGAATCTGGTTGCCACCTAAAAATTGTTTCAATCATTAGCAATTCAAAAAAATGTCATGTGTGGAGAGAAAATAAGACTTACTCATCTTCGAAATGGATTAATACTTCCTCCTCGAATACGTCTAACACGTACCCCTGCAAGGAGAGAGTTTGAGTGAGGGAAAATCGCGTATTCCAGGGACAAAAAATAATAATTTTCGTATCATCGCCTAACCTATCCCATCATTCATCGGTCCGATAAATTAATATTCGACTATAAATAACCGTTAACCGAGTGAAATTTCTAATTCTAGCACTTTCACGCGTGTATTTTAAGACACATGGAACATCACGCCCTGTCAAAACGATGGTCATGGCGTCTAGGAAAGAACCGCGTTTGATTCGGCCACAATTTCCGTAAATACGTGGAAAGTATGACTAGTGCCCTAATAAACGGGACGCCCCGAGTCGAACCCCCGTCCACTACGCGTATCTACGTCGGCAAATTGACAAATAAATCTATACTTCAGTTGCTACAAACCTTATAAAGAGCACCGTTTTCACCGCTTACTTCCACTACCAAGTCCTCCATGTTGCTTTGGTACTTGGGTGAGGAAACGGCCTTTAGTTGGGAACGAATCGTGCTGCCGCTCTGCCTCTGTTGGACAATTCGTTAAGGTATTCAGAAATGATGGGTGCGTTCAGCTGGAACCTGTAGAAATTTAATTCCCCGGGCACCAACGATAAATATCGTAACTGATAAGATAATAAAGAAAATTTTCTTGGAAAATTATCTAAAAAGCCAATTTGCAATTCAAAATATAAACTACCAAATTCTGAAATGACATTTAAATTTGACATATGTCACATTTTCCGCAAAGTAAAACTACCTACTACAAAACGCTGTTTTAATTACAATGATAATCGTGCATGATGAACTTTTCCTTTTAAATAAAACAAATCATATAAATATCATTAATTAATATTCTTGTTAACAGAAGAAAAATATAAATAATATTTTTTTTGCAATAGTCAAATAATGCATTATTTGACTACAATACAATATCGTAGTATAAATAAATAAAAATTAAAGTACACGAATTTGCATTTAGCGAAAGCGCGCTTTTCATGCAATTGAACTTGACTGAACGCAAGAGCCGCTCCCCCCCTAGCGCGGTGATTGGTCGCCGCAAAAAATGGCAAATTCAACGAACGCACTTTGACAGCGATGGCATTGGAAAGGAATTTCCTTTTCTCAAACGAATTACCGCCTTTATTTCACAACCCACATCGCGTAAATTGAATCCGTCCGCGGATAGAGTGAAAATCGTGACGATGTCACACAGCAGCGACTCTGAGGAATTTTACGACGCGGAAGACAATACCCCCATACACGGATCGAGGTAGATTTTAAAGATTAAAGCGCGAACGCCTTTACATTCTAACGTGTTGCACTCACCTTTACCTGAATCTTCATAAAAATTGTTGTTTTCTTAAATTAACTATACAGGAGTTGTTTGTTTTCGTATTTGATTTAAATCAACAATTGAAAAAACATTTGACAGTTCTTAGGTGATTTGCGTCAAGGCCTTGCTGATGACGGATTTTACAGCTGTAATTTATGATTTTGAGAACCTTTATGAGCTAATATATTTCGACGAAAGGGAATATCAACCGTTTCTACCGTGTTTTAAATAAATTGTTAGGATTGTATTTGTCGAACTATGCTTTAACTTTAATTTCACAGGAAGCAACGTAAATCTTCCAAGGAGAAAACACCTTCAGATATTAGTGATGTAAAGTCTAATAAGGATGAAACCAGTGATGATACTAAACGAAATGATGACAACGTGTTTGTAAGATCTAACGAAAAAGAAACGTCTGTTTCTTCAAGTTAGTATATCTATTACAGGTGGATACAACGCAATTAATAATAGGTGGTAGGAAGAAATTCAAAGAGATCAGACAGAAGTTGCAAACGGATGCGGACGATGAATTTGCAGGCATAAATATAACCCCTCCAAACAGCCATGCGTCTTCCGTCGATGGTGTGTACGCAAATAGAACTTCCCATCCGTTCCGTGTCATAGAACATGATACGGTGAGTTTGCAAAGTTATAATTCCCTTGTACGAGCTGGACGTATTGCTAATTTACCTGAGGGTAAGTTTTTGTATTTTTTAGGACCGGCATTTCAATCTCCTAATAAGGGCATCTAATAACAATTTAGCTAATATATATAGGAGAAATGTAAGGTTATTTTAGTTATTCAGCTAATAACTTTTATACTTTTATTTTGAGATTGAAATAGTGGCCTTCAATGTAATTTTATAATCTAAGTTGGTATGCATATGCTCCCACCTCTGTACATTTTACTTTAACTAAAATATGAAGTGATCTGTAATAATTGCAAATATGAAAACTTATTTTGTTTCTTGCTGATTTTTGTTGCTATTCTATAGTAGATCTACTGTCCAATTTGTCGTAAGGGTTGTGCATTGAAATACATCTACAAGTTACTAATGTTTCTCTGTTCAATTTAATTAAAAATGTTAATTTTGCTGCATAACGCTTTGTAAGACCATTCTAAAAGGTTTTGTAAAACAGAACGTATTGAAAGTTTTCAAAACTTCTTGAAAAATATGTAAATATGTTTTATTTTAAATTAATTCATTTTATATTCCATTTAATGAAATTTTGAGCAAGCGGCAGCACATGAAACGACCTTACACACTTGGATTTACATCTATTAGTTAGTTTTAGATCATTTAACAATGATTTTAGGTGCGACGAGCACAATTGAAAGTCGACACGCTTCTATATCGGCTTTATCGAATAGTTCGCACGATTCTTCCACTACCAGCTCCAAGAATACATCTCAATATCCGAGCACCGTAACATTATCTACTGTGACGTTGGAAGGCTGTGCACCGAACAGCCCGAAGTGTCTTCCCCTACAAGAACCTGATGTGATCGCAAGCACAAAAGCAAACTCGTTAAAAAAGAGTCCTCCAACCGAGAAAGAAACTGTAATCAAGAATATACCTGTAGCCCCACCCAGAAAGAAGAAGAAATTACGCAGAAACGGTTCAAGTCACTCCTTAACAGTGAGTAGTTTTATTAATTTTAATTTTGTTTATAGTCGATTGCAGGGTTGGGCATTTTTTGAATAAAAAATTATCTGTCTATTTTTATTTATCATCATTTATTGGTACATTTATACAATACACTACATATAAATTTGGCAACGATAATAAATAAGTTGTCTTCTGTTCAAGATTTTATTCAAATAAATGTTTGCCTTCTCTTAATTCATTTATATGTTCTTTTTTTAACAGAAAATGAATTATTTCAGCACTTATCACTTTACGAACGTGTTGTTCGGAAATATTCTGACAAATTCGCTTCCGTTCCGAATAAATTGAACGCGCTTTCTCTCGCAGTGAGATTTTTATTTATCTTTTAATTTTAGCAGGGTATTTTTCATCGTTAGGGTGCCAGCGTTTGTCTTTGTACATATTTGGGAGCTTTGTAAAATATCCATCTTTGTAGTTCTACGTAAAGCTTCATGATGCTTCAAAACTAAATTAGTCAGTTTCTAACCTCCTAAACGGATGATTATTTTTCTGGACAGCCTTCGTTATCGACAGATTCTTTCTCCGGCAAAACCATCTCCAGTCCAACGAGTACAATCGAATCTCTGACGAGGGAATTCCAAAATGCCCTCGATCAGATTCCGAAATCGCAACCTCCAGAATCGATTAAATCTCCAGAAATACACAGAGCCAAATCGAATTCGATGCGTTCCGGACATTCCCTCGACATCACTCAAATTTCCAATGGCAGCTTCGTGGTGAAACCGCAAGACAACGCAAAGACAAAAGCCGATACCGCCGGGCACGATAGCAATGAAGATGAGGAAATTTTAACGAGTGAGCATTTAGATAACGCTACACCCTCGAGTAAAAGCACCAGGGGATCGTGGACTTGGAGTTTGGGTCCTCATCGGTGAGTCAAATTTAAAATCTCTGTTATGATCATTTATTGGATTTACTGTAGCAATTCTCACTATATGGATAAGAGGGGTTCGAGAGAGCGCAGGAAATCAGCCGGGGACGAAAACATCAAATCGAATATTAAACAGATGCAATTCGTTCGTACCCGAACAGATTCCGGCAAGCAATTAACAGATTTGGAGATACTAGAACAAGTTACCGTTTTAAATTTGGACACGGGTGAAAGAATTCCATTAAGCGTAGCTGAAGATAAGCTACCGCAATGTATAAATCCCCTATCGTTGCATATAATGCGCCTAACATCGGAATACGTGAGCAGTTCAAGCATGGAAAAGGACAAGGAGTCGGACGAAGAGAGCGTCTGCAGTAAAAAAGCTGAAATACCACATTTAGATGGCGCCGACAGTGATGTAGGCAAAGTGCGGAAGCGAACGGCGAAATTGAAACGATTTTTAGGCTCTACCGTTAAGAAAACCGTCGACAAAGCCAAAAGTATTGCCCAAGAAGTTTCGCATGCCCGTCATAAAGAAGATGTAGTTTATTTAGTGGATGACGTACACCAAGGGGAGCAGAATGTTAAATTAAAGGTACTGTTGGCTAAGTTTTCGTTAAAATTGCGTCGAAAATACTTAATTTTAGGCCTCAAATTCGCATAAAGGGCCTTATGAGTTCGAGAAAATCCAACATGTGCAAGAATTCAACGAACACGGAGGTCCGATTTGGTGTATGAAATTCTCCAGTTGCGGCAGATTATTAGCCACAGCCGGGCAGGATAAAGTTTTACGTATTTGGATTATAAAAAACGCTTTTACTTTCTTCCAGGTAAGTTTTAACAGAAATTAATCCTGTTTTTCATTTATTAAAGCGATTTTTACTATTATTATTTGTCTTGATAAACTTGTAAATTTTCGTGCCGATATTTAGTATAAAATTTTGAGTTAGCGGTATGCAACAAACATTTTCCATACCGTTTTGTAGCTAATTTTTCACGTAATTCACTAGTGAAAGTTTTATTCTATTTGCGTTTGAATGATTATCGTATTTAATCATTGTAAGTATGCACTTTTTATCATACAAACCTTTACTTTTTTTTCTATCTATGTTTTGTACCTTGTCCGGCGCTGAAGTTTTTGGTGCCGTCAAGGATTTACAGTCCCTACCTGATTTATACTCCTTTTTTTTTAACACCTTTTCTTTCCGTGGTCTTACGTGTTTGTCTACACTTGTTGGTCACCTTGAAAGACCCCTACGTTACGAAGAGTGTGTCCCCGTCCTTCTCCTAGTGTGGTTTGCTAGATTCATTATGGTTTCTATCGGATGCTCATGTGCGCGTTATAACAAATCTGCTGAGGTACAGAAAGTAATTGATTGCTGTGTGTTTAAAAAGAACTATCTCTATTCCTGTGTAGAATGGACTCAATAGTCCATTTGCGAACACATCACGATAACCTTTAAGTTTTAAATAATTTTAACCTGTTTTGTAGTGTTTTGTAATTTTGTTGTGCGTCGTCTATATGTTATAGTAATTTGAAAATTCTTAATATTAATGTATACCTATACAAATTTATTTGACGTAGCACCTAGTTCCTTTTAGACGTACTGTGTGTCCAGAAGATGGCAATAAGCCGAAACCGGTAGACACAGGATTTTTTATAAATAAATGATTGGACAGAACATTTAATTATTATACCAAATTAATAGATGTTTGTACTTTAAGAAATTCAATACTTATCCATCACAAGGATATAGTCACAAGATTCTGCTTGAAATGTTGAATGTTGACATTTCGGATCTACGTAAAAGACAATGTGAAATAAAATTTAATCGCAAATTGACTTTATTGTGCCTAGAGCGGCAATCAGGCAGACCAACACATTTTTCTGTCCCACCTCAAGATCAAATATTGCATTAAAGTGATCTATACATAGAATTTGTAAAAACTTTACTAATTGTATTAATAACGATCACATCAATGCACTAGCTCATTATAATATTTGTAACTATTTTGTTAAGTATTTCTCTTTTATTTTTAATTTAATTTCAGCGTGATAATTTATATTATTTAGTTTTGTTTATATATAATTGGATATGTAAAGTACCTGTTGGACAATCATTAAATATCATTTTAGGATATGAGGACGAAATATAACGCGGAAAAAGTATCTCCGACACCTTCGCAAGAATCCCTAGTCAGCCATAACTCAACGGAAAGTTCTAATCTAGCAGCGTTCGAGAATATTTCTTCCGAAGAAGCCAGCAAGTACATTTTCATGCCGAAACCGTTCTGCACCTACTCAGGACACACGTCGGATCTGTTAGACGTGTCTTGGTCGAAGAATTATTTCATTCTATCATCGTCGATGGATAAAACAGTGAGGTTGTGGCATATCTCCCGGAAGGAGTGCTTATGCTGCTTTCAACACATTGACTTCGTGACCGCCATCGTTTTCCATCCGAGAGACGATAGATATTTCCTCAGCGGATCCCTCGACGGCAAAATCAGATTGTGGAACATTCCCGATAAAAAGGTCGCCGTTTGGAACGAACTCGAAGGCACCACAAAATTAATAACCGCCGCTAATTTCTGCCAGAACGGCAAATTCGCCGTGGTCGGATCCTACGACGGCCGTTGCATCTTCTACAACACCGACCAATTGAAATACCACACTCAGATTCACGTGAGATCCAGTAGAGGGCGCAATTCGACGGGCAGGAAGATCAGCGGGATCGAACCGATGCCCGGGGAGGATAAGATCTTGGTCACCTCGAACGATAGCCGCATCAGATTGTACGATCTGCGAGATCTGAATCTTTCGTGTAAATATAAAGGGTACGTCAATACGAGCAGCCAGATAAAGGCCAGTTTTAGTCACGACGGGAAATACGTTGTTAGTGGGTCGGAGAATCGCGATATATACATTTGGAAAACGAATCACGATTACTCGAAATTCTCGTCGGTTCGCAGAGATAGGAATGATTTCTGGGAGGCGATCAAGGCTCATAATGCCGTAGTGACTTGCGCTATATTCGCTCCGAATCCTGATAGTATCATAAAAATGTATGACGAGCAAGATAAACAGTTAAATAGAGATCATACTAAGGAACCGAACGAGAGAGTAAGTGTTTTCATCATTTTTAATAATCATTTTCATGTGATGTAAACTCATTTATTTTTTTTCTTAGGAGAATGACCCAATGGTTGAACAACGTACTAAAGGCTGTGGTGGTTACGTTCTGATATCAGCAGATTTCAACGGTTGCATTAAGATATTTATAAATAAGATGAAACCGAAACATAGTTCTTTACCGGCTTCTGCTTTAGCTTAATTTTTTTTTTTTTTTACATATATTATGATATTTCTTATAATAGAATGCAGAAATTATATGATGCAAGTAAAACTACTTCATTTCTCGTGTATGTATATTGTGTAAAAATTGTTTTTTGTTGTTTGTTTATATTATTTTAGGGAAAGACCATTTTTTTAAAAAGCGATTAATTTTTATTATAATCATTTGCCTTTACTGCAATTATTGTGATTTTATTATTATTACGATTAGGACGTACTCCGGTTGTTACTAATTCAAACGCAATTTGTTTTATTATTTTATACCTCACAGTGATTTTCGATTTGTATAACTTGTACAAACTGATTGTAGGTAAAGAAGTATGTTTAAAAAATAGATAAATAAAGTATTCCATGCATATTTTATTTTCAATTGTATTTCTTTTTAGAATACCTATATGTATATATTTATTATTCCGGAACTATACTAATTAAAAAAAAATTAAACTTATTCAATTTAATATTTATTAAATTATTCATACATATATCTGCACAAATACCAGTATAATCTAAGGTTTTTCCATTATTAAACCGTTAATTAAATTAAATTGGTTTATTTACACATATACGACAATTTAAAAATTAAATACGGTTGCAAGAAACGCTTAACCCTTGTTTATATATTACTAATAGTTGGGCAATTATTCTCCATTCACATTAAGAATGCAGTAGATAGCGCTGCGATCGGCGCCCAAATAACACTGAAGAATGAAAAATTAGCGGCAAATTCAAATTGTAAATTGTCAGTGTCATAAGCGAAAAAGTTTGGTTATGAAAATTTTGTAATAATAGGAAAGGATAACATGAAATCACTACGCTTTTAGTAGTTTATTTAGAATGTTATAGTCATAATATAAGGTGATAAAATAATACAAATAAAGTAACAGTGAATACATTTCGGGAATCTTACAGGGGTAGTTAACGATAGCCAAAAAACTTGTCCAATCTCGGTGAAACTATGTTTATTCTATTCCATATGCGACGTTTCGACAATTGCAATTCGTCTTTATTAAGCTATAAAGTATAATATATTAATTTATAAAACACAATAGAGGATAAAAATCAAATTACGATTAAAATAAATTAACATGTGACCATGTAGTATAGTAAGAATAAAAATTAATACACATAATGTTAGGATAATAATTTAAAATGAATTTTCTATGGACAAATCAGTCAAGATACTAAAACATGTTAAATGTTAGTTGTCAAGTAATATGCCTACACTAAATACAACGTAGAAACAAATGTACTTCTTAAAAATTGTACAACAGCATATGCGTAAATATAATGTAAGTTTAATTGCGTTTCTGGAAACTTCAATTTCAATATATACTAGTTAGAACAAAATGCACGTTTCAATTATTATTCAGAATCAGATTCTAATGAGAGATCTGATGATGATGATGATGAGGTATTTGCTGTTGTGATGAATTCTTCGATCATATCTTCAACAACATTGTCGAGTTGATACATCTTATTTTCTTCTTCAATAACATGTTTGATGCAATTCCTCCATGCACTACTATCTACAATGTTAAGCCCCTCAATAAGTAAGGTTTTCACCTCAGGTAATTTAAAAGTTTTGTTGTTAGCTGCGACATGATGCTTTACTTGAGCCCAAATAAGCTCAATGGGGTTCAGATTGCAGTGATAAGGAGGCAATCTTAAAATTGTATTGTTACGGGTACCGTTGGATCATTGACAGATGGCGTGCGACACCAAGGTAAAATCTCATTTATACAGTGCGCCATCTATCAATGAGTACGTTAACATAGTCTGGCAACTGCCGTGGTTACTAATATCGATAGTAAGAAATACCGCTTAAAACATGATGTAAACTTCTATAACATTGAATGTTTGGTCGAGCAACCGTAAGATATTTTGACGATACTACATATGCAGATTAAACATGGAAATTAATTTTGATTGTTCATTCTTTCCCATAATTACATTTAGTTCTGAAATATTTGCATGCTGTTGCTTAATGTTACAGTATTTAGTTACCTATAAGTGAGACAAAATGTACCGACATGTCGTAAAAACCTGCTTTCCTAAAAAGAATAATAAAAAACATTAAGGATGCCAAAATAGTCTCAATGCCAAGATACGAAGGCACATTTTTACGTAGAATTCAAATACTGTTACAAAACCTTATGTGTTTCGAGATTCTTATGCAAACTTTTTTATTTTAAATACATACTGTGGATTGCTTTAACTGAATTACAAAAAGCACAAATTTTAGATAAACATGTTGAATTCATTTCCAGAAATAAAAATTTCATTAGTATAATTCCTGTTTCACAAATTTCCTTAAATGTGCAAATAAACGGTCGCAACTGCCGAAATTATAAATCGAGATTAATTACGCTACTGCTCTTTTCGCACAGATTTGGGGTTACTAATATCACAGTACTACTGTTTCAAACGTAATGTAAACCGTTTCTACTTACCAACTGCCGATTATCAACAGTGCAGGCAACATGAAAATATAGCAGACGAACTATGAACAGAACCTTTCTGTGAACTGTCATGTCATTTGTATTCTTATTGTATTATAGGTTAGGAAAGCGGTAAAGAACTTTCACAATTTATTTTACATGTGCTTTACATAATGGACTTTACTATGCGAGTAAATCTATTATCAATGATTAGTGATTTCTGGAAAGTATAATTCGAAATAAGTACTTGGCAAATAATACATATTAATCAAATTATAGAAACTAGTAATAAACTGTTGGAACATTTGATTTTGACTACCCCTGAACAAGAAAACTTAAACATTGGTTTGGTGTTGTCTTACAATCAGCGAACGAGAACAATTTGTGCTAAGCAAAGAAGTAGTGATTGGTGGGATGAAATAGTCTAAAATTATTTCACTGAAGAAGATTGGATTGTAGCATTTAAAATGAGAAAAAAATACATTTTTATGGTTAGGTGAAAAACTTAAAAATAAATTGCTTCCATCACCCCAAATTTTGAAAGTTCGTGAACCATTAATTGATTTTCCAAATTACCGACAACAAACAACCATCACCACAAAATATATATAACATAACCGTAACATAACCTATCTTCTTGAGCGTTCCGATATTACAAATATAGTCCAGTATGAAGTCAGTCACTTTCGTTTACTAATGTAACATGTTGGGGCCAATATGTAACAAACATCAAATGAATTTCGATGTAAACGACTACTTATAATCCCGATCACTAACGACGATAGTAATTAATCCTACTTAAACATATGATGCAAACCTACTCAATGACGCAACGGTACCTGCCCTTATTGCTTAACTATTAATTATTATTAATGTATAAACAAGGCTTTAACACATTACCACAAAAATATGTTCTTGTTTTAGAAAATAAATATATATTTAAATTCAAATTATTCCGGCTATAAGTTAAGTAGTTGAAATTCCTACCACGCGGCGCAAATGTCTCTGGCGTTTTAAATTTTATTATGATTAATTATTTTTTGGGATGGTTTTGACAATAGAACTGCTTTTTTGACTTTAGTTTCAGCACATTTTTCACAATATTATTTCACTTTCCAGATTCACTACTGTGGTTTAGGCGGGAAACACAAAAATTCAAATTTCGCGTTTTAAATTATTGCAACGTCACGGAATGCAAGACTTGTTCTTCGTGTATTTGCTGTTTATCTCGTTCAAGGTAAGAAGCAGATAGGTCCTACAATCCACACACAGGTTTACGTAATTAACGTTCTTTCGATACCGACAGAAATGGAGTAAACAGTGCAGCATGGTTTTATTTACTAAAATTAATAATGATTATGATAAATATTTTATAAAAATTCATGGAGTTTCTTATAATAAAACATTAAAAATGTTGTAATTGTTACAATTAACACAAAATTTTGTTTATATTGAAACCCCGTTTATCAAAAATAATGGCGATAAATACGACCATAATTTTAATTAGTAGCATTTTACGTACAAAGTTGGTACGGTCCAATTTTATGGGAATAAATCTAATCTTAAATCTCTATAATTAATAAATAATAATTCTGTTTTACTCTATTTAATATTGTTCATAATGTGAAACCGACTTTAAGATGCAAACATACATGCAGTGTTGTCATATCAGTCTCGTAGGAAGCATGCTTAAGAAAAAATAAAATCGATAGGGTATTCTAAATAATGAATGAAAAATAACGATTGTAGTTCATGAAACACGCTTGTTAAAATATCAAATTGGCATTCTATATACAATGAATAATTCAACTCGGAACGTCTTGACGTCCCAGTACAACGGAAAAATGATTTTAGCACATTTTAGAACACTTTACACCCTTTCACCTCCAGGATTATGCGATCATGTTACGATTTCATACGTCGATGAAACCTACTGACATTTTCTTCATCTAATTAGGTGTACAACGCGCCGGCACGCTCACAACAGGCTGCTGTATAATATATTACACTCTATAATTAACACCGGTTGAACTAAAATGTAACGCACTAACCCAAAACCCAAATTATAAACCGGTAAAAGCAATTGCTGTTAAATCAGTTTTAAAACAAATCCGGTAGTCAATACGCGATTCTAAGCGTCGTTGTTTACGTGTTTGGAAATGGAAAGTAATTATCACACATCCTAAAATACATAATACTAACGGTTTTTGTGACATTTTCATATGCAGCGTGTTTTAGAAAAGGATGGTAGAATATATGGGAGGGACAGATTTGTACGTTTTTTGTTTGATCTGGTGTAGCGCTTTTATTCATAGTTTTATTTTCAATAGAAACAGGTTAGAAAGAACGTACATCGTATCTGATGTGTAGATCACGCATGATTTCCATAAATTTGTGCTGGTAAAGTTTATAGATAGGTAAGGAAAAGAAAACTTTGTGCAGGAGTATTCCGTACTGGGATTGTTCTAATATTTCTGTTTTTATCTTTATACCTACATACGTATGTTCAGTTGTTGCGATTATGCGGTTAGCTAGTAGATAGTAAACAGTGTTCACCACGTGTTGTTGTGTGCGTTATGTTATGTTTTATTTTGTAATACACGATTGTGAACTGAAGGTGTGAACTAAAAACTGAAAAAGAAACAAATATCGAAGAGGATTATTTGGAATATTACGTTTTTTTTTTTTGTACAATTTAAGGTAAGATATTTAGAATTATTTATTATTTAAAATAGGTATGTTCGGCAAAATTCAAATTTTGCGCAATAATTTTTAGTAAAACATCAAAAAAAAAAGGTACTGAAAAATAATTGCGAAAATTTTATATTTTACTTGATCAGTCACTGATGTAAGTGACTGATGAGTGTAGAACGTCAAAATACTATTTCAAACTGCATTCTTCTTGCATGTAAAAATGCACTGTATATTATATGACGACACAGAATAATTTAAATACCAAGAAAGTTAAATCGTTTTGCATTACTGTAAGAAATAAGTCGAATATATGTATGTTTAGGAAATCCATGGTTACTTAGTTTAACCACAACATTTTAGTGTTATCAACGAATAAATAAACTTCTACGAATCATAAACTCTAGAATACTTTAAATTATGTTAACTTCGTGAAGAGTAATTTTAGGGTGAATTTGTAAAAAAAATAAAATAAAAGGAACAGTTTGAGTGTGTTCAGCATGACTAATAAAATCTATTACCATGCAATGTCGATAATAGCATTTATCATTAAAATAATTTATCGTCGTTCAGGGTCATTATGAAAATTAGGAAAAAAAAAATTTGTAATGCTAATATGCATGATTTGATTGTGTAACTACGGGCGGTGTATTCCATTTAGATTACATAATCTTTTATACGGGAATATAAATTCGTATTCTTATTGGCACAAGTTTCGATAATAAACTTTTCATTTATATTTATATACAAACTGTTTATGTTTGAGTGTAATAAAAGAAAAAACAGATGAAAACCTTGTCAAAAATGAATTCAGCCAGTCGAGCACACCATACCATTTTATTAATTATTACCAATGCACACAGTGATGATATAACAATGAAAATAATACAAACGCTTTGTTGTATATTGTATATACCTCATGGCCGATAGGAACGAACAAAAGTTTTGTTAAATTGTAAATAGCGTTGACCTTTATATGAATGCACGTGATTATTTTGATTATCATAAATATGCATGCCGGATGGCTTTTATGTTTAAATCATGGACGTCTTTCGTATTATACATGATAACAATTCTGTAAACAGCTTCTGCTTATAGTGCTTTTATTATTTTTTCCTTTGTTTAAATTTAGAATTGGCATTATAAGATAATATAATGAAATGGTCAACTGTAGATATGCACCTACCTGTAGGTTTCTTTCGTCAACAATGAGTATAGGAATAATAAATAGGCGGTTTGTATATTATTAAAAGGTCTGGATTTGAATAAATAAATTCTTAAGTATTATGTGTATATGTATTAATATCACAAGAAATGAAAGTAAAAAAAAGATTTGCAATGATAATGCAGAAATACGTAATTAAAATCTAATGTCAATTAAAACCTCGCGATGTCAGTTTCATGTTTTTTTTTTCCCTTTAATTGAACGAAACTGTTAAATATAATTATGCATTGGGTAAATTTGCACATAATTGAAAGGATGTTCAATTAAAACTTTATACAGTAATTAAAATGAAACTCACTCTGAACAACTAACTCCATCCGAAGTTCATGGTCACTCCTTATAGATTTACCAAAACAGGGTATTAAATAAAATACACACGGTAATATTTTAGGACTATCTTTCATTTAAATTAAAAAAATATTTATTGCATAAAACAGGCAATTTTTAACACATCTAATTAAGGCGGGTAATTTGAATTCACCAATTGAAATTTTAAAAACTCTTAAGATTGCAACTATGACCTTGACTTTTCAAAGACAATTTTCCACATTTAGTTTCAAGATAGATTGTCGTAGGCTGATTCCAGATAAGTATTAAACATAATTGCGGCAAGTACAATCATTTCTAAATTTAGAAAATTCGATTCAATGTCACTTTCCTACAATTGGGCAATTTATAGTGGATTAAATAATAAAAAAAAATGTGGTTGCATTTGGAAATTATAGGATTACATATCTTCTGATAATTATATGTATTTGGATAATCATGATATGATGTGCATTTGTTTAAATTAATGTTCTATGATAACAATTAAAAAAAAATTTTTTTGATAATGACAGATATGTAATACAAGCTTAAAAATTGTTTGTATTAATATTATAGCTTTATAAGATTTACTGATGTCACCATATAAGTATTTTTACGGCTTACATAACGAAAAATATGTTTTTCTAATTTATTGTTACATTAAAGCTAATTAAAGCACACTCGACGGAGTACGTTTATGAATTATTATAACCGCACAAGTGCGTTAATGTTAAAATAGGTTTAAGGTGGTTTAAGTATATATTTTTTTAAAGCAACTAATTTCCTAGTGAAATGTCAATCACAATAATATAATGTCAAGTTTCAACTGTCGAAATTTGAATTTAGTGCTAATTGTGAAATGTCAGTATGACCAACCTACCTAATTCCCTAAATTACCACAATTATTATTTTTTGTTTAAAAAGGGTGATTAATGTAAAAATTGGAAAAAAAATACCAGAAGGAACTCGTTTCATAAGGTCTTTATAGACTCGTCATTTGAAAAACTGCTTTTATGAAACTACTTCTTTAATGTACTACAACTATTATTATTGTTTGTATATAATATTAAAAATTGTCTTGTGTAAGCTGTCAAAATTAGGTTTATCATCAAAAAAAGAAAATAATATCGTAACACTTACATTAACCGTTCTGTTTATACTGTATACTCAGATACCAAATCGAGGTTGGTGATGTAAAAGCACTAAATATGTGGCGCCAAATTTGAAACGTTAAAAGTTATTTACCACACTCTTGTATTTTTTTAAGAGATTGGATGACGTAGAAATCACTATTATTTCCTAGATTCTGAATTTAATGTTCAATTTTTATAATCATATTTTCTTCCCTTAGGCAAAATGGAGATCTTTGGCATTGAATTCGCTCCATTAAACATACCATTAAAGAGACGCATGCAAACACTAGCGGCGGCATCATGGTTCGTCACTATGATAGCCGGAGGTTTAGTAGGATTCCTATTCGCAATGTATTTGGTGCTATTTACACATTGGAGATGGATCACACTATTCTATTTAGTCTGGATCTGGACCATAGACAAAGATATCAGTAAAAAAGGCGGCAGGAGGTTGCAATGGGTCCGTGATTGGACCTGGTGGAAGTATCTCAAGTACTATTTTCCTCTAAATCTAGAACGAGTGCCTTGGGTCCAATTAGACCCCAAGAGAAACTACCTATTCTGCTGTTTCCCACACGGGATGCTGTCTACCGGCCCGTTTTCCGCTTTCGGCACCACGGTGGGCGGGTTCAACGACCTCTTCCCCTTCCACACGCCTTACGCGTTCACGCTTCGACAGCATTTTATCATGCCCTTCTTCAGGGAGCTTATTTTGGGCTTGGGTGGGTGTGACGTATCCGCGGAATCTATAAATTACATATTGGGCGAGCCTAGCGGTGGCAACGTCGCAATATTGATGGTAGGGGGCGCCGCTGAGGCGTTTCATTGCCGTCCTGGGAAGTACCGGTTGATAGTGAAGAGCAGGAAGGGTTTTATTCGTTTGGCGATGAAGAATGGTTCGCCGTTGGTTCCTGTGATATCATTCGGCGAAACAGATCTGTACAGTCAAGTTGCTAATCCCGAGGGATCGTTGCTGAGGAATATGCAGGAATATCTGAAGAAATGGATCGGATTGGCCCCTGCTATACCAATGGGAAGGGGTTTCTTCCAGTATAATTATGGAATTATACCGAATAGGAAACCTGTAACAACATTGGGTTGGTATTATTTAATTCCTAACAATTGCAACATAAAATATCTTAAATGCACAACAGTACATATTTTAAAGTCAGTATCATTAAATAAACACTCCAACGCAATCTATGTGTGCATTTGTATAACACTAGACATGCCTTATTTGACGTTTCAACATATTTATTCTAGATTACATAACTATCTTTCCTTATATGCCTCTTCAACGTTCACTTGGCGATATTTTCATGACTTTTATACTTGCAGTTGGTAGGCCCATCGAAGTCGAACAGAACTTAGAGCCGACACAGGAAGAGGTGGACAAACTGCACGCCAGATTCATAGAAGAACTCAGCGAATTGTTCGAAGAACAAAAACATCTATACGTACGCAATCATGAGAATATCAAGTTGGAAATCGAATGAGAGAGACTATTTCCATTTAACTAACTAAGTTGGTTTTGTTATTATTACGTGGCTATTATTTAGTATTTATTGTTATGTTAAAATCCGTACTGATGCAAATAATCTTCGCCAAATTTGTGATATTTACTACTATTTTGAAGGTGAATACTTTTTTCATCGCAATTAAGTGTAATACGTACGTGAAAGATATTTTTTATGGTGATTCGTTTGTGTTGTATTATTAATAACGGTGTTTTATTTACGTTTTATTAATATTATCTCTTTATGTGAACTTTCTAGATATTTACTTATTTTGTATGAACTTTTTATTTGCATTGCTTCCAGTGAATACATCATTATTGTTATATTAATAGGTGATTATTAAATAAAAGACGTTATTTTTGTTAATTCTGTGTTTTTTTTTATCAAATTAAAATTAATTACATAAAGTAGTGCCTAAGGTTAGGCAACTTATTATCCACATTGGTTAAAGAGGTTGCATATCTTACAGTTAGGATCAATCGGCAGCTTAGTAGGTTTCTGTTTTACCAACATATACACAGCGTTAATAATGCAAAATTGCTTTAAAAATTAAGGGTTGTTACAGTTATTACAATAAAGTGTGATTTATTTTGTAAGTAATGTTTAGACTACATTTAGAAAATTTACTTTGGTTATATTTAAGCGCGTAATTTAGATTAATTTTTTTTAAGATCTGAACGACAACACGATCTTTTCATATATTTTAAAAGTTTAATATACAGTAGGGATGATTGACTTGACCATTTCGTATCTTATAATAATAATCTATATATCTCGTCATCAGAAGAAGTTTTTTGCTTATTTTGGTCCCCTCAACCCAAATTTTAATATTTTCAATGTAATCCTGAAGCACGCTTTATACAACTGCCGTTTTACAGGTTAGGTTAAAACGGCGTTAGGTTTATAGATGTTCGAGTGATAGAATCTCTCTAATAATGCCTTTACATCGCCCGGGTGTATGATTCAAGTCTGAAAGCGACGGTTTCCCCTCGTGCTGTGACGCTGCGGATGTTCGCAACAATCGCGGGAGTTGTGAACTCGTACGGCCGAGATTAAATACGTTCGTTCGCGTGTCCCGTGACGTCTTCGCGACTACGCGAAGAGTAGCCCGTAGTGGGGTAGCGTCGCAACGCCGTCGTACGCGAGCGTCGGTCAGTGGACAGCAGCATGTGGTGGTTGCTGTTACTCGTGGCGCTGGCGACTGCCAAGCGCGGTCCGTCTACCCCGCAGCAGCAGCAACACGAGCCCGTCATCGAGGAGGTGACGGCCAAGCAATTGGAGCGTGTCCTGGCCGAGAAGGATTATGTCGCTGTGTTCTGGTGTAAGTACATGAACGGCGAGTGCTTTTAATTTTTCCTATAATAAAAAAAAAAAAAAATTAAGAACGATTCCAATACGAAGAACGGTTCTGGAGATTCTCCCTATCTGGGGTTCTAATGGGATACTATTTTGATTAGATTTTTTGTGTTTTTACCGAGCAACCGTGGAATACGCGTCGCTTAAAGTGTCGTCGCCGCAGATCTGGGGTCTAGTATTAGTGGAGAATGCCATATCCCAATTTGGCGCGTCGGATAGCACAGTGTGTGAGACCTGAGATCTCTCCTCGGCTGGCTCGTCAGTCGCACGGATTTTAGTCGGGTAGTAGCTACTTTTGACGTACGCTATACGCACTGGATGAACAAACGATTTGCTATCTTTAATTCTTGGAGGAGATCTGTGTACCTACGAGCAACACACGTGCAAAACGTAATTCTTTGAACGAATTCGGAAGTATATGAGAATTGTTTCGAAAAATAATTAGTTTAGGAAATATAAAATATGTGTTAATCATTTTTTTTTATTTCTGTGTTGCACGCAGTCTTAATAATTAAAAATTTTATTTTTGCTAAATCAGACGCCTAGACAGGTCACATTTTTTTTTCAAAAAATGAGTTACATACACTGCGTTGCCAGATAAGTGTCACAAGAATAATAACTTTTTTAGTATTGTTTTCTCAAAAATATTTATTCTTCCTGAAAGATTTTGCTTGTTCTAAAACCCACAATTAAGTAATACTATAGAGTTTGAAAATAAATGTCTTAACAATGGATGAAATAGAAGCGTTTTCTATTTTTTTAAGCGATTCACAATGTTGTGTTAACACACATTTGCCCTTTATAATGTTATGCTGATTCAAGCAATAAAAGAAACATTTACCAACATAACAAAATACAATTGTATACCTATGTTTTTAGTTATTCCGCCGCCTTGTATTACACATAACTCCACTTTTCTTCGAAATTCTTTAATAGCAGTTATGTAACATTTGAGGTGTTGTAGTGTTAATGGGCTTGTGTTATACGATTTTTTTAAACTTCTTCAGTATTGGGTAGAATGCCGCTATACACGTTTTGTTTGAGGTATTCCCAAAAGAAGAAATCCATAATGGTTAAGTCGGACGAATGAAGCGGCTATAAATTTGGTATCCAAAATGTTTTGTCAACCATTGTCTTGCAACATTTGTGAAATGAGCCGGACATCCATGCTTGTTGAAAATATAATTGTCTGTAGATGTTAAGAGGTAACCCTTCAAGTTCTTCTAAAAAGAAGTTATTTAGCATATCTAAATAGTTACGTCGATTGACAGTTGTTTCAAAAAGATATGGTCCAATAACACGTCTTACATTTATTTTAGAATATTGCCGATTACGATTAATAATAAAACTTGGATTATGTCACTCCAATAGCCAGAATTTTGAGACGATATATGTCCGCTTTTGTACTAAATGCACTCATCCGAGAATGCAATAGTGTTATAAACATTTTGATGACTAGCAATTCGTATCCTATCCACAAACACAAACAAAAGTCCAATCGCTTACAATCAGTATCATCGCCGGGTTTGAATGCACGGCAAACACGTAGTTTATAGGGTTTTGGATTTTGTCTGATTGAATCCATTCGGTGAATGACAACATCAAGATATTTAACATAAAATTTCACAAGTGTGTACCTCGCTGATACCATAAAATTTAGCCGGAAGTGTCAACAATAATATTACGATTGATACAACTAGATATTCACACAACATTATATAAACTAAGAAAAAAATCTGCTTAAAAAATTACAAAAAACTTCGTTTTTCACCCATTCGGTATTAAGACATTTATTTTCAAAGTCTAGAATTATTTGTGGGTTTTATTAGAACACGCAAAAACTTTTATGAAGAATAAAAATTTTTGAGAAATCAATACTAAAATAGCTATTTACATTAGAGAGTGCGGTAGGTATCATTTACAGCGCCATAACTCGATGAGTTAGAGCGCTGTAAATCACCGATATTTGTAATAAATTTTTTGATTGAGAAAATATTATATGTAAATATATAAATCGTAATGTGACAGTCGATATGTATTACTGCGTTTTGACAGTTCTACTTGTAATCAGCCAATATGTCGAAGTATAGTCAAAATGAAATGCCAACCTGTCGATATGATTGTGTTTCTTTGAAATATGATTCTTTAATTTAACACTGAAACAGATTGAATTAACCTACCGTTGCGTTGGTTGACAGTTTCTATGTTTACAGTTGACGAGGTCAAAAAAGTGTTTATATCTTGTGACACTTATGCAGCAACACACTGTATATGTTAAAAAGTGTGGAATGAAAAGCCCAATATATCCAGGAACAATTTAGCTACCAAATTCCGATAAGTACGTTGAGATTCGAGTTTGAAATATTAACTTAAATGCAAAAACAATTTTTTTACAAGTGACTGTTTTTAAATATCAGAGTTTTCAATACTAATTAATAGAATTGATTAAGAATAAATTACCTATTAATCTTTGTTTCGTTTTGGTGTAAAACCAGACATGTTCATCAATCAATTAGTTTTTTTTTTTCGAATCTCATGTGCATTGCAATTTTTCTGAATAATTTCTATTCCTTTCTAAAATAAGTATTGTGCAGAGTGGGTAGTCAAAGGATGTGACCACCACCTAACCATGAACGTCACAGAAAAAGTGTATTTTTTGTTTTACTGTTTACCGCGCTGCTTATTGTTTACGTTTTGTCATGTGAAATTTAACGTGTTCGAAAAAAATATATGACACGTCTCTTATTTCAAGGTTAAGTTATAAACACACTGTCAGATCAGTAATGTGACATATCTTGTACTACCAACTTAACAATGTTGCCACCTTAAAATTTGAGATCACCTGGTGGTCACATCCGGTTGCTCACATTGTAATAAACTTGAATGGTACAACAAATAGCTACTTAATACGTTCAAACGAATATTTTATGGTTTTTTTTTTACTCCATCTTGATTTTCCTTCCTGTGGACTTGTCGGGTTTTACATATAGGATCATAATCGTGGAATTGGTATTTTGGCAACACTGTGATGATAACTCCGGCTAAATTTCTAAGATAAAATTTACCAAATAACTAAATTAATGTTAGATTTACACTATTTGTCCGAAACAATGCAATTTCTGCGTCATGACGATTGATTGATTGAGTGCAGCAAAGAACAGATGATATTTTCCCTAACAAACTCAGTTAGCTTGTTGGTTTTGTCGTTCATAATGAGTAATTTGTATATTGACTCGAAAAAGTGTAAGCCTAAGCTGAGTCAGATAGTAAAAATAACGCCACCATTCAGGAACACACCTTTTTAATACGACTTTTGTTTTGAGGTTAGACCGAATAACCAAAACTGCATAAATCAAAATGAAAGTTTTTAAACATTTGTTGCATAGTGTGACGATGATGACGACAAAGATTTGGTTGTAGATGTATTTATCGTGAGGAAAACAGTTCAATACATATTTATTCGAATCACAGATTCCTAAACGTATTAACTTTGCAAGAAAAAGAAAAAGAAAAGAAAAGTAGCAATGGCAACACTGACAACCCATCAACATAAGTTATTAAAAATTAATTGCGGGAATTTTTAATCTTGCTTACATCTTGCTGCAATTTTGTTTTCTAAAAAAAAGTAATTTTATGTCAAGGTCCAACTATTTTTAGAGATTTATTATAGACAACTGTTCTTTATAAATTCGTAGAGAACGCATCATAGTGACATTGATTTAGCGCCCTCTGTTATTAGTATCTTCCACTAACTTCTAGAAATTTGAAGATCCTTGTGTAAAGATTAAAATTATCTTAAATAAACAAAATCAACTGGAAATAGTATCATTTACGTCCGGGAAATAGTTCTATTAAAATAAGAGTACACTCGAATGATTAATTCGGCAATTAGGTATGCTTTTATTAACACTTATAATAATAAATACAATGTATAGGCGTAAGAATCGTTCAAACTATTCTGATTAATAACATTTGGCTTACCTCCAGCGAATTTCGTTTAAGTATACAGACGAAAATATTACTGTAATACTAGATTTTTGATTTGATCTCTCGTAATTATTTCCTCATATTTTTCTTTCTATCTAATCTAACAGGAAGGAAATTCAATGGTTAGAATTCGACTAATTAATAATTAGCATCACTTTTAATGCGTAATTAACATGCTTGTGACGCATTTTAACAATGGTATTATTAGATTTGCGATAAAATATTTCTCATTTGCACAAACATTATTTTTATAACTTCCAATATTATACTGTAAGATACACCAACACAATTGGCCCGAAACTTGGCCTAGTAATCCCTAAAATCAAAACATTATCACATCACAGCTGCTCCGATGCTAAAATAATTAATCGCGAACACTTATTCGGAGTTTAAATGAAAGGAAAAACCGATTTTGCTTTCGTTATACTACAAACGATAAATATTGTTTCCTGTTTAAAATTTTATGAGTACCTAATAATTATTTTAAGTTTAGCGCCACGATAATGCTATTATTACTATTATAAAACAATAATACTTTATTATAGGTATGCTTTGAAATTTATTATGCTTCAATGTTAAAACCATGTTATAAACTTGCGAACAACAGCAAATAAAATGCTTTATTAAAATGCCGATTTACATTGATTGACATTTTGCTTCATATTTTATTGCTTGTTTGCAATGACAGCTTCCAAATTTAAAATAAGAATTCTTTATGACCGGCCGATAAAAAGTAACCAATGGCGTACGAAATGTAATTCCGTTACCATGGTAACGTCAATAAAATATGGATTGTCGGTTAATCGTATTGTTACATCAGCAGTTTTACAGAAAAATTAAATAAAAAATTGCGCCCTTAAATCTCGTGAATAAAATCGTATGTCTGTCTAACACTCCGAACGCCAAAGGATTCGGTTTTATAAATAGAAAATTAGGTCAGCTGTTTCGCAAATGATAAAAAAGAAAATACGTGTAATCACAGTGTCCGCGAATATCCGAGATATTAATTTCTGTTTACGTTTTTTCTCTTCGAATTCGCAATAGATGCTAGGAGTTGCACCACCTGCGACAAGGTGCTTGAGGAACTCGAGCAGATAGACGATGATACGGACAGCTTCGGCGTGGATTTCGTCAAGATCAACGACAAACGCTTGGCGAAACAGTATGGCATCACCAAATTTCCGGCTCTCACTTATTTCCGCGAGAAACAACCCATCATCTATGAAGGTAAGCTCGAAAAGAACCATTATTTCTACGGAGCCGCTTTTCGAGCGTTGCTGCTCCGTTGGGTATCATGTGTTCGCAACGAAAACGTTCGAAATTTATATCCGTTGGCATTGTTTCAGATTATTTGCACATCTCTAAAGAGTTTATTTAGAACGCGTAACGGAAAACAGTTTTGTTTTAAAAGTTACAAAGTAGTACGAATATAATATTTAATATTACAAGTTTTACACGACTTGTAATACATATGTAACTAGTTATAGGTTAGGTTTAATTTGAAAAATAAACCCTTATTGAAATGCTGCAATCTGATTGGTCGAATTTAATATTTCTATTCGATCCTGTCATAACGAACTTTTAAAATCGTAATTTGTTTATTTAACGTAATATTTGCTCGAATTCTATCGAAATAACTTGCGGAATTATGTGATATTATAAAATAAAACCTGTTAGACTCGCTTTTATACCGAATCCCATTCATAATGTGTTGAAACATTGCCAATTTCAATCGTTAATAGACTACTTGTCCTAAATTATAATACAGGCTTGCATTATATGGGTAAAAACAAAATTCCACTTGTGTTCAATATTAATTATTATGTTTTGGGAGTGCTTTTATCTATATAAAAAAAGGTTGCAAGGACCAGGACATGTCTATTTCAAGAATAATTACAATAGGTGCCTCGAAAACATCAAATTCTTCTTTTACGACCGATGATAAAATTTTGCAAACAAAAAAATCGTAATGAAAAACAAATTCTCTTCTGGTTTTTATTATCGTCTCTCTATAAGCAACGTTTCTGCTTTAAATATTTATATTTTCCCAGTTCGATGATATGCAACTGAACTGCCGGTATACGTCAGTTAACCTGTGTTTAACTATTTAAAACTGAAATGTCGATATTTAAACTTAAACTTGCAATTTTAGTGTACACTCAAGCAGGTTTATTATTTAATCATTAGTCCTCATACTAAAATAGAGCTCTCCAGAAGTTCATTAAAGTATACACCTCCTAATTCTCGAAATAAACCAGCAACGATGAAGTTCTATTTTTACATCGAAAACACTAATATTATGGCCTGCAACAGAACTACCCGCTTTTAAAATGGCTATTTTTAAGCGTAAATATCAGTTTATTAGTTAATTATATGCGTTGGAATCTCTATATTTAAAATACATTAAGAAAATTAGAACGCAAGCCGGAATTGAAACAAAAAAAAAAATGATTTATAAGAGTTCAATCTCTCTGTTTTTTTTTTTTTAACAAATTTAACGTATGGTTATTGCTTGGGGAAAGAAATGTCGTTAAAGAAACCATAAAAAAATAACGCGAAATTCGAGCTTCAAATGATTACAGAACGTAAATCATTTTCTTACGTAAATAAACAAAGAAAAAAATCGGATAAAAATTTAAAATTTTGTACTTGATTACAAATAATGTATTCAATGATAAAACCATCAGATCGAAAAATAGCACTGATTTCGCAGTTACGATAATAATTATTTGTATCGCCCTCTATTAATTAAATCAGCAACTTTATAACCGCGGGGTTGATATTACAGTTTTCTGTATTTAGAAGAATATTACAAATTCCTACTTATTTCATTACAAAGATATTCTTTTGAAGGTGACTTGATGGATGAGGATAATGTATTGGATTTTTTGACGAGTTTAGAAGCAATGGATCTACCTGACAGGATAGAAGAAGTTAATGCGAGGATATTGGAGAAAATAGTGCAAGAGACCGATTTCGTCGCTGTCCTATTCTGTAAGTCAAATAAATCTCCAATCACGTAAAGTTTTGTCACTCGAAAAGTTGGGAAAATCATGTGAGAGGGTGCAAACGCATCTTCTTTTCTTTTTCTATTGAAATTTTCGTTCTACAGCTAAATTAAAGAACTCTCATCGGGTAATTGCAATTATCGGCAGAGAGGAAATCGTGACGACCGTTACATGTATTCAACTTTATCCGTGAACGTTCGGAACTTATCGCGTGTTGTGTGAGTCAAGTGGGCGACGGAAAAAAGTTGAACTTGGGCCAGAAACATTTCGGAGAGAGTTGCAAAGCTGGCCGAGGTTAACGTTCAATTGCCGACATTCGTGTCATTCGATTTGTGATTTTTGATGCTTTGAAGGGAGATTTTTATGTTAATAAGAAATTTGAACTATTTTCAATAAAAAAAATATATATAATATAATAAAAATATAATATATATAAATCTCCCGTCATATGTTTATCCACTTCATTCAAGATAGGTTACCCACGTGGATGTTACAGGTCCTGATACGTCTAAATGTGCAATAGATGGCGTAAGTAAGTAAAGATGGAAGTCAGAAGTAAAAGACGTATCCCCCAGTATAGTATTTATTCATCAATACCAGTATTACCACACAAACAACAGCTTTTATCATGTCTCCTGGCACTATTCTTTTACTTTATTATTATTTTGATGTAGTGGTATCAATTCGTTTAGACAATCCACGCATGCGCAAGGACCGTTAATATACATTCATCCTTAAATAATGTTGATGTCGATGATATTTTTACCATTAAAAGGGGTAATATTCAGGAAAACATTCAGTAAAATCAAAATTAATTTATTAGATCGGTTTTGCAGCATGTGCATGTCTAGTAGAATCGCTCAGAGTTCACTGCACTCATCTTCAATAATACAATTATGCGGCAAGCTAACTTCCTTATTTGAAATGAGCGTTCTGAAGGCAGGCGTGGTCTCCTTCGAGGGATTAGATCCTAAAGATTTGTGACCTTTTGGTTTTAAGATCACCTAAGAACATCGAGAGGCAGTAAGCGTGCCATTTTTGCAAATATTATTAGGGAGTTAGGGGAAAACGGATTCAATTCAGACCACAGCGACTGTGTAATGGAGGAGAAATATAGGGATACTCAGTGATCCATCTTGGGGCCGATCTTCTTTATGATGTACTTAAATGATTCAAAATCCAACATCTGCTCTCTCAAAACTTTAATGTATGCCTCCTACTGCGACAACATCTATCGGGTACCGCGGCGGATGTCATGGGTCAGGCTGCGGAGTGGTTTGGCGCTAATATATTCGAAATTAAACTAGTTTCCTATTAGTGGGACTGTTGATGGGTCGGTCAAGTTTCTGGTTCAACGGTGTTTTATCATCTTATAGACACAACATGTACACAACATCCGAATTAGAAAAGTTGCACGACAAGCATATTTTGGAGTCTTTTAGAACTGCATGCAAAGCAGTTTTTGAACAAGTCTCTCGCGTTGGTGTTTTTCAGTGATGAGGCTCATTTTCACGCGAGTGGATGTGTCTATAAGCAAAATATGCGCTACTAGGCTGCCGTGAGCCCTCAAGAACTCCATCAGAGAAGTCTCTGCATTCACCATGTGCCACCGTTTGGGATTATCGGCCCAGGGTCACTTTATACTGTTATGTGAAGGAATTGCTCGACTATGCTCCAGAATTTTTTTCGCCACAATTTGATGCAATGGACTTAAGGGACGGGACACATGGCTTCAGCAGGACCGCCCTTTATGACTTCTTTTTGTGGTGGTATTCGAAACCCCGTGTCTATATCAACCGCGCACAGACTCTGGATGATCTGAAAATGAAACGGCCAACATACCCATCGATATGCTGGGAGCAGAATTAGGTTTAACCAGTGTATCGACAATTGAAGAGTATAGGTGCCATACTTTTATAAACACTGTTTTCGCATGCATTTAAATCCTTTCGCATGCAAAACCAGTACTTACGACAATATGGCACTTGGACCCTTTGGTATTAATTTTAATTATTGGGGTCGTCACTTATCCGATATAATTTTTGAAACGATGTAAACCACAACTTTAAATGTTTAACTTTCGCACAAAGAACGATTTTTCGTTTTATTGCAATATGAAGTAAGGAAGTTAGCTTGCCACATCCGCTAATGTAACCGGAGAATCAATTTCTCCTGATGGTGGGGGTTAATTCTACGCCAACGGGCGCACCCTGCACCTTGCCTTCTTGAACATTAGACTTTTTAATGCAAATTCCAACATGTATGTATATAGGCACTTATCGATATTATAATTTTACGGATTTACTAGGGTATGAGGTGGCATGCACTTTGGACATACTTTTTTTTTTAATTTGGAGAATGCACTGTATTTATTGATAGCTTTTCATGATTTTCAACAATTTCCAAGAAGTAATTTCTCATTAAAATCTCTAGATAAACCCGATTGTAAGAAGTGCGTTAAAGTCCTGCAAGAGCTGGAGAACATAGACGATGAAGCCGATCAGTTAGGTATCGGTTTTGTGAAGATCAACGACGAAGCTCTGGCGGAGGAGTATAATTTGGGTCAACTTCCTTCTTTAGTTTACTATAGGCATCAAATACCAATCATTTACGAAGGTAATATAGCGAAAACCAAGTGTATGCTGGGTTAAAATCAGCTCCCATTGTACTTGCAGGTGAATTGACCAAGGAAGAAGATGTTTTAGAATGGTTGGTCCAACATAAGAGCACAGGCGACGAGGAGGATATCATAGAAGACGTGACCTTGAAGACGCTAACGACACTGATCGATAGCGTCGACAATTTGGTGGTGTTGTTCTGTAAGACCGCTTCGGGGAATCGGCACTTCCTTTCTGACGTGCATTTTGATGTGATTTCAAATCCGCAGATGATCACGGCGACGAGGAGTCGATGCAGGCCCTCGTCGAATTGGAAAATATAGACGACGACTGCGACAAGCACGGCATGCAATTCGTGAAGATAGACGACGAAGCGGCGGCAGACGAATTCGGCATCGACAGCCTACCGGCTGTGGTGTATTTCGAGAAGGGAATCCCGAATGTCTACGACGGCGACTTGGAGGAGGAGCAGCAGCTTTTAGATTGGTTGGTGCAGCAGTTGGAGAAGGACGAGATCGAAGACGTCACCGACGAGATGCTGGATAAACTTGTCAAGGATGGAAAGACGGTTGCTGTTCTATTCTGTAAGTGATTCCTTTTCTCCCAGAGCATGTAATTTTACCTACTCTAATTTAACAGACCTGCCTGAGGTTTTCCGTGCCAACCCATTGACTGGTGCGGAAGATAAATTGTGGTTTTATCACTTCACCTTGGTAGAATTTGTCAGGCTTATGGTGTTTATATGCCCCTTAAATAAAATCATCTTACAACTGAAAGTATTCATTTATATTCTGTTCAAATTGGTTCCTTTTTTGTAATATCTTGTAGTGTCGAAAAAAAAAATTTAACTTATGTATTTGGAAGTAGATAACCTTCTGGAGTTCTTAGAGTCAGATATTGTACTGACAGACGCTGTTGTATTGAAATCCCAGAAAGATTTTATTTGTATTAAAAAGGTTTTTTTTTTGGGGGGGCTTTGCATTGCCTCGATTTACCCTATCATTGTTCGGGAGTGCGCCGCAGAGCTAAGCGTTCCTTTACATATCATTTTTACACGTTCTTTCAATTTGGGTAGATTCCCCACACTTTGGAAGGAGTCGTACGTCGTGCCGATGTATAAGTCTGGTGGACGTCACTTAGTTCAGAACTATCGCCCTATTTCAATATTGTCGGTTGTGTCTTTTGAATCTATTATATATGACCAGTTATTTTTTGCCGTAAAAAATAACATTATACCTGAGCAGCATGGTTTTTGTCGGGGGAAATCGGTCGAATCAAATTTAGTGTTATATACAAATTATATCTTAGATTGTTTTAATCGAAGGTCTCAAGTTGTTTCAGTGTATACCGACTTTAGCAAAGCCTATGACAGAATTGATCATAACATTTTGATTAGCAAATTGCAAATGTCTTGCCTTCACGGCGATTTGTTCGTTGGGTGGCTTCGTATATAAGTGATCGTTCGCAGACCGTACGAATGGGCAGTTTCATGTCTGATACGGTTTCTGTCACGTCTGGTGTACCGCAGGGTTCCCATCTTGGCCCATTACTATTTCTTAAATACATTAATGATGTGAATTCTTGTTTCCAATTTTCTTCCAATGCTGACGATATTAAAATATTTACTGAGATTTTGTCAATTTCTGATCAATTTAAATTACAAACAGATTTAAATCGTTTTAATGATTATTGCATCGCTAATAAATTATTTTTAAATCCTGAGAAGTGCAAAGTTATTAGATTCACACGAAACGTCATCACTTATAGTTTCCTATATTATTTGGGCACACATTTTATAACCTTTAGCGTTATGATTCGTGATTTGGGTGTAATGCTCGATGCCAAGCTGCTGTTTAACAAACATGTATAAAAAATCATAACTACGTCACCGTCAAAAACTATGATGCAAACAAAAAAAGACACTTGTCGTATTTTTCCGCTGGAATTCCTCATCTATTCCGATAATACTATACATATCTTGGTTTCCGCGTTCTGGAACTTCCTCTGGCCGACGTTTCGTCCACAATTGCCTCCGGCCATCATAAGTGCTGCTTCTTCCGTCGCTGTTGACCTGAAGCTGAAGAACGGACACATGGGGATGGATTACCCGCATGTAAACCCACTTCCATGTAGCAGTTCTTCAGTTTCAGGTCAATAGCGACGAAAGAAGCAGCCCTGATGATGTCAGGATGCAAGTGCGGACGAAGCGTCAACCAGAGGAAGTTCCAGGACGCGGTTTCAACCCAAGATGCGTATAGATGACCGCGGAAGTCTACGTGTAAGTTTAATCTGATAATATTCCATCCAGATGATAACGACGACAGGAAATCCCAACGCGTCCTGAACGAACTAGAAAATATCGACGATGAATGCGATAAATTGGGAATCGTCTTCGTCAAAATCGACAACGATGAAGAGGCTAAAGAATACGGCATCGAGAAGATCCCGTCTTTGGTCTACTTCGAGAAGGGCATCCCCACGTTGTACGAGGGCAATTTGGAGGAGGAAGAGAAGGTACTGAAGTGGTTCGAGCACCAGATCAAGAGCGACGAAATCGAAGACGTGACCGACGAAATGCTCGACATGGTTTTGGAGAAGATGCACTACGTCGCTGTATTGTTCTGTTAGTAACCTGCTAAAAATAATTTACCCTAATTATAATTTCACGTCATCCAATCTAGATGATAAAGACCAGAAGAAGAGCCAGAAGATCCTAGCCGAACTCGAGAATATAGATGACGAATGCGATCAGAATGGAATAGCCTTCGTCAAGATCGACGATGATGAGGAAGCTAAAGAATATGGCATCGATACCATCCCCAGCTTGGTTTTCTTCGAGAAAGGAATTCCCCATCTCTACGAAGGTGATCTGATGAAGGAGGAGGAACTACTCGGCTGGCTGATCCACCAGAAGAAGCACTGTGAGATTCCGGACATCACTGACGAAATGATGGACATCCTCATTGAGAAAATCCCTTATTTAGCGGTTCTATTCTGTAAGTTGTTTTAATTACCACGCGTCTTCCTCATATAATCTTCCACAGATGATAAGGACGATAAGGAAGACATCAGAGTCTTGAACGAGCTGGAAAACATCGATGACGAATTGGAGAAAGAAGGGATCGTGATAGTCCGTATGGACAACGACGCAGAGGCTAAAGAATTCGGTATAGATCATCTCCCCACTCTAGTTTACTTCGAAGATAAGATCCCCTCGCTCTACGAAGGCGATCTGATGAACGAGAATGAGGTTCTGGAGTGGCTCGTCGAGCAGAAGAACAGCGCCACCATAGAAGAAGTTACCGATGAGATTATCGAAGATCTGATTGAAGAGCACGAATATGTGGTGGTTTATTTCAGCGGAAAATGCGATTCGGGCGAGGAATGCGACAATATCCTCGAGGAATTGGAGAATATCGATGATGAATTGGACGAAACGGGCATAATCTTCGTGACGACTGAAGACCTCAACTTCGGCAAGAAGCACGGCATTAAAACTTTCCCCAAGCTGGTCTTCTTCCGCAACAAGGAACCGCTGATATACTCTGGTGATATCGAAGACGAAGATGAGGTCCTCGCCTGGTTGACTGATGAAGACACTTTGGAAATTCCTGATAGAATCGAGGAGGTCAACACCAGAATGTTGGATAAAATCCTGGCCGAGAATGAACATGTCGTCGTCTTCTTCTGTAAGTCAAAAAGATTAACCCAAAATACCCGTCTCCATTATTTTGGTATTTTAGATAAAGAAGGTGATAAAAAATCGCAGAAAATCCTCCAAGAGCTTGAAAACATCGACGATGAATGCGAGGAGAAAGACATAGATTTCGTAAAGACCTCGGATGAAGGAATCCAGAAAGAATACGACCTGCCCGCGTTACCAGCTTTAGCCTTTTACAGGAACCGCTTCAGGGAGATCTACACTGGCGATTTGATGCACGAGGAGAATATCTTAGAGTGGGTCTTGAAGCTGAGGGATGCCAAACCTGATGTCATCGAGAGCGTCGATAGAAAAACGCTACAGGTAAGTCGTTTAATGGATTTTAAAGAATTCTTCTAATTTTTCACGTATTTACACAGAAAACAGATAAAAAGAAAAAAGTTCCTACGCAGAAAAAGGGCGCGCTAAATAAATAAATTGTTTAAATATTCCTTGTTTTTATTTTAGTATCACAAAGAATAAAGTCTGCTTTTATAAGTGTCTTAGGAATATACATTTTCTTGTTGCTACAGTGAATTTATTGTTATTATTTTTTGTTAATTGAGTGAGAATTATTTAAAATAATCAAAACCTAAAGATATATCCTATTTTCAATGATATCTAAAATTTGAACTGCAGTTTGTGCGCCTTCTATGTAATTGTCCGGTTGAACACCGACGCGTCCAGTCAAAGCTCGTTACAGATCTCAGATAAATTAAAAAAAAAATGTAATTAGGAATACACATTTACGTAATTCTTATCGATTGAATGACGCTTATCAAAGCTAATAAAAAAACTTAAAGATATATCCTAATTTTAACGATATCTAAAATTGAAACTGCAGTTCGTGAGCGTTATCCGTAAATACCCGGTTGAACCCGGACTCGTCCCGTTAGAGCTTGCCGCAGATCTTCGGAAAAACAATAAACAATAAAATTGCTTTTAATACTCTAAATTAAATAGTATTTGTGAATGTAGTTTTAAAATCTATTTTAGTGTTGTTAGGATATATTTTTAGCAGCATTTCTTATTTGTGTGTTTTTTTATAATATATTTTTAGGATATTGTTGTAAATATTATATTTATGAATTTTCTTTTCTTGTCATTCTTGTTTATGTTTTATGATTTATTCAATTAATAAAGACTAATTAAGAGAAAATAGTCTTTTATAAAATTCGGGTGGAATAAATTTCGGTTTCCTTAAAATTGTAATTTAAAATCCATTTGTAACAAGTAAAATTAGCATGTAACACACACTCAAAAAAAAAGCACTGTTCGTAACACTTTTAATTTTGGCTTTCCTTTCTTTATTTCTATTCTGGTATTCTTTCGAACCTTCCCTTTATTCCTAACAGGTGGCGCATTCTAACGTGGCGGGATCCAGCAGATGGAGCTGCTGTTAATATTAAAAATATCATTTGTTTTTTGGACTTTTTTATTTTACGGTATTTAAATGCTCTATCATTGTGTTACATTAATACTTAGGATGTGTCTATACAGTGTGCTTCGTTAACAAGAATAGTTGAATCATCAAAATTTTGTGTTTTTTGCTAAATTTAGATCCAAAAAGTCACGTTACAATGCGTTACTTGTATTAGTATTAATTTGGTATCATGTAAATGATAGCAATAAACATTTCTTTTAATAAATAATTTTTTTTTGTTATTCTATATCGGTAAGTATTCTTTTTTTAAAAAATAAATTTTTAATATTAATATGAACTAAAACATTTTATATACGTGTAAGTTTTTAAAACCTGACATGGAAAAACTTTTTTATTTGAAGAGATAGACTGCTAGTGCTTCCAAAAGCAAAATTGTTCAATAAAAATTTAGTAAAAACCGGGATATGAAGTTATTTGTCAATTTTCCACAATTTCGCTTTTAGAAGTATACAGGGTGTCTCCTCGTTGAATTGCATAACTTCATAGGGTTATTCCTTGTATCAAAATTAGCAAAACACTTCCAGTCATCATAGGTCCAATTCTCAACCGTTTTCGAGATATGGGTGGTCAAAAGCGTTGAAAGTCACTAGTTACGGTAACTAATTTAGACGAATCATAGACGCATTTGGCTCGAATTTCGGCATGAAATGATTGCTATGGAACGATTAACTTAAATTACAGTCTTACTTCCACAATAATGAGCAGAAATTGTTTTAATGACCACCCATATCTCGAAAACGGTTGAGAATTGGACCTATGCTGACTTGAAGCGTTTTGTTAATTTTGATACAAGGAATAACCCTATGAAGTTATGCAACCCAACAAGGGGACACCCTGTATACTAGTCTATCTCTTTAAATAAAAGAGTCGGCCAGGTTTTAAAAGTCTTACACCGTATATTACAATTTTGACTCGATTTATTTAACCCCATTAAAACTATTTACACGTTTATTCTGAACCTAAACACTCTTAACACGATCTGACAACGTCGTATTTCTTCTCTGCAACGCTAACAATATCGCATATCACTCGTTACTTGTTACAAATGTCTTTGAGCGCAGCAAATTTGATTTCGTTCGCATTTAACGGCCCCGGAGGCATTCTAAAATGGTGATGACGTGTTCTTTTCGAATTTTTTAGACGCTAATCAGCGACGTCGACCACTTGGCCGTCTTCTTCTACGACGACAAGTGCAGGGAGTGTCCCGAAATCCTCGAGGAGCTCGAAACAATCGACGACGACACCGATCAGTACGACATCCAATTCGTCAAGTCCAAAGACGCGAAATTGGCCTCGGAGATCGGCATCTTCAGCTTCCCGGCTCTGGTGTATTACGAAACTGGAGTGCCGATCATGTACGACGGTAAGAGAATAGACTTACGATGATTTCAGATGAGAATTGATTAAATAATGTCGAAGTGAACTCCTTATATTGTAATCATTGAAAGGGAATTCCCCTATTGTTGTAGATAGAGGTGACGTTTCAGATGTAATCTTGTTGTTTTTATAGGGAATCTGAAAAACGAGGACAAAGTTCTGGAATGGCTTATCGATCAGAAAAGTAAGGGTCTTATTTTTTCTGTATAAATGAAAGTTATTCATTTTTTTATATTTGTGTACTTCAACGCATCAAAAAAATTTTTTCGATTGAAAAGACTCGCTTATTTCCATTATGTTTCCATGAGATTTAAACGCAAACGGTTTTTGCTGCAACCTAACATTAATTAATTCTTAAAATAACTAATTAGCTAATACGCATATTATTACAATACTGAGTGATCGACGTCATTGCATATTATTTCTCTCTAAAACCGATTTTATACCATTTTAAAGCATCCGGAACAAGTTTTAAATGAGTAAATAATCCTCTCTTTAACCACGTCACAAAAGGAACAGATTAAATATTTTAAAATTATTAAATTGGCTTTTTTTTTTGTAAAACCAGGGGAAAGATGGTAATCATCAAACTGATTTTTTATTTCTGTGATTAAATTAATGAACGATAATGGCGATAGAATGTTTGTGTAGACGGAAATTTGATAAAAAGTGAATTACCACAGGAGATGGGTAACTAAAGTACTAAAGAACTACTAAGGAACGTTCCTAGAGGGCGCGCAACAAAACAATATTAAAATAGGCTTTTACTTAATTTTTTAATATTTATAATTTCATAATACAAGGTAAATAAAGAAAAGTACCTTTTGCATAAAGATAACATTTTATTTACAATATAGAAAACATCTATGGTACGGGAGTACATATTTTATATGTATAATTAACCTGACATTTAAAATTTATTTATTATTATTATACTTATCTTAATCTAGCTTAAATATATACCTTAAATATAACTAAGTATAACGTATAAGTAACACCTACAAATTAGAGAATATTTAGTTTACTAAAGTTCATACACACTGAACTATCCTATAAATTGCACTTTGTAAATATTTGTCGAATTTAAAACTAAAACACCGCAGTGTAAATAAATTAATTGAATTAAAACACCACGAATACTTAAAGAAACACAAAAATAATTAATATGGAAATAGCAAATGCGTGACAGACGCGTAGTAAAACTACAAAACGACAAATCACATGAGTGTAAAAGGATACAAGCGGATACAAGATGCAACCATGATGCAACTGTAAAAAACAGAACCACCAACCTAAATTTACAAAATTTACATACAACCTAAACCAAGCACCTTGCCCAATTCGGACTTAAGCGCCATCTAGAAACGTTCCTTGTCACCAACAGTTTGCCCTATTAAATTTCTTTCGAATATTGTCTCTGGTCAAGGGTATTATCTTTTTACAGTAATTGGGGGTGAGCCTTGGTCTAGGAGGCGGTTTTATTTTTTTAAATGATAAAATTAGAAAAAAAATAAATTAGTTTAAGTAGGAAGTAGTTCCCTTCCTACTGAATTTGATCATTTAAAAAATCTTAACTACGCAAAATAAATCATTTAAAACACGTTTTACAGTAATTGGGGGTGAGCCTTGGTCTAGGAGGCGGCTTTATTTTTTTAAATGATAAAATTAGAAAAAAAATAAATTAGTTTAAGTAGGAAGTAGTTCCCTTCCTACTACTATATTTAATGAAGTAGTTCCCTTCCTACTTAAACTAATTTATTTTTTTTCTAATTTTATCATTTAAAAAAATAAAGCCGCCTCCTAGACCAAGGCTCACCCCCAATTACTGTAAAACGTGTTTTAAATGATTTATTTTGCGTAGTTAAGATTTTTTAAATGATCAAATTCAGATAAGAAATCGGCTAGCTTCTTTAATAATTTACTAAACCATAATTTTTTTTCTTTATATCTAAAATTAGAAAAATTAGTCGGGCGACCTCATCGAGAGATGATATATAAATATAATTAGGTTTTGCTGCTTTAAAACACAGCCCTCTAACAATTTAGTTTCTTTTTGCTAAACACAATATTTATGAGAGAAATAATATGAGAAATATATGAGAAAATTTGATATTCGATCACACGGTATATTTACATTACATCAACCAGGTGATAGTTTGCAGTAAAGATAAGGAAAAACGAAGAAAACTCAGAAATTATTATTAAGCGTTGTACTGATTCGTAAATTTTAGTAATTTAAACGAAAATTGACGATTAAACAACTTGAGAAAGTTAATTTTTATGAATCCACACATAAAATAAACTACCACCCATGACACTCCCATCACAAAATAAAAGGCAATAAAAGAAACTCCATCAGATTAAAATTGCAATCCCCAATCATCTGGACTAGTGACCCAGTTTTTGCATGATCTGCCTGCATGTTGCTGTATATGTTGGTGTCCAGGTAACGGAGCTTCAAACACCAATGACGACGACTCAGACGAAGACGACGACGATGATGATGATGACGACGACGACGACAGTGATGATGAAGACGACTACCACCATCAGAAATCCCAAACTAAAGCTCCCAAAGGCGGAGATGTTTTTAAGGGGTTAACGCGAGCAGGTAATTCAGAATAATATACACCATAAGGAGAAGATGGGTAGAAATTATAATGAAATAGATATGAAAGATGCTGCATAGTAACTAAAGACGCCAGTAGAATAATTATTACACAAGAAGTGCGTAAAATACCATATATGTGTATACCACGAATGACTTAGAAGCGTTGGGTATATTCGCTGCTGTAGATAAGCAATAGAGAGACAAACAGAATCCGAAAGACTTTTCTGTGGATACTTGAATCTTTTTTTTTTATTCTTGCATATATGAAGCTGTCTGTGCATGTCTGTGTTACCGAAAAGATCGCAGAACTTCTGCTGGGGTTAGGGATCGTTAGAAAATTGTCAAAAATGAGTTTAATAAAATCGCAGAAGATCAAAATATTTAGTCGTTATTCATGAATCAGGAGTTTTCCTTTAATTATTCGGGATTGTATTAATCTTGGGAAGGTTACCTTAGGAAAGGTTCTAGTTTTTTTTTTTATATGTTGAACAGAAGTGGCTGGTGTTGTGCTTTGAAATTCCAGATCCAGATTAAATTTAATCTGGTTCTCTCTACACATTTAGAATCAGTTACTTTCGGACATAATTGTCGGTTCCTGGCTTGAATTCAAAATATGTATATCGAAAAAAATGTTATAATATATACGATAGAATAGAAGAAGGTACATCTCTATCTGTAAGGCATTCAATATGTGTTTCTTTCGATATGTGCCAAAATATATGTTTTTGTATAAAGAAAAATTATTAACCGACGAAATTCCTTATAAATAATTAGCGATTTTTTTTGCAAGATGAGTACTAACGCACAGTTATGAGCTCTCAAAAAAAAAAACCCGAAATTGTAAATTTTCGTGTTTCGCTACAACACTTAACTTTAGCGTAAAACTCGTCATACTTTTAGTAATTAAGCATTTTTCTTAAGCTATTGTAGCAAATTAGAACCGAAAAAGCCAAAATGGCGGGACTCACGGTCCATTGTTGGAATCACCATACCATCAAAAGCAATTAAAGCAGAATAGCACTGGTTACAAACTCGAGTGTCTGTTTACCAGGCGTCCGAGTGCAAATCCACTTACGTCGCTATTGTCTGTTAGGGCATCAAGAGTTTAGATGTGCGCACCCTAGGAGACATAAGTCAAACTCTCAAGCTGGTAAGCAGTCACAGTATAGTCAATCCCGCTAAATGGTTGACTGCGTATGTAGTTGATTCCAGAAACAGCTTCCCATGATGTTATAAAAATATCAAAGAAAAATTACGTCATGGCAAACCGTTTCTGGAATTACTACATACGCGGTCGCGCGTTCTGGTTTTACACGAGCCATCTAGCGGGACTGGCAATCCATGAATCGTCCGAGCTGGATCTGTGACTGCATTACCGGCTTATGCTGCGGTCGTCTTGTGGGTTGACAGTTTCGCTTGTGTCTCTTAGGTAGCGCACATCGAATTGATTCTCTAATAGGCAATGGAGAAAGCTTGGTAGGTAGAAACTCAGGTGTCTTTGTGGTGCTATTCCCCTTTCATTGCTTTTGCTGGAATGATGATTCCAAGAATGAGCCACGCTGTAGTGGCCAACATTCGTATTGTAATGTTTCTTTTCTTAATTACTGGTTTCAATTTTGAAATTAGGGTTTTTGGAAACTTATTTTAAGTGTAAATTAGTTCAGTAGCAAAGAATTTCGCAGATTTCCTAGAATGAAACTGAAAATATCATATGGAGCCCAACTTTTATTACGCACATCTCTACAACAGTCGAGAATTCATTTATAAGAAAGTTTTTTCTTATTTTTGACTAAGGAATCATTCAAAAACCTGAAACTTCCTCGATGGATATCCTGTAAAAAGGTTACTTAAATGATTCAAATATACTTTTAGTTTCTTCTAAATTTAATTTTTTTTTTAAGGTGACTGTATAGGGTCAAGTCAGGATTTTTTGTTACCCCACTAATCTATAAAACATATATATATAAAAAAAAAATTAGAACTACTCCAACTTTTACGCGGTAAAGAATAAAGATGCACCGCATGAACTAGTTTTAGGACCTCTTCGGTTTGTCTTGTTTCGTTCATCATTTTTTTTTTGTTTTATTTGACTACATATTTCATTTCTTTGATTTTGTGACATTCTCACCCTAGAAGAAGTTCTTTGAGATGATACTGTCACCTGGACTTTCGACGTGGAAGCATCCGATTCATAAATTATTTTTATTAATTATTTTATTTTTTGCTGCATGCAGGGCATAGTGTCAGACTCGCTCTCCTCTGTTTTTTTTTTTTTTTAGTATTTACACATCTCCCTTCACATTTTGATTTTTTAAATATTTTGACTACTAACTCGAAAAAAACGCGAAGAGCGGGGTCAAAAAGTGGGGATAAAAGTTGGTTTGTTTATTTTTTTCGTGTTTATTTTATTTTTGTTTTGTGCTACCTAACAATACCACCTTAATACTATGTAAATATTACCATTTAATTTTTTATTATATTATGAGTGAATTCTGACATTATGTTTCCTGTACACAGGGGACGACGGGTGCTTCTACGTCGGCCTGGGGGGCCAAGGACAATTCCCCACCAAATCATTCGAACCCTACCAATGTTGCCCGAGCGCCGCCTCCGCCAAACACGCCGGGAGATCGTCCCCCAAGGTGGCCAAGCTGCCTTCGTCCACGAAGCAGGTGGCGACAAAATCGGCCGCGCCCAAACAGTCCAAGCCGCCAGTAATCGAGAAACCCTTCACCACCGTCAGAAAGGACGCTAAAATCGTCAAGAGACCCCCACCTCCGCAGTCGCACGCGTCCGGGAAATCCCCGATTAAAGAACAACAGATTAAGGGTAAAGAAAAACCGGACAAACAATCGGCTAAGGGCAAGAAAGGATTCTTCGGCACCGGTAAATATATTTGGTGGTGGTAGATTCTGACAGCATTTAATCTAATGTCAACCAAATATTATGATGTTGTTCCATGCTGAAGTGTGATGATACTAGATGATGACATATTGATGATGATGATGATGGCCAATGATGATGCGAGGATTCTGCGATGAAAATGATTATAATTGATTGACATATGTTTTTTACGAGGAAGAATCCGTGACTGTGATTTTTGCAAATCTGCCAACGTAATCAATAAACAGTAAAAACAAACAAAAAAACATTTTTGCTGCCGACAACACCCAATTAAAAGATTAAAGGTCGATTACCCACCAGAACAATCCGACCAAGTTTTATTTTATGGAGAATTTACCAGTGGCATAGGGAATTTCCAAAAGTTGTTAAAATTTATAATACTATTTTTATAAAACATCATTTCTATCTCGATTAAAATCGAAATATAATTACTACGTAAGTAAAAATAAAGAAACCAACTTCAAGAGACACCACTGACTTTGACATTGACAATTTACATAATAGAAACCGTATATCTAATGTAACCAAATATAATAAAAGGTTCCTATATATATATATATCATTAATATTTGTGGTTTTTATTTCATTTATTGTAGTTTTAAAAGGTTGTTATAGGAATTACCAGTGGCACAGTGAAATATTAAATAATTTAAATTAATAATACAATAAATATACATAACAAAAATAAATTTTAACGATACGCTACTGATTTTGACAGGTGACAGATGACAAATTTGACACTACAACCATTCAATGTGTAAATTCTTCTGCTATTGGTATGTTTTCGTTTTTCATAATGAAATTATAAATATTTTAATTTAAATCTTTTAATTCGGTGTTTCAAAAACGATCGAGGAAATAAAGAAAAAACAAGAAAGTAAAAATTAAATTCGTCCGCACATGTTCTATAATGACTGGTATATCATTTTAGGTTATTAATTATATTATTATAAACTCTTTTTTTTTATTGTTTTAATTTTAAAACCAAATCGGCAAAGATTGTCGAATAACAGAATTTTATTGAATTTAAAATGTTGAATTATTTCGGCACTAAAAATTTAAATCAAATTCAGCATTTTAAACGCAAATTCTGTTGTTTTAGCATAGTTTTAATTTTATTCTTTATAATTTTATTTAATTGTTAATGCGATTTCAAATGTTTATATTGTTATCTATCTTTAGATATTTTATTACTTATTAATAGTTCTAAATGAATTCATTTAAATTAATCCCTTTATTGATAATTAGTTATCTATGAATTTAATGTAAGCTGCCTTTATTATTTTTATTTATTTTGTTCTGCTACTTTTTTTCCGTATATATTATAAGTGTTTTATTACTTATTAATAGTTCGAAATGAATTCATTTAAATTAATCCCTTTATTGATAATTAGTTATGTATGAATTTAATGTAAGCTGCCTTTATTATTTTTATTTATTTTGTTCTGTTACTTTTTTTCCGTATATATTATAAGTGTTTAGGTCGATTCGAAAACATGTTTTGTATAAGCTCGGCTCCGTCAAGAGTGCTGATCATGATTTGACAAAGTGTAGAAAATTCCAAAAATTTGCAGACTCGCATAACGATCGAAAGGCTTGAAGGAAGGTTTTTATTCAACTGGAATTGACTTATATCTACCAAACACAACTAGAGGGCTCTACGTGTATGACTAAACGATTTTTCAGTTGAATAATTTTTTTAACATTTTCACTCATTAAAATTCAGCGCTTGATCAAGAAACCAAACCTATTACACTAATATATTACACTACTAATTACACTACAAATCAATGAGCATAGCGTCACCTATGCTATGTATAAAAACAAAAGAATTTATCAGAAGAATGTTGTTATTATATCAAAATAAAAGTTGTTTTCTATATTAAACTTCTAGAGTTTTACTTTTCTGATTAGAGAAAGCTGTTCTATAACTTTACGTAGCCAAAACAGTTTATAGGGGAATTACCGGAGAAGTAGAGAATTCTATGTTATCGTGTCTATACATTGTACGTTTAGGTAATCTGTTGGATGAGGGTGAAGTATTAGAATGGATGATGGATCAAAAAAACGATGAAAGTATTGAGGAGATAGACAGAGAGAAGTTATTCAAATATATTGAAACGAAGGAGTTTTTGGCCGTCATATTTTGTAAGTAAAAAAAAAGTTTCTTGGATTCCTCCTTTTTCGGCTTAATATAATCTTAAATACAATTCTCCCAATAAAATCCCAAAACAGACAACGAAAACGATTCGGATAGTCCGCGAATCCTGCGTCACATCGAATTAATAGACGACGAAGCAGCAGAATATGGCATCAAAATCGTCAAAACTAAAGATCTTCTCATGGCGAAGAAATACGGCTTCAGAAACCCGCCGGGCGTCAGTTATTTCAGGAAAGGCAAGTTGATCAACTACGATGGAGACATCGACGACGAGGAAGAACTACTCGATTGGTTAACCGATCCTGAAAACATGGAACTGACCGACCACATAGAACGCGTCAACCGGAAAATGTTCGATAAGATCAGGAAACGTTCGGATTACATTGCAGTATTTTTATGTACGATTTTTTCCAGCGCAAGCGAATAATCCTGGTGTTGTATAACGTATATGTTTTAGACAGCACTGAGTGTAAGCAATGCCCGAGGGTTCTCGCGGAAGTGGAACATATTGATGATGAAGCGGATGCTGCTGGAATAAACTTCGTGAAGATCGACGACAAGTACTTGGCCAAAGAGTTCGGGGTGTTCGCTTTACCGGCTATACTCTTCTTCAAAATGGACTCCAAGGAGCCGGTGATATACGCTGGAGATTTGTACGACGAACAACAGATTCTACAATGGTTGCTGACGCAGAAAGATCCTTCGGGGGATATTATAGAGGCTGTAGAAGGAGCGCAGTTGATGGATTTGATTGAAAACGAAGAAGCTTTAGCTATTTATTTCTGTAAGTTTTATTACAATGCATTTTGAGGATTTGGTTGTCTTGGCGTGGTATGATAATGTTTTTAGTGAATGTTGACAAATCTTCTGATGTGTGAGGGTTTGGTTGCTTTTGACAAACTCTATTGGGGTAAGCCCATTGTATATTTTTCTATTTACAACAAAACTCACTGGAAAATTGGAGACACTTAGAAATTTACAAGATTATATTATGCCTGTATCATATTTTTGAATATTAGATAATTATTTTAGAATTATGATTTGAGATATATTTCATTTTTGGTAAAAAAAAAGTCACCGTGGCAGATAAAAGCTGTGTTCTTTCGCTCATAACCTTTAAATCATGATCCTATGATTCAGATTTCAATAAGGTTACAAAAAAAACTTGGACTTGATTTCAATAACTGAAATATTTTTTATTGTTGTGGTTGAAACACAATAATAAATATGGGTTTCACGATTGATATATTGAATCACCAGGGATGATGCGAAAACCAATCATGATTAATTGGAACAAAGAAACGTGTTTGGATCCATTTTTACAGTGCGAAAGAACACGGCTTGATTTAGCGACAAATTCGTTAAAATGGCAACACTGTAATCCTCTCAGAGTTCATATGTTTCGCTGTCAAACTATTAAGCATTAATTTTTCAAATTTTTTTATACTTGAATTTTATAAATTTTAGGCTCTAACGATTTTTAAAAATTCACATCACCCCTCGTGAATTTGTGTCTTTTTATTTTGTGCTACGTCAAGTTACTGCTGCATGCAAGCTCGCTTATGTCTAATTTCTAATAATCTTTTGGGTACTCTAATTGAACAGGGAATAAAACGCTTTGCACTATTTGCAACAATCTCCAGCAGGTTGGTCGCAAACCTAGCCACAAGCAGCGACAGCAGTCAGACGAAGAAACTGTTGACATTGGTATTATAACAAAAATTTATTCTCTTTAGTTGTTTTAACCCTGAGACATATATCCAAAAGTAGATGTTGTATCTTGTACCCCAAATCTTCTCTTTCTCTATCGTAGAATATATCCTTTAACAATAACTGTAATAAAACCATATTAATTAACCCATCAAAAAACGATACTAGACTCGATGGGGTATTTTTGTCTCGTGTTAACAACACCCAATAAAATTAAAAATAGGTTTTTGTTTCCTTATTCCCGACGATGATAAATGCTTGCGTAATCGGCATCGGTTTCCTCATATTTACGCGTTTTGCCAAATCGTAAATGAACAATGCGTGCAAAAACATTATTATGTCGGTTATATCAGGATCCGTTGCTGATAGGTACCTATATAATTTTATACATCGGGATGGTGTTTTGTTCCTCCATCTATTATTACGTCTATTTTTGTGGTGTACTAGACGGGAGAATGGGGCCCTATTTATAACTACCAAGCGAAGCTGTGTCGGTAATGAAACGATTTGGCAAGGTGACTCGGTGTATCGTCAGCTTACGCACGCTCGGGATTCAATGGAATTTTTATTGTGTTAGTAATGCGACTGACACGGATTTTAAATATAGGATCTGGATGAAACGGGACACCGGTTTTGTTATTTTAATTTTCGCACTAAATTTTGGTGATTTTTCAAATGATTTGTGCACCAAGAAGAGCTCCAAAAATAACACTTAACTTATCGCACTTATCCACCCCCGATGAACTGACTTTTTGTACAGCACTATACTGCGTTTCATATGAGAAGGAAGTACAGCTAAACGAATATTTAAAATTTTGTTTTCACATTCCAAGATCGTAGTTACCAAAATAGCATAGAATATTTGCATTGCATGCACTATCACGTCATCAGAACAACAATAAATTTTAACCCAATGGACAATTCTATAGTTTAGTCCAGGAAAGTACCTAAATTTATTGCTAGATTAACCGATTAGTCAATATTTAGTATGTACAGGGTTAGTTTTTCATTTTATTTTGACCACTGCGTATTTCCGTTGCTATTATATTTACAAAAAAAAATCAAACAAAAGTTGTAGTGTTTTACCTCTATACCGAATAAAAATTTTACAACTATCAGAATTGCGTATAGAGGGCGCGGCTAATAAAACATAGTTTCGATTTTTTTTTAACAAAACTGACGACAATACTATGTATATTTTTGAGTTAGCTAATTTCAAATATATCATATTATATTATACAGTCTGTTTGATGTTAGCTGTCACCTCAAATATCTCGGCTATTAGAGATACGACAAAATATTAAAGAAGAAAATTTGTTTTACATCTAATTTCCTATTATATCCCTTAGAATAAAAAACAATTGAGCATCAAAAGTGTTAGAAATAGCAAATACGTACAAAATTTTAAATGGAATGTACCCAATTTTATTACCTATTTGAAAACTCTAAAAAATTCTCTTTACAGCGATATATCATATGTCTTAGCTACTTAATCATTTAAAAACAAATTGAAAATTTTGGTACAAATGCACGGTTTGGTAGATTAAAGCTTCATTTGAAAAAGTAGGCGGTGAAACAAATGAAATTATTTGTCAGCTTCCAGTTGAAGAATGATTCTTAATACTTTCTTGACAACATATGCTATTCCACGTAAGTATGTGTAACATAACAACATGAACAGAGTAGCAATAAATTAAGTTCTTACATCTATAGGTTTTGTACAACAAAAAAACGGTTTGGCAAATGATTTGGCAAACAGTTTGGCAAATGATTTGGCAAACAGTTTGGCAAATGATTTGATAAAAAAACGGTTTGGCAAATGATTTGGCAAACAGTTTGGCAAATGATTTGATAAAAAAACGGTTTGGCAAATGATTTGGAAAACAGTTTGGCAAATGATTTAATAAAAAAAACGGTTTGGCAAATGATTTGGCAAACAGTTTGGCAAATGATTTAATAAAAAAAATGGTTTGGCAAATGATTTGATAAAAAAACGGTTTGGCAAATGATTTGGCAAACAGTTTGGCAAATGATTTAATAAAAAAAACGGTTTGGCAAACAGTTTGGTAAATGATTTGATAAAAAAAACGGTTTGGCAAATGATTTGGCAAACAGTTTGGCAAATGATTTGATAAAAAAAACGGTTTGGCAAATGATTTGGCAAACAGTTTGGCAAATGATTTGATAAAAAAACGGTTTGGCAAATGATTTGATAAAAAAACGGTTTGGCAAATGATTTGGCAAACAGTTTGGGAAATGATTTGGTAAACGGTTTGGCAAATGATTTGGCAAACGGTTTGGTAAACTACTTCACCGCCCACCTTTTCTTAGGCGATGTGTTTAATTCGTCTGAACGTGCACTTGTACCAAACTTCTCAATTTATGTTTTTAGATGATGAGATAACTATGACGTAAAATGTGCAAATTAGAAAAAATACTGTAAAAAACGTGTGCCACAATGACATGTAATGCTCGTACTTTGAATCTCTCAAACTTCAAACTTGTATTCGCATTGCATAAACGTCATTGTGACACTTGTGTTTCAAAATTCTATTACCGTCTGAATGGTCCTTTTCACTACGCCATTCCATCTGCGGTAAACCACTTTGATACTATATTTTTTAAAATATGGAATTTCTTCGAGTTAAATTCACGGAAACAATTTATTGCGAAAACATTTTTAAAGTTGATATAACGCTTTCAGCAGTCTTGCTGTTTAGTCTGTTAATCACAGTAAATTTGCTAAAATAATCAACAATTACCAAGAAATCCATACGTCTTAAGACCTTAAAATTTGTGCCAAGTCTTTGTCACGGCTCTGTAGATATATCATGGGGGAAAGAGGCTCTCTAAGGTTACTTTTGGTATACATTTGGCAAATATTACAAAAGAAAAGGGTAAGAAATTCTAACTGCGGTCATACCTATAAAAATCACCAACTTCTAGCAATCCACCAAAACAATATTTCGTATGCAACGCTTCTATTATTCATATAAATGGACGATTTTAAAGTATAGTTCAAGGGAGTTCCTAAATTTATTGATAGATTAATCGATTAATCAATATTTAATATGTACATACGTATGTGTATATCCATTCATTACACCTTTTGAAAATAGCACAAACAGCGCTTTCTGGATCTTTCTTTATAATATCACATATCCTCTATAAATATTTCCATTATTTTCAATGTGATTTTCCTTCTATTAATATTATCGGGTTAAATATTCTAACACTAAATTTTCTACAAAAGAAATATGACAGCCATAAACCATGTACTTCTTTCTCATCTGTAATGTCGTATACAGAATCCAGTATTATACTTTTTAGAAACACTTTTTCTCCCATTAACACTCCATTTCATGTATATAAGAATTAATGTGCACCTTTCTATAGACACATGCATTCTAAATATAAACTAAGAGTAAGTGATTTCACCACCAGACAGCGGTGAATGCGACCAATGCGGCCCAATCCTCGAAGAACTGGAAAACATAGATGACGATTGCGAGAGGCACGGAATCACCTTCGTCAAAACCCAAGACCTGAAGGTGGCGGAACAGTACGGAGTGACCGACTTTCCCGTGCTGATGTATTTCGAGAACGGCATCGGAGGGGTATTCGAAGGCGACATAGAAGAGGAAGAGGAAGTCCTGCAATGGTTGATACAACAGCGCACGGAAGACAGGATCGAGTTGATAACGCGCGTCATGCTGGAGACGTTGGTCGAGGATACGCAATATTTGGCGGTTTACTTTTACAAAACGAACTGTCACATTTGCGAGGAGATCTTGGAGGATTTGGAGAATATCGACGACGAGTGCGACGTCTATGGGATACACCTGGTGAAGATACAAGATCCGCAACTCGCCAAGAGGTACAGCATCAAGACGTTTCCCGCCTTGGTCTATTTTAGGAACGGGAATCCTTTGCTGTTCGAGGGTGATTTGCAGAACGAAGAATCCGTAATGGAATGGTTGGTAGATGATGATAACCGGGAATTGGCTGATGAAATCGAGTCTGTTAATGAAAGGATGTTGAGTAGATTATTGGCTGATTCGCCGTTTTTAGCTGTCTTCTTCTGTAAGTTATTTTAAATCAATAGACGTATGAGCTTTTCTAACACCTTGTATACATTGGCGCAACGTTGCCAGATTAATTTTTATACCTTTCTTAGATTTATATCAAAAGAATCTCTAGAAATTAACTTGATTTTGTCATATACAGGGTGAATCTCAATATATGCGACAAACTTTAGGAGCTGATTCCTGAGGTTATTTTGATCATAAAAGTTCATAAGAACATATGTCCCAAACTGCTTATTTCTAAAGCTATACAATGTTTAATAGTAAGTTAACATAATTAATGTTTTTATTATAAATTAACAAAATAATTGGTAAAACAAAATTAACTTATACTAACTGTTGAAAATGACCGCCCCCAACTGCAATACAAGCTTCTATCCTCCGTTGTATTGACTGGCGAGTCCGTTCGAAAATACCAGGGATATTTCGAATTGTTTGAAAAGCTGCGATAATACGATTTCTCAGTTCATCGACATTTTCAATGGGAGTCGTATAAACTAAAGATTTAAGGTGACCCCAGAGAAAAAAAGTCCAAACTATTTAAGTCTGGAGACCGAGGAGGGCACGGTTGTGGACCTCCCCGTCCTATCCACCGATTTCGATACGTATTGTTCAAAAACTCGCGAGCAACTGAACTAAAATGCGTTGGAGCACCGTCATGCATAAAATACATTTGTAATTTTAATTGTAAGGGAACTTCTTGCAGCAGTAGTGGTAGCTCCTCTTCAAGAAAATTGCGGTATACCTCGCCATTTAACCGCATCGGTAAAAAATGTGCACCTATCAAGTGATCTCCAACAATTCCGGCCCGCATATTGACAGAGAATTTATGTTGATAACGGGCATTCACTATTTCGCGCGGATTTTCTTCGGCCCATATGTGATTATTATGAAAATTAATAATCGCGTTTGTAGAGAAAGTAGCCTCGTCGGTGAAGAATATTTCAGCCAAATAGTCAGGAATTTGTGCGATTTTGTGTTACACCCATTGACAAAAAGCCACTCTTTGCGGAAAATCTGCTAGCCAAAGTGCCTGCACCCGTTGAGTGTGATATGAATACAACAGTTGATCTTTCAATATTTTCCAAACTGTGGCCTGACTAATGTTTAAAGCAAACGCAATTTTTCTGGTGCTTGTAGTAGGATGTTCCTCAATTTCATTTAGTACCATTTCTTTAACTTGTGGAGTTCTCACTGTAAATTGGTGCCCGTTATCAGTCGTCTGTTTTTTAAAACTTCCCATTTCACTAAGACGTTGGTGAAGACGGGCAAATATTGAATGATGCGGTATGATACGGTTCGGGTATCGTTCTTCATAAAGACGTTTAGCAACACTCGAATTTCCATTGGCAAGACCGTAAACAAAATGCATATCACACATCTCAGTAATCGTGTAAGTCATTTTAGAAAACAGATACTGACAATAAACTGAATGAATACTCTGACAACTACTGTCAAATATTGAAATGACAAACAATTCCCTCTCAACACGATTGATTTTGAAGAACCAACTGTGATATTATATCGTGTTAGTCATAGTTCATAATTTATTATTAAACATTCAATAACTTTTAAACCAAACCGTTTTGGACACATACTCATATGAACTTTAATGATCAAAATAACCTCAGGAATCAGCTCTTAAATTTTGTCGCATATATTGATATTCACCTGCATATAAACAGTTACGTGGATTGAATCTGTTCCATAAAGCAATAATAAAAAATTATGAATTCCAGATGATGATGACTGTCCTGAATGCGACGAAATCTTGGAGCAATTGGAGGAAATCGACGGGGAAGCTGATCTCTTCGGAATCGACTTTGTTAAGATCTGCAGCGCAGAAGCTGCGGCCGAACACGGAATACACAGCCTACCAGCTCTTATGTACTTTAGGAAGAAGATTCCGATGGTGTTCGATGGCGATCTGATGCAAGCAGACAAGGTTTTGGATTGGTTAACCTCCCAAGATGTCTTCGAAATTAAGAACGAAATCGAAGAGGTGAACAAGAAGATGTTGGATAAACTCTTGGACGAAAACGAGTTCGTCACGGTCTTCTTCTGTAAGCAACTCACAGATGTACTTTGCATTCATTTTATCCGGAAAGCTTGATGTTGGGCATAAAATCACCAACACACAAAAATAAAATGTTAATTATTTTTAAACGCGTCTCGCTGTTTTTATCAGAGCACTTCACCATTAAATTTAATTTTATTTTGTTCGTTGGATGATATGGGTTTTTTAATGTCGTATTTTTTTACAGAAATGATGATAAAACGACTGTGAATTTTGCTGCATAATCCTTTTTTGGTTTTAATGTGCAAAATGCTTTCTTAAAAAGAAAAACCGAAAAACTGTTTGAAGTTTTAATAAAACACTTTATTTAACTGACTAAAATTGTTACAACAAAACTACTAACGGACAGCACATCTTACCATAGACAATTTCTATATCAGTACTGACAACAACAAACCTAGTAAAATAAAAGTAACTGTTTTCACAATTCTGACAAAAACACTCGAAAAGATTCATGAGTTATCTGTCCGTTCTTTGCGTAAAGAGAACAGCCATAAAAAGAGCGATGTATAGTTATCGCACATGATTTCAACAATATTTTGTTCCAATGTTGTTGCAGACGAACCTAACCACGAAGACAGCAAACTAATCATGGACAAACTCGAGAATATCGACAGCGAGACGGACAATTTCGACATCACCTTCGTCAAGATGGCGGATCCGCGTTACGCCCGGAAGTGGGGGGTGACACAGTTACCCGCCATCGTCTACTTCAGGCGGAGATTCCCCAGCATATACAGGGGCGAGTTGAGGTCGGAACACGACGTCTTAGAATGGTTGAGGAAGAACCGTTTCCGTCAACCCGAACTCAACCTGTTCATGTACGCCATATTGGCGATCGCCGTAGCTTTCGTGACGTACACCGCCTTCCTATTGCAGTGCTTCAAACCGCAACCGCAAGCGTTGGTACCGCACCCCAAACAGACGTAGTCTCTAAGTTACGTGGATGAGATGAAAATTTGGTATTACTTTTTATCGCGGTGGAATTTCGAAATTGCGAAAGAATGACAGCTGTCAGAATTGGTAAACTTTGAGACGTAAATTCCCCATAAAAACAGTAATACCAACTCTTATTTGAGAGATGAAAATTCGAAAGTGTGTTCAAGAAAAAAATATTTCCGTATGCGTGTATTTATGTAAATTGAAGAGAGTCTCTGTGAGTTTTAGATGCATTTTATGGCGTGAATGCTATGTCTGTGTTTATATTGAAGATACACCACCCCATTCTGAAATTATATTTTAAATCCTTTTTTATTTTTTTATTTTTCTTTTTTGTCATATTTAGTCATCTGTTTAGAACCGATACAATATTTGACATCACTCGACAACACTGCTGTCATGCGCGTATATATGATTGTATGAAAAGACATTATTCATGTCACATTTTATGTCCTTTTCTAATTCTATACTACGGATAACACCAATAAAATAAAAATCATTCGTTTAAAGAAAAAGATTTCATCACTGCTCAGAAGAAAAACAAAATTACCTATGTAATTTTTATCGTGTTGGTAGTATGCACATTAATAAAAAAAATAACATTCAAATGTAATAATATTAATAACTAACTAGATATTTTATACAATCATTCCCAAGTATAAATAAATAAAGTGACAATTTGTCCTTTTATAATAAGGATTAAAATATAAAAAGTAATGCGTAGATAATTATGAAATTGTAAATATATTGTAAATAAAATTATATATAAGATAAATAGTTTTTATTCTTTATTAATGACAAATTAAACTCCTTAGGTAAGAAACTTTATCGTTGGATTATTCTTATTCAGAGCACACAGATCATAAAATTCAAGACGACTACATATGTGTATATCCATTTATTACACCTTTTGAAAATAGCACAAACATGACAACAACAAAACGCATCCCTTTATCGATTGCTTATTCTCTTTGATTAAGTTCTTTACAATGTCACATATCGCACTTGATTACAATTTACAAAATCGCTGAGAATTATTATTTCACTAATAATAAGTAAATGTATTCGGGCGCTACACCCGTACATTTAACACCCGTGATTATTAATATTATTATTTATGTTGTTGTGGTGCGATTATTATTTAGTAATACAACGTTGTCAATGAGGAATTGCACTTTTTTTAAATTCTTGTTAAAATAATGTTATTTTGTACATGACCTAAATATATATTTACACTGAAATTTTGACGGTTTTCTGTAAAGTAGTTCTTGAAATATAAATTTTTTAAGATCTTTATACATCACAGGTACGTAGTAAAATTTTATGACTGAACGAGAATATATGGCAACATAGAAATTACTCCCCCGTAATAATCACAGATTGCAGTCATTTACCGGCTGCGAAATACGATATTATTAAGGTGCTATGCAGGTTATGGTCACAAAGGAATTTGGGATTCGGCATTATTTCTGCATTTTGTTTTAGTTTGCGTTTAAAGTTCCCCAATTTATCGTAAAAGAACGAATTCTGAAAGATTATAACCTCCAAACCGCGTAAAATAAACACAGAATATCGTCATAATACGTTTACGCCATCTGTACACGCAAAGCAAGCGAACAGCGAACTTAATATTAGTTATCTGCGATGATGATGCGAACTACGATGACTATCACTCCATTGCCAAATCATGCCGACTATGAATTTATGAATGAAAGAACTTGTGACGTCAGAGCACTTTAAAAAAATTAATTATGCCTTAATGAGACACAATTTAAAAGAAGGTTTAATGATGGGCTATATATTACAACATTCTCTATCATTCTATGACATAAAAAAAAAGTTGTGCAATTCCTCATTGAGAAGTCTCACGGAATTCCCTGACAATGTCTACTTTTACCACTAGGGCAGTGATTATATAGAAGTAGATATGCCAACAGCTACTTTATCATAATAGTACTTTAAGGTGTCACCAGATGTCGCTTATATCTACAAACCTAAATTTTAGCATTTATGAAAACCTGACTATAGCAGCGTACTCTAGCGGAGTATACAAATATTTAAAAGATAACGGGCGAACATTGCTCCAAATTATAATTTCTTTTAAATCACTACATTAAAATAAAAAAGGGTTTTCTTTTTGCCAATTATTTGCTGTTGATAATGTAGAATAGGGAAAACCACGCAACCAGTTATACATGTAAGTAATTCTGGATGTGTGGTTTCATGTATGTATAACGTGTTGCCTATATTGCAGTGTAAATATACTCCATAAGAAAATTGTATTAAAAAGTGTAATTAATTGTGAAGTAATATTAAAAAAAACAGTATTACCAAACTATTTAAATTGTTTAATCGTGTCTATTTACCGTTAATAATTAGTATTAATTTGTATGTTAAATAGCAATACACTTTTCTAGGGTAATTACAATTAGTAAGTATATTGAAGCCATGTAAATTGTGCATGACGACGACAATTCTGTTCTGTAGCAAGTAATACTGGAATTATCGAATCGAGGTCACTGCGTGAGCCTGCAGGAGCAAAAAATCCAATCGCAGAGAATAAGAAAGGATCTCGTGAAACGGTATATTTTGCCCGATTTAACGATCTCAACAGATTCTTGCATACACCTCAAACGATAAACTGGATAAATGTTTGTTAGAAATGCATTTTTAACACCTAGTTTTAAATGGGTGTATTTAAGTTTACGCATCGTTGGTATTTAGGGTAAGCTGCGCACTGGAGGAGCTGTTGTAGTATTATAACAGTTATCTATCTATAAAAGATTGTTTAAATTAGAGAAGAAAAAATGTGGGAAATGCGATAACTCTCTGTGCATATCTCACTTTGAAAATGTAAGGAATGCGAATCGAGTACAATTTATAAAATCTGCATTACAAATGGGTGGATTACGCATCATTTTATTGCGTTCCTGACACGACACTCGCGGTATTATGAGAACGAGATTTTCAACTTTTCTACTACACTTGTCGCCGGCCAGTTGGCAGTAACTGTAAAGGCGGGAAAGATCGTAACTGTCAACCGACACGGGAAGTTTAGCGTAAAGTACTTTGGGTGTTAATTACTCGAAATAAAACGAAAGAATTTCAATAATTCGACGCCGAGGTAAAAATTAAAAGTCCTTTCTAGTAGGATTAAGTATCAATCTGTTGTCGAGTGCCGTTTGGAATCCGTTAAATTGAGAACTCCACTGTACAGGGCTTTAAGCATTAACGGAAAGTATACTGCAACATTCTTCCGTTAATTACGATTATAAAGGCGGGAAATTAAAAAAAAATAAAATATAATTATTCATAAATAACAATTTCTTTATCCATTTTTAATGTTGGATGTATAAATAGTGTATATACCTAATTTTAAACTTACTTTCAGTTTACTCGGCAAAAAATTTTCAATTTCATTTCCTTCTCAAATATTATAACTGTAACTAGACCATGCAGGCTACCAAACCTGTAGACGGAATTAAATTTAAACTAAAAGCCTAGAGGCGATCTCTAACTTCTAGTATTTATATAGCGTAAAAGATTTGAAAAGTGAATTTGTAGGTAATACTTTTATAGTAACAGTATAGGTATAGAGTAACAGTGACGAAAAACCAGTTGAATTAGTTGTTTATAAAAAGCTGTACTATAGCCAGGCCGTATAGAAGCGAAGTATAATGATAATAAATCAACTCTTCTGGTTTCTCGTGGCGAATCCCCGGATAATTACGGGGTCTTCATTTCTGTTCTCCGCCATTCATTTTGTTCGACTATGTCGTTAAAAAGTAAAATTAACTGTTACTGCGTTAGTTAGCGTAAAAGCGATTTTAGACCAGTTTTATTCTTATAATTAATCGCATCAGTAATAATGTGTTTATTAGTGATTTCATTATGGAAATTTTGCTTTTTAAAGTATAATACTAGCATGTGTCAAATTAGGTAAACAATTTGGGTGAACGCGCTTATTTAAATTTGACAGTTGTATAAAAATGGCCGCTGTAACTAACGCAATATGAATAGTTTGATTTTTACAGTGAAAATATATAATATTCTCACTCAACTTAATGAATAAATATCCAGTTTAAATCACGTAAGTAGCATATATCATACTTCCCCGTAAGATAATATCCATTCGAACCTGTAAAATTGCATAAATAATACGTGGATACATATTAATATGCATTTATAATAGATTCTTATATGCTACCCGATAATGATTCCCGCCAGATATGTTCTGAGATCGCTCCGTGGTTGTTACTCGGGCGAGATTTACATTTGCATGTACGAATATACCGCTTTTCGCGCGACCCACTACATACACGTGTACATAGGTGGCAATTATGTGCTAAAGTCTTTCGTGCGGGAATCTTTGAGAAACTTTCAACCGCTCTTGCCTATTGAATATGCACATTTACGTTCGTTAAACGTTTGTTTTAGTCGTTTCACTCCACATAAATAACACGAGAACGTACAGTGGTTATAACGAAAATCCGAACCGCTCATGACATGCAAAAATTTAGTAATACGTATAATATACTCTTTCCATTTCGTAAAAAAAAGGTTCGCAAGATGTCGAATATGAAATTCGATGAAATTTGGTAGAGATTTAGAGTATGTTTTGTTATCCTAGAGAAATTTCTTTCATCTGAGGATATCCACTACAGTTTGTTGTACTTAATGGCAACTCTTGTATGATAAATGGAATATTTGTATTAATAAGGGAATAGGTATTAAATAAAAGTTATTCACTGTTTAAACCTACTTAAACATAAAAGATTACAATTTTTGTTTTTAGGGTCAACGATATCTATTGTATTTATTTATAAATATTGATTTAAATTTTACGTGATTGTACACATTGTAAGTTGTACCAAAAGGGAATGCGAAGACTATGCCTGTACTTCACTTCTGTTTGATAGCTTTGCTATTTCTGATGTGGAGGCTTACATTTACGGGTAGATGGCGCTGCACTTTTCCCATTTACATTGTAAGTTAATTAACAAGTAACCTAAATTAAAGTTGTATTTCTACTATACAGGCATTGACGCACATTGTTTAGTACTGCTTTTAGTATCTCATACAACAATAGTCAACTGTGATGATCTTAGGGGTGAGCAATCCGACGACACTGCGTTTGGGAAATTTTTTTGGGAAACAGTTCGCCTAGCTGCTGCGTGTGTGTATGGGAACTATAACCAATTAAAATTGCCTGATAACTGCAAAGAGTACAGCATTATAAAATGTAACGGGTTATCATTTAAAAATGTCATCAAGTTCAGCTGTTTTCATAGCTAAGCAAGCAATTGTCAATGGTGCAACCTCAACGTACACCTTGCAATTATAGTGTTTAGAATAAAGAACTTTTTTTTAGTTTAAAGTTACTTTCGTAATGGTTATTTAGCCCAAAATTGCTTAAAAGAATTTCAAGCTCGGTTTCCAACTTTGACATGCGGTTTAAGTTTTTTTTTAGCTAGTGTATGTTGCATAAAACTGATAGCATCCTATGAAAAGCTGGTAGTGAAGTACTGAAAAAACTTAATGCATAAGTTGTTTGGGATTTGCGAATTCCCAAAACATGAGAATTTAGAGTAATGTACGTAAATCCACATGAAATAATACAACAACCGCTATATACAGAAAAAAATTGACGAATAATTGGGCCAATATTTCCTTTGTGATTTTTATTGATTTTAAATAGACTAAATGCTAAACACATTTAAATACTTGGAAGCTGGAAATAAGACTACAATCTACAATATTCTGGAATGACAACCGAGAGGAAGAAAAAGACATGGCAGAGCCAGAGCTACATGGCTGCAGGAGGTGAAGACCGATCTCGGTAGAGCTGGCATGTACAGATTGCAGGAGAAGACCAGAGAGAAGATATAGCCAGAAGAGAATGGGGATTGATCTACCCCGCAGTTTTCCCAGATCTAGAAAGCCTTACAAGCGGCGATACCCCTTTTGGGGTGACTAAATATATATAAATGCTAACGATACCGAACAGAGAGTTTAGACTCGTTTATTGAACAACTGGGGGATATTGAAAGACGGAATTATTACTTTCAGCTAGACGGAGCTACTCCCCATTGTACAGCTGAAACATTGGTTTCGCTGATACAATTTTTTTATGATGAAATTGTTAGTCGAAACTTAGGAATTGCCTGGCCTCCATGTGATTTCTATTTATGGCCTTACATAAGAAACAGCATTCTTCAAACATCCGTTGATAGTTTACCTGACTTGCAGTAAAGAATTGAAGAAAAAATTGTTGAAATTTGGGAATAATAATAAATCCAACATTGTCGGAGATTTTCATCGCAGAGTGTTGAAATGTCTACTCTTCATCACCACCACATTTCATTAAATTTAACACCTGAAAAGCTCTTCTTCTTAGATATTTGTGCTAAATCGCCAATTTGTGTCCTATTATGGTTTGACAGCTGAGGTATTTATAATCGAAACCATCAATATTATTATAATCAATTGTTACCATGCCTATACTCTGTTTTTTAATTCGGAGGAGTAAACTGGAAAGACCCAATTACACCAGAAAATTTTTGCCGTTAGGTTTTCGGAGGGAAATTTAAACAATTAAACAACACTCATTAATCAAGTGTGGATCCATTAACTCACATATAATTATATTAATGGCAAAGAGAATTAGTCGAATACAGCAATTATATAGATATTTTTTAAAAGTGTTGAGAAATATTTGAGATTACTTGAAAAAAGTATGAAGTTCAAATATAATTTGAAACCAATACATCTACTATTAAATTTTATGTAATATGGAGTCTACAAGTGAGTATTACCATGATAAGCAATTAAGAGTTTATTATATATATTTATTGCTTTTAGTTTATACATTTGTTTAAAAATTACACTATAACATTTTATTCCAAAATTCGTTGAATAATAATCAATATGATACGTACAAGGTATATCATAAGCAGACATTAACAATAACATTTATGTAGTATCACTATCAGATATGGTACTACTAGAATCACTGTTACAATTGACAGGAATAATAAATGGCTCAATTATATTATCTATCTAATTTGCACAATTTCAGTTCTTCAACAACATGGTCAACACATTTTTTCCATTTGGCAGGTGTAACATTTACGATAGCTTGTAATAAGTGGTCTTTAACATCAGGTAATTTGAAAGTTTGGTTTTTTGTTGCCACTTCCTCTTTAATCTGAGTCCACACTAACTCGATCGGATTTAATTCACAATGATCAGGAGGTAAACGCAATACAATTTTGTTGTGACGCTTAGCCATTTCATCTACTGCATACAAATTGTACTTATCCTTGTTTATCTTAATTAAATGAAGTAATTCATGCTTCCTTGACGATGAGGTAGGTATTTTCTCTACTCTACGGCTATGGTATGAGGCATTATCCATTACAATAACACTATTATTTGGTAATAATTTTAAAGTGTTCCCAAACCACTCTTCAAAAATCGTTTTTACCTTCGAAAACTAGTAAACCACAACAAAACCAAGCTCAGATCCTATATGTAAAATAGTTAATCGTCTGTGTCTTACACCCAAAGATTTCCTCTTTTGTGAGCGAGTGATTGCAATCTCACTCGTACTTGGTTCTTCGTCCATAGTCGAAAGCGATAAAAATGCAATGCCGTAATAAATAGTAGGTACACTCAATTAGTTCTTAAAGAACAGTTTTGTTATAGGAACTTGAGAAATAAGAAGCGAAAAATAAACAAATTGCAAAGAAATCGAATAGGGTTACGACACAAACGCTCAACGATCAGCTGTTATAAAAATATGGCGGCCGATTTGGTTCATATTTCCCCTATGTAAACGTGCCCTGCGAACAGCCAATCACAAGGCCACCTTTTTGCGGTAAAATTTTAAATCACTCCTCCGAATTAAAAAACAGAGTATACTTACTGTAGATGGTTGCAATAACTGTTTGCGCAGTTTAATCTTAGTTTCGCACAGATAATACCGTCTACTTAACATGTAAATCCGAAGTAAATGTTCTCTTTTACTGCATATTTTACCTATCTGTACCTGCGCCTATACATCGTGATAGCCACAGTGTAAGTAAAGTATAAAATTAATAGTTGTAAGTGTATTAAGGAAGTACAAAAGCGGTCATTGACGTGACCTTGTGAAGGTTTCTCGGCGCTTTTCTCGTGCATGTAATATTGGAATACTATGGCAAAGTATGTTGCATATAGCGATTCCGATATACCGAGAAATGCATTCATTAGTATCTTCGTTCCTACTTGTCCGGCGTGCATATTATTATTACGATTATTACTATTATCATTATGCCACTGCACGCACGTCGCGGCTGACGCTCGTAAAGATACAGTGCGAATTGCTCTCTCTCCCTCTCTTCGGCGGGATTAAAATGCTGCGTCCGCTAATGATGCGAATGACATAGCGATGCTGCACGACGCACGGAATAATGAAATAGAGCCATTGGACGGTTAAATCGGCTTTTGTAAATCGCGATAATATCGAAGAATTGATCGGGCCGCAACCGGTTCCAATAAATTCTATACAATAGCGTTATTGAATTGATGATCCGATAGGTGGCGTAGTTAAGATACTCATATGGCGTTTGGAAGTAATTGATGTATAAAAAGAAATTGGTTTGTCACGGTCACGACGAAATAATTGATTGCGAATTTATTTTTTAATTTGAATAGGGAAGATGAGTCTTGTGACCATTGATTCAAAAGGTTTTTTTAAATATCTCAAAAAGTCATTTTTTTTTAATCAGTAAGCAAAAAGTGCACATAATTTGTAACCTGCGTAATAAAATTAGAATGGAACTAGAAAGCCGGGTCCATTCACTCAGCCAGTTCAATAGTCGTTTGATGACCGCTTACGCCCCAACTCGGCAGAAAGCCCGCGTTATTTGAAAAAGAAAATTGAAATTAAAAAAGGGGGCTAGGCGTACCAACTTTTTCAATAGGGTGCGATCCAGGTGGGACGCGGACTTTCTGTTTTCTGCTGAGTTGGGGCGTAAGCGGTCATCAAACGAGGCTCGGTTTCTAAGTTCAGAATTATGATCGATGATTTTTGCAAAGTTTCTTGGTAGTTCTGATAGAGAGAAGTCGTTTGTAATTATATGATCAATAAGCGTTGATGAAGTCAGTGTTCCACCACAATCTGTTCAAAATGGAACCGGATGCTTGCACTAACTCATTCAATTTTTTACTAACGCTGTATATTTTGAGGATCGTGAGATTTTCCAAATTATGTTAAGAAATTGCAGTGTTGCAATTTACAAAAACACCTGTTTAGTAACTATCGGAATATCTGGCAGCACTGCAAAGGAGTTATTTGTCAACTTTTCTTAGCCAAGTAATTCAATTACAATTTTGCTGAAAGATGTACTAGTCGATCTCCTCAAATAAAAAGGTTAGTCTATATGAGATTTTAAAAAACTTACCTACTATGTACAGTTACATATATTATATAGTGCGGTAAATTTGAAAATAAAGAAGAAATATACATTATTAAAGTAAAATTGTGATTAAACTTATTTTTCTGATTGTAGAATACGTGTTTTTGCTCAGCCAATTGAGGTTACCTATATCTTGATGGATTTTACTTCCATTAGTTTTTTCGGTTTTCTCACGTATTTCTGCTATTGGCACCACACGCATTTTACGTGACAAAATTTGAATTTCACAATCAATACTTTATAATTACGGCGATTTTTTGCGTTCAATACGTGCAAAATGGTGGCAAATTCGTTAAATGTACATAATCTCTATATAATACAGTGTATTTATTTCATGATCTGCAACATTGCGTCCTGAATTTTATGATTCTTTTTATTATTAGGTGCGTTAGATATTTCATGAAATTAGCGGAAAAAAGTATTTGGAAGAATGCCGTTATTATCACTTTTGTCTGCCATTATAGAAACCTTTAAGTTTGAACCATTTTTTCGAGCTGGGATTTGCTCTTCTAAATAACAATTACATTAATTGTGATTTTAAGAAGATATTATGGAAGGTATTGTTTAAAATAATATGAAATTAGTAACGATAGTGGTTCAGAATCAGAAAACCCAAGTACTTAGAGTAAGCAATTGAAGATAATACATGTTTTCGCAAATTTCACTCATCAGGAGAAAAGATGCTTCGTAAAGATAATTAGATTAGAGATATGTTTCACAGGCCAAATTAAAAAAAAAATATGCTTTCATTTTATGATTCATTTAGTCGCGCAAATGAACAAATGAAATATTAAGAAAATTTTTATTGTTGGAACGCTTTTAACCCATCATCCTAGAAAATTATAATCCCCAAATAAAAAGTTTAAATTTTTGAAATTTATCAGTAATACGTATACGATTTAAGAAAATGGGACACTGCATACTCTAGACAGGGTAAAAATTTCGCCAAGACAGATCGCAAAGCCACTGTAAAGTTTGCAAAATTTGAGTATAATGGCTCAAAAAGTAACTGATCTAAAATTGGTCAGCCCAAAACCTAGCCGCTGTCGCTGACAGTGTTTGTCCTTGGCCTTCATCTTAGTCTACATGCTTATTAAGTACAGTTGACACAGGAATTGAAGCCGGCTGATAATGAACGACCCCAAACTTTCGTAGAAATTAGATCGTAAATCTCTTTATGTTAATTACTAAAATAATTATTGTCAAAACGACAATATGTGGCGTATTAAGAGTAAAATAACCAGATTTTATCATGCTTATAGTAAGAGGCAAAATCTGGATGTTACCATCTACATCTTATGGATGTAACAATTAATATACTCTATTGCTGAAAGCCTATATAATGACGTGGATTATATAGATAGTCGCTGCGATTGACTGCGATATTATCAGGTATTCGATGCATATTCAATTTCTAACATAAATGTTTGTAACACAAGGGGTGGGCCTTGCTCTATTCATTGTCGATCTTTACCGAAGAAATCGACCAATAAGCTGTTTTGCCGCGACAAAATTACTGACACGTGTTATGTACGTATGATACAGGTGTACGTATTTGTGTCGGTGCATGTTTGTGTCTGGTCGTTCGTTGATTTCTGTGCATCGTAAGCAGAAATGAATGCAAACGTGGAAAACATTTTAATCGAGTGGGGGTTTCCACAGTTAATTAATATATTCAAAGGTAAGTAATAGATATTATATGCATATACTTCGTAGTGGGTACTTTATGCTTTGATAGAATATTAACCTAAATCTAACCTACTAGTGATTGTTATGTTAATGAAAGTAATACACGTTGGATTTTTGTAATAATGGTTTTAAGGACAAATAAAAATATAAAATCAATATTATAGTTTTTATTGTGTAATATTCCACTTTCCTTATGCATGAACTGGGTAAAACCTTGTATAGTACTATATTTTAAATTACAGGTAAGTATCGCTGTATAGTGCCCGCATATGATCCATTATATTATTGTTTACTATCTACTATTTTAAATGCTAAGAGACGTTAGATTATTATAGTTGAAAATAATATTGTAAGTACTACAAGGCTATATGGTAAGTATGAGCATCATGTATCGTACATAGTAAAATATTACATTATACTGGGTACAATAAAAAATTTAACAGTTATTATCAAATATAGTCAGTGCTACTAGACATTTTTTTCACATTTACTAACATGTATGCTCAAATTAATAATACAAATATAGTGCACCAACTTTACCATACGAGTTAATAAAAACTATTCACAGAAATTTACTATACAGATATTGTCACCGGTAATATAAAATATGATTGTCCCTATAGGAGCTATAAAATATATTAAAGTATACTATATTTATGTTAAAGAGTACAATCTATTTCTCTCAGTGTAGAATCCTAATTGGGTTTCTTTGTCCTATATTGAAATCGATTTTTATTTCCTGCAAGATGTTGCTACGAGCCACACAAGCTGCGAAACACTTGTAGTGCTGTCCGAGAATTTTCCTGGGAGCGTTACTTCGCGAAACGTAGACATACATTGACCCTCCAGATTGTGCGATTTAAATCCACTAGACTTTTTCCTTTTGGGCTATGTAAAGGAAAAAGTCTACGCTAATTCAAAACATCCGAGCTGGTATTCGTTAAATAGAGCCGCATTGTACGAAAATGTCGTGCAAAGTTGCTCAAAAGGATGATCATTTGCAAAAACAGAATCGAGTATTTACAAATATCATTTTGCACAAGTAACCGCAGAGTTTGTACTTTGAATTTAAATAAATATTTTTGTGCCACTTCAGCATAAATGAAAATGGGACTTCTCATCGGAATAAAATCTTGTACAAATATCGATCTTTTCGCATAGTACAAGCGCCTCTATTCCTGGTTCCACGGCGGACTGTAGAACTGTAATTCACGAACTTAACTGTTATGCGAACTCATTATACCCGGCGTTGTGGAAAAGTCGACTGCGAACGGTGAGGACCAATGGTCTCCCTCGAGACTCTTCTTTAAGCGGCCAATAGCCGACGTCTTCGCTATGCCCGTGCAGAAGTTATAAGATTTAGGCACCTGCGAGTTTAAAGCCACTCGAAGACCGAGTTTGAGCCAGCAGCAAGCGTTAGTGCAGGAGTAACGGCATCACATCAGCATAGCATACAGTTGCTACGCGTATCGGTGAACCTGAACTTGAAACTACTTTACTAATTTGAGTGTCAGTTGTGTTTTCCTGTGCCCGGTAGAAATAAACAGCGGCCTCCGTGCAATCAACATCATCGGAGGCAAATAACGACCAGTAAAAGGTACGTGTAAACATTATTATAAACATTTCAAGTCGGATTGAAGACGCTGCATTATATCGAGGTATAAAATTAGCGAATACTCGCATAGTTACAGCGTATAGACATCCGCTGTGTCTTCTTCTAACGTTCATTGCAACAGCTTAAGACCGGTTTTAGTGCAAGACACGAAGATATCTCGTTCGTGTATATTCAGAAAAAAATTCTAGATAAATTTACCATCGGGAATCTTCACTAGATGCTCATTGAACGATATTTTGAGGTTAACGCAGAAGAAGTGCTAATCTATTTTAACTTAACACCCTGAAAACCTCTTTGAAAAACTTTTTTCCTGCATCCAGCGATTTGCTACCTACCATTATGCAATCAAAGTCGAATGCAGATTCCCGCGATCTATAATCTCGCGTAAATTATACCTGAAAAACTAAACTCCATTCGGTTCACGTAGCCTTATTTTAGAAAGAGTAAATCAGCCACAGGCCATCGCCTAGATTGCAAATTATCGTCAGCCGACTTCCGCATGCACGAGTTATAATTTAAACCTGAACTGGTAATACGTGCATGCATAATGTCGGTAACAGAAAAATCCCTATGTTATTTGCAAATGGAGATTAGATGCAAATGAGAGATGAAAAAGATATTTATGATTATCTCGAAGAAAAAGAATGTAGCTTTAGTAAGTTTGCTTTGAAACGACAAGTTTAAATTTGACATTTATGTCAATTTGTAGGTTAAATTTAATGTAATATGTAAGCGTATTAGATATACTTCATTTGGAAGCTTCCGATCCTAAATTTCTGGAAACCACACGTAGGAAGTATTACCGAGGGTGACAAAAATTAACTTGCCTAGTTTATCCATCTGCCCCCGGGAGCTAGCCTATTAAAAAAAATCTTAAACGGGAGGGGGTATCGAGTGATACCTCATATTGCAATGGTCTTTTGAAACACCACGTTTTGGCGTTTAGTTTTTTTTATATCGATCGATTTGTTTTCGAAATTTTTAAGAAAGTCTTTTGCTTTGTTGCTATCTGGTCAATCTACTGTAGGAGCATCGGAACAAAAATTAATATTAAAAACTCTTCTGAATTTATAAAAAATAAGGAAAATAAATAACCTTGTTAAATATCTAGGGACATTTTTGTATAAAAACGTAAAAAAACCCAAGAATGTTAAGGAGTAAAAAATATATTGAAATAGTAGTCCACTACAATATTGTTTCACCACACAGTGGCTTCATCAGGTGGATGAAATTAACTGATAGTTAACGTTTTGAAGATGGAGTTTAAACACGTATCCTCCCATTCGATTAACATTTTTGTATTGTATATATATTTTTACTATCTTGTCAATCTCTTGTAGGAGCATCGAAACAAAAATTAATATTAAAAATTTTTCTAAATTTCTAAAAAATAAGGAAAATAAATAACCTGCTTAAATATCTGGGGACATTTTTGTATTGTATAATTTCTATATATATATATTTAGTTTTGAGTGGCAGCACTGGTACTAGAGTAGGAACCTGTCATGTAACAGTAGAGACGTGTGTCCGTACATCAAGAGTTATCAGTGTACACCACTTTTGTCCATATTCGTTCGTCGATTTTCTTTTCGACCTCTTTAATGGCATGTATAATGGATTGTCCTTTTCTGAAACCATACTGGTTCCTGTCAAGATCACCTTTCATCTTGATTTCCTTCATTATCTTGGATCTTGGCATGGTTTCAACAGCCATCAGGGTCTATACGATGTCGGGTTGTTTAGATTTTATCTGGCTTAGGACGGTGGACCACCCTTGCAATTTTCCATTCCTTAATAAGTGATTCATAACTCCCACAGTAATAATGTGCGATTCGTAGCAGCCAGCATCTTTATTGCTTCCGCAGGTATCCCATCAATACCAGGAGCAATACTGCAACCTGCCGTGGAATTCAAAGAGACGATTTTGGAAATGTACCCCCCAGTTTTGAATAACGGCTATATACCACTCTCTAGCAAACGACGGACAACATTTTGAACAATTATTGCATCGATTTTTTCTGCAAAAAATATTTGAATTCTTGTTCTTAATATTGGTTTTTTGCTAGAAATATAAAACAAAACGAACCAAAGATTTTCCTAAAAATTTCGTATGAACGAATCTAATTCGAAAAAGACAATTAAACTGAGTTATTCCTCAATACCTCTTTCCATTTAAGGTTTTTAAGGGCATAGGTCACTGGGAACAAGGGATTAAATTAGCTGAGTCAATTTTTGCATCAAAAGTTGTCCACCTCGATTATACTTCTTACGTGTTTCGGGAAATTATTCATAAATGTCCAGATATTTAGGGTGGGAAGTTTTCAAACGAACACCCGGTATGTAATTCAGTTTATGTGGAATTCTAATAACTAAATCACGCACGTAGGTATAAAGTAAAACTGGTTCTTTTAAGGTATACATCATTCATTACTAGCGGAAAACCTTTAACAGACAAAGATGAGTATATATTCCCACGATTTACAATGCAACATAACCTACTATGATGCTCGCTAGTTTGACTTAGATTATAAATCCATACAGGGGTCTCGTAGATAAATTCCCGTCCATCTTCGGTTGCTATTTTGCTATCGATCTTTGACGTTACACTTACATAAGCAAATGGCAAAACTAGACATAAAGGAATATGTAATAGCATTATCTTTCGAGATTAAAAACAAATCGTTCAAGGGAATTACTATTGTTTTTTTTTTTGATAATTCTAATATTAAAAATAACAGAATAAAAAATTCTGTGTTACTATTACGTTTTCACCCTTAAAAGCATATTTAAGGATTTTAAAATAGTCACTTAAAAGGCGTAAAAATTTTTTCTTTATGTGGGGAAACTTCGATCAAACTGGGCGTATGAAAGTAAGATATCCCTTTTTTATAATGAATTTGACAGACACGTTATGTCACCTGTCAACTTTGACATGGCATATTTCAAATATTTTTGGCAGCGTAGAGGTAATTAAAAACTTGTTTAACATTTTAAAATTTATAACAACTTTTTTTGCCTATATACATAATCCAAAATAAAGTTTAGATACTTAATGTCTTAACTCCACTATCTACTTAAATCATAAGATCTTATTTCAATAGTATATGAGCGATCATAAAAAAAACGGAGTTGATTTGCTCAATTTGTGTAATTAGTTCTTCTTGATTAAAGCTGTTAATGGATTTTACCCGTATAACATGGGAAAAATACAATTATTTTTGCTGAATAATGCATGATGCCGCAAGCCTGTGCATACGTGTAGTGCTATTTTAAATTCAATGGTTGAAAATTATTGATGGAATGCATAGAGTCGAGTTTATCATGTATGATATTGCAATTTATGAAACAAAACGAATAAGTATTGCCATCTCTTAATTAATACAGGGCCTTTCAACTGAAACGACCCACCTCAAATAACTTTTTGATTTGAAGATGGGTCTTGTGACCTCTCATTCAGAACATCTTTAAATTCCCGTTCGTGTATCAAAAAGTCATTTCGATCACTAAGCAAAAAGTGTATAATTAGCAACCTATGTAATAAAATACGATTAGAATGGAATCGTTTGGATTTTACTTTATCAAATGTTCATACAATAGTACATATTTTGCTCCAAATGCTCTCGCTAACGTTTCGCAACATTTATTTACATACGTTATTCATTGGCATTCTTCAACAATTTTCTGGCGTAACTCTTATAAGGAAGCTGAACGCGTGGCATACACCTTGGGACTTAAGATGCCCCTACACAGTAAAAAATTGCATGTAGAAATTAACACTAAAAGTGGTCTATATAACTCTACACTATTTTTGGTAAATTTTACACTGTGAAATTTGGTAAAATTTACCAAAACGATTTGGCAAATCCTACATTTTAAAACGTGTAGTGTAAGACACTTGCCAGTGTAAACTACCAAGAGATTATGTACACCTTTGTCATCCTCATTTAAGTCATGTAAAAGTGTAATTTTAAAAGGATGAAATTTGAACTTCTTAAGTATTCTACAAACTGAGAAACGGCTTTTTTTTTTTTTTTTTTTTTGCTTTCATGGGCAGGTTTAACCCCGTGAGGCAGCTCGGCCTTAAGACCTATTGTGCCCCCATGATGTCTTAACCCTCTCGACCTGGTTGCACTCGAACAAACAGGTCCGCAAGTTGGCCGAGAGTTAATTTTCTTATACTGGGTTCGTCCAATCGAGCGACCCCTAGACAGCTCCGTCTCTCCCTGTCCACTGCCGGGCAGTCGGCAAGGAGGTGCACAGGAGTTTCTTCTGCTCTCCCACAGTTTCTACACAGGGGAGAGTCCACTCGCCCCATTCGGTGCAAATGCTTATTTAATGAACAGTGGCCGGTTACGACTCCCGTGAGAAGTCTCAGTCTGGCCCTGCTCGTAGAGACTGCCTTGTGGAGTCTTTCGTCGCCCGGATAAAAACCGAGGATTTTACAGTGTCTCACGCCGACTAGTCCATTCCAATAGGAGCGGTGACTAGCAGCGAGTTGAGATCTGACAAAGGCTTTGATACCGCCATAGGAACTCCCGCACAACGGTTCTGGACCAGTGAACGGTAGACCACTGGCGCCTCTAGCTAGTTTGTCAGCAATTTCGTTGCCTCTAATCCCAGAGTGACTAGGCACCCATCTCAGCGTAATGCTGTGATGCTCCGCCAATTCTTCAAGCTTCCTATGGCACCTCAGTACCACTTCGGAAGCAAATTTGACAGCCTGTAGTGCTCTGAGGGCAGCTTGGCTGTCGGAAAAAATTTCGACCGATCCATTCCCATGCGGGCAGTTTAAGATGCTCTCTGCACAGGTCTGGATGGCTATAACTTCAGCATGGAAGATGGAAGTGGAGAAACGGCTTACTGCCAATGCTTTTAAGATGGCTGTTGTAACAACGTTGTTCCGACATTAATATCTTCATTATTGACAACCCAATGAAAATGTTGTTTTTTGTTATGTACAGAGCTCGTTTCCGTAAATTCCTGGATTAAGTGATTCCAGTATGTACTTCTGTCGCACATTTTGGCCTATAAGTCAACCTGAATATGAACACCAGCATTTTTCGAGCGTTCTTACGCACATACTCTATATGCTCACCAAAAAGAAGTTTTTATATTAGAACACTACGCCCAAATCCTTCACAGACGCCACCGCCGCTATTTCATGACCCGAAAACTCATACGTATAGACAATCCTATTTTTGTTTCTTGTGAATGTTATCTTCTGACATTTATTAAAGTTTAAAAATAAGTTATTTTTTTAGACAGAACTGATAGAACCGATCCAAGTCCTGTTGTAATAGTTCACAATCGTCAATAGCACGGACCGCTGTATAAATCTTGAGGTCATCCGCGTAAAATAAAAATTTTGACCATTTAAAACAACTACCTATATCACGAATATAAATCAAAAATAACAAGGGACCCAGATGCGACCCCTGTGGTACCCCTGAAGGAACCGAGCAATTATCAATTTAAATATCAAAAAGATGCAAATACCGAAACACCTTTGGCTTTATTTAATTCTTAATTATAACGGTCGACTTCAGAAGAATTCACACTCAACATATGTTCCCTAAACAAACAAACGAAGTTCCTTTCAATTATTTTAATCTCTCTAAACGTAAGCATTATAATTATACGAAACGTAAGATCCATAAGTACTTTCTCACACTTCTAAATTACCGTTATATGTAGATGTATTGTGAGTGTATGCAAAATATATGTAAATGTAAAGATGGTATGTGTTGTTAAAGTCCCATATGTATTTCTCTCATTTGATTTTCTCTGAATTAACCGGATATTATAAAATAGAGGTACAGAAAAACTTAACGGGTGAAACAAGAATGAAAAAAAAAATGCAGAAGTTTATCCTCCAAACCGTAAATTTTCGTACATTTTAATTAACAAAAAAAAAGTATATTTTAATAGCTCTTCGGTTAGCAATTTATTTACCATTATAGGAATTTAATTTACATTTTTCAATTACATATTGCGCATTGTAAACATTCAATTTAACTGGTGCTGCGCGATGTCTTATCTACTCCACTGGTCTGGCAGTTAATAGATCACTGACGCACAGTGCTTCAGAACCGAAATTGTTTACTCTTTTAACAAATTTTACATTAAATGTTGAGTAAGTTCATGTTAAACCTGAAATTATGCATAAAAAAACCCGTATTTGTAAAACCTAGCCTAAAATACAACCCTTAAATGCGAAAAATTTATAGCACTTAATACGTAGTACGAAGAATATTTTTTATACAAATTATACAGTTTAGTTTGCAAATTCGAAGTTCGTCAAAACCACCCCTTAATGCATTGAATTTGATATGTTTAGTGGTTTGTACTTGGTTAATAATACGTCTTTTTTGCTTTTAGAATATCGTGGTAACTTGGATATAATTTGCAACCAAGTTTTGAAGCTGTTGCTCTAATAAGCATATATTGCTGCTACGTAAAACGAAGATAATAAATGATAACGCCTCTTCAGGTGTCATGGCATTTTATTCTTGTTCGGGACTTCTTAATATTTTCATTATACGTTTGCCTCTGGTTGGTGTAGTTGAAGTACTTTCAATTATCAAATCGGCAATACTTTTACCTCGACTTTCTCTCTCCTTAAAGCAAATTTTTATAATCCGATTACCTGTTACAAACAATTAATTTTCTTGTACCAGGTAAACATTATCCGATACTAAGTAATGCTACTTAATAAAACACTTAACAATGTTTCAAAATATTATAATGACATTAATAAATAAGGGCATTTGCTTGTGGTACAGTCTTTTTAATTACACCCTAATTTCTATACGCAGAAACGTCTCAATTTTACTGAAGTTTGTAAGCAATTATAGAAAAACTTATGTAAATAAGATGCATATTATTTACATCATCAAAAATAGAGTAACTATACTTACTGCAATTTTAACTTTGTACGAAGAAGTTGAAAATATGATTTTCGATCGCGTTTTTCGCGTTCTGAACCGCCGCAAATTTCTTAAATTCGATGCGACACACTGTATGTATCTATCTGATACTACGCGTGAATTACATGTTTATAGACACCGTAATTTTTATTATAAGCAATTTTCACACGTAATTTCGTATTATAACGCGATCAGACTGAATACAATGATCTAACTGTAAGTATATCCAGACAGCCTTTAAGAACTTAGGCAAGCAACTATATGGGTATAATGGGAAACATGTACTTATTCCGGAAAAAAAATTCGAAATACCTAACCTCCGGCTCCCACAGTAAGAGCAATTAACGGTTTAATGACTGGTATTATGTTCCCAGATGTAATTGCGACTAGGTACCCTTTTTACAATCATCTGACATCATTGCACATTTACATTGTTCCAGATTTCTAGATACGATAATAAATCTTCTTCACGGCGAATCGTCACTGATTGCATTTAAATAACTTTGAATGCGCGCCGCCCCTACTACGCACAGCCAATTAGATCTTTCATTTATAAATTTTTTGCTCTTATTACGTCGGCAAATCCTGCATTTCTCATTGTTGCCCGCGCGCAGCCCCATAATGATATCGCGTTCACGTCCAATTTGCGCGTCTTACGCTTTTCATTTTTTTGTTCGATTTGTACCTTCTTGTCCGCACACATTAGCACGCATCGCTAGCCCGGAGGTATTGACGAACCCGCCGCGACTCAAATGAACTACCCAAGGTCGCGTCGACGGCGGTTATTAATAGAAAACGGCCCAGGTAGCACCGTCGCAATAATACAATGCGATAACGCTTCGACTCGTCCTGTCGAGATTCAGCATTAATTTCACGCAATTTGTCATCGTCTGTCAAATGCGGAACGGTTCGCACCCTAGCTATAGCCGAGATAAAAACCTTGGTATTATTACAGTACGCGGAATTTGATAGATAGAATGACGGTGATGACAGTTACTCCAAGCAAACGATTATTATGATAATAAAAAGTGATTTTGAACGACTTTAATAGGATGCCGCGATAATAATGAAGAGAGTACTAATATACAGTAGAACCTCTCTCAAACTAACGCTTTATAAATCGGAACTCTTTCTCTCTCCCGTGAAATCAGTACTACTTTTATACTATAGTCCAGGTCAGCTTTTAAATGAAGTATTACTCTTACGGGAATCACACCCAACGATACCAAATTTACTTAGGTATTTAATTTCTCGTGTGTTGTTACTTTGAGCAGTTTGACAAATTTTAGGTTAACATTTCATAAATTCTATTACGTTATTCTTCCCAATTTAAAATCTGTACAAAAATAAAACTAAATTTATTAAGAAATAACCTTGAATATGTATCATCATTAGCATGAAATAAACTATCTATCTATCATTTATGCCTAACACCAATAATTTTATAAACCATAGCTTTCTTACAACATAACCGAGATAGAATACACCAGACTTATCTTACATGCCTGCAACTTGTATTTCACTTTATAATTTATCTATTTTACATAATATCTTCGCCACTACCGCGACTAAAGATACATATTTTTAAATAACTAAAACACGCACTGTATATCCAACAACATACCTGTTTTTAAACGAGGCAAAAACATCCTCCCGGGTTAGAATCTCCAGTTTGAATCTCGGCTGCAACGCGATATGCAGCTGTTGGCACATTCCGCTTTAAGCAAAGATATATATTACGGCATTCCGTGAGTTTATTTTAGCATTAACACGATGATCGTGATGGAACTATACAATATATTTCATTGATCGAATAAATTGGAATAAATGCACATTTTGACAATGACAGTTCGCAATATTTACTGCGATTGTACACCAGGGCGCGCTGTGTGTACGATTTATGCAGCGAAACACATCTGTTATTTGCAAAATTTTGTTCTGCTTAGACTTAAAAATCTACATAAAAAGATTGTTTTAAATCATTTTTTTAAATATCAAATCGTATATTAGAATTTAGGATGTCCCAATAGTCATTATCGTTTAAAAATCGGTACAGTTATAAAATAATCATCGCTAACGGAGATGATCGCATTCGTCAGCTGCATTATGAGCGGCAATGACCTCATTACGACGTTAGTGTAGGTAGAGTCGTGTGTCGTACGTACACATACGATGACAACTACCGAAGGAAATGTTTCCGCATTTTTGAGGCGAATTACCGACGAAATTGCGAAAATTATACCGGGAACACCAGTCGGAGATCTCACTTATTCTAAAACTGTACTTAAACAGCGCAACTCATCACGTATAGTAACACGACTACACCTATTTTCCATTGTGTTCCTAAGCGTATATAAACACTCGACATGTTTTTTTTTATTATTATTTTAGATGTGTACGGAAGCTACAGGAAATAAGGAAGCGACGGGTTTAAAAGACGCGTTGACAAGGCCTAATTGTCTTGTTAGAATCAACGGACATCTATACTTCCATTATAGTGTTGTTAGCTGTCAAATGACTTTTTAGGTTAAGTTTTTTTTTTTTTTAACGGTGATTATTACTGATTGTGAGTGATTCGTTGGTATATACGTTTCATATTATAACGTTTAGATTGTATATATTAAATAATGATATTTGAAAAGGATGCAACACTTTCATTAACGAACATACAAAATATACAAACAATTACAATGTCTAACAATGGCTACATATGAACAACTGTGACTGTCATACAATATAATCCAATACATGATATAAATATACATATTATGTTTGCTTTCTAAATAATAGAGATGTTTGATTATAATTAACGTTTAAAAGTTTTGCTACATTGCTGTGTTCGTCAACACCTTGAAATTATTGGTAAATGTGTCTATGAAAACTAATTTCATGTCTGTAATAACAAGTTAAAATCACTAATTAATTCTAATTTAATGAACGATAACGATCTGTTTTGATTACTTATATCGTACAACCCGTTTTATAATTAGTTTATCTACTAATCGCTTTTTTTATATACGTTTTTTTTTCCCATCAACATGACGTGTCACTTTTAGGTTATAAATGTTTACATTCCTTTTGTATTATCTTTGGCGATCTCTCACAGAATTTTCGTCCACTGTTTATCGCAGAAACGAAGCCTCCTTTGTACAACATAGATTCGTGAGGTAATCTTGAGCTTACAAGCACTCTTCTTCTACCGTACACGGGATGACTATTAGAACCTAGGCAAGCGTTCAGCCGTTTTGAGTTCGTTGAACTCCACTGACCGTCGGTGCGATCCGCGTAACCTCGAGATCTCGGCCTAGCTGCATTAACGAGGCTCCTCTAGCCATCCCAAACACCCACGATTTGCAACAGGCCGGCGCATTCTCCTTTTTATAGTAGTAGGAGCGAGCTAGCAAAGCCGCGACCTTGCGTTCGCTATGTATGGGTGAACGCCGTCCGTATCTACTATGCGTACATATTATGTGTTATGGTATATTGAAAATGGATGCCCGCGTAATTAAGTAGCTAATAACTACGTCAGATAAATTCTAATTTTATCGCCTAATTTATGTGAATTTCTATATCGCATCGGCTATGCTAGAGAGATTATATTATTAATTGAGAGCCCGTGTGGTCTTGTATAATCTGTATTACCGGTATTTATTCGGATGTGCTAGTGAAATGTGTGTAAGAAGAAAGGGAATATGTTATTTAAAACTTGGGTGTGTGGGTATTGACCTTGACTTACATATTTAGCGCCGTATAATATATGATGTAAATACTATCTAATGAAATGTGTTAAAAAACAATTCATAGTACCCACCTTTGAAATTTTTTTTTTTTTCGATTAACTTAAATGATGAAAAATACATAGTTAATTCGAAAAATTTCAAACTCCCGCTATAATATCAGCGTAAAATGAGATGGGATGGTATAGTGGGGAAAACTGTGAACAAAAATATTTTAATATGTAATGTAAATACTTAAAAATGCACAAAAGCGTATAAAAGCATTTTTATTTAAAAGATGTTCAATCTATCTTATTGAGAATAATGTGTTGCTACCTACCTCATAGCGTGTCCTAAAATTTCATAAAAACGTAGGTATTTTCGAGCGTGATACTATTTCTTATATAAAAAAAAAAGTTACTGTTATTTTGAATTAACTTAGAAATGAAAGAAAACAAAATCAATCAAGCAATGTACCAGGAGAGGTGGGGGGAAGTGGTTAATAAAACACTTTTAATCTTATTTATTGTTCCGTGAAACCCACTAGGTAAGGCGTTGCTGAATTCGGGATAGTACCTCCGCTACCGATGTTAACTGGGCGCCACTGGATTAGTTACGGGTCTTGCTATAACCCAGAATAACAAATAGGGGAAAAGAAGAGAACTTGCAGTTACTTTTGCTGAATAATAATAGAAAAAAACGAATAGAAATATATATGTAATTTAGAGAAATTTATTAAATATTAAATCTTGAATAGTCGTTATACAGAAAATATACACAAAAGAAAATGACGCAAGTTGTTTTTTTTTTTAAATTAACCATCTTGGTGTACTACGAATAACAAAAAAAAACTACTCATGCACGCATGCATTAATTATACGTACTGTAATTTTAGATTTACTAATAAAATATAAATTGACACACGAAACAAAATTGCCGGGTTTGAAAAAAAAAAAACTAAATTAGAGTTCGTTACAAATATCTACATAAAAAAAAAACCTTAAACTAACTTACATACATACAAAACAACACTGAATCGGCGGGGAAGAATTTCTCTTTTGGATCAGGACCGGCGAAAAATACAACGTTGATATCCGTACTATATACGTTTTTCGTCCATCGACATTCCCAAATCACAAAAAAAACACTACGATGGATTAAATACTTTTTCTAAGCTCCAAAAATCAGCACAGGGCTCAAGCCATAAGGCAGCGGTAGGCGTAGAAAAATGGTTGCTTTTTATCGATGATCGAACGTCGATCTGGTGTCGGAGATGAGAAAAGCTTTTGCGAGAGCACTGCACCTCCCTTATATAACCTCAGTATAAAAACAAACACACCCAAATCGCGCCAGACTCGGGGTATGTAGTGACAATTATGGGCCTAATATACCCTGAAAATTTCAAATCAGCAAATCGTCTAGGTCGGATACTATACGCACCCCCAGATTTCCGCTATTGTTATCGAAATTTGTTTATCTTTCAACTACAAACGAAAGGAAAATCACTACAAACAACTACAAACGATTCTAAAGAGAACTGGGAAAGCGGATTTTCTATATCTCAATTGCTAACCAATTCACCTTCAAACAATTTCTTTAAATGATCACCATTTGTTTATCTTTCAACTACAAACGAAAGGAAAATCACTACAAACAACTAGAAACGATTCTAAAGAGAACTGCGAAAGCGGATTTTCGATATTCCAAAGTGGGGTGCGATTGATTTTTTGAAGGTCCTATAATTATTAATGGATGGAACTGCAAACGAAATTATTGTTACTACAAACAACTACAAACGAAATACTAGCATTTTCTATAAAAAAAAGTTTATTTTTAAAAAGTAGGGTGCTAAGATCACATAGTTGTCTTTAATCCGTAAAAAACCGTTCTACTACATTAAAAACTTCAGCGAGGGTCTAGGAGGAAATGCCAATATCGTCAGCATACAACGACATAACGTTACTGATAATTAATAAAGAAAAATCATTTATATGAAATAAAAAATGGGTTGGTCCTAAAGCGGATCCTTGAGCACACCAGCTACATTTATCCGATTGCACGGAATTACATGTGGCTATACCCACATGGGTTTTAAAAATCTTTTTTAAGAGTTGGTGATAGTATTTTCTTTGATATTGTCCAGGGGGGAAACGATAACCTTAAACCATTTTCTAGTCGTCGACACATGTCACCACGATAAAAGTAGTATCTCAACATCCGAGAAAAGTGCCGATATTTATTTATTATACATGCACTAAAATTTTATGCATGTTATTAAAATTATATTTCTCAAGTATCATAATATCAACCTGAATAAAAATTTGAAATCTACAGAAAGTATGGCAACCGTAAATTAATTGTTTGTGTTTTACAGTTCAATTGTGGCATTTCTGATATAAGTCAATTATTTAGGTTATGGCGTATTTTCCCTAATTTCTCATAAAATGATTACCACAAATAATATATTCAGAAATGATTCAAATTCGTTATTTAAGCAAATTTTATTTTATTCTCCATTAAATAATACTAAAAAAACACTGTTGTTGCCATAAAGTACAATCATTCCTACAGTTTTGTATTGCGTAGTATTATCGACGAATTAACGGTTTAGCGATTATATATAAATTCACACACAAAAACAGGCAATGACTTAAACGCAAAAGACAAACAAGGCGATGTAGGTCAAGTTAGAAGAGACATAACAACAGAGAGTGTGTAGGTAAGTTGAAATAAATCGTAGAACCCAGATACCTAAATGCATTAATTGAGAATGATGTCATTTTAAACATTCCGGTATCCCTACTACGCATGTGGGTATAATAAAGAGTGTGAATCAGTGTTTATCTTAAAAATTTCAATTTCCCGCTATTCGATCTAAAATTGCGATGTACAGTTGTGTTTATTAAAAATGCGATTAAAGTTTGAATAATATACTTACAATAATAACAATAAACGATACAAACCAAAAAACCTTTTTTTTTTATCGAATATGTGGTGATTTTTTAGATTCAATAAATTGCTTTAAAATATTAACCGTTAATACAAAATAAACAAAAATTTAAATTAAAAACAGACATAAGGAATATTTCACCTCAAGTTTTAGTTAGAGAAGAGTTTTACTATAGATCAAGATATCGCCGATAAATAAATGGAAAACATTTAATATGTTAAACTGTAACAGTAATTTTAATAACATTTTTCATTTTTTTAGTAGTTACCACACTGCATGTATTTTCTAAAATTTTTAATTTTATCATATTAGCTGACCGTTTGGCAATCTGTCACGAGTCGCCAGTCAGAACGGTATATTCGCAGATATATGGTTGTATAGTCGGGCTTAATCGTTTAAAAAGAATGTCAGCTGTTCTTAATGATGTTTCACCATGTAGCATGTAGATGCTCATATTTTAACGTGCCACATTACATACTATAAAGAGACGACAAGAGAACATATGCATATCGATCCAGGAATGTCAAATGTGATGGGACATAAAAGCGTTTACCATGCTTATATATGGAGTTCGTATGTACCGTTCGATATAAGGTAATGTATTTCAGATACGTACAGCTTAACAGGTATGTATTTATAGATTGAGATTCAGGGTCAATGTTTCTCGACATGTTTTTAATTGGAGGGACAATTTGTATATACAGAGAAACTTCTCTTAAATGGAGGCAGATAGCTCCTAGATGTTGAAAGAAAAATATTGTTGAGCTAATCCAAATTATAGTTAATCAAACGAGGAAAATGTAGGGCAAGCAATTCTATTGTTTTGTTCCTTCTATTTTGTTAGTTGAATAAACCCAATAAGTTCACTTAAACAATAAGTTTAATAAGACAACACCACCCCAATGTGGATGGCAAATCTCATTTTAAATTTCGCAGCTTTAATTTTTGATCTATTGAATAGCAAACCTTAAATTTTTGATATTTCTTAGAAAAAAAGTATACGATTTAAGAAAATGACACCATACACACTCCAACAATATACAGACATAATCCCTACAAAGTCAACGGTTATACCACGCATGTGCGTCACCCGCTCATTCTTCTTACTGCAGTAGGTAGGTATTCCCCTACATTCAGTCATTCGTCATAGCCACTCATAGCTCACAACGAATACTGGCGCGAGCGCAGCGGTTGCTTTGCTATTCAATCTACACGCAGAAATGTGTTAATTTTTAATGACCGTGAAACGTATTGTATTTTTATTATGAAAATAAATAAATTGCAATATGTATTGCTTTGGACACACGTACTTATAAACTCAAACGGTGTAATGAAAGCGTAAAACAGTAATTTATAGTATCTATTATGTACTTAAAAATAGTCTTTGCTCATGACAAGAAAATTAAAGTAATTCTAATGAACGAAGAACAAAACCCTCATGAAGAAATAATAAATTTAACGAAGGAAATATGAAACTTAATTCTGAGTAAATAGTTTTAAAAAATTAAAACTTAAACGTAACTCTTAATAATAAATTAAATAAACTTTAACACCAGCTCGGTTACTATTCTATTCGTAATAGTAATAAATAAAGAAATATAAAATTAGGGTTTGTTCATGACAGGGAAATCAAAGTCATTCTAATGAATTTAGGACAAAACCCTCAAAAAGAAATAGTAAGTTTAATGAAGGACAAATAAAAATTAATTCTGGGTATAACAAAAATCCCAAAAGAAAGGTGAAAAAATCCCTTACCACAAAATTTATACAAAATAATTTTGTGGTAAGGGATTTTTTCACCTTTCTTTTGGGATTTTTGTTATAGTTTTCAAGCCACAGTCTCCACCCATCACAGGATAATTCTGGGTAAATAAATTTAAAAAATAGAAAACTAAAATAAGCTTTAATAATAAGATGAAATAAACGTAAATTTTTTAAAAATCAGTAAATCTTCAAACAAAAAGTTTAAATATGGCCCCATCCTTGGCTAAACAATATCCTAATGTGTGCAACTACTCTACATTAACTGGTCTAACGTCTGCATTGCCATACATTATTTCTTTTAAATAACCCCAGTAAAAGAAATCGAGGGGAGATAAATCTGGTGAACGTGGTGGCCATTTGATATTTTCAGAATGAGTTCCGATCCACCGGTTAGGAAACTGTTCACTTAAATAGTTCCGGACAGCCACTGCATTACGTGCAGGGCAACCATCTCGCTGAAAGTAGATGTTTTGCATATTTATGTCGGGAAGTTGCTGTACAGTAGGTAGAATGTGGGTGTTCAGTAATTTAAATATGCGTTTGCGTTCAAATTGCCATTGATAAAAAAGGCCCCACAATATGGTTGTTTAACAAATCTGCCCAAACATTTACTTTTTGCTGTTGCTGACTAGATGAACTTAAATATCTGTGCTCGTTTTGCTTGGCCCAGTATGTTGTCACAGATGAATTGTGACTTCTAACCAAAGGAAAAGAAGATTCATCGGTAAAGATAATATTGTTTACCAAATTAGCATCTCGGTTCATTTAATCACTTAACTTTTCACAAAATACCATACGCTTAAATGCGTCGCCGTGAAATAATTGTTGGTGTTTAGAATATTTAAAATTGTGATACCCATTTGCGTTGAGTATTCGCTGAACGGAAGAACGGGATATGTCTAAATCATTGGAAATAGTGCCAGAGGACATATTCGAATTCATTTCAACTGCAGCACATACTAAAACGGACGTATTATTAGAAATTCTGCGAGTTGGAAGTGATGTTTTTCAATTTCCGACCGAACCGGTATTGTCGGTTTTATTTTTTAATTTAAAAATTGTGGCTTTATTTGGAATAGGCCTGTTGGGGTATTTAGCTGCAAACACATCGCATACCCTTTGGAAAGAATTGCCAGCGTGATACCACCGCATCGTCTCAGCCCTCTCCTCCACAGTATAACGCGGCATTTTGCGCAAAAATATGTATTTAAAACTTAGACAACTTACTTGAACTGACCAAAAATACTAATCACTGATGAATCTACACGTGCTATTATTGTACTACAGCGCCACACCTCGCTGTTAGGTAGAGTGGGAGACGGTAGGGGTATATGTATTTCCTCGCCGTTTACTTTGCAGAGATTGAGGCTGTATAGAAACAGTGAAAATTCATTATAGACAAGGTGAAAATTTCGAATTGATGATATTTTTGGTATCAATAAGATGTTATGATTGATTCTGTCGAATGCACTTGAAAAATGTGTGGAAAATACGAATTGTTTATGAAAAAGAAATAATTACTATATTTTCAAGTTTTACGACAAATAAAATCCCCAATTTAATCACTGGCATCGAAATAACGACATAATAACCGTACCATACCTTCGATGATTTCATCTCAAAAATATCTTCCCACAAAATCTTTCTTGGAATATAACGGAGCATTTTTTTATCCACCGGCGACATCTCGAACCGATTACATTACCAAACAAAGCGTAAAACCAAAACGATTTAATAATAAAATGCTTTTGTCAATTTTCAAACTTGACTAAGCCTATAAATAAACTATGATTAATTGAAACTAAATTGGAACTGTTGGTAAAACATGCGGAAAAGGGGGCAATGCACTATATACACTTGCCAATGCCAGATTGGTTGAAAATCTACCTGTTTTGTCCTCTGCTTGAGGGCCATACATACATAAAATTTCTGAATGAAATGCCCGGAGCCAATCTCGAATTACTATAAAACGCCAGTCAAACAGCTGTGTTCGAGAACCAGTTTTGGCAATTCTGTAGGTTCAAGTGCCGTGTGGGTTTTTTTTTGTAATATGAATGACGACCTATATTTAGTGTGACCTAAATCCTCTCAAAAGGTTGTATACAGGGGTCAAGATAAAAGTCTTCTACCGCGTTGTTTTTTTTTGATGTTATTTAATTAGTGAAGTGTTATTTAATGATTTGTAACTGCTGTTATTCCACTTTCACGTAACACAGTGACCTTATTCAGAGACTAATCAATTATTCCTGATTCTTTCTAGATTTTGCATCATAGGGGAATTATTAATGATAAAACACAAAACCGCAATAAGATTATTTGGCAAGATATGCCAGAGTAATAAATGAACGAACATAACGAGGGAACAGCAGCAGCGCCGCCTGGCATCGATTACTGTTACGAATACCGTTCGAATACGACCGTTAGCTGTTTGGCCACGGTGCGTAAAAACAGACCGTAAACTATGATATGAAGCATAATTGCGTGGCAAAGAATGCAAAAAAAAATAGATTTTAAAACCTTTAAAGACGGATTGTATAGGAAAGAAAAGAATATTAAGCAATGCAATGTCACGAAATGTGGATTGAAGAGTATAAAGTTTATAACGTGCAATTGTCACACAAGTTGATGGGAAATTACAATTTTGTGAGGTAATGTTAATAGTGAACATTCTGGACAACACTTTTACCACCGAGAAAACATTAAATGATTAGATCATTAGCCAGGTTTACGTCCTCTGAATTTTTTAAAAAAGATAGAGGCCGCTGTGGAGTCATTTTTATTCTGAAAGACTTTAGATACGATAGATGACCAGTTTATAACTGCGAAACTTCGTTATTAAGAATTAGATTATACATCTTCATCATTTTCTCAAGTTTATCTTGTGGATCGGAAGCAAAGATTTATTTAAAAAATCATTTTTATTTACAATTTTTTCTTCTATTCATATATACCGGGTGTTTTTTTTTTTCATCTTGAAACAACACACACATCAACAATTACACATCAGATCAAAAAACTTTGTGAATAGAATTTGTTCACCCCGAAAGAACTTACTGAATGATATCAGTCTCAACCTCCCACCCCTACCACTTGTAGGTGAAGGTGGGGGCAACTTTCAAATCTCAAATAGGAACTCCCATTTTTTTTCTTTTTTAACGGAGATTTGGATTCTGGGGGAAAAATACCTCTAAAAATGCCTCTAAAATCTAATAGTTGTGAGTCCAACACAACAGCAAGTTGATGAAATATCTCATAGACGAAATTTTTATTTTCTTTAATTTTATTATTGTATTTAAGTGGCTCAATGGAAATTTTTTTAAATTGAAGACTAGACTCTCTATCCCTGAGTCACCCTTCCGAATTAAAACTTTAATTTAACCACAGAAATAATTACTGATGCATGTGATGTCAGACTTTCTTTGAAACTTGATTAAACAAGGTTTATTATTAAATAAAAGAAATGAATTTGAAAAAAAAATGAATTTATTTAATTAACAGGTTCATTTCCAATCATTCAACGGTGCAAAAACAAAAACTGCAAACTTGAACTTAATAGTTCTGACCTAAAATAAAAACTGCACAAGACTCTATTTTTTTTATAAAATAGGACAATGCTATTCCCTATGCAAAGTAAAAGGTTTTGTTTGTCCAGGAAGATTTTTCTTTTGAAACTTAATCATAACCTTTAAGCTGCTATCCACATTGTTTAAGAATTTAAAGTAATTTTTGCGTAGACAAATTCAAGAATTTTATAAAAAGAAGAAAAAGCTAATAATAATGAAAATGCTTCTATTCACCCAATCGTGGTAATAGACAACAAAAATGACACTGCAGAATGGAAAAACTGAAAACTTAACTCTTAAAAACAACAAAGTGCAAATTAACTAATAGCATTTTCGACTTACTGCACTTTTATCCACTGATGTACATCCATCTTATTTTAATATACAGCCTGTTAAAACAAGGTTGTCGGATATTTTACCCAATTATAGTACTGGTGGAAATAAACAAAAAAGTCTTAGTCAACATGGGTCCGCAATTCAACTGTTTTTGACATATAGTCGATTGCATATTTTAAAATAAAAAAAAAACATTTTTCGGTTTTGAGAATAGTTCCCTTTGTCAAACAACTGATTGTGACTTAAAATTAGTTCTGTCAGACATCTGTCATCAGATTATTTATCATTTGCGTCAATTTTTTTTTGTTCTCAAATTATGCATAAGTACACAAATGCAAAAATGGCCGATATGCATTTTATGCACGGTCGTGCGAATGGTAATGCCACTGAAGCACGGCGTATGTATGCCGAAGAATTTCCAAATCGGTTGTTACCGAGTGATAAGATTTTCTCAAGACTTCATATCCGGCTGTCCGAAACTGGTTCATTTAAAATTAATGGTGGTTCTGGCAGTTTCTTCTCCCGCAGTAGAATTAGATATTTTGAGACGGGTATAGAAGACAACCCAAATATTAGCACCCGAAGTCATCCTCTCATTTGGAGAATTCTGCGGGAACAGCAGCTCTATCCCTACCACATTCAACGCGTGCAAGTTCTTGCTCCTATCGATTATGATGCACGTAGGGTTTTTTGTCATTGGGTTTTACGAAAGCTGGCAGAAACTCCTAATTTTGCGACTCAGATTTTATTTAGTGACGAGGCTGGGTTTACAAGAGACGGAATATTCAATTTTCATAACAATCACGTCTGGGCAGATGAAAATCCCCATGCTGTTGTTGGACTGCATCACCAAAACCGTTTTTCGCTAAATGTTTGGTTTGCTATTTTTGGAGACTGTTTAATTGGTCCAGTATTTCTCCCTAATCGTTTAACGGGACAAGTATACTTGGATTTTTTAAGAAATGAATTACCCGTTTTGTTGGAAGACGTGCCACTTTTTAACAGATTAAATATGTGGTTTATGTACGATAGAGCTCCTGCGCATTTTTCCATCGTAGTTAGAAATTTCTTAAATCAAGATTACAACGAGAGATGGATAGGACGGGGTGGACCCACTGCATGGCCTCCTAGGTCCCCTGACCTGACACCTCTAGACTTCTATGTTTGGGGGCATCTAAAACAATTAGTGTACGCACGATCTGTAAACAATTTGGAAGAACTCAGGCAACGAATCGTAAATTGTTGCGAGGAAATTCGGAGGACTCCAGGAATTTTCGAAAGATTGCGTCGATCTTTCATAAGAAGGTGTGAAGCGTGCTTAGAAATGAACGGTGGACATGTAGAACAATTTCTTTAGTTTTACTTTAAATAAACATTTGTTTAATTTACATTGCGATCAAAATTTCTTTGAAAATTTTTATCCTACTAAAACAATATGCCATCGACTATATGTCAAAAACAGTTGAATTGCGGACCCATGTTGACCAAGACTTCTTTGTTTATTTCTACCAGTACTACAATTGGGTAAAATATCCGACAATCTTTATTTAACACACTGTATAATATTAGTAAGGGAGATAGATATACTCCACGCGTAAAGTGCAATAAGTCGAAAACGCTATAAAATGAATCATCCTAAACAAAAATAATAATTGAAATTATATCTAAGCAGTGCACACATTAATACAATATCAATTACTATATTTATGATCCCTTGGTTCACTTTAATAAAACGAAAAATGTTAAATTTTAAAGCACAAAAGATAAAATAACAAAATAACTTAAATTATTTATGAAATGCGTCTACTTACTTCAATAGTTGATCAAAGAACCCCTTAACCAAACTCTACAATCCTTTAGCAGGCAAAAATCCCCCCTCAAATACCCTACGCAAACGTAGAAGTAATTCCTACAATAACATTAATGATAGATAAGGCAAAAAAATTAACTGGGGTACCATAGACTTATTTTTGAATAGATTAAATATTATTCTAAACTCTACAAAACTAATACAATAAGATAAATTCCTATGCTAAAATCTCTTATAAAAAGCAAAACAGTGGTGTAAGCAAACCAAGACCAAATGTGTATGTCAAATATTTTTTCAAAATAATAGTTATATTCCCTTTAAGTCATATTTGCAAGAATATGCTGTGTTAATCATTACGCGAGTGTGTTGACCGCAAAAAGTATAAAAGAAAAAAGTAACATATTGGCGCAATACTATTAACGGTGTTTCTACCTGGATAATGTTTACATTTTTTTTTTGAATCGCCTTAAGGCTACTAGATGTCAGCATATTATTTGTTTTGCGATACACAGTTCAAAAAATAAAACGTTTCTATTTAGGTATATTTACATTTAGAAACTGTTATTTATACCTTTTTTTCTGCACCGTTATTCGACTAAATATTACCGGTAAAGGTATCTTAAGCCGTCATTGCAAAATACCATCACATATTGCGAGTTGGGAATACTTCAGTTTTAAAAAACGAGTCTCGCATCAATAAATAGTCGATATTCCATTGCAAATATTACTCACGCATGGATACAGTTCATTTCTGAGATTACACACATACCTATTGATTATTTATATGTACCTATATGCTACCTGCATGTATACATAATATGTGAAACAATTTCCTGTCAATTCACCGAAATTCACTTGCCAGGAATCACAGAAAGATACACATCGGTCGTTTCCTTACAAAAACTTCCTTACAATTAACGAGAAAAGGAACTCGAACAGTTATGAGTGACGCGATACAAAGGAAAAACGTGAATATAGAGTATAAGAATCAACGAAATTTGGGTATATCTAGGCACAGAATAGGTAATATACAGAAGTGTCAGTCAGACAAGGAATTCGTACCATATCTCTATGCCGTTTTAATGATATCGCAGTCAGTACAAATTTGTCGTTCGCGCAAGTAGAATTTCTTGGTGTCATTATACAGAGTGATTGATCGAGACCGTCCATTAGAAAGATTGGCCCTTCTAGTAATCATTAATTTCTGTAAAGTTGCATACGTACATAGTGTAATAAAATCTATGCCGTGAAAATATTTTCAAGATGGCGGCACTTCCGGAAACACCGGAAATTGACATCAACTTTCTTATTTCAAATGGAATGTTATAGTTTTCTTTGCACTTTTGAAATCTAAACGTTATTCTAGAGGAACTTTTATTAGTATTACTATTTACTTTAAATTTTAAAATAATACGAAGACATTGAGAATATATGTCGACACGAATGAAGAATTTATTACATATATACATGAGGTTAAGCAGTTATTTACCAACTAATTGTCTTAAAAACATGTTTTCTATTAAAAAATGATTAGAAAACGTATTTTGCAAATGTATCTTTGAAAATTTTGCTTTGCATACTCATTATTTATCTAGTTAATCCGGCTCTGCTGACAAAATGGGCCAATGGGGTCCTGCATCAAACCTGTGCGCAGAATCGTGTAGTCGTAGATAATTACCACAAAAAATAAAATCGCGACCATAGGGAAATGCATTGAGTGAAACTTCTGTATATTACCTATTCTGTGATCTAGGTATGTTATATTTAGCGGATGTAACCAGTTAGGTTAATATGGAAGGTCTTGCGCATCTGCCCGTTTTATCTTTCCGTAATTTTAACCGTTATGTAATTTAAATTTTACGGATTTCCTTGTGAATTTAGGATTTGTTTTATACTATTTTAAATAAATTGCTCTTTATAAAGTGTTTAATAAAATTTTAATACATTAAAAGAGTCGATTCTTTTAGTTATGTTAATAAATGTCGTTTGATAATCAAGTTACCAAATATTAAAATTTCCTCAAAAAGATGACCCAATTTAAAACGTATGGCAAACTGTGTCAAACTGTATTTTTATATCGATATTTCACCATATAGCAGACTAGGTGAACTTAACGGCTTTCGATAAAACGTCGTCTCTGAACACTGGGAGATAAATAACTGGCTTTGGACTCCATTACTGCGCCAATATTCTCTGGGAAATATAAATGTAAAGCTGACCTAAAATGTGGGTCAAACACGCCTGTGCTTAACTTCTTAATATTAGCACGGAAACAGCTGTAATAAATGAATTTAATCAACATATGCCGTTTGTTATTAATTCTTAAATATCTCTGATTTTGGGCGGGGAATTTAAATTTTAATAAGGTATTTTCTCCTATAACGTACATGGTTATGTTTTAGTAATTTCGTGAATCTATTTTATTACAGATGAGACTGACTATCGTAATTCTAGCAACATTATTCAATCTGCAACAAATCTTAGGTAGATATTCGTCTAAAACAAACTCGAATTCGATGCATAACCTCCATGGAATCTTTTCAGCTAGGATAGCTTTCGAGAAACTCACCGATTTCGACTACAAAGGCACCAGTTACTACACAGTTAAGAATTTATCTCTCTACGAGTGCCAAGGATGGTGCAGGGAAGAACCGGACTGCCAGGCGGCCGCTTTCAGCTTCGTCATGAATCCTCTGATACCGAAACAGGAGACTCTGTGCCAATTGCAGAACGAGACTTCAGCTAACAATCCGACGGCCACGCCTCAGAGGTCTGTCAACTTGTATTACATGACTAAGATGCAGTTGAGGTCGGAGAATGTTTGTCTGAGGCCTTGGGCGTTCGAGAGGGTCCCCAACAAGATGATCAGGGGGTTGGATAATGCTTTGATTTATACTTCGACCAAAGAAGCGTGTCTGTCAGCTTGTTTGAACGAGGTAAGTCAAAATTGGCTCGATACTATTTAAGTTTTATTGGTGGGAATTGTAAAAGCGATTGTGTTTTTTTGATTTATTCTCGAAACACAGTTTTGCTACATTTGGTACAAGCTTCTATCTGTCACTTTTTAAAGTGAAATTACCCAATTTTTTTGAAAATTTACTAATTTTTGGAAATATTTATTATATTTCTTCTAAATGGATTATTTTTTATTAGGATAAAGTGTATTATCTAAAATAGTCACATCTGAATTTTCTCTCCGTTTCATCGCTTGCAAACACGGTTTAAACTTCCATTTTTCAGCATCGCTTCACCTGCAGATCGGTAGAATACAACTACGTGACATTACAATGCCAACTGAGCGACACAGACCGACGGACCACAGGTCAATACGTCCAATTCGTCGATTCGCAAGGCGTGGACTACTTCGAGAATCTCTGCCTGAAGGGCAACCAAGCTTGTAAGGGCAACAGGATCTTCCAGGTGCCGAAAATCGGCGTCGCAGACGACAAAGTGGCCCAATACGCCGGCCTAAATTACTACATTGACAAAGAGCTACAAGTCAGCAGCGAAGCGGCCTGCAAACTCGCTTGCGAGATAGAAAACGAATTCCTGTGCAGATCGTTCTTGTACAGAGGCTCACCGCAGGGATCCCAATATAACTGTCAGCTATTCCATTTGGATCATAAGACCCTGCCAGATGGTCCCAGCACATATTTGAACGCAGAAAGGCCTCTGATAGACAACGGGGAGCGGATTGGAAGTTATTTGGAGAACACATGCGAAAGTAAGTAAAGAATAATAAAAAAACTAGTTTGCATTCCTTTGTCGACTTGAATCTTCAACGCAGCTCTTGTACGTGTAGCTGGTTTTACGATAAGCACGAGTGATTATTTCAACAGGTTCTGATTATAGGTTTCGTTCTGGACGGATATTTAGATTGCCAGTGAATAAAAACTCGCTTCGCTAGTCTTATTTTCGAGCTGGAGTACTAATGGTAGAGCTGGGAGTGATAGCAGTGCATACAATAAATCTTCCTTTACGGGGTTATCCGTCTTGTCCAGTTTCCTATACTAGGACACGTGTTATTTAAACGTAACTCGCCGGCAAAATAATGAGAGATTGTCAATTACTGTGATACACTAAAGATTACTTTCATACCGATATTTCTTGAGTTATATTCTTATATTCTATGTTTGTTTGTTTCGGGACACTTTTCATGTATAAGTCATGGCTGCTACCCTTGTGTTTACACGTTTCAAATCTGTGAATTTATCCACCATATACAGTGTTGCTCATTAGTGCGTTGAAGTCCAATATAGTCTTTAAAAAATAAAACTGAAGGAATTTATTTTATGAAAAGTGGTATAGTCACCAAAAACGCACATTTTAAAAATAATTTGAAGTATACAGGGTAATGCGCTAAAGCGGGGCACATTCAGAAAAAAAAAAATTTAAACGAATCTTTTGTGTTTTCTTATCTGCTTTAAATTGTGTTTTCAACGATCCTTGGGTTTTTGGTTTTGAGTGACGCATTGTTGAGTTATTAACGAAAATTAAAATGTCACGACCATTTTTTTTTAATTTTCCAATAATTTCAGAGCAAGGCGGTGCGTCACCAGGATCACCATCAGAAACTTCCTTACCAGTGGTCTTCGAGGCGACAGAAGATCCCAGTTTGAACTTATCACGCAGCGATATTAACTGCGACAAAACCGGCACCTGTTACGACGGTATTAAAAAATAAAAATACTAATTTCGATTTCGTCCATGACGTCAAACTTTAACGTTCTAGTCTCCGTCAACTGCAAAGATACTAAGATAGCGGTACAGGTGCGCACCAACAAGCCATTCAACGGCAGAATCTACGCGTTGGGCCGTTCAGAAACTTGCAACGTGGACGTCATCAACTCAGACCAATTCAGACTCGATTTGACCATGACCGGACAAGATTGCAATACACAATCTGTGGTTGGTATTTTGATATTTGCTGTTTGAGGATAGCCCGAAATCATATGCCCAAAAATGTTTTTCAGACTGGAGTCTACAGTAACACAGTCGTTCTTCAACATCATAGCGTCGTTATGACAAAAGCCGATAAAATCTACAAAGTTAAATGTACCTACGACATGTCATCAAAGAACATCACCTTCGGTATGATGCCTATCAGAGATCCAGAGATGATCAGCATAACATCAGCGCCAGAAGCTCCACCACCAAGGATCCGCATCTTGGATAGCCACCTCAGGGAGGTGGAAACAGTACGGATAGGAGACAAATTGACTTTCAGGATCGAGATTCCGGAAGATAGTAAGACGTTTCTATTACCATTCAAGGAATTTCCAATAAAATCTCTTTATACGCGCAGCTCCATACGGTATCTTCGCGAGAAGTTGCGTCGCCATGGCTAAAGATTCGAAGAGTACCTTCCAAATAATCGACGACGAAGGCTGTCCTGTCGATCCGACAATTTTCCCAGCTTTCACACCAGATGGCAACGCTCTGCAGTCGGTATACGAAGCGTTTAGGTTCACCGAGTCTTATGGAGTCATCTTCCAATGTAACGTTAAGTATTGTTTGGGACCATGCGAGCCTGCCGTCTGCGAATGGGGACGGGAATCGTTGGAGTCGTGGGGCAGAAAGAGGAGATCATTATCTAATTCTACCGACGAGGAAAAGGAGGAAGATATGACGTTGAGTCAAGAAATTTTAGTGCTGGACCTAGGCGATGATAAGCAGATCGATTTTTCGAGATTGGAATATAACAGCGCCGAATATAGTAAAGGTATGTTCTGATGATGCTGAAAAAACTTTTACACCTTCTAATTCCATTATTGCAGACAAAATTACAATAAGAGAAGTTTGTCCTTCCAAAACTTCAGTACTAGCACTCGGAGTGACTTGCGCGCTGTTAGTCCTTCTGTATATCAGCACTATCTTCTGCTACTACATCAAAAAGTGGTTGACTCCAGGCAAGCATATACGCTAAAGGATATGCAATCAAACGATTTAATTTTTAATTTATCTGTACAAAAAATACGTTTGTGACATTTCTATTGAGTGCGAAACATTCGAAGAGCGACCCCTATGGGGGAATCATCGAAGCTCAAGCAGAAACGTCACAGAATTTCGTAATTTTCAATCTTAAAGGTTATCAGACCTGACCTAATGACAATAAGGGAGCGAAGCAATCATGTTATATTAATTAATATACATACATTCAATTACACTAGCTTTAATTTTGTGTTTTTAGTGATTATTCTTTTGTCTTCACGTTATCAGTTTAAGTTTAATGATAATAGTAAGTTTTAAGGATATTTTATTTAGGGATTTTAGTGTCTCGTTTGGGGTTGTTGGTGTTGGGTCCTTCTGTCCTTCTCCTGTGCGTGGTGTGGGGATCTTCCGATCGTTTCCGATCTCTCCCGAACGTTTCCGAGTCGCTAGTTTTCGTCGTTACAAATTTGTTTCTGTTCTGCAATTCTCCCTCTATAAATCAATTTTTTTTTTCCCGTAAGGATTTATAGTCGGAGACTCTATTATGGAAATTTAAATTTGTGACGATTCCTTTCTGACTAGAAAGACGGATAAGAAAAAAGCGCGAAAATTCAATTATTTTTTTTTTATTTTCTTTGAAAACGATTCGCCATTTTTTTACTTTTTTTTGTGTTATTGTATATAATATTCGAATTAGGGACTTTATTTATATTATTTATGTTATATTTGTATTGTGTACCTTTCTGAAGATTACCATGTAATAATCCGTATTTTTGTAATTTTTTCGAATAATAATAAAATACTTTTTTTTAGAATTTTGGTATTTTTTTTTATTTTTATATCTTTTTAGTTTTGAATAATTCATTGATAAAATTGATTAGTTAAATTTATTATTTTGAAAATTCTCGAAAGTTGTCTGCTAAATTAGTGTTTTCTCTTGAATTTTAATTTAATTTAATTAAATGAAATAGTCAATTCAGTAATTTACCAAATATTTCAACTGTAGTTTTGAAATAATTACAAAAAGAAAATGGTAGTACTAAAACCAAACTTTCTATTATTTTATAAATTATTTTTGGTTATAAATTGAATAATCTGCATTCATATATGTTAATTTCCTCACTCTCGTTTGTCGCTTGATTATATTTTTCTAATTCTTAATTTTTTAGTAAAATTAAATAATTTATTTTTTTCAAGTTCCCGAAATTTTTCTGTTATATTGGTGTTTTTCTTTAATTTAATAATTGAATTAATCAATTAAAAATAATTTCAAAATATTTCAGTCAAAAGTTAACAACAAACTGTCACTAATAAGTTAGTTTTCTTTTAGGTTACACTTCGAATGAATTAAAATTCTTGTGTAAATTGTACAATTTAGGTGTTATTTTTTTGAAGCCTAAAAAGGCTCTTTCGGTAACCTTCAGCAAAGACACGACGGTGTTCCAAGCTGAGGTTGCTGCAATTCATCACTGCGTCCGAGAGATAGAAAGATGTACCGAACCGGGTAAAAGCGTCGCTATCTTCTCTGACAGTCAGTCCACACTTGAAGCGATTAGCTCCGCAAGCGTGGACTCTAAGCTGATTTGGGACTGTGTAAGCGCCCTAAATGAGGTGGGCACCCAAAGGAAAGTAACCCTAGCCTGGGTCCCTAGCCACTCGGGCGTGATAGGAAACGAGGCGGCGGACGAGCTAGCCAGGCGAGGTTCGTCAAGGCCATTCGTTGGAGCCGACCCCTCTTTCGGCACTACCAAATCGCAGATTAAAAAATCCATCAATGAATGGATATACAAACAGTCCAGAGAGTGGTGGCAAAGATCACCGGGACAATGGCAGGCAAAAGAGTTCCTAAAGGAGCAAAGGCCTGAACTTACGAGAGATCTACTGAATAAAGACAGGAAGACTGTCAAAATGATTGTAGGTCTGCTGACTGGTCACTGTAGACTGAATAGGCATATGGACAACATAGACCTGGCAGATGATGCAACCTGCAGATACTGCCAAGAGGAGGAAGAAACACCAGTTCATGTGCTGTGTCAATGTGAAGGCCTGGCGAGGACAAGGTTTCTAGTAATGGGGGAGGCGAACCCCACAGCTAGCAGCTACATAAAGAAGCCGCTCTCAAAGATGATAGGCCTAATTAAGAGGGCAAAATTAGAGAGCGTCCTCTAGGAAAGAAGGGGATCACAATAGATCTGAAAAGGTCGCGGTGAAATAGGTCGATAGGCCACCCCAATCCTAATCTAATCTAATCTAATCTAGGTGTTATTTTACATTGAAATAAAAGAGCAAGAGAAACACATGATAAACTATTTTATTTTCAATACCTAATAATAAATACAGCGTGCTTTTAGTGAAGCTTGCATTGGAATTTCAAAATCTAGTAACTGTAGTAACTGCCACTCCTCCGAATTGAGAATTTCAGTGCGAAAGTAGATAATGATTGACAAAACTGAGCCTTTCCAAATGCCTCCATTATTTCACATTATTTTGCATTGTCATATAGGTATAAGAACCCCTCAATATCTGAAAACAATAGAATTTCAACACCATATCATCAAGATTTATTTCATTGATTTCATTCACATTCATAAAAACGGGTAAAGAAAAAGTGCCAAACGCTCCAGCCTTATAAGTCAGTGGTTTTTGGCTTCGGGCAATAATAAATAATACGTATTTTCTGAAATTTGTATCTGCCTCGTACCATCTCATATTATAAGCCGTCCATCCTATGGACTCCGACTAGAAACTCATGTAATTATTATTGAAATATTAAATTCCCATAATTTCTAGTACTTCTATACTTAATCTATCGACTGACCTTATCTTGCAATCTTTGCCCAGCTATAGCCAATAGAAAAGTCCCTATTAAATAACCCACTACCATCAAGAAAGCTTTGGCAGTATATTTCTAGGAATGAAAGACAATATATCCCAATCAAACGATTCACGACAATACTTACTAGTGACAGGGAATACAAGGAAACTCCTATAGTGGTGCTGTAGAAAAATATAGCTGGAGTGTTTATGACTGAATAGCATTCGTTCAGTTCCTCGACCAAGCTTTAAAAATCAATTTCCCATTTAGATAAATGACGTTGTATCACCAATTCGACTTACTCGATTATATGGATGTGGTACTTGATACAAGTCTTCAAACGGCACACTCTTTCTCTCGAATCCTCCACGTCCAACACCATCGATAATTCCTCATTCAAATGGTCAATCTTCGCCACGATATACTCAATGCCGACATATCCGGCGCATATAAACATCATCCCGCTGCAACAGAGCACGGTGAAGGTGTAAGTAGAGATGATCTTGTGCACCACACCTAAGGTACCGGTCTGGATGTCGTACGGATATTTTAAGCCGCAGGCGTAACCGCAATAGTTGACGTCCCCCAAAATCTCGTGCTCCCGGAAGCACCATTCTGTCGTCGCCCAGTGATACGTGCCCAAATTACCGCCGGCCATAACGCAATAGCCCATGATGAATTTCACGTGTTTGTTTATGCGCTCGTGGATTTGGACGAGGTATCGGGGTTTGCCGAATCTGTCGAAATCCTTGACGTTCTTGAAGAATTTCAAAGAGGTTTCCTGCAGGACGAAGCAACCCATGTAATCGAAGAAGAAATTGCAGGAACTCTGGGCGGTGTACAGGCCATCCGCTTTGTTGGTAGCAGTAGCTAGGGGATCTATGAAGATTGATTATATCATTGAATGTTTATGCTTGGCTTTGTGTATTATGTTTTCCCATTTCCTTTATTCATTAAATGTTGCCAGCAGTTCCAATATCCTGGTGCCCTGTATTAGTCTGTACAGGTCTCTGGCTGATCGATCAAAATCTAGGTTCATTATTAGCGTACCAAAGCGTTCTTTTGCGTCACAGAAAATGTGGTATGCAGTTACTGGTCAGACTGTGTATGTACAGTAGCCATTCGGTATCTGCGGTAGTATTGGGCACGGTAGCGGAAAATAACTATCGTTACGAGGACCAGACAGGCTCGTGTTAACTCGTTTCGGGGGAAGGGGTTTGTGTTGCTTACCGGCTTTCCCGAGAGTCGACTAAACACGAGTCTGCCTAGTCTGCGCTAACGATAGTTATTTTCCCCTACCTTGCCCATTACTAATCTGCGGTGTTGACCCCCATTTTCTGTAGATGTCCTTCCAGTGCAAAATGTCCTGTTAAGAAGGTTGCTACTATACGGAGACGATTCCTACTAAACTTTAGTAGTTCTTCATTATTCTTCTTTGATGGCTCCTTCCATGAGTTTGCCTGGTTGTGTTTCTCTTGGGCCCAACTCCTTAACAGCTCCCCCCATGCTGTGTTTTTGGACTCATATTATAAGCTTATAGGCCCAGAACCTGTTCTATGAGGTTCTGAGCCTATAAATGAAGACTTTTCGGCTTGGTCGTTTCCTTAGATTCTCCCGGCACCCACAGTAAAATCACTTTATTGTGGTTTGCCAGGCTATACAGTTCTCGAAAATGCATTCTCATACCAGTCTTGACTGTATTCTGGGCAACACTAATGCCCTCACTATCGCCCGACTATCTGTTGCAATACAGATTCGTTTGTTTTTATAAACCCTCTGATTGATTTCTGTTGCGTAATACAATTTTGTGCTTGAAACACATTACCATATTTTCCTAGTGAAATTGTGTTTGAAACTTCAGCGGTTTCTGATCCGTCTGTAAACCAGATCAGTTCACTGTAGCTGGATTGATTGGAGCTTTCCATCTCCATTTCTGTTAAATAGATATGTCGAAATGATCTGATCTCATCCCCACAAGTTTGCCTTGCACATGATGGACAATATTGTTGTGTCCCAATCCTGCATATATGCCACTTGGTATTTTTTGCAATCTGAGATGCCCCATTCTTTGTATCTTGCTGAATTCAGTTATAGCAATTTGCTACTGCATCTTTGTCCACCCTACCAGAGATGCATGAGTGATCATACGTCTGAGGATTGAGGGTACAAAAACTTAAATCCAAAGTAATTTTAGACAGTATTATTTGCATGAGTTTAAGCGAGCAAAATATTAGAAGACGCAAACTTTCTCAGTTTCGTAAATGTTCAGGATAAAGACGACCTCATGTTCAACTATATACAAAACATTTTTTGACTTGAATTTTCTGCCTCTTTAAGAGAGATCTGATTAAAAAGTTGTGCATGTTCTTTTTTGTGAATATATAAATTATATACTTTTGAAAAACCTATATTACAGTGGGTAGCTGTTAAGAAGACATTTACATTAATAGATCGATATTTTGCAGGCAGAAAATCTAAAAATAAAAAAGGATTTCGCTGACCAAATAGGAATCCCTACTCTAAATCCTATATTGCAACTTTGGTAAATAAAAAATTTCACTTATGTAATGTTGTTTTGGGGTTACAAACTAAAGTAATAGCAAATCTAGTTTAACCTTATTTGGCAATAGTTTTATGTAAATCCTGTATAAAATTTTTTGCATCTAAAATATAGAACATTATTATAAAATCTGAAAATTGCTAAGAATTTAAAAACTAGATATCTTTCGGCATTAATAATAACATAAAACATATTTCTTTACCTGCAAAAACGTAAATCAAATATTGCAATATCCCACCGAGGAAGTACACCATCAACAGAATATTTATGGTAGCCTTGCAATAGTATCTAAAGCGATTCTTTTCGGGCCAAATTCCACATAACTTTCCAACCTCATACAACATATCCAACATATTATTATGTATATAATACCAACTACCTAAAATTTACTAAATTATAAATATATTAACTAATGCGACAAACACAAAAAATACTTAGATAATTATCTGCCGTTAGAAGCAAAACTAGTTTTATATAAATATATTCACGTTTCATCTGTTTGCTTTATAGTGTTTTGAAAGCGATGAATTATTTGTTTACCAACTTGCACACGTGAAAATTAAAGACAGCCAGGCGGTAGGCGTATATTCTCGCAATAAAACCAGGAGTGCTTTTTGATTAAATATACATAACCTATAATTTTGTGCAGTCGCTAATGTCAAACATACTTAAATATTTAAAAATCATTTATAATGATTAGTTAATGTTCGATTGCATAGTCATATAAGTGTAAGCTCCGCGTATTACCTGCAATAAAGCTTTTATGTAGGGAAATAAATCATTCAGAAATTGACGGACGTATTTACCAACATGAAAACCGGTAGCGAAAATGTCCCGAACGGTCCTGCTTTGTACGTCAAAGCTTTTTGCGAACGCAACATCATTAGTAAGACGCATCTTTTCGTTCTAATATCATGTTGGTACCACTTCGTGTCATATGCAGCCTGCCCTATGGATTGTGACTGTTCGGAATGTAAAGAATTAAAAAACCAAATTAAAAATCAAAAATGGTTCTCATTAATAATTCCAATTTAATATGTTCAATTCCTTATAAAGATGTACTGTGTAACGCTTGAGTCTTGCAGCAGATTTAGCGACGAATACAAATAAAGAGAGAAAGGTATAGAGCAACCATGAACTGTGGGAGCGTAATATAATAAGCGTAGGTATTTATTTTTAAGTTGCTGAAAGACTTATGTCTTATATAGTACATTGTAGTGGTGTGTATACAGGATGTTTCAGACCACTCGTCCACTATGTTTTCTCGGGATCTACGAAAGCTAGACTTGTGCGGCAAAAAATTTAACAAGAAAATCCTACCTGAAGAATCTTCTGAAAATATTTTCAACTTCGTTATTAATTTTTTTGTCGCATATGAATCCAGCTTTCATGGATCGCGAGAAAAAGATAGTGAACGAGTGGTCTGAAACAGCCTGTATACCGGGTGTCCAGCCTATAAGATGCAACGGTTCCTAGCCGATTTATTATTGTCTTTTTGAAAAAAATGTTTCAAATAAATGTTGCCTCGAATCATATTCTACACATGTTAAAATTAGTTTCAGAAATGGCGCACTTCCGGTTGTACCGGAACTAGATACTAACTTTAGTATTTTAAATGGAACATCCTGTATATTATTGCACTTCTGGATTCCTTGTTAAATTTAAATAACAATACGTTAGGGATACATTTGGGGCTAAGTTGTACCGTTTCCGAATTACATGACGTTTTTCGAAAAAAATGACATTTGCAGTGTCTTCGGTGTTTGGAAATACCTCAGGAAATAAAGTTAGAAAGATGCGGTTTTCGGTTTTTGCTTAACCATGAAACAGCACACATCTTTTATTTTAAAATTGTTGCGTTTAAATTGCAGCGTTATTAAATAGGGATCTGTAATTTTCGAACTCATTGATCATGGATAACTTGATTTTTTTTTAATTGAACGGTATAGCAATTTTTACATAAATGGATGTAGAATTTAATTTTCTTTCGATTTTATATGGGTATTATTGTGTCTATCTCCAACGGTTTTGGAGATATTCGCATTTTTTCAGTTTCTCACGATAGATACGTATTGCGAAACGCCGCCGCTGGCCACCTTCCCCTCGCATTTCACCAGGATTGGGACTCGCAGCAATAATACTGGCATGCTTAGAAAGTGGCTAACAGAACACAATAGGACCAGTAGAAACAAGCAAACATAGCAAAGATAAAAGAAAACATAACATTACTGGATATCAATAAATCAGCACATTTTTCGACCTACATTACTCTATCCAATGTATGGCGTACGTACACTTCGAGCGTCTTGCCCGCAATAGGCTACACTTTAAACGCTAGTGTTGTCATTGTACAGAGAATTTGTACAACACTATTATATTAAATGTTCAAAATGCTGTCCGTTTTGGTCACTACATAATCGAAATCGCTTTTGGAAACACTTTTGAGCATTTCCGAGTATTTTTGGTGTGACTTCTTGAAACGCTCTTAAAATACGATGGCGCATATCATCAGGGGTTGTTGGTGGCGCCTCATAAAGCTTATTTTTAATGAAACCCCATGAGAAGAGATCGTAGCTTGCAACTGATTTTCATCCGTAAGTACGGAGTTATTGCGGTTCCGTTGTGTATGTGCTACGGATCCAGTACTTACAAATACACACAGTAACGACAGAAATGCCCTCCTATATGGATGCTTTCTACATGGGTAATACTGTGCGTAAACTCTTGACGCTAACAACGCGTTTCTGTAACATTCACCGAGAACAAAAACCATATCTACTAATTCTTCTTGAGTAAGCAACATTTTTAATTATTATGTTACCAAACAGTACTCTGAAGGTCAGTTCTGACACTTGCAACACTAATAACGGTTAGATACCTAGTTTGTTTTTCAAGCTTACGTTGACTCTCAAGTATCTTTTAGACAAGTTTGTTTGTTGCAAATGGTCCTATTGTGGTCTGTTGGCCACTTTCTAAGCACGCCAATACTATTGCTGCCAGTCTCAAGCCTGGTGAAATGCGAGGGGAAGGTGGCCGGCGGCGGCGCTTCGCAATACGTATCTAGGAATCGTTGCAACTTAGGTTGGACACTCGGTATATTGGTTAAACAAAACATTACTTAAAAAATAGAATATATAATCATAAATTATTCACTAACATAACTGCGCTAAAAAAATGAAACCCAATTAAACCACAAATTTAAAAAATCGAATATTCAAACTATTATTCGTCAAATATAGCCAGAGTTGTGCCAAAATATCATGCAAAACTTCCTCAGAAGAATGATCATTTCCAGATAGAATTGAGGTGGGCATTTACTGGTTATCATTTTTCGTTCCAAGTAATTGCACTGTTAATTAATGTTGCTCTTAAAATACAAATGAAACTTCCTATTGGAAAACTATTTATAAAAGAAATATCTATTGCTATTGTTTACCTTATCGAGTAGTTTCTGACCGCTGACACTCATCACAAAAGTCCCACAGATATACCCTATTACTACCAGAGCAGCTTTGTAACTGTAATCCTTTATATCACATTGAAAATTTTCAAAAAAAAATCTTATCTTATTTATTTTTACCTTAATCAATGAAAACAAACATAATCCTAAGGTGACGCTGTAAAAAAATACTGCTGGGGTATTTATTATAGAGTAGCATTCGTTTAAACTATTTGCCAAACTAAAAAATTGTAAAACTATTTAGGTATATTCATTATAGTCAAAAAAAAATTCCAATATTATAACCTGATAATGTATATATGATACCTAATACAATTCCTCATTCCTTTCCTTGTTTCTTCCGACTCGTTTTGCTGGTCTAAAACCTCTTTCAGCATCTGAATCAGATGGTCGATTCTGACAGTTATAAATTCAATCCCGCAATAGCCGGCACATATGAAAATCACCCCAGAAAAGCAGAGCATGCTAAAAGTGTAAGTGTTAACCACCACGTGAAATGCGAAAGAGAATCCTTGATCGTAATTGTAAGGATAGTACAGTCCGCAACAATATCCGCAGTAAGCAATTCCATTGTGTTCTCGATGGCAATAGTTGTAGGTCAATAAAGCATATACATGTAAGGAGATTGCAGAGGCCGTACAATACCCGACCATGATTTTCACGTTCTTATTTAATTCCTTGTTGATTTGGGGCAAATTGCTCGGCGTGCCAAACTCCTCGAAGTCGGTGATGCTCGCGAAAAATCTCAGAGAAGTTTTAGCCAAGACGGCGCATCCGATGTAATTGAAGGAGTAGTTGAAGGTGCATTGTAAGGTGAATAAGCCATCAGCTAGGTTCGAAACCGTGCCTGTGGGATCTACAAAGATATATTGAGGAAAGAATCAAAATTAGGATTAGGATGAATTACCTGTAATCACTCTCAAAACATGCAGAGAGAATCCTGTTAGTAAATAGAATATTGCAGTGATATTTATTAAGAGTTTCGAATAATACATTGATTTATTACGATCCGGCCAAATTCCACAGAATCTTTTGCACCTGTACAATACTTCCAACATTGTACTTTTCGCAATTTAGAACTTGTATTGGAAAGCCAATTTTTTTCAATAACTTATTTAACCGTCAGCTTATGGTTTTATAAACCCACCTCAGGCAGTTTTAATATTGCATGGAGTTAATCCGGTGAAAAAGTTTTAATTAAAGGTAGCTTTGCAAAACTGCACGAACGATCTCTTGTTGTACATCAGCGAATTGAACATCAAACGTAAATCTAGTGCATATTTAAAATCCAGTTGCATATTTTATATGCTTGCATTTTGCGTTTTCTCAGTTTGTAATGCAGGCAAAATGTATATAGATCTCTATCGTTTCTTCTTCAAAACTTGAATGGCGAATATCTCGAAACCAATTGAGGTTAAAAGAATGAATATGGTTCGAACGGTACAACTTAGCCCCAATGTATCCCCAACGTATTGTTATTTAAATTTAACAAGGAATCCAAAAGTGCAATAATATACAGGCTGTTCCATTTAAAATAATAAAGGTAGTATCTACTTCCGGTACAACCGGAAGTCCGCCATTACTGAAACTAATTTTAGCATATGTAGAATATGATTCCAGACAACATTTATTTGAAATTTTTTTTCAAAACGGCAATAATAAATTGACTAGGAACCGTTGCATCTGTTATGGTTCCGCTCGTCCACAACCGATTTGTCCGGGTTTAAATAAAACACTCACTTGTTCTAACTATGTTTATTACACAAAATACAAAAAGAGTGATTTTACTTAGGACAATTTGCAATCACTTGTCTAACACGTATAACAGCGGAGATACACGGAGTGTTCGGACAACAGGATGATTCTGACTTGTTTCCCTGAAGGGGCATCCTTATATGACCTTTAGGTCGGCAAATTTCATAGAATCGAACGCAACGGGTGGTCCTTCGCTGTCGCGTTTTGGTAAACAAGACAGTCGGATCTATGCGATTGGAGGGTGTTAAAGTTATAAACAGAAAATATATATTGAAGTATAGAATTGTCGGTTAATGTTAAAGTAAGGTGGTTACAATTGTGTACGATCTAACTAATATAAACAGCAAAAAGGTTTTGGGTAATACAATGAATTTGGGACTGAACACGTAACGGTAAAAGACAGTAACGTTAAAATTTGAGAAGAGTCGTAAAATGAAATGAAGGGACAGTTCAATAAACGTTGAAGGTAAACACAGAAATAGAACAACTAAAATATAATAAAAATGCGTGTGGTCCGCGCACAACAAATCCTTAATATAATACTAACAACTAGAACTATTACTAATAATTACACTAATACACTACACAAACTGAATGTTATAACACATCTTAGGTTGGACACCCAGTATGATACGTGGCGGTTACCTGAATTTTTCGACAATTTTTTTGTATTTTTCCCGAGATTTTTCATCAAAATTAATGAAATTTGCCGAATGTTCTTGTGAAAAATTATATTATAAACCCGTCCGATAGTGTATAACACATTAGAGTTTTGGCAATAATTGACTGCTCAGAAACTTGAACCTCGAATATCTCCGAAACGATTAGAGATATCGAAGTTTGCTTTTCACCAATCGATTTCCCAGTAAAAGTCGCATCTAGCACGCCCTATTAAAAGGTTATTAATGGAATCATGAGGCAATAAAGCCACATTAAAACACTTCAAAAGAAGAAATTTATTTCTCAATCAACAAAAAAAGATCACCTCAATTAAATTGCAACAACACCACCAAATACGACGTAAACGAAGTGAACAGCACAAAAACGGTGGCATAATTCAACTCGAAGAATCTAGCTGCGGTTATAACAGGTCTCCTATTAATGACATTCTGCAACAGCAGATACGCATGTCTCTGGTACAATTTTCCAAGTTTATCTCCTTCGTGGACTCTCAACGACATATTGGTGTATAATTTCAAGGAGTTGTTGGTGATGTCTTCCAATTTCTCGGCGATATTTTCCGAGCATTTGGCCAACATGATTCCAGAGATCTGTAAAGCGAATGAATTATTTCGACTGTTTTAGTTTGCAATCGGAAGTTTTTGCCTCACCAACGCCGAGAACATCCAAGTGATCATCGAAAAGACAAACGAGTTCTTACTATGTAAATGTTCGAGCTGGTCGCGAATCAAAATGTAGTTTATGGCTGTTAGTATAGTGACGTGGAAATTTAGGATGATGAATAGGATAATCCAACCGAAGATTTTATCGATTTCAACGAGCATATCGCAGAGGTTGCAATACAATTTAGTAACGGTATTAATTTTGCTGTTGATTTTCGTACATGTTTGTCTTAGTAAAATCTTTATGAACTGGTCCAATCTAACAAGCCTCGCGTAGATGTGATAAATGAAGGTGCAAATCATTAAAGCAACGCTCTGAGTGAAGAATCTATGCATGCACTCCACGGCAACAAATTTAGTATACAGAGATTGGCTATGGTATAAATCGTAACAACTCCCGAGCAGGTAGCAAAAATATATGAGCAAAACATTAACGACCAAGGGTTTATCATTTATGTGATTCACGTTTAAAAGCTTCAATTCTACATCGACAATTTTCCACGTTTCAAAATATTTATCCAAGCATACTTGATGATAGAAATTTAAGCAAAATATCGTCACGAAAATTATCATGTATCCGCTAAAATAATAAAGCTGATTCAACGCGAATAACGTGGATGACACAGGAATACCTGGAGAAGTTACTAATCCGTTCGCAAAAACACCGAATGAAATGCAGCAGAACCCAAGGGAAATTAATATTGGATATAGCTTAAACCAGAAAGACTGTTTCAAGTTTTTTATATGCAAAGTATAAGCTGGTAGAATTGCTAAAATCTTGTAGGCAATCAGTAGGTATTTAGTATAATTTTTACGGTTATGGCTTAACATGATTCTCTCAAAGTGTTATTTAACAGAATATACTGGATAAATACTGGGAATAAATTTCAATTAAAAAAACATTCAATATCTAATTAGATAAGGAAACAATTTCCTGTTTCCTTGATACATGGAACATATTGATTGGTTTGGCAAATAATAATAAAAAAAATATACACTGTGGTAATCACTTATGGAATGAAATCATTTTTCATGTTATGGTGGAGTGTTAAATGTTGGGAATGTTCTTCATTTACTTGTTGGCAATAACCTAATCTATAGCAAAACTCTTCTTTAAGTTTTTCTAAAACTTGGGATGAAACATTTCTTATTTATATTCGCATTCATCAATGTTATCTGGCTAGCATTGGTTACTACTTAATTCCGTCTTACTTACACAAGCGCATTTCTTACGTCTCTTACAATGGGTATAACTCTGAATCTTTCATTGCGTATACAGGCGTTCCGCAAGGATGTCATTTGGGTTCCCTATTGTTTAAAATTTATTTGAACGATTTATTATGTAAGCTTGATTGTAGGATTACAGCTTATACCTGCCCTACTTCGTACTCGTTAGAAATTTTAAAAAAAATTTGGAAATTTTGGTGACCATCACCCCTAGCAATAGATTTTTCTGAAAGCGTGTCACCGTTGCGCGTCGAATTTCTACTTCAATAATTTGTAAAAAATGTTAGGGTAGTAGGAGTCGATTTATACCTGCCCTATGTATTCCCTACTTCGTACTCGTTAGAAATTTGAAAAAAAATTTTGAATTTTTCGTGACCATCACCCCTAGCAATAGATTTTTCTGAATGCGTGTCACCGTTGCGCGTCGAATTTCCAGTTCAATCATTTGTAAAAAATGTTAGGGTAGTAGGAGTCGATTTATACCTGCCCTATGTATTCCCTACTTCGTACTCGTTAGAAATTTGAAAAAAAAATTGGAATTTTTTGTGACCATCACCCCTAGCAATAGATTTTTCTGAATGCGTGTCACCGTTGCGCGTCGAATTTCCAGTTCAATAATTTGTAAAAAATGTTAGGGTAGTAGGAGTCGATTTATACCTGCCCTATGTGTTCCCTACTTCGTACTCGTTAGGAATTTGCAAAACAATTTTTCGTGACCATCAGTATAGCAATAGATGTTTTCCGAACCGATGTGGGTATTTTCAGGTGGCGGAACCCTTTCCAAAAATTTCATTAATTTCGAAAACCATACGGTTAATTACTAGTGGTTCTTACAGAAATCATATCGTTTTAATAGAATATGGTATTCAGTTTTGTTTTAGGTAGCTATTCGTTGTCAAGATTTCTATTGCTGAAATCTATTGCTAACTTCACACCCGTAGGTTATTGATTATATATATATATATGTATATATAATTAATAATGACATTTACATTGAGTTTTGACGGCACTCGATACAACTTATGTCCAGCGTTCAAATTCTACATCTTTGGGGGTATTTTGCAATATATTTTCGATAGAATTAGTTAAAAAATATTTACTATATTACTTACCAAAGCAAGAGTCATCCAATTTAACATCACCCCAACATAATTGACGTCTTGTCCATCTTTATTATGATATTTTACGAACAATATAAGAAAATTAATGGCCGCCAGTATCATGGCTATTGTATTTATAATGACCCCCAAGATTATGCACCCAAAGACTCGATTGAATAACTCCAAGCAATCGCAAATCTTCCCGTACAGATCAATGATGATCCTCATCATATATTTCGCCGAATCGCATAGTAATTTCCCATCATTTCCCATCAAACTTATCTGCATTATCTTGATGGTCACTACAGCTTCGTCTTTACCGACATTGCCTATGGCCCTGTTCAACCACGCCAATCTATTCTTGATGGCGTTCAATACCTGGTAAGCTACCAAGATGGTGATTTGAATGTGGTATCTTTGGAAATACTCGAACGAAAAGAAGTAAACGTGGTAGTTTCCACCGGGTATCGTCACAACGAATAGCTCGTAAAGTATGACAAACAAACAGTATGCGTGGATAAAAATGCTGACTTTCGTGATGTCATCGTCTTTTGATTGATAGAGATTTACGCTGGCGAATTTCCTGTCGACGTATTCCAAGGTGTGGAAGTATTTCTGCGTTCGGCGTAATCCCGAGAAGTTCAAGATGACGAGGGTGAAGGCATTGACGATGTATTCACTGAAATAATACATGCCGTCCAAAATCGGCAAACTCTTAGACATGCTGGGGAAAACATAAGTTACTCTTCCGTAAAAAGAAATGGCGAAAAACGCCGTTATAAAACAAAACAGGAACAAGCCGTAGAATTTGCAAAAGCAAGATTTTCGATCAAGATCGTAACTACAACTTGGCATTATAGCCAAACATTTAGCAACCCAAAACAATAGTTTATTTCGTTTACGGCCGAACTGCAACATCCTTTAAGGACCTGACTCTGAAATGACGTCAATGTGGGGGTTAGTTATTGAGTTACGCGAAAGGTCGTACTTAATTGTCGGGGAGTACATTAGGCTCTGTTTGTTATTGCGTGTGCCACTTCCAGTTAGTTACGGTAATCTTCGTATTAACGTAAACTTATGACTCAATCCATAATTGATAAGCTGTCACTAACGGGTGTAATAACACGTTGTAATAGTATGAAATGATTTTGTTTTTTCCTTTATTTACAAGCGTATACAGGGTAGATCTATTTAAAAATATATTTCAGCGATTTAATAAGAATAAAGGGGATTTGTCATCAGCTTATTTTTGGAGGGAGAGGATAGATTGGCAAAATTTTGTGTTGGTAGAGGTTTATAGAGGTTTTCAGTGATCTTCTAATTAAATGCGATATGTGACATTATAAAAAATTTAACCAAACGGATGCATATCAATATTGCCATGTTTGTGTGATTATTAGAAGGTGTAATAAAGGGATGTACACTCACGGACTCCCGAAATGTCCGGTCTAAGCCACAGTGTAAAGGCAATGGTCCGTTCGGTTATACTCGGGAGCAAAACACCCGCCCCGTCACTCTCTTTCCCAACGCCGCGGCAGCCGGCTATTCGCTTATGCGAAAAATTAGTAGGCTCCCGGAAGGAAAGTAGATGTGTTGAGGGGAACTAGGTATTCTCTTGGTGAAAATGTGATGTTTTTAAGGATGATAAACGTTTAGTCACTTATCTTTTATCTTGTTTAGCATTCAGACGTTCTTTTCATTATAGTTCAGCAGAATTATTAAGGTTATTTTAATAATTCAAATTTTAAAATTTATTATTGAAATAAAAAATGTATAATTGTTTCTGATTTGAGTTAGGATTTTTGTTTTCAGTAATATTACGGCAATTATAATTAAACTTGAATCAGTAGTAAAGCATTTTGGTATAGAAAAATATTTAAACCTTCTGCAAGATATTAATTAGAGGGCAAAAAGGAACGTGTTGGTGTATTACAGATTTTAACGGATTTTATTTGTTAAGAAATTCAAGGTGAATAAAAATAAGTCAAACTAATAATGAAATAAAGTATATTTTACATTGAAATACAATAAAAACAATAAATAATAGGTCCGCTGGGCCTATAGGGGTAAACGCGTAAATCTTTTCCGAAATTTCGATTTTCCACGATTTTCGGTAACGAAGCGACAATTCCCAAGGCCGATGCCCGTACCTAATTTGTCATATGTGAGTAATTATATTACTACCAAGCAACTATTTACGTTTTACATATAACTATGTGGATGTATGAAAAATCCCCGTCGTAAGATCTCTTGGGATGGCTTTATGTATGTCAGAAAGAATTTTTTTTTTTTTTTGGTTAATGTTGAAGTTAAATAAAGAAATCAATTATGCTCTCTCCTTTTCAATTTTATTGATAGTTTTATTCTTTGTTGTTATTTCACCCTGTAACGCTGAAATTAAGAAAAAAACAAACACATTTAGATGCTACTCCGGGCTTTGACCGAAACTACAGACCTATGTTTTACTTCTTAATATCAAGAATGTTAACAGATTTAATATTAATACAATAATAATAATATATTGGACAAAGGTTGCCGACGGTAGACGTCAGAACAAAAACTGTATGTCTTTTCACATTTGTGCAAAATAAAGCCGATACAGATTACGAAACCTCTATTCAATATACAAAAAATTTCATGAGTCACAATCAGATACCTGGAGTTGGTGGTAATGCCTCCGAAAACTTCTTATTGCAATAAAAAGCCGATAAGAAGGAGCGTATAACATTTTGTCTTAATATTTTAAATACAGAATATACCAAAATACCGGTATTCATATTGGTTTAATATTATTGGTTTTGGTAAAGCAGGTCGGTATCGCAACCCCTAACAACCTCATTAATCAGCGAATCTCGTTCACTGTTGAACGTTTCCTGGAACATCAACTTTACAAATATTGTTTTCGATGACTACACCATATAAAATAGTCGAGAGGACTTAAGGTAGCAGATCTTGCTGGACATTCAAGCGACTTCACTGTTTTTAATGCGTTTACTCTTTAGATCTGAATTATTTAAAGAATATGAATAGTACAGTTCATTGAATACTCTTAAAAACAACTAATTACTATATGCAGTTTATAAAGTAAATTGCAAGTTCAGTCAAACACTGTTATTTGAAACTCTATGTAAACATTTGCTTTTTTCTTTCTAATTATTTGATGGTGCCTGACTTTGTTAACCCTTGACACTTTGCAATTGTCTGAAAAATTGTATATACAGGGCTTTACCTGCTTGTGGCCACTCATTCCAAAGGTGTTTTAAATCTGTTCACGACAACATGTATCAAAAAATTATTTTTTTTTAATCAGTAAGCAAAAAGCGCATAATTTGTAACCTGTGTAATAAAACACGATTAGAAAGAAATGGTTTGGATTTTACTTTATGAAATGATGACCATCAACCTCACAATAGTACAATCAATTGAAACGCCCTGTATAATTTGAGTTTGCGTTTCTCTTTGATTCATTAATCGATATAAGTGATGATATCATCCTATTAAGATCACGTGAATGGTCACATGGGTAATCGATATTCATAAAATATCTAATCTGCCAAACATACTTGAACTAACGTACGATATAAATCTGCGCAAAATGCCCTGTATTGTGCTCTTAATGCGATTACATTAACCATATATCATCCAAATTTAACGTGTATTACGAATATTAAATCGAAATCTTTTAAGTAAGTTAAATAAAACCCGCAATCAGAGATGTGGTGTTCCAAGAAAGTCTGGATAACAGCTGCTGTGATCCTAGGAGTCGCTGTCATTGCCGCCATCACGGTCACCCTAGTTTTAGTCTTGGACACTGATGAAGAAGAAGCAGATCAGGTACAAATATATTAAAAAGAACCAATCCTCTTTTTAATTTGGTCGAAAACCAGACTACAATAGAAACACCAACAACTGATGCACCTCCAATAGTTTGCCCAGATGCCAGGAATTATGTCAAAATTCAATTAGGAGCAGGACAGGTATCTCATTTGGAAAAACTACAAAGGCATGGACCACCCCCACTTGAAATAGACGCAAAGACTAGGGCAAGTAAAGCTATTGCTACCAGCTGGATAAGCCAAAGGGTAGATCACTTTGATCCGACAAATTTGAAGAGGTGGCAAATGGTTAGTGATATCGTCTAACTCGTTTAAAACACCTTATTAAAAACGATTAAAAATTTATAGAGATACATGAGCAACAGCGAATTTCATATTCCAGGTGGTCCAATATTCATTTTTATAGGAGGGGAGTGGGAGATATCGGATACCTACTTAATAACGGGACAAATGTACGATATGGCTCGAGAAAATGCTGGTTATATGTTTTATACCGAGCACAGATACTACGGGATGAGTTACCCAACTGAGTAAGTCGAAAAAAAAAAAAATGTTTAAGTAACAGCAATCCAAGAAATTTTTAATTTCCCAGGGATCTTTGTACATACAATTTGAAATATAATAGCGCCGATCAAGCCCTAGCAGATGTAGCTTATTTCATTGAGCATCAAAAATCAAACATTCCGGCCCTGGAAAACAGCAAGGTTAACAAATAAAACCCCTAAAAATAACCAAATTTATAGCAGAAAATCACCTATGATTTCTGGGTATTTCAGCGCCTTTATGTTGTTAAATTATTAAAAATATTTGCGAGTAATTTAAATTTGGTTATTAAGGAAGACCTTTTATTTCCTTCTTCTTGCTAATAAAAATTGCGTTCGATAAAAATCAGGTTGTAGTGGTTGGCGGATCGTACTCGGCAATGTTGGCAACGTGGATGAGGATCAAGTACCCCCACTTAGTGGACGCGGCCCTGTCTTCCAGCGCCCCCTTGAGAGCCGTAGCGGACTTTTACGGTTGGTCAAACTGACGAAAATAAAACAGAAAAACGGACCAATAAAAAATTTGTTTCAGAATTTTTCGAGGTTGTTGGCAACAGTCTGAAGTTGGTGGCAGAAGAATGCGTTGATGTCATTTCTGAGGCTTACCAAGGGATTGAGGATCGCTTACAAAGCGAAGATGGCGTTGATGAGCTGACAAGTTTGCTAAAGTACGATGTCATCAATGTCAACTGTCTGAGGTTGGGAATAACAAAGACCTAACTCGGTTAGTGCTGGACAAATTGTAGTTCAAATACGGAGTCTTTCTGTACACCAACTTACCTGCTTTAGTAATCTTATAGCCCGTTTGTACATCAACCTTGAAGGGACGTCTTAATTATTGAACCTTTTTGTACACCAAAGTAAACACATAAATAGAAAATATTAGAATAAATAAGACATTCGAAATTTGCTGAAATATAAGTTTATTGGATAAAAATTGTGAGTCAAATAAATCTATTTTACAAGATACATTTGACTGTGTTAGATATTTACAATAATACATAAAAAAATTATGTCAAGTGCTTAATACATTTTAAATAGTCTATTCTACTTATTTCTCTATTTCGAAGTTTACTAGTTATTGAAACTATAGTCTTCAATTTTTGTTTTACAAACTTATCTTTAATTTTTTTACATAAATGTAAACTTTGAATTTTAACATATGTCTCAAGTTGTACTTGCTTTACAGCTTCAACAAAAATATATATAGAAGGATGTTGATTATAAAACAAGCCTCCAAATTTTGCGTGATATGATTCACAAGCGTTTGTTGTTTTAAATATTGTGTTCTCGGGTTCCATATTAGCCCAGATATGGGGTGGAAATTTTGCGTTTTCGTCATCAATGTAATTATCGACTAAATAATCCACATATTTATCGACTCTGTCATCTAGTGGCTTAGATGACATTAAGTCTTCTACAAAACATTCCCCCACTTCCTGTGGCTCCAAATAGCTTAAAGCAAAAGTGAACTTCAGCCATTGACCTATGGAAGAACTCTTATTTTGAAATTCTTCGCTCAAACCCAATCTTTGAATTGTTCTATGCCAAGATTGTCCTAAATGAAAACGGCAACCAACAGTTCTAGTTGTTGGTCAAGTTTCATTAATACTTGTATGTATTGCCATTTCAAAATCACAAAACACTTCACTGGGTGCAAAAATTAAGTTATAGCGCATTAACATTTCATTTTAGCATGGTTGTAAACGTGTTATAAATAGTGCAGGTGGGGAAATTGAAATTAATATAATCCCTTTTTCAGTATTAAGTGTTTCCTTAATTTGATTCCAAGAAATCTAGTTTACCTCCCAAATCATAATTTATACTGAAATATTTGCATAATTTAAATCCATGGTTGTAAACATGTTTTGGTGTACAGTTGTGCCCTATAATAAACTGACCCTTGCCGCCATAAAACAAATTACCTGAACTTGGTGTACAGAAGGGACCCGGTCCGTTCAAATTGATCCACAGATCTGAAAATAACTAATTTTCAAAAGAAAAGAAAAAAAGCATGTTTTAAACAATGAAATTATTTTTTCAACAGCGGCAATGGGGAGATATTTTTTTTTCCATAATAAAATCAATTTTTGGCTCAACACCGGGATGAGAGAAACCATAAAAATGTTCGAAAAAATAAAATTTTTTTTTTTTAAGTTATGAAATATATTTTAAAAAATTATTCCTTTTATTAGGTGGGGGTGAGAGTTTATATTCTTGAATGATTATAAAAAAATACATACACATAAAGTGTAGTAAAACCAAGAAAAAGTTTCTTTGGTACATTTGTCAAGTATAGAATTTTTCTTTTAAAACCAGAGTAAAAAAGCAAAAAAAAGTAAAAAAATGCAAACAAATTATGGTTTCAGATAAAAATCAGTACATTTTAGGAAAAATCAGAAATTCTGAAATGCCAAAAATCAATACATGTACGGACAAATCTCTACGTCTGCAAATCCTACACTTTCGCCGCTTATCATGGCAAAACGTGCCCTTTATACTCTGAATTCCTCAAAGAGTTGACGTTGATCACATTACATCTATTGCCTTATTAAACTAGTGCTAAAATTCTCAAACGTATCTTATTTCAGTGTCGCCAGTCGTATTAACACGACAGAACCTTCAAGATCCTATTTTCTCCTCACATTTGCGGGACCGTTCGCCGGGTTGGTGCAATACGCTAGCGGCAATGTTTTAGAAGAAGCGTGTACTAAATTATTATCATTCCAAGGAAATTCCTTCGATAAATTTATAGCTTACATAAATGATTATTATACAGGATTCACTATGACCGATTACTCTATATACATTAACTATTTGCGTGCAGCTGAAATACCGGCCGTAGAGTGTAAGTGCCATCTATGATCGAGATTATAAACTACACAACGTAGATTTCTTCTCTTACCGATAATATTACAGATTTCTATAATTTGATTAATTTTCTTCTTACAGATAGACCGTGGTTCTATCAAACTTGCACTGAATATGGTTTTTATCAAACGTCCTCCTCTGCTAACCAACCTTTTAAGGGTTTCGGTTTGAATTTATACTTAAATATGTGCAAAGACGTTTACGGGTAAGTCATGACAACTCACACCATTACAAAGGAAAAAAATTATGCTATTACCCTTGTTTATATATCTTGTTTATATATATATAAACAATGCTATTACCTACCAATCGTATATGAATTTATTTAATTTTCATTAGCGCCTTTTGGTTTGTACATAATTAGAGTTAAAAATAAATAAGTATATGTCAGAAACATCTTCGCCGTGAATAGAAGCAATAATATCTGCAAGATCGTTAGTGACGTCAACATTACAATATTAAGGATTAGTTTATTCGTACTTGGTTGTAGCGTCCTTGTATTTGTAAAATTCGTAGCGGATTCCTTATATTTTCCTTGTACAAAATCCAGTAGGAAGCTCGAAAGTACCCATTTAAAGTTTGACGTCATATTGTCTGGTTTATTCCACAACTGAATTTCCTACTGCATAAAGACTACTCGTCGTTTAAAGGTACAATAAGTTCTTAATTATTTTAGGCGTTATAGTTGTATCTTGAACAAGCACAGAATATTTCAAATTCAAATAATGTTGATTGACAGTTATATTAATATAATAAATATCCAATAGATGTCGTATATGTCAAATTAGATGCAATTTTTAATTTAATTACAAAGCGATTAGGTATACAGGTTTTCCACGGTAGCCGTTCGTTAGAAGTTTCCGAGGTTAAAAAAAAACTGGAACTCTGAATTTTTGGAATCCGGGGCTATTCAAGATTCTCCTTTTTCAGGGTCTTACCACTTCCGGTTATACCGGAAGTCGCCATAAACTTTCTTATTTTAAATGGAACAGCCTGTATATTATTTCATTTTTAAATTCCTGAGAAAATTTTATGATGAGTTCTAATAGGTTTCCCTATACCTATTTTCAACTGCTACTTAGATATCTTGATTTTTTTGAAAATTTTGAAAGAGGTAGGGTTATTTGCAACACAGTATCTTTTGCCCATTTTCGACTGGTAATAAACACTTCTAGGGTAGATGGAAGCACAAGAATGACACTTTCGAAGTCCACATTGACAATTGATTTGTCGCATACAGGGTGTCCAAAACTGCATGACCAATTACAAAAATCTTCAAAGTTGAAAAAGTTCTTTTTTTCAAATGGAACAGCCTGTATATTATTGGATGATCAGATGCAGAATTTAATTCTGCATCGATTCGCTATGACTTTCCCTATACCTATTTACAACGGTTTTCTTGTTATTCCATATTTTTTTAAAAATCTAATAAAACTACAAAATCGTATCCAGTAAGCCTTGAATAGTTTAAAGACGGTAAATTTTTATTATAACCTTTCAAGGTCACTAGAAAATATTTGCATATCATATTATACTATACAATTGGGTGTTATTCAGATGCATTAAACTTTACATACTAATAGGAATCTGCGCAAAGACAGAGAGCAATTATTTACGTGACCATTAATTAAACTACTCAAATATAAGATGTTGCAGATGCAATCTTTCAATTTTTAAAGCAAACACTTTGTGAATGTCTGTGAATAGGTAATCGTTATGTAATTTTAACTTGTATTATTTCAATATAAATATGTTCTGTAATATAAATTCTTCGTAATTTCCTAATTATGTATTTATGTCTATTTTAAAACGGTTTTACGTCAATGAGCGGGTTTACCTTCTCATCAGGGAAAAAAAAAACTAATAAACACACACTCAAACTATCGCGGGTTTAACCCACCTAATTAAATATTTTAATTAATTTCTTTAATGACAAACTGTCTTAATTATTATTAATTTGTTCAAGAATCGACCCTGAAGTATTGCACGCCGGCATAGAAAGGACCAATTTACTGTTTGGTTCGATCACACCTGATATTACCAAGGTAGTTTCGACCCACGGAACTGTGGACCCTTGGCACCCTTTGGGGGTGTTAGAAGACCTACATTCCGAAGCTCCCGTATTCGTAATTGAAGGTAAAACACAATTAAATCGTTTTGAACAGTTTGTATTTGTAGATTTTTCGCGTTATCCATAAATGAAATGTTTTAGGCGCTTCACATTGTGCGGATTTGGCGTCTATTAACGAACAGATGGACTCGGAGCGGATGATGGTGGTCAAAAACGAGGTAAAAAGGTACATCGCCGAGTGGATAAGTTCAAGTTGATTATGAAATTGTAAATATAGTTTAGTTAGGCATTTGTTAACATCTCTTTATGGTATATGTACGTCGTAAAAAATAATATTTTACCAAGGATATTATTGTTTTTATTTTATGAACCAATAAAAAATAAACACGAAATAATAAACCAATGAAAATACCTACACTTTTATTTGTTTAAAATACTACAATTATTTTAGCATTAAGCCAGTCACAATGATTATATACCGAGTGTCCAACCTAAGATGCAACGGTCCCTAGCCGATTTATTATTGTCTTTTTGAAAAAATGTTGATGAAATGAAAATTAAACTTGCACGTGAGTTAAATCAGGAACCCGAGCAACAGGATAATGCAGACACCCAGTTATTGGTAGCTACAGTCGTCTGTTAACAACTTCTCGCGTATCCAAGAACCGGCCGAAAATGCGCCATCACAAGAAGTGGTCGTCCTTGCATCTACACCAAAGTAATTTTGCAATGTTCGCCGTTCTTAAGTCTTGATTCCCAAACTTGTTGATAGAGGTTATGCGGTAAGATATCAATAAGATTAAAATCAGCCAACCTTGGCGTCGCTTTTGCAGCGCAAGTTTGCATTGCCGTTATTTCTGACTGATAAGGACATGTCTTAGAAAAGAACACATGCACAGATGTACTTTGTTTTTTATGCATGAGTATTATATTTAGTGAGTGACCGTCCGAGAATAAACAGAAAAATTATCTCTAATAATAAACAACAGCATTAAGTCGGTAATAGAGGCTAGTTTGTTCGAAGCAAAAACTTGAATAGTTCAACTTGCAAAATATCAAGCACACATAGAGTAAGAAACGGGTTTTTTATGTTACAAGTTCAACAAGTACGTTTTTGCATATATTTGATGCACAAAATAAACAGGGATAGTTACATCTTATATAAACAGGAAACTAGGAAACTTGTAATACATTCGTAGATACAAAAACCAATTAGATCATTTGACTTTCTTTTCTTAGAATATGTAGCCATACGTAGCTAAACTTTGTTACATGAAAAGTATAATTAATGAACTAAGAAGCACGTATAAAATCGGTACCAATAAAAGTAGCTACCTATATGAAGCAATACCAAAGAAATTGTAGAAGACGCGAAAATATTGAGATCCATATGAAATTTTGTTGTATTTTATTTATAGCGTTTTCGATTTGTTGCACTAGTGCGCGCTGAATGTATCTCAATCCTACTTCTGTCTTATACAGGGTGTTTTGAAACATCGTTTAAAGATTTTAAGGGCATGTAGTACGATCGAAAATAAGGTTAAAAGTCATAATAAACATATGTCCACAAATTAACTGTTTACGAGATAACAGCGATTTTATCACAAATGCAGAATAAGTTTGCTTTAGCGGGTTTTATTAAGATGTTATTGTATTTTAACATAAAATAGATTATAACTAAAGAAGATGTTCAAAATGACGTCCTTCCATTTCGACACAGGATCTACATCTGCTTTCAAAGGAAGCGCGCACTCTTTCAAAAAACAAGGGTTTTTCTCGTATTATCTGGCAACAGTGTTCTATTCGTCGGCGCAACTCTGGAAGATCGTTTACCGGTGTTGCGTACACTAAACTTTTTAAATAACCCCAGATACTAAAGTCCAACGGGTTTAGATCGGGAGACCTTGGAGGCCAAGCAATGGGACCTGCTCGCCCTATCCACCTCCCAGGATATTCATTGTAAAGATGTTCCCTAACAGCACGCGTAAAGTGCGGTGGAGCTCCATCTTGCATAAACTCTCAGTCAGATTTATAGGTAAATCTTCCAAAAGTTCAGGTAAAGTATTTTCCAAGAACTCGAGGTATGCAGGACCTGTTAAGCGTTGTGGCAAAACAATCGGTCCTAACAACCGTTCCCCTATCATGCCTAACCAGATGTTTAGGAGAAACGTTGCTGGTGCCGAGCTTCAACGGTAGCATGAGGATTTTCGTCACACCAAACGTGATTGTTGTGGAAATCAAATATTCCATTTTTAGTAAAACCAGCTTCATCAGTGAAAAGGATGTTATCAGCGAAATCTGGCCGATCAGCAGCTGTTCGCAAAAACCACTCACAGAAAGCCCTTCTTGATAATCCGGAGCAGTAAGGGCTTGTACCCGTTGGATATGGTAGGGGTAGAGGAGTTGCTCATGAAGAGTTCTCCAAACAAGATTGCTGCTTACACCCACTTGAGTCGAAATTCTTCTAACACTAGTTTCGGGATTTTCATCAATAATATTCAAAATTCGATCTTCTATCTGTGGAGTACATGCTAATCTCTACCGTCCAGTATCAGAAGACCGCTTCTCAAACGAACCAGTTTCTCTTAGTCGTTGAAACACCGTCTGAAACATCACATGCGAAGGCAGTTGGCGATCAGGAAACGTTTCAGCATAGAAGCGACGTGCTTGTAAAGAATTCCCATTAGCACGACCGTACATGAACACCATATCGCTCATTTCAGCATTAGAATACGCAACCATTGTAATTGCTACAAATTGCGCAAAACGTCAAATTAAACTGTCATAAAACAATAGCTGATAAGCACCTGTTTACTGGGATATGTTATATCCATGTACTACTAGGAACACTCGCTGTTATCTCGTAAACGGTTGATTTGTGAACATATGTTTATTATGACTTTTAACCTTATTTTCGATCGTACTACATGCCCTTAAAATCTTTAAACGATGTTTCAAAACACCCTGTATATTGGAGATACTCTCAGTGCGCATAACTGCGTTATAACTGCGAGGGAAAAAAAACGAAACACGCAGAATGACGTAGTTTTCTCTAACCACAAACTTCTAGAAATTTCGAAAAATTACTGATCAAATCGATTATGCCCACATAATTACAAACTTGTTGCTATTATGTTAAATATAATAATTAATCAAACACACATGCGAGAGAATGAGTTGTGTAACTGCACCTCAATGTAAGTTGTTTTATGTTACGATAGATGGTGTGAAAAACATAATGACTTGATCGTTTATAAGAAATGTGTCACTCCTCCCTAACTCGTGAGCTATAAAAAACACAACTACCAACCAATTACATTTGTGGTTGATAATTGCAGTCGATTAATAATTTTATATTATATAGTGAAGTATGCGGTTGAAGCCATCACAAACCATTTAAATATACATACATATCTATTAAATTCTTTGCTGGATCATAATAACCACAACATTTAGCAACTTTGCCAAATTTAAACCTATCGTCTATCGTCAATAATAAGCGAGATCTCTATAGTGAGGATCGAAAATGAATCAGCCTGTATATTGCTTTTGTCTGTATGTTCATTTACATTTAAATTGTAATCACGTATCGTTACTTAAATTACTTAACTTAAGCTAATATTGTAAAATAACCCTGTAATTGGATTCACTCTGTAGGGTTTATAATAATAATAAATAAATAAATAAATAAATAAATAAATAAATAAATAAACTTGTATCTTATACTGATAATAATCATTATGAAATACATGTTGAATTGATCTTGTTTATGTACGTCATATATTATCGAAAGTAATATTCCTTTGATAAACATGCACAAAAAAAATTACTAAGCAGTCATGTATTTCCATATTTTTTATCAATTTTCTTTGTTATTTGTAATTAAAATAGAAGATTCGGTCAGCTGTTAACGAGGTATTACCTACTAAATATAAATAACAATTTTTTTGTGTGGTCGACCTTGTAGCATAGTCCGACCATTAGGTTCGCATTGAAAAGCGTATATGTATCTCTCTTTTATGCCTGTACAAAGTTAGCTATGTTTCTACGTTGTTTAACTAATTACTACAAATTACACTTACGGAGCAATAATGCAAAAAAAAAAATGCTAATTAATAACAGAGGAAGAAAATTATGAATGATCCCGTAAATATTGATTATTTCAAGTGATTTATTGCAAATATGTATTTCATTGCTTAGAATGAAGTTGCTAATATAAAAAATTTCTGTTTACTCACGCTTCTTTGAGAGGTAACGCTGCCAAAGGATTTCTGTGAATGCAATTTCATGGTAATGACGCAACATTTAAATATCTTAGTTCTTAAAAATTAAGCTGCTGTGCCCCCAGGAATGATTTTACATCGTCAAAAGAGTTATCTGAGGTGGCCTCTTTTCAATAGTAATATAATAAAAATCACCAATTTACAATCCTTGGAGAGACGAAAGGATGGCACTTCCATTATTTTGTAGCGTTGCAAAATTTGTTACGCAATCATTAGTCTAGTGTAAATAGGTACATATATGTTGACACTGTTGACACAAGAGTCAAGTTCTGCAGTATTATAAAATACACACGTGCTAATTTGAAGTATATTTACATAAGAATTATATTTAAATGAGATGCAATTTTCAATTTTTTTACATACCCACTAAGCAAGAATATTTGAATTGAAACTTGGCGCCTTTTTTATACTTTGTTTTACTAGGACTGTTCATAGAAGAATCACAAACTAGTCGGAGCCAATCGCATACTGTCAAATCAGCCAGAAAACTGTTTCAGATTTCTTTTAGCCAATCGAATCGCGTCTAACTGGTAACTGATAGTTTGTGATTCTTCTATGAACAGGTCTAATAAAGTTGTGACAGTGAGTCGTCTAATCACAACAGTTGATAATCGCAAGACGAGCTGGGACAGTATCAAGACAAAAAGTACCTCACCGTGTAATAAGTTGATGAGATAGAGGAAATTTACATCCAATTTAATTGAAAATTCCAAACTGAACAAAAAAGTCTTAGTACACTATTATAAAAAAATATCAAATAAAATAGTTATTGATAAATCTTTATCTTTGTTTTGTTTGCATGAAATCGATATACCCATGGAAAATTAAAGCGTCACATTGTTTAGTAGCTGTCAAATTATTTATATTTGTTGTTGTTAAAGTTACTGTGCGGAAAAAGTACTATTTTTACAATTTTTTCAACCGTAACAATGGCATTTACTCATTTGGAAAAGTGTGATATGTTGGAGTTGTACTTGCTGTTTAACAAAAATTCAGATAGAGCGCTAGAACGTTACATTCAGCAATTTCCTGACCGTGATGTACCAGACCGTCGCCATTTTTTAAAACTTTATCGAAAATTAAGAAGCAAGAAACAATTTTTATATAGAAGAGGAAAAAATGATTTTATATTATCACAAGAGATAGAAATAAATGTGTTGGCATATTTTCAGGTACATCCAAATAATTCTGTAAGGGCTTTGACCAGAGAATCAGGTATTTCTCGTAGCACGATCCATCAAATTCTGAAAAAATATAAATATGTTCCCTTTAAATATCAGACTGTTCAAACTCTACTTTTGGGCGATTATCAAAGACGATTAACTTTTGCTCAATGGTTTATCAATGCTTTTTGAAGAAAATCACAATTTCTTTAGACACATTTTATGGAGTGACGAATCTAACTTTTCTAATCGCGGGACGTTCAATAAAAGAAATAATCATTACTGGAGTCGTGAAAACCCATTTGCTGTTTATCCTTGTAATCCCCAACACCGATTTAGTTTAAATGTTTGGTGTGGTATAATCGGATCCCGAATTGTCGGACCATTTTTCTATCGGGGTTCTTTAACAGGAGAAAGATATGTGGCATTATTGACAGAAATTTTAGAAAATTTTCTGGATGAAAATTAAATTTGCTAGACAGACAGATTATTTACTTTCAACAAGATGGAGCGCCCGCACATAATCACCGTGACACAAGTGAGTTATTAGAAAGATTATTTGGAAATAGATGGATTGGCACAAACGGTCCTATTCAGTGGCGCGCGCGTTCACCTGACATGACGCCATTAGATTTCTTCTTGTGGGAGCAGTAAAAAAGCAAGTGTACAAACGTAGATATACAACAGTGGATGAGCTTCAAGAAAGAATTTCCAACATCATTGACGACATCGACGGTAGGACAATTTTAGGAGCTACTCGTAATGTTCATAGAAGATTGATAAAATGTATTGAAATGGAAGGAGGTGTCTTTGAACATTTAATTTGAGTAATTTTCTTGACTATTTTTATTTGTTTATTAAATTAAACGTTTTAATGAATGTGACGCTTTAATTTTCCATAGGTATATCAATTTCATGCCAACAAAGCAAAGATAAAGATTTCTCAGTAACTACTTTATTTAACATTTTTTTATAATAGTGTACTAAGACTTCTTTGTTCAGTTTGGAATTTTCTTTTAAATTGCAAAAAAAATATACAGGGCGTTCCATAAAAAAAATAATTTTGGACGAATATCTAGAGAACGTGATGCTCAATTGTTCTTCTGTTTTCATAATTATGACCACAATAAGAAATACTACTACTTTGTCCATTTGACCGATTCTGTACCTCCAAAGATAACAAAGTTATCAATAGTGCACACTTAAGTGTGGACACACGGTATAGTAGTATTACATATATGTTTATTTCTATAACACCACTACCTATTATCAGAAACGTCAAAAATATTTCGCACATAACCTAAAAATAGCGCATTTTAAACATATTTTTAGTACTTAAAATTCATCTTTTCAATCCAAAAATCGTCATTTTATACTCAGTGAAACCGGATCTTTCTGTTAAAATGTACATATTTATAAATCACCAAATCATTATCGGTCTATATTCGGAATTATACAGCCAATTTCTTACCTGTTGAACGCAAAGTATTTCTGATCATTTGTCCGTATTAAGTTCCTTGTTTACTTTATCATCTACATACAATGATTATCTCTTCGTCTAATTAGCACCTCATGCACTGCACATGTAGGTAAATACATGTATGTATGTACAACATACGTAAACAAACGCGCTACAGCACAAAAGACCAAAAAGTCATCGTGTCCTAGCATGACATTAAACGATTCCACTATTGCGGTAAATTTCTGTAAATTTACCTCGAAGGTAGTATGGAATAACGAGGCGACAATAATAAACAAGAGAATCGTCAAATTAAAATTGAACCTTGACGCTTGGCAACAAACTATTTAAGAACCTGATTGCCGCCTGACATTGCCAGTCTGCGCGGTGTTAAGCTTCGATTGTCATTAAATAGAAAAGTGGACATTTCGCGGTGTAAAGAATGCAGTTCCTTATTCGCTTGTTAGTCGTGACTTACTTAGGATTAGCTATTGCTCAAAAATTACGTAAGTTTTACCCTTGAATATTCAAGGAGGAAAAACTGCTTGCCTAACGTTTTTATTTTTACTTCCGGTATTTTCTTCTTCTATATATATATATATTTTTAATATAAACAGCCGATTATATCCAAAGATGTGCCAGATCGAAACCTGATTTTCACCAGTGTTGCCTAGAGAATGGCAAGAAAGCTGTCCCTTATATATTAAAAGGTAAAGTGAATAATATTTTCCGAGGTACCAACCTTAAAATACACTTTTAACGTTTAAATGCCATTTTTCGAACTGCGCTTCAGTTGTATTTTGAATATTTTAGACGAAACAAGAGACAAATTTAACTTTACAGGATGAATGAAAAAGCGAGGATCAAACTTTGCTAGTAAATTGTTTGATGGTATTTAAAACAGACAGTTTATGTAAATTGAATAATTCCCGAGATATTAAACTTTCGACTGAAATTCTTTAATGAAATATAATTAAATTAAAAAATTAATTTGAATCAAATTATTTGATGGCAACTAAAAGAAAAAAATTATAAGAATATGTTGTAATTAATAACCTTTGTATCTGTTGTAAGACACTTATATTTATGTATAACTACATTGACATGACATATTGACATTTTTTTATTTATATTCGAACGTCTTTTTTTTATCACAACACTTCCTCCAAAAAAAAAATTGAAATAAAGTTATTCATTTATGTTGACCCTCACACCAATTTTCTCGCGTAGAAGGACAAATCTAACACGTTCAAGCGGTTTTGTTAACAAATCCGCTAACTGGTCCTTTCCACTGATGTGTTCCAAATTAAGTTCACTATTCAAGAATTTCTCTCGCACATAGAAACGTCGAACTTCAATATGTTTGGACCGCTTGATGGTATTCCGGATTCTTTGCCGGTTTTATGGTACTACCATTGTCAACATGCAATGTTGGGGATCGATTCTGATGTTTCAGTTAACTCGAATAATAAATAAATTTAACCAAACTAATTCTTTCGCTGCTTCGCTCGCCGAGATAATTTCTGCTTCAGTTGTAGATGTTGCTACAACTCTTTGAAGCTTGCTCGTCCATGATATGGCTCCACCAGACAGCATTGCGATGATGCCGGTTGTTGAACGCCTTGTGTTCTTGTCACCAGCAAAATCAGCATCGCTGTAGACTTTCAAGCCTTCCGTTCTATCGTATATGATGCCGTAATTCGTTGTACCTCTCAAATAGCGAAATACGCGCTTTATTCGATTCCAATCTTGATTAATTGGGTTTTCCATAGCACGAGCAGCCTTGTTCACGGCAAATGCAATATCGGGACGAGATGCTGCTGTGAGATACATTAAAGAACCTACTGCTTCACGATAGGGTACCACAAGTGAGACTGCTTTGTTGATATCACACTCTTCACGGCCAATAGGGTTGAAATTGGATTCTATTCGGCCATTTGAAATCTTTCCAGCATTCTTTTTATGTAATTTTCTTGGTTTATTGCAATAGATCCATCTTCATGTTGTTCTGTCTTCATACCGAGAAAATTATCCAAAGAACCTGTCGTCATTTCAAATTCTTCTTGTAATGTCTTTAGAAAGCTAACAATTTCTTGTTTGTTACTATACTTGCAACAAGACCATCATCGACATAGATTGCAACATAAAGTCGATTCCCGTCGCGGTTTCGATAAAAGAGACAAGAATCTGCAACACTGTTTTGAAATCCAGTTTTCTTCATAAATTCTATGAATCTTTTGTTCCAGCACCGTGGTGGCTGCTTAAGGCCATATAGACTTCTCTTCAATAGACATACTCTATCACTACCGTCAGCAAAACCTTCTGGTTGTTCTAGATATATTTCCTCCTCAAGTATACCATTTAGGAAGGCAGTTTTGATGTCAAACTGTTCCAATTGAAGGTTTTCTGCTGCAGCCACAGCTAGTAATGTACGAATAGTGTCATAACGTGCAACAGGACTGAAAGTTTCGTCATAGTCGATTCCTTGGTTTTGGACATAGCCTCTAGCTATCAATCGAGCTTTAAAACGAACACTTTTACGAGCAATTTTCTGACGTAGGGCCCAGCGATTGTGCAAAATTTGAGTATCCTTTGAACGTGCGACTAATACCCATGTATTGTTTTGCTTCAGGGATTTCATTTCTTCATGGATGACGTGCAACCACTGTCCAGCCTCGCTTGATTGCAATGCTTCGATAAATGAGTTTGGATCTTCGTATTCTTCCCTGACAGTTCCTGTCATCATCAAAAATTCGTCACTCTCCATCCAAGCGGGCTTCTTACATTGACGTTTGGGACTTCCTTTAGGAAACGCGGCAGACTCCTCCAACGGCAATTCATCTCCTCTTGCTTCGTCTTTAAAATTGTTCCAATCTCGACTTCCTCCAGAATCAGACGCCGAAATGTACTTTTCAATTTTCTGCGTGAACCTTGAGCTTTCTTGTCGTTATTTCCGATTTGTTCTAATTCTTCCTGTTTAACTTCATCTTGCAAATCGAACTGATTCTGATCTCCGGTACTTTGTTTGAGAACTTCGAAATCCACAGTGCCATTGCGCTAATTGCAGACTACTTCTGATTTGAATCTCACGTCATGACTCAAGACAATCTTCCTCTGAGAAGGAATCCAGACTCGAAATCCATCTTCGTCATTAACATAGCCAACCAGATATCCGAAGACAGCCTTGGTGGCATCCAGTGCCAAAAATTCTCAGATGATCAAGTCTTCCCGTTGATCGACCATGCCACAATTCGTATGGAGTTTTATTCTGATCCGACGATTTTCCTGTACGATTTAGTAGATATGTTTCAGTATTACAAGCTTCCGCCCATAGACCTTTATCTAGCTTGCTCGAATTCAGAATAGAGCGTGCTACTTCTACGATGGTTCAATTTTCGCGTTCTGCAGTGCCGTTTTGCTCCGGTGTATAAGGTGGAGAGATACACTGTTCTATTCCTCTGCTTCCTAGTAATTTAGTAACACCGGCGTTGTCATATTCTTTTCCTCCATCCCATTTGAACCTTTCAACAACATGTCCGTTCGTCTGGGCTTCATTTAGAAAGTGTACGAGTACGTTACACATTTCTGTTTCAAAAAGAAAATTCGACGAAACTTACTGAAATCGTCCTTGAAACAGACGTAATAACGTGCTCCTCAAAAACAGACTATGCCACGTAAAACCACCAGGTTTTTTTATCACTAGAATCTTCAATTGTTCACCTCCATTTTGAAACACTACAATTCGGCGTTTAGTTTTTTGAAATAACATTATCTAACCACTGCCATACTGAAAGAACATAATGAGGAGTAGCTGCATCTTGTTCAAAATTTATAAACCTAATTTTATTAACGAAATGCCATTTCTCCTTACTGTTTGAAGCATAACGAACATTGCAGGTGACAAACACTTCAAAATCCCAGTTCTGGCTCCATTGAAACTACCACAAGTGGCTATACAACCAAATAATAACCTTAAAATTACTCTAACAGACGTTGAGGTGCGCGGTATTGAGACTGCTGACATCAAAGATATCCTGTAAGTTAAATTATTTTAGGATAAAATGCCAAAAAGAAAAACTAACGCATTTATATAATTACAGGATCGATTTTAAAAAAAATACGATAATGGTATCGTTGGACCTCCACCATTTGATGGTTCTGGGACAATATGAGATAGACGGGAGATTGATTGTGCCCCTCAGAGGTAGCGGCCCTTGCAATATAACTACAGGTGAGAGATGAGGGATTTCAAAAGCAAGTACTTTATTTAAGAAGATTGGTCGTTTCAATTACAGTAAGTTCCCATATCGAATATTTGGTTAACTTCAGTATAGAAAAGAAAAACGGTAAAGATCATCTGAAGATTGAGAAAGATACGTTGACATTAAAAAGTCAACAGGTGCATTACCAACTTGACAATTTGTTCGGTAACAAGGAGTTGAGTAAGTATAAGAAAAAATATTAATGTTTATCATTGCATCACTTTCCTTTCATCGTTGTTACAGGTGACGAAACTAACAAGATTTTGAATGAGAACGCTCAAACAGTGGGCAACGAATTGAATGGACCCGTCAGTGAAACTATTAGGAGCGTCGTGACAGAATTGATTAAGAACTATTTGACGCGAATCCCCTTGGATGAAGTTTTCCTGGATTGATAATTTAAATTAGTACCCGCTTTCCTTTCCGAATAAAAAAATTGTTTAAATAAAGTAAAATATATATATATTATTGTTGATAATAAAGTTTATATTTTCAGATTTGTCGTATTTTTTTTGTATAACATGACTGAACTGTCAAACATTGAAGAATTATAAGTGATCTACAGTGTCTGGTTGATTACTTGTTTTTCGGCCTACGTTGGTATGGAATTACTGAAAGGAAATAACTCATTTCTCTTATTAATGTATACCTTGCAAATGGATTAGAGTTTATCGCTACACGAGTTTTGTCGGATTGTACCAAAAAGGACCATGTTAGAAAATTGGCGGTCGTTTTTTAATCATTTCTGTAAAAACAGATAAATTAATAATACACTCCGCCAAAAAAGGATCGCATAATTTAGTTTTGAATCATAAAAGTATCGCATAATCTTTGGTGTAGCATAAAGTTGTAAATATACTTTAATGCGCTCTAAGATATAATTTCTATGATTGTTTAAATAAAATACAGGCCAAATAAAAACAAGAACTCATACTTGAGATTTTTATTAAAACAAGAAATTATAATTTTGGAAAGAAAAATGTCACAACAGTAGCTTTTAATACTGAGTATTGCCACCTCTGGCTCTTATGACCGCTCGCATACGGTTTGGCAGAGATTCGATTAACCTCCGTATATAAGCCTGATCCAAATTCTCCCACTCGTCACGGAGAGCATTTTCTAGTCCATGCAGGTCCGCTGGGGCAACATTCTGGGTTCGTATCCGTCTGTGAAGGAGGTCCCACACGTGCTCGATAGGGTTCATGTCCGGACTTACCGCAGGCCAATCTAAAACTGGAATACCAACATCGTTAAGGTATTCCTGGACGATTATTGCAACATGCGGTCGTGCATTAACATGAATTCGTTTCCTATAATTGGCGCATATGGTACTACATGTTCTTCTAAAATTTCCGTTATATACCTGTGGGCAGTCAGTGTACCTCTGTCTACTGGTACTAACTCTGTACGACCTGTTAAACAGATGCCTCCCCAAACCATAATAGAGCCACCAGCGAAATTAGGTCTAGGTCTGATATTACACTGCGAATAGCGCTCACCGTCTCGTCTGTACACTGAGATAGGCCTATCTGAGGTGTAAAGACCAAATCTTGACTCATCTGTGAAGAGTATATTGGCCCAGTCATTAATGTTCCAATTTACATGTTCTCTGGCAAACCTTAAGCGAGCCATTCGGTGGTTCCTAGTGAGACGAGGGGCTGTTACAGCTACTCTAGCTCTTAATCCACTCTGTCGTAACCTATTCCGAATAGTTTGAGTACTCACACGAGTATTTCTGACTCTAGCCAAGTCGTTCTGCAATTGTCTCGCAGTTACATGTCTTCGACGTAATGCTTGTAGTAGTAAATAGCGGTCATCTTGGCGAGTAGAACATCTTGGACGACCTGGTACAGGTCTTCTACTGTAAATGCCTGTTTCCCTATATCTGGCTACGGCTCTAGAAACACTTGACTGATTGATGTTCATCAAATTAGCAACGTATGCTTGAGATCGTCCATCTTCGATTAAAGCAACTATAGCAGCCACTTGTTCTGAAGTTAAATTGCTCATTTTAGTTTTAAAAGCGTTGGTACAGAACTCTGACTTCGCACTTTAAAATTTGTCCGTATAGGAAGACTTTCAATAAACAACTGAGCAAACCTTACACATATGCATTTTTCTAAATGTGTTCTTTTAGAAAAAAAAAAAGTAAAAACGCTAAGTTCCATTATTTTGTTAGTGTTTTTATAGTTCACATACACGAGGCAAACTTTTTGTGAACGTATAAAAATATCTTGGTTCATAAATGCCCTTTTTTAGTTTATGCGATACTTTTTTGGCGGAGTGTATTAATAGTAAGTAAGTAAGTACATATGTTTTATTTCTTCGAGTAATGACAACATTACATTCAGAAAGTCAACAAAAACGGATAAATAATTGACTCTAAACAGAAACAATTGAAATTAAAATTAAAAAGGGTGCAAATAAAAACATCAAAGCATGCAAAGACAAAAATCACTACCAGAGAGTAAGACATCTAACAAACTTCGTTGATGTTATAGTAAGCTTTTAGCTGAAGTAGGCGTTTTACAAGATGTTCCATTTAAAATAAGAAAGTTTATGGCGACTTCCGGTACAACCGGAAGTGGTAAGACCCTGAAAATATTTTAAAATGAAAGAGAATCTTGAATAGCCCCGGATTCCAGAAATTCAGAGTTCCAGGTTTTTTCTAACCTCGGAAACTTCTAACGAACGGCTACCGTGGAAAACCCTGTATACTATTCCGTCAATCTACTTGTTTGTATTGTGATTTCCATATCTAATGCTTATTTTACTATACACTTATACACATTTTATTATGATTCTGGAAGATTGGCTTTTTTACGCTATGTCAGATTTTTAACCAACTTCGATCCACTGTGCGTCAGGGGTCAGTTTCCCAGCTGTCGATTTGATCAGCTGATATCATTAACTCTTAACTGTAATTCATTAAACAAATATATACACATACAGCTGTCATTACAATTTTAAGTATTTACCTAATACTATCACGCCAAATTTACAAACGCGCATTGTCGCAATCTCCAGGCCTAATAGCATTTAAAACAGCACAGCTGCTTCGTTTAGATATCTATCACTTAAATCAATTGCAGCTCCATTATGCTATTAGACGTCAGGTGCTCATGACGTACTGTTGTAACACTTGAGAAATGTTTGTTTTATCTCCCCTTACGAGATGTAATATTGTACTATAAGAAACATCGGTTGATTCAACGAAAGCGCAACCGATTTTTAAAATTTTACGCAACAACACAATGATGGTATAATCGAAATTTATTACCTTGCGATTTTTTAAATTGATCTTCATTGAAGGAAGTTTTAACTTAAGATATTATTGAAAAAGAAACACGAGTAGGTAAATGTAAGGAATGAAAATTTATTTGTTTTAAAAGTGATTTTTTTTAAAGATTTTATAACTGACGCTATTATGCGTGTGAAATATTATAATATTCTATTAATCCTATATCAAGAACAAAAGCCTTATTTTGTATCAATTTATTTAGCGTGGTTAGATTGAGGTGACATCGATTTGACATTAGTTTTATCTAAATTTTCATTAATTGCTTCACTGAATGCTTAACAATGCTGTTTACTGATAAATATTCTTAACTAGACGCGAACTGTCAGAATGCCATTCAAAATGTTCCTTATAATTTAGTACTGCAGAAAATTCTCTAAATTAGAAGTTATATTATTACTCTAATCATCAACTTAAATCAAACATTAATTAGCATTCTACAGGGTTAGTAAAAAGTCCCGGAACGGTCGAATAACTTTGTTATTTGAAAATTATGATTTCTGAAATTTGGTATGGGGGTATAGTTAATATAAATGCATTTTATGCAATACAGTTAATATTTTTTTCACTTCCGGTTTAATCGGCAATACGTCCAACTTTTTTTTTTTAAATGGAACGCCCAGATTTTTTTAACACTTTTGAATGCAAAATAAAAAACTACGTTCAGGAAGTATTAAGATGTTTATTTTTATTCACAAGAAAACAGTTAAAAAATTAAAAAGGTGTCCTAATACAGAAAAATCAAGGTACCTTTGAAAAAAGTTGTTGTTTAGTGTTTGCATTCTTTTTGCCGTCACATTTGACAATTTTAAAAGCGTTTTAACTTTTGCATCGCTATAAATTTACTTATTTTAAACATTGACACATTTGAAAATGGCAGAAAAACTTACTGAATCAGAACGAATTGAGATATTAATGATGCGTGGGTACGGTGATCGTCAACGTTCTTTTGAAGAGGTTCGTATTTTGTTTAATACTGTTTATCCGGATCGTCACATTAGTAAAAGTACGGTATGCCGAACAATTCAAAAGTTTGAAGTCTTTCGTCAGGTGAAGGATTTACCTAGAAGGGGACGTCCATTAACAGCAACAGATGAAGAAACTAGTTTGAATGTATTACTTACAGTGGAAGAAAATCATCACGTGTCCACAACAGAATTAGCTCAAATTCATGAGATCTCTCAAAAATCTGCTCATACGATTCTTAAATCAGCAAGAATGAAAGCCTATAAAATGTATCCCGTCCATGAGTTAACTGAAGATGATCCAGATCGTAGACTACAATTTTGCGAAACAATTACGGAATTGATCGAGCAGCAGCCTAATGTTTTAGATCACATCATTTTTTCAGATGAGGCAACGTTTTGTCTCAACGGCACTGTGAACAGGCATAATTGTCGCTACTGGTCAATTGAAAATCCGCATTGGATTGAAAAAGTCCATACACTGCGTCCTCAAAAGGTGAATGTCTGGGCTGGTCTTGTTGGAAACAACATCATAGGACCATTTTTTATAAGAGGAAATTTAACTGGCAACGTCTACTTAAATTTATTGCGAAATGAGGTTGTTCCAGCACTTGCGGCCCTCTTTCCAAATGCAAACATAGGTGATCACCCTAATGCACATTTTTGGTTTCAACAAGATGGAGCTCCCCCCCATTTTGCCCATAATGTCCGCGATTATTTGAATGAAATTTTTCCGGGACGTTGGATCGGACGTAGAGGAGCAATCGAATGGCCAGCACGTTCGCCAGATCTCTCGCCATTAGATTTTTTCTTTTGGGGTCACATGAAATGTCAAGTGTACAAAAATCGTCCCCATAATCTTGAACAATTGGAAGAGAGAATAGTTCAAGAAGCTAATCGCATCACTCCAGAACAAATACAAAATTCAATAAGAAATTTTACTGACCGTTTACATTTTTGTCAAATTGTAAATGGAGAGCATTTTGAACAATTATTGTAATCGCAACCTGAATAGACAGGTATCTTGATTTTTCTGTATTAGGACACTTTTTTAATTTTTTAACTGTTTTCTTGTGAATAAAAATAAACATCTTAATACTTCCTGAACGTAGTTTTTTATTTTGCATTCAAAAGTGCTAAAAAAATCTGGGCGTTCCATTTAAAAAAAAAATTGGACGTATTGCCGATTAAATCGGAAGTGAAAAAAATATTAACTGTATTGCATAAAATGCATTTATATTAACTATACCCCCATACCAAATTTCAGAAATCATAATTTTCAAATAACAAAGTTATTCGACCGTTCCGGGACTTTTTACTAACCCTGTATATATATCTAGTTTTAATTACGTTAATATGTTGTTACAATTACCACAAATAAACGACTCTCAACACCTTAATATTACACTGTCTACCTATTTTAGGTACTTACTACACATGTATAAACGATTCACTAATATAAGAACTAAAATCTATAGATGCTTACTAATCTAGATATGATCTAATTTATTCTCTTTTCTATATTTCACAAAATAACTTAAATAAACTTAAATATGTGTTTTAAAAACGTGTCTTGTGAAATATCAATTTATTGTCGATTAATTACATATTTCAAATTTACCATTACAGTAAGGTGGTGGGTGCATTTTCCCAAATTAGAGATTAAAATATTCCTTCTTCTATTTATATCTAGGATACTATATAAGGATAATATTCAGAATTTCAAAAGAGAGAGTCTTCATAAAAAACAAATTCTTATTGGCGCCCATCATAATACGTATTAGATTTCTATCTAATTCCTATCACAGTAAATAGATCTAAAACCAGGTGGCTCAAATTTGCTATAATTTGAAATAACAGGTGTTTTTAACCAACATCTTTTATCTTCTTATCTCGCGAATCGAGATGAGTGTCCAGAACCGCATATAAAAGCCCGATTTTTGGCCAAGAAGGAATCATATTCGAACTGTGTTCACTTCGAGTTCTTCCAAGCCAGCTGCACCAAGATGAAATTCACTTTGGCACTTTTCGCCCTGTTTGCGGTGGGCTTCGTGGCGGCCAAGCCGAAGGGTGAGTATCCCTTAAGGTTACTGAAAGGTGTAAATTTTAATGGCGACCATTCTGTGCATGTATAGTTGACTTGAGGAAGGTTAACCTGAGAGACAGCGTTCTAATCACCAATTTCTTGGAATGCATCAGAGGTCTGTTGATCACCGGAGATGAAGCATTAGGTATCCCGGCCATGGAACCGCTCGAAGTGGAAGAAGAGACCAGGGTAGACCTCTCAGCTCTTGGAGATGATTTGGCGTAAGGATTCTACTGTGCTCTTTCCGTTTGAAATTTGAGCGTAAACGCAGTCTGCTTTTCCTGATTACAGCGGTCATGTCGCCGCCACCAATTTAAGGATGGAAGGCTTCACCAAATGGGCGAACGACAGAGTCGACGGTACCATCGGCCTTCTCCCTCCCAGTTACACCATGGACGTTGAACTTAGCTTCGCTGAAGTTAGCTTGGTCGCCGACTATGATGCTATCATATATTCCCCAACTGACGATCTGGACTTCTTTGGTGCCGGCAACTTTAAGTAAGTATGCTTTAACATGGTCAAATTCGAAGCACCCTTTTATATTTCTTTTTCAGTTTGCTCGCCAACGATATAGGCATCGCTGTCTATGCCAGAATCTCAGTCCTCAGCTTATCCATTACGGACTTCAGTCTGTACCTCTCCTTGGGTGCCGTGGGAGATGTGAGTGTCATTTAAATGTGCGGTAAAACTCCAGAACTAATTGTATCCGCTCATCATTTTCAGTTCGAGATCACTGGAGCCTACAACGACGAAGAACGCAGTGCTGAAATCAGCGCCTCATTTAGAGAGAACGGACCGGCCCTCATAGCCGAACGTGCTGAGAGAATCAACCAGTTGGCCAACGATTTGGTCTTGGGCTTAGGTGAAGAAGGAGGAGCGGATGACGAAGGTGTCTTAGGAGAGATCTTGTGGAGATGCTTGTTGGGTTAAATTGCACTAAACAGTTTAAATGTTACCTAAATCAATAAATGCACAATAAAATTGTTTTAAGATGATTGGCGTTTCTTATAGTAACTCTAAATCCATTTTTATTATCGTTGCGTCACAAACTTTACAGTCAATTGTCTATTGATTGCCAGGAGTTAAGACATGGGTCACCTAGTGGACACAGTATCACCGCAATAGAAGTCAGTAGTGTAATCACTAATCTAGTTCGAATAGTTTACTCGGATTTTCTATATATTAGTGATTCCAAGAACGGCTTACCATGATGACCTGACATGTAAAAAAATGAAATTTCAATAAACCGTAACTGAAGAAATACCTTCCTTAGCTTCCTTACCATGATCTATTTTAGGAAACACCAGACGAAAGCAAAACAATAGGAGGCAATAAGCCTATTTGGCTAGTTAGAAGATTTTTTAGTTAATCTCTATATATATTGCCTGACGAACTGCTCAATTGAAAACGCATGCTATGGAGACAATTATTTGTTTGACCATTGTCACATTCCTTTGGCCCAATAACCGAAGTTGTTAGATATTTCTTCCACCCTTAGGCGAAATATCCAAAAATGACATTTAAGTTTTTGTTAAAGCTAAAAAAATTTTTCTTCAAGTGTGCGAAGGTAGTACAAATTAAATTCAGAAACCCTTTACACTGGGTCAATTGCTGAACAGACCAAAGAAAGTACAGTGGATTCAACAAGAGCTTGTATGTAAACTTAACTACTCTAAAAAAATATAGCGAAATTATAATTAATAATTGTAAGAATTTTACATTCCAACTTTTTTTAAAACATAATTTTTTATTGTTTTATTTACCATTCCAGAAGGGTATTTAATTCACTTATGTACCGTTGTATTTATCTTAATAACCAACAATCAAAACTTGCTGATCTGGCAACAGATATATTAAGTATAGGTAAAATCGTTGTATCACGGAAAAAAATACTTTTTTCGCCGATCGATATTAAACCTCAAACTTTTACACTTTAACATGAATATAACGCTATTTTATTGCTTCAAATTCTATATTTCTGTATATCAGAAGTATACTGTCCAAAGTCCATTTTATTATTTCTGCAAACGAGCTGATTGAAGTTTGTGCGACATTTTAACACAAGTGCAACGAACTAGGTTACTTTTGTTATCTTAATTTCTTTTATTGTGGTCCCAGTATTACATACTTTCAAAAACAGATTAGGTGCGATAAAGCAAACACATCAAAATTGATAAAAATGGACTTCAGACACTATGATTCCTAGGTTTCGGTGTTAGAGTGCTGAAGCCTGCTTTCAGAGAATTCATTTATATTATTTTTGTTTTACTATTTGCGTAATTTATTGGTTCATTTCTTATATTTGCATCTAAAAATATTGAATTTAAAATTATAGTTTTATTTTTTCTTTAATTTAAGTTTTTATTTTACAACAAATGTATTATTGTAATGGATTTATATATGTGTTGCACCAATTCTTAGAAACTGGTATTCTGTATATTTATTTTATTGTATTTTTGTGATATTAATAAAGATATTTAAAAAAAATGTCAGTTTTTTATTTATATAATTCTAAATATAAATTTAAATCACCAATTCAAATTATATGGGCATTCAAATTGCGCTCCATAATTTTAATACACAAACTAGTCATCTGGCGGCGTAAAACGCGGTCCCAGGTTAGCCGGGAGAGTCACCATTCTGGTCAGGTTATTCTATGCTTGCGAGTCAAACGTAGATACAGGCATATGTGGTGACAGTTATTCTAACTAAGTTATTTCCACATTCAACTACGAAATAAAAAAACCACACAAGTGTTTCAATTTCGCACACAACAACTATAATTTAATATCCACATAGATCCCCATAATTTTTATTGTATTCGCTATCAATAAGAAAGGTTTAGGTGTTTTTTAAATGTTAACTTTATTTGTGTGTTATTGGATTTCATTTATACGACTCTACGATTATACCGTTCCCAGAATAAGGTATTACGTGGATAAAACTGGCTATTAGCAACATGTAAAGATTACAGTGTAGAGATGGATTCTACATTGTTCAAGCAAGAAAAGACCTAACGCAGAAAAACGACAGATAGATCGGTTGCTTACAATCTCTTTCTTCGGTAAAATAATTTACAAATTTGATCAAGACGTGCGTAACTGCATTTCACTTTAAAAACAAAAAGCTTCCAATATATGAAGTACTTATCTCTTTATCGATCATGTCAAAAAAATGTGTATTGCTGCTTTTAACTTATTCGTAAATATGTATGTTTTTAGAAATTTCCAGGCACGAACCACTTTCTAAAAACGCCCTATATGGTGGTATTAAATCAGACTCCAACTGTAACTACCCGTTTTACATTAACCTTAAAGTATGAAATTCAGTATTAAACTTTTATATTACATTTAAAAGAAAATTGGTTGGCGTGTCATACATAAAAAAAAATACATTCGAAAATTAGTGTAAAATTGCTACTGAACTATTATAGTTCAGTTATCCTAAAGAAACTGCCAGCACGAACAGCGAAAAGTCAAGCAAAAGTTTTGACACACCCTGAAGAAGTTATCAGATCAGTAGCAGTTAGATATATCGTGAAAGTCTACGCAGTGTTATAATTAGTGTAAAATATTTCAAAGCCAAAAATATAGTACGAAAATATTGCCGTAATGTAGCATGAAAGTTTTTTTTTAGTAATAATAAGTATAGTATAAATTTGTGGTTATGTGGAATGTAATCTTTTCGTCGTTCAACAAAAATGTGCCCAGATGTGTCAAAACACAAATTACCTACACATATTCTTTTCATTACAAGTTTAAAAATTGTACTAAATTCTATACAGGATATTCAGAATCACATGCAAATGAGATTAGATCTATTGAAGTAGTTTTCAACAAGTAGGCTACTAAATAATTTATTTACTTACCTGTATATCAGTTGTAGATGCATATTAATCTTTTCCTATGATGAAAAACTTTACACTTGGGATCTTTCCTATGCAGAGCACAGTGACGATAAAGTCGAAGAAGGTAATTACACTCCAGCGCACTTCTACAACCATGTATCTCAATAGCCGCCGTTTATTATATACGTTTTGGAAATAGCACAACCGTGTCAAAAATAATAATAATATGCAATGCACCCGTTTACCGCTTGTTCCTTTAGGTTAAGTTCTTTATAACGTCACATAAGGCACTCATTTGCAATTTATAAGATCGATAAAATTATTATACTTAAGTAAAACCACTCGATTTATTTCACTAAACAACAACTATAGTCCCGAATGTTACACCAAATAGGTCAGTTTTTATAAATAAGCCCATAGTTTTTTCTTCGATTATACATATCATGAATCATTACTGTTCTTGTGTTGTACGTTCTAACGCGCAGTCACTTTTCACATCAATTATGAATCGCTGCTAAACCGAACTTTTCATTTAAAAACTACACTTTAGTAAGTACCAGGTAAGTACGCAAAAATCTTTTTAAGACAGCAAGTGCAGGGCTGTCAGTTTAGTTTATAGTCGCGTCTTTTAATTTGTAACGTTCTTATGGGCCGAAATAAGTTTTCCTGCGAGCAAAACAAATTGGAAAAACTTCTTTTAGTGATGATGAGGGTAGATAATCTTTATAAATTCTTTTGTAACGTTGTCAATCAAGCAATCTCTCAAAATTCCTACATATTTTACTTGTTATATTTTTATTGTAAATCGTAAACGGTATACCAGTTTATACTTGTCCAATTTTGCTGTTGCAGAAATACTGAAAACATGGCTGTTGATGTAAAAGAGTGCTGTTTTCCAAAAAAATAAATTACTTATTTATATTATCCTCCCGTAATTTTATAAAAAGGTTTGATCTTCTCACAAAGACAATTCAAATTGCTGTGAGTATTTGCTTGGTTTTATTCTCGATCAATGAATATGCTATTGTTTGACAGCGTGTTTGTGAAAGGTTTGTGGAGATGACGGATAAAAAAAGGAAACGCAAATCACAACCTTTGGAAGAACAACGCAAATACTTATTAGCGAAGTACCTATACATGTAATTCAACAACGTTTTAATATTCAATATTATTAATTACTATACTTTGTTAGAATTATTATTTTACGAAACATAACGCCTCTCTCATGTTAATAACACAATGTTCACACATGTATAAATATCTTACTAACAGTTGACAAAATATTATGGGACTAATTCATCAAAATAGTGTTTAAACCTAAATGTGTGCTTTAATGTCAATATATTGTCGATTAATTGCATATTTATCGTTGGAAAATGGTGGTGCATTTTACCAAAAAATTAGAGATTCAAATATTCCTTCTCCTGATTATACCCGTTATTAATACACATGGCAAATTTTTAGAGTTCAAAAAGACAAATGCGTTATGAAGACCAAATCCTTATTCGTGCCCTTCAAATCAAGCAAATTAGATCTCAATCTTATTCCTATCAGAGTTAGTAAATCTAAAACCAGGTGTCCTAGATTCGGAATATATTTAAATTAACAGGTGTTCTTAAGTAACATCTTTTATCTTCTTATCTCGAAAATCGAGATGAGTGTCTAGAATCGAATATAAAAGCCCGATTTTTGGCCAAGAACGAATCATATTCGAACTGTGTTCACTTCGAGTTCTTCCCAGCCAGCTGTACCAAGATGAAATTCACTTTGGCACTTTTCGCCCTGTTTGCGATGGGCTTCGTGGCGGCCAAGCCGAAGGGTGAGTATCCCTTAACGTTACTGAAAGGTGTAAATTTTAATGGCGACCATTCTGTGCATGTATAGTTGACTTGAGGAAGGTTAACCTGAGAGACAGCGTTCTAATCACCAATTTCTTGGAATGCATCAGAGGTCTGTTGATCACCGGAGATGAAGCATTAGGTATCCCGGCCATGGAACCGCTCGAAGTGGAAGAAGAGACCAGGGTAGACCTCTCAGCTCTTGGAGATGATTTGGCGTAAGGATTCTACTGTGCTCTTTCCGTTTGAAATTTGAGCGTAAACACAGTCTGCTTTTCCTGATTACAGCGGTCATGTCGCCGCCACCAATTTAAGGATGGAAGGCTTCACCAAATGGGCGAACGACAGAGTCGACGGTACCATCGGCCTTCTCCCTCCCAGTTACACCATGGACGTCGAACTTAGCTTCGCTGAAGTTAGCTTGGTCGCCGACTATGATGCTATCATATATTCCCCAACTGACGATTTGGACTTCTTTGGTGCCGGCAACTTTAAGTAAGTATGCTTTAACATGGTCAAATTCGAAGAAGCACCCTTTTATATTTCTTTTTCAGTTTGCTCGCCAACAATATAGGCATCGCTGTCTATGCCAGAATCTCAGTCCTCACCTTATCCATTACGGACTTCAGTCTGTACCTCTCCTTGGGTGCCGTCGGGGATGTGAGTGTCATTTAAATGTGCGTTAAAACTCCAGAACTAATTGTATCCTCTCATCATTTTCAGTTCGAGATCACTGGAGCCTACAACGACGAAGAACGCAGTGCTGAAATCAGCGCCTCATTTAGAGAGAACGGACCGGCCCTCATAGCCGAACGTGCTGAGAGAATCAACCAGTTGGCCAGCGATTTGGTCTTGGGCTTAGGTCAAGAAGGAGGAGCGGATGACGAAGGTGTCTTAGGAGAGATCTTGTGGAGATGCTTGTTGGGTTAAATTGCACTAAACAGTTTAAATGTTACCTAAATCAATAATAAAATTATTTTAATATTACTGGCGTTCTTTGTGTAACTCTAAATCTTTTTTCACTTTATTGATAATTGTCTAATCATTGCCAAGAATCAAGGCGTGCACCACCTAACGGACAAAATTCTACCATAGCGCCACAATAGAAGTTGACAGTATAATCAACGGTCTCGAACAGCTCATGGATTAAAACTAACACGACTTCTTTAGGTTTAACTACTTATTTAAATGTGTATTGCAAAGGGAAAGATTGAGTTTCCTTTCCTTTGTAAAGGCTAACTATAGGGTGGTCTTGCAAGCAATGAAATTACAACCCATTCCAATTACGTGACAGAAGGTATTCTCAAGATTTTCAGTTGTTGTGCCGCACCGTATCACCTCTACTAATTTGATAAAAAGCAGCATCCATCAAGAAGTTGCACTACCTCCCTACTAATTAATCTTTTTTTGACAGCCTCATATAGAGTGTTGTCAAAAGTTTTCTCTATGTGTAAAAAGGTGCACATTGCAATTTTGCAGCTTGAGTTCGATTATTCAACTCTACAAATGCAGTCTCTGCATGGATTTGCATTTCTGGTAGTTACGTATTCCAGCTCTCAACTACTCTGGATTATAAATTATAGTAGGCACACCAAATGATACGAAAAATACACAGAAACTTAAATCAATCAACAAAAACTATTTATTATCTCAACAACAAATTGTATATAATAATAACATATTTCCTTATTATGATTCCCCTTAAGTACGATCAAAAATTACACACAATGATCCTTTACATAGTTCAAGAAACCGCCGTTTTCCAAAGCACCGTTGTTGACAAGACCCATTACTATTTCAGAGATTAGAGCGTTGATTTTGTGAGCATGTTCGGCCAAAAATCCTGCAGGATCAAGCAGAATTAACTGGACGAGTTCCGCACTGAAGCCATCGTCTTCATATAGACCAGTAAGTTCTAACTGTATAACAGAAATAAGTGAAAACCCTAAGTAACGTTACACAAAAGAAATAAATATATATATACAGGGTGTCCCAGAATTGTCTGGCCAAAATGGTATCACGGTATTCCTTGGATGAAAATATGAAGATTTGGTACGACAACCATTATGTAAAAGTGTCTGGTTTGACCGCTGTTGATGGTCAAAACTCTTAGAAAATTAAATGTTTTTTGCAATATCTTGAAAACGGCTGGATGTATTTAAATAAAACCGGATGTGCATTTTTTCAACATTGCAAGGCTTGTTTAGATGAAACGTTCATGTCCATCCGCAAGAGGTAAGTGGTAATTTCTTATCCATCATGGTACAAAAATGTGCAGAAAAATTTAATGACGGGGCAAAATAAAACGATTTTTTTTCTGGTGATGCGCTGATTATTTCCGAACATTTTCGATCTCTTTGTAAAGTTTCGCCCGATGCGCCGTTTAGGCAGAAAAAATGTTCTCCTATCTCGGGAAAAGTACCAATCTTCCATTACTGTGACAAGTATTCAAGCTATGACATCAATATCATAAAAAATGTCTTAATAAGTCAAAATCTCTTGGCCAAAAATTAGTCAAAAACGTGAATGAAAGAACCACTTTTGTTTTAGTTTTTTTTATTAATAAAGATGTGAAGAGTAAACGAAAAAGTAAAGAAAAGTAAATAGTAAAGATGTGGTACATCATCTATTAGTTCGGGCAGATCCTCACGTAGGAAGTCCAAATAATTTTCTCCGTTCAGTCGGCGTGGCAAGAAAAATGGGCCTAGAATGAAATTGTTGATAATTCCAGCCCAAACGTTCACGCGAAATTCTGTCTGGAAATGCTTGACGACCATCGCATGAGGATTTTCTTCCGCGTGAACATGGAAGTTGTGAGAATTGAAAATTCCAGTACGCGTGAATCCAGCTTCGTCAGTAAATAAAATTTTATGGTGAAAATTCTGGTCCTCAACTCTTTTGTTCTGAATAAAATTGCAGAAATTAAGTCGCCGATCGTAGTCAGTCGGTAGGATCTCATGAACTTTAGTCGCATGGTACGGGTAAAGCTGTTGTTCCCTCAACACACGATTGACACCACTTTTCGACACGTTCAATTCCAATGCCAGTCGTCGAGTACTAATGTTCGGATCTTCAGCTACTCTATCGAGAATTTGTTCTTCCATCTCTGCGTTCAGGACACGATGAGGGCCACGATTCGCACCTAAAGGAACAAACCTGCCAGTTTCACGGAGAGTTCTTTCCACCCTCGCAAAAGTTTGTCGGTTAGGTGTACGACGGTTCGGATAGCGCTCAGCGTACTCTCGGACACAGGCTCGAAGTTTATCGCGACAAAAACCCATAACTTTGACCATATCGGTCATTTCTTCGTTGGAGAAAGCCATTCTTAAAATTTCAAGTAAACGTCAAGCTAAAAACGTCAACTATTATTTTTTATGACATTGATGTCATAGCTTGAATACTTGTCACAGTAATGGAAGATTGGTACTTTTCCCGAGATAGGAGAACATTTTTTCTGCCTAAACGGCGCATCGGGCGAAACTTTACAAAGAGATCGAAAATGTTCGGAAATAATCAGCGCATCACCGGAAAAAAAATCGTTTTATTTTGCCCCGTCATTAAATTTTTCTGCACATTTTTGTACCATGATGGATAAGAAATTACCACTTACCTCTTGCGGATGGACATGAACGTTTCATCTAAACAAGCCTTGCAATGTTGAAAAAATGCATATCCGGTTTTATTTAAATACATCCAGCCGTTCTCAAGATATTGCAAAAAACATTTAATTTTCTAAGAGTTTTGACCATCAACAGCGGTCAAACCAGACACTTTTTCATAATGGTTGTCGTACCAAATCTTCATATTTTCATCCAAGGAATACCGTGATACCATTTTGGCCAGACAATTCTGGGACACTTTGTATAGTTACCGATGCTATAGTTTTTACACCGACATTAACCGAGAAGTTGGTCAAACCAACTGGTATCAGAGAAATTCTAACTCCAAGTTGAACCCAAAAGTCTTCTAGCTCAATCCTATTTGCAACATAATAGAGGTTGTTGTTATGTGAGTATAAATATAGGGAATATAATTTGTAAACTTACGCAAACTTTCCGTGTCCATAAACATCTACATCTGCTGGCGCATACTTCACGTCAATTGCATATTCTTTAGTCTCAGCAATAAATGCGGGTATAGTAATTTTAGCTTTTAGGTCATAACTGGGTGGAAATAGATTTATTTTGCCATCTAAGTCGCTTTGTACGAAGTCTGTTATACCGCTAACTAAAAGGTAGTTCAATAGAACATACCCGCTGTAATAAAGATTGTAATAAATACCAATAAATATTATATTTCAAAATACTGAAATCGTTTAATTTACACAAACGGTCATATAGCCAAACCCTTTGCACAAATCGAACAGACTCAACAGCAACAATCATCGGCCATCTAACGGTGGCCGCATCAAAGATAATTAGTTTCTTAATCCTCCATTAGGCGCGTGTACTCTCGCCATATAAGAAATCCACAGGCGACTAATGAAGGGTTAATTATTGTTTCTTTATATACCTTAATCCATTAACACCCAACGAATCTAAATCAATAGCGACTTCTCTTGCATACAACGGGTCGAAACTGGGGATATTATGTTCTGGTACACCTTGCTGCAGTATAGCCCTAACGCATTCCAACACTGCGTTCACCTTATCTTCAAGTGCACGCTCATCTTGCTGCTTAGCCGCGAGGTCTAACATCAAAGAAACAGTAGACAGTTTTTAATATTTAAATAAAAGATGAATATACCTGGTGCAGCGAAAACGGCCAACGAATAAACTAGAACCAAGAAGATACACGAATATACACGCATTTTGTTTTAAACGTTTGTTCTTTTCAATGTTTTAAATTGCAATGAACTGCTCGAATCAAATTGTCTCTGGTTTATATAGGAAATGAATTTGGAAAAAATATTTAGCACGCGCGTGATATCAAGTTGTAATCGCCTTTGTTGAGTGAAGAAAAAATGTATTTCAGGTAGGTTAGAATTTTGTGTAGATATAAACGCGGCAAAAAATATGGATAATAGTAGATAGTATTATGTTTTCTTTGTGAATTAAAATTATCGATATCTATTGGGTTTCAAGTTGCTCGTAAGATTTTTTTTTTTAATATACGTAAAACAAGTTAAACTTTTAAATAAGCAAGGTGCGCACATTCTATGCCAAATAATACGTGTAAGTGTAAACCACCGTCAAACAACAAGTCAATCTGTCAAGCGTAAATGTCAATGTCAATTTGACGTATCAATTTCTAAAATATTCTTTTAATACTATCTTAAGCCAAAGAATATCGCTTTTCGACTTAAGGCGAATAAAATCACAAATATATGATTTTATTGTGCAAATGTGCAAATGCATTTATATTTATCGCAAAATAGGTACTATACAAAAATGTGAACGATTCTCAGGATAACATAAATTATAGACTGTCATGACGACCTCTGTCAGCATAAACATTAACGACAGCAACAATATTGAAATACACCCTACATTATATGTATATGTTTTTCTTTTGGCTTTTAGAAATATAAATACATTATGTCTGATTTTTAATCCGTAACAATTACAATTCAATTAATTGAGAACTTTCCCTTATATATGGTAAATATGTTGTTATAAGCTTCTATTTACAGAAACTTCTCTCAGCCGGAAGTAATCTATTTAAGAGTTTTATTTCATCAAAAGGGTCATCCCATTTTAGGTTAGAACATGTATGTGCATTAAAAAGTGACAATATGTCAAATAGACTTTAGAAAAATGATTATCACATTCTAACCTCAATTTCTAACTGTAACCGCTAAATGCCAAATTTAAATTACCCGCAATTCTTTTAATAACTTTACCATTGTTGAAGCAAGAAATTAGCACAGGTTTGACATAACATTAATGATTATTGTAATAATTTTCTGTTTAAGTTGACTGAAAAAATTGGGAAGAATTTCAGTTTATTATTACCCAATCTCCCACGTTTACAGCAAGTAGTTGGTGCACCTGGCGAAGCTTCCATGATTATATGTGCACAATGTTTCTCATCACTTGGTCTTTGGTGAAAGAATTTTTAAAAATGTGCTAATTACCATTTTGTGCTTTTTAAATTTCGCGCCAAAGTCAAAGAGAATAGGAATGAAGTTATTTATGTTTAAGAAATGGTTACATGTTATGTCGCCTTTCGTTTATATTATTGTATTACATATTTATGTGAAGATATATTACGTTATTATTAAAATATAGTGTTAAAAGAAAACTACATATTTGTGTTAATGGCGGCCACCTTTTAATCCCGGGGTATGCTGAGGTGAATAATTTTGCAAATGTAAAAATCTGCAATTAAATTCACATCTTAAAACCGGAATCGTTTGTTTAAATATCTTCATGACTTTCATCCAATTCAACAATGAACTTTTTCCAAAATAGTAAGTATTGAAATCGTTATATTATAGTTACATTTATATGCTTATATAACAATTAATTGTATTGTAAAGGGATTAGTTATTACCAAGTGTATTGAAATAATACAATATGTATTGTGAACAGATGGTCTGCAATTTCAAGTGTTTACATTTGCACGCATTAACGCAAATTTAAATTTAAAATGAACAATAGGATAAAGCAGAAATTAAAATTTTAAATAAAAGGTCCGATATACCTACACCAATATCATTTAGTTACGATAAATATACAAAAAAAGTTAGGCATTTCAAGTGCTTTTCTATTCAAATCATCTCGACCTTGAACTAATAATTTAGTGGAGACTATAAACATTGATATACATATATAGGTATGTATGTATTACATCAATATATTTATCTTTATCATTTCTAGGTTATTATTGTTATAAGTGTACTTACCAGTATAGAGGTGGCACCCCTGACGGAAGTGACCAGTACAACATGCATGCCGCGCGAGTATGCAATTGTGGAAATTTATGTATTCTTATAATGTACGATTAGTGAGTTTTAATAAAGTTATAGGTAGAACAAATTAACATTCGTTGTGTCAATATAACAATAATCCCATTGGCTTATATCAGTTTAACAGATCCCATTGATAAATAGAAGCAAACATCATCCAAATAATATAATCAATTATTATATCACGCAATGGAAAATGCAATAAGGAATAAAGTATTTTCTATAACTATTACGCTATTACACCTTATTTATTGTGGTACTACGTATATGTATATTATGCATACAAGTATCTCTAGCTGTCATTGTAAATGAGAACATCATCGATGTCACATTAGCTTACAAGTTAGAACAACAGTGTTGCTAGTAAAATGGTTCCAGTAATATCCATTCTTCCACTTGAAATAAAAGTGCACATCGATTGGTATTAAACATATCTCAGATTAGAATCTTACGGGAATTGATTTTTAATTTAGCTCATGATAGATAACGCCAATAACTATAGTAATATCTACTATAAATAATTAATTAATCCGCAATTTCAGAAATTAATAAAAATGACATTACTGAATCAACGCCATCTGTAAAAGAAATGCCGAACGTGTAAGGAAGTGTATATCAGATTGTATTATTTAGAAACTTAACGATAGATGTAGCTTGATCCATAAATTTTAAACATTAGATTTTAATAATAATATTAATAATTTATGCCTTCACAATTAATAAAAATTGCTTGAATGTGATATAAAACTTACCTTATTAAATTATTATAATCTTTACGATGTGTAAATAAATAAAATAAGATTGGCTAATATATGCAAAAATTAATTTAATTTGAATGCAGTAATGATGATTTTTGGATGCGATTTAAAGATAAAAATGCAAAGTTTCCTGCATCATTTCTAACAATCTCTATTCCCGTAAACGCTAGCAATCTTCGTTAAATTTTAATAATTACAAAACCGATTAGCAGCACCCTTATTTTTATTTCGTTTTATTTTTTAGACAAAACAATTTTGATTGATATTTGATCTGATTGAAACGTCAAGATTTGATAATCTTTCAAACTTCGATTTGACCTTCTACAAGTAATTTTCTCCGATTTTTTGATAAGATTAATACAATATGAGGGTTACAAATTTAAAACTGGTAATCTTTTGTTTTGTTAGCGTGCCGTAGTGAATGTGTAATACGCGGGAGTTTCAAAATTTCACACAAATATTTACCAATTTTTAAATTGTTCAAAAAGAAGTATTTGCTTAAATCTGGGACGGTGCTTGTTCTCATATTTATCCCTTATCTTGTGCACATATGCGACAGACGTTTTCACTTGCCATCATCAGTTCATACATCAATCTACCAATGTGTTCGAGAGTAGTGGGAAGACCAGAACCCTACTTCATATAACAATCTATTTAATGCGTTTCTGCACAGTCTTTACGACCCAGAGGCAAATCGTTTTTGAGTAGCGATATTTCAGTGCTCCCTGCAGTGTGAAATCGTAGAATAAATTCGATAGTTAACGTTTAGCATTTCAATAAAATTGAACAGGTGATTAGCGGTAATTTTTGTGTGCGCTTTTGCTATTAATGCTATTATATCAAATAGTAAATTGAACCGGAAGAACCTTTTATACGTACAGCGGTGTGGAACGGAAAGGACATTCAGTTTGAAGAGAATGGTACAAACTGAAGGTAATTTTTTTTAATTCTTTTTTCAAGTTTATTATTGCACATTTGTAAAATGTTAAATTTAACGTATTTGCTCAACGAAATAACTAGGTCACTATGAATAAATACAATTTAAAATATCAATGCAATTTGATTGAGGCAATAATTAATAAATATGATGGAGTCAGCATTTTAATTTGTTATTTATAAACAATATTCCTTTCAAATTGCAGATGTTGAGAAATATTTGTAATTTAAATAATTGATAGTATCTATAATATAATATTTAATGTACCATCGAAGATTGAAGAAAAAATAACATGAAATAAAAAAACAATTAAATTTAAAAAAAAAAACATTAAATTTGTAGTAAAAAAATAATATCACAAATTTAAACTACCCGCAATTATTTTTAGTAACTTCAACAGAAAAATATTAAAATAACTATAAGTATAATACGAAATTAACTAATTTAAATTTGTTAAATGTATTTAAAATGAATAATTTTTAATTTACAAAAATTGTATTTCTAATATAATGCGTAATTTTCTTAATGAAATGAGAAAACAAAACAATGATATCTCCAGCAGATTTTGATTAATGAAGGCAATTTAAAGTTGACATAAATCATATGTTTTATCTTAAATATTTGAACATTGGAATATTTGAATAAGTAATTCGTATTGTTGGGTACGTTGAACAATCTTTCAAGTTTTAACATCTAATCTTAATGTTCCCATTCTAGATTAAACAATGCACTACTGTTTTGCTATTAATGTTTGACAGGCCTAATGAATACAGTACGTAAATGCAGCGATAATGTTTAAAGCAATCAGTAATTTGTTTAGAATCTATAATGAGGAATTATACCTCAATATATATACAAAGTTTACTGCATTTCTAATAAATCATATGCATATAAATGCCAATTATATACAAAGTAGGTATTCTATTTCATAACCAAATGAATGTGAATTATAACTATTGGTGTTATAAATTTCCATTTTTTATTATACATATCATCTAGTTAAAACTTCTGTGACTGCTTTCTATTACATCGAGATTTGCTACACTCCGCAAACGTTGTCTAACATTTTCATTTATAATATGCACTACGTAAATTTAGTTCGGTTCTTACGTCAAATAAAATTTACTTTGGCAACGCTGACACCATCGATTTTATAAGGATAAATAAACCGCTTAATGCTAAGTACCTACGTCTAAAAATATTTTGATATGAAGAAAGAAAATCAATACATAATTTAACGGCGATAGAAATGTTTATAGGCGTAATAAAAAAAAGTAAAAGGACATGTCACTGATTTTATTTTAACGATAATAAAAAAAAAATGTAGTACTTTCTCTTTTTTAATATACAAATTCAATGTATCTACTTTCAAATTTCCCGCTTCATCTTTGCCTGGCAGAGTTACCAATACCGAATAAATTTTAACCCTAAGAAAGAAAAATACGCGTTAGTTGCTTTTCTCTTTCTCATCACTTATGTAAGAAATAGAGAACTTAACTTATTCATGCAACTACCTCCTTTCTAATGAGAAATAATTATAATAAACATTTAGCTACAATATTTCCTGCAATCCGTCCTATTTGACAGTGTTTAAATTCTTTATTAAACTCGAAATGATTGCACCGTCTCAAGCAATCGTTCATGTTACCTAAAATAAGGGACACGCTAATTTTGGTGCATTACTCGGAATTAACCAACCGCGAACCGGAAAAACCAAATTGCCAGTTCGACAGTCGCAAATACTTTATCGTGTATCTGACACACCTCTACTCCACAGAGCTGGCGGTGTTTGGAGCACAGTGTAGATGAAAGTATGACACGTTGAGATAGGTAGGTCAGTGGTTAGTGGCCTTCTGCGGCGATCAACGACCGAGAAAATAACAAAACGCGTTTTCCTTATTCGCTATGTACATTATTATTATGCAGAAACAATTATCGTGAATCGAGTGAAATCGGTTCTGCTGATTTGAGGGACGGAGTAGTTTTTTCTCTGCGAAATGTAGATGAATTATACTATATAATTATATTTATACTTTTACGTAAATAGCTGTTTATATGAAATAGAAATTTAAATATATTGGTATGCTAATATTTTTGTTAATAAGTATTAGAGTAATTAACGAAAATAGCCAAATGGCTTGGTAGTTTGGTTCTAATCCCTTAGGTTGAGGTTCGAATCTTGTACTGGGCAACCTTTTTTTTTTTATTTGCTTGTAATTTCAATAAACATAATTCATACGATATTAGTTATAATATACATTGTAATCAATTTTCTCACAATTAGACTAGATTAAAAAAAAATCACAATTAAACCTATTTAATTCAGATATTAAATATTAATATTTAATGAATATGTAATAATATCATTTGCTTCAATCCACGCGGTATATTAATTTATTTATGCACTTATTAATGAAATAATGAAATTATGTGCATTGCTTACTGCATATTATAATACGTCACTAAAATCAAAGTCCGAATGATTATGATGGCATGACATATGACCTTTTCAAGATTTCACTGAAAAGAAGCACGTGTTACATATATTATACGCATCTATCCATTTTTTAATTTGTTAATACGACTAGTTATTATAAAAGTAGAAGACGGCACGTGTATCAACAGGTCAGTTTTAAAATCCGCATGCCGCAAAAGATACTCGCACAGAAGCGTTACCAACTGACACGTTTTATAAAGCTAACAACATAAAAATCCCTTCAATCTTGTAGTGGTTCTCAAATTTTGTGTATGACCTTTTCAATTATTCACAGGAGCGTTGTACATTGCACATACTTAGCTATTGTTTAATATTTCTGATCTCTAATCTTATCAATTCTTAATTTTGTATTACCTTCTCGAGATTTCATTCAAGGGAAAAGTATATTTAATTTTTATCGATCTATAATTATAATTGTTCTGTCTATAAACAATTTACCTGTAGAACATATATTAATTTTATGTGGTTGCAAATATAACCTTGAAAATGCTTTCTGATCTATAATTTATTCTAGACAGAATTATAAATATAATTACTGATGAGGTAAGAATTGGGAATGAGAACCGGTTTGGTTGGATTCGGAGATTTGTATGCGCATTATCGGAAAGACCATGTTCTGTCAAATCCGATATGCCTATTTTTTTTTTGTTTTGTTTTTGAGGAAATTAATAGAATGTACCAAGAAATTAGTTTAAAAAGTGCTATTTCTAGGTTATGTGCGAACAAACGTTTTTGACAGATCCGACGAAAAAGCTACCAATAATTTAGACAAACACGCGCTAAATTCAAACCAATTTACTTGCGAATGCATGTTGTAATAAATATTTCTCTAAAATATATTTTGGATTCGACAAAACATGATTTTTTCCGTTAATCTTCTTATGAATCTATAACTACAGCCCGAAATTTGTATTTTGTACCTTTATATGTATTTATTTGCTTTCTAGCTGTTGTAACTGAACAAAAAGATGTAATTGAGAGTTCTATCGGTATTTTCGGACGATGGCATTGGTGGGTTGTCCTCTGGTTGTTCGCATGCAAGTTCTCGATCGCATGGCACCAAATCAGCATTGTTTTCCATGCCCCCACAACGAATTTTACTTGCATAGATCTCAACATCACTGATCCATGCTCCAAAGATTGTCCAGAACGTGTTTTCGATAGGTATTTCAGCAAAATATAATAAAGAACATCGTCTGTAGATGGCATTTTAGGGAATTATTCACCGAGACCATTACGTCACAATGGGATTTAGTTTGCGATAAGTACCAACTTAATAATGTCGTTCAGTTGGCGACTATGTTTGGTATATTGACTGGAGCTTTAATATTTGGCGTCATTTCCGATAGGTAAATTAGTTGTTACTGCAATAAGGCGCGTATGTATAAAACAAAATATAGTTATGTTCATTAACTTCAAATAGAACATCCGCCCTATTGCACTAAGAGCTGTGATAGGTATATATTTTTCTCATTAAGTACTAACTTATAATGAGTTTTGAACAGATTTGGACGTAGGGGACCTTTGGTAGGTGCTGTATTTTTGCAAACCCTCGCTGGATGTGCCGCAGCTGTTGTCCCGTGGTTCTGGTTGCATGTCGTGTTGAGATTTTTATGTACAACAGGAGTTGGAGGCACTATGATTACAAGTTTTGTACTGATCATGGAATTAGTAGGTAAAACATTTATTATTCTTGTTAACCCAATTTAAATTTCCCGCATTTATTTTTAATTACTTAAAAAAAACATAAAGATAATAAAGTAACTATTATAATGTAATAAAAAATCATAGACAACTTGCTTCAAAGTTGAATTGCGGGATAAATTTCTTTTTATGGTTGCTATTTTTTATTTCTACCTCGTTATTTGCACAGGTGTTAAATGGAGGACGACAGTTGGTATCCTATACCAAATTCCATTCAACGTGGGTCATCTAACATTACCATTAATTGCTTTTTACATCAGAGATTGGCGTTACAATCAATTCTTCATATCGGTGACATCTGTCGTTTTATTTGCTTATTATTTCATAGTACCCGAATCGCCTCGTTGGCTCTTGACGGTTGGCAAGACTGACAGAGCTATTAAAGTGCTAGAGAAAGGTGCACACCACAATCGCTTACCGACACAGCATATTAAAGGCGATGTCACGAGCTATGCCCAAAAGAAAGATTTCAAAGATGTTAAAGGCGGCAACATTGCACTACTGATAACAGCGCCAACGTTACGAGTCAAAACAATTTGCATCTGCTTTAATTGGCTGGTGTGCGGTCTCTGTTTCTTCGGGGTGGCGCAATTCATGGGCGAGTTAGGCGGAAATATCTTCGTCAATGTTGCCATATCAGCAGCTGTTGAAATTCCGGGGACTCTCGTCTCAATATTAATGATGCAGAAGCTCGGGAGGAAACTAACACTGATCATAGCGAATATGCTGGCTGGATTGGCCTGTTTAGCCATCGCAGTGTCACCGGAGGATCCGTCATGGATCAAAACCCTTTTGGGGACCGTTGGATTATTCGGCCTTTCAATAGCTTTCCCCACAGTCTATATTTACGCGGGGGAATTGTTCCCGACCATCGTGAGAAACGTAGGCTGCAGTACTGCTTCGGTATTTGCTAGAATCGGATCCATGGTCGCCCCCTTTATGGCGAAACCCATCCCCGGAGCGGAGTTTTTGAGCCCAATCTTATTTGGAGCCTTGCCCATGATCGCAGCGGCCCTATGTATATTTTTACCGGAAACTTTGAATTGTAAACTACCAGATACGATAGAGGAAGAGGAGGCGATGCACAAACAACGCAAGGAAAAAATTAAAGAAGCGAAAAATGGTACCATAAGAGAGACTGTCACTTAAAGTGAGGTTATGGGGACAAATTTAAACATTTTATTATTCAATACGATTAAAACTGTGATATTATTAAAAGTGAAATATGATTTATAAACGAAAACATATTTCCGTTAATATTGTTAATTATTATTTTAATACAAAAAAGGAATTGATTGTATAATACAATTATTTTGTGATAGTACCTATAATGTAAGGAAGATATTTCTATGTTCGACAGCTGTTATTTTTGTAATTCACATTTAAAATATATGTATACAAATACCTGCTTTATATTACATAAACTCTACGAACAAATATGTAACAAATAATAAATAAAACCATAATGAAAAAAGTTCCATTATGTTCGAATTATATGAACCTTCACTATACAAAAAGTGTAATATAGTCGCAGTACGTAAATATAGAGGGCATACGATTACAATGTATATATTTTATATTTTCCCCGGTTCTTTTTAAATTATAATATAGAATTTACATTTTTTTTTTTTAGTTTTAAAAAAATAGTTTCTTTCGTACTAATCTTGAACAAGTATTCTTTAAAAAAATATGGCACTTTCGTTTTGTACCACAATAAATGTAGCACAAAAATCTAATATTAGATTAGATTAGATTAATATTAAAGTGAAAATGGTTTACCAATCTTCTGATTTTTCAGAGTATACATATTATAAAAACAAGCTGCTTACTGCGCCATCTATGTGACAGGAGCCAAACTAGGGCAACTTCTTTTGTGATAGGCTTTTATAAATGTATCTACAAAAAAGAAAATGTCCGCTTTATAAACCTTTTTGTGGTAAAAATTAGATTACGCGCAGGTTTTCAATATTTTCATGAAAATTTAACTTTTTAATGAGCTGCTCATACGTCCATTTCACTTTTATAACAGCTGCCGTAGCAGCTACATATCATTTCGAATACAAAATTATTTAATTTCAAATACTTAAGTATATAAACAACACTTCTATATTTCACAATTCATTTATTTTTATTTTACAAAATTAATATCTAGAATTCATAAATGTTCAAATAATGTTGGCAGCACTAAATCTCTTTGATAACCACTAATAAATAAAGGTTGGACACCTTAGATTCTTTAAATGCCTTAGGTGACACCAAAATATTAAATCAGATGTACTAAGAGTGTAAAATAGGAATACGCCGCCCTTAATACCTAAAATCAGATAATTTTTAATGCGTATTTATCAAATATTCATTAATTTAAATCAAATATTACAGCCAGAAAAGTTTCAGCCGACATAGTTCCAAAACTAAGCGCTTTCAATGTCAAAGGCTTTTGAGATCTCATTAATATGAATAGAATATCCTTTTGCACCTCAACAGGACTTGTATACCAAGGAGTTGCGTATACGTCAACGGCAACACCAATACTCTACGATATCAGTCTATTGAAAACGTAAATTAAATAAAATATTCAAATTTCCAGCACTTTGGTGAAGTAAAGATGACCACCTGAAATTCCCTAACACCGTATATAATTGCGGGAAATTTGAATTTAATTATATGTCTGTATATGCGGCTAATTACCTCGTCAACTATTCTTTGGCCATGGTGACAGATTAAATACAATATTACGAGCCATCCGAATAAGTGTAGAGCAAATCTGATCGCAGCTAAATGTTGACTCGTTGTACCCAATATGACGATCTCAAAACACAAAACGCTAATGACGAAAGAAGTTAGTGTGACGTGCAAAATCATAACGGCTCCAAACGCCGCGTTTATGTCATCAAAATAACTAAAATTAAAATGTATTAAATCAAATTCTTTTTTTTTGTATTATTTTATACTCAATTATGAAGATATGATATTTCACCAAGAACCTGGAAGCTTGAATCAGCTCTTTCTCATCCTCAATATGGCATAATTTCAGTGCAAATTGCCTTAGATGCTGCAGTTGGTTGATCACGTGTTGTATTATTCCACAGATTAATAAAGTCAGTGCCACCACCACAGCAACTGTCAAAGATGCGATGTAGCATTGATGTAAGTATCCAATTTGTTGATATGGAGTACGATCATACTTAAAAGGTATGCGATATTTTACCAATGTTAAACAGGAGATGCCCCATCTTTCCATGCTGGCATATCTGTGTTCTTTGCAAAATTTCAGATCCATCAATGGCCCTGCGCAATAAATGACCAACCCAATTAGGGAATATCCCATGAACCATTTTGAATAGAAAGTAACTTTTTTGTCAACAGCAATAGTTTCTTCTCCTGTATATATTTCAAACGTAGCGATACGATTGATTAATTTTTTAATTTCTATGCGATTCTCAATGAAACAAGCTGCCATGTAATACATGCTCCAAACGCAAATATTCGCCAAAAGAGTTTCTGTTCGCATAATGGAGTTCACGTCATTCTCTAAGTACATGTTTTTTTTTTGTTTATTTAATAAATTAATGCCTTAAACATTGCTTACCATGAAACGTGAAGTAAATTTCAAATAACGCAGGAACCATTGTCGGCGCTGTAGATAAAAAGAGCAAATAGGTTCGTGGATCTCGCCATTTTAAATCATCCCTATTACTATTATCGAAAGCCCACAAACCAAAAAATTTTAAAACTTTCACGATAAATGATAGGTACTGATATTTTTCATTGACTGTCATTTTTAAAATTGCAAAAGTAGACAGTGTTTAGTTCATTTATAAACGAATTAAATCTCGGAGAAAAATTCTTAAAACCCCTAGCCTATAATTTTCTGTCAAAGTGTGTCTCTATGAATAATAAATCAAAGAAAGCTTTTTCTAAACTTAAGACTCTAATTAAAGGGAATTTATGTCCATCTCGTAATAGACTGTGTGATTATGTACTCTTAAAAGCAACATTTTTCCGCTTTAAAAAATATTAATGGATAATTAAATTTATTGTGATATAGTCATAGTTTAAATTTGGCGCTAAGAAAGGGGAATTTATTTCATCAAAATTATAATTAAATAATTCGTAGTCGTTCAGACTATAATATTATTTCTACTTTTCTTTGTTAATATTTTGTAATTTATTGCTAATTTACAATCAAATTTATAATGTAAATATTTGGAAGATTTGAATTTAAGGTACATTTCTTTTTATATGGTTGGTATCATCTTTAAGTTCTTTGCGTGCAACACGCTTTTGTTACCAAGCTGTCGAAATTTCTGTTTAGGTTATTGTAGATTTGACGCTTTTTTTTACCACGTGTTGTGCAATAATTAGGATAAAAACTATCAAAATAGGCACGAAAAGGTAGCAGAATGAGTGTTATACAACGTGTGGTGTAAGTAGACAACGTAAACCGCCTATTTTCCCGTATAATTCACCTTCCTCATTCTCCTCACAGTAAACCGACCACACGAAAAGGGAAGAAAGTTCTCTTATCTAGGGAGCCCCAGGTAATCGAGGGGCCCAAACGCACCCTATTTTTGCAAGGACGTAAATCATCAGAGAAGGTACGTAGACTCCTGAACGATTTTTACGACATAAAAAAACCGGACGCGAGGAAACTGTCAAAGAAAAATGACATAACAATATTCGAAAATATCGTACCTGTTGAGGAGTTGTGCAGGAAGAATGAGACTCCCCTATTCATATTCGGTTGTAACAACAAGAAAAGACCTGATAATGTTGTATTTGGCCGAATGTTCGACTATCGATTGTTAGATATGATCGAATTAGGAATCGAAGCCTATAAGGGCTTAAATGATTTTGCCAATGCGAAAGTCACATTGGGCACGAAGCCCTGTTTGATATTTTCCGGACCGGATTGGGAGCAAAACGAGGAATTAAAGCATCTGAAATCGATTTTTACCGATATGTTTCATAGAGAATACGTAGAGAATGTCCGATTACAAGGATTAGAACATGCTATTAGTTTCACTGCCACGAATAATGGGAAAATTCAAGTTAGGTCATATAAAATTCAATTGAAGAAATCTGGTTGCAGGACTCCCAGGATTGAACTCGATGAAATAGGTAAGTCAAATTTCAGTTTGTTTTTGTAATTAATATCGTTTTGATTTGATTGAATATAACTGGAGATGCTGTAGTAAATAAATCATTTTCGATTTTTACGAGCCTAAAAGTCAATATTTTTAATGCGGTTATGTCTTTAACACTTCTATTTTTTTTTGTTTTACTTCCCCATGACATGGTCTTTGTTAAACATAATAGTGTATTGTTATTTATTAAAATAAGTGCTACACCCTTACATCATACAAGCAGAAAAAAATGCATTATTGGAATATGTCATATTCAACTATGGTTTGCATTTAAAAAAATTAGACTGCTTCCTAACTCAAAAATATTAAGCAAAATTAACAATTTAAGATGTCGTTTGACATTAAATTCCCTAAAAACTATATTCAAAAGAATGCTTGTTCTACCTTTACAAATAAGAGTTACACCACTGAAAAGGTTTTGGTGAATTTATATTTTTTGCAAATATCTAAACCATGCATTCCCTTAAATTAACAAAAGCGTATTAGACTTATCATTTATGTATGTAATACTACTATATTGCGAGTCTTGAATAGAACCAGTGGCACAAATTTCCGCCGATGAAGGGAGATGGAAGATACACTTCTTTGTCTAACGATGTTCTCTGACAGTTCTTGTGTTTGACAGATTTTGTTTAGTCAAAACAAAAGAATAGTTGTCTATGGTTAAAATATAGGCAAATATAGGTTATCTCTGGTGAGAATACACAAGTCATATCTGTATGTAAACAATAAAGATTATTTTAAAGTATATTTTTGAATATATTTTAACATTGTGCGGAATAATAATAATTTGAATTCTTTGGAACAAATGACATCAAAAGTTGGGAAAAGTTCTACCAGATATTGAAAGTATTCCTAGAGGCTACTAGAACGATAGACAAACCCAAACAAGAAGAAAATAGCAGTGTATTTTCATCGATTGATGATGGAGGCTTACATCTATATGATACCTACTGTTACCTATGTCAAGGGAGAGCAAAAATTAAAATATGAGGCTATTATCAAGAAATTTCAACCGGTTGAATATTATGAAAGAAAGACTCAACATCGAAAAGCAGTTTTTAAGTGAAATTGTGAACGTGATACATAAATAAAACCAGGAAATCTGAGAATATTCTAAATTTAAGTTTATTTTTGTGAATTTTTTTATTTTACTGACCTTGTTTTCAGTATTGTTGTAATGAACTTGTTGCTATTTTATATTAGAGATTATTTTTTGTTCGATATACTATCTTCTCTTTAATTTTTTCATTTTTGTTCATGTTTTCACTAGGAACAAAGTTACAATTTTATTATTAAAACAAAAAAATATTTCTAGAAATACAAAAAAAAATGTTTATTGAAATTTGTTTACATTTATTGAGGAAACATACACGCATAAACTTGATCTCTGTGATTTAACTCTACGGCTGCTTCAAAATCTTCATTTTAGTCTGGTTGCTCAAAAAGTTGAAATTTCAAAATATATTAGTCGATAAAAACCACTGTCAACATGCCAAATATATGTTCGATTAAAATTCTAACTTGAGAAAGCCTGTATAATTGAATAATATCTGCTACTCAATAAGTTGTCCATCGCCGCTAAACGGTGTAATTAACCAAGATAATGTTAAATAGGCAAAATCCCCTTTAAACAAACTTTTCAAAACTATTTTCAGATGTAACCTTTGCATATATACCAGACCTCGAGAATTCTCTTGCGTCATGCATGCTGCAAACCTTTCTTAGGGAAAACTTTTCTCATTTCGTGTGTATGTGTTGCCAATATTTTGCGGCTCCAATTTCATCATTAGCGAATGAATATGTTGTTATTATAGAATCTTCCACAAGCACTTGCTGAAGCAATGATGCAGCACCAAATAATGATTGTTCTCTATCCATTTCGATAAATATGGTTTCAGTGTAAGGAGTAAATCAAGAATATATAAATAAATAATCAAATAACACAAATTTGAACTGTCAACGTCAACTGATTTTCATGTTTATTACGTTAAAATTACGCGCATGCGCACGTTACGTCAAGAACAAGTAGGAGTTTCCGATATATATCCATCTCCCTTTGATTTCGGAATTTTTTAGGATGTGTCAACAATATAGTAGTATTACATATATGAGACTTGTAAAGATGCAAATCTTTCTCCATTTATCGCAATGCGTATCTCTTATAATTTTCGAGATCCCTATACAAATAACGAAAAAAAAAAACACCAATATTGTAGGAAAATATCATTATTATTAAAACGTTATCTCTTCCATCTTTAAAATTTAGGGCCGAGAGTAGATTTTGCAATCAGACGTAGTAAATTACCTACCGAAGATTTGATGAAACAAGCGTGTCGAAAACCGAAAGAACTAAAACGCGTGGTTAAGAAAAATATAACAGTTGACGGTTTAGGTACAAAGCACGGTCGTATCCACATCGGAAAGCAGGATATAAACAAATTACAGACCAGGAAGATGAAAGGTTTGAAGAAGACAGCCGAAGGTCGAGCCAAGAAACGTAAATCTGCTGACGGCGAAGAGTTTGAGATGCGGAAAAAAATACGAGCCGACTGATCGATGATAAACCTAGGTTCTGTTAATAAGGTTTATTGTTATTTGTATGTATATTACCTTTTAAGTCATGTTATTTATGTAATATATCTAGCAGTAAGGTTTCTCGTTATACTAACATTTTATTTTTACTTTTGCGATCGTGCTCTTACAGATGATGCGAGAGAAAGAAGTGTGTGAACAGTTGGAATTACGATGTAAATATTTCACATGCAAAGCATATTTGTACAGATTTCTTGGTGGAAATACTTAAAAAAAAAACAAAAATTAATAAAAAAATAAAAATCAGAAATCCAACGAGCACTTGGGAATATTTATTATATCGTCTGAATAAAATTTGTAGGATTTCTGATTTCCTCATAGAATTATAATTACAAATAATTATTATTAAGTAAAATACCGTGTCTTTAAGTCAATTTTGCGCTGGAGTTTAATTTAGAAACTCCTCGGATAGGATCGTAAGCAGGTTTTTTTATAAAAATAAGTTTGTAAATTTTTTTTACAAAAGAATAAAAAAAAACCGTCATAACGTCGTTTCATTTCATTTTAACACACTCAATATTGAGAAATAACACAAATTAAGACCAAAATAATTTTATTTATTTAACATTGTACTGCAAAACTAAATCGGAGAAAGAAAAAACTTAACACTCGTACATCACACCCCGATTATCTTCAAAACCTGACTGAAATTAGCGAAAGCATAATAAATGTTCAATTTAAACAGCATCCAATACTGTGTGACTGTCACTTTGACCCGATCCAAAGGATTCTTCGTATCGTCTAACTTTTTACTGTAAACAGATCGAACGCAGCATTGCGACATCGTTTTAAAAGTGCATATCCTAGATCTCGTGTGCAAAGTATGTTCGATGCCATGCACTAACCCGTTAGTTTTGAAAATTAGGTACATCTGCCTGTTGACGCGCTGTAAAATATGACAGATGTGAGGGAATACCTCGGGTAGACGTTTTTGAACCCGTTGCTTCTCGTCTAGTGTCGGTTCCTTGCTATAAGAAAAGATTAATTAACATAGTTTTATACAATTGGCATATTGTTGATAATTTTTAATTCTTTACCTTAATTGAGTTTCCCAAAATTGTAATATGCGCTATAAATGCGATAATTTATTATTAAACATTTAAAAAAATATATTCGGTTATTGTAAAAATATATATTTTAGTTGCTGATGGATATTTAATCTTGATTTTGTTATGTTATCTTTTAATTGTGTACCAAATTTTAGCAGATTATGTCAATTTCTTCATGAGATATCGCACTTTTTGATATTGTCACGGTTTAGTCACCTCACACTTTTTCCAGTATTTATACAAAACTACTATAAGCATTTCGTTTTAATGTGGCGTGGTAAACTCGTAGTGCCATCATTCAAGTGTGTACCAAATTTCAGCATGTTATATCAATTCAATCTTGAGATATTGACACTTTTTGGCATTGCCACAGTTCAGTCACATAGCAGTTTTTCCAATATTTCTACAAAACTGTTATAAGTAGATGATTTTTCTGTAGCTGGGCATGTTTTTAGTGTCATCTTTTAATTGTGTACCAAATTTTAGTAGATTATGTCAATTTGTTCATGAGATATTGCACTTTTTGGTATTGCCACGGTTTAGTCACCTCACACTTTTTCCAGTATTTATACAAAACTACTATAAGCATTTCGTTTTAATGTGGCGTGGTAAACTCGTAGTGCCATCATTCAAGTGTGTACCAAATTTCAGCATGTTATATCAATTCAATCTTGAGATATTGACACTTTTTGGCATTGCCACAGTTCAGTCACATAGCAGTTTTTCCAATATTTCTACAAAACTGTTATAAGTAGATGATTTTTCTGTAGCTGGGCATGTTTTTAGTGTCATCTTTTAATTGTGTACCAAATTTTACCAGATTATGTCAATTTGTTCATGAGATATCGCACTTTTTGATATTGTCACGGTTTAGTCACCTTACACTTTTTCCAGTATTTATACAAAACTACTATAAGCATTTCGTTTTAATGTGGCGTGGTAAACTCGTAGTGCCATCCTTCAATTGTGTACCAAATTTCAGCATGTTATATCAATTTAATCTTGAGATATTGACCCTTTTTGGCATTGCCACAGTTCAGTCACATAGCAGTTTTTCCAATATTTCTACAAAACTGTAATAAGTAGATGATTTTTCTGTAGCTGGACATGTTTTTAGTGTCATCTTTTAATTGTGTACCAAATTTTACCAGATTATGTCAATTTGTTCATGAGATATCGCACTTTTTGATATTGCCACGGTTTAGTCACCTCACACTTTTTCCAGTATTTATACAAAACTACTATAAGCATTTCGTTTTAATGTGGCGTGGTAAACTCGTAGTGCCATCCTTCAATTGTGTACCAAATTTCAGCATGCTATATCAATTTAATCTTGAGATATTGACACTTTTTGGCATTTCCACAGTTCAGTCACATAGCAGTTTTTCCAATATTTCTACAAAACTGTTATAAGTAGATGATTTTTCTGTAGCTGGGCATGTTTTTAGTGTCATCTTTTAATTGTGTACCAAATTTTACCAGATTATGTCAATTTGTTCATGAGATATTGCACTTTTTGGTATTGCCACGGTTTAGTCACCTCACACTTTTTCCAGTATTTATACAAAACTACTTTAAGCATTTCGTTTTAATGTGGCGTGGTTAACTCGTAGTGCCATCCTTCAATTGTGTACCAAATTTCAGCATGTTATATCAATTCAATCTTGAGATATTGATACTTTTTGGCATTGCCACAGTTCAGTCACATAGCAGTTTTTCCAATATTTCTACAAAACTGTTATAAGTAGATGATTTTTCTGTAGCTGGGCATGTTTTTAGTGTCATCTTTTAATTGTGTACCAAATTTTACCAGATTATGTCAATTTGTTCATGAGATATCGCACTTTTTGATATTGTCACGGTTTAGTCACCTTACACTTTTTCCAGTATTTATACAAAACTACTATAAGCATTTCGTTTTAATGTGGCGTGGTAAACTCGTAGTGCCATCCTTCAATTGTGTACCAAATTTCAGCATGTTATATCAATTTAATCTTGAGATATTGACCCTTTTTGGCATTGCCACAGTTCAGTCACATAGCAGTTTTTCCAATATTTCTACAAAACTGTAATAAGTAGATGATTTTTCTGTAGCTGGACATGTTTTTAGTGTCATCTTTTAATTGTGTACCAAATTTTACCAGATTATGTCAATTTGTTCATGAGATATCGCACTTTTTGATATTGCCACGGTTTAGTCACCTCACACTTTTTCCAGTATTTATACAAAACTACTTTAAGCATTTCGTTTTAATGTGGCGTGGTTAACTCGTAGTGCCATCCTTCAATTGTGTACCAAATTTCAGCATGTTATATCAATTCAATCTTGAGATATTGATACTTTTTGGCATTGCCACAGTTCAGTCACATAGCAGTTTTTCCAATATTTCTACAAAACTGTTATAAGTAGATGATTTTTCTGTAGCTGGACATGATTTTAGTGTCATCTTTTAATTGTGTACCAAATTTTAGCAGATTATGTCGATTTGTTCATGAGATATTGCACTTTTTGATATTGCCACGGTTTAGTCACCTCACACTTTTTCCAGTATTTATACAAAACTACTATAAGCATTTCGTTTTAATGTGGCGTGGTAAACTCGTAGTGCCATCCTTCAATTGTGTACCAAATTTCAGCATGTTATATCAATTCAATCTTGAGATATTGATACTTTTTGGCATTGCCACAGTTCAGTCACATAGCAGTTTTTCCAATATTTCTACAAAACTGTTATAAGTAGATGATTTTTCTGTAGCTGGGCATGTTTTTAGTGTCATCTTTTAATTGTGTACCAAATTTTACCAGAATATGTCAATTTGTTCATGAGATATTGCACTTTTTGATATTGCCACGGTTTAGTCACCTCACACTTTTTCCAGTATTTATACAAAACTACTTTAAGCATTTCGTTTTAATGTGGCGTGGTAAACTCGTAGTGCCATCCTTCAATTGTGTACCAAATTTCAGCATGTTATATCAATTAAATCTTGAGATATTGATACTTTTTGGCATTGCCACAGTTCAGTCACATAGCAGTTTTTCCAATATTTCTACAAAACTGTTATAAGTAGATGATTTTTCTGTAGCTGGGCATGTTTTTAGTGTCATCTTTTAATTGTGTACCAAATTTTACCAGAATATGTCAATTTGTTCATGAGATATTGCACTTTTTGATATTGCCACGGTTTAGTCACCTCACACTTTTTCCAGTATTTATACAAAACTACTTTAAGCATTTCGTTTTAATGTGGCGTGGTAAACTCGTAGTGCCATCCTTCAATTGTGTACCAAATTTCAGCATGTTATATCAATTTAATCTTGAGATATTGACACTTTTTGGGATTCCCACAGTTCAGTCACATAGCAGTTTCCCCAATATTTCTACAAAACTGTTATAACTAGATAATGTTTCTGTAGCTAGGCATGTTTTTAGTGTCATCTTTTAATTGTGTACCAAATTTTAGCAAATTAGATCCATTCGTTCATGAGATGCTACTTTTTGATATGGTCACGGATCAGTCACCGGGCAGTTTTTCCGGAAAATACTGTATTTTGGGAGTTAAAATAAATGCTAAGAAATCATATACATATAGTTTGAAAAAAGTGGATTTAAAGTTTAGGTAGTCTAATAGAAATATGTTTTTTTTTTTTAAGTTTTTAAGAGAACAGAAATTGCATCATGTTAGGTACGGCAGATTCCATAGCACATCCAAGCATTATTTTTTTTCAAAATTTATTTTGGAATTAGAAACAGGTTGTTAATAGGTTTCAGCGCAATTAAGATTTGTTGTTTTATTAAATTTCTTGCGAAATTTAAAACCAAATAAATTCTTAAAATGTGTGAATGATTTATGTATGTGTATTTTTAAAATTATTATAAAATTAAGTAATAATAAATTATGTTAGTTATTATATAGCATATATTATAAATCTCGGGAGAAATTTTAAAGTGTCGAAAGGTCTTTTTATTGAATGCGTAAGGATTCTTAAGAATAGCCCCTAACATTATGAAAAATTATCAACAATATATTAAAATAACGGCTAAGAATAAAACATAATGCTATTTATATAATATACTTTTCAAGGCCATTCACAATGGTATTCCAAGATCTCCCAGTTACCATACAAGCAAATAGTCCGTACATTCCATCACCTTCCACTCCGAGGTTTTTGCTATGGAATTTCATACCTTTCTTATCCCTATCCAAGATACAAAGCCAAAAATTAGCGTATTCCGTGACGAAATTCCTATCCAAGGTCTTCAAAAGTGTTTCATTATGTCAATTTTGAAAAAAATCATAAATGAACGGTATTTAAACTTACAGCATACAAACCGTGATCTAATAAGATGATATCGCAACCTCCTTTCGGGTTTTTCCTTATTAAAATGTTCCCGGGATGTGGGTCACTGTGCACGAATCCATGAATAAATATCATCTCCGCATATAATTGCCCTAATTTATCGGAAACTTCGAAGGGTTCTATTTTATGCTTTTTCATGTAATCTAAATCGTTTACTTGACCACCCTGTATGTAATCCATAGTTAAAATCCTGTTTGTCGTCAGATCCCATCTGAATAATTTTAATTATTACAAAGTCTTTTAAATAGAATTAGTTTTCTCTACCTGACTTTGGGTACGTACAACCAAGGGGTGTCTTTAAACAACTCGGCGGCTTTTTCACAATTTTTACCCTCATTCACGAAATTTAATTCTAAAGGGACGTTTTGTTTCATCTCCTCGACGAACCATTGGAATTTAAAATCAGGGAAAATATAACTGACTAAATTCACTAAATATTCCATACTTTTCATATCGACTATAGTGTGGCCTTGTACATATGAATGTTGTACTTTTAAAGCGACGATACTTCCATCCGGTAAGGTAGCTTTATGCACTTGTGCTAACGAAGCTGTACCAATGGGTTCGGGGTCGATAGATACGAAAATATCTAATGGCTTTATAAACGAATTACAACAAACACTACTTAGATAAGAGTTACTTACGTCTTTTAGTAAATCCTCTTTTATTACTTTATAAACATCTTCTAAACTCGCACTAGGAGCATTACTATGCAGAACTTTCATCGTATCAACATATTCTGTCGGAATTAAATATTCTAAAGCGGCTAGATGTTGACCCACCTTAATATAGACGCCCTTATTTAGGAAACACAATTTCAACAACTCTTCGGCGCTCTTCTTATGACAATACGACGTAAACTTTTGATATTCTTCACTCTCCATTGTGCCATACTCAGAATACATCATTCTGTATATAGCACCGATTTTAAACACCGTATAGGCAGCTCTTCCTAAACGGACAACGCCATAAGAGTCCAAGTCATTTTCGTTCGGTAGAAACGTAACTAAAGATCCGGCGAAAATACCGCTGATTCCCGTGTATTTCAATAGTTTGGATAGTTTCTTGTAAGACACGAATCCTCTCCAAAACATCTCGGAATACTTTACGGTACGTTTTTATGCGATTACAACGAAAATTTCTGCTAATAACCTGTCATGTTGATGTTTAATTTGAATATTTAGGATAAATTTAATGACAGGAGAATGTTTATTTGTTTCGATTGGTTTATTCAGATATGGATTGCACTAATCAAATGTAAGTATTTCAGGTTAACCAATAAGATTGACGCGGGAAATTCAAATAATTATTTTTTATTTATTCCAATAAAAAAATATATTTTTTCTACACCAAATTAATAAAATTTAATATACATAAAATAAAGCTAAATTCGTTGTTAAATTTAAAATATATGTAATAAATTAATTTAAATATACATAATTTGAGCAAATGTTATTACTGTAATATACATAGGTATATAAAAAAAATAAAGTTTTGATAAATCAGTAACCCTAATAAAAAAAAACCCGGATATTATCTCCCAATCACTCCCAATGTAATCTCACGAATTGATAAATATGTATAATAAACATTTAACTTAAATATCAACCACATTTTTACGACACTATATTTGAATCTGTCGATTTTTCTTTGCGAACCATCGATCTTTTTATTATAAACAGATCTTACACAACATTCAGTCATCACCCTGAAAGATCCCATCCTACAGCTGGTTTTTAGGGTGTGATCAATGCCTCTCATTAGATCGTTAGTCTTAAAAATTAGCAATAATTGTCGGTTCACCTTGTCCAGAACGTCGACTATTTGAGGTATCAGATTCGGAACTTGATCTTGGAAAACCTGTTTTTCCTGCGTCGTTTGTTTTCTCCTAAAAACACGTATTGTGCTCATGTTTATAACGTTACTAATGTCAAAATTACTTATCGATTCCTGCCAGAATGGAACTCCAGGTTCTACCAGTTACCATGCAAGCGAAGATCCCGTACATACTCGCTTGCAATCCGAGCTTTGTTGAGTGGTATTTCATGCTATCACGGTCACGATTTAAAATGCTGAGCCATAAATTCGCATATTCGACCATAATATCTCTTTGCAACGTCTAAAATTTTTAAATTAATTCGTTGTGATTTTCTCAGCAATTTAACACTCGTCAGGTACAATAATGAGAATACTTGCCGCATATAATCCATGATCTAGAAGAATTATATCACATGATCCTTGCCGATTCTTCTTAACAAGTATATTTCCTGGATGTGGATCGCTGTGGACAAAACCATTTACGAATATCATTTCCGAATATAACCTCCCTAACTTGTCCGATACTTCGAATGGGTTAATTTTGTTTTCTTTAATGTATTTTATATCATTCACTTGTCCACCATCGAGGAATTCCATCGTCAGTACCCGGGTTGTTGATAAATCCCAACTGATAACACATAAAATACATATTTGGGAAGTAAATAAATATACCTTATTACTAACTAGATCTTCGGTACTTTCAACCAAGGTATATCTTTGAATATTCTAGAGATTTTCTCAGCATTTTGACCCTCAATTTCAAAATTTAATTCAATGGGAATATTTTTCTTTGATTCCTCAATCAGCCATTGGAATTTAAACTCTGGAAATATCCAAGCGACAATTTTCCCTAGATATTCCATCGTTTTCATATCCACCCTGGAATTTCCCAATACTGACGGGTGCTGCACCTTAACAGCGATGACAGTACCATCTTTCAAGGTAGCTTTATGTACTTGAGCTAACGAAGCCGAGCCAATCGGTTCCGGATCTATGTGTTCAAAAATATCGTTAGGCTAAAATCGGTAAGTGTAATGTTTATATAAATTACATCGAATCTGTATCAGTATTACTTCTTTTTACTCACGTCTGCTTTCAAATCTTCCTTAATAACTTGGTATATGTCTTTTAAATTGCTCGTTGGAGCGTGACTATGTAGGATCTTCATTGTTTGCACATATTCTTTGGGTAGTAAATAATCTAGAGCTGCTATATGTTGCCCTACTTTAATGTACACACCCTTATTTAAACAACACAGTTTGAGTAACTCATTAGCACCTTGCTGATGGCAAAACGACACGATTTTCGCAAATTCCGGAGATGTTTTTTCTAAATTTTGACCATAAAGTTCTTTCTGATAGACCCTACCTATTCTAAAAACAGTATAAGCTGCTCTACTTAATCGAACAATTCCGATAGAATCTATTTGGTATTGATTTTTATGTAAACTAAGCAGGGTACCACCAGCAACCACACCAAAGGCAGCATATTTTAGTATTTTACCGAATTTATTTAATTTAAAACTGGCCATTGTTAAAAATACTTTTCTATATGTATATGAACCACTTACACACTTAAAAACCTTATATAATGGGTGAATATTGTTTAAACTTGCATTTGAAGAACATGTCTGTTAAAAAGATTTCACTATTCAATATGCGTTTCATTTATGTAAATTAAACTTACACATGAATAGTCGTATATTAAAGTTTCACTTCTCAATATCTTGAATCCAATAGTCGCACGAAAACACACCCAAAACTTGTTTCTATTATGCCATAGTTGACCCACATTCTTTTTAACATACAGCCCGAAGCCGTTTAATTTTAGATACAAATCGAAAGTGAAAGTGCCTATTTATGTAAATATGGCAATTATGTTTAGTATAAAGCGATATGAGGTGATATTTACGTAACAGAATCATCTTATTAAATGCTTTCTGTATATATAGTGTATGTCAAAAGTATTAACGGCCTTGACCTATAATTTTGGAATGTACATTATTTACCAAAAGTATTGTTACAATTCATGTTTTTTGCATCAGAATGTAGTGGAAATTTGTAAAGTAAAAGTAATATAACAACTCATTTAGTTATGTTAAAGAAGAAATAAAACGGACAACGATGGATGATAGCGGTTTGAAGATCGACTGAATTTCAAACAACAGTTTCTCAAGATGGCAGTTTTTTTATTGTTTACGTTGGTTGATGATCTTAATCCACTTGATTCATTGGAATGTTGATGATATGTGCATAATTTAGTGTTTTATTTTATTAATTTTTTATTTATTCAGTTTCAAAGACAATTATTATCGTCATAATATAACACAAACTATTTTTAATAATAGAAATTTAAAGATTATGACATATTAAGGTCTGAATCAGCTGATCACAAACGCCATTTCAAACCGAGTACTGATTTCACTTACGTTGTCTGTGGATACAGCGTACCTCAAAGGTATTGTAACAAGCCATCTCATCTGGCTTCGTTTCTATAGTGTACGTCAAAAGTTTATTTTTTAGTTATTCTATAGGTACATGCTAATTTATGTTTTCATTCATTCAATTGGGGGCAAATAAAATTCCTAAAACGCAGCAGAATTAGTATATTATCACATTTCTTTCTTACAGAATATTACAGAACATACAACAGACATACGTAAAACATCAAAACGGACAATGTTTCAATAATTTAATTTAAATAAAAAATCAGGATTATAACACAAAATAATACGCTTAAATAGTATTATATAAAACTTTACATAAAATAAAATATTATCGGCAATAAAATAATATACATCCGCAGTTATATTTACTAACTTAAAAGATCCATAATATCATCCTTAGATAAAGGGTCTGCATTGATCCTACTGACGTTATCATTCGAAGAATTTGGTTGCAGGAGAGGTCGCGTAGGGGAAAGCATTTGATTCATAGGTATTTTAAGCGGTTGTGTTGGTAATAGATTATCCAAAGCGCTCCAATTTTGGTTTCCGTTATTCGGTGCATTATTTTTCATTTGCATGGCAGAAAACTGTTTATTACTACTCCACGGATTGTTAGAATTACTCTGCCGAGTCTGATTGCTTCCCCACGAATTATTTTGCGTCGAAAATTGATTTTGATTCGTCCAATTCGCGAAAGATGGCGCAGTATTCGACGAAATCAGTTTCACTTGCATCTGATTTAATTGCAACGAATTCACGTTCGTATTATTGTGGATATTATGCGTTGGGTTATTTAAATTAATGTTCGGATCGAAGAGATTTGAAGATAACTCTTTTACAGGTCGTAAATTATCCTTTTTAATAACATCCGCAGTTTGTGGTTCTAGAGCCGGTTGATTTTGGAATGTTTTAAGTGTATTCTGCTGCGTTGAAATCCTCTGCTTGTCTTTAATACTCAAGGATTTCGTTACGAAACTGTCTAGACCCAATCCTGAGAAGGCTTGATCTAATTCCACGGATTTATTACTCGGAGTGACGGTCGGCATGGTGTCTTCTAATACTTTTTGTTGTTCCTGCACCGTGTTTAATTGTTCTAATTTGGTTCGGTGCTCGGTTTCGACTAATTGGAACATCTGTTTGACCAGAGCGACTAAAGCATTGAATTGCGATAGGGTTAAACCGTTTTCTATGCACAACGGAATGAGGAACGGTAAAATTCTAGTCGCAATGACCTCCTTGCTGATCCCTAACTTTTTGTGATTCAACGCTAATTTGTATATACCAAGAATTCCCATCAAAACGGCCGGTTCCCTCGAAGGAATTTGAGGAAGGAACGGTAATATCTCATCGAGGACTATCCATTTATCTAAATGTTCTAACAGGCGACCCACACATAACAAGCAATTAACACGTACCGGTAAACTAGACGTAGACAAGCATAGTTTCTTTATCCGCGGCAATAAGCTATTTTTAACGCTGGAATGGTCGAGAAGTCCGGCGAAAGTCGGAAGAACCGACAAACATAACTCATGCACCTGTGGTATATCCGAATCAAGTCCACGATAGAGCATCGGCAAAACGTGTTGTTGAATATCCGTCGGTGGAGTCAATTTTAAAAGGATCTCCATCTTTTGGAGCATGATCAATAAAATTTGAACGGGTTCCATCAATTTCATTACCGGTTTTATATATGGCAGTATGAAATTGATGTACTCTTTCTGTGTGCATTCTTGTGCTATATCGAATAAACTCGGTAAGACGAATGGCACCATAGCAGGTTGCGCTAGATCTCGAACCAAGCACGGCAGAACTCGCTGGACGCGGACTCTGTGTGGTAGTTTCTTTAAAGCTTCCGGTAAGCCTTTAAAGAATTGCGATCTTTGCAGATTATCCCATTGTAATAGGGAATCCAGGTAAGTTAATGTTTTAATTCCAACATCCTCGAAATAAGGAATCTGGAATGTAAAAAATACAAATTTGATTTCTTTGCCTCACTGTTAGACTAGGACGATATAAATGTTACATGATTACATTATGACATAACTCTAACTCTATAACAGTTTCTGTAATACTACTTTTACCCCGGTAAGAAAAATCAGTAACCATTTCATAAACCGGCAAGGTATTTCCCTATTATCGGTTCGGAGAAGGGTAATACAAAAAAAGTTAGGATAAATACGCAACTGTTTAACAAACGGTTAATCGCGAATAAATGCCTTATAAGTATGAGCCAGGTATAAGCAAGTTTCACACTGGAACCTAACCTAAGTTCTACGCCGGGTTACTCGGTGACGTCAATTTGACGTAAATAGGCAGTCGTTGACCAATCACAAGTTGTTGTATTGTCGTCATTTTGACGTCAGGAAGGACGCACCCCTAAACAGACATTTAAGATCTAAACAAGGCAAAATGTAATCCCCAAAACGCGGAATAGAAAGCTGGAAAATTAAGAATACATATATAATTTGCCCTGTTCAGATGCACCTGCCTAGTTATAGCACTGATATTTGTCAAAACCTCAGTGTTCTTTGTTATTTTGTATTAAACCAAGTGAATAGGAACCTGCATTCTTACAGCTTATTGTGAAAAGTTTTTGTTAACCAAATAATAATAATTTAATGTTCCTGATTTCGAATCTGTCTTAGTTTGATTGCAAAACGTTTTTGTGTCAACTGAAAATCTGCATATATAAAAAGTATAATATTATCTTTACGAAGTCTATACAAATTAATATATAATAAATAAAAATATAAAACGAAATAACTTCTACCTTAATAAATTGGTGAGCATCAGGTCTCAATTCTGGTGTTACATTCAAGAGCATTCTTATGTATTCCTTCAACCCATCGGGGATATTACCAACCTTAGAAGCTGACAATTGTTTCAATTGATTAGCCCTAGACTTAAATTGCTGCATATCCTTAGCGAAATGCAAAGTATCACCGCTTTTAGCATGTACAGCATAAATCAACATCCCCAAAGCGAACATATCGCTCGCCGTACTTTGATTATGGGTTAAAACACATTCGGGTGCCAAAAATCCTAGATTCGGTTGAGAAATATTAGGTAAAGTCGGGCTGTAGTCTTCAAATGGATATACTGGTGGACTATTACTCGGACTTGTATTTAAAATGCAAAAATCGAACCCGAAAATCTTCCACGCACCTTGCTGGTTAATTATTACACTCTCCAGGCAAATATTTTTGTGTAATAACTTCACGTCATTATGTAAAAATGCCAAACCTTCGCTCAATTGCAATAATCCGTATTTAATTTCTATGTCGAATAGTTTATAATCTGTTAAATTCGTCGGTTGCGGCATGTTGAAAGTTTGTCCTAAAATATTTGCTAAACTTGCGAAAACCGGCTCGGTTGCAAACGCTAAACTCTCGCGACTCTCTTCTAAGGGATGTTGCACGGTCAGAACTTGCGGGTGCCTAATTTTCGTTAATTGCATTACTCCTCTCTTTAGCGTATCTAAAATTATATCTCTGTCCGTCTTATTCCATTTATCCAGCTGTCGTTTCTCAAATACGAAGATAGCTGCTTCTTGTTTCGTAGATTTCTTAGTACCTTTGTATATTTTCCACAATAATCCTAGAAATTTACGACATAAAGACCCTTTATAAGTTGTTTAAATAATAAACTATACCCGGTCCTGCTGAAGCTATGTGAGAACTCGCGTCAAATTCCCTGGTTACGGGATTTCCAGGCAATACCCCCGATAATTGTGATACTGTACTGCTCACAGAGCTACTGACGTGCGAATAAATTTTATTAAACACTTCCATTTTTAAATAAAATGCAGACTTAAAGAAAATCAGAGATTTCTATTACCAAAAGAGTCAATAATGAATAATATGAGTCATAAAACGCAAAAACTTGTTATTTATTAAAAATTGACAGGTAAAATTATAAATGACATGACTTGACATTTGACAGTACAAAACCACAAAACCGACAGGTTATCCAACATACACATAACGAAATTCCCATTTTTGCTTAATAGATAAAGATGCTAAACATATATTTCTACATTAAAAACTGCAATAGACACATGTAAATTAAAATAGTTGGTATGTTATGTTGAGAATTATTGAATTTCACCGAAAGGAAATCCAACCTAATTCTTTTTCTTAAAAAATTGTGCAAAAATGAACGATTTAATCGTTGATTCAAATATAAGAGGATGGGTATTTCTACCTATCGTTGTAATTACCTTCCTAGTCGGTGTTTTAAGGCATTACATCTCCGTACTATTAGCGTCACAAAAGAAGATAGAAATACAGCAACTGCAAGACAGTCAAGTTATACTCCGTTCAAGAATATTACGTGAAAACGCTAGATTTATACCGAAAACGTCCTTCAATATGCGGCGACATGTTTTTAACAATCAAGAAAACGGGTACCTCACACAAAAACGAGAAAATGCGGCTCCAAACATGATGACCGATCCAAGCATGATGACAGACATGTTAAAGGGAAACATCACTAATGTCTTACCCATGATTATCATTGGTGGTTGGATTAATTGGATGTTTTCGGGTTTCATAACGACTAAGGTGCCATTTCCTTTAACATTACGATTTAAACCGATGTTGCAAAGAGGTATCGAGCTAAGTCATTTAGATGCTTCATGGGTGTCGTCAGCATCGTGGTATTTTTTGAATGTGTTTGGTTTGCGAAGTATCTACGCCTTGGTGTTGGGTGAAAATAACGCTGCCGATCAAAGTAAACAGATGCAAGATCAAATGTCTGGAGCAGCTATGGCGATGCCACCCGATCCGAAAGTTGCTTTTAAAGCCGAGTGGGAGGGTTTAGAGATAATCGAACACCAGTGGGTTTTAGCTGATATTGAAAGTACGATGATCTCCAAAGATAAATAATGATAATTTTAATAATATGCATTACAATTAAATAAAAATGTAATTTATTTGCTTTTTTTAGATATACTGTATATTGTTGTTATAATGTAGGAATTATTTTTAATTTCCTCGCAATAAATTGAAACTAGTTTTTGTCGATTTTTTTGAATGTAATAAAATTCAATGAATTTGAATTTCCCCCTGCGTTAAATCAAATTCGGTTGCTAACTTCATGTTGCGGATTCGATCTACAACACAGCCGATAAATCAGTTCGCGATTTGGTTTGCGACTGAACTAAATTTTTAATTGTATTTTGTTTGACATTCGGCATTTTTGCGAAGTCCGAAAAATATGCGTCCACACATTTTATGTAAATAAGACGCAAAACAAAAATAATAATTCGCAGCTAATATATCTTCAATCACCGAAAAGAAGCGAAACAATTTACGTTCACTTAAGTAAATTCTTTTTTTCTAATGTGTTTCCCACGACGAGATGCATGCTGGAAGTGATTCCGCCGATGCTCAAACATACACTCAATGGGCTCTGAACCCTTCGTACCAGAAAATGTCGAGCGAACAAGTGGATTGGGCTGCCCTAGCGCAGCAATGGATCATAATGAAGGAAGCTGGACCTCCTGTACCGGAACAGGCCACTAATCCGACGCCTCCAAGTAATTTAAAAGTGAAGAAAGAGACCTCGAATGAAGGTGGAGAGGTGCCTATGGACGTTGAGAACGACCCAGATGATGCGCCAGTGCAATGGAATGAAAATACAGGATCTGGCGACTCTTGGCATTGGAATCAACAGCCGTGGAATAATTGGGGAAATACGTGGACGGCACCTCCGAATGTCCCGCCTCCAACGACAACAACAAAGCCCCCATTGCTCCCAACACCACCTAGTTTCAATCAATATGGGAATAATGATAATAACTGCAGTGATAACACAAATTACGGGTATTTTAAACAGTGGAATGTTTGGATTAAAACTGACATTTTATTGGGTTTTCAGATACAATACAGGGGGGTCAAATGAGTTCTCAGGTGGTTATTGGCCATCAGCCGGCTCATCTAAAGTGATTAAGCCCCATAATAAACGCTACAGTAAAGTTAATGTTCCCACACCTGTTCCATCATCAAAGCCTATTAATATAGATGCGGCTAAGCGGAAGCAGCTTCCGGCTTGGATACGAGAAGGTTTGTTGTTTAATCATTCGGTTTTATGCACATTTGCGGTATTGTAACACTTAGGACTTGAAAAAATGGAGCGGGACAAGCTGAAACAATTAGATAGGGTTAGGGAGAATCAGGAAAAAGAGGAGTATCAAGCGAAGCTGAAATTAAATGAGAAGAATGCCTTGGAATTGCTGAAAGACACCGTAAAGGAACAGCAAGCTCAAGAACAAGAAAATAAAAGTAGATTTGTAAGTGTTTAAAATGTTTTTTTAACTTTTTTTTGTTTTTTATCGTTTTTAATTATATACTTAGGGTTTTTCATTATTTAGACTAATAATTATTAAAATCACTTATCATGGTTTGAATTCCCAAATTTTTGGGATTTATTATAGTTAATCCTAAATAAAATTTTCAGGAAAGTGATGCGGAAGATACTGAAGAAGACAATGATGGTCGACCTTTAACCCCAGAAGATCCACCCTTAACTCAAGAGGATTTGGTAATATATTAAACTTGTTTAAAGCCATTTGCGTGTCTCATTTCAACATTTCAGATGCTCAAAGTGCGCAAGACCATGACCGAGATCTTGCTAAAGGTAACGAACCGTGAAATCTACACTATTTGTAAGGAAGAACTCCAAAGACACCTTAAGAAGGCGAAAGGTATTGTGTTAATACGTTACGAATCAATTTTTCTCTCTTACCTGGAGGTGCGAGACAAAATAGTCTCCCCCCGAAAGAATTTGTACTTTAAATATTTTTTTTGTATGTATCACATATTGTGAGACTGTTATAGCGAGGATGAAATCATCTAATGTGTTAATTATGTAAACTACAGCTTCAGATCAACGTGTTTCTGCACCCAGCGGTGCCAACCTTAGTGCCAAATTGGGTAAGTTACTAATTTTCGGGGATCTAGAAATGGACGATAGAAACATTGTAATTATTTTCTTCCTAACAAAACTGCAGGGATTAGTTTTAAGTTTAGATTCAAATTGAGTTTCGATTTTTTTTTAAAATAAACAAAAAAAAATATTTACCGATTTTGGGGTTTTAATTTCTAGAATATCCGTGGTAAAAAAAAGAGATTATGTTTTTAAGAGTTAAAAACGTGTTAAAATGCTGAAGTGCACATATAGATGTAGGGTAAAGTATTTAGCGGATTAAATACAGTTAAACAAGCGCTGTATTTGAGTTTGGTAAATCGCTCTGGATCCGGAGATGAAAAATTACAATTTTTTCTATTAGGTCTTGGTGTTTACGGCGGTTCTGATAGCAGCTCGGGGAGTAGCGATGAGTCCGGGAGAGATCAACAAAGTTCCGATACTGAATTAAAGGTATATTTTGTTTTTTCTTTTTTTTGAAAATTTTTACAGAAACCGATTATAATATTTAAAAAGAAGAAACGCGGTAATGTGATCAAGTCAAGCGTGTTTTCTAAATACAATTTCTCGACGACGTTTCGACTGACTCCGTAATCATCTTCAAGGTATTAATGCATGCATAATATATAAAAAAAAATCAATTCCCAGAGGCATCGTCTGCAAATTTTCCAAGTCTGTCAACGGTCCGAACCTTAAATACAACGTGGCATTGTATTTATATTAATATATCTCGAGAGTAACACGGAAACGTCGTTGAGTAATTGTTTTTACAAAATAAAATGACTTCCTTTTCCTTCTTTTTAAGTATATTTTACGCTACACACCTTCAAACATCCTATCACAAGGTTTACCACACTGGATGTTCGTTTTAGATGATAGCTGGTGCTTATTAAAGGTGTGTAGTGCTATTACTGCCACAGTTTTGAGTGTTTTTGTCATATATTTTACGCTTCTGCATTTATTTGCTCATTATATCGCTTTAAACTAATGCAGGACACGATCAAACGGAGAAAATTAGAATTCCAAAAGACGGAGAGAGAGATCGAAGAGAAATTAGCGGAAGCCGAACGACAGGAAGGTTGGGAGAGCAAACCAGCTAGTCCGAATCACAGTGACATTGAATCACAGGTAGACGCGAAGGGTCTAGGTCAGTATTCCGTGATCATACCCCCACCTAGTGTCAGAGGAACGGACGAAAATTACCCCTTCCCCACCATTCTCCCTACTCGACACCGCACTGCGCCGGTTTTGCGTTAGCGAAATCCTTCGTACGTGTTGCAGATTCCAAAAAGGCTTCCCGTGAACGGACCCCGCCCCCGAAGAACAGTTCGAGACGGAAGAGCGGCAGAAAATCCGTTTCGTCCACGTCCTCCTCCAGCATCTCTAGCGATAATTCGGATAACCGCGGCAGGCGACGGTCACCGAGCACGCTGAGCAGCGACAGCGATCCCAAATACAAAAGAGACAGTCGCAGTAGGAGTCCCGAGCAGAGGAGGAGTAAATATTCCTCGTACGCCGAGGGCGGCGATAAGAAACGCCGTTCGAATGCGGCGCACAATCGCAGATCGAGATCTAGATCTTCCGATAGACGCAGGAGGTCGTCCAGGTCAAGTTCGCGCAAGAGAAACGACAGATCGTCCTCGCGCAGTCGCTATAGGCGTTCGCGCAGCCGTTCCAGATCGAGGTCACCCTACAGAGCGCGCCGGTCGACTTCCAGGCGCAGTAGAAGGTCTACTTCGTATTCTAGACGCAGGCGGAGGTCCAGTTCGCGCAGGTCACGATCGCCGCCGAACTCGAAAGGGCGCAGGCAACGCAGATCAAGGTCGTATAGTAGCGGGAGGGGTAAGAGGTCACACAGACACTGAGAACAAGGGAAACCCCTCAACCTTCACCCCCTCAAATTTTAAAAGGATTTTCCAGGTTGTATTAAATTATTATTTTATCTGTAGTTATTCTTTTCTTTCGTTTTAATACATATTCTTATCGGTAAAGCCTCTAAAAGCGCCATCTAGCGCCCAAAATCGTACGAAACATATAGAGAGCGCGAATCATTAATAATTTACCACAGAGCTATGTAAACTTTTGAACGATACTAGGTTAAGCCATTAGAAACCATATTAAATCATTAATATTAAATAATAATAAATTTAAATTGGTCCAAAGTCTAATAGAATTTAAAATCTTTGAAGTTTTCGTAAATTTTTATTTTCCAATTAATTTTCCAACATTTTTTCTGATATCCTGCTAGAAATTCACTGCATCTTCCTTCACTTTGAAAAGAGGGATTTTAAGACCGATGTTATTTACTTATTTACCAGAATAATCACAAAGAAAGTAATCTCCTAAAAAGGAAAAAAGAAATTACCTGTGTTTGATATTAGACTAAACAAAGACAAAAACAAAAAACTTACCTAATCTTAAATAAAGGAAACTGTATCTTACAATAGGAAATAAATTGAATTTAAAGTTAAACAATATCACAAGACATTATTTCAGATATATGTATTACGACTGTGAACCAAAAGAAATTGAACGAAAATAAAAAAAAAATACAAAAGTCAAAATAAAAAAAAGTGAGGTTAGGTGGACAATCCAGGAGCTGATATATAATAGTTACATAACAGTTTTCTTTTTACTAATAGTTTTACTAATTTTCGGTAATTATTTCTTTTTTTTGGACGTAAATTTCCCTCAGTTCAGAATAATGGAACATATACTGATTCCAGTGTAAACATTTATCTTAACTCTTAAACTAATGTGTGCAAACAGTTGGTATCAACTAGATGGTGCTTCCGCGCACTCCACACTAGCTGTACATCAAAAATTGACGTTGATGTTCGAGGATCGGTGGATTGGTCCCCAGCGACCCTGGAAATGGCCACCCGAATTGTACTACTTTGACATAAAATCAACAACTGTCAAGTCACTTGTTCTAATTCCTCTTATAATCAATGCTTACTGGATACGATTTTGTAGTTTTATTAGATTTTAGTAAAAATATATGGAATAACAAGAAAACCGTTGTAAATAGGTATAGGGAAAGTCATAGCGAATCGATGCAGAATTAAATTCTGCATCTGATCATCCAATAATATACAGGCTATTCCATTTGAAAAAAAGAACTTTTTCAACTTTGAAGATTTAGTAATTGGTCATGCAGTTTTGGACATCCTGTATGCGACAAATCAATTGCCAATGTGGATTTCGAAAGTGTCATTCTTGTGCTTCCATCTACCCTAGAAGTGTTTATTACCAGTCGAAAATGGGCAAAAGATACTGTGTTGCAAATAACGCTACATCTTTCAAAATTTTCAAAAAAATTGAGATCTCTGAGTAGCAGTTGAAAATAGGTATAGGGAAACTTATTAGAACTCATCATAAAATTTTCTCAGGAATTTAAAAATGAAATAATATACAGGGTGTTCCATTTAAAATAAGAAAGTTTATGGCGACTTCCGGTATAACCGGAAGTGGTAAGACCCTGAAAATATTTAAAAATGAAAGAGAATCTTGAATAGCCCCGGATTCCAAAAATTCAAAGTTCCAGGTTTTTTCTAACCTCGGAAACTTCTAACGAACGGCTACCGTGGAAAATCCTGTATAGTAATAATTAACGGATCTGATCCTCCGTACGGTCATTTTTCTAAATTTTTAATTACAATATTTATGTATATCTATTATTACTTTATGGCAGTTTATTTTACCTTTTAAAATGCAGCTACATTTGGCTTATTCAGTCTGATATCAAATTTTTCCTCCATTCATTTGTATAGATAAAGATTTATACTAAAAATTAAAATATATATCTTAAAATCAACGAGTTTTTAAACTGAGGTAAATATAATTGAGAATGGCCTAACCTGTTGTTTGTTCAAAACTTTACATAGCTCTTACGAATACAATTGTATACAGAATGTTTAAATTATTAAAAATAAAATTGCCAACTTCGTTATTCAAATTGATTGTTGCACAAGCATACTCAATTCTGAAGCATTCAACAAATTAATGCATGCATTTTCACCAAAGCGATAAAAAAAAATTAATTAAGAATATTTACAACGAAATGTTCAACTCGAATAAGAATTTTTTGACTAACATTTAATCGTGTTGTGATAATCATTGTGATAACTGACTAACTGAAATATTATTACCTTTTCTCTTCTGTTCAGGATCACACAGTACATGCTTAAAAAAATGTGCGAGAAGACCCTACTGTAGATAGATAGATACAGGATTGATGAAAATCAGGCCTTTTTTGAGACACACACTATTATAATAATAATATTAATGCGATTCATTAATTTATGGTAATTAATCTTAATAATTAATAACGACACACACCTCCGTACCAAGAGGGTTTAATTTATTATTTTCAGTTTGTAAGTAAATATGTGCTGTTTTTTTTGTACAAAGAAATTTTGTAAGTGTGGTAAAAGAAAATGGAATTGTAAAGTGTCCAGTTTTATTCTGAATGATCGTGTACATATATTTTTTGTTTTATAAACGATTTTTGTCTTCCCCTAAGAGATTGAATTAGTTTTTAATGAAGTTAATATTAGGGAATAAAAATTCTTCTTGCAATAAGAATGCTATTCTTGTCTGTAAATGTATAAAGTTGGACACCACATATTAATATTGTATTTTTTTTGAGATTTGATTGATTTAATAAATACGATTATTGTAACTACAAACAGAAAGCTTTTTTACTTCTTCCCCTCCCTAACTAAAAAAAAATCACCAATATGCTGTAAAACGGCAATTAATTTATTTTATCTCATAATAACATTATAATAATTAAATAATATATACACAATGCATGGAATCATATTTTCTCTTCAAATATAGATACATAACACATTTATCGATCCTCATTTACCTAGTCTCTGTTCGCACTTATTATACCTACTTAAAACATTGATAAAACACCGACAACTCAGTTTGTGGTGAGATGTAACGTTTAAAAACTCCGTCACATTCATTTGCCAAGGAGGATAGTCGAACAGACTGAGGGTTTTTCCGAAATAGACACCGAGTTCGGGATCGGGAAATTCGTAGCGCTCCCTCAGCTTCCCATCCAAATATTTAATGTCGATATCCGATGTTTTAACCGCACCTTCCCGCAATAACTCCCTGCAAACGTCGGCAAACAGTATCCTCCCGTCTTTCGGCGATAGCACTTTTAAATGGATTTTTCTACCGACGAACCCGTTTCTGTGTGTGTTCGTATGATCGTTGTGCCAAATTATGTGATCGTCGTGATTTTTCACCTTTTCTAATTCAGCTTTGAATAAATCTTCGGTTTTTTTTAGTATACCTAAAATTGATTGCCATATTTATACATCATATACAATATCAAAGTAGCATAAAGTACCTCTACAATCATAGAAAGTAATAAAAGGTATCCCGAACGCTATACTCCACATTACGATGTTACTTAAATCACTGTAGCTAGGCTCCTCCGTACCCAATAATATCGTGATGTGCTTTGGTAGCTTTGTAAGTCGGTTTCTGCATCGCCTGATCTCGTCGAAATCGCTCACAAGATCGCGTTTATTTATTGGAATTAATCTCTGTTTCAAATACACCCAAATATCTACCGCCGATTCGATAATATCGGCGATAAAGTGCAAAATAAATAACAGAACACTATAAATAACCTTCATTTTTCTCTTATTGTTTACGCGTTGACGGTTACATCTTAAATTCTATCGGGAATTACACATTTTAAACACAACGGGGCGAAACATTGCATCAGGCTTTTGCTTCTATGAGAAAGATCATGCGGCTTTTTGGTGTGTATCGCAACGTCACAAGTGTCATATTTGAAGTTGTGATTTGTACTAAAAAGCACATGACGTGTCAAAATGCGGTTGCGTTCAGCTACATGATGCGTTTCAACAGAGTTCACCCAGGAAATATTTTACATCCAAAGCAAATTTTAAAATATTTTGTAGGTATTTACCAATGTAATTACACGAGATGTATTCAACTCTTATACAATATTTTAATTAAATATAATAAACAATTTATGCAGTGTTGAAATTTATTATGTACGGTGTCAAAGGGCTACCTCATAACTGAACGCACAAAATTCAAATTGGAACAATCTGTGATAAGTCACGTCAAAGTGCAAACACTAATTATGCAATACAGTGATTGAATAATTTTCTATTGAAGAGGATATGATGCATAATCATAAATTTGCCCATTACGGTCCGTGCAATATTGAAATGAATTCTCAAAATAGATTTAGCAATCGAAACATGGGATGTTGCTAAATCATCATATAAATCACTCGTCCACTTCACACCTTTATTATTCTAAATTACTGTGACAATTTCTTGACCAATAGGAAATCGACAATCCGTTTTTGTTGCGTTAAATTGATTGGTTGGGTAAATTTTAAATTGCCTATGAAACTACTCTTTCAACATGAGTGTTAAAACAAATCAAATTCTTCGATTTTGTACGTTTTTATTAATAGAGAAACAACATTTAAACAAGTATATTATTATTAATACATTTAGGAATTAATTATTTTGGTATAATAATATTTAAATATAATACATTTTATAATACCTTATTTTTATGCTAAATACTTATTTCATTTTTTGGTAATACAAAGATTCATCTTATAATTTTATAAAAGGATATGTAATAAACTAATACATCAACAATGAGATTTTCTTTATATATAAGAATTAACACTTACATGTATGTAAAATACTAAATAAAAATAAGGAATGTCAATATATTATTTTATCTTTGCTTAAATTATATGTGAAGTTAATGTACAAACAATAGAAAATAAATTAAAAAAAATATTTCATACATATATATTACAAAAAAATTGTATTTTATTATGTAGTTATTATATTTTTTTTTAAAACATTTATCACTTAGAACGTATTATTTTTATTTTGCTTTCATTTTACCGTTAATATACATGAAAAAGAACATTTAAGATTTTATGAGCTTATTAAGTCTGTCGATTTCGACTCCGAGGGTGTCCACATTCTCCTGGAGATACGAATAAATTATTATTATTTCCCTTCATAAAAACCTGAAAAGTTTACCTTTAAGGTGATATTTTCAAGTAGTGCGTCTTCTAGTACAGCTTGTAGTTTACGACTGATGTCTAAGGACAATTCTAAAGTTAAATTGTTGTCCGATACTCGAGAGCTGTATACTGAAGACATTATCCCTGGATATTTCGCTAAGACCGCCTATTACACAGTTGGAAAAATTATAAAGGAAATGAGAAAATTGTGTTTAGGCATGCGAATAAATGCAAAGATGATTTTTTTTTAAAAAGAAAGTGGAAAGCAATTGACACACTTACCAGAATTTGGAAGACTGATTCAAAAAGAGAAATTATTAATATTGAATTCGAAGTATGCATAATAATGAAAACGAAAATCGTAAAATATGAATATAATTTAATGTATTAAAAAAAATACCTTATTATTATCCATGGAATTCGAAGATAATGTACCGGATTGCTCTCGTAAGATGTAATTGTGGAGCAGACGAGACTTTTTTTGCAATTCTGCAACCAAATTATTAACATGTTCTTCCAAAAAGTCGATTTTCTCAGATTTTCTAGCACTTATTCTTTGCAATTTTACGATGTGCTCGATCAATGCTTGCTTATCAAGGACTCGTTCTGGTTGCACTACCTGCAAATGCAAACAATTTTCTATCATGGCAAAAATGAATATATTTAAACACAAAATTACTTTAACTTGATCCATATTCGATGTGGGAGATGCTTCTCCGTTTCTTTCAACTGTATTTAATGAGGAACTTGAACTGCTGCTGCTCGTATTATTATTATTAATGCACTCGTATTGATCCAACTTCTTCCGATATTGATTCAATTCCTTATTTACTTCCTAATTTATCAATCATATAAAGAGAAAATCGGAAAGAAATATATATAGAGAAACTTACTCGTAAAGATAATTCTAATTTCCTCCGTATTACAGTATTCTCTCCCTTTTGATCTGCAATCTCCTGCGTTAATTTCTCGCACGATTTGCTTTTCTCGCTGAGGGAAGCCCCTAATTTTTCAATTTCGGACGAATATTTCTTCCGTTCCTCGTTCAATTGGGTATTTAATAAATTACTTTTGGTCTCTTGCTCTTTTACGCTCCTCTTCAATAAAGTTTGTTCGCAATTCATCTGTTGCACCTTAGTTTCCATCGCTGTGAATTCCGATTGCAATCTAACATTCTTATCTGTTAATTGCTGCGTAAAAAGCAACAATTCAGCTTCTTTAATATGACAGGATTCCATATCGGATTCAAGCTCTGAGTTTCTTTGCTTTAACAATTGAATTTGCTCGTTGCATGCTGCTAATTGTTCTTGTTCACTTAATGCATTAAAATAGTGTTAAAATTAAAAATTTGTTTTATTGAAACAAATGAACAAACTTACTTTCTTAATTGCAGTTTTGTTTGTTCCAATTGTGCCGTCTTCGAGGACAATTCAGCAGCATCTTGCCGTTGCTGGTCCGCATATCCACGCAGCTCGCTAAGTTTTTGCTCACTTTCCAGTCGTTCCCTTTCAAGTTGTTGCACCTTTAACGATAATTCGTTATTTTCGGTCAAAGTTTCCTTTTGTTTGGTCTGGATGCGTTCTAATTCCGTTTGTAAAGTTTTAATCTGTTGATCGCGGTCTCCCTTTTCGTGCTTCAACATGATTAAAGTTGCTTGCTGTTCTTTTAATTGCTGATCTAAATGCGGAGAATAATTAGCAGTAATCACGATATTTTCATAAAAGACGAATTACCTAAAGTGTAAGCACGATTCTCTTGTGATGTGTGAAACGTTTTAATACTCTCTTGTGCATCTTTCTTCGTCTGTTCCATTTCCGTGAGTGCTTCTTGCAATTTTCCATTCAAAGATTCGATTTTACTTTCGTGCTCCTAAAAATAAAAGATACATAAAAATAATCATATATTTTCTAATTATTTTACCTTTCGTATCTCTAATTCAGTCTTTAGGTTATTCTGCAACCATTTCATTTTAGTTTCAATAGCACCTAAATCTGCCTTAGCGTGTTCTAACTCCTGCTGCGATTGCTTGAATTCGTGTGTCTAAAATCCCATATTTACAAAGCAAATAACAATAACTACGCAGATGTAATATATCTACCTTATTATCGAGCATCTGACATATACGAGCCTTCTCAGAGCACATCTGATTGACTTTATGCTGCAGGATTTCATTTTCACGAGACATTTCTTTCAATTTCTTTTCAACAGATTCCTTGGCAGATTTCTGATTTAAAATGTTTTTTTCGCTTATAGCATACCTTATTACTACCGCTTCTTTCTCCTTGACAGCACTTTCCTTCTCTTTTAATGCCTAACAAAGCAAATATGTCAGTAAATTGAGCAATTCGATTTTAAAATGTTTGTACTCACATTATCATATTTCGTTTGCAAATTATCATATAATTTGCTTAAGCTTAAATGCTGTTCATTTAAAATGTTGTTCTTTTTCGTCAAATCAAGGATTTCATCTTCGTATTTCCCGCATTGATTACAAGATTGACTAGTTAACATTGCAGATAAATTTATGTTGTCTTTTTCATCGTTATTAACAGCTTCATTTAGGCTGATCGATTCTGAGGGAATTATGCTTGCTATAAGATTTTCGTCTACATTGTCACTACCATCGAGCGTATCACAATTTTCTTTAAGCTCATTTTCTTCTGGTTTAGGGTCATCATTTTGCTCCAAATTACAGTCACTCATTTTATATCAATTTAAATTAAGCGTATATTAAGAGAGTTAATCGTTTTCTAGATTCATATCTACTGAATTAACACCTATAGATTCGGGATTATTACAAAATAAGTGGCATTTTCTAAATGCCACTGCAAATTTTTGGCATATTTATTGCCATATTAATTGACAACATGACAACTTGTCAAAAACTTCTTATTAGAACCAGATATATTTAAGGATAAATTTACTTTTTATTGTAAAATAAAAAATTTTCATGGATGAAACATAAATTTTTAAATTAAACAATATCATGAGGCATTACATTTTAAATTGTACCGATTAACCATTTCTTTCATTTAATTTTTAATAAGTTTTTAAACGCACCTTTGTTAATGAACGTACCCTAACATTTGTTTACATGTCAAAAACTGATATGATGCATATGATTTTTGACACCTTAATATTTAGATTTAAAATTATTTCTAAATAGTATGGATGTTTACACTTCTTTCTTGATAATTTTCGGTATATATAGCGGTTTATATTTCCTAGATAGATTTTATAAGGTCAGCCCTTCATTTAAACCAACAAAAACTTCTTAATAACACATTTATTTTAGACATGTTCACACTATCCTTATATACAATTTTTAAAAGGAACTGGATTAGAAGTCAAATTCCTACACATAAAATGGCAAACAACAGCTTTAAATAGGACGTTTTTAAGATGGGGCAGCGGTCATTCGTCGTTTCTCAACCTCTGGTTTCAGTGGGGCACCTACACAAGTTTAGTTCTTCTTCCAATAGCAATAATTATATTATTTGTGGCATTATTTCAAACTTTCTTTAAACAAACTGTGAATACAAGTGTAATTATGGAGCCGGTTATTCCAGGTATTAATTTACCCGCGTCCGAACTGGGATATTATAGTTTAACGTTGATTATATCTAGTATCGTACATGAAACAGGTCATGCAATTGCCGCTGTTCGAGAAGATGTACATTTATCAAACGTGGGTGTGAATCTTTTCTTTATTTTACCTGTCGCTTATGTTTCTTTAAATACTGAAGACATTCAGAAGTTAAATCAGAAGAAAGCGTTAAAAATATTTTGTGCCGGTGTTTGGCATAATATTGTCCTAGGTTTGGCGAGTTATGTCACATTTTTGATTCTCCCTGTGATTTTTTCTTCTTTATACGTACTTAATAGCGGTGTAATTGTAACAGACATTGCAAAAAATTCGCCTTTAAAAGGTAATAACGGGTTGTATATTGGTGATAAAATTGTGCAAATAAATAATTGTGAAACTAATAATTTAGACAGTTGGTATGAGTGTATTCAAAAACTTAGATTAAATAAACCAGGATTTTGCATAAATGCCGATATCGTAAATCGGTTAGATGAAACTTCACACGTCAAACATATTTCAAACGGCGAAGTAAATTGTTGTCCATCGGGTAAAGTTGGGAGTGCTTGTTTTGAATATATTGAGCACAATAATGGTATAGTCGAAATCCCTCAACATTCTTGCTTACCAATTCGACCAATCATAGAAAAATCAACAGGTTTTTGCAGTTTTGAAATCAGGTGTTCAGACGATCACTGTATTAAACCTTTATTAAATAATAGTACATACATAATGAAGATTGCGCGTCTACATAAAGACGTTATATATATGGGACACCCCTATGATCTCATACAAACTGTGCAAGTTTCACAATATATTCCGAAATATCAATTTGTTAGTACAAATCTTGCATATATTGTCGAACGGCTGTTTAAATACATTACCATATTCTCTTTGGGCCTTGCAATATTAAATATCATTCCATGTATAGCAATGGATGGACAGCACATAACAAATACACTAATAAGCATTTTACTGGGGCCTAAAATCAAGGATTCCAAAATTTTAGCTACGATCTCACTTTCAGTATCATTATGTGGCAGTTTCCTCTTATTCTGCTTGATACTACACAGCATTTGGACACACTTACCATTTTAAAACAATTTTAATTCAGTAGTTAAGGCATAATTTATTATTTACAAACGAACACAGTATTTGTACATTTTTTTTAAACATAAAAATGTGTAAATGTTAAAGTAATAAATTATTTTGCTAACGCAAGAGTCGTTTCTAATTGTTTTAATGACCTCTCACCATAAGCAATCATCATTTTAATAGCGATCTCGTCAGTATGGTGGGAATTGTTTTTAAAATCCACGCGAGCCCATTCTCGCATTTCGGAGCGGTATTTTTCGTCTGGTATCTTCTTAATTACACGGAAAATTCTTCTGTATAAACTGAGAACTTGTTGTCGGAGCATAAACTGGAAGAGACTAAAATGTGAAAGTATTTTTTTGTATCAATTAATTGATATTTAATTGGCGTACCTGTTTTAATGTTAAAATTGGTTTGGATGGATTATGCATTATTTTATTTTGTTTAAAATTTATGGTAAATAAGCAATCTTTTATTAATTAATGGTACATTTTGTAGGTTATGTATTTGATAGCGATTATGTTATTGTGATCAGCTGTTGAACACAGTGACAATTAGTGAAGTCACAGTATGTTAATCTGGTAAAAAAAGTGATATATCACAGTCATGATTTTATGAGAAAACATAATAATTGCTTTAATATCCTACAAAAAACTTTTCATTAATCACCTTAGCTTAGGGCGTATCACAAGGATAATAATAATAATTTTATAAACACACTTTAAAATAACGACAGAGACCTATAATACCCTTGTTTATATATAAACAATGATAATACGTAATATAACAGGAGGCGCCATCTGCTAGGGGTCTCTCCAATTATGAGTTTTAAACCTTCAATTTCCTGTAGAAACAAGTAGGTCGCTGTAAAATGAATTTGACAAATCAAATAAAAACTTTTGTTTTCTCTCTATTCCCAAGATTTCCTTGTATTTTGTAAGAAAATCAAATTTTTATGAATATTTGAATTGTTAATCTAACGTTTCTCTTTATTAAACGACGTTGAATATCGATGGTGGCCCCAAAAATGTCGTGTAGATTCGGAATTAAACGGTTTTAGTCGTAATTTCGGCTTTTTGGCGGGTGGTCATGCGCCCTGAACCGTTTGAAATGTTCTGGCGCGAACGCATCCCCTCTTTGTGTTGTACCAAAATAATCACCGCACAATCATCGCGCGAAGCTCGCATCAACGCCGAAGTAGAACGCACGGGTTCGCAGCACGGATCTTTTTGGAGCCGTGTGCAGAGTGTTATTAAATTCGGATTTCGGTTTTTTGTTTCGCGACTCGCCTACCAATCCAAAATACCTATATCCAGTGTATCTACATCAGTTCTTCCTTCGAGATTGTCCCTTCTATTAAACAAAAACGTCGTTGTCCGCTTTTAATGGATAAAAGTGCTATTGCTGCCGCAAATGACAAGAACGCGCTGCCTTTGAACATCGTCGCCAAAGTTAAGAAAGAGAATTTCGATGAGGAAATAAAGGTAAATCTTCTGTTATCTAAGGAACGCTGCTGATGTTTTTTGTTTTATTTCGTGTTCCCATTGTTTTCTTCAAGTTCTAAAAGCGTTTGTAAAGTACGACGTATTTGCAACCAGTGTATTAAAGTGTATGTGTGGCGGGATATTCTATTTTTCGGCTAGAATTTCTGTATGTGTAAGATGTCGATGTGCTATTTTTAACTGCCCGTGTGTTTCGTTTGTAACGTGATCTTACGTGGCGATCCAAAATATTGAATTGAATCAGTATTATTGGCCTCTAGTAAAAGAAAAAAGGTTCGCAGTGATTAATACTACCATTCATATGAATAGACCCTTTATGTAACGCTTTAAAAATAAAATTTTACGAGTTTAATTTTAGTCGTTTTCGATATTTTTTTAGGTTAGAAAACAAAGGCGTTGATATCATTAATCATTATAATTTAATAACACAATATAAATATATTTCGTTTTACTAAACCAATTTCCTAACGAAAGAAATAGTAAGTAGGTACACAAACAATATTTACAAGATGATACATCACTTCTTCTAACAGTAAGTTTCGCGCCAAAAAACTCGTTTTTATAGTACGTTGCGTACGTTCTTTTTATGAGTTATTATTTGTTTATCTGAAATCGTTGTTAGCTTCCAGCTGACTTTTACGAGTTTAGAACTCATTTGGGAAGTTTTTGATGGTGAATGTACATTCACATGTTTCGTTTTTGTATTCATTGATTTAGGTTATTTTATTTTATTTTCGTTAAATAATTCGGTTTAATAAAAAAGAGACCTTTTTTTTTCATAATATTACTGATAAACTACAGGAATTTGTTTATTTCTATATCAACAAAATTATTGTTTCTAGTACGTGTTTTCTTTGATTAACTTTTTTCTTATTTTCTGTTTTTCTTCTTATTTATAGGAGTATTATGTAAGTATATATAAATAAAATTAAAAAAGAGCCTATTTAGTATAGGTAGTTTGTCTTTTTTGATAAAAATCGGTGGTTGCATTGTAACTGTCAAAGTTGTTGGATTTGTCAAAACTGCGATATCTTTTTGTTAATACAATATCTATTTCTTGTAGAATAAGGTTTTTTTATTACTATTTCTTTCAAGATACCAAAAGCTTTCTTATGTATAAGGATAAGTGTAAAAGTTTATTTTGAGAGAAATCGCTTATTCTGATAATGTGAATGTTCATAATCCAACCTCTAATAAATGTTAGCTTGATATTCTAAACAGTTGCATGCACTGAAAACAGGCAATGTTGACAGTTGATTGTCCTGTCATTGTGTTACAACCAGCCAAATATTTTACCACGTGTTTCGACATCATGATCTGAATGTGACATATTTGACAATATTTGTAGCAGCTATAAATCAAGCAACATTGTACAGACGTCATTAATGACAAGCACGTCTTAAAATGAGAAGGATATACCTACCAATTTAAGAATAATCGTTACAAATTTAAAATACAAAATGGTATTATTTCTTAGATATTTTAAAAAGAGAATCTCCGAATAGAGTTTTTTATAGATTTATAAAAGCGTTAGTATGAGTGCGTTTATAGCCCATATTTCTCATTATTGAGGTTATAGTAAAATTAACTGTCAACAATACAAAAATATTTTTTTCTAATTGGATGTTGTAATAAAGCTAAAACAAAAGGCGACGCAATGCTGATATGGCTATTACAGCATACTTTGCTGTAATGAGATATTAACGTGGTGGGGGGGACTCTTGCCGGAACGTAATATAGGCGATTAATGTGCAAATTAGCAAAAATACTGTAAAAAACGTGTGCCACAATGACATGTAATGCTCGTACTTTGAATTTCTCGAGATTCAAACTTGTACTCGCATTACATAAACGTCATTGTGACACTTGTGTTTTAAAATACTATATTATATGTAGTGGATTCAACATGAATATTCGTAGGCCGCCAAATTGCTAATTTTCTGGTTGTCAGAATGTAAACAAAAATTACTAAATTATGTAGGTATGTCTCAAACAATAGAAGCGCTTTTTTTTTTATTTCTCCGCGCAAAACATTTGTATGAGCATGCGCAGTGCTGCCGTTTCAGTACAATTGTACTGAATTCAGTACAAAATGACACATTTCAGTACGGCAGTACTACTTTTTACGAAAACCACCAATATCAGTACATTTTAGAAAAAACTTGTATGCAAAACGGAAAAATTATGACATTGTTTTAAAAGTTGATGTTTAGTTCATGGATGGTTCATGGTAAGAATTTTTATAGATAGGTATCTTACAGAATACTACTTTCTATGCTGCTGCGCTCTGTTGGAAAGAGACGTAAGTAGGGTAGGTAACTTGATTTGTAAAGTTTGCGGCAAAAGTTGAAATAGTTTTATGCCTGTGTTCCTTCTAACATTTAGTAATTCCCCGAATTTTAATGAGGGCCGATTGCGTATGGCCATATGCATTTATGTGGTGCATTGTATTGACGATCATTACTCTACGACATTTTTGTTTAATTTCCTAACTTAAAACAATTGTGATTTAGTGTATTAGTGTTTTCGGCAATACAATTTAGTGGTTACAGTAATAATAATGGACAGGTGAGATCCATATTTTATTAATTAATCAATGGCTGAACGTGGAATTTTCTCAGATTTGTTACACGCACTAAAAAAATAAAACAAATTGACGAAAAACCGAAGCCATCGACTTCGCGAGCGGACGAAGAAACAGATGATGTCCAACCCTCGTCTTCAAAATCCGTCCAGTCTGAAAATGAGAACGGTGATGACACTGCTGAAGAAAATGTGGAAGAAGACACAGCGTACCACGGCCAAAAAAAAGCGAAAACTATATGAAGTTAAATACAGAGAAAACTGGCAATCGGTAAGGCTTGAATCTTGAAGGCCAAAAAAATATTTGTTTTATAATTTTTGCTCTAGGAGTTCCAATGGCTAACCAATAAGTCGGGGAAGTCCTACTGCAATTTTTGTGATAAGTCAATCGTCGGAGGTAAGAAACATATACAACGTCATGCGGACTCCGAAAGTCACCAGAAAAACAAGCGTAAGCTGCATCGTGCTGTACCAATTCAAACGGCTCTGGAGAATATCCCATCACAAAAATTAGACCAACAACTTAAAACTGTGGAATTGGAACTAGTTATGTTTGCTGCGGAACATAATCTACCTTTTCTGATTTTTGAACACTTTCCTCAATTTCTTTTATCGCTTCCAGATCGTGAAGTTCTTCAATCAATTAAATGCTCCCGGACTAAAGCTACAGGCTTAATTAATGAAAAAATCGGTCCCTTTGCACAAGCCCATTTAGCAAATGTCTTAAAAGAAACTGTTTTTTCAATAATTATTGACGAAACCACTGATATATCTACACGCAAATGTCTAGTTATTCGGTCTAGTTCGGTATTATAGCAGTCTTATAGAAAAAGTAATAGAGTCATTTTTTGGACTGATCGAGCTGGAACAAGCAACGGCAGATGCAATTTTTAAAGCAGTTTTAAACATCTTTGAAAAATTTGATATTCCTGTGACAAATATTATTGGATTTGCTTCAGATAACGCTTCCGTGATGATGGGCCACTTAAATGGCGTAAAAGCCAAAGTTCAAGAAGTTGCCCCAATATATTTGTCATGCGATGTGTATCACATTCGCTCCACTTATGTGCATCCAAAGCTTGTGCTAGTTTGCCGAGTGAAGTCGAAAATATGGCCAGAAGTATTTTTAATTATTTTGCCCATAGCGCAAACAGACAACATGATTTTAAAGAGTTTCAAGAATTTGTGGAAATCGAACCTCACAGAATGTTGCGCCCTTCATAAACGCGATGGCTGTCGCTGCAAGCAGTAGTTTCTAGAATGTTGCAGCAATGGAGCGCTTTAACTCTTTATTTCCAAAATGAGTGTTTAATTGATAATGTTTTTTAAGCTAAAAAAATTTTAAATAATTTACATAATGTTGAATTTAAATTATATTTTCATTTTTTATAGCATATATTAAACATTATTACCGTATTATATATTTGCCGATATGAAACCCTCAATAGTAGATTTGGCTAACAAATTTCCTAATATTTTGCATTCGGACTTGCTGGAAAATTTAAATTTAGAGTGGAGACTCCTTTGCGAGCACAAGCCTAACAAAACCATCTCAAACATAGAAGAACTGATAGAGTTTCTCAAAAAACTGAAAAACCCTTTAGGGGAAACTTTGTTCGCTACTCTTGTAGATTTTTTAAAAGCCATCATTTCTTTGCCACACGGCAGCGCAAGTGCTGAAAGAATATTTTCAAAATTGGCTATTATTAAAAATAAATATCGAAACTCTTTAAATGTAACTACAGTAGAAAGTTTACTTTTTTGTAAGGAATTACTTAGAAATGATAGTTGCTACAATTGGGAGCTAAATGAAGATTTGATTAACTTTAGAAAAAAATAATTAATGTACTACAGTAGCAGTAATGATTAATTACGTTATTACTTTTAGTTTAATGGTTGTATCTATTATTGAGTAATTTTATAAATAAAATGGTTTATAAACATTATTGATTATTTTGTTTGTTATTACACCCCACCAATTCAAACAAAACCTTGAAAAAGGGTCAATTATTTAAATTTCCCGCCAGTCAGTACGTTTTGTTCGAATTCAGTACATTTTCTGTCAAATGTTCAGTACATTATAAAAAGTAGCCGCGGCAGCACTGAGCATGCGCCGTAGACATCTTGTGTTCCATTCGTTTTCCGGTGGGATGAAATATGCACAGTGGTTGTTGCTTTGGGTAATATTAATTAGCTATTTGCGTTAATCATCATTTTTGTGTTATCGACGAAAAATGATGAAATTCTAGGGTGGAGGAATGTTACGGTCGCAGAATAGGCGTATTTTGGATTGTCGGGAGACGAATTTTTAAGCCTACAACATTTATCGTATCCGGCGTATATTGCTCTGAAACGTCAAATAAAATTTTCGATCAACCTGTCAAAAAGTTTCCAGTGGCGAGGTTATGTTCTCATTTATGTGTCTAATTAGTTTTATACTACAAAAAAATAAAGTTTCAACGAGTGCTTCTATCTATGAAGATTCAATCGGATTTCAAACCATCGCTGAACAACTCGTGACTGACTAAATTTCTTCTACTCTCGATCTCCGACGGATTTGTATTTAATCCGAAAAAAGTTCAGCAGATAATCGTTAAACCCTCTATATAGTAATAACGCAAAAGCGAAAAAAAGGTATACGATCATCAGAAAGTACCTACCTCGTGCGGCAGATCTCGAACGCCAGCCAGCACGGGCCTAACATGGGCGTGAAACGCGATCCGGATACGCGATACCCAGTATCAAATCTCGCAGATGGCTTGGAACTGATATCCATCAGCTAGACGCGCCGTAAATACTCCGTATACCGCGTATATACCCGGGGTTCGTATTCGTATGTCTATGTGTATATGTTGTTTAGTTGTTAATAACGCACGCGGTAAAATTGGAGTTCGTGTTTTCGCGCTTTTGTACCCACTTCGACTATACGGACGGCATATAACATGTATTATGTGTGTACGGATATTTCGTGTCACCGAATACTCGCCGAAACGCGAAGAAATATACACTCATAGAGATGAACCGTCGTCGTGCTTTCAAAGGAGAGACTGGAAGATTAGTGGGAGCAACAAAGAAACACGCTACAATTCCAAAACGAGTAAGAAATCAAGTCGTATTGGATTGCGCGCCATCTATTGGTGAACAAACAATTACATAGGTTTTGACGCACTTCTAATTTATAGGTTAGATTTTAAATAAATCTTATTTTGTTTATTCTTTACAATTTGCTCTTGTAAAAAGTGTGTTTTATGATCATCCATACCCCACTTGATCATTTAGAAAGTTTTATTGCCATTTTAGTTTCTGTTTGAATGTCATTGTGACATATGGTATAAGTGAATATGTAGTAGTCGACATTTGAATTTCAAATTTCCCGCCATCACACACGAAGTTGGCCACATGAGATACACGTAGACGAGATGGATGTGAAGTCAGTTATGCTATGATCATGAATAAACGACGTTAGGAAACCGTCCCGCGTTTTATTCGACCAGTTTAAATAAAAAGCCCATCAGATTACAAATAAACATGTTCGAGATGACTCGTGGTAAATCGATGTTGCTAAACGATCCAGCATAATAATTTTGTATGAATAAGGTTAGACAGAAAAAGTAATACCACCTGCACATTGTATACACATTCCATTAATAGGATGAACTATTGTTTATTTTATTGCTGTTGAAAGTGCTAACTTAAAATTGTGTATTATGGTTGGAAGGTCTGATGGTAGTTGTTTGATATTCTATAACTATGTACTATTGCTTACAAATGCCTATGCCTTCTGCAGTACATTGTTTTCTAACAATCTTATTTTTACAGAAAGCACCAGGTAAGGTACTTACTTTAGTAAGCTTTTACAGCGAGTAGACTACTTAAATAAAGCATTATTATGTAGCTTAGTGTAAGTTCCCTTTTATTTTCTTAATAAAACACTTCTATTAATTTACGTCTATGTAATACAATAATCATAACAACAATTCTATCTAACCTCTAACGTCTTTTCACCTTCACTTCTCTAGCACTACTACTACTACTACCAACCTATTTTATTTTAGGGAAATTGGATATTGCCAACATTAGATAGGTACTACATTAAAAAAAATTGTAAAGTTTAGGTGTGCAAGTGTATTTGATTTTTGACTTAACATATACCATCCAACGTAGAGCGTTATCTGTACTATGAAACGTCAAAGTTGATGCAACAAGAAAGTGCAATTATATGTAACCCTATTTTACAGGGGATTTGAACGAAAAAACTATGATGAAAGCAGTTGGGACGATTCTTTTATGTTTGTTGTATCCCTTCTTCCATTACAATTTTTTCTCACCGACTTCTCCCTCTATCGGTGGGTGCCAACTACACGCCAATCAATCTCCCTTACTGTGACGACGGCGGTACATTCGAAATATGATCATATTACATTTTCTAACAGGTCATAAACTTAGAATAAAGATAATACGTACCTTTTCGTTTCGATTCCATCAAATTTTGTGTAAAATTCCAACCTGCACGATCCCTATACTCACAATGTAACATTTGTGTGTTAAATTGTAGGTATGTGTATAATTAGAGACGTTTTGAAAGCGGACACCTACGGTGTTCGTTTACTTTCGGACCGTGCTCAAATCACCCACCCCCACCGCCAACCCTTGTAAAAGTATACTCCTGTTACGTCGCTGCGTTGTAACAGTACTCAGTACTAACATTTCGTTCGATGTGAAAAAGAATAGCTCCATATACTGCAGATACTGTGTGCATACAGCATACTGATGTTGTTTGTACAAATTACAAACGAGACGTGTAAAACGTACATAGTAATTTATGAACTGTGGTATCGTAATTCGATACGTGAAAAGCCTGTGATATTGAATCATTGGTTGTCTAGGATATGAGGGCTTATATTTCGTATAAATCGTACGTTAAAATCTATAGGAAATGTTTGTGTAAACATATTATGGGGTTGAATTACCTAATTTTACAGCAGGCGTGCGTTGTTGCATTTCAGGTATACCTGGAGGTTATATAATTGGAGCTAATAACATCTCTTTTTTGCAAGTGCAATGCAAACACTTCGAATCTGTTTAAACCGAAATACGATATAGAGCTGAGCCCAACTGAGGGTGCAAGAGGTACGCTGTCAAAAGTGTGGCCCTGAAGAAAAAAGATTTTAAGCGAATTATCAAAGTAAAATCTGAGATTGAAGATCTGCTCTTGACTTAAACGGTTAATCATGTTAAAACGGCTTTTTCGCATCGTTAAAGACAAGCGAGTTGTTGGGCAAAAACTCAATTTTGGCTATAACTCAAAAACACTTCGGTAATTATCACTTCCAATTAATTTTTATTTTAAATTAAAATTCAGGGTTTTCCAATTAATAATGGATTCGTAGTGCTGATAATTGAATTTTGACATTTGATTTAAAATTTCACGTTTGAATTCGAACCACCCACAGTGACATAACTTTTAGAACAGGTGACAGTTCCAGAATAGTACCAACATCAAAAATTAAAAAGATACTGAAAGTACGAAAATAGAAAAAAGCGCTGACAATTGAATTTTGACATTTGATTTAAAATTTCAGGTTTGAATTCGAACAACCAACAGTGACATAACTTTTAGAACAGGTGACAGTTGCAGAATGGTCAAAAATTAAAAAGATATTGAAAGCACCGAAATAGAAAAAAGAAATATTGTATAATCATGATTAGATAAAATTTAATTATATAAATAAAGTAGATACAGATAGATATAGTATATCACAATTTCACAACACTCACGCCAATCATTCAGGCTTAACAATGTGCGTTACAATGCGAATTCTACCCTAAAATTTCTTGGAATTCAAGTTTCGTAGAAAAGCTACTATTAAATGCATTTTCATCGATTACTATTTGTATTGGTATACAGCTATAACTAAACATCTGGTGAATGCATTGGATTTCTTGTTGTTAGGATTACATCTGCGCGCAAAATACTGCAAATTTATATACCACGTATATTTTGTTATTCTTGAAGTCTCTTTAATGAACTGATTTCAACAATCTGTAACAGTTATGATCTAAGTGAGGAAATTATATAAATTATATCCTGGGAACTTAAATTCGAGAATTCTTTAGTGGAGTATTAATTTTGTAAAAGCGCAAAAGTGTAGGTACTTGCTTCTTGGAAGAAAAAAACATTTCTTAAGCTGGTTTTACACTTGTCAATTTACTGATCAATTTCTAGAACTTAAGCGACTTGACGTCGGTTAGGTTTTTACATCTGTCAATTTCAAGTTCAATTTTAAGTTCAATTTCTAGTTGAAGTCCTCTTCAATTTCAAGTTGATAGCTCGTGACTTTACATTTATCAATAAATACATCAATTTTAAGAACTTGGCCAAGTTCTACAAATTGATGAATTACAACATGTTCTATTTTTCCATCAATTTTTCTTCAAGTTTTTAGTAACTTTAGTAATTGGTTGGTGTAGGGTATGTAGGTTGTAGATCCTGTCAGTGCTTAACTTATCTATGCTTACTATTATTATTATCAGATAAAATCAGCTGATTCTCGATGTGTTGCTGATTGTTGACGGTTAACAGTGTGATAAGTGTACTTACCTTCGCTGTACAATAAATTTTGTAGATTTTTTTCTTATTAATGAAGAGAGGAAGATCAAAATAGCAACGAAAGAGATTAACTCATACATAAGGTGGGTTGATTAACTGAAAGAATTTATCAACAGAACTTATCAATAACAAGCAACAAATTATGGAGGATATAATTAGGTACTCACAATTTATTGTCAGCATCCACCAAAGCATCAAAAACACTATAAAAAATGATAATATCCCTGTTGTGACAAAGTGGTACCACCCCGAACGTGAAAAACGAGACTAGCCAATTTTAATTTCCCGATTTCAAGTTCAATTTATTGATAAATGTAATACGGCAGCAAGTTCTCTTTTAAGAACTAGATATTGATCTTCATGAAGATCCTAATCTTTATTGACAAGTGTAAAACGGCAACAAGTTCTAGTTTAAGAACTACAAATTGAACTATTTTAAGATCTAGAAATTGATATAGAAATTGACAAGTGTAAAACCAGCTTTATGCGAATCCGTTTACACGAAAGTAAAAACAAACGACGAAACGTCAGTATGACATTATCGTCTACAGGGACAGAAATATTTTAGTAAATTATCTCCTTTTAAAAGACATTCTGTTCTTAATATCATTCAACGGAAAAATTTTGAAACTGGTCTTGAAATTCTTCTAAGCAATTTCGGACAAAATAAACCGTCAACGCGGGTGCCATTACGAAAGTAACTTTCAAACCAAGAAAGAAGAATCCGTATGTATTACATAAAAGATACTCATTGATGACATGTTAACATTATGTTCTCGTAATATTTGAATTTCACAATAATAATAAATGTAACTTGGTTTTACAAATGTATTTCCACATAAATTCATCCGACATGACATAAATCTAATCAAACATAATATCTACATGCTAATACCTAAATCCCTATCTTCATCCTAGCACTCGACGCGCCAAATTCAAATTTTGAATTTGTACTCTAACAATATTACATAGTTGCAACTGCGTCTATTGGGCGATTCAACTGCAGCGCTTCATTTACTGTTTTCTCAGTGTAGAAATCGGATATTTCGTATCAATTTCGTGTCGAATAGGTATATGATTCGTTTAGATTCTGGCGTACGTATTTTATAATAGCACCATTATTCAGCAATCGATATATATATATACAGTTCGCAGAGTACAAAATTGAAATTAGTAATATGTACTTAGATAACTTACAGTGGATGCAACAGGCTACACCTATAATCCGCAAAATGACAATCTGACATAACTAGATAGGTTAGGTTAACATTTTATCCTCAATAAGCAGTTTTACTTATTTATTGTTTTAATTTTGCACTCATATTTAAACGAAAACAAAAAATGCGTGAGATAATAAATAAATACTTACCGCATGTTCTCTTAAAATGTCGATTGATGGAACGCAACACTTATGGAAACACCGTCAATGAAGTTAACGCCTTTTTATAATTTTACACAGCGTAAGGAAGTTTAGCGCTGTAAATTTATAAATGTCATTGAAACTTCCAGTGGCACAATGACATGCCATAGTATTAGGTTAGAGTCGTTTATGATGAGATAAAAACTGGAAAGGTGTATTTTAGATTTAAGATCAAATTCTCTTTAAAATTGATGCCAGTTTCTCGTAATTTTCAACACGCCGCCGACATTTTCACGTTTGAAACAATTTTGACAGCTACTGACCATTAAATTGACTTAAACAATATGAAATCAATAAATGTTTATTTTACTTACCAAACCCATTTACAATAGGATAAAAATGGGATTCCTCAAACTTTTCTAGATGCACACCGACCTATATATACTTAGGGTAGGTACAGTAATTTACATAAAAAATTACGCAAGCTCACAAAATGCATTCCCTAACCTAAATCGTGTTTGTAAACAATTTCGCGTTGCGTCTCAATTTTCGCGTAGGTACCTTTTAACATGCAACTATGTATATGCACTAACATCGCTGCTATTTTGCGCGATCTCCGCTATCATATTGCATAAACTGCAAGCTCAAAGTCGTCTTACATCGCGGGGCTCGGATTCATCAACGGGGGGGCTCACTATATGCTATACGCTAGGCCCACGTATCGCGTTACCCGCTTGGATGTAGTGCGAAAGACGCGGGACTCGCGTATCCACCATCAACGGACTGCTATTAATAACTTCTTTAATTAAATGCGAGGGTATTAGTTTCATAATTCATTGCTCTTTCGGGGTAAGGCGCTACTGAGAACGGTGCTTCTTCTTGTGACAACGGGAAAAGCTTACTTATAGGGATGTGTTGTATGCTGAGAAGGTAAGCAGGTTGTTCCGAATAGTTAATCAAACCTACCTGATTAACCCGATTTTCGTAATTTTTAGAAATGTGGTGTAGAATTCTCCCAGATGCACGGTGGTACACTTGTTTTTTCTGCAGTACAGTCGTCTTGAACACTCTTTAAATAGTAAATGCGATACGATGTGATTTTTAGGTTATGTCTGCGTACATGGTACAAAAGCATAGACTATATACGTCTATAGTACTATTCTATAACTAATAGCTTTGTTCTTTTTGTCCCTTTGCGTTATAACTTATAATACAAAACGCACAGACATGCGCCGTTGAGATTTTGTGTTCTGTTGCTGCTGGGATTCGCAAAATAGTTGTTTATTTTTGATTCGAGCAACAGTGATTTAAAAAGAATTAATAACTTCTTTCTATTTCCGATACTTCTAATTTTGAGATAAAGTACTGACAGCTTATAAGCAAAAAAGTCAAATCAGGATCTCAAATTGGATTAATGACAATTAGAAACAATTGTTTCTTCCCTCATTTTAAATTTCATTTCTAAAAATAATAATTTCCTATGATTCATCACCAGATATACTCTTGAATTCAATTTTCACCCAAAATAAACACGGATTTATCCAAATAAATAAGTAAACTTTGACAATGTTCCAATTTTACTTTCAGGAATATGCCGAAACCGCCATGAATGAACTCTTAGGTTGGTACGGTTATGGGAACAATCCGAGAGAAGAGAAACTAGCAACGAATTGTCGCTCCAACTCAAATAGTAACAGCTCAGGACCGGACTCGCCGAGGTTTGCAGGTTTGAACAATTTGTAACTTTCAATCTTTATTTAGTTCATCTAACTATGTTTTGATGTTAATTTAAAAGAGAAATTGAAGCGTTTTAAAATAAATTATGTGCGATAAAGAACATCTGATTGTTGTAACTATCAAAATTTATTTGAGTGGTAACTTTTCTTTATCATAAATTTAAATTTTGCAAAATTCTTTATCCGGACTGTTTTTGTTACATTATTTCTACGTCAATTTCTGTTATTTACGAAAAGGAATTTGTGTAAATTTCAACGCGGAATTTCAATCTAAACAAACAAAAGGATATTCGAAACTCCGGCGTTGGGAATAGCAAATATATGTTGATACGACTGCATGTACTAATAACATCTCTGAATTTCTTGTATTATTGGTTATGTTATGTTATTGAATGTCTATAATTTTATAATTGGATAAACTGTCTAACATTGAACTGCATCATAGAGAACTAGAACGGTATCTTAACCTTGAAAATCAAAATTGTTTACCTGCATTATTTGCTGTCAAATCTTTCAATTCATGGCAGCTACAAGCGCTAGATATTCTAAAAATTCAGATAAATTAAAAAATTAGTAGTAATAATACATACTTGATCACCTTATGTTATATTCATTTAATATTTTTAGTCGAGATGCATTTCTTAAGAAAGGTTTCATTTCTCGGATAGAAAAAGTTTCAGTGTACTTACCTACTTACTTTTAAAACAACGTAACTTGGGAAATCAAGTTTTCACTCGAGGGCAACAAATATCCTTATTAGGTATAAAGGGTCGTAGAAAAAATACTTCATTTCAAAACCTGTTATCACTGCAAAATACAGAACAATAGCACATTCTCAAATGAGTAATGGCATACGTTACGAAGTGCACAAAACACAGTATGAGAACAGAATTCTGTGATTCAAGTTTATCAATTTAAGTAAAACCGGTATTATAATGATACCATTCATTCATTTAAATACATGATTGTAAATGCCTTTAGATATGTACAAAGGTTATTCTGATGAAAAATACCTGTGTATCTTGGATAAAGGTTTCTCTACTCTAAAGAAATTTGTTAGAATTTTTAATCATATTAAATTTTATAACCTAAAAATGAATGTTTGAAAAGAATACACTGCCGTGCAGCCATAACGTAAAACACTGAAGTACCTAACCGTTTTTCCGATAGATTTTCCGTTTTGACCATCGAATAAAAGCCGTTCAGAATGGCTTTTTAATTGTTATTCAATACTTACTTTAGATATCCAGTTTAGCTAGTAGATATCCATCACCATTTACCGAATATCATTTGCAGATAAAATGAACCGGAATATTTGTTCCCTATGTTTATGCTAGTCTCATTATTCTACGTCAGAATCGAGTAATTATTGCAATTATCATCCATGATGATTACGAAATCTACGCTGTTTCGGCGGAATAAAAAAATGGGGAATCGATTTCTCATTAATACAACGGAATAATATCAATTTTAAGGGAGATTTTACGTTTGCGTTAAAACATTGTACCTTAACTAAAATGGCGCCTGTAAAAACCTGTCAAATCGTAAACGGCGACATCGTTTGTCACAGTTTTGTTTATTCACTATAGATTTCTTGTTCACAATCGTTTAAAAGGGCACTCACCAAAGTAGTCTCCACCTACTCACAACCTTCGAGCCAATAGTTTTCGTTTTAATTCTTTCCCAAGATTGTATAGTATTTCTTTCGTACCAAATCGTACCGGTTGGGTGTCGAACGATCGCCAGTCAATTTCGACTTCTCGGAAAAGGAATTGAAACGAACAATGCCCCCAAAATCGATTAGGGTAAATTTAGGGTTGTTCCTATTGCCGGCTTTAGAATATGAAAGGAATTCTACAAAAGATGACTTGCTTAAAGTAAAAAAAAAAGATTCGAAATTAGTAGATAAATACATCAGGAAGTGTACAGGTGAATCTGATTGTTGGCTGGCGTTTTGAACGGGTTATTTGTATTGAAGATGTGGCTGATTTCAAGACTGTGTTTGTCTGTAGGTAAGAATGTTTCTTTAGTTAAAAATTTTTAGCTGCAACGTAAAAAATTCCTTTCGATTTTCGTCTTTCACATTATTATTCTTGCACTGATAATAGAAAGGCTTTTTTTATTCAAAGCAATCTACCTCTAAGTACCCCAAAAAACAATGTTTTTCTCAACCGAGTCTTGTGAATATTTTTGTAGTCAATAAAAACAATTTGATTGTAATGATATATATTTACTTTCCAATCTTATCATTTAAGAAATATTGGTATTGGAGTAATGATTTTACTTTAAATATGTATAAAAACTCTACTTACTTCTCATGAGTATTCTGTGGTGCCATCTATATGTTTATTCGTTAATCATTAGAACTGTGCACTTACCTCTTTTTACAGCCCTTTTTAGACAATCGTTTCAGAATATAAGACTTGAATATGGGCAACAGGTTTCTAAATGAAGTAAAGAGAATATCTTATACAGAATGTGGAAAAACAACTTAAAAAAGACTTGAGGAATGGTTAAACTCCTTGGGGCTAGGTACCGCTACTATAAGCAAATGACAGGCAAATTTTATGTGTAATATATTGACAGTTAATGATCCATGACGCATAACCAGTGTTGCCAGATGTTTCACGCGCTGGTCGCAAATATAGAGACCTTTAAGTCGCCCAAAATCGCAAAAATAATTTTGCGATAGTTTTAAAATAAAGAAGCAGATTCTGTTAATTTCGGATGTTTTATTAATTTACATTCAAAATATATGCAGTACTTACTGGAATTAATTTGCCAATAAAAAGGTTAATTTTAATAAAACGAAAGTAACTGTTTTATATACTTAAAAAATATATTGTATTACGATACGTGTATAAGAGTAGATGTTTATTTGGATTAATTATGAAACCTCATCACAATGTGAAATCTATTTCTTTAACAGTATTTAACTCACTATGAGAATATTTTTTGTGGCTATAAGTTTCCTTTAGAAATAACCTATTAAACCGTTTTGAGGTACAGCAGGATATCTCCTAGATGGCACACAACCCCAATGTAAAATTTTAGTTACGTATTGCGCCATATGGGAGACATCCTGGTGTACTACAAATAGTTGAATAACTATAAATACATAATAGTATTTTTTCTAATTGCATGTTACAATAAAGCTAAAACAAAGGACGACGCAGCGCTGAAATGATTATTACAGCACACTGTGCTGTAATGAGATATTAACGCACTAGTGGGACTCTGGCCGGAATGTGACGTGGGCGATTAATGTGGAAATTAGAAAAAATACCGTAAAAAACTCGTGTCACAATGACTTGTACTGCTCGTGCATTCAATCACTCGCCGCTACACGAAAATAATTAAAGATCAAGAAAAAAAGATTTTAAACATAAACTTTTGTGTGCGGTAATACCGGTAAAGGTTATCATACAAACATTATAAAATGTGTAACCAACATAATGAAATATACTAGAATTTCCCTATAACGAATATTTTCGAATGTATATTTTGTACAGCGACGAATGAAAATTAATCGCAACCGATACAATTTGAAATCGCCCAATTTGCGACTTGCGAATTCTTCAAAAAACTTGTCGCAACTTTGTGTCAGAAGTCGCTCAAATTGCGATAAATCGCCCAATCTGGCAACACTGCGCATAACCTCAATGTCATCTACTTATTATACAGTGTGTTTATTAAACATACGGCAAAAATTGTAGGGGCTATTCCTTGAATTATTCTAAGGATATTCTGTCCTTTTTTGAGAAGTCAAGAAGTTCTGATAAATGATCTATGATAAATGATGTATTTTTGACTATCCTTTTAAATGTTGTGTAAATGACAAAAAAAAAACGCGCCATACAAAGATGTTTCTTTCGTGGTGAACTTTAATAAAGTTGGTTTTAGCACTTTTTAAAGTGTCAATCGAAAAATTACTCAAAATTAACAGCTACACAAACATGGAAACATGAAACCATAGTTTCCTATCTCCGAACAGATGAACAAAATGCATTGAAACTACATAATTTTTAACGTAAATTTCAATATATGTTGATGACAACTCAAGACGGAGTTTCTGTCACTAATTCATGTTTCTGATCGGTTATATTAATTACGAAAGGACTGCATGAAGGATATAAAAAAGGCAATATGTTATTTTTTCGATAAAATGCTACGAATTTACATTTGAATATATGTATATAAGTAATTAGGCAAGTCTAAAGTGACATAAAAACCGCCATAAATCTAACCAAAAAAGAAATTAATACTCGCATTTGGTTTTTCAATACAAGCAATAAATATTTTTTTTGAGTGTAAGAAAATAAATGATTCTTTAAAGAAATTATTTGTTTTAAATCCAAATGTGTTTTGATATAATTCTGATACAGCCGTGGAATTCCCTTTTATATCAAGACGTCCTCAAATGATTCTTCTTGCATTGCAATATTTTGAGATCAGACCTACTTCAATAATTATACCTGGTTCTAAGTTTTGTTGACAAATTTGACAAAGTCGCATATATATGTATATATTTATATTATTGACAATGTTTTATCAATTTTTAGAAGGATGTGGTTGGTGTGGCAAGCCCGTAGAAGAAAATGTTGGTTTGACAGCAGGTACCAACACCTTCTGTTCAGAATTATGCTTCTCCCAATCCAGGAGGGCAAACTTCAAGAAGAACAAGACGTGCGATTGGTGCAGACATGTCAGACACACCGTTTCTTATGTAGATTTCCAAGTAGGTCTTATATTAATGGAAATAGCAACTCACTAATAATTTGTACCTCTCTCATTTCACAGGATGGGGCGTCGCAATTACAATTTTGCTCCGATAAATGCTTAAATCAGTATAAAATGCACATTTTCTGCCGGGAAACTAGGGCCCATCTCGAGATGCACCCCCATTTGCCGGTAGACGATTCCGGCAGTGGATTGATAACGCCGGAATTGTGGATGAAGAATTGCAAGTCGCCAGAATCTAAATCCCCAAGTCCTCCGGCTTCGCCCAAGGGGGCGCACCAAAACGATCGCCCCCAAACATCTCCATTACCCTTGATTACAGTAGCACATCCTTCAAAGTTGATGGCTTCTGATCTGAACGACGGGTGTCGAAGGATACGCCAAGGTAGAAACCAGAGGAAGCAAAAGAAGAGGTGTCCATCCACTGTTACCGGTTCAAATTTGAAGATACAACCGGATTTGCCGCAGGATCTGAGAATTCGGCATTCTCCTCAGAATTGTGTAATTGAGAATAATCATAGGGAGAAAGAAGTGATCCACCCTCACGCTGAGAGGATTCCGAACCCTTATTTCTATCATCAGCAACAGCCTCCTTTTCCACCTGATCCTAGGATACCACACCCAGCTTGTTTGAACCAATTCCAGTCCGTTCCAGCTCCTCTAAAACCTCCAGCGCCACCAAATGTGTTACCACCAGTTACAGTATTGGTGCCGTATCCTGTAATGGTACCTGTACCGCTTCCTATACCCATACCTTTGCCCTTGAAGAGTTTCCTGCTAGCGGAACAATCTAGGAAAGCTGCGGAATGCAAATCCACGACCAACGGTGAAGATAAAGAGTCTTCCAGCGATATCTCAACGCAAAAGAACGGTGATAATTCTAGTCAAGAAAATGGTGAAGACATCAATGTCGTGGAAGTCGACGACTTGCCCGAGGAAAAGCAGAACGCACTCAAAAATGGTTTAGTTCGTCCTATGAGGAAGCGAAAACGGGTTGTGGATTCGAAAAGTAGAATATTACTGAAGAAAAAACCATTGCAAACATAATCTGTGTATATTTTGTCCTCGTGTTCATCTAGAGAATCTGTTTTATTAATTTTATTTATTAATAGAATTATGAGGTACTATAAATAAAAACGTACAAGATTAATTCAAATTAAACGAATTTGTAGTATTATAGACAGGAATAAAACGATGAAATGATGGTTTTATAATTTATTTTCTATTTGTACAATGTATTAAGAAAAATAATAATAATAATAAAAAAAATAAACGTTGAGTTTTGTTTTTCCTATTTTATAAAGATAATTCAAATCGTTCTTTCCTTATACGTTTTATCACAGACAAGAGAACATACAGACCGTCAGCTAAATGTAATTTTTTGGAAACATAAAAGGAAGCAGAATGTGTGCCGCTGCTTCCCTGTGCTATATATATAGACCCTAACTTGAACTATTCGGCACGCGATGGCGCCGCTAAAGTACAGGAATTATGTGCGACGTTGTCAATAATTTTGATTCATTTTCACATAAGATAACGTAATTAAAAAGTATGAAAAATACACGGTATTCGTGTGTATGTGAGATATTTAATCTGTATTAGTCAGAAATGCATAAATATGAAAACTAATTGCTATAACTTGGTTTTAAACTAATTAATATAGGTATTACATACATGCATAAAATTACCATCTATAAATAGCAAGCTAATAAACATCCTATTAATATGTATAGGTTATTAGGGATAAATAAAGAATAAATAATATTTCCATTTTATTTTACTATAAAAGTAAATAAAAGAATCATGCAGAATGTCGAAAAGCAAGAATACAATAAAATAGTTGCAATGGATTAATTTTAAAAACTACACAAGGCTTCCTATCACAGCGGAAGTAAATTTGTTTAATTTAAAAAATGGGAAAATAAAACGAAAAGGGAAACATCTTGTGAAACATTGAAAAAACAGTAATGCGATTATCACTATTGGATTAGTAGTGATCAGAAAGCAGGAATTAAATGTATGTAAAATAAACTTTCTGTGCTGGAACCAAGGACTATTTATATTACCTAACCATCTTCTATTTTTACTAATAAGTATATTATGTAGCCTGTCACCTAAATATTCTTGACATTGATATTTTTCAAAATAAACCTTAAACACCTATGGATTTAAAAACAGTTTTTAGGAAATCATCGCTCGATACAACCAAGCACACCCTTTCTACCGATCCGTAATTTTTATGCAGTAAAAATAATTGGTTGGGATTATTTAGGTCTCCTTCCAATGTAAGTGCAAACTTACATATATCGCAATTGTATTCATCATTTTCTTTAATAAATACCCTGCATAATAAGTAACTGCACAATCTTCCAACTGTCCGTTTAATTCTATATTTCGTGATTTTGGAGAATCGCTGTTACATGGAGAATGTTGGTAAACCTCAACATCACTTTCGGAAGTGACACTGGATGCAGTGGGTGCTGTTACTAGACCGTGTTGTACTTGTAAATAAACATCCAGATCTGGTTCGCAGTTTGAAGATTTTGGAGGTTTTAGAAGTTCTGCAACGGTTTCTATCCGAAAAGATGAACAAAAAGCCTTTGCACTTGGGTAAAGATTCCATCCTCCACGTTGTCTAATGACGGAAAAGAAATTTTCTATGGCATCCTGATTTAGTCTGTTAGTTAAGATGAAATGTATACCTTTACCCTTCTCGACTTCATACAATTTTAGAAATGCCGTTGTAGTTTGAATCATGCCATCAAGACAGTCTACTTTCTCTACCATTCCTGTCAATTTTTGTCATACTTTTGAAAAATTCCGTTGTTCAAATTAAAATATTTATAATCTCGGGATTCCTATCACTTATGCTACATCAGTTTATTATTCAAGGCATAAACAAATTGTTCATCTGTTGTAAGAACTCTGCGGTATCGGTATCTAAGACGATTTTAGAATTAATTTGCCAATTTACCGCACACGTGTGTTGGAAAAAATTTGTAATGCCAATTTGCACGACATTTTTTCGAAAGAAGTTGGATTAATATGCTTGGTCGTTATTTTCGTTAGAGCCCTAGCAGTGGTGGAATTCCGATCTATGAAATATGTCTGCTTTAGAGCATCAAAACTTATTGTTGAAGTACCTTGTTTAAAAGTGCATGTTAATAAATTGTTTTGAATACTCTTGAATAAAAGAGGTAGCTACCTCAAAAATTGAAAATATATGTTTTTTTTTTTGAATTTTTAATCCATTGTGCAAGTAAATTCTCATCACGCACAGGAAATCTAAACATTTTTAAATTCGGAAATCTTTTCTAGGATCTTCCACAATTTAAATAATTGCACTTATTGCCTGACATACTAGGTCGGGAAGGTGGTAACCACGTGCACTTAGGCTACCTTACCGGGCTCATTGTTCTATGCCTGACAGACTAATTGAAATAAAATAAAATCAAATTTTTCCCATCTAAAACTCCTGTTTCGACATAAATTCCTAACCTTTTAATGGTATGTAGTTTTTAAAATATGTTAACTCGACAATAGTCGTGAATAATAATAATAATAATAATAATAAAATGATATATTTTTGTAATAACACCATTACAGAAATCGTCAATTAGTGTATGTATGTAGGTATATACATTAGTCAATAAAAAAATAAATAAAATGTAAAGATAAAATAATATATAGATAAAAGGATAAAATAGATGACAAACAATAAATACAACAACAAACAAACAGATTAATCACGTACACAGGAAATCCTCAATGATGTACGCGACAGAATAACTATAACCTAAAGCAAAAAATGCCTGTTTTTTTTTTAATAACGGGAATAATAAACGAATGGCAAGGTAAAAGAAATAAACCTGAACAACCGAGTTTGAAGAAAAAATTCGCCAAAGGAAAGTTGATACCAAGATTTGCGATGTTTTTATAAAAAAATACCCGGTATTTTAAATAAGCGGATTAGCGGCGGTGTCCTTTTAGATGCAACAGCTTTGTCGGCGTGCCGTCTACAAGAGCAGTGGCAACATTGTACTGTGTCCGGGCGTGATCCTGTTGGCGCTCTTTTAGCGATATATAAAATTATGTACAGACGTTACTTATAGTGACATCTGGAATCAGTCCTATGAACAATTCTAGTCGCCCTATCTAGCTGATGGTCTGTTATGTTCTTTTGTCTGTGGTTTTATATAATATAAGAATTTCTATACTGAACATGTGGCGTCCTCTTACGTTAAATAACTAAACTTAATTCATATTATTATAGTTACCTGTTTGAATGGATTTCTAAAAGAATAAATAGTCGTTTAAAGTAATACATAGTAAAGTTACTTCGTTTTTAATTGTGAAAAAGTTTATAATTCATTATAATTTACAAATATAATTCAAATCAAATGTTATGATTTTTTTTAAGATGACGCTTTCCATAATCGAAGATAGAAATCTACTTTAGCCATTGCCGAAACTTTTGCTATTGCTCCATAGATGTCGCTGCTGGTACAAAATATATATAGAGTAAATTTCACTAAAATAGAATCCTTTTCAGTTCTTGGAATTTAAAATACTAGAAATCAATAAGACAAGAAGTAAATTAAAGCAAGGAGTACGGGGTTTTGATGTGTGGAAAGAAAATAAATATACTATTACTCATTTTGCTTTTAAAATAACTTTACAAACACATGTGGTTTAAAAGATCGATTTTTACTTTGATGTGCTGCTTTTAATTTAATTTTTTTTTTTTAATAATTTTAAATATAGTTTCTTAAAAGAGTTAAAATATTGGTCCAATTTTTTTTTTGTATGAGGGTCATAGGGATCTTACAAGATATATATAAAAAAAATCGTTTTTATAACCACTTTTATTGGCTGAGGCATTTATTGTACATTTATAGTAATAATCCTTTTTTCATTTACTGTTTATGTCAGTAATAATATATTTTTTTTTTCACATTTTCTTTACATCATAATTTCCATTTTAAATGACATTAAATTACATTTTGAATATAGAATAATAAGTTTTTGTTGGTTTTTACATTTCACTTTTAACATTTTTTTTCCTCATATTGTTCACCCCATACTATTAGAGATGCCACAAGACACCAATAATGACATAAACGTGCACCATTTTTTTCTTTTAATCATAAATTTTACGAATAATTAATCAATAATAATAATGGTAATAATAAATTACACAATAATAAATATTATATCATTAACAGCTATTAGTAAAATATATATTTCATTTACACACATATTTCGTAATATTTATAATAGTTTCATCATCATATATATTTTTTTTAATTTATTTTCTTTTTTAATTCATTTCAATCTAACTATGTATGTATTTTTTTAAATTTATTTCATAATAATTATGTATATATATCTTTATATATTACGAAAGAGAGATAGTATTTTTTTTTTCAATTTACCTTCTTTAACAAAAATGGAATCCTTCATATATTTAATATAATTCTTGGAACATGGTGAAAAATTTTAGGATGAGGATTTTGGGGACAAGGGAGGGAGAGCTAGGGCGTGTGGGGGCGGAGTAATTTCTTTATTTTTATGTGAGTTGGATGAAAGTGATGCAGAGGGCGCTCTATTTATGCGCTTTGCGCTATCTGTCGGATTAGCACTTAAATAGAATCTTTTTTTGGCCATCCTTTGGAAACTATATAAGTATATTGTTTTGTTTGAATCACTTCTTATTCTCAGTCATTGTTATAAGTATAATAACAATAATAACATTATATCTTTTTTCCTTTTTATGATACAAAAATACTTAGGCCGTAATACCATTTTTCTACTATTTTACAATAAGCTATTATAAGTATTTCTTGAATTCTATTCAACGCATAGATAGAACCCCTCTTGCATATTATTATTTTGTAAATATTCTTTCATTAAATTTGTTTTTCCTTGTTACAATACATACTTTACATACCTATATATATACACGGGTCAGTTTATGCAGCATTTTGGGGACAGTTCTATATATATATATACTAGACAAAAATTGAAAAAATAAAAAAATATTTTACAATAGTCAATATATATGAAATAACTAATATTTGGAAAATATATTGGAGGGAAAAGAGATTTTAATTAATTGCATTGATCTTTCTCAATAACATCTAACCTACAGAAAGTGCTTTTTTTCGAATAGGTTTAAACTGGTTAAAAATAATATGTTGTTTGGATTAGTAAATATTATTTTTAACACCGTCGGCCTATTCGTTTAAGTTTAATGGTGCTTGCGTGCTGTGCTAGTGACATCTACCTTTATAATTTTAAGTAATATCAATGTCATAGCCTTGTTTAATATTTACAGTTATTCAATCGTTTTGAAATACAACAAAATGTCTCCTAGATGGCGCACGATGTTAATACGCGGTGGGGCATCTAAGAGAGATTCTGTTGTAGTTCCGAACGGTTCAGGAACTATAAATATATATAAACAAGGTTCATAGGGTATAAATTTCATTTCAAATATAAGTACACACATATTACATCAATGTTACCAGAGTATTTTGTATAAATATAATATCTTTTTATTCTATTGACGGATTCTTGTAAATGCATCATTTTAAATTCAAATTTCTGATTATTTTGTTAATATTATCATTATAAAATTCTGTTATACATACGCATAACGCAAAATAGGAGAAAAAATGTTGAGAGGTAATAAAATTGCCGCCAGTTTCTGCAGCGGCAATTTTAAATTTGAATATTTTGAATATGAAAGTGTGCATTTTATATATGCAATATTATAGTTTTTTTTTGAAATTTTTTTGCCGATGGGTCAAATCTCCTTAAAATATCGTATGTATTATTGTTAATAATAAATATTAAAGTGATTGTGCCTCTTCTGCTTATAAAAAAAATATATATCCAATATACAAAAGTCGAAAGAACAAATCACTTACTAATTAGTATTTGTACAAAAAATTATTGCATAACTTACATTTTTCTGATATATTTCTCAATTATTACTTTACGTTTCTGATTATTACAATTTAATAATTAGATTGACTAGGTTTCGTTCTCGTTTTACCCCTAATTAATTAGAGAAAAAAATACAAGTATCGTTTTAAGGAGCCCACCAATCGTTTTTTTTCGTTTTCAATTGTCACTATCTACTCTATTGTAAACACAACACTAATAGGAAGGGGGATCATACATATTTCTGTCATTTAGTGGGGCGGTGGGAGGGGGGGGGGGGGCATAGGGGGTGGGGTAGTGATGTGGTGGTCTTGCAACTGTGCAAAAAATATTTTTTTTTTATTATCACAATAAAACGGGCCACGTATAGCACAAGATAGCCCAGAATCACTTTTAAACATCACTCACTCGGAAAACATTTATGTTCATTTTAGAATATATCATTTTCTCCATTTTGTCTTTTAAATCTATTCCCTAAAAAATGCTAATATTTTCAGTTGAACGGTGCAATATATCGTGCGTATTAAGGTGCGTTTTTTATTTTGTGCAATATTTAGTTTCATTTAGAAATTTAAATGAACAATAACTAACGCATAATAAATTAATTTAAATAAGATAATTTGCAATGAAGATCTCGATTGTTCCGCGCATAAACCGTTCACCTAGCAACCGAGAGGCGAATGAAATATAAACGAGTTTTGACAGCAAAAAAAAAGGCGCGCAATTTAAATCTTCATCGCAAGGTTTTAAACAATTCATAGCAAACAATTATAGAAAGAGGGGATAGAAACAGGTGGGGGATTTGTTTTTAAGAGCAAAATTCGCCGCTATTTTTGACCCTAAACAGAAACTAAAGAACACTTTATTTTATTTCGAACAAAAATTTTTCGTTTATATAATTTAATCGCTTTAATGACTTCTATTCTGTTCTTTTTTTGTTTTTTGTACACGTCTGTGGTTATTTACTCGAAAAGATACACCACAATTTGTTATAATATGTAAAATTTTAATGTTTATTGTTTAAATGTTTTCAAGTATTTTTTTTCTATTATAACTGTAGTAGGCCGGTTTTTTCAAAACAATTGCACGTGATTTTTATTATATTATACACGATGTGACAGAAGTTCACCTATCATTATGATTAAAAAGAAAAACAGCATGCAATTATTGAAAAATAGTGTAACATAACCTCTTTAATATATTATTAAGTTTATTCTTAGTGTTAGATGAACTTTTGCCGTCACCAAAGTGTATATAACACATATCAATTAACATTTAAATAATACATACCTTTTAAACTATTTTCTTCGCATTGTTTTAATTAATAATTAATAATTCTTCAAGCCCTGCACGTGGAACTCTCTTTCAGTTCTTCGCAGAAACTTTTTGGAACATGTTCAGACTTATAAGTATGTGTAATATACAAATTAAAATATCTATACCGTTGGAATTAAATAAATAAATTAAAAACTACTACAAATATCCATATAAGTATATAATATTCCATTATTATTGAATTAAATATTGAAATACGATCATAACAATACAACTAAGGATGGTCGCTACTAAGAAAATGTGCCGTTTGAATTCACCCACCAGAATTGGATATTTAAGTTGGCAACATTGAAATTTGACATTTACAGCAATTAAATTAATTAATTGCGGGCGTAAATACGGTTTAAAGATTAAATCAGGGTTCTATGCTTTTAAGAATGGTCATTTGTAAAGATTTTATTTCTTATTTCCAGTATTGCCAACCATATTTACTTAAAATTTCTTAGAATAACAGCACATTACTCTAATATATAATAACTACATAACTGGGAACGTAATTTTAATTAATAACATATTTATTTATTTAAATATATTTTATATTAACATTTTTTTTTGTATAAGCGTAAACTGTGTCAATAATCCTAGAGTCAGCGCTTTGTACGTAATGGGAATGAAAAGTCACGAGTCAAATTGAAAATTTTCCTTTGATTATATACGTCATCTTTTTTATTTTTTTTTTATTTAGTTAAATAATCAAATAAATAATGGTAACCCTTGGGGAAGATATCAAAAAACCTCTGTTTGAAAATCTTTAACGTCCAAAATGCCCACTAGATGGCGCGCGGTGGCTCAGGACTGCACCCCCTCTCCTATGTACAAAAAGGGGGACAATCTTCCGGCACCATTGGCAGGCATTCCTCTATAAAATTCGGAATTGTTCTTTTCAGACAGAGGTCCAGCCTCCAAATATCAACCCCATGGTTGGCCTTGGTAAAAATGAGGGGGCAAAGAATTTTCTTTTAATAATTCAAAAAAAAAATTATATAAATTGTCAGACACAGAGTGAAACCCATTGCACGTTTCTCCTTTTTTTCATGGTTTACATAATACCTATATAAGAAGAATATATAAATATATTGTATATGTAGTGCTTCTTTATATTTATTTAATTTGTTTAATACATCGAAAGCACAACTATATTAATTAATATATATTGTGATAAATATTATTTATTAATGATGATATATTCATGCAATAGAAACACAGACAGCAACATCTCAAACATACACACAATAATTTTTTGTATTTTCTTTTTTAATTTTAACTATGCAGATCTAATATATTTTTTTTATTTTTTTTTTGTGACTTAATATTATACATTTAATATATATTTATATATAATATGCTGTAAAAGGGGATAAGAAACAGTGAAGGGTTTCCTCTAATATATTCAAATTGATTAATTCGATTTAATAAATTTATAGCGATGTTTTTTTTTGCGAATGAAATAATATTAAATTGTGCTTATGAAATGACGTATTTAATCATTTAAAATTATAGAAAAAAATAAAATAAATTAGTTTAGTAGAAATTCCTTAAGAACAAAAAAAAAAATTAAAAAATAAAATCATTAAATTAAACACACACTAACTCCGGATTAATATTTTTCCCCTAAATAATTATTCGCTAATTATTTCTGCTTCTCATTTTTATTCAAAAAATTCATTTTTGTTTAATATTTTTTTTTTTTTTTAGAGACCCAATTCCTTAAATTCCGTTAACTCAATTTAAAATTTTATATAGCAATTTCGATTGATTTTAATATAATTTTCGACTCATTAATTCTCGTTTGTTAACAATGTGCGCCACATTTTCTTTTACAATTTTTATTTTGTGAAAATAATGAATTGATTGACATGTCTAAGAGAACGGTAAAAATTATAATTACGTCCGATCGGGAAGGCTCAATGAGTTTTGTTTTTTTTCTTATTTTAAATTTAAAATAAATCTAAAAAAATAATAATAGCAGATCTATATCCCTACTATCTATTTCATTCTGATACGCCTATAATTATAAAACGACAAAAATCAGTGAGCCTAAGCGGTTGTGGCCTGATTTTTATTATATTTAATAATAATATAATATATATAACATTTTTTTTTATTTTTGCAATGTATGTATATATCATTTTCTTTTTTACATATTTGTAAGTATAAGTCTTTTTGCTCTCGAAGTATACTCTAGGGATTATGTAATTTATATTATTATTTATTTATGTAGTCGGAGTGACAAGGGGCGTTAGGGTTGAGAGGAACAGGAAAACTTGGGGGTAAAGGATATGCTGGTTTTGGGAGAGATTTAATTGAAAAAAGTATGTCGAAAAGGGACGAATTTCTCTTTAAATTTTCAATAACGTGTCTGTCACACGCAAGGGGCACATGGGGGAGGGGATAACGATTGTTTCAGAGGGGGCCACGAGCCGCCTCTGGCGCGTACGGACCTGACTTGCGGGCGCTCCAGGGGCGTACGGCCGGCTTACGTTGACATTTTCGGTTCCGAATCGTTTTTGCGGTGTTATGATGAGGGGCGGGTTGAAGGGGGCGCCTTGGGTTTCCTTAACGTCCCCTGGCCCATCGTAGCAGGGCGTCCGCTAGGACATCGAGGTGTGCCTTCGTCTGCAAAAATAAAGAAAGGTTCCTGTGGTCAGTGTTACCAGATTTCGAGATGCGATCGCGCCAAACTTTGTTTATGAAAGCGCTAAAATTAAATAGAGGCAGGAAAAAGATGAAACAATGAACAAATTACTGGTTTTTAACATATTACAAGTTTTAATGTTCGTTTAAAACAAAACAAACTGCCCTAAATATAAATGTTGATTGAAAGAGTATAATAAAACTTTGTTGGTTCCCACCACAGACCTGATGAAGCGTATGCGCATCACTACGGCGCAGCATCAAAAGACTAAAGCACATCTTGGAACACAGACGTCATTTTATGCGTCATGACTTATGTAGCGTCATGCTTACGTTAGTTTTCTTTAGGAAGTATTTGCGTTAAGTCACGTTAAGTTTTTTGCAAGTTGACAAGTGTTACTGATGTTACCTAACCTTGCAGTTTGATTGTTTTATTTACTTTCTTTGCTTTATTCTTTCACGGACTGTTTCGAATATTATATATTATTCACCCGATATTTTTGTTTTACGTGTAAGGCTGTGGTGTAAGTATGCAAATTATAGCATTAACAATTGGGCTTATATGACAATTAATCCAGGTAGTTTTTCCAAAAGAAAAGTGATGCCATCGTGCCGTGTAAAATCCTGCAAAAGCAATAGTTACAAAGTTGACGGAGAACTAACTTTTCATATGTAAGTTGCAGAATAATGCCATAGCTTAAAAATATTCTGAAATTATGATAACACATAGTGTTGCTAAGTGAAATAATTTTTTGTAGAATGCCCACACATTGTTGTGTGGATTACTGTTACATAGGGGGTACCATAAATCCCTGCAAAAGTAAGCGCGCATATGTTTGTTCACTACATTTCCTCGAAAAGGATTTTGATAGAATGGTACAGATTGTGCGAATTAAAGAGGGAGTAATACTAACATTGAATCCGGACAAAGAAAATCTAAAAAAGTATATTTTTATTTAGAATCACTTGATATTCCTGAAAACAAAGGGTAGAGGTAAATAAATGATGTATAACATATGTATTTCTTTAAATTTTCTTCACTATTCCTTAGGTAAATTAATCTGTCCATCAAAGAAAGTACGATATATTTGCCAGTTCACCGAAAAACAAATTCGGAAAGTAATGGTCTTGACAGGAAACAAGATTCCACAAGAGGAAAACTTCTTAACGGCTTTTGTTTATTTACTATCAAGTCATGTTCCCCAAAACATTTTTTCTAGTTATCCCATCATTTGTTAGGTATGTCACCTCTGGAAGAAACTCACGTTTCAATTTTAAGTAAAACCATAATATCGTCTTATAGCAAAATTAGATTTCATAATTTAGCGAAGAAGTTTACAGAAAAAATACAAGGAAAATCAATGAGGAAGGAATTAAGTGAACTAGTATTCTTTAATCATCAATAAATTATACTGCAGTATATTATTTACTTCTAAAGACAACACACAATGTTGGATTGTTATGACAAGTCGTGAAGATCTCATGAAACTTGTATTAGATTTTTCCTACGTATTTTTATATGGCGTTGAAAGAAATTTTTTCTTTTCTCTCTTATTAAACCTGAGAACAAATGAAGTATAATGTTACTAGTTCATCGTAAGTTTGAAAACTGCCTATAGTTCTAAGTTGTCCACAACTTTAATAAAAAAAAACAATTACATATAAAATACATAGGATAAAATCTAACATATGCTACTAATTATCATTACAAATTGCAAGTGCTATTAAAATTTATTGATATCCTTAACTGTATTTATTTGAATATCCGTCATGGTCACGTCATTGATGACGTTTGGGTTCCAATATGGCGCATTTCAATTGATGGCAGTTTTGAGTTCAATATCAGCACTCCATTATCTCTATGGTCAAGTCCCATTGCAATGCCATATGACTTGGCGCGCCATCTACGTATCGGAACCAGCAAAGTGACAAGGTTGCATATTTTATTATATCCTTTCAATCAACGATATAAACAAATTATTTAAGATATACAGGGTACATCATAATCTATGATTTCAAGTGCCTCATCATCTTCAGTATTGTTATTACAATTTTTATTTTTCATATAAATGTCACTATTAAATTTTATTGACATATTTGAAGTAGGTTCGAAATTATGGCAGCAGGAATTGTTTGTGCATCAAGTTGCTCTAATTCTTAATATAGCATTCAGCGTTTCAAAGCTAAGCATACTTCGCGTTTTGTGTTTGATGGTATTCATGATGCTAAACACCCTTTCCACCGTTGCATTTGACATCGGTAACCAGAGCACGGTTAATACAAAGTTAGCGGTCTCTCTAAACGCATAATTGCCCCAGCTTTTTTATATTACAAGCAATTGCCCAAAATTTATATGTGTCATGAAGCTCGTCTTCACTTACAAAATTTTTCCAATTAAAATCTAACAATTTTATGGACTGAAAGGTAGGCATGCATAAAAACGATAAAAAAAAACCGAGGGTTCATTTGAGGTTATTTACTTTACAAGCCGTTTGCCAGAAAAAGCCGTTGCGATATGAATTGTCAACTGTTTCAAACTGCATATACAAAAGGAATGAAACAGAACACGTTTAGTTCATAACCCACCGTGTAGAGGCGCTCTAATAAGGTAACTATATATATAATAGTATTCAGGTATACCGTGATAACATCTGTTTACTTTCTGAATTTTGCACAGGTATGAGTACTATTATATAGGTATCTCTTTTTACATGTTGGCTTTAATTTTGCATATAGGCAGGTATAAGGAGTGTTTCTTCTTATACGTTAGTATATATATTATTTCTCTTTATGTAACCAATACCGCCAATAGATGGCACCACTACTTAAAATGTCATATATCAAAAATTAAAAATAAGTAATACTCTAGTATTTTTCATTATTCTAGATATTGTAAGATATTTTCTACGGCCATTTACAAACGACGGCGCCAGATCTGGCAACACTGGTTGAGGTTATAAAATGTTGACGTTTAATGTGAGGTTAACAATAATTTATAGTGTATGGTCGGTTGCCTGTTACCATATGTGTTTCTCAGTTCACCAATTATGCCTTTCATATATAACAACGACACCGCAACGACATACGAAGCACGTATGATTTAACTCAAACATCTTTCGTAACGTCGCGAAACCTAGAGGGCTCCACCACAGATTGGCGAACGCCCCTAGCTCGGATTCGAACCCAATAAGTTTCGAGGACGTGGGTGAGGCACAGCCTCTCTGGGTGTGCGTCAGCGTTTCTTTCGCAAGCGCCATTAGGAAATGCCCCCACGTTTCGGGGGTAATATATAACAGACAAGAGAGGTTCCTATAGCCCCTTTGGGGCGATTCAGCTCTTATTTTGCTGCCGAAAGATGGCGCTAAATTTACATGTTTAGATAACTCGATATCCTTAGCCTTTGGATGAGGGTAGAGCGTCGTCATATGACGAAATTTGAGGAACGTTCCCACGTAGCGCGAATTCTAGGGCCTCTTTCTTGTTTTCGTAGGTAGTTATAAATTATATTATATAACCGGGTTTGTAAACAAGTTGTTATGAATGTGGGGCGAGGGGATGTTGCTGATTAATTTTGGGGAAAATTGCGTTGTTGTGTTATCGCAGGAGACGTATTTATTTTATATTATTTTTTCTTCGTAGTGGGATGAATAGAATTAGAATACTTAATTATTTTTTCTATATTTCTAACCAAATTGAAATTTTCTTGCAGTATTTATAAAAATTGAAACAGATAAAACAATGAAATCTAGAATCTTTTAAATGCGTAAAAAAATATTTGTCTTTCCAACTCTAAAAGTATGCATTCTAGAAGTAAATTAAGTTGGGAATAATTTGAGCGCAGCTGCAGCTCTGAACGTTTAATAGTTCCCCAAAGATGGCACTTCAAAGATCAGCTATTTTGTTCAAAAGAAGCCAAAAGAATCGAGTCAAACATCGGAAAAAAGTCATTCTACGAAGTTATATAAAATAATTCGCAGTAAATTTATTTATCTATGCTCTAAGAACGATATCCATAAAAATATGAAGAAAAGGTAAATTGGATATTCAAATTGATATAAATAGTTTTCGTGGTGACTAGATGGTGCTATTTGAATGAATGAAATATGTATTGACTTCAATTGAACGTTATAACATGACCATAAAAAAAAAATTTTACATGAATCTTTAAGCGAAGCAATCAAAGCCTAGAAAAATATTCTGGTGTGAGGATAGGTATAACTGTTGGATATCGCGTTACCCCCACCATTGTTCTTAATAAAGCTTGTTAGTAGTAATTTGTTTCCTCAAGAAGCATGCTTGAGGAATTACAAGGGGAAAAGATTTTGCAATTCTTCACGTATTACTCTTAGGCCTTGCTGAGGATTCTCGAAGTTTGGATTCACATTATTAATGGTCAATATATTCATTAGAATAAGAGAAATTTAGGTAAATTTTTCCATTTTTTTTTTAATTTTCTAATTTTGAAATGCTTTAATTCTTTTTCTTTCAATGGTTCTATTTTGTTTAATTTTTTGAAATTTTCAATTCCTCCACGTTTATCAAATTTTCCAAATTTTTCCATTTCGTAATTTTTCCAAATTTTCAGTATGTCAATTTTTCCTAATTTGTAATTTTTCAATATTTTAATTTTCAATTTTTCAATCTTCCGTTCTTTGAAGTTTTGAGTTTCTCAGTGAATTCTCAATTTTTAATAATTATTTACTTAATTTCTATTAATAATTACTAGCTGCAAAAAAGAGAATTTTGGAAATCTCACCAATTTCACAGACATAGAAACATGAAGGTAGGAATAGTGCCAACTAACTTTGCAATAGATCGGAAAATTTTCGACATCACTATTAGAATGAAAACAGTCGATGAATGTAACAACCATTTTAGAAGACAAATTTCATTATTAAAACTAAAATGCCTTCTTGGTATCATCATTTTTAATATTTACAGACAAATTTCTGGAATTTGGTTTAGTCGACTTTCGACAATAACTTTTCCAAACCTTTGTAGGGGAAGTAGAAAATTAGGCTATTTCTATTTTTCTTTATTGAATCTTCCTTTTAAGGGTCGGTTTCTAAAACGAGCTCCCTGAAAATAATTCTACCATAACCTTGAATTTCAAAATTAAAAATCGCTCTAAATTAACAGCCAACGTCGCAACGTATACCAACCAGAATGGAAAGCATATAATTGGCCTTGTTAAAGACTAGATTCAGGCAATGGCAGATCTAAAGGCGATTCGGAAATTCGAATTAAATTCAAATTTCCCGTTGTTCGACAATCCCAGGAGCCAATTAGCGCACCATGAGCTTTGCTAATCCCAACTACCCACGATTTAATATGCGCGAAATATCCCAAGCGTTAGAGCGAACAATGCACCAGACGTAGGTTGCCTGCTTTGCTTAATATTTCAGAATAGTTTACTTAATTAGAAGCAGGAACTGATTAATTAACGTTCGCAGACGATATAAGATAATTGTTACGCCTAGGTACAGTGAACGGGAAACGAATTTCATATAATTTCATTCCTTACCGTTTTATAGAACATACAAGCTTGGCGATCCTCATCTTCCCCTGAAGGACAATCGATGAAGCCGTCACATAACACGTGGTCGTCTATACAGTGATATCTGCCTTGTCTGTCGGGAGTAGGGCATGCGAATCTTTCCATACCGTCAGTGGCCGGTGGACATTCTGAAATACAAAGAGAGAAGGGTTAGTTATTACATTACCCATAAGCAATATCTGATAAAACAAAATCATTATTAAACAATTGAGCTGTTAGACATATCAGAGTTATCCATTGCAAGTTTTTTATTGTTAAAAGTTGGCTCCTTCCCAAAATCCAGTGTCAAGCCTTTTAAAATGCAACATTTTACTGAAGAATTCGTGATGTTCACACTTTTGACTTGATGATACGATTTCTCCAATCGATTTTCTTGTGGTAAAAACAGGTATAATTCACGGTCGGTAATAGGTTATTAGGTTATTTTTCTTTTTTCGGAAAACTTATAAATAAACATTATCTGATCAAATTCTATCATCCTTTGAAATATCACTGAAAGCAAGAATATCCTCTGCGTTTCTATTTTTACCACCCTAGGTAAACACCATCAAAGGAATGAATTCCGTAAACAAGTCGTATAGGTACACCGAAAGCTACAAGCTCCTTCCCGGTAAACATCTGCGGATACCTGAAGTTGGCGGATTCCTTTTTTCCGCCAAGTTCGTTAGTGGTGCCATCCCTGTGCAAACACGCGCCCACCGTAGGTGATAACAAGTTCTGCTTACACAGACGCCTTATCGTGACGATAAAAGGCTACAACACCGACGTTGCTATTAGCAAAAAAAACCGGTTCCTGGAAATAGGACTAAATATTTGCTCGAGGTGGATTATGTGAGGTACGAGCAGCACCTCGTTTAACCGGCGAGGGGTGAGGGAGGGGGGCAGGGGGAGAGTTACAGAACAGGTGGATGAATCCCCGGATAAGAAAATATTTATAATTATGTCTGTTGAAGAATAAAAGTCGGAACATCTTAAAATGAAATTTCTAAAATTTATACTGATTCTTTTTTACAACACAAACATATTGTACTTAGATAGGGCTTAACCATCGTCAGTTCAAGGCCGAATATGACGACGTAACATATTATTGTGAAGTCAGATGGCTAAGCAAAGGGAAAATGCTGAAACGGTTTTACGAGCTTAGAAATTGAGTGACCCAAAATGGATATATGACTTAGCATTTCTGGTCGACCTTACAGGCCATTTGAAACTTGGACACTCGGAGGCACAGATGCTGTCTGGTAACAGTTACCATTTCACCACCCCCTCTGCGTATGAAAATACTGCTTATGCTCGATATGCTGCAGAACTCAAGTTACTGTCGGAGCAATTTTCGAACAGATTTAGCGATTTTAAAAACATGGAAGACAGTTTCAATTTATTTGCTACTCCAACAAAAAGTAATGTACAAAATGCTCCAATACACTTGCAAATGGAGTTGATCGAGCTTCAAGAAAACTCACTCCTGAAATCTAAATTTGAAGACGTGGGGTTGTGCGATTTCTACAAAAAATACCTCGAAAAAGACCATTTTCCGGAGCTTAGAAAATTCGCAAGAAGATTGATTTGTGCGTTTGGCGGTACTTATAAATGCGAACAGTTCTTTTCAATGATGAAACTTAATAAATCAAAACATCGTACAAGGCTGACTGACGATAATTTGGAAAATTATTTACGTCTTTGTATCAGTGGAATTCATCCAAACATCGATGGATTAGTTTCCCAAATTCAAGCTCAAGTGTCTCATTGATTTCGTTGTCGCTATTTAACTTTCGTAGTTTGTAATAATTCCAATTTTCATGTTGTACCTATTTTTTTCATTTAATTTTCTTATTTTAACAAATTGCATTATAATAACATCGTATTATTTCATGTCTGATATCTATCGCTAAAAATTATGAACACTACTTTAAAACACTACTTTAAAATGCACTACTTTTAAACGCGGCCCGCAAACGTATTTGCACATTAAAATTTGGCCCACAACATGTCAAAGGTTGCCCATACTTGCCATAGAATCCACTTCTGCAATTGGACTTGAGCTGTCTATGCTAGCAAGATTATGTTTCACCTAATTTATGGCGTAATAAGAAAATGATTTGTGTTTATCCTGTCATGTCATTAAGAAGGCAGCGAGGGTTCCACGAATTTATATCTAGAAACTTGTCATTTAGATTAGAAATAAACCCTCTTACTAAAACCACAAGGTAAGGATGCGAGGAAGTCGTCAAAAATGGCCTAATACCAGATAAAAGTTCATTTCGGTAGATATATGTATCATTCGCGGAGTTGGAAGTGTCATTTTATGACGTTCTGGTATTTTTCCAACTTTTATTAACACTTTTGCGCACCCCCTAAAAGAGATATTAAGATGTTTTAACACACTCACGTCGAAATCATAACTCCCTATACTGGAAGAGACTTTTTCAATATACCCACGCAAATATAAGCAGTATTGAAAGAAACGGTTTTAATTTGCCGAAAATAACTGCGTTCCGATATATCCATTTGCCTTATTCCCATAGAAAAACAAAATAACGGACGTCCTGAATAAATACCAACCCCTTTGTAAACGGACAAAATAAATAAATAAATAAATTTTAGATATGAACGTGCCCGGCAGTACATCAACTTGTTTACGCTTCAAACCGCAACGGGGCATACAAAGAGCATTAAGGGCGTAGGCCGAGGCAGTCCCGCGTTGATGATATACAAAATAAACAGCGCGCGGACTCGACGTTCAGATACGAGAACAATAGGGAGAATTATAAATTCAAATGGTAATTGCAATTTGTAGGTGGCGTACGTACTAAACTCGTATATGAATCAAAACTTCCGCTAATATGCATTACAGAGCGTGTATGGATATATACAGGGTTAGGCAAATGTATGGATCTATTGGAATATCTTCAATAAGGCCGCTTAGATTTTAACAAGACTTTCCACAATTAATTAAATACAAATCTGGGATTCGATGAGTATATTTATATCCGAGTCGGAAACGTTGAATACGTTGAACAGAAATATTGACAGTTGTACTGTAATTGTTTTTTTGCGCCTCCGTCCAGAAACACTGATTTTGCATTACTATAAATCGGCCGGAAACTTACCATTCTCCGGCCTAGGCCGTCAAAAAAACCACTATTGGTTGGCAACACTGTATTTGAATTAGTGACATTTCTGCCATTAATTATAGATTTGATGACAGATGACAGAATTCTCGTTACACAATCTCTTAATTAATTCATATTCATTCCAATGCTATTTTCGGAAGATTTTACAGGTAATAAATGGTTAATAACTTCACATACTACCTCTGTAATATGAGCTGGGGTCTCCATTGTCCTTATTATTGATGAATATGTATCAAAACTACCAAGAAAATTAAAACGTCAAAACACTAAGGTATCTTAACCCTGATTTCCAATTCAAAATTCATACGTAATAAGTATTGCCAACGTGTACTGTTCCTAGCGTTAATTTCTTTTATTATTTACAACAAAATTAGGATCTGTCGGCTCAAAAAATAGTGTGTAACACACGGCCAGAAACTCTTTTGCGAGTATTCGCACTTGTAGGACCTCGGCTTCGCCTCGGCCCCACAAACCGTACTCACACTCGCAAAACTATAGTTTCTGGCCTAGTGATACAAATAACTATTGTGTCACCCCAGCCATGGCTGACTTGCGATATTGTTTAAAATGCTTTTTTTAAGGGGTTGCAAATGTCACTTTTCTGCAAAGAAACGAAATATCTCGAAAACAAACGAATTTAGGTATAGGAATCCCTACATGAATTTTAAGTAGAATTTTAAGGGCAATTCAAAGATATAAAAATATATAGGGTGTTGCATTTAAATTAAGAAAGTTGATATGGTATCCGGCTAAACAGGAAGTCTGATTCTGATATAAATATACTCAATGAATCCTCTATTTGTATTTAATTAATTAATTGTGTTTCGTTAAAACACTTGTTATCATAACAAGAATTAATGTGTGTTGTAATGTTATTGTTATCTAGATGATTTTTTAAGATGATTTGCTAAATAAAAAGTGATTTTGTCAATAAACACATATCCATTATTATTATATTATTATTTTGAGCCCAATTGATGGTCTATTGGCTTGCACACTTGGCTGTCGGTCGTGAGGTCCAGGGTTCAAATCTCACTCTGAAATCTGGACAAACTTTGAGCTGGGGTAAGTGGATTGAAGTTCATGTCCCAGGTTTTTTTTTTTTTTTTGTAAATAATATTATTTAATCTGATTAAAGCCCAAAAATAGATGTTTTAATAATGGGGGCGAACAGAGGATATCCTTCATATACAAAATTATTCCCTGATCCTTCGCCATGGCTCAAGAACTACATGATCAACCTCTTCTAAAAATACCACAGCAACTTTTTTCGATCTCTCCCCAAAGCTACACCCGCGCCCTCGAACGACCCACTCCAGAACTAATTACATTAAGTTAAACGGTCACGTTGTGTTGGCAAAGTTTTCAACCTACCTCCCCGCGGTCCGCTCCGTCCCCGACGGCGACCTGCCCGACCCCTCCCCCCTCCCCCTGCCCACCGCACGCCTTTCACGTCCACAGGAGGCCGGTGCGATGATCAATTAAGGCACCTACCGAAGGCGAGCACCAGCACGAAGCAGGTGGAGGCACCGGTATAGCGTTTCTGACGTCAAAACTTCGTGACTGTTTCATATTTCTCGAGAAGAGCGGCTCGCCAGGGTCCGGGAGGACCCAGAAATGGTAGCGATATAATTGCCGGGGATCATTCGGGGCTCCGGTGGGCACCGGCGATATCCGGGAAGGGTTGGGGGTGCTATATTCGTTTCCAGGGCGCTGATGCTTAATGATACGTTAAATTTATGAGCGCCAATTTCGGATTGGAGTCACCAAAGGGTGGAGGCACCATTCCACCCTTCGGCTGGGATGGAGGGGGGGGGGGGCAGAAAGGGGAAGACTGACAAGGGTTTGGAGAGGGGTAACGATTTTTTTTTATAATTTTGTACGATCTTTTGTACAACATGATGATAGGGAAACCCTGTGAGGGTGGTAAAGTAACTTTGACTACCGTTATCCTAAATCTTTTCAAATCTATTTCGAAAATTCAAAATTTGGATTAGTCTTATTTAAATCTATAAGAAAAATGTCTGCTTAAATAGGAATTAACTAAACTATCTGGAATTTTCTTTGAACATTAAATAAAACAGTAATAAACTTGATTACCCCTATCTCAACAGCTTTAGATAATCGTAAGCAGGTCGATGTTATCTATACCGACTTCACCAAAGCATTTCACTCGATCAACTTTAGAATGCTCCTAGATAAACTGGATAGTATTGGTTTTGGGCCGATGTTGCTTAAGTTGATGGACTCATAGTTAGTAAATAGAGGAGCTTACGTTTTCTATAATGGATACTCTTCTTATGAGTTCTTACTGACATCTGGAGTGCCACAAGGATTGCATCTTGACCCTTTATTATTTAATATTTATATTAATGATTTGTTGAATAGCGTAAACTGTCAGGTACTAGCGTATGCAGATTATCTGAATTTTTTTTTTTGTAAAATTGGCTATTAGATCTGCTTACTTTGCTTTTATTATTTGATATCCCTACTATACACATCAGTTGTTGGCAATTGAAAGAGTACAGAAACGCTTTCTAAAGTACCTGTCATTTAGACTAAATGGGACTTACCCCGGCGCTGGTAGTGATTATAATGCTTTGTTGACGCAACATAACTTTCATAGTTTATCTGAAAGGAGTGACACATTGGTAGATTTATGTTCAATTTAATTGCAAGTGTTGTTGATTCGGCGTCTATGTTAGCTTGTGTAGATTTTAATGTGCCCGCGCGTAACACCCGTTCCACAGATACTTGCGTCTTCCTACTGCCAAAACCAACGTATTAGTTAGGTCTCCGGTATTTCACATGTTGAAAAATTTTAACAGATTTTATGATTAAGGAATGATGATAACTTATAATGACTCAAAGAGTTATTTGGCCCGTTTCTATTGAAATATGTATTACTAAAGGTGAATTATTTTCACCAGTTAATGTAGGAAAAGAAAATGTAACCAAAATAACATTCAATATCCACACAAATACAAATTACGTATTTCGAAGCAATTACGAAGAGTGTGCGACCCTTACCATAAAAATAGCTCTCGATTAGTGGATACCCTGCACCTAGATATCTAGAGGTACGTGTGGGAGTAACATTGACCAATGATTTTTCGAATATCCGTGTAAATAACCGAGTACTCTAACACCTAATACGAATACAAACATTTGCATAAACCAAACGTCATTACTAAAAAAAGATTGACCGCCATTAATTTCGTGATATTTATTAATAATTGACTATAGGTTCTGGTTATACGCGTATATGGTGAGAAAGCTCTAAGTGTATTAATAGGGTAAAAACATGCATGTAATTGTGGTAATGTTTGTACTAACCGTATGTGTCTTGCTCGAACAAAAAAATCCCTAGAAAAGAAAAGAAAAAAATAGTGGTGTTGTTTGTGTTGTCATTGTTACTGTAATTGCCGTATACAGAAGGTTCCAGAAAAAAAATTAGGAACCAAAAGTTTATCTTTGTTTAAAATTATGTATTTTACAACACAGCAATATCTGTGCAATTTATTCTGAAGCGCCCTGTATATAGTGTAGTGATATAAATGTGTGAAGCATGCTTCTATGACTATATTATACATTAATATAGTCATTTAAAGAACTTAATTCTAAAACATTAATGACGTGTTTATTAATAATATTTTCTTTGAAAAAATAAAATTATTGCATTGCTTTTATGGATGTTTCTACATTTCTTTTTTGACGCACTGTAATGTCGTAGAAGATACAAGAACTTCTTATACACAGTAAACAATTTCTGCGTGTAAAGCTCAAAAAGTAAGTGGTAAAAAGTTTGCGTGTTAAAATTTACACCTAATTTGGTCAAAGTTGCATTTTGACCTGAAAATTAACGGAAAAATTATTGGATTTATTTAAAATCATTAATTCCCTATGAAGTCGTGCATGAGGCATCATAAATGTTTAGTATGGATTGATAGGGTTTTGGGCAAGGATTAATTTAACACAAGCAAAAATATAGGGTGCTATTTAAAAAAATCAAGTTACCTTGGATTCAAGTTAAGCAGATGTTCAGGGTTATAGTGGACACCTGTATACATCGGGACCACTTTTGACAAAAGAGTAAATAACAACGTTGTTATTAAAAATAGACATATAGTAGTTTATATGAAGTCATGTTATTTTTCTAGGTAGAATTGAAAAATGAAATAATACACTCCGCCAAAAAAGTATCGCATAAACTAAAAAAGGGCATTTATGAACCAAGATATTTTTATACGTTCACAAAAAGTTTGCCTCGTGTATGTGAACTATAAAAACACTAACAAAATAATGGAACTTAGCGTTTTTACTTTTTTTTCTCTCTAAAAGAACACATTTAGAAAAATGCATATGTGTAAGGTTTGTTCAGTTGTTTATTGAAAGTCTTCCTATACGGACAAATTTTAAAGTGCGAAGTCAGAGTTCTGTACCAACGCTTTTAAAACTAAAATGAGCAATTTAACTTCAGAACAAGTGGCTGCTATAGTTGCTTTAATCGAAGATGGACGATCTCAAGCATACGTTGCTAATTTGATGAACATCAATCAGTCAAGTGTTTCTAGAGCCGTAGCCAGATATAGGGAAACAGGCATTTACAGTAGAAGACCTGTACCAGGTCGTCCAAGATGTTCTACTCGCCAGGATGACCGCTATTTACTACTACAAGCATTACGTCGAAGACATGTAACTGCGAGACAATTGCAGAACGACTTGGCTAGAGTCAGAAATACTCGTGTGAGTACTCAAACTATTCGGAATAGGTTACGACAGAGTGGATTAAGAGCTAGAGTAGCTGTAACAGCCCCTCGTCTCACTAGGAACCACCGAGTGGCTCGCTTAAGGTTTGCCAGAGAACATGTAAATTGGAACATTAATGACTGGGCCAATATACTCTTCACAGATGAGTCAAGATTTGGTCTTTACACCTCAGATAGGCGTATCTCAGTGTACAGACGAGACGGTGAGCGCTGTTCGCAGTGTAATATCAGACCTAGACCTAATTTCGCTGGTAGCTCTATTATGGTTTGGGGAGGCATCTGTTTAACAGGTCGTACAGAGTTAGTACCAGTAGACAGAGGTACACTGACTGCCCACAGGTATATAACGGACATTTTAGAAGAACATGTAGTACCATATGCGCCAATTATAGGAAACGAATTCATGTTAATGCACGATAATGCACGACCGCATGTTGCAATAATCGTCCAGGAATACCTTAACGATGTTGGTATTCCAGTTTTAGATTGGCCTGCGGTAAGTCCGGACATGAACCCTATCGAGCACGTGTGGGACCTCCTTCACAGACGGATACGAACCCAAAATGTTGCCCCAGCGGACCTGCATGGACTAGCAAATGCTCTCCGTGACGAGTGGGAGAATTTGGATCAGGCTTATATACGAAGGTTAATCGAATCTCTGCCAAACCGTATGCGAGCGGTCATAAGACCCAGATGTGGCAATACTCAGTATTAAAAGTTACTGTTATGACATTTTTCTTTCCAAAATTATAATTTCTTGTTTTAATAAAAATCTCAAGTATGAGTTCTTGTTTTTATTTGGCCTGTATTTTATTTAAACAATCATAGAAATTATATCTTAGAGCGCATTAAAGTATATTTACAACTTTATGCTACAAACAAAGATTATGTGATACTTTTATGATTCACAACTAAATTATGCGATACTTTTTTGGCGGAGTGTATATAGGGTGTTCCATTTAAAATAACGAAGTAAGTATCCGTTTGCCTACTTCTGGGACACTCTGTATAGTCAAAAATATTTTTAGGTGATGCAGCATTGGATTCTATAACATTCTTGTAGAAAAGGTTTCTTTCTAAAATGACAAATAGAGCTGTAATTCAAGACCCAGTCTTCGGTGGGACAGCCTGTACAAACTGGGATAAGTTAAAACTTTTTACCTTACTAATCCTACATTAATCTTACTCTCCCCATACAGTTTGGAAGATCTATAAAATCCACCTACGTTTTAACCCAGTTAATCAGATACTTTTCCGAGACTAATTACACCGAAGATCATTTTTGCCAACCTTACCTACACTTAATCTGTTTCTACAATGCTGAGCGAACTCGTTATCTCTTATTTATTGGGACCATTAATATACTAGCCGAAGAATCGTTACGCCCTAGCGGGCAACTGTTGTTGTACGGGAGTAATCTTTCATTTTCCACTTACGTGCTTTTAATCTGAATCCAGGCCAGATTGAAAAAGTGCTGGATACAGGGAGAAATACGATCGTCAGTATTATTTTTCGTTTCCGAAATCGTGCGTGGGGTTCGCCAAGGGAAGATTCTACTTCGATGATTACGATGAAAGAGTCTGGAATGGGTGATTATGTAGCCCCGAAGTATAATTCGGGATCAGTTAGTAAAAAGAGAAGACTTGAACTTGAACGAATTGCGCCAAGAGCCAAATTGGGTTAAAGACCGTCCAATTAAAGGCTCAAGTGATAGTTTAGAGGGAGTTCTGAGTAACTTGAGAGGGTTGTGATTAAAGCTAAAGATAGTACAAAAAAATACGCTTCCCTGGTCTATAAGCCTTTAAGCCTTTTTAAAGCCTACCAGGAAATATAATCATTTGATTGGCTAGAGCCAAATTGGGTTAAATACCATTCAATTAAAGGCTCAAGTGATAGTTTGGAGGGAGTTCTGAGTAATATGAGAGGGTTGTGATTAAGTAGTACAAAAAAATACGCTCACGTGGTCTATAACCCTTTAAGCCTTTTTGAAGCTTTGATTGGCATTAGGGAGTGTATAAATTTGTCTTCAATTTTGAAACAAGAACCGTCATTAGAATATTTGTGATATAAGAAATTATTGACAATTTGAGAGTATGCACAGTAAAAAATTTCTGCGTGTAAAGCTCAAAAAGTAAGTGATAAAAAGTTTGCGTGTTAAAATTAACACCTAATTTGGTTAAAAGACTTACATAGACCACTTTTAGTGTTAATTTTTACACGCAACTTTTTACTGTGTGAGTTTAAAAGGTTTACAGCTAATTCATTATGAATTTAATAATAATTTTGTTTTGATGGGAGGAAAAATGCATTATACACCTTCGGGTGGACCAACCTGACAGGAGACACTGTCCGCTTTCATCCCTTTATATAGGTAGTCGTGAAAGTACCCGTGCTCTGTAAGCATCTTAGTGAGGTAAACTCCACCTCTACGTGATCTCTGTCCATCCAGACTGGGCGATCTCTAATCAATGTAAAAATAAAAAATGTAATCTTTGAAACCACTTGTTACTGCATTTCTCTTGAAAATTGCAAGAAGAAATAACATCAACAGAATTGCCACAAAACCTTCTGTATATTATAACAAAAATCCCAAAAGAAAGGTGAAAAATCCCTTTCCACAAAATTAATAATTTTGTGGTAAGGGATTTTTCACCTTTCTTTTGGGATTTTTGTTATAGTTTTCAAGCCACAGTCTCCACCCATCACAGGACTTCTGTATATTAAGTCAAATTATAGCTTTGTTTCTGTTCCATTCCTAAACTAGAAACGCAAGCGATGTCGCTTTCGGAATTAGTCAAAATCGTAGAAGAATTTGCTATGCTATGTAAGAAGATTAATGGTACAATAGGAAAAAGTAATAAAAAAAAATAAGGGATATTTAAAATTGAACAAAATTAACAAAATTTTTGAAGGTGAAACAGTAAATGATTCGACGACTTCAATTTTATAGTTTAGAATGCATTGCAAAGTTTAAAAATGCACCAATTATGTCTGTACACAATTTTAAAAAACATTTAATTATAAATTGTTTTAGAAATATGTTGTAAAAAATTTTTGTATATTTTCGCAATTTTTTTTTTGCATATATGGCGCAAATTTATGCACATTTCTTGAAAAATCCGTGCATATTCAGTTTTTCTTTGCATATAAAGTAAAGTAAGTAAAGTAAAGTAAACGCTTATTTCCCAAAAAAGTACTCGACTTAGGTCACAAGAAATGCCCAGTGGAAGTTGCTTATTCTCTATCTTTGAGAGTATATGTGAGTACATACTTACTAAAGCCATAAGTGTGGACATACCCTCTCTAAAACCGTGTTGACTATCGGAAAGAATACTATATTTTTTCAAAAAAGAGTTTAGACGTGCTAACATGGCGCATTCTAATATCTTACCGATGGAGGAAGTCAGAGAGATGGGTCTGTAGTTCTCCATCTGATCTGCTGCCCCCTTTTTATGAATCGGGATGACCAATGATGTCTTAAAACAAGATGGGAACGTACCTTCTTCGAAAGAGCTATTAATTAGATTAGTAAGGGGTGCCGTAAGCAGGTCTTTAGCATCTTTAAGGATGTGTGCAGGTATCTGGTCTAGGCCCGGAGCGCTTTTGTCGTTTAGTTTGTTAAAAGTGACAAGGTTTCCGGTTCTGTAAATGGGAATAAGAACATGCTATAATGATTATATTTAATGTGATCTGGAATGACAGGAGTATCGATTATATTTCTGTGTAATGAATGCGGAAGATCTGCAGAGAAGTTATTGAAAGCATTTGCTATCTTATGAGGTGAGGTTATTGCTGCACTGTTGGTTGTGATTTTAGAAGTATCGTTATTTTTCCTTTTCTTGTTTGTCAAATTGTTAATAATGTTCCACGTTGTCTTGGTTTTGTTCTTTGACTGTAATATAATTGTATTGTAGTAAGTCTGCTTGGTAGTTGTGACTAAGAGTTTGTGTATTTTTTTGTTTCGTTTATAAATTTGTTTAAACCAGGGGTATTTTTTTCTGTAATATGTACATGTCTTTTAGATTATTGCTGGACTGAATAATTTCTGCGGTAATCCAAGATTGCGAACGCTTATTTAGTTTAGTATACTTCCAAGGAAAAGATATATTCACATCGATAGCCTTTTAAAAATGCTACAGGTTTATATATATCGTTAATTTTCATGAACATGTGATAAGAAATAATGAATGAAAAACTTTTCTAGATTTCTAAGGTTAATTCCACCCATTAAAATCGTTTGACAGCCGCAAACGACAACCGGTATTTTACATAGTCGAGATATATAAACCGCTGACGTTTCATCAAAATCTGGAAAGTGTGACTTAGGTGCCTTGTCTTCAAGTTTCAACTTTATTTATCCCCTTTATATCTTCTACGAATATGACTCCTTAATCCTCCTAAATCACCGTCTTCTCCCACCCCTCCACCATCAAACTTATCGACCGATGTGTTCGTCTGCCGCATATATGGGTTAATATAAATTTTTAATACCCAACTTCAACAACTCTAGTCGTTAACGGTGGAAGCGAACACGAGTCTACTAATATCGTGGCTACAACGAGTAAATCCCTAAAACGACCAAAGTTTCCTCTCTTCCATTTTGCAACAATACTCGTGGATTATCAACCACGAAATAGGGAGGTACTTCTGCGGAAGTAAGTTTAGTAACGACGGCCATAATCCATAGCGAAATTTGGACTTGTAAAGCGGCGTCCTCTTCTGGATAATGTGTAGCCAATAGTATTCGTGTGGAGTGTAATAACTGTCCCTTAAGGATTCTTTGAAAATTCTCAAATAAAATTGCAATTGGTTTTGGAAGCATTTAATCCTATATAAGTTAAATATTCTGATTAATTGAGTAAGAGAAATTTGTGTTAAGGAATATACTTAAATGTCAGAGAAAACTTCAATAATTCAAGCTGATTTCACCTACAGCAAAAGAGCTTTGAATATCAAAGATCATTCGTTTTTTTCATAGAGTCTTTTGACAAATTAATATTGAATTTGTGTTTTTATTTAATCTTTTTATGTTATGTGCAATCGACCACAGACAAATTAATTTTCTCTTCCATAGAAAACTGGATTACCCTCATTTGCTAAAAACTTGTTAAAAATGACAGTTGTTCAGTTTTTGGAAAAATCATGATGGAGCGCTTTAGTTTCCCGAAAATATTAGAGAGGGTATGATCTTTTTGTACATTTTTTTCTTATATCTAAAATAAAATGAGCTTATCGAAACTTTAGACCAATTTCCAATATTTCTGAAGATAGGGCTGGTTTACTTTTTGGGAAAAGATCACTATGGGGTGGTTTAGTTTATCGAAAAGATTACAACAACGGTTTTCTTTTAATTTTGTTTATGATATCCAAAGTAAAATTTACTTTTATCAAAATTGTCGGGCAATTTCATTGTTCAAGGTGTGGGGTTGTTCAGCTGCAGAAAAAAGATGGGGGTAGGTTTGTCTTATTTTTTATTATTATTCTTTAATTTTAAAAATTAGATCAATTTCATATTTGGAGTTTTTTTTAGAAAATTGGACCACCTCCATACTGATTCTTTTCTAAAATCTAGACTTTGATCAATTAATCTTTATTGAAAGTTTCAATATATTCATAGTGTTTCCAAAATTTTGACCAACACCAACCTAAATGCTTCCGATATTTTGAACCATCCCAAAATAAATCTTTTTTGTAAATTGAGCCTTCCAGAAAAATGGATCACCTTCATTTTAATTAGTTGTGAAAATCAGACCACTGCTAATCAATTTTTTTGGAAAACTGGATCATTACCACCACAATATTTCTTTCGATATTACACAAAATAGATAACCGGCTGCTCCATCATTTCTATTCTAAAATATTTTAATGGAAGCGTAATTTATTGCAATCACCATTTGAAATTTTGGGCGTTTTTTAAGCATGCTGGTTGTGTTGCCTAACCAAACTGTCATTAACTCACAAGAAAGGACACAATGTATGGAACAACATCAACTTTAAATCGTTTAGTAGAAGAGTAGCAGATAATAGATATTTTGAGAAAAAATTCTTTTGGACTTCATTAAAAAGCAGAAATAAAACAACAAATTTTTCTAAGAATGTTTAAGTGAACTTTTTGCAAGATGCCAAACAACTCGAAAAGTCTTTCAACTAAATTTCATTTTCCATTTCATTTAAATATAAATAGTTTTTTTCTAATGCTTACTAAAAGCTTTTGAAAAAAACTTTGATGATACAAAATTCATCCCCCACCTTTAAAGCTAATCCAAATTGCATAAAGTAATTAACTCCACCAGATCTATCTTTACACGTCTCGCTAATGAATGGAGCAACTACGTTGCCGTAGAACTGACTAAGTTAGAAGCGAGGTACGTCGAGCATCGCGCAGAATGGTAGAAACACAAAGAGACAATTAGGCGCGAGACATAATTAAGAGAACAGCGTTACCCCGTCTCACCAAGGATTGCTGAAAAGCGCGTAACTCTTCAATGAGAGACAGACAAAAGGTGAACAAAGTTGGAAATAAAAACGGAAAAGTAGTCCGGTGAAAAATATAAAGAAGAGCCCCAACACCGGCAGGGTTGTCGTTCTAAATTTAGCCCTACGCCTCGGAGAAGCCCGCGGTGGCATACCGGACAGGGTAGGGAAAAGCCATTCATGAATTACACATGAAGGGGCTGACAGAAATCCACAAATCCGAATGAGTTTATAATAGAAACTACGTTTCCATTTGGAAGTTCTAGTATGTTTGAGATACCTGGTGTTTGTACACGTTCGCAGACTAATAACGTGCCGTTCTGTTTGACATGTTAGGATTTCTCTGTCGTTATTTATTAGATTTATTTCTGTGGTGTATCGTGAAAAGTTTTAGATTTTGTAATCAGTTGTTTTCCGTTGGAGGTTTATTTAAGATTGAACAATTATTTATTTGAACAAACACAAACTACACAGTTTACAAAATCTATGTATATACACAAAAAAAAATTGCAACTCGTATAGCAAGCGTTGCCATGTACTGTTTTTCCGCCTTCATTCTTCATCCGAACATACGAGATAATGCCCTCTTCTCGAACTGACGGTATCGAAGGCGTCGTTGGTTTGGTCGTTTGCTCCTTCCTACATGTTGTACTGCCGATATACCTCCATCCTTATCTTGCTTTTAAATTTAACGTGTTTCAGTGTCTTTGTGTGTTTTGGTAGTTTATTGTATGTTTTGATTGCATCAGGTGTTGGAAATTTTTCATATTTGTAACTTGTGTTTTTTTTCTGTTCTTAGGTGTGACTGTCTTCGTGTTTTCTGTGTGTGTGTTTCTGTATTAGGTGTTAATTTGCAATCAGTTTTCATTAATTTGTTGTCGATTTTGTGTACTGTAAGGAGATTTCTGAATGTTATTAATTATTGTAAATTTAGTTCTTGCGTCTTCTCGTGAACGTCCTTTGATGGTGTCCATTTGTCCATGTTATACAGAGTTTTTAATATCTTGTTCTGCTGTCTTTGTAGTTTATTTAAATTTTGTTTAGTTGTATTGCTCCATATGTTTATTAGATAACTAATATGGGACGTAAATGTACTGTGATAGACAGACTTCTTCAGATATTCTGGTACTATGTCTTTAATTTTCTGCATTCCTGCTATAATCATGGTGTTTCTTTTTATCAATTTTTTTACGTGGGTATCCCATTTTAGGTTATTTTGTATGGTTAATCCTAGATATTTTATTTGGCAGGTTTGAGTTATGGTTTGTGTTTTAATCTTGATGTTAAAAGTGGGTTTATATGTTTTTTTTTCTTGGTAAATACCATGTACTCTGTTTTGTTCTCATTGATCGTTATTAGATTATTATAGCACCAATCTTCTATTTTTTTCCACATCTTCTATAATGTGTTGCTGCAACTGTTCGTCGTTCTTGCTTGAGCAAACGATGCATACATCATCTGCGTATGCATATATTTCTCCGTGGATCTTCAAATTAAAGATGTCATTTCTATAGGCTATGTACAATATCGGCGGTATATTCCCTCCTTGGGGGATTCCACATTCTGCTTGTAGATGTAGACTTTCTATTTCGTTGACTATTGTTGTCTGTTCTCTATTTGATAAATATGTTTTTATTAAGTTTCTATTTGCGTTCTTTATTCCCATAGCATCAATTTTTCGACTAATTTCGTTTTAGAGATAGTGTCAAACGCTTTTTTCATATCTAGAAAAAGTACTGCTACCGTCTTGTTTTTCGCTGTTTCATTCATTATTTTATTTATTAAGTCAATTGTAGCAGATATGGTTCCCGAGTTTTTTTGAAAAGCATATTGATTTTTATGTATGATGTTATTACATGGTAGATATTCACTCAGTTGTATTTGTCTGCTTTTTTCTAATATTTTGTTTAATGTGGAAAGTAGACATATTGGGCGATAATTTTCTATCTTTGTCTTGTTGCCTGTAGTGCACTGTTAGTGCTAGTAATGTGACTTTCTTTTTTGGGGCCACACTACTACAGAGGCAAAGACATTATTTGTAATATATATTCCCACTATAATGGGAGCTGCACTCACGGTTTCTATTCTATTATTAAAATTTTATTTTTTGCCAAAATAACGAACATAGCTTTATAAAAAAATCATTATGTGCGTAGTGATATGACAACAAGGGGCTATTATAACTTAAGTAGAATCTGCAATAGTATCTATTCTTATAATTAGAATTATTTAAATTAGAAATAACACTGGTCCTAAAATGGAGCCCTGAGGTATCCTACATATTGGTTTATCGTTACAATTTCCATAGATATTTTTCTTTCTCGTCATGACTCCCAGTATAGATTATAATTATACGTTGTAAATGTTTGCCTTAGGCTGTTCTAAACTTTTTATTCTTACAGAGCCGTATCGGACCAAAATTTCACCATCGTATTCAATCTGCCACAATCCCCGAACCCTCACGTTATGACAATGACTATTATTAGTTCTGAACTGTTGTAATTATCGGCTTAAAATATACCCCCTTACAACGCTAACGCACGTAAAATAAATAAATATAGAATTAAACGGCTGGGAATATTGATTGGCGTTCCTAAGTGGTCGCCCGAGTATAGCGTTCGATACGCGTGTAATTTCTGTAAGAAGTTAGGTATATATCGTCATCACTATCGGCTATTTTAAGGCGAACCTTACGTGTATAATTGCCGCCTTTATCTGCCGTGCACACAGAAGCGAACAGGTAGCATGCGAAGGGGAAATGCGAAATTGTTAGTTGAGGGGTGGTTTTGGAAAGGCGGATTTTGGTATAGAGAGTTGATGGCGTTTAGTTAGAATTGATTTCGGATCAGGTAAATTGCTCCTTTAATCGAGGGATTTGGCTTTATTCAAATTTGCACCAGCAACCCTGGAAATATTGGAATATTTCTCAAATATGGCGGATCATCTCCTCCTATAGGAATTAAAGGAAATATTGAAGAAGTTTCCTCAGCAAAAGTGTTATTAGTTGTGAGCACCAGTCGAATACTATTCAAAAATTATTTTTGCCATCAGAAAACCAGATCTAATCTAGACCTAATCTAAGAGATAGAAATTTTGTTTCTCGATTTGAGTTTGGTTTGAAGGTGAGCGAGATGATAACCAAATACTTCCAAATCGAATTTTATGGTCAAACGAAACCACCTTTATATCAGACGGTACCGTATGTTCTCAGAATTGTAGGTGATATATCCAAGAATACCCTTATTTCATTGTAGAATCCATGTACCAATATTTATTTAAAACTTTAAATGATAAATAATGAATCTGCACTTCCTATAGAATGAACTGAAATATTACATGAGATGCCTTTAGATGTACAATGAACATTATGGTTTAAACATGAGGTAGTTTCTTAGATCAAACCCCATGGATTTTTTCCTGTGGGGTTATTTGAAGTCCAAGTAGCAGAAAGTGACACTGTCGTCATGATCCTAATTGATATGAAAAAGGCGGTTGACACCATTTCAAAACCAAAATTAATAGAAAAATGAGATAACTTCGGCATAAAAAATAACTAATTCAAACATATTTGTCAAACAGAATCCAGACCACAAACACTAATAACTCTGAAAGCGACCAACTAACAGCAGAATATTTAATCCCACAGAGTAGAAAGCTATCACCCATTCTGTATATAATGTAGACAAATGATATATTCACTACCAAAACACACGGAAAAATTTATGCATACGCAGACGACATATGCTTAATCTACTCAAATCATAAAGATCAGAAACTACAACAATACATAGACGATGACATTACAAAAATAGAGGAATGGTGTTTTAATAACCTCATGGTAATAAACGAAAGTAAAATAAAATATATAGTTTTTACAAAAAGACGACTAACCTCTACTTTTAATATCAGAATAAAAAACCAAATCATTCAGGAAACCACTCCAGTAAAATACCTGGGATTAACGATAGAAAAAAACCTAAAATGGGATGGACACGTCAAAGACCTCAAGAAGAAAAACACTAGAACCATAGCAGGCATAACCAAAATAAGAAGGCTAATGCCTGAACATATGAAAACATCACTGTATCATGCTCTTTTCACATCCCACATGAGCTACGTGATAAATGCATGGAGTGACACTATGAAACGTAATATAGACAAACTGCAAAGAGAGCAAAATAAGATTTTGAAGATATTACATAGATTAGACAAAAAAAACACCTACACTAGAAGTTTACGAAAGAACCAACCATCTTAAAAAATTTAATTCTTATGCACAAGATGAAAAATGGATTAATAAAAACCAACAGCAAACTAAAAAACAACAGAGAAATACATAACCATAACACAAGAAGACACTCACATGAAAGAATAGTCAGCAATATGAGGCAATAACCGTTTTTTTTTTGGAGAATATAAGGAAGGAAGGAAGGAAGGAAGGAAAGAAGGAAGGAAGGAAGGAAGGAAGGAAGGAAGGAAGGAAGGAAGGAAGGAAGGAAGGAAGGAAGGAAGGAAGGAAGGAAGAAAGGAAAGAAGGAAGGCAGGAAGGAAGGAAGGAAGGAAGGAAGGAAGGAAGGAAGGAAGGAAGGAAAGAAGGAAGGAAGGAAGGAAGGAAGGAAGGAAGGAAGTAAGGAAGGAAAGAAGGAAAGAAAGAAAGAAAAAAAGGAAGGAAGGAAGGAAGGAAAAAAAAACCAACAAAATAAATATGGTGCTATTTTGAATTTTGACAGATCTGTTGTTCCGATGCCTTTGAAATCAAAATGTAAAGCTATAGAGTATAACAGACTCGTCCTACGATTCCAGTACTCAAAACAAATATTACGACATATGTACTTCTCATTTTGGGTTCACTCTACAACCGTAGATCTTATGGCAATTCTATAGCTACAGTTTATTTAAAATAAGAATGTCGTACGACTATCTTTATTCGCACTGGAGTTATATTGACAAAATTGACGTCTCTCAATTTTCGTATGAGTGTTTCAATTCTTTAAAGTGAAATTCCACCGTAAAAATGCATGGTACACTCTAGATATCTCCAAAGTTTTACAATCGTTTGAATTTATGAGTTTGGGTATATCTCCTGTAAGACCCAAAGAAACTATTTTTAAACAATAACATTATTTTCACATATCAAAGATAATTTTGCGTAGGTAGTACACAATTGCAGCAAGCACCATTGAATTTCATCCAATTATGATGAGTAAGCAATCTCCTACTACGAGTTAAAGAAAAAGATTCCAGAAGGTTCCTCAACGCTTCAGGCAAAACTTTCATCCATCCCATAAGAAGAAAAAAAAACATCATTTATTCCTTTTCATATCCTCACCCTTTACAATTTATCTTCCACTTCATTTAGGGTCTGATTTTTACACAGTGCCAACGTGGGAGAGCGTTTAGAAACTCTATTTCCCCCACGACCCCGAATAAATTGCGCCCTTACAGCGCTAAAATACGTGACTGGCACGTTGAAATGGCCGCGTTCCGCTTCATGCCACATATCGTTCAAGAAGATTTTGGTCGGTCGTTTAGGTTTAAATTTAGAATACCCGAACTAACTACTCGTTTAATTAGAATTACACGATAGGAATGCGTGCAGATTTTCCGAGCTAAAATTCACCCCATCGTAGGGGATGATAGAGTGCGGGACGGGGGAATCTCCTCTCGTTATTTATGTAAGGGTTGAAATTGAATACAAACGCCAGGAAAAATGTTACGGGCGTTCGCAGGATGATCCTCGAAGGATTTGCACGGAAAATGCTGTTTTTTTTTGTTCGCAGTTTTTTTAATCCTTTAAAAAGGCCAATTCAGCAGAGGCGTTTAACATTAAGCGTAAGTGCTTTACTGCCACACAATTAATTTCTGTGGAGGTTTAAAAAAAAAGTAGGTAAATACCATTTTTAAAACGGTGAATGATGTCAGTGATTTTCTTTATATTATAATAAATAAATGGTCAATAGTTATAAATTAGAATCAGATACTTTTAATCAATATTGTATCTATAACTCCAATTTATATTTACATTTAACTTATAAATTCTATAGTTTAATATTTGTTTTAGACATATACAAGTACTTGTCAATTCTATTGTTATTAGAAACTTTATTTGTTATTCACTGACCACATCGGTTTATGTATTAGTATCCTAATACGATTTAATTTTAAGAATATCGTTCACTTTCCACTGACAAGAGTAGGCAAGAACTGCGAAACACAAAATTAAATGAGTCGTATATCATTTGAAAGAGGGAGTTAAGAGTAGAAAAACTGTAAACGGGTTTGAGTGCATGGGCCTTAATTTTTGAGATATGAAGAATTTTATTTAAAAACATTAACGCTTGTTGCTTATCAAATTTTATAAGAAAGATATCCTCATAAAATTCGGCAACGGCAGCCATAACCCACATCTGCAATTGCCATCTTGTAACAAGCTGTTTTGTACTGCGTGTTTCAACAAATTGATTATAAACATAATTTTTAATCCGAAATACTTTGTCACTATATGTACCACCTGCCAAAGCATCTCGAAAGTTTACCTGTGCGACGATTTCGTACATCATTTTCTTTCTTTTATTTATTAATAAATAATTATTGCATTGTATTATAATTGTTTTTTTTTCCAATGTTGTGTGTGAAAGTTGTATATGTCATTAGTGATTATTAGTAATCACATATATTACGAATAAAAATAAAAAAAAATTAATACTGATGTAGAAAAATAATATCCCTAAGATGGGCTCGAACCTATTCCACTTCCTGGTAAAATTCGTAATTCGTGCGCTCAACTAATTGGACTACACAGACACCAATCAGTCGTGTACATATAATTCTTCTTAAGCTACAAGCGTTAATGTTTTTAAATAAAATTCTTCATATCTCAAAAATTAAGGCCCATGCACTCAAACCCATTTACAGTTTTTATACACTTAATTTCCTCTTTCAAATAATATATGACTCATTTAATTTTGTGTTTCGCAGTTCTTGCCTACTCCTTGTGAGATCACTTGCCAGTCTTGCAATGTTGTAATTTTAAATTTCGCTCCATTTTTGTCTTGTTGAATAGCGAGACAAATGTTTGCAGAGTTCGTTGTGCTTTTGATCGGTTCTCGCAAAGCCATTATAAAGCTAAAATTTCACCAAATTGACTAAGTTACTGCAGTAAAATGGTCAGTTCGAACTCACACGTTTAGGATGTAACACTTGAGGGTCAAATTTCGAATTGATCGCAGATGTTTGTCGTAGCTTTAACTTATTTGGATGAGTTTGTTTGTTTTTTTTTTATTTTGACTTCTATATTAGTGAACTTGAAACTTGCCAATAATGTATGTATCTGCCATAATTAAACTTGCATATACAGTGACCAGCATAAATGTTGCACCAAGATATGGGATTTTTTTTTATTATTAAAATATGGTGAAATCTTTTTTGGGGAGATGGATTCAGCAATAACCCCAAAATCTCATATGGCATCTCTAGAATGGCGGTAAATTTAAAAAATATGCAAAGAATCAGGATTGCAACAGTAACTGTCATACTGGAAACCTATTTTTTAGTTTCAGCTATATTGATTTTGTAAGAATTGACAAAATTGTTTTTGTATCACCCCTATTTAGAGATTTCACTTTGGTTGAGCTATTAAAACGGGCATAGGTACATACATAAACATCTGCGGTCAATTTGAAAGTTGACCTTCAAGTATTACATCGATATTTTGTAGTTTAGTTTTATAAGTAAATTCCATACATTAAAAAGGGAGCGATATAATCAGTATTGTTTTCATAATGCTGCTATTTTAGCCATAAGGTTCCTTTCCTTCATGTCTTTCATAAAAATCTCCTATAAAATTCGACGACTATGTGGATACTATCTCATAGTAATGACCAAAAGATCATGCATTGCTAATGCAGGTATACTGAACAAATTCCACAAACGAAATCAACCAATTTGAATTTTAAAAGCATTTAATAGCAATTTGGAACCACCCTTCAAACGTATCAATACCAATGACCGCAACAGCAAGAGAAAAACACATCTTAGTATTTCAAAACGAAATACATCCAGTTATAAATCTTTCCGTCCTAAACCAATGTAACAGCTAGAATATTTTTCGTTCCCCAGCATATAAACCATTTTATGCCACAATATATCACCCTTGTATACACGCAGAAACCTTACAGAACATTTTCATTAACTTCTTAGGATCGCAACCGAGTCATATACAAAATATACCGTGGGGATTTCAAAGAAGCGGCTTCAATGTTCGTCTCGGAATCAGCTCGCCGAGGGAAAATTGAATTTTTACATTATTAAGGATAGCGTATTTGCGTCTGTTTTTTTTTTTTATTTCCTCGGGGGTTGTACGAGGGTACCGGTTTCGTGAATAAAATAAACTGGAGCCGAGGGACAGTACCGTCCTTGAGCTCCCCTCGTAAAGGACAGTCAACCCTTGTGTAGCTTCCAATAAATTTCTAGGATCCGATGGGATCCAACGTAGACATGATAGATTAACTGATGAAGAATTTAAGAGGTAAACAGGGGTTGTAATTCGTCTTTGTGGGTCGCCTTCGAATTGAATTTAATCTAAGTTGAGAGTAAGTTTCCGAAGACGATCAATAAGACATTGATGCATTATTTACCTCAATTTTTGTCAAAATTTTTTCACCCATTATATTAAACCAATTCCTTGCGATAATCAAATCCTCATCTGCGATACGGTTTCCAGGGCTGATCTTCAGATAAGAAGATTGAATCCTCCCTAATCCCTAATGCTGGCAGGAGAGAAACTTGGGCGCCCTTAAAATCCCGACATTTAGATTAAATCCGGGTAATACCTATTGGAAAAGACCTTTGTGCCACGTCAACCATTTTTATATTTTTATTGGGAGAGACAATTAAATGGGAGAAAATTGCGAATTTGTGATCGGGTGGGTCTATAACAGATTGGAATGACCTTTGATCTTTTTACAATGGAAACTGTGCGATTTTATAGCTACACATGCACGGGGATTTGAGGTTCCATTATGTGATGTGAAATGTATGCGGTGACATTTCGGAATAACTCGCATTAAAAATTTATTAGGTGCCTACTGGTCGGGGATTTGAGGTGCTATTATTTGATAAATATCTTTTTGCATTATGAATTCTTCTACAAAAAATTACAATGATATGTTTTGTCAAAGATTAGAATCCTATTTTGAACAAAATGTAGCTGATCTAATTTTCACATCGGCTTGTACAATGGTCGAATTTTCTATGAAAAAAAAGATGGAACATTTATCTATTATATAAAGATCAGGAAAGAGTTTGAGTAGTCTCAGTTATGGCAACTTACACTATCCAACGTCTTAAATTAGATCAGAAATGTGGCAAGTTTCTATATGGAAGATTAACTTGAAGATGGGTAACAAAATGATCAAAATAAATACGAAATTTAGCTGTAGATATAAGGTTATGGGGGATTCAATTTTTTTTATATAAAACGTCGAATTAGGGTGCGGTTTGGTTCAAAATATGGTTTGACGGAGATCCTTCTACAATGCTGCAGGCTGGTGTAAATTGTCACAAGAAATGGAGATACTCCAGGTTCAGGCACTAGGGCATTAAGTCCAAGGGAATACAGTCTTCAACAAAACATTAAGTTGGGGTTTGGTGTGGATTTCTACAAAAAATTGGGATATGATGGTTTATTTTTTTTTTTGTAAGAAAGACCTGTTACGTGCAGATTTCTATCCCAGTTTTCTTCTACTATGTTTAAAGTGGCGCTGTGTTAGCGCTCTAGCGGCGTGATTCCTCGTCGCTTAAACTGCAAATTTCCGCGCCCTTCTGCCTGTAACCTAGTGAGAGAACGTTCAGATTGTCGTTTCACTCTTTAACGTTGAAAATGAATTTCCTTTTTTTGGGAAAGGTACCCGCTAATGCGGCTATATTTGTGAAAAGTATTATTTTTGAGTTATTACTATACTTGTGTAAATAGAAACCTCGCTGTAGTGTGCGCAGAGGAATTTTTGAGTAGGTAGTTTTTTCTTACGGCTTGTGCTCGAAACGCAATTTGCGTGGGGAGGAGGGGGGTGTAAAGGATTTATCTCGTAGCCGTACGATAATTTAACCTTTTTTTTTCCAATTCAACTATCTTGTTGGTGGTACATTTAATTTAATTTCGATAAATTTTAAACGCTAGTTTACGTAACGATAGTTTAGTTGATGCTATTTTCTTCATTTAAAAAAGTAATTTGAAACAGAGGTGTGTATCTTACCAAGTTTATTGTGCAATTAAACTTTCTTCACACCTATTTTGTAATAAATATAACCTACGGTTTGCGTTTTGTTTACCAGGCAATTATTTTGGAAAACTTGGGCGAATTGTTTCATGACAAGACGCATGTCCGTTTGAAGCCCCTATTTCTTTCCTGCGAAATAAAGCTATATTACCCCATTTATTATTTGAGCGATTCCTTCCCTTCTGGCGACGGGGTCTTTCGAACTCTTTCTGCGCGTTCCTATGCGTTGAAGCGAATATCTCTGGATCGCACGACCAAGAAGGGTCGTTAAGGAGGCTGTGTACTGAGTGGGTGGCGCCCTCCAGTCAATCTGCGATCACTTACCGCGAGTGGTAAGCTCGACTTTAGTTTATCTAACCCTGGCCATAGTGGCCACAGTCATCCTTCCTTTCACCCCTTCAATCGTCTGCGTACTAGAGGATCCGTAAATCTCGAATACAGGTTGAATACTAGGTTGAGAGATCGGGTCATATTCTCACCGTAATTGACCATCCCCCCCGTATATTTATATCTTCATATACCCATTGACTGGAGGTAAAAATTCATGATAAAACCGGTTTAAGTGTAGGTAACAGAAAAAGTATGGATGGTCCAATTTCTTAGAGATAAAATAATTTGGGGGTGGGTCAAGTTTATTTTCCTTGTAGGAAAAATTATGATAGAACTAGTTTAAGCGTAGTTAACACAAAAAAAAAAGATATGGACCAATTTTCTAGAGATAAAATAGTTTGGGGGTGGCTACTACCAAAGTGTAGAGCGAGGGTGATTCTTTATAATTCGTTACTTGTATCAACCTCAATTAAAATTATGTCTTTCCAAGAAACTGTAGTACCCTCATTTCGTCTTCCTTTTTTTTTAAGAAAATTGCAAAACACTTTTCTCGATTAAAAAGATTTGGAAGCGAGTTAATTGGAGCCATCCAATTATATCTAATTTTCCCAAAAATTACAGGAGTAAGCCTTGACTCTCTTTTTTTGTTTCAAGGACGTTTATGCTCCTGTTATTATTATTATTATTATTCCCTTAAGAAGGAAGCACCTGTGTATTTCCGTTCCTGAGAACTGGACCAACCCTGTTTCGATGTTTCCCGAAATTTAGCCCACCCCCGAATATTCCCGGAGGTGCGAGACAAAACTTGTTAGGCTAATGTTATTTACTGCCCATTCTATGCTATTCTCTTCCCCAATTTCACGCTTTAATGTTAACCCAACGCCAATTATGCGTTGACAACAGGTCCATTACGTCAACCCTCCCGCATATACTACGTATCACGAATCACGAAGGCGATGCCGGCATATTTGCGTGATTAATAACCGAGGAACGGAAACACTAGTCTCGGGTATACCCGGGAACTATTAGTTGGCATTCCTGGGGGTTTTCGTCGTCGACACCGCTTCGTCACGATTCCGGGGGATCCTCGCCCGGTGTTCGACTACACAGAGGACGACAGCACCCCCTACCCCCTCGCGCTCCCCCTTCCTCCGGATCGAACGCGAATACCTACATCACAGAATAAATATACACACGAAAGTACTGCCGCGTACACACAATATTATTATGTTCAATTCTAACCGGCACAGTGGCTGCGCACTGATGCGGTATTGATCCCGGAGCGCGTGGGTGGCTTCGGCTATGGCGCCTCTGACGTAAAAGCAGTCCTTCGACGAACGAGAGCCGGTATAGAGAGTTGGGATAACACCCCAGCGCAGCGCTAAGAAGGAGGTTAACTCGTCAAAGTTAGGGATCCAGATTTGAACAATGAGAGATAGAAGCACCTGAATGTTCAAAATTGAAATGGACAAATCACATTCCCTTTGAACACCTTCATTAAAAGTAGCCGCGGAGAGGGATTAGCATGTTGGAGAGGGGATTGGCTTGAGCGTTTTATAGAGAGGATCTTGAACAACTCGCGGAGACGAGATTGGTTTTCAAATGTCAAGATTTTAATGGAAAAATAAAATTAATTTGATACCTCGCTTTTATCTCGCGGGTTAAGGGTTTCTTTCTTTACTATTAAAAATAAAAAAAGGTCTGAATCAATATCATACTGATTAGTTTTTAAATCTACTCCGATATTACTGCATTCTTTTTTTTTAATTCATGGTACAGTCAAGAATGATAGGTAGATGATATACATGTGAATTAGATTGCTCGCAGTTGGATTCTTTTTTACACAAATATATGCCGCACTTATTTGGGTCATTTTCAAAAATTTACATTTTGATGGTTTCTGCATAATTTTTGTTTTTTTTTTTTAATTGGGCAGTCCATTTTCGAAAATGTTCTTCGTGTAGTAAGACCACCCCCATTGTGTTCCTTAAAATTGGCCGAATTCAATAGTTCTTGCAAATTCCAGCCCTTTTAAAAAATTAGCCCATCTTTAAGTTCTGTATCTTTTAATTTCCTGTTTGAAAATTTACCTTGTCTTCTTTCTGGCAACCATCCTTACCATTTTTATACTTAAAAAATTAACCCATATTTCAATCTTTGGGCTTCTTATCCTATAAAATCTAAATTTATGTTTGAAAATTTTCTAGTGTTCAAAACTTAATTTGTGCAAATTCGACCAACCTCATTGTGACCCTATCCAAAAATTAGCCCAATTGATTTTCAAAAATTAGCTTACACTTTACACCTTAAGTGTTTTTTTTTAATATCCTGTTTGAAAACTTACCATTTCGTCCAGGTAGTTTCATTCTTTTGCTAACACCCTTATTTGATACTTAATTGCATTTTTTTTTTTAAATTGAACCATGTTTACTTTGATCTTTTTCGAAAACTCAATCGATTAATTTTTATTTTTTTTTAAAACTTAAACCACATTGAAATAAAACGATTTTTTTTAGTGGAGAAACATACTTTTTTGTTTAATTATTGAGTCTTGTTATTACATAATTATTGTTGAAGTTATTCCATGTTTTTATTAATTCGATTATGTATAGAAGGCAGCGATTCATACTTTTCTTTTTTTGTTGTTGTTATGGACTCTTTTTTATTATTATTGATTGATAAAAAGTGATATTATGTGTCAAATCGAGTAGACGTATTTTTTATTTTAAACTGGGTATTTTCACTAAGTTTTACCGGGTTTCCAACTGCAAAACTCAACAATTATACGTTTCGACATATGTGTATCTTCTTCAGTAATTGTATATTTTATTAAGAATTAAATTTTAATGTTTAATTAATGGAAAGGCATACTGTCAATTTAAATTTAACTGGAGGTACTCAATGGACTTTAAACTTTTTAACCACATTCTACCACCACTTTAGATTTCATTTCATTTTTTTTTGGAAAAAACTGAGGTATCTTTGCTTACAACGTGGATCACCCCCAATTTGTTATTTTTTTTTAATTAAATTATACCTGTTTAGGTCCTTTTTATAAATTAGAAGACGTTTCATACTTCTGACAAAGTTTATCCAAAATCTATTTATTTTTTTAAATTTGTGAATCATTCAAACCAATTTATTTATATAGTGAGTTAGGTCATCCTGATTTTTCTAAAAACTAGGTCACTCTTGATCCAAACATTTCTTGTTTACTATGAAATTTGTTTTTGTTTTTTTTTTTTAAAAAATAAATATTTATATATTTCTTTCTTGCAAATTTGATCATTTGAAAAATTGAATCATTCCCAATTTGTTTCTTTTCAAAAAATAAATTTTATATTCTTCTTGTAATTTCCACCAAATTTTCTTTTTGGACCAAATTAGCTTTGATTTGTTTCGAGAATTGGACCAATCTAATTTTAATCCTTTTCAAAAATTGGATCTAGATATTGAGTTTCGTTTTTATAAAATCCCTTTTTCTTTTCAAACAAAATTATGACAGATTTTTATTGCTAATGAGACCACCCTCAATTCTTCCCTCTTTCAAAATTTAAACCAGATCTGTTTGGATACCTTTCCAAAAACATGAGACCAAATCCAATATCTTGCAATATCTTTCGCTAAAATTAAATTTTTTTGGTCAATTTGGTCAACCTTTCCAAATATTTTATTTCTTCTATATTAGAGTGGGGGTGTTCTATGATCTTTCTCGAAGATTTTATACTTTTTATACCTCAATTAGGTTTTCTTTTAATTACGTCAAATTGCAATTAAATTCATCTAAATTTTCTTTCGGAGGAAGCATTGTGATCTTGTGGTCGATTCATTGGATACTATGTTGTGTTTAATGAAATTATTAAAAGAGTTATCACAATTTATTCTCATAGTAATTAGCTTAATTATGAAACCATACAAATCTACCCCTTCCACTAATATCGTATCAAATTTTATGTACTAGAGGCTACCTACACATACAATATGCATCTTTCAGCGTTTCCCCAGTGACAGGAACGATAGGCATTTATTGAGTGTGTACTCCACAAGCACTCATTTCACATCTGCAATACGACCCCCTTTGAAGTTGACTCCACTTTGTAGCGAGCACGTTTGAAATGAAATTCAACCACCCCTCGAAAAGCAACAAGCAACCCCCTTCAGTCGAGGAGTGAATCCTAAAGCGTCTACTGTTTCCTCTTTTTATATTTACAAACTGCTTATTTCCCCTCGATCCGTTGCTTTTTAATAAATAACTTCTCATCCTACCCCTGGAGTAAATATAGCCACGTAGCACTCAACAGGTTGATTATGTTTTGCTACCTGCTGCTATGTGCTGACCCCCCGCCGCTCTACTCGGTAGGTGGGAGTAATGGGCGAACTGTCCGCGGGGTTTGACCCCAAAAACACACTCCTACCAGGACGCTGGCAGTTTCGGCGTTTCCCCATCTAAATATAGATTCATTAGAACCCCTTCAGCACCGGTAGGTAGGCGAGTGCCGAATGTTCGAGTGTCACTGCGAACACACGCGGTGTGATATCGTTAGGGGGTGTCGGCAGAGGGTGGGGGAAAAATCCGAATGTGATTAAAAGGAAATCAGCGGATTCAATTAGTTTATTAGCCTTTAATTCTAATTGCGGTTTGGAAATTAATAATTGAAGGTGAGGTTCTAGGGGGTGAAAAAAAACTACCCTCACCACTCCTCCCTTGATCTGAGTTTTGTATTTTTTTTTGCAAGTTAAAAAACTCCAGCATTCAATACCATCAGATCAAACTAATATTTCCTATATAAATTTGACCTTCGCCAACCGGTTTCCTAAAAATATAAACCACCACCAGTCTATCTTATGCGAAAATTAAACCAATCTCTGATTAACCCCCATACATAATTGAATCACCCCAATGTAGTCTACATGAAACGTTGGACCACCCCTAGATTGAATCAAATTGAAGAATCAAGAATCTAAAATGAAACCAGCCCCCAATGTGATCTTTAGCGAAAGCTGAATTACTCCCAATCTGACTTTGATTGTAAATTAAACCAACCCTCTCTTTCTAATCAATCCAAGAAAATGTACAACCACTAGATGACCTTGAAATTTGGTACAGCCTTCTTCTTGATCCTTCTAAGAAGTTTGCTATTCTCGAGATTGAATTTGCAATGCTACCATCGATATATAGTTTTGTATACGACTAAAATTGAAGGTCTTTAGAAAAAAGGCCGAATATAACCAGAAACTAATTTAGCTTTTTTGTTCTAAAGTGGCTTTATATGTATTTTTTTCTAAGTTGGTAGTATATTATAGTAGTTATTCATGCTGCCTCAAACAAGACAAAACTGCTTACCAATTAATTGTTTCAAAACATATTTCTTTAAAATGTCGCTTTAAGCAATTTTCTGCATTGACAGGATCATTAAATCTAAAAGCATGTTGCAGTCACTTCATCGCAGTATTTTTTTTCAGAAAAAAAATCAAGACTGAACTATCAACAAGATTTAAAATATTCAATTTAAATTTTGAATTAACTACCTTGCTATTAACACCTCATTCCTTAAATATCGGTAATTATAAAAATAAAACAAAAAATAAATTAGAGACCTGTCAGTCAATATTCCCCATCAAATAAGCTCCTAGTTCAGCGTTTCCACAAGTAGAAAGAAAATTGTTGGTTTTCTATACGTCGTCTTTTCACTTTCACGAATTCAATCACTTGGTAATATATACATTAAACCCTGCATTGGGGAGGGAAGACTGAAAAGAAGATGAAAGAAAAACAACCCACTACGGATGGGGCCCGGAGTCCGAATTCAATATATTTCTTCCAAGAATTCTTTCCGACATACACAAGAACGGAGTGGGTAGTCTATCATTTATCATTGTTGTATTGAGTATCAAATTTTCTCTTGAACTTCCCACTATGAAATTTCTGCGGTGTGAAGTTATATTTGTCAGAAGAGCAAGAAAGGGTGGTTGATTAGGCGGGGTGGGTTACTTTTTCTTCTTATATTTGGGAAAGGTCAAAACGCTAAAGGTCGGCATAATAAAAAGAAATATACTTTGTGATCCGTGGTGGCTGTTTCCTTTTTTAATTTTTGCTCTGAAGCTGTATTAAATTTCGCTTTTTAACTTTGATGATGATGTTATTATTACATGAATATATACGAAAATATACATGAAAAGGTTTTAGTATTAAGATACAATTACAACATATCCAATAGGAAATGGAAAATTAATGAAATGAGATATTCGTTATTTAAGCATGTGGAGGAAATCCATTTTGTGGTAATCATAAAAGGGATTTTTGCCTCGAATACTTCACGATGAGATTGGGGTTGGCACATTTTGACTCTTTTTTTCCTTGCAATGATCCGGTATTTTTTTTGTGTAGTTTGATAACAAAATTTTAGAGAAAATGGTCATTATTTTATTTATTTACTAATTATTCTTTATCTCTTAGCCTGCTAGTTGTTTTTTTCTATGTCAACGCATTTCCATTTAAACGTAACTCTGTTCCCTTTTTTCATGTCATTGTGACGTACCTTTCAATAAGTTAACAAATTAATTTTATTACAGATAGTTTTATTAATTTGTAAACATGGTGAAACTGAAAGAATTGAAATCCTCAAGATGGTTGGTTATGGAGATCGACAACGTTCACGCCAAGCTGTTTGTCATTTATTTAACAACGTTCATCCTTGAAGAGATCCTATTGTACAATCCACGGTGTCTAAATTGGTTAGGAAATTTAGAGAAACTGGAAATGTAAAAGATATGCCAAAGTCTGGACGTCCGAAATCAGCCACAAATAATGATCAAGCTCTTGATGTATTACTAAGTGTTATGGATAATCCAGTTACGTCAACCACGCAACTTGCTTTGAATAAGGATGTTAGTCAATCGTCGGTTGTTCGAATATTGAAAAAGAACAAACTCAAACCCTACAAGATACACCTTCTCCATGAGCTAAACGAAGATGACCCAGACAGAAGAATGCAGTTTTGTGCAACAATGATGGAAATGATTGATAATAATCCAAATTGTCTAAACAACATTTTATTTTCTGATGAAGCCACGTTTTGTCTAAATGGATTTGTGAACAGACACAACTGTCGATACTGGTCTAGTGAGAATCCGCATTGGATGATGGAACACCATACACAGCACCGTCAAAAACTTAATGTATGGGCTGGTATTATTGGGCAGCACATAATAGGCCCATATTTTATTGATGGGAATTTAACTGCAGATAGATACCTACTCCTATTGCGTGATCACATTGTACCCGATATTGTACAATTATTTCCGGATGCAGATCGACAAGGAATGCCAAACCGAGATATTTGGTTTCAGCAAGACGGCGCTCCACCCCATTATGGGGTAGATGTTCGCCAATTTCTGAATAACATTTTTCCCCGTCGTTGGATAGGACGTCGGGGTTCTATTGAATGGCCTGCTAGGTCCCCCGATTTAAGCCCCTTAGATTTTTTCCTTTGGGGTCATTTAAAAACTACAATTTACAAAGAAAGACCCCAAAATTTGGAAGATCTGGAAGCGAGAATAAGGCATGAAATCGCACAAATACCACCTAATTGGATGCAAAATTCATTACGCAACTTTTATGACAGATTAGGTTACTGTCAAGCTGCAAAGAGTCTTCAGTCTGAACATTTAATTTAAGTTAAAGATTATTTGATAGAATAAAATAATGGCCATTTTCTCTAAAATTTTGTTATCAAACTACACAAAAAAAATACCGGATCATTTCAAGCAAAAAAAGAGGAACAAAAATCAGCAAAAAAATGCTAGGTTGCCATTTAAAAAACAAAAAAAAATTACGTTTCCATGGAAATGCGTTGACATAAAAAAACAACTAGCAGGCTAATAGATAAAGAATAATTAGTAAAAAAAAACTTCTATTAATGACATTTTGTCATAAAGTTCATATTTACGGAGATAAATTGCCTATTCCATACTTTTCACTAACCCGTATACATATTTACATATCGCTACGAAACTTCTAGTTAATATTTTTAATTTTAAATTATATTTTATAAACTAAATAACTGTTTAATTTTACTGAATATCGCCTAGAGTCATCTATAATACTCTCTACAAATTCAGAAATAAACGAGATCTTAAATTGTAGGGGGCTCTGGCTGTAAAATTCTTCCGCACTCAAACGGTTTCATCCCTCCTCTTAAAGAATAGGAAAATGTGATTGTTGAGTTATCATTTAGTTATGTTTTTCTATATATGTTATATAAAATAAAAGACGGGTTAACAAATGGTACTTAATTTATGCGCGCTATCAAAAATGTGACAAAGAAATAAACCTTCTAGAGATACTCTCAAGTAAGTAGGTTCATTTACCATATAAAAACTACTATTATAAAGACTTCTACAATCTCAATTCAATTGACCAGTGAGGGGAGTTCAGGATTCAGAACATGATCTTTTAAAAGATATAAGGCTAGATCCAGATCTATAGATTGGACTGGTGCAGTTTTTATTTAATATAATTTAGAATTTCAGATTAGTTTTTATATAAAACTAACTAACTCCTGCTTATACAATATTTCCACATTCCACCAGTTTCATTTCAACCTGTCTCCATATTACCAGTATGTAAGCGTCACTTATAAGCGGCTAATATTAAAACAAATGACATCCATGGTGACGTCAAGGCGACAATACGTATAAATACGAAACGTTTCGACAACCGTTGCCTCTCGATAGCTCGTTAACTCTTGAAAACCAATCAATTATTCACCTGGAGTTTCTAAATATAACAAGCGGAAAATACTTTAAACGCATAGTCAATAATCCTACGAATATGTTAGGAAAAGTACTCTACATTCAATCGAAAACGCGCAAATATCGTTCCGAGCTTATTTCCAGGAATTCTCCTGTTAGTTCTCTGTAAAAAAAGAATGAATTGCAGTGAGTAGATTTTCTAAAAGAGGACGGACGATCCTACGCTGTTCTAATTGAATTTGCAAATAAGCCACAATCCGGTAAAGGCATGCAGGCTGGACAAGGGAGGCGACCCACAGTTCTAGGGTTTGTTTGAACAATTTATTGTCTTAATTACAGTTGCGGACGCATTAGTAGCCCTCGCTTGAGCCGTAACGTCAGCGCTAACGCAGATAAACCTCTCCCAGATCCCGTGGGCGCTACGGATTTAGTTTATCGTGAAAAAGTTTCGCGTGGAAAAGATGTTTTTCGCGTTTTCTTGTTTTGCGATTCCAACCTTTGTCTAGCTGTTCCAATTTTCTCAGGACGGGCGATAAATCTATTCAACTCCTTTAGTCCTTTTAGTTTTCCGATTAAGCATTTTGAATTACTGTTGTTTCCCAAATTAAGACCGAATTAATATTTGTGGGATATTGAGGACCGGCTATTTTCAAAATAAAACATATAATGCTGATGCAAATACTCATAATAGGGTTTCTTGTTAAAATCAAGCGTCTGTTTTCTCTTTAAGTGCTAAGCGAGAAAAATTCTTTTTTTCTTATTTTGTGCTTGTTTTCAAACATATGCTTTGCTATGCTGATTTCCTCAAAAAGAAATATATATCTTATGCAATTCTCTTAGATTTGTTTTCCGATAAAGCATTTTGCATTATTTTCTTTCTAAAATCCAGACCAAATTAATATTTGTAAGATATTGAAGACCACCAAGTTAAAAGGTTTAATATATAGGCTGTCCGCTTCATAGGGTTATTCCTTGTATCAAAATTAACAAAACACTTCTAGTCAGCATAGGTCCAATTCTCAACCGCTTTCGAGATATGGGTGGTCAAAAGCGTTGAAAGTCACTAGTTACGGTAACTAATTTAGACGAATCATAGACGCATTTGGCTCGAATCTCGGCATGAAATGGTTGCTAAGGAACGATTAACTTAAATTACAGTCTTACTTCCACAATAATGAGCAGAAATTGTTTTAATGATTTTAATAAACAAGCAATGCTGTAAACATTTAAAGCTGCTCAAAATGGCAAATACAACTCTGCTCTTTGACTCAGTCCGCCTATTCAGTTGACATTTTCCATATTTTCACGAACTTCCTGAAATGCATGTTGGATTTTACCTACCAGTTCTTCTTTGGTAGCCGGCTTCTCTTGTCCATAAACGATGGTCTTAACATGGCCCCAGAGGAAAAAGTCGAGAGGCGTCAGGTCCGGCGAGCGCGGGGGCCATGCGACAGCTCCATTCCGCCGTATCCAGCGGTTTGGAAACGCAGTGTTCAAAAAGTCGGTTACTACTCTTCCATAGTGTGCCGGACACCCGTCATGGACAAACCACATCCTATTACGGACGTTCAAGAGGATATCTTCAAGAAGAATGGGAAGCTCTTCTTCTAGGAATCTCCTGTAGATATGGCTAGTCAATGCTCCATCAAAGATTTTCGGTCCTAGTATAACATTTCCGATCATTCCCCCCCCCACACATTACCCGAAAATCGGTGCTGAAATCTACTTTCTGACAAAGCACGGGGATTTTCGTCGCTCCAGATGTGCTCGTTATGTGAGTTGTTAATCCCATCGCGAGTGAAGGTGGACTCATCAGCGAACAAAGCAATTGGGAGGAGATCCTGGTTTTCTAGGATCCACGAGCAAAATTCTTCCCGTTTTGCATAGTCGGCAGGTAAGAGATTTTGTACTTGTTGTACGTGATATGGATTTTAGCCCATTTTCACGTAAAGTCCTGTGAATCGACGCTCTTTTCTGTCCTGTGGTGGCAGCAATTCTTCTTATGCTGGTTCTCCGATTCTCAGAAACTTCATGAAGAACAGCTTCAGTGTGGTTTCTTCGCGCAGGCTCTCGCTAATTAGTCTTTTTTGGGAAGGATCCTGTTTGGTGGAGCGATATGATACAGTTCGTGATGGTTGTCCGACAAGGATGTCTTCGGTTCGGGTAGCGTTCTGCGTACTCTCTTGCCGCTGCTGAAGCGTTTCCTCCACAATAGCCATACAAAAATATCATGTCGGCGTACTCTTCCTTCGTAAAAAGAGGCATTTTTAAATGTTCTGCGAGCGAAATCCAAAACTGTCAAAAATACAACAAAACTGCTTACATCACAACTGTCCAAAAGCTTACGTCAAGTGCATTGGATCTAAGTTACCAGTCGAGCTAATTGCGTCCATGATTCATCTAAATTAGTTACCGTAACTAGTGACTTCCAGCGCTTTTGACCACCCATATCTCGAAAACGGTTGAGAATTGGACCTATGCTGACTGGAAGTGTTTTGCTAATTTTGATACAATAAGGAATAACCCTATGAAATTATGCAACTCAACGAGGAGACAACCTGTATAATGCTGATTCAAATATTCACAAAAAGGATTTCTTGTAAAAATCAAATTTTTAAATTATTGAAGAGCAGCTTGCTGCCAATATTCACAACGGGGTTTCTTATTAAATCCAAGATTTTGCGTTCTTATGCTACGTAAATTAATTTCTTTCAAATCCAGGTCAAATTCGTATTTATTCGAACATCAAAGACCAGTATGCGAGAAATGGTGATTCGCAGAGTCACTCCAAGTATTCATCATAGGCGTTTTCCTATAAAAATCAATATTTCAGCAATTCTTTTTGATAAAACCAAAGTTAGCGTGGAATCTGAAGAATAATCCCATATTAAATCTCCCTCAGCAGCAACTTCCACCTCACAGGAGGATAATAATGTTATAATGTTGACACCATTGACATTAAAATATCAAACGTACAATAAATACGACATTGCGTAATCCATTTTCGCCGTAAAATTTGACGGAGCCTCCCCAAATCCCAGTAGGCCCTGTTTTTGGTGATATTACAGCACGCATCCTACGCGTAACACGCCCGAATTGATTATACACCAGTCACGTTAAATATTTTCTTCTGCATGTCCCTTTGACATCCACGGAAAGTGTCGGCAGATTCTTCTGACAAAATTTTGCAGTCTATACAGACGTTCAAGTTTCGGCCTTTTCAATGTTGGCCTTTGTTCGTTTCTGTTTTGTTTTTGTCAACGTTTAAACCTACGTTGGGGTAGGAGGACGTGTCGGGCAAAAAGGACTGCGGGTTTCTGCTAAATAGGAGAACTTAGAAGACTTCTGTACAAAGAAAGATAAGATTTTGGTTTGATGGAAGTTTTCTTTTCCTTATAAGCAACACTCTTAAGTTTTGAGGATATGTAGTACAACCATAGATGCCTTTACTTCATTTGGAACTACACATTGGTATATAAGGTTGTTCCAATCTTTCATTAAATTTTGATTTCATTTTGAATTATGCTTTGAAATGCCAGACTGTACTAATTGTAGTACAATGATCTTTCTTTGAAACTTAGTGCAAAGTTTTTGGAGTGGACTATAATTTTGATACAGCGATTTCAATCTATAGATTAAATAATTTTGAAATTCCATCATACAAAAGTACAGAAAAGTAGTTCACCCTCACAATTTTCTAACAACCACATTTCTATAACAATATGAATTTCCAGAACGCGAATTTCGATATTATTGCAGCAAAGACTACGCTAGGAATCTCTTCGAAAGCGATAACACTAAAGTTTAAAGACTCCATATTCAAATTTACGCTTTGAAATAAACTTGACTCTATCAACTTTGATACTTCGGCGTAGTTACGCCACAGATAAAGTTTGATGAATTAAACGATTCTCCAATGCCTCTAACGGTCAGAATCCCCGATCAAGGGGTAAGCCATCCCAATGCGCGCGCTAGTGTCTCGCAAACAGTAGCGACACTTAGATACCATCCTAAGGCAAGATAGCAATTGAACAATTTCCCAGTTGCCTTGTACCTTGTTTTCGAAACCGACTGCAAGCGGGTAACATCGATTCTTCAGCCACTCCCAGAACCCTGAAGTTTCGGATGGTCGATGAACTTTTAACGTTTCCTGGAAACGTTGGAGATTTATGTTAAAATCATTGAGAATTTCGCGACTCTATCGAGTTTATAAAGATTATAGAGTGGTCATTTTTAGTTGATCTGCACACATTGCTTACCTTTCAATCGAGGAAGGACAACGCGGAATATAAAACGGAATAATTTGAGCAACTTCCTCGTGGAAAATAATCGAGTTTCCGCGACCTTTTTCGCCTTGTTGCCGACCTCACGTATCAACAGGAAACGTACGAAGGTGGAAACCGCAAATAATTTAGTTGCGGACGTATCCTAGGGTGAAATTAATTTAAGTCTTGGTCGGGGTTTCAATATGTCTAAGTAATTGACTAGGATCTGGAGTAAAAAAGGTCTATTTCTCTTGGTCGATTGAAAAATGAACAAAATTAGTTAGCTCTCAGAAATTTTTCGTTTACGAGAATATTTGATGAAGAACTAACAAAGGAATACAAGTTTGCCTTACCGATATTAATGAAACTAGTATACAGAGCATTAATTGGAAGACTTAACTGGTCCATATGTCCTGTGATGGGTGGAGACTGTGGCTTGAAAACTATAACAAAAATCCAAAAGAAAAAGTGAAAAAATCCCTTACCACAAAAATTGAAGATACAAATCTAAATACGTATTTCGGCAACTAAGTTGCCATCTTCAGTAGAAAAACAAGTGAAGAGCAGTGTTAAACGTAGTGTTTTCGGCTAAGGTAAACCTTGGAAGACACACAGTGTTATTCCACTAGTGATTTGGTGAAGAGCATATCTTCCAAGGTTTACCTTAGCCGAAAACACTACGTTTAACACTGCTCTTTACTTGTTTTTCTACTGAAGATGGCAACTTAGTTGCCGAAATCTTTAATTTTTGTGGTAAGCGACTTTTTTCACTTTTTCTTTTGGATTTTTGTTATAGTCCATATGAACTGGAATTTGTTGAATCTATAAGTGAATGTTCTGAAGATGACTTGGCTTGATATGCAGACTGTGTTCCCAAATATAAACAATCAATGTATGCTATATTATCTCTTTTTAAAACTTCTTTCTTTTATCGTTTTTTTCGGATTATCGTATGAACACGTGCAGGGAAGTTATACATTGTCTTATGATTTCGGAGATGTTAAAGCAAATAGCAAAGAGGAATGTTGCCAATACAGCGCTTAAAAAGGGCTATTTAGCACTTAAGAAAACTACAATTTTTCTAACACTAGGTTAGTCTGCAAACCCAACAAGTTTTGTTATAAATCGGTGATGGACACTTCCCCGCGTTTCCCTTTTAAGTGTCTGTTTCAATTGTATAAATTTCCATTCTAGCAACAACAAAAAAAAAAACTCATATCCCCTGATATACTTGCGCTATCACCGTGTAATATATCGAGCACTATTTCTTCCTCAAATCCGACAAGGTAATCCCAACAGGGTACGTTCTAGGAGCCGAGCATATCGCGTCATGAAACTGTTTACGTTTTATTACAGCACAAAGAACAATGTAACAGTTTTATATTCCAACAAGTGCCAAACATCAGAGATCCAGAGTGAAATCAAGACAAATGATCTACTCCCTTGCAGAAGACGGAGTTACAAGATAAGAACGGATTGCGCAAGGATTGAGAGTGGATTGACTTTATATGCGAGACTCGTGGATGCTGGGCGGTTATCCATTATTGGTGTTGCATATTTTCGAGTGCGTGGGTGATTGGAATATTTGCGAGTTGTTTTTTAAATGAGGAATGATGGAGGTATCCTACATATGTTTTTTAGAAACGACGGTAGAACATTGGATAAAGTAGATTAAAAAGGATTACTGGACGTCTGATCTGTCAGAATCTCGTCTATGGCATAGCAGGCATCTTTCTCCCTTATGATTTTTTTTATTTGCTTTTCATTTTTATTCTAAAATACTTCCAAAAGAAACATATTTTAACAAAAAAAAAACACCTTTGAGGAACCTTTGTTGTATTAATCAAAAAACCCGCAGCTTTCCGACAATATCAAACAGGTTGTGAACGAACAGGCAGTTACAACATGACTTATTTTTAGCCCAAGACGCTCGATTCTTTTTTTCCCTACCGCGGCAGTGTTACCACACCTCCCTGCCCGTTACCCCATTGATGGGTTCAACCTCGTGTGCGTTTAGTTCGGGATTTTATGTTTTGTTTACGTGGGTGTGACTGACTGTACGTTCGCAGGGTGAAAATAGAAACTTGCCGGGGTTTTATCGCAGCGTTCCGATCAATGAAATTGATAATTTAAGCTTCAGTGGAGTGGAAACGTGATTTTATGAATCAAATTTCGAATGGGGGTAACTCCTGGTGGTGAAAAATCCGATGGGTTAGGGACCCTAACTCTGTTTTGGAATTCTGTACATGGAATTATAGTGATCTACATATATTTTGCTGTATGAACACTTTCGGCTGACAAGGCTTGTTGGCTTCATTGATTTGTGGCGGTTTATTTCTTATATATTAGGAAACTTCTTCAATAAGATTTTCTCGAACAAACATTACCACCAAGAATTATCCGCCAAACTCCAGCAGTATTCCGTATTCCATAATTTTTGGTCCTGCAAGGTTTTCATATCCTAACAAAATCTTTCTAGATCCATTAAGCATATGCTTGACCATTTTAACATGATTATCAGATTTGCGTTCCTCTCAACCAGAACAAATGATGTCCTTGGATCTTACTCATCTTCACTTATGGATTATGCGAAAGCAGGATCATCTATAAATAGTCTGGTCTAAAAACCATCAAACATTCTAGCGTTCAGTTTATTTTGTGCTTGGACCTTTGATTCTATGTACGCTAATTGTTTCATCAGCTCTTAGTTTTATAAGCAATGTGGAAATTTGGTTCAAGTAAGGGATTTTTACATTAGAAGGGAAGCAAGAATATGGAAACTAGAGAACCGAGAATACTTCGGACCATGCCCGCAACCATCAACCCTATCTTTGAAATGAGAAGTGATATGATGGTTTCCAAATCTGGTATGCAGATTGCTCAAAAATTATCACAGGTTCTGCATTGGTATACAATATAACGAAACCCTGAATCATAGAGAATGCACTAGGGCAATATACCATCGCATACTAAACGGAAATACTAGCAATAGAAACGTGTCCCCCAGAAGAGCAGTGGAGAAACCACAAAACCACTGATTCATATCCTATTGCAAAGTCAAGTGGCCTTAAAGGCGTTAGCATCTTATTACATGACCTCAAACCTCAAAACCAGCTTGGGACTACCTGGAAAACGTAAGAACTAAACACAATAAAGTCACTTTGATGTGGGACGACCTGACTAGGTTTGGCAATAGGCAACACTGCGATACGTGGTACAGTGACTGAGTAGATTACAGAAAAAGAGCACCAAATATACTGAAACAATGTAAAGGGCAGGTACATAGCAAACATATGATGACCGAGTACAGCTTAGAACAGTGATTAGTCTTCTAACAGGACACGGCTGTCTAAGGAAATACCTACATAAAATGGGTATCTTTAAAGATGAACCTATTTGTAGATTATGCAATGAGAAAGAGGAGACGGCCAGCCACGTTTTTTGTTTAATGTGCTGCATTGGAATGGCAGGAAGGACCAACCTACTAACATAGCTGACGGAAAAAGGTTTACCAGATAAGCTACTAAACCTAGATAAAGGGACTAGCCTGTTTATCTAAAGAAACTCTCTAGGCATGGAATAATACACTGGGCCTTAGGTCACGGTGTTAAGTGGATGATAAAAAGACTTGACTCGTACCCAGTGGCAAATTAAATCAAACGAGTTCATAAAATTTATTTATTTCAACAACTATTTCTTCTTGCTTAGGCCACACTTTTGCTCTTTTAGTAATCCCCACAAGAAGGAAATTTACAATTTTTATTACATATTTACATAATTATGAAGGCTTCTCAGAAAAAGCAGCCAAAATTAAAAACTTAGCCATTAATACGTTAAATATTGATATCATTAATAAAAAAAAAAAATGCAGTTTCTACATTTATGAAACTACAATTGAGACAGGCATATACTACAACTTAGATTTCATCTCTCAAGAGTTTTAATAATTAAACAATTAAAATGGATAGCCATTTTTGTATGCATTCAAAACAGGTTCGTCAACTACCGCCACTTAAATCTACCTCAAACAAAGCCACACAGATTACCAGGAACATATCTCAAATGAATCAATAGTTGCTTTTGGTAAACAGATTCGCCAGGGCAGATTACCAATTCAATTTCGAATGCAACCCCTTAATTGCCCATCAATCATTGGCGATGCAACTGTGAACCTTGGATAAATTGTATCATTAGTGACTAGTATCAATCTCAAAGCGATTGAAATTCTGTGTTTATCCTTTAATGGGGCCCTCTTCGAAAGGACTATGTGTAGTAATTTGGTTGTTGTTAGTCATTGTGGTAGCTTCACCGGATTTCTTATTGGTAAGATCAGATATTTCTCCTTGCAAATTGATATCAAAGACGTTCTTTTCGTAAGCCAAAAGAAGGGTTCACACCTAGTTTATTTAAATATCATCTTCCGAACGTATATTCCTGCTTTTAAACGTTTCTCTCACCAAACGGAAAAGATGTCCCGTGTTTACCTCGGCACCTAGCCAGCCCGCCGGCTCTGATATTGATCCACTATACGGTGCTTTAGTATTTGTGTCCGCTCACAGCACCTGAACGGTTATTCTCTGGTCGTATTCGAAGTTCCACGATGCATATCAGGCACATATATATGCATTTATAAGCATATAGATTATATAAAGAAAATTGTTCGTGCATATATTGATAGAGGGGAAAGATTGTGCGAAATTAAAAATTTTGGGCCGTGGGGTGGATTGGGTAAATTCGGCTAACCTGAAGCCACCGGTCCCTAAGGTAATGCGGTTTTGCGGTCTGTGGTTTCGGATCGCGTCTCCCAGGAAATGGGGGGTTGTTAAAAATTGCAGAAGTCAAAGTGAGTCGCAGTCGAAGGGCATTTACTGTTTGTGGGGTGAATGTCCTTTTAGTTTTTGGGGATTTCGAACGTAAGAAATGAGACAAGTAGCAATTACAATGGTTAAAATTGGATTGATTAAAAAACATTTCTGACATTTTTGTTGAAAAAGGAATATCATTAGAACAAAAAACGTTCAGGTTTGAAACAAAAATTCACAATTTCCAACATCACATTCTAAAGATCCTCTATCTAACATTGTACTTTTATATTAAGCTTTGTTTTCTCCTGATCATCATCGAATTTCTAATTTCTTATGGGTTCCACTTTAAATTTTAACACCGCCAGAAAGAGTATCTACTTCTCTTCTGATTTCAAACACGTATAACATGTTGACAAAACTTTTTGATAACGAGGACAAGTATTTTTTTTTATTAAGTAAGAAAGAGCGTCTTTATTTCAATCAACTCACTTTGTAATTTATGACCATTCATTCACAAGTTGCCTTAGGTATGTACCTATTGACCTAACAACACTTTGCGTCCATAAAATATTCTACCTGTTGAACACTCCTAACAATGCGTTCCAGCTTACCTTACCTTTATTGTATGTGGTTAAAATCTAATTTAAATCTAACGTAAATGGCGTAACATAATACCCTTATCTAAAAGCTTGGATTACAGTACAAACAACCCCTTAATATATATATATGCTTAACACGCCGCTGTCAGTGTGCAAAACTTGAGCAAGCGAGCTTTCGTAATGTTATTTTTGCGAATTCTTAAAATACTTTCCTTCGCAATAGCTTCAAAGTTAATATTTAACCTGCTCTGAGGCTAAGAATAATATAAAATTAATATTAATTAAATCGAAATGATAAAAGAAATACACCGTAACAATCCGAAGTAACTTAAACACATCTCGTAGGGATTGTCAAAACAAAAGTTATTTACAATTCCTATTGTAAATAAATATATACTTTGTATGTGTATTTTAGCCGGGCCTAAGACACTTTTTTAATCTAGATTCGAGTAAATACATTGGAAACTTATAAGCTTTGGCTTGCTTCCAGAATGAAAGCGATGACAAACATGTTTATGCCAAAATCAGAGTGGGATACAGAAAGGCGAAACGGTAGTATACGGACTCCAATTAGTTATGTGGGCCTGTTTAAAAGTGAATTTTTGAGATCGCGCAGATCATGTGAAAAAGTAATTTGTTTAATGGTATCTTTGACTGTGATGATATGGATTTAGCAAATGTTTCTAATCGGAGATGGAAAAGTAGAAATTTTTATCGGCATGTTTTTTTTTTTTTGGGGGGAATTCTTTTTGAGAGATGCTGTAGAAAGTGGTGTAAATCTGAATAAATTAACTGGTATAGATTAGAGGATAAAAAAACATTAAAAATTATATTATACTTGATTTTCTAATCTTTCAGGTAAGTATTGTTGATGTTATTTTAAAATATCTATTCAAGATGTTTCATGATTCATTTTAGAGTTATAGAATTATTTTGAAAATTGTTCCAAAACTGTTGCGCAATATTGCACACATAAAAAAAGTCATTATCATAGATTTACTACCGACATCGACATTACTAAAATTCAAACATAAAAAATCGCTAGATTCCACATAGTTTTTTTTTAATGAAGATTCAACCTCAAATTTATTTGAAGTGGAATGATATAGCTTTATATTTTATAATATAGAGCTATATTATTTAATATGTATATCGCTTTTTATTTTAATTTGTATGGAAAACCCATCAAAAATGACATTCATAAGATTAAGATAAATTCGGTAATATTAATGAAGGATTAATCCAGCAGATTTGTTCGTCAAAAGATTGGCATGTAAAAAATTGAGTGCTTAATTTTTATTAACTATTTATTTATATTTGTCATTTAGAACATTCTTTTATGGTTTTATTCCTGAGCATATTGCAATTATAATTCCAGCATATCTGCTGTCTGCTCAAATTTTTTTTTCCTTCACCATGTTCAACATAAACATGTTGCTTCAACAATGTTTTTGGTTCCAAAACTTTTGAATATTTAAGTTCTTTTGGGAAACACGCCTTCAACAAATTTTAATATGTCTTTTTTATAATTTCCTTTGAAGTTTAGCATTGTGGATTTATATGAAAATTTTTGGTTCAAATATGTGTTTTTAATTTCGAAAATGTGGAAGATTTGATCAGATGTTTTTGGGCAACACCCCCAACAAAATTTTTATATTTTTTTATAATTTCTTCTAAATTTCAGCATTATGGAGATGTCGAAAATAAAGAATTCGGTTTAACTAAGTTCTTTTAATTTGGAGAGTCTAAAAAATATGATTTACAGCTTGGGCAATCCATCCGACCAAGTTCTGCTATTTCTTTTATAATTTACTGTAAATTTTGATGTTCACTGCAAAAATAAATAAACGGATGAAGACAAAAAATACTGGCGAAACATTTTAAATATTTTTAGAATTGTATAATAAAGCCTACATTTCCACTAGGATTAGAATTATTATTAAACTTTATCATAATCCATAGTTCCTTCTAATTTTCAGCATTGTGGAGGTGTTGAGCGTAAAAATCTTAAAACAAGTGCTTAAATCTGCTAAATTCTGACTTACCAATCTGCGGCACATCGTACTGCCTGCTGGATCTGGACGATCTGATCATTAACTGAGTGGGTTCCGATTGATAGTGTTGTTGTTCCTGTTCGCTTTGGTGACTGTGCTGTTGGTGGTCGCTCTGGTCGCGTTTCTGCCAGGTCAGGCCCGAGACAGGCGACCTCCTGAGGTATAACGGGTCGCGTTCGAGATGCAACGGTTGCGGGCTGGCGAGGGCGCACACCCAAATCGCGGTCGTCAGCGCCCGCCACATGCTGCTCGTTCCCCTGGCCAGTTTACGCTCTCAAGTTATCATTTTCCCGGAACAACATCGGAGCGACGTGCACGCGATGGAAGCGAGCTGAATGGAGGTGGGAGCGACTACGCGGCTTTCCACTTGTTGCCCCTGGACGTCGGAAAAGGGGATTCGGTGACCTCCAAAAGAGGATAATCGAGAGGAAGGGTGCGAAGATCGCTCTAGGGTGGGAGTTTTGTTTGATCTGGTTATTTGTCTTCGAGTGTGTCGGGGATTCGTCGAAGATCCGGTGAAGGTTAAGGGTGCGCAGTGAATTCGGGAGGTGGTTTTAACTTCCTACGAGGGGAAAATTAGAATTTCGGAGGTATTTACTGCGGTGTCTGGTGGTGTCGTTGCTTTCTGGAGTTTCCGGACGCACTATTGTACATTGTCTTTAAAGTCACTCGAGAACTTACGTAAAACAGAAACGGTGGGGTGTTGTAACGCAAAGAAATGACACACTGTTCGCCGGTCGGCGATCGCGTAAACACTGCGATCAGTCCGGGAGGTGCTCCGGGTTTTTGTTGCGTAGCTGCGGCCGGCTGTCTTTGCGCTTGGGGGTGGCTAGCGACTGACTCGCTTCAGCGCCACGAACTACAGCCGCCTACGCGAGCGTCGATGTCTTGCTTCTGCCACCGGCGGCTGGCTTTGGAGCGCTCCGGGCCCGTCCCCCTTGCGTCCGACCGCCCGCACCCTCTGGCAGATCCCCCGCGACCGGGCTACTCCACCCCACCCCCTTCACTAGAACCTCGGAAAGTGTCTCGAATAGTCTCGGGCAGTCCTGGGGGGAGGGAGGGATGTAACGCAATTTTCTGGGGGAGACGACTTTTTGGAGAGAACGCAGTCGTTGAATCGGGACGTCTAGGGGACGCGGTGGGGACCATTTTTACGTTAATATTTATGAGGTAGTAACTAGCTTTTTGGACGAATTTCATTCATGCATTCCAGTTTCCAACAAGTGCGGTTGAGTGGACGGGGGAACCATGGGTGACATAAGATGTCGTGAAGATGATGCCAATTAATCTCAAACCAGTTGCTCTTAAATTCACCTAATGTAATTGAGATTGTCAATTTGTCATATTCACAGTCCAAAAATACCCTTTTTAGAAATTAACAATCGTTGTAAAATAATCCTTCAGCATGTAACACAAAGTCCATCGACGAATATATACACAATAAGTACAAAAAGTAGTGAAAAGACCATCAAAACAAAGATGAGAATAATTATTTATTGGACAAACAAAAATGTCTGGTATACATACATTGTAGCCCTGGCAATAGATACCATTTGGAGATTCAAAGAGGAAACCTCAGACAATGATATGTGGCATTCCAATCTCAAGATAAGAACAACATTTCTACTATTGCACTTAACGAATGATAAATCTGATCAACATTGCCTTCTACAGGGTTCGCCAGCATAAACTACCCAATTTAAACAGCTCATCAAAAATTATTGACTTTAACAACAGAAAGAATTAATACATATTCTTAGACTAGAAAAATGGGAGTTTTTTATTTAAATATATTGCTTCGTAAATGGCCGTCATTGTTCTCAATGCAATATTGAATTGACCAGCAAATTCTTGCATAACACTTTGAGGTGACGTAAATGTTTGATTTCAAATCCCCTAAATTTCTGGGTTTATTCACAGACACTTGAACCCTTTCCGTGCGTATATATTTTGACATATCGCCACTTAACGCTGGCAAGTATATTCGTCTGAAGTAGTGAAATGGTTAAACCTTAAATAACCCCAAAAATGATCTTCCAATAATCCAATAATGTTGATGACCATGGAATCGTACCATTTCTTGAAATAAGTCCGTTTGGAAAGGATTCTTTTGAAATATCCATGCTTGTTCTCGCCGTATGACTTATTGTCCCGTCTTGCAGTAATGTCCTACTTCCTCGATGTACTTGGTGATTATCATAAATTAGACGTGAAAATTTACGCCCGTTAATCTTATCTTGATCAGTTATTTTCTGAGCAATTGCGACCTAATATGGATGAAAGTTCATGTGTTTTAACATTCTTCTCGGATTTCGATCACTCAAACCAAGGACGGAAGCATGTTTAACAGTGGATCTTTTCGGACTAGCAATAATTGCATTTCTCACCATATCTTCGTTACGTTCGTTGCATGCTCTTCTTGGTTTTCCAATTGATTTTTTGTCCGTAATAAATCCCAGTTGCCTCTATTTATTGTACCAAGTGAAAATATTCTTATGCTAAGGACAGTGACGGAGATTAAAATGACGTCGAAAATACCTTTGCACAGCGATTACTGAATTTAATTGAATAAATTAAAATCCAACACTAAAGATACGATTTTGTGTAGACCAACGCTCGATTTGACAACTGTCAACGATTCCAATAAAATTTCTAGGTAGGTTTAGAAATTTTGTTGGAATTGTTGACAGTTGTCGAATGGAGCGTCCATATTCAAAACTATTTTCATTCTAGATAATCAATTCGTTTTTGTGTTCTTAGCGAAATAAAATGGGTAATACATTTTGCTCGACCCAGTATATCTGACCAGGAATTATAACATTTAAAACTATGAGATCGAAATCACCGAACAAGCGGTATACGTTAATCCATGACAAACGTTTCAAATACGCGCATAGCTATTTATTAACCGCATCAGAAGAATTAGCTCCAATTGTTTTACACATATCCACGCTACAATTTGCTAGTATAGTAACACGGCGTACTCGGTTTCCAGGAACAAGATTACTCATCATAAAAATTGAAGAGTTTAAAGCCCGATAAAAAAAAAGGTGCACGCGTTTTTTTTTTTTATTATTTTACTGGTAATGTGTTCGATATATCAGGTAGTAAACATGGGCTTCACGGAAGTTGTTATGATAGCATCATACGTAATATACATGTCCATTTGAGGAAGGTCAATACCGCGTACGCTGTTTTACATATGTGTATTTATATACGAGGGCAACTTAAAAAGTTGTGCATAATATGTGTGACAAGTTCGGTTGATATTTTTAAAGAATAAAGTCAAATTAGCAGCTATAACATGCTTCAGAAAAGGTGTTTAGATGGAAAATTCCTGAGTTATTTATATCCATTCATCTTAGAAATTATTTGACAAAAATTGGAAAAGTGTTGCCACCATTGACTTGTTATTTATTCTAACAAGGGGACAACTCTCCACCTGTCACAATTAAAATTTGATAAAACTTGCTTAAGATATATACAGGGTGAATTTCAATATTTGCGGCAAACTTTAGGAGCTGATTCCCGAGGTTATTTTGATCATTAAAGTTCATGAGAACATATGTCCCAAACTGCTTATTTCTAAAGTTATACAATGTTTAATAGTAAGTTAACATAATTAATGTTTTTATTTAAATTAACAAAATAATTAGTAAAACTAAATAAATAAAAAACAAAATACTCTGACAACTACTGTCAAATATTGAAATGACAAACAAACGATTCCCTCTGACAACTACTGTCAAATTTTGAAATGACAAACAATTCCCTCTCAACACAATTGATTTTAAAGAACCACCTGTGATATTATATCGTGTTAGTCATAGTTCATAATTTATTATTAAATATTCAATAACTTTTAAACCGAACCGTTTTGGACATATACTCATATGAACTTTAATGATCGAAATAATCTCAGGAATCAGCATATATTGAGATTCACCCTATATATATATATATATATGTTTATGATGATAATGGTGATAGTACACTGCGACATGAAAGAATGTCAGAAGATCCCAGGTTAGGTAACATTCCCTCTTCATTTTTAAATACTTCCAGGAGCACGGCCTTTAAGATGCACAGGTGGATGTTGCATAGTGTTCCCAACAAAATCTACATTCGACTTTTTCTGCTATTCTAAGCCTATTCCGATGTCCCTTCAGTTTACAATGGCCTGATAGCATCCCTGTCAATATACGAATATTATTTTTACTTAGGTTGATTTATTCTATAGGTCCCAGAAGAATTCTTTCCGTAGAAACTGTCCCAGTATTTGGATTTTCTTGTTACTCCTGTGTGAGTGTTTCCTTTGCCTACCTCGTTTAGTTTTCCTAGACGCTCCTAAACCATATTGGAGCTGATTATATTTGAGCTCAACGCCCTCATGGCTGCTTGACTAACAGACATTATGATAATCTCTTGCTTTTTTTGATAGTTTCTGTCAATGTTAAACTAAATGCATCGTTCAATAGCTTGTGTTTCCACCTGGAAGACACTCGGGTACAAACCCATATATGCTTATGCCGCTCTGCTGTTTTGTACCATTCCAATTGAGTTTCAAAATGGTGTCTTTATCGCATTAGCTTTTGCTCGCCAAGCTTTGTGGTGAATTCTTTTACAAAGCTGAACATTTTTAGCATATCGTCCTGGGACATGCTCCAAGTATGGTCACTTTCAGAAGGTTGAGGCCAATTCCTAACCATTCCTTCTCCGATCATTCTACGTGTGGGTTTTTGTGCTATGCTCTCCGTCAAAATGTCGAGAGAAACAAAGTTTAGGATCACATCAATAGCTGCTGTTAGACAGGTTCTTAATGATGCTTTAATTATGCTAATTTTTGAGAGATTAGCTCTGATGGTGCCTAGTTCTTTTCCTCCAAGCCAGTCCTGCATAAGTAATTATTAATTGGCACTATTGCTGTATACAGAGCAGTATTTTTTATTATTTAGGGCCTTTTTTGTCTTGTTGTTTACTAGAAGTTCATACTTATTCCACAGAAGTTTATTGTCTAAGGTAAGACTTAGGCATTTCAACTACATCTTCCAATCTATGTCTTGCTCATCTATTTGCAAGGAATTTCACTTTGATAGGGTGAAACATCCCCTTAAAGGTTGGTTAATTTATAGTTTCTTCTATAGAATTTTCGAACGGTAAATTATAAATTGCAAAAGTTATATATTTAAAGACATCTAGCACTAGAATAATGAAGTATCGCTAAACATCTTTTATTTTCGCGAATCAACACTTATTGCTCTGTCTATTCGTCGTTTCTACTATACGTTACCATATATAAACTATAACATCGGTCTACCCAATAAGGATAGCCAACATATACGTTAAGTCGTCCTGACATCGCATCGAATGGGAACGATAACTGGCTATCATCGGTGGTATGCCCGCTTCCCAGTGAGTCACGGACCGTTTAAATCATAATAAAATGCCGTGAAACGATAAAACGAATTACTTCCAACGTTACCTCCAGTGTAAATTCATATATTTAACCATTAGTGTTGCGAGGCACGATCGTCAGAACTAGACGTGAATAATAATTCTGTTTCGTCGAAATATAACAGGATTTTAGGAAACCTACGAGGCAGTTACATGTGTCGATATGCGTCGGGTTGATTGAGTTTCGTAAAATATGCTTGCAAGGCAGACTAGCGGGAAATAGAGCGCATACTAATGCTTATATGGATGTCAGTTGCGAGGGATCCACTACCAAGAATTCACTTGCAGTATGGATTTAGTTTACAACGACGAGTCATAATACGTCTGAATTGGTTAGATTATAAGTAATTGGAGTTTATCCTAAAAAAAAACTAATTTTTGTTTTTCTTAATCATCTTTAAGATAGCTCTTTTATATAACTAGCTCTGGGGTCCTCCCATATCAACAGTAGAAGCTCTGACTTCTGGATATTCTTCACGATTGTTCATCATTAGAGGTATTATTTCGAATATTTCCATCGTTTTGTTTCTGGTTTACCACCAAGGTTTCGATCGATGAAAACCTAAATACGACGGTTTACAGAAAACACGGGACAATATTCGCGCTATAATTCGAACGACAAATTAGCAATAAAAAAAGGATTAGTCAAATGCTTCTATGACAGAGCAGCAATTATCTGCTCAAACACTGAAGAAATGGACAAAGAACGCAATGGCTATCCCAAAAGAATACTGGAAACGCTAAATCTATAAGAGAACAGAGGGAAAACTAGGGCGGCCACTATTACTACAGTCGCCATTCTATATGTGAAAGAACAACCAGAAAAAAATTCAGAAAGAAGCAATACAACATAAAAACGGCATTCAAAACTAACAACACCATGAAGACTGTCGTCACAAACGTAAAACCTTAGAACATAATCCAAGATACCAAAAACTACCGTATACGGAGTAGCATGTCGATGTGCACACCAATATATCGGAGGTGCAAAGCGCACACTCAACATCAGGGTACTAGAATACAGCAAATTGACAAGACAAAATCGAAAAAATCCGCTCAGCACGTATGGAGTGAAGCCTGATGCCAGTCCATCGGATGGCACGGAATAAAGGCTAGGGTTTCCTACCACTATCATGTTTAAGAACGCCCCTAATTTTGTGAGAGGCGATGGGAAAGTCAACATTTTATTATGTGTTGCAGAGAATCCAACATCTCGTGAAATAGCTCGAGAAAATAACTTTAGCCATCCGATTGTTTTAAAATGTTTCCATCTATAAAAACTTCATTCCTATAAGATGGCGTTTTGTACAGGAATTAACCGAAGACGATGCAGATGGTAAAATACAGTTCTGCGAAGGATTAATGAATAAACTGAACAGAAATGAAGTAATCCTTGATTAGCATCAAATAATTGATGCAATAGATTAACATCCAAAATATTCCATTTTAAGCCTATCAACTTCTTTGACCTAATAATGTATTGCAATCGGAAATCTTTAGATTCAATTACAATCAAATTAAATTCCTCAATAAACTCAACAGATTGTCGATTAAAAGGATTCCTTTCTACTCGACTCAAACAACTGTAAACTCGCATGCCGGCTTTGCAATGCGACGAATTAAATATGGAAGACCCCCGGGGGGTTCTAGCAGCGAACTAAGGCTAGATTTCCCAGAAGATACGTCTCTCAGTATACAATCAATGAATAGACCGTTCAGTCACTCACGCAAAGATATCCCCAAAGAGACTAGCGTGAAGATTCGATATATACAACACTGACATCGGAAATAATCATTGTATTTAGCACAATTTAAATACGAAATTTATGTTGAAAATTATACAACCTTGTGCTAGTCGGTGGGCGAGCTAATTGACCAATTATGAGCAGTAAAAGCAATAATTTGAATTAGTGTGTGAGAGGAACGTATAAGACAATAAAAAATTATATAGTTACTGGAATTAAGCGCGGAATAGGGCTGCAAATGTTGAATTAATGGCTCGAAGTATGCTACCACATTCGACGCCTAATCAGCAATGAAGCGGTAGTAAAATTACGTCTTTTATTACTTGAGCAGGTATGGGAAAGGATGCCAGTTGCCTTACTGAAAGGAATGGATGAGATAATTAAGTTTAGGACGTAGTATATACCGAAAATTGTTGTAAAATTATTATCCAAGAACGAAATTAGTTAAAATGTAAACCAAGGCAAGGTTTTTCCAAATACCTTGCCCAAAATTGTTGTTTTACTCAAAATTAATTGAGAAACGTAAAATTTATATACGGAAGTACTTTTTTTTTTTTTTTGCTTTCATGGGCTGGTTTAACCCCGTGAGGCAACTCGGCCTTAAGACCTATTGTGCCCCCATGATGTCTTAACCCTCTCGACGGAAGTACTTAATATAGAAAAGTTCTTCAACAAGGTTTAAGTGCTAACCTCCTAAGTAAACTGAGAGACTTGCCTTCTACAATAAAACCCGAAAAAAATGCTTTTTAAGCTTTAAGAAGCAATGTGATGATTTTGATTCAATATCTCTCGCTGCAAGATTACGCAAAATCTTCAAGCTAAATACATGCTTCAATAAAATTGTGACTTATTTTTTTGAGGGAAAAATATTAACCCCAGAAAACTTAATCGAATGCTCGACAAGAAAGCTACAGCAATAAATAGAGACGCATACAGCAGAGTATAGATCCCTTTAAAGCATTTTAAAACACCAAGAGTGGATGCGATTATTCCAGTCGTACTTCAGAAAAGGCAAGTCAAAATTCTGTCGTACAGGGATTAGACGAAGCAGTTTAAAGTTGAAATGCATACTAGAAGCTTAGAAGAGCACAGAGTTTCTGTCTTGCCAAAAGAAGTATGCTACATATCTATAATCTTAAAGATCTGTTAGCCTCACAACATTATATCATTCATTGAAGCGGTGTTGTCGGGTTTGGAGCAGAGGAAAATTACATGTGGTTTTCTCCTCGATTTGTCCAGGGCATTTGACAGCATAGATCATCGTATGTTATTATATAAGTTGGAGAGCTATGGAATTAGAGGTACGGCTTTGTCTTGGATACGTTCCTATATAAGTCATCGAACGCAGACCGTAGTAATTCGGAATAACAATCATACCTTTCGATCTAAAGATATAACACTAACCAAGGGTGTTCCGCAGGGTAGTATTCTGGGACCCCTTTTTTTCATTTTGTACTTCAACGACGTCTATGCTGTCGAATGCCCAATGGTGGATTCGAGCCTGACGACTATTAACTATGCCGATGATGCCTCTTTTCTTGTGACAGGGGATACGCTAAACGCTATCACAAATACAAGTTCGAATTACATACATAGTCTTACAGAGTGGTTGAATGAAAACAATCTAAATCTTAATCACAGTAAAACAGAAGTAATTTTATTTAAGACCAAATCTCAGAGCTACCCCTCGAATATTGTAATAGATAACGTATCTTATGCTCTTAAAAGTGCAGTGCGTCTACTAGGTCTCACTGTAGATGATCACTTGAAATGGACACAACATGTTGATGTCATAGTAAAGAAATTAAATGGTATCTGTTTTGGATTAAGGCGATTGCGAGACCTGGTTGACACACACACTCTTCGCACAATGTACTTTGGTTGCTGTTATCCTCATCTCAATTATGGAATTGTGCTATGGGGGGGTAGCAGTGACATGCCAAGACTTTTTTTAACTCAAAAAAAGATATTACGTATTATTTATAAATTGAACCCCACTCAGTCATGTCGGGGTATTTTCAAGCAAAATAAGTTACTCACTGTATATGGTATCTTTATATTTCAGTCCATACTCTTTCTTTTCAAAAACAAACATCTCTTTTCTCATAACACGTTGTTGCACGAGTACTCCACAAGAAACAGGCATGACTATTGCTATCCTCTTTGTAGATTGTCGCTAACCCAACGAAATATTACTTATACTTGCCTCAGGTTCTATAATGCTCTTCCAACTGACTTAAAAGTGATTAAGTCACTTACTACTTTTAGGACAACATTGTTTCATTTTCTTTGTGAAATTGAACCATATACTATTAGCGATTTTCTATTATACTGAAAATATGTTACTATCAGTCGTATAATTTAATATTGTTGACGTCTTGTAATATCTTCCTTAGTATTACAATAAATTTCTATTATTATTATTATTATATCTGAAAAAGGTGAAAAAAGCTCTAGATAGCTGTACCAGAATAGATATCTTGGATATATGTAATTCAGCCTATCAAACAGGCTAATTAAATTAATTGGATAAAGAAACTGCAGTGTATGGGCTTCTAGACATAGAAATCCTCTTTGGCAACTCCCTACATGAGACTATCAAAAAAGCATTAAATAATAACAGAATAAACCGTAGGACCTCCAATGGAATGTCAAAGCTGCTTTTTTGCAATGCTTTGAAAGATTATTTTGAGCGTAGGTTGACCAAAACGCTTTCAAGTAGTGTTGCCATAACTGTTGCTGTTCTTCAAAGTAGTGATTGCACCTTTCCCCAACGCCATTTACTCTGAATTGGGCTTTTGAACAATTTAATGTGGATGACAAAACAATTGAGCATATCATCTGCCATTACCATCAGAATCAGGTTCACGATCTTTGAAAATTGCACGACTGGAAGACTTGAAGAAGATTCTGCGCTACTTTAAGAGTTCCAACTTTTTGGATTACATAAAATAGTGATCCTCCATAAAACAGTAGTATGAATTCCGTAGCGGAATTTAGTTAACACCGAAGCCGAGTACATTTAACTCCGTAACCTAACACAAGGTGTTGACCGCAACTGGGTTCATGTAACGACACGGAGTTCACGTTACACCATAACGGAGTGTAACCCCACAAAGGAATTTATGCAACTCTGTAATGGAGTTCTGCTAACACGAAATAAGGGTATCTTAACTCTGCAACAGAGTAACGATAACACCGCCTCGGGTTAAAGCCAATTCCAAAATCAAATAATTTCAACTCCATTAGGAAATCAACCAACTCCGTAAAAGTGTAATTTAACTCCGGAACACGGATATTATTATTAAATTACACAACTCCGTCACGTTTAACTACTTGTGCATTTGGTCGCGAGGGAACTACCAGACGGTGAGAAATCGGTGTTGAATCCAACACCGTATTTCTTTGTGTGTACAAATGGACATGGTGTTGGATTTATTCCTTAATATAAAAATTGGAGAGAAAGTCACTAGTTCTTTCGCAAATAAACAAAGCAGGCAAACATCGAAAATTGAAACTTCCATCAACTGTTTCCCGAAAGGTACTCGCGTATCCACCCTCCAGCAAAATCCTATCTCGTAAACAAATTTATTGATCCTCTCCGGTACATACATATGTAGCACATACGTTGGTATACATATATAAGGTATAAAAACAACAAACTGTTACGTATCAAATACGTCGTGTGTGTATCAACATATCAGTCGGTCTGTCGATATCCGTATAGGTATATATTATCCCTGATAGAAACATTGTGGTTGGGGTATTCGTATTGCGTGCTCGGGTAAAAACGAAAAGCGAGCTATAAATAATAACTAATTTCATTAGCTGGAATCAGCCTTAAAAGTGACAGCTGTTCGGGCAGACACAATACATGTATACGATGCAATATTCGTTATGACACCACCGTAGGATGCCTATATAATACAGTAAAGTTCGAGGCGTCTTTCATTCGGAATATACGGCAAAATAAACCTCTGATATTAATTAATAAAGGGTAATTTAGGGAGGGGATTATTGCTGTAAAGGTCGCGTCAAGGTAGATGGAAATTACGACCTGTCATAACGTGGTAGCCGATTAAATCTTCTACACTAAGAAAAATGGATTGTAGAAATTAGATCGTATATCTCTTTATGTTAATTACTAAAATATTATTGTCAAAACGACAATATGTGGCGGATTAAGAGTAAAATAACCAGATTTTATCATGCTTACAGTAAGAGGCAAAATCTGGATGGTACCATCTACATCTTATGGATGTAACAATTAATATACTCTATTGCTGAAAGCCTATATAATGACCTGGATTATATAGATAGTCGCTGCGATTGACTGGGATATTGTCAGGTATTCGATGCATATTCAATTTCTAAAATAAATGTTTGTAACGCTCTTCCCACCCCTTGCTCTATTCATTGTCGATCTTTACCGAAGAAATCGACCAATAAGCTGTTTTGCCGCGACTAAATTACTGTGCACGTGTTATGTAACGTGTGATACAGGGGTACGTATTCGTGTCGGTGCATGTTTGTGTCTGGTCGTTCCTTGATTGCTGTGCATCGTGAGCAGAATTGGATGCAAACGTGGAAAACATTTTAATCGAGTGGGGGTTTCCAAAGTTAATTGATATATTCAAAGGTAAGTAATAGATATTATATGCATACACTTCGTAGTGGGTACTTTATGCTTTGATACAACATTAACCTAAATCTAACCTACTAGTGATTGTTATGTTAATGAAAGTAATACACTTTGGAATTTTGTAATAATGGTTCTAAGGACAAATACAAAAATAAAATCAATATTATAGTTTTTATTGTGTAATATTCCACTTTCCCTATGCATGAACTGGGTAAAACCTTGTATAGTACTATATTTTTCATTACAGGTAAGTATCGCTGTATAGGGCCCGCATATGATCAATTATATTATTGTTTACTATCTACTATTTTAAATGCTAAGAGACGTTAGATTATTATAATAGAAAATAATATTGTAAGTACTACAAGGCTATATAGTAAGTTTGAGCATCATGTATCCTACATAGTAAAATATTACATTATACTGGGTACAATAAAAAATTTAACAGTTATTATCAAATATAGTCAGTGCTATTAGACATTTTTTTCACATTTACTAACATGTATGCTCAAATTAATAATACAAATATAGTACACGAACTTTAACATACGAGTTAATAAAAACTATTCACAGAAATTTACTATACAGATATTGTCACCGGTAATATAAAATATGATTGCCCCTATAGGAGCTATAAAATATATTAAAGTATACTATATTTATGTTAAAGAGTACAATCTATTTCTCTCAGTGTATATATCTCTTTCTTTGATCTGTGTGTAACTATTTTTTATTGATTGTTGCACCACAAGGAATGTTTTTTTGATTAATCGCGTTTTATTGCATCGATTTTCATTTCTGGTAAAATGAATTTTATATCTAAATAAAAAAAAAACAAATTTCATTCATAAGCATACAAGAAAAAAATTCAATAGCAGAAGAATTTGAAGAGAAAACCCATCCCAGGAACGTCACTGCTTCCTTCCCAATCCCCTCGAGGACTAATTCACTTATATAAAGCTGACGACTCGGGACAGCGTAGGCTATTTTTAGTATACCCTCCGCGCAAGCACCCCAAAGGAAACTTATAATAACCGGCTATTCTTCATTAGCACCCTGTGAACGAAATCGGAGAAGTTATAATTATTTTCGAATGAAGTGCGTAGGTATTAAGACGTGGCTGATAGTTTTTTCTTTTTTACTCTTTTTTGGTGTTATATTTCACGTTATTGCGTTGATTGGTTTTCAGATTTGATTCAGTCTTTCGAATCTTTATCAAGACGAAGTTATTAGTAAATCAAATCGTTAGAAGTTTCTATTGCAATTAACTTCGTTGTAGAATACGCTCCATAACTTTGCTGTCTCAATTAGATCCGCGATTCTTCAAGCAGATATAGAATAAACCACGTCTTTCCGTAGTCATCGGTATGGCACAGAACCCAGGGCTCCCTATTCGTTTTGGTAGAATCTGCACCTGATTACATCACAAAATTGTACATCAAGAAAATTGTGCCCTTTCCAAATACCTTACTCAATTATAACTCGAAACCTTAAAATTTATATTCTACGTGGAAAATCTCTACCAACCAGAAATGGAGGTTGGAATCTCTCCGGCTTCAGGATGGTACAATACGTCAATAGGGGTCAGTATCAACTTGTAGCTTCTCCCAGCAACAAACAAACAAATTGCCATGTTAAAAGTTAGTGCTAGTGGTTACCAAACTTGTGTTGCGAACAAGATTGGACCATACTGGAAAGATACTTGAGAAACCGACACTGCACCTTCTCAAGTGCTAATTGTAGATACACCTACCGAGGAGACCAAACCTGAGAGGCATATTCCAATTTGCTTACTACAAAACTAAAATATAAAGTTTTAAGGAGCTGACTGCTATTAAAAGATTTGGAACAACGAATGAGGAAACCCAATGTTTTAGAAGCTGAGAGGCAGAGGTTGATAATGTGTGGTGTGAAGCTCATAGAACTGACAAATAAAACACCAATACCGTGATCAATGCTGTCGAATGCGCTGCTAAAATCTACATAAACCACATCAACTTGCCCCTGCCCGTCCAGTTGCTGCCAAATAAACTGTGAGATGGTGAGAAGATTAGCGATAGTTGAACGGCCACGAACGAATCCGTGTTGGTACGGTGAAATAAAAGATGTTACATTTTCATATTGGTCCGACTTTTCACCTTTCTTAAATACAGGGGCAATTCTTGTATTTTGCCACAATTTGGGAAAAGTTGATGTAGTCAGTGACAAGTTTATGATGATTGCCAAAGGTTTGGCAAAACTTAATCTAGCGTCACGTATAAAAAACGATGGAATCAAATCATCCCTTGCCGTATTGCTATCAGCAAAAGTGGACATAATTTTTATAAGTTCTTCATCCGAAACAGAAGAAAATGTTATGGGCAACGTATTACATGAACCATCATCTGTAAAGGGCGAAGGATCAAGGTACAGCGAACAGAACTTCTCAGCAAAAGCATTAACAATACTTATCATGCATAGTATTATTGAAGGGCATCATTATAGTCGAACCACTGGAAGAGTATTGGATGGTGTACTCAGTCAAACGCCTCACTGTGATGCAAGGATGCTGATTCAATAAGACTTGGTATTGACGTTGATCTGTTTTTGAGGTGGGTATGCTGTTTTTCAGAAAGAAAAATTGTTTTCGGTTAATGGGTGTTAATCGGTTCTTTAAGGGCAGGTCAAAAATTTTTGGCAACGCTTGGAGTATAGAAATTTGCCTATGATTTTTATTTTTGTTTTATAGGTGTGGAAATATGAATCCAGTTGGATCGTCACCATGAAAGATTAATCTGCAGACTGAATTATTCTCACTGGGGATCATTTTTACACTACAATATTCATTGAAATGTTCCCGTTTCAATTCACCAGAAAGGATGCCAACAGGAGAACATAATTCTCAATAGCTATCTGGCACTGGGTGTAATAATTGCTCAAATCGCCCTCACGTAACTGCGTAAATTAAATCTTATCCCTGATATAGTGAACGACCCTTATATATTCGTCCATAAAACACCCCCACTACACACTATTAACCCCAATATCGCGGCAACCGGAGGCGATTCAAACTCCTATCGCATAGAATCACCGCCGACGCACTCATCTCAGACGTAAGATAAAATCGAACACGGTCCTCCAACCGCCAACCTCATTCTTCTTCATCTTCCCCCTCTATTGCTTCCTCCCTTTCTCACAGCGACTCCTTGTTTAGTATTATGGCCGTAGGTGTTGATTTATGTCGAAACGACTAGGAACTATCCAGGGTAATAGCGTCTCCGATAGAGCAAACTTGCGTTCATTTTAAGCGCTGCTGGATACATACAACCTTCCAATTAGCGCTGCGCTGGAAGGAAGAGCGAAGGGAGGGGAAGCCAGTTCACCTGGGATCCGTTACCGTGGAATAGTTACCCGCGGAAGTAGGATGTAAGTTATTTGCCTAGTCTCGGAAGTATATCTGCGACTACGAGCGATGGAAGGAAGCTATAATAAAGTAGCAGACCTTTTATATTCATTTTTTTATGCGGCAGTGTAGTTTAGGTTGCGTCGGAGTCAGCTACGAGACGCCCGAGTTGTCGTAAAAAGATTTACGAGCGAAGATAGATGAAAAGCGTAAACAATTTAATGTGGAGATGGGAGAATTGTAGTGGCGCAGTCAGTAGGAGGTGAATATTCCGAATCGGGCACTAATTCGTTGTTTAATACTTGAAATTATGAAAGAACGATGACCGACCCACGCCAGTTTCACTATAGTCCTTTCAATTTAGATTTTGGCAAAGCGAAACGTCGCATTTTGACGCACTGCTAGGTTAAGTTGTTTACACAAACAGTTAATATTGAAATCAAAGTTGATATAACCTTCAAAATAATAGAATTTTGGAAGAACGATGGCAGACACGCAAACTAACATTTTTTAATCTGACAGTAGGATTGGATAGAAATATTTTAATGCTGCAATATTTATGCACCTAATTAGAACAGATACCCTTTGCAACTGAATGCAGACGTATTATTCCATTAATGATCTTCTGATATTCTCAGTTTGCCCTAATCTGAATTTTTTACCAGCACGCTTGAATACTAGATTAACATTTATTGCAAATAGATACTGTTGCAGAAGATTGCACGTGCATAAGAAAACGTTTAAAATCTTAAAGGTTCTCTTAAATACGTACAATCTTCTTAAAATCCATACAAGTGGGGTATACATCACCCATTTTTCTTTGTTATGGAAGCAATCTGACATAAAGTCATTGGAAACACTACAGTCTTTTGGTTTTTTGTATTCTATCTCCTATTTCCTTTCCCCATTAAAATTTGCAAATCAGCTCAATATCTTGGTGCCCTGTATTAGTCTGTACAAGGTCTATTGTGAGATGATTTTGAGTTGCACTTTAGCTCTGTGCATACCAATGAACTTCATGATGATGCATCTTCTCCTGAAAATGCCTCTACGGTTTGTATTTCTGTAGACAATATGAGCATATAAAAATTATGCCGGTAACAACTCAAAACTTAAGATATAAAATTACGGCTTACGATACTTTGGCAAAAAGGTGTCGAAGTGATCATAGGTCTGACACCGTAACGTATGTCCAATACATCATATTTGGCCTTAATCCTCATGTTTGTTTTTCTTCATTGGCTCTTCTATCCAACATAAGTCTCCGTTCTGGTTTTAATTCTCTGGAGTTGTTGATTCCAAGTAAGCTTCAAGTCAAGCATGACACCTAGATATTTCACTAGCTTCCTCCTTGTGGAGATAATACCCACCCTGCGGACATCCTCTTAAGACCCGAGCCGCCAGTGTTTCTTCCATGATGGACATCTCCTCACAATATAGGTGACGTATGAGATAACCGTAACAAATCTCTTGTTTTAGAGCCTGTAAAATTAAGCTGAATAGCTGAACATATATCTCATGGTGAACTACAGTAGGTATGTGCGAAACACTGTTCTGCTTTCTTTTTTCTCCATGGAGCACCATGGTAACAGCCAAATATCATTCTTGTTTCGTATTTATCCATGGTAGCTTTACAATGATCAAAACAAGACAGCTTGACAACAAATTATAAAATTAAAAAAAAAAATCCATGCGATACGGAAAGGAAAGACGCCTAAAACAAAAGAGCAACCGTTCATCCCCAAAAGCACCGTAACATCCCTTTTAAATAAATTCATCCGCCCAGTGCTAACTTAATTTTAGCGCTAGACGTCTTCACTCGGTGGGGCAAATATTTGCATTAAAATACTTCCCACGAAAATGCTTAAAAGTTATCAACTCCCCACCCCTCCTTCTTCCGTTAAAGTAAAAATATTTAATCGCCTCTGCGAACGTCTTTTGTTCGTAATTCCGCCGGGAAATTCGTTTGGAACTCTTAGGTGCCGGACTAGCGTTGTCTCCATTAACCCCAAAATTTAATTCCAAAACGGTTGGTAAGCTCTTTCCTTCGCAGGGAGGGAAAACACGGTTTTAGGGTAGATGAAACGTAAATGGGGTATTTTTAGGGACGTGCGAAAGGTGCTTAGAATACACGTTCGAAACGGGCGCAGATAAGTGTATTGTAGCGTATTATTTAGTAAATTTTGTTGGGATTTGGTACCACTGGTGATTATAGCAACCGTTTTATAATACAAAAAAAGATGTGGCAATGATGTAGCATAATACCAGACACAGAAAAAGGGTACATATGCATTCACTCGGTAAGGGATATGAGCAATAAAATCGCTAATAATAGACACGTGTTTCGCCTCATCAAGGCTCATGAGTGCTACTAGGCGATTTTATTGCAATTGACGCCATTCGACCTATATAAAGATACATAAGAATGAAAGAATACGAATGAGGATTTATAAGATATAATTCTTATTCTTAAACCACTTTTTGATTATATATAATGTTAAGTATCACTGTCTGTTCTAAAAATCCTTATTGTTGCATATCCTGCTTACATTATGATAATATTTCCAACCTAACTTGCTGCAGTTCTATATTTACTTCTGATCTGTGTGTAAACCAGATCAATTTACCTGTATCTGTGTAGTGGTATTGGTTCCACCTACTGTAATCCCCGATTCCCAGGCTAAAATTTCTACTACTCCTAATGAATGAATTGTATCGATGTCTACATTAAATGACAGGAATTAATTTACCATGTCTAGTTCGCAGGTACACACTTAGAGATTCCATTTCATATCGTTAATATCTTTTTGTTTGGTTACATTGTAAGTACACCTCTGACAAAGAGGTGACTCGCTTAATCCATGTCTTGCAGATGTTACACTCATGGTGTATTATCCACTATATTATTTACATTTTAATATTTAACTCACAAATTAAACCAAGACTAATTTCCAACAATTTATCACCCTTCACGGGTGTATCTTAGGCCCTTTACTATTCGCATTCTAGATACATCTTATCGAATCATCGTGCACATATCCGCGTCCCTTGACGTCTCTAGGGCGTCTAGATTTCTGTACGCATCGTTCGCGATGAGTCATCACCTATTTTATCAGTCGTTCGCGTGGGGGTATTTTCGGGGGCCGATTTACCCGGGGAAAAATGTTTTCCCAACTCGGGGCCAAATAGGACATGGCGTGGGTAGTCGCGGGAGACGGCTTGCAGTGCTCCAGACGGACCTAACGATTGTCAGTTTCTAGTGGAGTCGATGGGGAGGGGCGCGCGGCGAGGAAGAGGCCGGCCGCGTTTTTGAGCGTATAGTTTTCGGGAAGACATGAATGGAGAAGGGAACGTTACGCTAATGTTGTTGATGGCCCGTATGAGTCATTCATAAAGATGGTGGCGCGTTCCAATTTTTCTGGAGTATTGATCTTGGAATGTGCACACGTCGAAGTTGAGGCTCGGGCAGTTATCTTGCTACAATTTGATGGATGCGTCCCAAAGTGGAAGGGCTTATTATTAGGGGATTCGTGTGTTTATACGTTCGGGAATCATACACCTAACTTGTTCATACTTCATTTTGGAACAAAACAAATAGAAACACGAGTAGATATGTGACGTGTGTAGATGATAGAGTGCTGATATTGAACTCAAAACTGTCATCAATTGAAATGCGCCATATTGGAACACAAACGTCATCAGTGACGTCGATACCATGACGGATATCAAATAAATAATAAATTATGAAATCTAATTTTGCTATAAGACGATATTATGGTTTTACTTAAAATTGAAACATGAGTTTCTTCCAGAGGTGACATATCTAACAATTGAGGGGATAGAGAAAATATTTTGAGGAACATGACTTAATAGTAAATAAACAAAAGTCGTTAGGAAGTGTTCTTCTTGTGGAATCTTGTTTCCTGTCAAGACCATTACTTTCTGAATTCGGTGAACTGGCAAATATATCGTACCTCCTTTGATGGGCAGATTAGTTTACCTAAGAAATAGTGAAGAAAATTTAAAGAAATATATATCATTTATTTACCTCTACCCTTTGTTTTCAGGAATATCAAGTGATTCTAAATAAAAATATACTTTTTTAGATTTTCTTTGTCCGAATTCAATGTTGGAATTACTCCCTCTTTAATTCGCACAATCTGTCCCGTTCTAACCAAATCCTTTTCGAGGAAATGCAAGTGCCGTTCTTAGATCTTTTTAACTACTAGCAAAAAGTTTAATGTCATTCGTATACATTAAATGAATTAGTTTGACTGCACTGACTGTATCCCTTATCGGCTTCATTCATATGAGCGATAACGGATTTTGTGGCGTGCAAAACCATAATGCGCTTAGAGAATCTCCTCTAGATATTCCTCTTCTTATTCTTACGTCTTCGACCTTGATGGTTTCTTCTTGGCTTCTCAGTAATGGACTGGTATGTCACCGCTGCATGATGTTCTGCATGAAGTCTATCTTGTACAGCTTAATCGTCTCTATAAGCAATGAGTGAATCACACCATCGAAAACTTTCTGATTACTTCTCTCATGTATTTAGCTTTTTTATTGCAGAGTCTATAATTAGCTGTTCTTTGCATCCTTGGCCTTCCTTCCTGCAGCCCCAGGGTCTTTGTTTAATTTGAAAACTGATAGAAGTAAATGAAAGAACAGAATTACATAAAAAATATTATTCAGATAAAACAGAATAAATCCTATTCCCAAAGCTGACGATTCCCTCGTGAACTTTTCCTCTTTAAACGAATTCCCCAAATTGAACATCTGTTTTACTTTCCCCGTCACATCAATAATTCATTTTTATCCCATTAAAAGGCGTCTACCTAATTCTCTCAAGTTATTTAAACTTAATCCGGGCGAACAGTTCTCATGCATATTCTACTTTAATAAACCCGTGAAGTTCCACAGCGTTAGCGAGGTCGAACCGTGAACAGGAGGTTTCCTGAGATACCTCCAGCTTGACGAGCGTAAGCTTCCAACTCTATATACGACGCTGTATTATAACCGCTTCGGATTTGTTCGGCCTGCCTCGGTGACCAGTCGAATACAGGCGCTGTAGCTGCCCAGAGGTTGTTTATCCAGGAGCCATTCTAAACGCACTCGGTTCTAAATATAGAATAGGATTGAATCGGCCGCTACTGGTGTCGGTAGAGCGGTCGAAAACGTCCCTATAAATCCGGAAAGGGAAACAAGTGCTGGTTCTCTAGACTGGGGATCGATTTCCGAATGGTATGGTAGTGATTTTCTGATTGTTTAACGCGCGAAGGGTGGGGGCTTTGGCGGCGAAAATTACTAGTGACGATGAAATAGTTTTAAACTGTTAGATTACGACAATATCTAAAAAAAAAATAGATCACATGTCACTTAAGGCCCTTTCAAGCTTTAAAAAAGACAACCTTACAGTCAGAAAAAATCACAAAGAAAGAGTTAACGCTTGGAGAAAAGTCAGATTTGATTATCTGGCAACTAGAACTGAGAGAGAAAATTCTGACAAGCTAGCAGCAATCAAAAACGTGTACGAAATGCTTGTGGGTAACTTTAAGAATAATTACACTGGTCAACAGTGAAATTGCTTCTTAGGTGAAAGTACCCAATCCTGAATGAATTCAACGTGCTGAACACGAATATCACATTGAAAAAAGTTGATTGGCTCACGTTCCAGAGATATTGACGTTTTGTCCATTGTATAGATGCTATTGCATAATGTAATGCAATTTAGTGAGAAATTACGAAATTTTGCGTCATATTGCATCACCCCTTCATGCAAAGAAGTTAATGCAGCATTTGCTGTAAGTTTCCATTGAGAGTGTTGCGAAATTGACAATCAGTAGAGATGCTCCACAAGTCCACTACAAACGGAAGGCCAAAAGAAGTCGAAAGCCAGAAGCAGACTAATGTTTTCTTACCTTACCATGTATTATAATATTGACATAAGTACACTTTTTCTGAAATATGCGTAAATGTTTTCTTACCATGTATTATAATATTGACATAAGTACACTTTTTCTGAAATATGCGTACATATTACAGAAAACTCGTAGCCAATTCAGCTTTTTCTTAGTCATTTTCGTGTTCAGCACATTGAATTCATTAAGAAATGACTATTTTCAGCTTGGAAGCATGAACTTTTCGAAAATTTGTTGCCCAGTGTTATTGTTACTGATGAGTTGTACAGTTTCATTCCGTATATGCTTCTAAAGCCGGCGAAATACGGGTTGAAAGTTTATGCGCTCTGTGACAGCAAAACCTTCTATACCTGAAATTTCGAAATTTACTGTGGAAAGCAAAGACCTTTCAATGTCAGCAATAAACTGTATGACTTAGTTCAAACACTTGCACATTATATTAGGTTTTCCAATAGAAATGTTTCTGTGAATAATTACTAGACAAGTGTTCCAAATGGTGTTACATCATTGGTACTCTCAAAGTGTTATTTTTTCATAATAAGCGTGAATCCACACAGAGGCCTCGCCAGTTGTTGACTCATTTAGCTATGGAGCTGCTGGAGGCATATTTGAAGATAAAAGCTCAAATTTCAAATCTTCCTAAAGACGTCCAACTGTTGCTTATGAAATACTGTGACCAAACCGAAACATTGGCAGCTTCAGAAACGTACAAACATAGTGGACTTTGTGATTTATGTGGGAGAAAGATGTGCAGTCGTATTAATGTAAAGTGTGGTACCTACTTGAAAAAAATATGTATGCAAGAAAGATTCAAGGTACACCAGAGCTTGCAAAGATTGTGATTTGAGCTCGCTTTGCAAATCTCAAAAAAAAAGATATAAGGCAAATATATTATAGTTTTTGACCACTTCCCTTATAATCTCATCCACCATACTCCAAGTCTTATATTTTCATTTATTAGTTCTGTCCCACGACTTGTCTTTCGGAATACTGAAATTATTTATGCGTATCAGTGTTGTTTTTTGACACGTTTTGAGACATAAGCTCAAAATTGTGTTTATTTAAAGAAAACACTTTGGCATTGTTTATTTGGAGGAAGCGTCAGTAACAACAATGCTGTGTTTTGTATCTCATGTATGGGGAAATTTATTACTTTACGAGAGACGGTAAGAATTTCACCGGCCACATCCAAAAGGTTTATTTTTAGGAAGAGTACTGAAATAGATCTGGAACCGTTTGGGAACGCACACTTTACCTACCGTAGGTTCTAATTTGGGGATACGAAAGTTATATTCAGCCCGCACCGACTTTATAATAGCGCTTGACTGGACGAGCAAAAGGAGACGTATATAATTTAGTTAATAATCTACTTTAAACATCGATCTCATCTCGAGAACATTAATCAAGCACAAATAACAAATTAATTTTAGACTTATTCAACGGGAAGAAACATCTGTAATGACACCTCCTCCACCTTGCTACCTAATTAAAGTTTGAACCGAGGCAATTTCACCTCCTAACCGGAGCCTACACTCTTTCCCCCTTCATTATCATAAATTTTATCGAGTTCAGAACAACGCTTGCTGGAAGACGGCGTCTGCTTTGTATATAGCAGGAAACTCGAGCGTTTTACTTCGCATGTAGGCGAACACGTGCTTTACTGGGGGATGGGGTTTCTGGGAAAGGGAGTGGGCATTTTATGTCTGCAGAATATTTCCAGGTGGATCAAGATGGATGCGCAGAATGGGGTAGATTTGGAAAACGGATGCGAGATTGGATCGTAAAGCGTCCGCAGAGACTATTGAGGTATAAATCATTTTTTATATGTGAAAAGAGTGTCAAAATTTAATGAAGGCCGTTTAAGCAGGGAGGGTGCCTTGAGGAAGATTGGGACTTTGATTGGAGGGCATTTTTTTCATTTGCCAGAAAAATGCTTTCTATAAAAGGGCTGCTAAAATACCTTCATTAATCTTTCGTATGGATTGGAAGATATTTGTATGAGGAATAGATATGTTGAATCCAATCGACACAAAAAGTGTATAGGACACGTCAAAAAAATTATACAATTCACATAAACAGGTAACAAAAACTTCACTCAAATGGAAAAACTACTAAAAAAAAGTCTATTAGCAATTTTTATTACCTTAAAAGTACGTAAAAGAAGAGAAGTTAAACACTGAAAACCTACATCAGGGTAAAGACATCACGAACACAGCGAAAACTGAACCAACAATAGTGCGTCAAATGAAAAAAAGGAATGCAGCTGGGTATAACAGGATAAGTGCAGCAATGCTGAAGAATGTGGGCGGCAAAGGATTCCAGTTACTGACAAAGCTTTTGGAATAAAGATATAGTGCCGGAAAATTGGAGCAAAGGTATCAGAGTACCAATTTTCCAAACCAATAAGACGAAGGAGATTACAACAAGGATTCAAGTAATTAATTTACTTATTGTTAGTATTATACAGGCTGGGAGAAAGTATAGAAACACTTTTATATCTTTTGAACGAGTCTAGATAAACAGTTAAAATTTGAAGAAGTAGTATAAGATCACGAAAGCTATGTTTTGTGCAGAATGGTATCCACCCCCCTCCATCTGCTTGGGGTAGGATAGTGAGGGTGGCAAAAAAAGAATTAAATAGCACGATAGGTCAAGTGAGGACTCATTTTGAAGGTGTCAATATTAAACAAGAAAAAAAAATAACAAATTGCAATAGTTGTAATCACTCAAGCCCTAATACCTCAGATTGATCAGGAAACTTGAAGATCTAACAATGACCGACGCTATAGAAAAAATACCCATCGATGATAATGCAGTCTTTTTATTAGTAGTCTTGGAATATTGACAATAAATCGGAAAATCATGAAACATCTTCTTTCGGTGTATATTTTTCCTCACCTAATCTAAATATCTTGGGAAATACTTCAAATCATGCCTCTGAATTTACTTCTGAATAACTTGCTATTTATATAGCACACAATTAGTAAAAAAAAGAAACACATAAAATCAAGTCCACTTTAATACATAATTTCGGATTCTCGAAGTGCTTTATCGGCCCTAGAAAATAAGCATGTCTTTGACCGTAACTTAGTATGGGATATCATTGAGAAAATTTATTGGTTGGAAATGAATCACTTTTGTATTGGTTTTATTTGGGATTATTTGGTAATGAAATCGCAGATTTGGCAGCATTACTAGCCCTGAATTTCGATAAACTTCGTAGTCATACTTAATAGATTATGTATTGGTCACTGTAGGGTGGAATCTCATTTATATAGGATAGGGGCGGTTGATTCCCCTTTTGTCAATTGAACCGGATAAATTAATTGTGTGAAGTTTTTTATCCTGGGACATAGAAAATAGGAATCTGGTTTAAAAAGTCTAGCGAGAGAGAAAAACGTTATCCTATTATAAGAAGAACAAAAAGAGGCAAAAGAAGAATCCTTCTCCTTCTTCTTCTTCTTCCAGATTCTTCTTCTTCTTCCATCTTCTTCTTCTTCTTCTTCTTCTTCCAGCTTCCTCTTCTTCTTCCAGATTCCTCTTCTTCTTCTTTTTCTTCTTCTTCTAGCTCCTTCTTCTTCTTCTTCTTCTTCTTCTTCTTCCAGCTCCTTCTTCTTCCAGCTTCTTCTTCTTCCTCCTCTGTTTCTTCCAGCTTCTTCTTCTTCTTCCAGCTTCTTCTTCTTCTTCTTTTTCTAGCTTCTTCTTCTTCCTCTTTTTCTTCTTCAAGCTTCTTCTTCTTCTTCCAGCTTCATCTTCTTCTTCTTCTTCTTCTTCTTCTTCCAGCTTCCTATTTTCTATTTTCCAGGATAAAAAACTTCGCACACTTAATTTATCTGATTCCATCGACAAAAGGGGAATCAACCACCCCTAATAAATGTTTATTGCGAACATTTTTGCCCTACCTATAGTCGACTATCCAACAAAAGGTGCACGTTTGCTCTAAGCAACGCAGATAACTTGTATATGTCATCAAACTCAGTAAACCAGTTACCAAAATTACCTTAAGCATGCTCTGACGGCAACCTTCGTTTAAAAGGCTTTCAAAATAAGATCCTCAAGATATCCAATAACGTTTACACTACGCGGCGTTTTCCAAACCTCGTCCCCCCTCCACCCACTTGCTACGTACACAAAAACGCTAACTACGCTCCTCCTCGGCTCTCGAAATGTCAAGGGTCAGACGGATACTGCAGTAGATGCCCTTTTCAGCAGCGTGCCTTCGTGAAAATATGCCGTAACGCCATAGCGCGGCATCAGCAGACTTTTCAATAATAACGGGATAACGTGAAACCACCTCGGCAGCCTCCCTTCGGCCCCTATATACATCAAGGGAACATCGTCGGCGCCAGTTTATTGCCGTTACCTTAATTTCCGACAACCGCAGAGGACTCTGTGGAAGATTAACGCAATTTCCGCGATCAAAAGGTCCGCTTCTGTGGATGAGATGCGTAGTGTCTGGTGCGAGCTCGTCTCTCCCAAACGGAATAAATATCAAGACGGGCTCGTGTGTCTTTGAGTGAGTCGCGCCAAGACGGAAGATGTAATTACAGAGCAGATGAGGGCCTCAGGGTGCCGAAGAGTGCCGCCTGTTTTGATATAAAATGTGATTAATACTTCTCAGTTATGCTGGTGGAAACCTAAAGATTTTAGTAATTTTTCTAGATAAAGGAAACTCTCGTTTTGAGGATTTGGACCTCTAGAAAGATTTCTTATATTCGATGTTATTGATTTCTTTGAATATGAATTTTTTTAATTAATCATTTTAACGAAGTTTATACCTGTGCATCTAGTAATTTTAAATTGATTAAGAAATCTTATTATATATTTCAATTGAAACGAAGCAACGCAAACAATTGACGACATTAATGTTTTATTCTATTTTGCAGATCTTCCAAATCAACAAGAAGTGTTTTATAAACCCACCCCTTAAGATATGGCCACAGAAAGAAATCTAGTAGCGCGAGATCCTGAGACCTGGTGGGCCACTTTACTTCCACTCAACGACCTCAAATCCATCTTCCAGTATAAGCTTCATTTAAATAATTCGTTACAATTGTGCCACTATGAGCTGGTGGGCCATCTTGTTGTAATATCATATTTGACCGTATTTCTAACGGAACTTCTTCCAATGTATTCATATAATTCCTCCCTTAGAAGTTGTAGATGCCTTTCCGCCGTTAGTGTCCCTTCATAAAATTTTGGTCAACACATTTATGTATTCCCCAAACATTTTTAAAGTTGGTAGCGACAATTATGACGATTTACTTTTCTATTATTATGAAATCGAGATTTGTCTGACCACATGATAAGGTGTAAAATCCCAACTTCGCGAGCAAGGTTAACAGCCAGGGTAGAAAATTTATCCATTCCTCGTAAACCTCGAGGAAGCAAAGCTTAAGTTTATTTTAAATGGATGCAATTTATTATCTTTCAAAATCTTTTGAAACGAAAAAGATATATAAATTTCATTAGCGAATGGATATGTGAGGATCAAAATTTACTCGTGCTAAAACTTCAATTCCATTCTCATTATTTCTTGTAGTCCTTAGTCTAAAAGCACTTCTCTTCTTAAGGAAACTCCCAAATGCTCCCAAATTTCTTGCTAGTGTTGGAAATAACTTGTCAGATTGCTATGATATCTCTGGATAGCGCTGTTCGTATATTCGTCTAGCGGCCTTACAATTTCTTTGGGATTCTCCATAGATTAAAATCATATTGGTTTAAATACACTTAAGCCATTTTTTTTAATAGAAATTTCATTAAATGACGTCCTTATATTTGTTGTTAACAGTTTAAAATGAATTGACATTATTTTCATAGGTATCTATTTTTTTCTTGGAACTCACTATATCTCATAATTTTTAATAAGATATTTTTGTTACACTACCCAAAAGCCAAGACTGTGACACATATTCGGAATTAGGAATAAAATACCGATCTAATGGTGCAAAAAAATGCACAGGGAGTGATTTAAAAAAAAAATTTGGCTGTCACCATTTTGACAGATGTCATCGCAAAAATAATGATCCCCACCAATAGGTTTTAACATAGCATTTACGAATATATATTGTTTGCTATACTTTTTAACAAAAGTAAAAAAGTTACAGGTGTGCGAATACCAAACTGAATCACCTGGTATACCCATTGGAATCCTCGATTTGTATTTATTTAAGTGTGGACAGCCTTATTAATATCTAAGTAGCCACATCAAAGATATTCAAATGGATCCATTTATTTGCCTAACACTGTATCACAAATAAAGTCCGCATCATATTGATTTTCTTTTCTATTATTATGGACTTTTGAAAGGTTGCAATGATGCGGAAAGTTTGCACAACTTTTAAAATCAACTTTAGAACCCTTGAACGCAATTCATCTTTTGTCCCATACTACATTAATTCGTAAAATAACATAAATTTTAGAAAAAATGTGACTTTTTTGCTGAATTCCCTGAGTTGTATCCTCATTTCTCTTCACTTCCTTCCTTTTACCGACAAAAAAAAAGGAAAATTAGCAGCGAGTTATACCTAAGCAAAATGCAAAGTTTGTGTGTGAAGGCAAAGGAGGTAAAAAGAAAAACAAATGAAGGAGCGAAGCGTTTTCCCAGCCAACTGTGATATAAACGGAGCAACGCAACGTTTGCTCGAAAGCAACAGTTCGCGCTACAGGTAGCCGGACAGAAACTACGGTAGCGTCGGGGTGGACCGGGGAGCGGAGAGGTACGGCACTGACGAGCCTGTCTCTGGGGTAGCTGCCTGCGATCTGCCTGTGCTACCGCCACACTGGTGGTGGTGGTGGGAGCGGCCGATCGATGACGTTTAAACCACCCACACAATGCGGCGGTCGCCGCAAACGTTGTACGGCGCCCTCTAGCGGAAGGTGCAGGTGTGATGTGTGTATATAGTATATTTATACATATATATATATATATATAAGCGATGCGTGCGTCAGAGAATATATAGATACATTGGGTGGAAATTAAGCAAAAAAAAAAAAAAATCATCGTGCTAGTGACGGAATTGCCTTAGAAACCGAATATTTTAAGCTGAAGTCTCGTAATGAGTCGTCTTATCTTTCATGTATGAAGAGAGATCAAAATGTTTTAATTTTTTTCGAATACTTTTGATAAAATAGCCTTCCTTTAGCTTCCTTTGAGTTACATAATGGCCTCGTAGTGTACAGAGTGGACCAAATTGCATGTACATACATAACGGGTAAATATACTTTGCAGCGGAAATACGAAAAAATTAGATAGGCAGTCCAGAACTACTTTTGCGAGATAAAAACACTGGTGAAGAAAAATAATTAAATTTATCTTACCGTTTCCAAGATATTTAAAAACATTGAATTTTCTTGAATTTCTTATTATTTAAAATTTTTTGAATTTTTTTGACATAGCTTTGTATTTGAGATCTAGAAACAAAATCTATTTTTTAATACTTCCGCGAAATTTGAGTTATAACGTCATACCATTTTTTCTCAAATGGAAACCATAGTAGCCTATGTTATGATTAAATAGAATATTTTCCGGGCTTTAGAAAAACATATAACACTTCATGTTTATTTTAAATATTAAACAAGATATTGCGTTTTTAAATTTCTAATAGCTTTTTAGTGTGCCGTGGATACGACAGATCTAGGGAAAGGCCAGCAGAGTGCCATGACAGACAAACAAAGTAATTGATATTCCACCTGTCAAATAATAAGCGTCAAGCGCTATGAATCACGAATGTTATGAAAACTAATTCCTGAACAGAGTGCCATGTTCTTACAAAGGAAACAATTGATGTTTTCTTATCTGTCAAACTGTGGGTGCATCGGCATTATATGTCCATTATTTTATCCAATTTCGTTATTATCTTCTTCAAATTATTGGAGTTCTGTTAATGTTTAATGACTTTCGTTGTATATTGTTATTGAATTGTTGTATTTAAAAAATCGTTGGGTGCTGAAAGCGTTGCATACACCTTAAGATGCCTACAGAGAAAACAGTAAAGTGGCGTAAGATCCAGTGATCAGGCAGGCCATTCTATAGGCCCCCGTCGACCAATCCATATAATAATAATAATAATAATAATAATAATAATTCATGCCTTCACATCCCCCAACAGCTTTCGCCAATTACAGGGGGCATCGGCCGGCCATGAGTTATTATTACGCCTGCGCCCGTGGAGCGACTTAAGGTGTTTGTCTCTCAGCATTTGCCAAGGAGTGAGGAAAACCACGAAAACCTCACTCTGAGAGCAGGCCCTGGGATTCGAACCCCGGACCCCGTGACTGATAGCCAAGCGCGCTAGTCACTCGACCATCAGCCACAATAACCGTACTATATAACTAATATCTCCGATTCTGATAGTCTTTAGTTTTTGCTATTCTCTGTTTTGTGTAAAGACGTAATAATCTTCAATCTCTTACGTGACATCAACGATCAGTTTTTTACGTTCATCCAATCCCATATTTGTAAGTCGCGTAAAAAACGTCAGCTGTTACTCACCCCATGCAACAAGAAAAACATAAGTCTTTGACTTATGTTTTTCTTCCCCAAAACGTTTTAATTTGATTCACCTTCTCCTCAACACACGGACATTGCTACACTTCCTAAATCTCGAACATGACAGGACAACGAGAAAGCATCATCTATAATAGAATTAACCCGAGGACGGCTCCACCCCCGAACCGTACGCCATCGCGTAATTAAGATTCGCCATCATATCTTCCGAAATAAAGGAGACGTGCCTTCCATCCCGAATAGAATAGACATCCTCATCTACCCCCCCATCTCGGTGCATTCTTTCGCTCTCGCAGCTACCTAAACCCGCAAGCATCGTCGAATAGTTAGGATGCCGCGCCACAGCGCGGCCGCCTACGCTTCGTTGAGATCGTGTCCGGGATTTAGAGATGGCGAAAAAAAAGCCGACGCTGGTCGGAAAGTGTCTTCCTAACTAGAAAGGTAGAAAGGTGCAGACGTGACCAGGTTTTAGAGAGAAGTTCCACGTCAGCACGTTGTAAAACTGTGTTTTGTGTTTGACGGGAGGGAATTTGGACGGAGATTACAGGCGGGGCAACGTAGTAAATAGAAATGGGCGAAGTCTCTGTAGTTTAATTTTTTTTTTTTTGGGAGAAGAGATAGATGGAGGTCTTTACCTACATATGTAAGGGTGCGGATACAAAAGAAATGATGGATTTATAGTAGTTGCGGAATGTCCATTCAGATACCTCAACAACAAATCCATTAATGATGCCTTATTTAGTGTTTTGCAAAACATTTACAATAACTAACAGATTTAAGGTAAAGTTTTTAATGCTTGACCTGTCAAGAGCCTTCGATTTAGTCCAGCATGGTTTATTGTCAAGTTAGTTATACTATTTGGGAATACGTGCCCCCTATTATTTAGACAACCGCAGCACTATAGAGTTTTCGCAACCAAAATTTTCATCTTTTGGAGTTCCGCAAGGGTCGATTTTGAGACCGTTCCTTTTCGTGGTGTATGTATGTAAATAACTTGCAATATAGTGTCGATAATCTAAAAGAAGTGTGTCACTTTGCTAATGATATATCTGCTGCCATCTATGACGGGGATTATTGCATCAACGATTTCCAAATGAGCACAACATAATGCTCTACTTTTAAATAAGTTTAAATCTGGAATAATTATCTTCGACTCTTATAAAAGATCTGATTGCTCAGGTTTAATAAAAAATAATTAATCTTTGATACCTGAATGCTCCTAGAATGAATTTTCAAGAGTAACGTTAGATAAATACTTGCCATTGGAACATCATATTACTGGGTTATGTAAGAAAATAGATTCATTCACATATGCTATAAATATGGAAACAGAATGTTGATACAACAGCTTTGCTGACGTTCTACAGACCTGTTTCAAGATACGACATTATGGCATGGAGATGCTCTATTCATTTCAATAGATTATTTACTTTACAAAAGGGACGAATTCCAATTATTTATTCTTTAAAATCTGGTGATTCCGTCATTAATCAGAAAATATTCACACTGACAGCACAGGCAGTGTGAATATTTTCTGATTAATGAAGGATACGAATGTCTATTCACTAAATTAAATATATCAAAATTAATTAACTACAAATTTTGACATTAATACAACTTACAATACCCGTAATGGCCAGTCTTAAAACATTGCTATCAATTTTGAGAAATCACCGCATTATAGCTGTTAGTTAAGTTTATAACCTAAGTTACCTATGGAGTTGAGAGAAACTCACTACTATGTAAATTTAAAAATGAGTTAAAACGCCATCTAATTCAAGGTTGTTTTCACAGTGTTAGTGAATTTTTAAACTAATAACCAATGAACACATCTAATAAGTGTGGTTTGTAATATATATAAGATGTTTGTGTTTTTGGCCTATATGTTTGGTTAAAGTGTTTTAACTGTAAGGATATATTGTATCATGCACTGTATTCGCCTTGTAGGCAGATCAAATTGCAAAAATATATCTATTCTATTATAGTATGGAATGACAGAGGGTGTAGTTGAAAATTTAAAAGCGCCATCTAGCAGGATTAGGAGTTATTTTCACAATAATTAACAAAAATAAGTCAATAAAAATAACTGCTTTATATGCTCATAAAAAAAAATTATATTTGCTGAAATTTCTGAACCCTCCATTAGGCGCGTCTGTTTGCGACATATAAGAAATGCACAAGCATAGGTCCGCTGGGCCTATGCGCGACTAATGAAGGGTTAAATCCATAATGGTTACCCCAACTAAAGACATGATACAAAATAATGTTTTAAATTAGTTTAGCAGGCCATAAATAAACAGTTTTATATGTTTTATGCATATGTAGGAGTTATATGGTTGTACAATTAGGCCTTTATTTGATTGTCTTTAACATATTAACCAATGATTTTCCAATATAATGGTCAACAACTTGTAGATACTATTCCACTTATGATATTTTCAAGATATCTCCACCATATACAAAAAAAAGGGTCACAGTTTGATCAGGTACAAATTCTAGTACTGTTGCCTGTTAAATTTTGTTTTTATAATTTTGGAAATAAATAAAAACCGCTATAAGAGAGGTCTAGTGAATATGGCTGATCACTTCAAGTTCTGCATTCTAAGATCACCTAAGTGTCTTTTAATCCATCTACTCGTGAGCTCTGTGACAGTCCAGCATCAGCCCAGAGGTTATTTTCGGTTGCCTCAGAGCTGATACAAGTTGTTTGTTATCTGTATACAAATCAATATTTCTTTCCACAATCCTGAGTTCAGATATGTTGTTGGCCGCTCAAGTAAGTGCTGTCACCTCTGTTTGTTGAAGCAGACAGTCCATCTCCGAGCGGCCAAAATTTGTTAAATTACCATTATCCCCCATAAAATAGTACAATCTTGCTTCAATGCTCTCCTGATATTTCGCAACATTTCTGGGGTGATTCGTTGGCATTCTTCAACAATTTTTTAGCGTAACTCTTGCAAGGAAGCTGAACGCGTTGCCTACATCTTCGAATTAAAATGCCCCCAGAGAAAAAAATCAAGTGGTGTAAGTTCCTGCGATCTGGCAGGTCATTCTAGAGGACCCTTCGACCAATCCAACGATCACGAAAGTGACGATCCAGAAATCTTGCTGAAATGCGTTTTTTTTATCAATTTTTCTTTTGCGAGAATCATTTCAATTATTTATGGTGCTCGAAGGATTGAGATCTAATTCCAATTACTGTAAAGACAAGTAAAATCAATTTTATTTCTGTTTCACTCCAATCACAACCCTTTATCCAACTTGTTGCTGCACGGGCGTCACCCCCAATCTGCCACGTTCTTCGACGAATTCAAAGAGTTCTTTTGTCTCGCCCTCGGCCCCCGAGGGTATTCCATTTCATCCGATACATGAATTCGTAACGAATTTTCCGTGAAATACGGATACCCCTAGAGGAATAAAAAAAATATATATATAAACACTGCGACCCTGACCTTGCGTTAACCCAATTCCGCTGACCTATTTCTATGGCACTGCGTCTCCTCGAGACCTTGCCATGCCGTGCGGTTTTAGGGCGTTAATGTGCCCTTAATTCGGGGTGCCGTGTATCCCTAGGGACCGTTAGGGAACTTTTACATGGAGTAGGTGGACTCTTTAGTGCGAGCGCAGAAATTGTTGGATATTCTCCAAATCGTTGGAACATTTACAGACAAAGGTGGAGCAAAGCGCGAATTATAAACGGAATACAAATATCTACATTGTTGTAGATTACATTATAAGTAGTACATAAAATATTGCAATTTTTTCGATAAACGAATTAGTTATAATTTATATCCTTAAAAAATTAATGAAGGATTAGCACTGTCGACGCTGTTGATGAAAAAAGGGGAACTAAATCCGCAGCAGATAAATAAAATGTTATAATATTGAAGTTCTGTAATAAAGACAGGCGGTTTCATGATAAAATATTGTGCACCCCTCGTATACTCCCTTGATTAATGCTATAAACTCAGATGATCTATTATACGAATAAAATCAATATCATATTTTTGGTTGCTAGTATACACACATTGGGATCATATATTACCCGCCCAAACGCACATCTATAAACTTTTGCGATGTGGCCAGGTGTCAGCCTCCGATGGTTTTATAGTCCCGCTTGCTTAAATATAAATTCCCTCAGTTCGTACTTCGAATATAACACGGGCGCAAACACACTTTTACAACTCTATATTCGTATAGGCATCGCTTACCTAACGGCATCTAATATAACCATTTTTATAAGCAATATACCCAGATGAATTCGTGGTAACAGACCTGTAAATGCATTTCGGAGTTATAAAGAGTATCGGGCCTAAACTAGAACCTGGTGGTGTACATTAGAACGTAAAAGATAATGAAGATGAATATATACTGCTGTGTTGTCTCTCGTTGAAAATTAAATTATGCCAATTGAGCACCATCAAATCTATTTTATTCATATTATAGGATGTTTTATTTTATTGTATTCCTGTATAGTATTTTTGTAAATTCCGATTACTGCTGTGTTGCCTTTTTCTATGTGGGGTTGCCTGGAGCGTTCGCTTAGTAATGGGTAGTTGTTGATATTTAAAAGAAAACTTGAAAAAGTATTTTCTTTGGAAACATTATCTAGAAAATTTAACAGAAATTTGTTTATTATCGTTTCGAATCACAAATATAGTTTGCTTTAGTCACATTGAACGTTAAAACCTTCTGTTTGGCGCACAATTTGTATGAAACCTATTTATTTGGATGATCCTGAATCTTCTGTGCGTTTGTCCTGGTATTTTAGTTGCTGAATCCAACGTTTAATGATGTTAGATGATATTCATCTGGGGGGCTGAAGGATCCTTCAGGACAGCCGAGAGAACTCCTGATACATGGAACGTATGTTTCGGAGGTGTTGTATAAACCTATTATAAGCGAAACGTTTCATTTTTTATGAAGGATTTAAATTAAAATACGATATTTGAAGGTTAAATATAAGTGAAATTTAGAAACTTGTATATTTGTGTTTTATTGAAGTTGGTAACAATTCTTTGGTATAATTTTCCAATGTCCTTTCTATTAGTGATTTGATTTTGAAACAATAATTTATTTAACACAAACAAACTATACAGTTTTTATTAAGTTTCTATTTGTGTTCTTTATTCCCAGAGCATAAATTTTTACGACTAATTTCGTTTTGGAGATAGTGTCAAACGCTTTCTTCATATCTAGAAAAAGTACTACTACCGTCTTGTTTTTCTCTGTTTCGTTCTTTATTTCATTTATTAAGTCAATTGTAGCAGATATGGTTCCAGACTTGTTGATAGATATTCACTTAGTTGTATTCGTATGTTTTTTTCTAATATTTTGTTTAATGTGGAAAGTATAGACATATTGGTCGATAATTTTTTATCTTTATCTTGTTGCCTTTTTTATGGATAGGTATGATTAATTTTACCAAAATCGTTGCTAATTTATTTCTGTTTTGTTTTAATATCTTTGTAGTTATTTTGGCATAATCTGGTGCAGTATTGTTTTTTAATTGTAAGATTATTTTGGGTTAACGGTTTCCTATGGTACCTCCTCGAATTGCTCCCAGTTTTGGTTGTGACGGGTAATTTATTTGAGTTTGCAATTTGTTTTCTGCTAGAATCTGAGAAATATTTATTGACTTCGTCTGCTATTTCTTTTGGTTGCGCCATTATGGTTTCGTCGTCTCTCTCTATTTCATATATTTCTCGATTTTCTTTCTTTCTGCTGTTCATTTCCATAATAATTATGTATATAATCGTGTTTTAGTTGTGTCTGTTTTGTATTTCTGGAACTTTCTTGAATTTGAATTTTCATATGTTGGCCTATTGAATTATGAAAGGTTGTTAAGATTTTAAGTGGAAAATTAATGTGTTTAATATAATTTGAAACTATCGAATTGGGTACTAGTCTGGATAAAGATAAAATAAATATTTGTTACGATTTGTTTTATATAATATATGAATCTACTTACCTGAGAATATATTAAAAAACTATTCTTCGTTCATATTTGCGTGCGCGGTACACTGGCTCGAATAAAATTGATAATTGCATGGAAATTTGTTTTTATTTGATCACTTAGCGATAACAGAACAATCACCATACAATTTCATTGGATACTAATGAGCATTTAAAGTATTTATAGGGATCAGAATTGACAGCGATACATTCCTTATCATATCCTGATCATTACTAAATTAAAATATTTTTGTACTACTTAAGAATAAATGTTTCTTGTAAAATTAAAATGATATTCTTTTGTATCAGAGGTTGTTTTTTCTTCCTAACAGCAAATAAGCACTAGTAACCCTTCTGCGCGTCTACAAACCCTACCACCTCCGTTTCTCTCTCCATCTCCTCATGGTTCGACAACGATGACCTTTGATCCTCTGTCTGGGAGCCGACTAATTAAATATTGTTTACGCCATACGGTACAACCGACCATCGCTGGCCACCGTGTCGTTAGAGATGGGGAGGTCGTTCAAAGGTCAACAGAACAATTAATTTATCGGCAATTCAGGTGCTCCGGGTACAAACGCCAGTACTCTAGTAGCAATTAAATTAACGCCCGATGGGCGATCTATCGATTGTAAAATATGTAACGGCGCTTCGGAGTGTGAGAGTTTGTCGTGCTACGATTCGCATCGTACACAAAGATTACAGGTGGATTGTACTAACCCTTGCGTCATGCGAAAGTGGTAACAGAACTTGCACTGTTGTATGGAGGATAATGAATATGATAACTTCTTAATACATTTTTTTATTATTTTATCGTACTTCTTTGGTAAAGTTTTTATTTCTAGTAATTTGATTTCAATTTGACTCGAATTATGTCATTTGCAGACTTCATATTCAATGTTACCATAGCGACTCAGTCAAACAGGAATAACGCGAACCAAATACTATCCCGCTGAGTAGTTTACAAACGCCGGACGATACAGCCAAAGTATTTCCATGCATAATTTACGTCGACCAGCGGGAGTTATATTTGTATTCGAAAAAAAGAGCAAAGATGCAAAGACCAAGCGTTGTCTATACTGGCCGCTGGATCCAAAATAGAGCCGCCGCGAGGCGAACAATTTTGCTCACTCCGTCCCGATTAATCAGAGAGGACGGTGCCTCAAACATCACGGGGGGAGAATCTCCAATCCGCCGATAGATACACAAGTTCTTTTCTTTTTGTTTTTTTTTTGTGATTATCAGTGCTACATATTCCATATTAGATTATCCTTGGGAGGAACACCGAGAAAGATGAGTGGTCCGTTCAAGAGGAGGCCATCCCTCAAAACTTTACCCGCGGGGCCTATGATAAAATCCGCCTCGCTTAGGAGAAGATCTTCCTTGGGTACATCGCAGCTTCCAACGCCTGCTCAACAGGAGGTGCCGTGGGATGTCCTGGATAGGTGCCTTCTGCCGCTCATCTATTGTCAAGCAGCTGCGTTTATCACCAGCACTATTTTGAACACCCTCAATATATCTGACGTGTCCGCTCTTACCCTTTTCATACTGTTAGCCATAATTACGATAGCGTTAATATTATTCTACCACAGCCTGAAGGTAAGTGCCTCATTTGGCGTGTGCTAATATTATTTGGGGTATTTGTTATTTTCTTTTTTGTGAATTGCATAGCAGCGTGTTTCATCTGACACCGTCGGTTGATCTAAAAATAAATGGATGGCTCGCTAGAACGTTGCAAGCTAGTTGATGTGGGAATATTTTTAGTTCACTGTCCTGATATGTCGCCTTAATATAAGAAGTTGTAGGTACTTGGCGCTCGGTTATTATGTAATTAAAAGCTTCCTTCGAAACCAACAATTTCATTAAAAAAAAAATCCTTAAATATCAAAATTGTTGTTAAAGTTAAATATCACAAAAAATCTCCAAGTGATCAATATACATACCTAAATAAAGAATTTATTTTGTAATCACGATGCATTGGATACTGTTAAATATATACTCACTTTAGTGTATAAAAACATCTTTTTTAAAAAAAAGGGTTTGTTTATTTTTGGGAATAAACCCATATTTTACAACCTGAACGACTTAAAGTTTACAAGTATATTATTGGAACTAAAATGTTGTACCTGTCCATCGTCTAAAATTATATTCCAACATATGTTTCTAATTTAAAATAAAATTCAATTTAAAATAAATATGTTCAAATAAATAAAAAGAATCAGAGCCAAAGCCAACTATTTTTTAAAAAAAAATTATTTTCAGCGTTTAAATTTATAGTTTCTCTCAATTATCTATAAATCGTGTAGAGGTTTACAAAAACATGTTTCTTTTTTACCTCGGAGAATTTAAAATAAATATCTCACCTGAGACTAACTTTACTGGCATAAAAAAACGCATACCTCGTTTTAATGTGCAAATGATTTTATTTATTGCACATATATTGTAGGTGTACCCGCCGAATTTGCTTGAATTTAATGTAAATATATATATATTTCTTTTTTATATTCTACATATAATATCCAACTGTTTAGTTTTGCCACGCAACAGAATCCTTATAATTCGGATTCTGTTTTAGTATAAAAATACCCTTCGAGAACGTGTTATTACGCGAAAATAAATACGAGAAACGAACCCACACGATTTATATTATTACATCGGTAGACTAAGTAATAATTAATAACACGGACAAGCGAAATAAATTACTTGTGAAACTATATTGGCAAATCAATGCATATTCATTTACCCTACACATGTTTCGACTCACTCTATTAATAACTCCTTAACGTTTGATAGATAGCAAAATGCACGCAAATAACTGAATAAGTGAAGAAGTATTTTTAACACGAGCGCAAATATTGCAATCGAAAACGTTCAACTTCTGGGCTAGAGCCATTCTACCTGTTGACAGGTTATGCCGGCCGCTAATATGCGATTAATAAACCGTTTTTTCCCCAGTGTTAATTCTAGCTGGACCTATTCCAAGCGTATATATGTAATAAACGTGAAATCTGAATCAGTAAAATCAACTAAGGTAATTTTTCAAGATCCGTAGGAGATATGACAAATTGGAATGATTTAATACGTTAATTATAATAAAGATGGCGCTGTGATATATTTTTGACAGTTGTAGAATAACGTCAATGGTTCACCTACACAGATTTTATAGAATTTACAATTTGTACTCATCTCTAAACTATTGCTGTATCCCCTGGCGCTATTTGCATAGAAAATCGCAAATTTTACTGCACATTTTAACCCATAAATTGCATTTCTATAAATGCTAACATCGAATCCTCATAAAACGGTTTTCCCACCGTACCCGAGGGATCATTTTTCGCATCGACAGTTACAATAATAACATCGCCAGGCTAAATTTTCTGATTTTCCAACATCGCCAGTACAAATGGTACGAATATTGCTCACATCTGAATAATTCCGGAACGCTTTTACATCGGTTTTTATTTGCATAATCCCGTATAAGCTTTACAACGACAAAAAACCGTTCAAAAAAAGTGGGGACGTCTACCGAAAATGTTAACATGTCCGATGGGGAAACAAAAGGCGCGTTTCGTATCTTTAAAAACACCGTGAATTTAATAAGATTAATGCAAACGCCTTCGAAAAAAAAAAGAAACTATTTCTCAATGTCTGTACAACAAATAGTCCGCAGTCACGAAAATTTCGTCACACCAAAACAAACACTTTTTAGTATACAATACAAACCGTTCTAAAACGTAAGATTTATATTTATAATCGGGTTCCGGGTATTTATAGCACTATTGTTTCTGAATGAACGTATTCGAGCCGTTTATTACTTTATCTATTGTTAGAATAGACGTAATATTTATAGGAGCATAAATACAAGCCAATTTAGCTGGTATAATATCTCAGGATATATTATAAATAACACTTAACACGTTTATAATAAACTATAATATGTACTTACTACATAGTTATATAAATACACATCTTTTAACAATACTACAATACAGCACTATTAAACCATGCATTATGACATCAAAAATACAGCACTATTAAACCATATATTATGACATCAAAAAAATAACATAACTGAACGTAACATTCCCACTAACCTCAAAAATACGTTTTAATTTATAGCGTTTTCGACTTATTGCACTTTACGCGTGGAGTATATCTATCTCCCTTACTAATATTACGTATTAAAATAAGATGGAAATACAATCAGTGGATAAAAGTGCAATAAGTCGAAAACGCTATTAGTTTCATCTATTTCAAACAAGAACTAACAGAATAAACCAAATAAAATCAAAACAAATATTAAAACTACCTATTTCGATACTCAATTAATATCTCAAATTTAAAATATAGCCGTTTGAAATGATTAATTTTCCTAAAGTTTAAATTTCAATTGGAAATTTTCCAATAAACATATCTGTCAAAATTTCATAATTATATAAATCAACAACAGGTGGCGTTGAAAGCATATCTATATTTATATTGTGTTATTTATGTGATTTCATATCTAATTTGTGCAATCCTGACGTTGAGAATAAATATTTTATCAGCCGATAAATTAAGAAATACGTTTTTTTTTTCTATTGAATTTTTAAGTATTTAATGAAAAAGTGCGCTTAGCCGATTGTCAGTAAACGAGATCATTAGCGTTCTGCCATTGGATTTCGGCTGTCATGCTCTTTGATTATCGAAACTGGCGCGAACATAAAACTTCAAATGCCCACGCACAGGCGTTTGTCCGTTAAAGAGGCACGCGCACCGCCATAAATTAAGGCCCCTGACGATATAAAAGCATTAAAATGGAAACGATCGTTAAACTGTTTGCGGTTTAAGTGAAAAGCGCTTAAAGCGCCGGGTATAATTACATTGGCTGGACAGTACATTCACGTTAAATGCGAGTACACAACAATTTTATGTGTACATTGTTACTTGTTACGAGAAATCCGGAAAACATGCCAAAATACCTCCGATTTTAAAAATGTTTCAAGCTAAACTTATATCTACAGCTGTACGCAGGCGAATGAAATATTGTGACACCAAACTTAAATAATAAAAAAAAATGATATTTCTTCATCGCGTTGTTCACCTAATAGTAACTTTTGATGTGTTTCATCGTTAAAAATGTCCCCTGAACCCACGTAAAAGCCATAGCAATTATCCTGTATATAATAAAAATGGATTTTTTACGTCAAAACTCTAAAATATCCCAACAAATTTTATATGGATGCCAAACCCGTGTAGTAGAATAGGAATAATTCAAACATTTGTAGCAATACTCAAATTATTGTCCGCGGAATCGTGTGTAGGTTTTAATAGGGCAATCGGTTTTTATTATTATAACAGCATTTATATTAGCAATCGACTGCGATATTCAAACGTTCAATAAGATTAGAGAGTATTACAGTGCTATTCGCACAAAATTTGCCACAATATTTACGCTAAACGTCCGCCCATAACATTGTAATAATTCATAATTTGAAATTCAAGCTTACATAAAAAAAAACTCGAGATAAATATTTAGGTTTTGAACTTAAAAAAAAAAGTTTTTTTTAAAATCCGTCAGACGTGAGTGAATGCAAGTTTATGTGCCCTATTTTTAACATCTATCATAATATCTCATATTTTAATTACGCGAATTAATAGTAATATGTAGCACATTAAAAAGTTCTGTAAACGTTTCATTACACGTACCTCTACATCAACTTATTTTTAGTTTTTTGGAGGACTAGAACATTAAACATTATAAAACGGAATATGTACTAGGTAATTTATTTATACCTGGAGGCTCAAATAACGCCCGATGTGTGCTCGTCATGCAATTCATTTAAAAATTAGAGTAGCTTTTATAACCCGATAATATAATCTCTACAAAAGCAAAACTGCACAATAATCACACATACTAGAACTTCCTAAACAATAATTTCTATTCATTGAGTTGATTAAATTAATTTTACAAACACAAATAATAGTAAATTTGTTTACAAACGTAAATTAATATGTCACTTACAATTTTAAATAACTTATTCGGATGCGATCGGTTATGTTCGGCTGCAAATTAACGAATTAATTCAAAAATATATATTGCAGAGTTTCTACGTTCCTATAAATCATAAGAATGAATCTCTTTTTCTTTATTCTGTTATTCTATACAGATAAAAACATATTTTACGCAAAGTATTTAACAAGATCTTTTTTTAATTCCGTTTTCAGGTTGCCGTAGTCGGTAAGGCAGTTCTCTTGACGGGATGTGATTCACGTATGGGCTTCGCCCTCGCTCGGTACCTGGACGAACTAGGATTTACAGTTTTTGCGGGATTCCAAAACGTAGAAGAAAATGCTCACGCGGACGATCTAAAAGAGGAATCTTCGGGTAGATTACATGTGCTGCAACTCGACGTTTCTTCGGAAACACAAATTTTAGCGGCAAGTTTGTATATCGTGGAACATTTACCCGATGATGCTTCCGGCTTGTGGGCCGTCATACATGCTGCTAATTATTTCGCTTTGGGAGAAATTGAATGGATTCCGTACGAGGTAATTATAAATTTAATCAGCAAGCTGAGCGCCATCTTTTGGAAATATGCGAACTAAATTAATGAATTGTTAAGATTTCTGTTTTAAACAGCAGGAAATGCAATTTTTAAACCTAAAATTATCGTAAACTTTTAGGCTGTTAAGAAGGCGACAGACATCAATTTTGTCGGAGCGACTCGTGTAACTCAAGTTATGGCTCCATTAGTGAGAAGGGCTCGCGGTCGCATCGTATTCATCTCTTCCGGCTTGTGTAGAGTTACATCCGCCGTGCGTGGTGTCCACTGCGCCCTATTTTCGGCGATTGAAGCCGCTGCTACCTGCTTGAAACAAGAACTCCGTTCCAAAGGCGTAGACGTTATCACCGTGGCTCCGGGTGAATTCACCGCTTGCAGCTCGTGGCTGACTGACGAAATGTTACTAGAAGAAGCTAAAGAGATGTGGGGACGCCTCTCGAGGGAACAGAAGAGGGAATACGGACAGGATTACTTTGAAAAGGCCATCAGAAGTTTGGAGAAGTATACTAAAGTTAACGTGAGTCATTTAGAAATTCACTCGGGTGTCTTTTACCATTTTTTTTTTCTCAAACTTTAGGACGCTGATCTAGCACCGGTGCTCAAGGCCCTTTCTGACAGCATAACTCGCACTTTCCCCGTGGCCAAGTACACTCCAGTCACGCGTAGTGAGAAATTACAAGCCTTCATTGCTGAACACTTGCCCAGACCGATCTACGATGTTTTCTATTCCTAATATGTAATTTTAACGACCAAAATCGCTCTCACCTCATTTATCATAATTTATTTTATTGTGTACATAGATTATGAGTGTGTTTCTTCCGATTTTAATCATAATTCAATGATAAAGTGATTTAGACCAACCAATGAGCGCGCGAACGAAATTTGGAGGCGTGGTTTAGGCGTGCCATCTATTGCGATGCATTGAACGTGTTTTCACATATGAAAATACTCAAAAAGCAATATAATAAAAACCTTTCAACTTTCTCTATCACATGGACAATTTTTTTGTTTGTTTTTGTATTCAAATATAGTAAATGTCGATTTTTCCACCTATTTACACTTACCAGTGCTAAAAAAACATCGAAACAGAAAATTGTAACGAGCAAAAAATTGACGTCAACATCGCCCACTCTATATTTTTTTATGGTTCAAGTAACATACAAACCTTTCAATAAGAAATTTATAACGTTTCTGTATCAATAATTTCATCTAATAGAAAAATATTATCGGCATTTTAATATTTTATTGAAGGTGGAAAGATATTTTTTTATTTTATGTTAAATATTTTTGCCAACTTGTCTTATGATCGTATTTCATAAAACAATATCAAGCAAGTGAGCATCCTGGTATATAGTTTTTATCTATGTGCCATAAAGTTGTCTCAACTTATATCTTGTTATTTTAATATAAATGTAAATATTAGGGAATATTGGTTGTCTTTATTTAGGTGTATTCATTATATACATAGTTCTTTTTTTATATGTGTTATTTGTGTAATTAAGGAACAAATGAGATATTAATAAAATTAATTATGTAAATAAATAATTTTTGAATTTTGAAATTTGGCGCGCTTAAAAAATATTTATGTAACATAAGGAAAAAGTATAAAATAAACACAGATTGTTACAATGGTATCAGGCTGCTTTTTATTGATATTCCTCGTTACCCTAAAGTTACATAATGAAAATTGTATTTGCTCTTTTAATTAAATTGGAACTAAATTTAAAATTTATTAATGAAACACAAACAAAATTAGAAATTGCATGCGCAAATTTGAAATGCTTATCAGAGAGGTGTTAGCTTTTTTTTATTGTTGTTCAGTTTACATTTAAAACACAGAAATTATTTTTATTATTTATAAAGAGAATTAAAATAATGTATTATTTACCGTCTATTTGTACATCAATGTTTAGGAACACAAAGGAATATAATGCTTTTACAAAGATGTTTCCCTGACGGCACAAGGTCAAACAATCCCTAATATAACCTTTGAACTTTGAACGCCGTTCTAGACTTCTCTTTACATTTTAATATTATTTATCTGAAAAACCTCTTAGATGTTTTCATTGAGCATTGCAAGGAAAAATAAAATCTTCGTAAATTAAAAAGAGATCTTCTGACATATTATATAATGACGTTCAGTCTTTTATTTATAGCAAATTTTTTTAAACGAAAGTACATGTTCTTATTTGTATAAAAGTATAATAAAATTTCGTTTTTAAACATTAAAATTTATTTTGGTGGAAAATTGCACGGTATCATTTTATATTTTATGTTTTGATGAATTTGTCGCAATGCGAAGGCGTTCAGTCAATCACCCGCCTGCATTTCAAATTAATTTTCCCAGGCGTCGACCGCGGCTTATTGGATTAAAAATGATTAACGACAAAAGCATAATTCACAATCGCTTTTAATAATTGTGAAATCGTTACCGTCTGGCGAGAATCGATCGATATTAGCCGCCCATTCCGAGATGTGTTCGTCTGTTTCAGTTGGAAGCGCTTCACGTTGGGGCATGCGCTAGAAACTCGAAACGCACCAATCGCGTTGCCGTCCGTTGCAGTCGGTTGATCGCGTTCGACCGGTAGCGCGATAATTATAATCAAATAAAAAGGAAGAGATGAACTCGCATTCCCAACGAAAGTGATCGCGCATTATAATCAAACAAATAACAACACACACGCGCGATGGAAGATGGCAACGAACACAACGGAAAACCGTTCAAAATAACCGATTTCACCAGGGAACATAGAAAAGGTGTGGTTGCCGCTTCGCTCGAAGATTTAACAACGAAGATACGCGAAAAATTGGGCATCCTAGGCGATATAGTGATCGTTTTGGAGGGCGACGGCACGGAGATCGATGACGACGAGTATTTCGCGACGTTAGATCCGCATACGAATCTCATGGTGTTGGGGGAGAATCAAAAGTGGCAGCCGCCGGCGCCGCCTTGTCACCTATCCGTCGACCAGCTCGATGACGGGAAAGGAGGTGGCCCAGAACTAGCAGGTCTAGTCGGCAAGCTCAAGCACAACTTATGCCATGTTTCTTTATTAGGCGGGCCCGAATTGGAATTGCTCAGTGATATGGATCCAGATTCGCTCGTTGATATTACATTTCCTGATAAGATCTTTTTAGAACAGTTGAAAGAGGCTTCCGGCAGGTACTTGAGCGAGAAACGGCAGGCGCAAGATGCCTTGGAATTGTTACGTCTGTACCAGGAGAAGGAGGCCGAGTCCGGTGGGACACAATAATAATTATATCAAAATATGATACCCGAGTCACGAGATTTCCACATAAGACTGATTAAATTGCCGCAATTGTCGGAGTGACTGGAGTTTATGGGGCTAGCGAATTAAAAAAAAAAAGAAATAATGCTTGAGCGAATATAATTTTCAAACATTATTTGGTAAGAGTTGTATATATGAGCCGCTGATTTAGAGATTTATATACACATTAATAAAAAGTTCACGTTTTGTGCTTATTATCTGCCAATCATCAGAAACAAAAGATACTGCATACGTAACCTAGAAATAACAACTTTTACACTGATTTTTTAGTATTTACTCATAATTTTTGCAAAAAGGAATGAGTATTTTGGACTAGGCACAGTATGAGCTTTCCACTAATGTGCATACAAATTACAAAGTCATCAATCAGTATATGGAATCATTTTTGTGGCAGTCTTCTATATTTTACAAGAAATTAAGAGCAACAAGGAAAAATACCCGCAAAACAATTTCTTTTTGTCCCGTAAACTTCAGTTCATCCAAATTGTCTCCCCTGGCATTTATAATATGTACCCAATTGCTCAATCACTTAATTAAAAGCACAGCCTACACTTAAAACACCAACGAGACACACAGATACGAAACAAACTAATGAAAATCGACATCAAAAATATTTAGGCACCATTATTCCAAATATGTAACGTTTCACTTCCTGATCATCCTCCTCCGAATTTTGTACTGAAAATTCTCGTCGCAGTAAAATTATTGCTTGCCAATTTAGTGCTGTGATAAGTGAGTGTGTGCGTGAATATTATTTGATATCCCCGTGGTGGCAAAGTTATTTTCTACAGCATTTTATACATGTGAATGATGAAGTTTTTTATATATGTATGTTTATATATTTTACATAGGTTTTAAGTTCAGGCACGATAGATTTTACTATAACGAGTAATTTATTCATCATACCCTCATTCTCATATAATCTTAATCATATTTATTATTAAAACTTATTTACTACCTTGATATTGTATACAAATAGATTAAAAGCTAAATAGGGATTAATAAAAAATTCTACAAAACCAGTAGTAATAATTTATTATATTTTACACTTAGACCAACATCTCTATGATCATACAAAGTAGATTAACACATTAAAAAAGGAAATAAAAAATAATTGAATAATTTACAACAGTGAATTATCGCATGAAAAATACAAAAACACACTACTCGAAATAAAATTCATTTTTCATTATTACATTTATGTTAAAATGGATGATATGATAAGCATGATATTTTTCTTTTCATTGCAACAGACACATATTCACTGTTTACAGGAGAGTACAAGGGCTCTTCTCGCGGAACGGGTTGACTCGCTGATTGGAGAAACCGACCAAAAGACAATCCTCTTGCTCATGTTCGGTGATATACTTGATGATGTCGTCCACGGCTTGTGAAACGGGAATACGCTTGATGGCAGCCTCCCTGCGGAGTTGCTCGGTTATAGCGCGTTGCTGTTGTAAATTTGAAACAACCATGTCCATTAACGCAGTATCTGAGAGGCCTATTGTGCCGTTTTTTTAGGTACACCTCGCGAACCGAAAACTTTATGGGTGCGGCACTGCACTTTTTAACACAATGTCGCCAACGTACGCAAAACCGAAAAGGTAATCGAGTCAACGCGTACTTTATCGACTATAAATGGGAAATTTAACACCTTAAGCAGGAAATTGGTCGTTACTTTAGAATATTAAACGATTTAGCAATGATCGTGCACCTTGTTACACTTTTTTGTCTCTAAAACTGTCAAATTTACGACTTACCAATCTAAAAATACTAAATATCCCTATATGAAACATTAACCTTGTTTCTTAACGCGCGAAATTTAAAATTATCGAAATTGAAAATAAATTAATTTTTATTAAATAAGCATTTTTATTTTTAACTCAAGCGGTATGAAGGCACACATTCAATTAAGTATACATATCATACAATAGATTACCAAATCGCTTAAAGTGTATATACAATTTTTATCCTAAAAGGCTAATAATTTTAGATAGTTGTTCTTGAACTTTTATTACTATTACTTTTCTAGCGATTTTTTTTATTTCTTAATTATGTATGTATATGTTTCAAGCATTTACCAACGAACCTGTTTAGGATTCCATTGATGAGCTCAAAATAAATAAATATGATTATCATTTAAGATAATCAAGATTGAAAAACAACAAATCACATTTAAATATTTTTTTTTGATAATACAAAATTCACTTAACAGGAACATTTTTAAGTGATTTAGATAATATAGGCCCCTTGCCCGGCACTTTAAATGGTGTTCCCTTATAACAAGCCTCCGATTTATCATTCGTATGTAAATCAGGAGCAACAACTTCAAAAATCTTCTTTTTCGCGTTCATTACAGCGTCCGGTCTTCGTACATATCCTTCACACTCAACAAATTCACCAGCAACAGATTCTCTCGGAGGCTGTAGGACTTCCACAGCATCTCCAGTGCTTGCACACATCACCATAGCTTCCGATGTAATACCGCGCATCTAAATCATTCATAGTCAGTATTTTCATATAAATACTTCAAATATAAGTAAAACTTACCTTGACAGGCTTCAGATTGCATAATAACATCACTAAACGGTCTTGCAATTCACCAATCGGAACGTGTTTAACTAATCCTGAACAAACAGTTCTCGGTGTGTCTTCTCCACAGTTAATTTTTAGTACATACAGTGTATCTGCATCAGGGTGCTTTTGGACATCCTCAACTTTTGCAATTCTCAAATCTAGGCGACCCACATCAACAGGAAGTTCGGAATTCACATTAGATTTCTCTTTCACCTCTTTCGGCTTCTTCTCTTTTTTAGATTTAGTATCCTTTACTTCTTGAGGTGATGGCGTCGATTCTGTAGATGCCTTAACAGGTGGTGGAATGATTTCGACCAGCTGCTGACTGCTTTTATCTTGCTTTGGTATCGGGATTTGCTTAACACCATTTTTCACTTCTAAATCAACAAGTTTTTTCTTAGCTTCTTCTACCGCTAATAGTAATTTGGCGTTCTCTTCTCGTAGTTGTATTGCTCTTATATTGTTATATTCGGTATTTAAAGTATTTAACTGAAAAATAAAAGATTAATACAGTGCTAATAAAATATCGGCATTTGACAGTTGTGTTAACCTCATTCTTCAATTCGGTAATCGTCTGTTTTGCGGTCTCTGCATTTCGCTTGACCGCTTCGATGGTTATTTTCGAATTCATTTTTATTATTGAAGTAGCAACTTGTCTAAAATTACAAATTAAATAATGCATTTACTATAGAAATACATCAATTTGTTTTTTGTAACGACAGTTGTCTCGTGCGAAATTAGTTACAAATTGCTACCACCAACCGTAGCAAATATAACAAAAAAATTAAGGTTTCTCTCCCGTTATTTTTTGCTACATATTTGATTTGGAGCGTAACATTCGTTTTATCTGCTTTGCTTTTTTTGGTTTAGATATTATTGTGGGCGTTTTTTATCTGCTATTAACACTTCATTGCCGAAAGAATGTAAAATATGTCGCACTTTATATTAGTTATATACAGTATGATACATACTTGAGCATATCTTTTAATTTTTATATTCGTATTAGGAATAAAAATGCTATTATTACTATTCACTCGATAATTTATTATATTTAATATGCAAAATTTTAATAAAAACACGTAAAAAAATATCCTTTAGTTACATCTTAAGATTAATAGTGATGATAATCTCCATCACCTCCAGCTCCTCCAGAATGAGCGCCATGTGCAGCAGCTGCAGCAGCGGCTTCTGCAGCGTTCGATTGAGCTAACTGAGCGGCATCGGCGGCTTTTTGGGCGGCAGCTTGGGTGGCTTCAAAATCTACTTGAGCTCTGTGAAGTTGATCCGTCGCGGCCTCTAATCTTTGCTGAGCGGTTCCAACCATCGCCGTCTGGGAAGCCAATTCAGCAGATGCCTCAGTCGCTGCTTGATTGGAGTGGTCCAAAGTCGCTTGAGCAGAGTTCAAAGCGGAGTTTAAGACGTTGACTTGTTGTTGGGCTTGTTCGGCGGCTCTTCGTGCAGCATCAGCGGCGCGTTCAGCCTGTTGCAATTGCTGTTTCTCGCCGCTCAGAGCTACTTCTGCGTCGCGTACTTGCTGTTCGATTCCTTGCAAGAGGAGTTGCTTACCTTGTAAAGCGGCTTGAGCAGTGGCTGCATTCTAAATATAAAGGAGAAATTAGGTGACATAATAAAAAATTAAATTCGACTTACTCCAGCTGCTGCTTGAGCTAAGGTGTTCTTAGCTGTGAAGGCGGCTTGATGACTGGCGAGAATTTGGTTTTGTACAGCATTGTAAGCCTGTTGTGCTGAACCTTGAGCGATCTTTCTCAAGCCGCTTCCAGCGCTGTAACCGTGTTTGCCTCCACCGTATCCTCCACCATTGTGGCTTCCTGCGTGATTGCTATCTGCTGTTTCGCTATCGTAAACATCGTAATGTTGCTGTCCATGGCCATAGTCGTTCCATTTAGATGGTGAAGTAGAAACGGCGACAACTAAATATCAAAATAAATACCGTTATATAATTTAAAACGAATCAATTGAATTTGAATGTAGGAAATTGGCGCGAAATTAGAAATTTGAATATACTCACTAGCACAAGCTACAACAACGAGGATTTTGACCATCTTTGCTTCCTAAAATCAATGCAACGGATTAAATTACGTAGATTAATATAAAATTTATATTTTCTCACTTATTTCCAGGTGCACAAATGTTTAAAGGAGGCAAACTCAGTTGATACTGTTCCATATGAAACGGAATCGCTATTTATACACAATATTTGTACGAAATAACGCAGCAATTCTACTAGTGGGGTATAAAAACGGATTTAACAATGTAGGATGGCAAAAAAGTGAAATGTATCAATAAATGTATTATATTTGTAGTCAATTCGACCGTTATTATGTGCGAATATATATTTGTCTTTGTCGCGTTCACGGCTGCACGGTCATACTCTTTTTTTTGCTAAAAAGTGGGCAGCTATATCTAGGAGATTTTAACATTTTTTCAATAAACCGCAAGTAGAATTACCGATATTCTTTATATCAAATTTACACATCTAATACTGGAACAATAGCACAGAGAAATGGCCCAAAATTACGCAATTGTAAAAATATTTTACATTATTAGAATACTAACGCTTAAAAATTGCTCTTTGGTGAAAATGTATTATATAAATCTTTACACCTTATTTACAGTATAAATATATTAAAACAATCACTATAATGTGATTAATAGATTTCAACAACCTGCCCTCTAATGGATATATTAATAAGTGTAGACTTTTAGGGGTGAATTTAAATTATTCAAATAGGTACATCTGTATATTAAATTTTGAATTGTTTTATTTTAATAATTCGTGGATATTCTATATACTTTTTTGCTTAAATTGGAGTGAAAGCGTTTAATCGAATATCTATAATATGTAACATATATTTTGCAAAACCGTTATTTCAAAATCCGCTTTTATAAGGTTGTTGTACAGTTTTTTCGTTAATATACGTTTGTGGTGTAACTAAATTTATCATGACTTTTACCTATATTTATAAATTACAATTGATTGGATTTACCTACATTATTTTTTTAATTATAATTTTTATATCGTTACACATAACTAAATTTATCCAGATCTGTTATATTCAATGTCAAATGAGTAAATAACAAATAATACTTTTAATACCTTTCTATCTTGAGTTGTAACAAAATGTTAACTGTATCCTTGTTTGTGGAGATATACATTTAAACAATATATTCATACATCAGTGGAAAATTTGAATTATACAAAATATATTTTTTTATTACAGAAATAAACGACATACTTATATGTTGAATCCCAAATCCTGTTCCAATAACGTTTATTTTGTATAAGAAATGCAATAGAAATGCATAAGAATTAGGGTTTATTATAATTTAATAACAATCCATTCAATTGTAGGTTTTATACTATTATGCGCATGCGTTAAACTCGTCTACTTTTTAAATGTCTGTGTCATCCATGAAAATCGAAATGTATTCGGTATCCAAGACGAAACAAAAATAACAAACAAAATGTTATCAAAATTCTAACGGGACCGTTCTCCTAAAGTCGTCAAAATTTTGTGTACGCGGAATTTTTGTGAAATTTGAGAGCAAAATTTGATGTAACCGCTGCGCAAAAATGGTAACGTCATCTAACTCATTCGGTAAGTATCCCCTCGCTAATATCACGTATTTTGTAGAGGGAATGCATATCGGTGCACATCGGCCAGGCGGGCGTCCAAATCGGCAATGCCACATGGGAACTGTACTGCCTAGAGCACGGAGTCGAGGCCGATGGCAACCCTTCGAAGGAGACGACGGACAATTGCTTCGGCACCTTCTTTTCCGAAGTCGAGAACGGTAAAATGGTGCCTAGAGCTGTCATGGTCGACTTGGAACCAACAGTAGTCGGTACGCGATATTTTTAACTTACGATCGAAGCAGTATTGATTTTGGGAACATTTTTTTTGTGTTAACAGACGAAGTTAGAACTGGAAAGTACAAGCAGCTCTATCATCCTGAGCAATTGATCACCGGGAAGGAGGATGCGGCCAACAATTACGCTAGAGGACATTACAGCATTGGTAAGGAAATGATCGATGTGGTTATGGAGCGTCTATACAAATTGGCGGAGCAATGCTGCGGTCTTCAAGGATTCTTCGTCTTCCATTCGTTCGGAGGTGGCACTGGTTCGGGGTTCACGTCCCTGTTGATGCAGAAACTCTCGCAGGATTTCGGCAAGAAGAGTAAATTGGAATTCGTTGTATATCCTGCTCCTCAGGTACATACGTTTGATTTGAATTGTCAAAATGACATTCTTTTAATATTTGCCTTCACGTATTGTCTTAAATATAACTGCTACCTATTCACTGCTCTTCATGGCGTAATTTCATCACTCATCTTGTAGCATTTTCTTAGATGTTATCTTTACCCACCTTATTTCTACACCAATAATTAGCTCCAATTCTCGACGAGTGTTTTAATTTATAGGTTTGCACCGCAGTCGTCGAACCTTACAATTCCATCTTGACCACTCACATGACCTTGAATCATTCCGACTGCGCCTTCATGGTGGACAACGAGGCCATCTACGATATTTGCCGTAGAAAATTGAGCATCGAAAGACCTGATTACATCAACTTAAATAGGCTTATCAGTCAGGTGGTGTCCTCCATTACGGCCAGTTTGAGGTTCGACGGCGCTCTCAACGTGGACCTGACGGAATTCCAGACGAATCTGGTACCATATCCTCGCATACATTTCCCGTTAGCCTCTTACGCTCCCGTGGTTTCCTCGGACAAGGCTTTCCACGAGGGCATGTCAGTTTCTGAGATCACTTCCGAGCTCTTCGAACCCGCCAATCAGATGGTCAAGTGCGATCCGCGACAGGGGAAGTACATGGCGTGCTGTCTCTTGTACAGAGGCGACGTTGTGCCGAAGGATGTCAATGCGGCAATAGCGCAGATGAAAGCGAAGAGCAATGTCAGATTCGTAGATTGGTGTCCGACCGGATTTAAAGTCGGCATCAATTACCAACCCCCCACCGTCGTTCCTGGCGGTGATTTGGCGCGAGTACAGAGGGCTGTCTGCATGTTATCCAATACGACAGCCATAGCGGCAGCTTGGAATAAATTGAACAGGAAATTCGACCTGATGTTCGCCAAAAGAGCTTTCGTGCATTGGTACACGGGTGAAGGCATGGAAGAAGGGGAGTTTCAGGAGGCGAGGGAAGATTTAGCGGCCCTTGAAAGGGACTACGAGGAAGTGTCGGCGGAATGTTGTGATTTCGACGACGATAAACTGTCCGACATGTAATTTTGAGATTATTAATTAATTTCGGAAATACATTCTCATTTTGTCTATTATATTTTATGTTTTCATTTTGTATATTATGTCCCTTCATCAATCGTCTTTTATTTTTAAATAAATTCGTTACATTGTGAAGTAAACAGTGACTTTTTGTTTGTTTTGAAAAAAGGGTGTTTAAACCGGATAAGTTGGTAGTAAAAAAAGCAGGTAAATCAAAATATTTTTTTAAAAATTAGTTCAAATATCTCAGTTTAAAAACTTTTTACGCTTCAAATATTTAAAAATTGCTTTTTGTCCAGCATCTTTTTGCCGTTTATAATAAATCGTTGCCTAAAAGCTGACTATAGATGCAGTTGGTATGTCTGTTATCTATCACGATATTTTTGACGTTTCAAAACCAAATATTAATGTCTTCACATATAAAATGCAGTTTTTTTATTCTATTTGATTTGAAATCGATACAAAACTTATAAACACAGTTAAATTTAATCATTTTAGAGTATAATTTAACAGCAAAACATGGAATCACCCCCTATAAAGCCACCAAGAGGTGTAAAAACCACTAAAGAAACTGTAAGTTTTCATACACCCCCAAATTTTCTTTTTACTATTAATTAATAATTATTTCTTTAGAGTGGTTTATTAATGAATGTCATCCGTACACTATCGGCAACAGAGACCAATGAACAGAGAGATCGAGAAAAGGCCAAACTAGATTCGGAATTCAAACTATGCGACAAAAGATTAGACGACCTAGTTCAAAAACACGAAGGCGATTTAACGCAAGTGATGATGATATTCAGCACGTTATCGCAACAAGTGACCGAATCTCGAGAGAAAATACAGCGGATCAAGAAGAATCTACAAGCATGCAAGACATTGTTGCATTGCAAACGTGACGATTTAAAAAAATTATGGATCGAGGGGTTGGAGTACAAATACATGCTGCAATTATTGGAGGAAATGTATGGATTTGAGCTGTGAGTGATCAATTCTATTTAATTGGCTGATATTTTATTTTGTGTCAGAGAGAAAATGCACGAAGTTCCGATTAAAGTCCAAAACCATTTAAGTAAGAAAGAATATTTGCATGCGACGAAACTTCTGGTTGAGGCTGCGTCCTTAGGTAAAGATAGTTTAGAGGGTATCGAAGGTATTAAAGAGTTAAAAATAGATATTGAACAGAAGAAAGAGGTTGGTTTACTATTTAATTGTTTAATTGAAATGAGTTTTAATTTATCGTTTTAGGAATTACATTTGGTGCTATTAAATGAATTGAAACAGCAAATATATACAAAGACATCACAACATGTTTTATCGTTAAGCAGACAGAGTTCGCAGAAAGAAACGGGTTTGAATTCTCAATTTCATCGTAGTAGCGAATTTAGAATGTCGTCTAGGCGAAATATACCTCGTAGAATATTTCAAGACAGCCCTATAATGTGAGTTATTTTATATTATATTTTGCGGTAGTTTCGTTTTAAATGTTTTATGCTTATGATATGAGGTCACCTAATATTACTTAATACAATCGCATTTAATGGAATTTCATAATATTTTTGGGGTAAAATCAATAATAAAGTAGAATATCTGAAAGAGGTAATAAAATTTTGTCAATTAATTCATGGGAGTAAATTTAATGTTATTTGTTATTATTATGTTTAAATTAAACAAAAGTATCTTCATTTTCTTTATTTATTTTCATAAAGTTAAATAAATTACATTCACAATACAATTTAAATAAAAAAGGGAATCGGGACTGCAGTTTGTTCGCCTTTACCGATATCCACCGCGTTTAACCGAGCGCAAACGGTCATCGATCGAACTTGATATTCGGTAAATAATTTATATGAACTACTCCATAGGTTTGAAGGAAAATTCGATCGAATTGACGATTTCGAAATTGGGGAAGATCTTTATGTACGTCTAACTCGCACCGGTCAGGAAAGCGATCCTTCGCATTTTGTGGCCATTCTAGTTAAATGTTTAGCTTTATTGGATAAGATACCATATGCCGTTGATGTAAGTTACTAATCAAATTTTATTGTTTACTGTGAAAAATATCACGGAAATTTTTACTTTAGATCTTTAAATCTGACATGAAATCCGAGTTATTAAATATAGCGCAAAGGACGACGATTTTTATCAATGATTTTAAGAATTTTCAAACCGAGGGTGATCAAAACAAAACTTCTTTGCTGGTGGAATTTATGCAGACCTTATTCAACCAGTTTAAGCAAGTCGCACATGCGCATTCGCTCCTACTTAAGTGTTTTCAATTGGCCATTGCTGCGCACAAGGTGGATGTTAAACTTTATGATATGAACACTTATTGGACACAAGTGCAATTTGTTGTAAGGATGGGATTTTTACATCGAATTCAAATTCTATGTATTTTACGTATTGCAGATACAAAATTTGCTGAACGATTACCTCGATATTCAAAACACAACAGTCGATGTACAACCGAATGAACATTTTGTAAATGATTCGGATAATATGTCTTCATACTTTTCTAGGAGGAAACAACAAGTGTATGTTGTGGCATGTGAAATTTTTAATTCCGCCAAATCTTAATATTGATTTAATTTAGGAAAAAGATTTCGTTGTTTAAATTCGACGATTCATCAAGTGCACTGACGATGAGTGACAATTTGAAAGAAGCTAGTGCAAAGTTAGATAAAGTATTAGTGTGTGATCCTGATATGAACAATATTCTCCTCATATTTATACCTTTAATGTGTTTCGTCGAGGAAATCGAAGAGTCGATGAGCTTAGCACATGGGTAATGAACTAATGATTATGATTTTAATGTGGAATAACTTTATTTTATATTCTATTTAGATCGAAATGCACTTTACATCAGTTTCTATCTGGGTATGTGACGAATACTTTCTTAAAACGAAAATATACAGAAACTAGAACCGTAGTTGAGAATGCAATACAAGCAAAAGATGCTTGGAAAGCTACGATACTCGTAGATGTTACAATAGATTATAAACCATTGCTAGTGGTAAGTTTAAATTTTATCTTTATTAAAAATATGACCTTTATAATTACTGTTTTTCCCATTTAAGAGTGTTGTCGAAGTCGAAAAAGCAATTACGTTATGGCAAACGATATTAAAATCCTTACCAATGTATGCCGAGTATATCGTGAAATACACCTGTGAGGCCCTGAAGGAGTTCCGAGACACTTGTCACGCGGCATATCGTGGAATCGTCCAACCCCATACTGAAGATCGGAGGATTTGCAGTGCCGCATGGTTAAAAGACGAAGATATAAGCAGATTTTTAAAGTAAACAGAAATTATATTGGAAGATATGACTTTTGAAGGATTTTTTTTTTTAGATCTCTACCAAGTTGGGTAAGTTTGAAAGCGCAACAAGAGAGTCATGCGAGATCTGAACGTAGAAGAACCGTCCGCAGGGAATTAACAGTCGAGGAAGAGAGTCCGGAAGATATCAGGCAACGCAATATAAGGGAAGCCGAAATATTGGCCGGTAACTTGGGCGAGGGTGGTGTAACCGCTGCTGAAATCCTATCGGACATGTCTCTGCTGAAGCAACTCGCGCAACTGCAAGAAAGCATGGTAAATCTGCCGAGTTGAAATTGTTAATTCGAGAATTTATTAATTTTATGGTTATTAGGAATGGTTTTCGGTACGGATGTTGCAATTCGCTAGTGAATTTAGACACGAACCTTTATTAGCACCACCTCCAGGAAGTAACAGCTTACAAGTCGAAGCTCTATCGTCTAACGTATTACAACAATTAACTAGTATCGCTCAAGATTTCGACGAATTAGCTAATACGTGCTTGCTACTATTACATTTAGAGGTATGTCTTCGTTTAAATCCATTTTACAAACACATTTTAACTAATATTTATCACAGGTGCGAGTACAATGTTTCCATTATCTGTTGGAAGTCGATGATTACAACAAACAAACACATGAACCCGATCCGAAAGTGTTAGAACTAAGTAAAGTTTTAGCTAACGTCGATGAGGCTATAACTTCTAGTTTACACCCGAGGAAATGCAAAGTATCTTTCTATAGAACGCTCACAATTCTCAAGGGAATAAATAACTTTTATTGCAGTACATATTCGAGGGTCTCGGTTATTTGATAGCGAAAATTTTAATCTCTTCGACAAACAGTATGCAACTCATCGATGAAGGGGTCATACAAAGGATGTGCCGTAACATCTTCGCCTTACAGCAGACTTTGACAAACATTACGATGACTAGGGAGGTGGCTTTGGATCATGCGAGGCATTATTTCGAATTATTCTTTTCGACTCCGGAAGTAATACATTCATTTCTCTTTTTTCGTTAGGTACTAATTTGTATTTGTAGGAAATTTTGAATGGAGTAGTCGAAAAGGGGCCTCAATTTTCTGAATTGGAGTATATGAACGCTTTCCAATTGTTAAATAGAAGCAAGTCCGGGAATAACAGTGCAAATTCTGTTACCGTTTACTTGGAAAGATTGAGCGATATATTAGGAGAAGTTGGTGTTACGGTTTAGGGTGGGAATGAAATGAAACAAATTAATTTTAGTAAGTAGAAATTTAGTTAAAATGAATATATATTTATAATCACTTAAGTAATCTCAAAAAAAATTAGCTATCGACTTGAAAAATTTTCATTTTCCAACAATCCTAACTTTGTCCAGAATTCACGATTTCCCAAACTCTTAATGGATTTCATTTTAATGCTTTCTGGAGACTCTATATGCATGTATGTTAACTCAGAATCGAAATCTTTACTCATAGGCATCCAAGTTTCAAAACCATCGAATCTCGGTTGACTAAAACATTAGAATGTTCATTTTATGAATCGAATTTATGTATCGGAAACAACAAACCTGTTTCTTCCATAATTTGTCCATAGATTTAACAATAGATCGCTCATTTTAATATCTGAAGGTGTGCTTCTCGTGTCTACATTACTCGATAGGACATAGACTGTATCATCGCCATGCGAAGCACCTAACGAATTAAAGTTATTACTCTTTATTCACTTAAAAAACTTCGAAATGTGGTCACCATAGTTTTCGTTGCTGTGTAATCTTGGTTCCGATTTACTATGTGCGCCTCGGTAGGTAAAATAATAGAAATAAATTGAAGCATTGGCATGAGATGAATGTAATTTTGATGCTAATTCAATATCGGATATAAATAATCTATCGCTGGCAATCTAAAATTATAAATTATTATCGAAACATCTTCTGAAAAAAGAAAATACAAAAAACCCACTTTAATTAAAATCGGAAAGTTTTCCTTTATTACATTCTTGTCACCCAAATAAAATCGCTTTATCTTGTTGTGAATATATTGTTTTTTATCTGGAAGGACGGTTGAATTATAATCTAAAATAAATTCCTGCACTTCGTCCCATTTCCGTTTGATGTCATCAAAATTCTTCGATTCGTATATAAAATCTAAATTTATTACCAAATCAATCTTATACATATATCCGATATTCGTTAATCAAAGAAACAAACCTGCGACTGGAAATAAACCTTCCGATCCGACACAAGAGAATATCACAGGAATATTGAAATCAAACTGTCCGTCCTTGAGCAAACGATAAGGGTGATCGCTTAATATTGGATTCTGTGAGAATTTGTCTATGACAACACCGAACGGTGTGAACGGCTTATGAAACCAGACCTAAAAATATAAGCACGAAGTTATATAACCTACAAAAAAATTGGGTTTAAATAAGATTTACTACATGAAAATGCCGGACGGCTTCAACGATTTGTCTTGCGGATCTAGTTTTTAGGCAACGAATTAATGTTCGGGTTTCATTCGTAGAGCATCCTAATATATTACCTAATTTTCTGGCCTTCTGCAGTGAATTTTCAGTTAATACCCAATTATTTAATGCGGTGCCACTTTGTATGATACCGCGATGAAATAAACCTTTAAAGAAGTGTATAAAAAACTATGTAAAAAATGTCAATAAAAGCGTTTGGCGATTTATACAGAGTGTAACAGTGGGAACGCTGTGGTTTCTGGTAGTGAAATGGTGGCAAATTTTAGAAAAGTTGTGTATTGGGATATATGTAATTATTTTAAGCAGATAATAGAACATCTGCTTTTATATCATGTTGAAATAATTTGTTCTCAAAAGGCTGAAATTTAAAAAATGATTCATATTTATATTTTAAACAAAAACATTTTTTTCACTTCCATCACTAGCACAACTGCAATCGCAAATAACTATAACTAATTTGAATTTACCGCCCATTTTGTGTAAATCATTGGTTACTTTTTAGTAACTTTAGCTCTACATCAGTATTACCTCTTGTCTGATCTGTCAAAAAAGCTTTATATGTGACATATGAATATAACCTAGAAATAACACTATTTAAAAATGGTTTTTTAAAACTTTGTTTTCATTTAAAAAAAAATGATACACCTCTTGGGCTTAGGGATGCATAATCATTCCTTAATGTGCATATAAATCGCCAAATCAGTAGTCCTCATTCGGAACTACAACTTACCTTTCGATAAAGGTGATATTACATGTATGTGAACGCTTGCACCTCCGGCTGACATTCCAGTTAGGGTGATTGAGTCCGGATTACCGCCAAACGACTTAATATTCCCTTTAATCCATTTCATCGCTAATAATTGGTCTTTCAATCCGATATTTCCAGGCAAATTTTCATCCTCGGTCGATAGAAATCCTAATTTTTTTGATATTTCGTTATTCAGAGCTTTCATTAATTATCGATAAATATAGAAATGCCTTCACCTAAAGGTCCTAATCGGTAATTTAGGGAAACAAATACGATATCTCTGTCTAAAATGTATCTGTGCCCATAAGTATTGCTTGATCCAAACATGAAACCTCCACCGTGGATGAACACTATGACGTCTAAATTTCGTGTTTCATTCACATCTGGAGTGTATACGTTCAAATACAAACAATCTTCATGTCCTAAATTTGGTGTAATTATATGGTGAGATTATTTTTTTTTATTAATTTTATGAAATGAATTTTACCTACTACGTGATCTGCATCATGTGGTTTGTATTGATTATATTGGATGCAAGTGTGTTCGGTGTTGGCTTTCCAAATTCCGGACCATGATTCAATTGGTTGGGGCTCCTGTTTTTTTAAGGAGCAAAAAAATACTTAAAATTCCACATTGTGTTATAATTCCTTTTTTTTTAATTTACCAGTTGTTTTCACTCGTGTTTTGTAAAGAAAAAAACCATTATTCATGCAAATGAGGTATCAGAAGAATGTTTAAAATTGCCTATCTTTAATTTTATTCCATTTTACCTGAAATCGTAATTCTCCTACTGGCGGGATAGCATATGGTATTCCAGCAAAAGCAGCGTAGGTTCTATTGTTTACAGTTTTAGTCCAATAACCTTCAATTACTCCCAAAGCTATCGTTACAATTGGATTTTTTTCTTGTGCTGTTTGTATTATCGAAATTGGCATCATAACATACTAATTTGTTATCATTTCTTTTTTTTTTATATGTCAACTTACCGCTTATTATGTATATTCCGAAAATAAATATAAAAAGTTTTAAGATACACAACATTTTGGTATGCTTGTGTGGATACACCGAAGTCTAAATGATAAGGATTTATCACTTTTAATGTAAATGCCCTTTGACACGATAAAGTAAATAAATTTTTTAGAATGATAACTGAACAAAATGTAATTAATACAAAGTGCCCCAGAATTGAACATGGAAAATCATTCATACATATAATTATTTCTACGAGAACGCACTGTTTATTTTCGCATTCATCGGTATTTATAAGCATGATTATTATAATTCAAAAAATTTAAAAATAAAAATCGATGAAATACTAATGTATTTTGACAGGGGTGGGGCTTGTTCTTATTATGAAGTAGTTGTAAATTTCACTTAGAATTCATATTAAATATTAGAATCCATAGCCGTTATTCGATAAATTTAAAAATTCTTTAATATAACATGAATGAATAGTAAAGGTCCTAAAAGTAAACCTCGCAGGACTTCTTGCACCACGACAGAATTAGCTGTATGTAATAAGCTCATGAAGTAAGACCAATTTTAGAGGGTTTGTACAAATACCAAATTTTTTTCCAGATTATGTCGTGTTTTATTATATCGAAAGTCTTGCTAAAGTCAAAGTAAACTCAACATACTTTGTTTTTAATATCTACTGATGAAATTATGTTTTGTGAGTAATCCAAGATGGTTTTTGCGCATGATCCCATAGGTAAAGATTCGTATTATTATAATCTTTTATTGATTAACTTTTAGAATATTTTGGGAAGTGATGATAATAAAAAAAAAGGTCGAAAAATTCCTTTTTTTTTCATCTGTATATTTTTGGGCACTTTAATTTAATTTAACAGGAAAAGTTTGCTATGTGTTCTGATTTAACAACTGAAAAAAGTTTTATTTTTCAATTATTTGTTATTGGAATATAGTTTTAATGGAAAATTATCAATAAAAACCATAGAATATACATTAAAATCAAATATATTTTATTATACACAAGTTTAAATACAAATTATTATTAATTACATTACATTAGGCATAAATTATTATTTTTTTACCATGTATTATGCATTTTTCGGTATTACAGAAGTAAAAACAAAAAAAAAAATGAGGCAAGTGTGGAACTTAAATCTGTAATAGGTACTTAAAAAAAATAAACATAGGATTTATTAGAAATAGTAAGTAGTATATATTACATTTTTTTTTCTTATTTCGAAACGATTCCCTTGTTATTTATTTTCGTCGTAAAATAAATAGTAAGTGTTAATAAAATAAAAAAGAAATAGCAAGGAAATTTTCATTCAAATCCGGCAGTAAATAAAAATAAAATCGGAACACATTAACACGATCAATATACAGGATGACTTTTAATACACTTTTTTCTTTTAATATACATTAAGAATAGAATTTATTGTAAAAAGAACTTTTTAAAAAAAGGGAAAATTAATGAATTAAGCAGATGTTTTTTTTTTGTTTGTTTCGTGATATTATTTTAAATTGTAATCGATCAATCACCCTGTATACATTAAATTTATTTATTATATAAATATTGGTGTGTACATCACAATACAAGAGATGATTTTACAAATATTATTATCTCATCATTACAAACATCGATGGTCTGTCGTCATTTGTCTTTTCCAATTTAATTTCTACTACGCTAAAAAGGTGTGATGTTTAAATATATATCTTGTCGTATGTATGTATATATATATATAATATAATATATTATTATATAAATTAAATACTTTATTCGTCATTTATTTATTTAATTCGTAAACGTACAAATATTTATAATAGAGTGTTTTACACATTCAATTCAATATAGTTGTAATATACCTATATTAATATAGTCTAAGTTTTTTTTAAATTCTCCTTAAGTTTGTTGTATAATAGTAAGAGACTTGCCGCTATTCACAATGCTAACAACAATTCGAGATGTCAAATCGATATACACGGTTAGCTCCATTTAAGTATTTTTAATATTCAATTCTATGTAAGTAAGTATCTTGTCTTTTGTTACAATGTTTGGTGTTATCGTCAAGTGAGAGTACGATTAATTAAATTTAAAAGAAAAAAGAAAAAAACCTGAGGCGTACAAACTGTCATCAAACTCAAACGATGTATCTGCACTACTGTTTTATTAGTATCATATCATTTTCGTTAATATTACTATTATTATATACATAAATATATAATATATTATTACTCGTATATAAAAACCGTTAAATTTAATATCACGATCATGCATAAATACACAATAGTTAAAAATGGGGTATTTATCGTTTAAAAGATTTTTTTTTTATTATATTAATCTTCTGTTTTGTGTCTACAATCTGAAATTTAGAAAAGATTATGTTTATTATTCGGTGGGCCACGAAATGAAATTAAGATTCATGCATCCGATATAATGTGTGGGGGAAATATACTGCAAACGGGGTTTCTAATATTATTTGTCGACACAAAAAGGTTAATATGAATATTTTAAACACGTCAATTATAATATGCTCCAAGGATTTGATGGATTTATTATTTTAAGCGACAAATAGTCCAATCAAATTAAATAATCTGGCCTTGCAAAAGGTGATGTAATTCTTTTTTGGGACCTAAGCCAGTATTAAAAATCCAAGCTTACAGCTTTGAAAAACCTGTGCCGAGATATGTAATATCAAAGTAACCGATAAAATTTTGCTTAATATTTCTAAAAATTAAAAATCTTACAGCAAAAGAGTTTTAGTTATTTCTTAAAGTACATTCAATTGCATAAAATTTAACATTTTGCCGGACTCGGTACGTTCAATACTTTTCGAGATACAGATGTTGAAAGTTTTGTATTTTATAAATAGAATGATTTGGCTTTAATTAGCTTAATGACTTCTTGGATAATCCTCCATGGTTTTCACACAATATTGAAAATCACAGTTTACCTTTATTATGATTCGAAACAGGGTGGAGCAAAAAAGCAAACAACTCATTACTTTTGAACGAAAGGTAAAGAGCTGAAATTTTGAAAATTTTTCTAGAATCGTGAAAGCTACTTTTTGCACAGGTTGGCGTTCATCCCCGCTATATCTTTGAAGCACGAAAGAAGCATGAAAAGTCAAGTGTGAGCTTTTAAAGGTGTGCTAGAGACGATTTTGTTTAGAAAAAGGACTCACAAATCGAAAGTTTCAATCATAAAACAAAAATATGCATTTCCTTGTTTATTTTGATACCGGTCTCTGCATCCCAGGGTCAATAAAGAAGATGTGAAGACTATCAGATCCCGTGCTTGCGCGCGCATGTGCGACTCTAGACTACGTCAATTCCTCAATGTTTTGTGTCTTCGAATCCTCTCTGTTTCACGCGCTGTGTTTGCGTGTATGAAAGGGGTGGGGAGTGGATGTCATCCTACGCAAAGCTTTCATGATCCGATACAACGTTTCCAAATTTCAACTTTCTACGAAGTTCGTTCAACAATTACCTAAATGTTTTTAAACACTCCAATTTATGTCATATCATAAATAGAAGGGTATTGAATATTATCTAAGAATTCATTAAGCTACTTTAAATGCACCCTACAACCTATTTCAAAGAGAAAAAATCAATTTTTAATAAGAGGTAAGGCTTATACCGTGAGATAGTTGCCAATTGTCAATTCTAATAGATAATAATAAATTGTCATGTCCTTTTTAAAACATAGGAATATCAACATTATATGTTCAGAGGCAAAAAGAAAAACTCATAGTATATCGTAATAACTTAAGCAGGCAACTTTCCGTGCGCTTCGCAGGCTGAGGTGCGGAAGGGCTATCTACGTTGTATGTTGTAATAATGCCGCAGACGCTTACATTGAGAAAACGACTATTGTCAGATGCAGTGAGTAAGTTTATTACAAAGATTTTCCGAAGTTAACTTACGATGGCACAAAAATCAAATGTTTATTTTGCGATATATTTCTAATGTGTTGGTTAAAAACACATTGTCAAGATCACGTGGGATTTACAAACGAGAATAATAAAAAAAGAAAAAACCGGCATAAACGGAAAACCGTTGATTGATATGCAACTATGATTGTGTGTAATCAACAATCTGCTGTTTTGTGTATTGTTGTGTGTATTTTGTCAAGTAACGATTCATTTGCAAAGTGCAATTTTTCTTACAGTGTAAAAATTTTCCGACACGAGGTGAAATTTTTAACATAGAAAATTTCCTATTAAAAAAAAAAAAGTTACAGTTACAGCAGAAAAGCATTTATTTAACGATTCATTTATTTTATTTTGGCAGAAATACGCCATTACCGAGTCAGATAACGCTACGAAATTATTTATCGTTTGTGCGCATACATTCATTTAGAAAATGAAATTAAAGCTGAGCTGAAAAATAAAGGAAGTGGCTATGGGTGGACGAAACAACAGATTGTAAAAAAATTCTGATAATGGTTTTCTTCTCAATCAATGCACTTCGAATATACTGGCTGTGCTACTAATAACTCACAACCGAAATACTCTTTCCGTATCTCCGCCTGCGAAGCGCACGGAAAGTTGCCCGCTTTAGTAATAACGACGAAAGAGGGAATAGCAAAAATCTTAAAAACACATGCAGTGAAAAAAAGAGGCCGGGCAAAAAACAAGAGAAAGAAAAAACGCGATAATCCGGCTTAATAAATACATACTATGCAGGTAGTAGCTGCAATCGTGTGTATTTAATATTGGCTCAGGTCCCAACAACATAATTGATAATAAAAAATGAGAACTACATTACCTTTTGGAAGGTCGAGCCCTATTTTTTGTCTAAATTGATCGGACTAGAAACGTTAAACATGTAAATGAAACAGCCTCATTTTGGAGCATATTATTTCACCTCGATTATAAATAAAACATATCTTTCTTGTTCACACCTACCACCAATGCAAGAGTTCCATATGCACGTGCATCCGATGTTTGATCCACAATACGACCAAATAAGTAAAGGTAGTTATGGTAACGAAGTACAGAAAAGCGGACAAGATACAATACGATTCGTGTTTACTCTTCTGCGTTTGCACCAACTTATTCTTATACGTTTCGGGGTTCTCGTAACTCTCCATCACCACTTCGTCGTAGTAACTCTTCAAATGGTGCTTCACGTGTTCCCGTCTGGGGGCGGGCGAGGGGTCGGTGTCGTTCTCCACGTAGAAGGTCAACTTGTAGGGCGGGTCGGCGCGATCGGGCGGGCTTGCGGAATCTATTTCGAGCGCGTGCTGGTTCGCCTCCACTGTCATGGCGGCTTGTTGCGGGTTATCGTTAGGATTGTGAGTAGCGGCAGTTATCAGTCAGTAGCATTTCTTGGTGCAGGAACATTTTCGGACGATGTCGATGTCTTTGGTGTAGCGAGTGCCGTCGTTGCATATCAATCGCACCTGGAAATCGGAATTGCGAATAGTAAAGGTCCGAATAGAGCCGCCTTGGGGGACACTATTTTACGCGTATTTACCTTTCTCCGTTTGCTTTTTCTGGCGTGGCAACAGCTGGTGCCACACCCGCCGACGCATTTGGCCATTTTGAGTGGTTTTCTCGAACGGCAAGTGTTCTCGGAATAGTACTCTCTCACTTGTTCTTTTCGACAAGTAGGAACTGCAAATTGATTCGATGCTAAGTATGAAACTTACTGTTATTATAACTTGCGTCCACTTATGTGTATGAGATAAAAAGAATTATTTTTGATGCATTCCAATCGAAACGAGCCACCTTAAATAACTTTATATAAAATTCCGAAACTTGTCAATTATCATATCAAGGGGGACAACACTCTTGCTGAATCAACGTGTAGTTTTTTAAAAAAAACCCGGAATTTCCAGTAAAAAAGTCTCTAAGAAAACTGGATATTTCAGTAAGAAAACCCGAAAAAACTGGAATTTCTTGAAAAAACTGGAATTTTCAGTAAAAAAAACCGATAAAACTAGGTTTTTTTTAAAAACTAGATACTTAAGTAAAATAACCGAAAAAACTGGACTTTTCAGCAAAAAAAAATCTGAAAAAACTTGAATGTTCAATAAAAAAAAACCCGGAAGTTATTTTAAAAAACTGGAGTTTTCAGTAAAAAAACTGAAAACACTGGAGCTCTCTTGGAAAACCTGGAATTTGCAGTAAAAAAACCGGAAAATCTGGAAGTTTTTTAAAAAAACTGGAATTTTAAGTAAAGAAAACGAAAAAACTGAAGGTTTTTTTTTAAAAAAACCGGAATTTTCAGTAAAAGAACCGGAAAAACCGGAAGTTTTTTAAAAAACACTGGAGTTTTTGGTAAAAAAAACCGAGAAAACTGGACGTTTTAAAAAAAAATGGAAATTTCAGTAAAAAAAACCGAAAAAAGTGGAAGTTTTTGAAAGAAACTGGAATTTTCAGTAAAAAAAAACCGAAAAAACGGTTATATGGCATTATGGTGGGTTATTAAACTTTATAACTTAATTCTATAAATGAAATTTTAGTAAAAATTTAGTAACGTTTTTTCATATTTAACCATAACCCATAACTAATACAACTGACACAATTCACAAAACATAGTACATACATATGCTCTTATATTTTTCCAAATTAGCATTGAATACCTTTTTTCTGAAAAATCAATAATAAAAAATTTTCCATTTATCTTATACTTATTAAGTGGACACAATGTAAGAGAAATAACTAATTATTCGAAGCAATTTCAACGTGCTCACTATTATATTATAGATTCATATTATCATGCTTAATAAAAGAAAGTGTTAGTACCCAATAGACACACCATAAATACTTACACTCTTCCTCACCTTGCTCGCAGAACTTTCCCCTAAACCCAGGCCTACACTTGCACATATATTCACCATCTCGAGTTGCTACACACTTACTGTCATGCTTGCACTGGTTCGATTCGCACGGATCGGTTGGTGGGATGGGTTCTTCGACCATCTCTTCCATCTCGTCGTCTTGTTCGTCTATATCCTTGTCGGCATCCATCAAGGTGCACCCGGGGGTCACTTTGTGCTGGACGGCTGCGTTGTTGAAATCCACTTGTTTACGGTTGATCCAAACTTCTTTCATGCAACCTAAAATAATCGTATAAAAATGTCCTATCATTTCGCTCGGGATATACCTCTAAAACTAGTGAGATTCCTCAATTGCCACGATGTAAATGCTTTTTCCCCAGGTTCGGCTGGTATACCGCCTAAATACATCGGTGTTGATAATTTTAAATAATCTTTGCTTCCGTCATTCACTATAGACCGTGCGGATCCTCGATCGACCCTCAAAGTGAAATTTTTCTTTATGGCGATTAACTCGACGATGTGGTAAAATCCATCGGAAACCATTTCAAAACTAAAACACCACAGTGAATTTAAGAAATTCATTCACCCTATATAATCCTACAAAATTAAAACAATAAAATTCATACCTATACATCGTTGAGACCGGATAATTTCCTACATCGTAACTAACTCTGATTCGACCGTTAAATAATTCAACGGCTAAATGCTCGACATTCCCATCGTAAAGCAAAACACCATTTTCCTGTGTCGTCGCAAATATTATGGTGACATTCGCTTCGGGTTTAGTCACCAACGGTTCTAATTCGACATAAGAAGTATTGTGTATGAAAGTCGAGCTGGTTAAATATTCACACCGTTTCCCTTTTTGAATAAAATTTTTATTATTTATTATAAGATATTGATGTTAATGTGAAAAACATACCCGAGTAACCCGGAGCGCATTTGCACAAGTAATCGTTCGAACCAGACGGTTGGAAGCAAACACCGTGCACACAATCGTGATGTTGGCAAGGGGATGTTTGCGGGTACATCATCGCAACCAAAGGGGTTATTTCACAGAATTTCCCTGTATAATCGCTGGGGCATTTGCATTCGTAATCGTTTATACGATCTATGCAACTTGCACCGTTCTAAAAAAATTATCTTATAGTGGAAGAATAATTTAAGAGTGAAGATTATACTTGACACATGTGATTTTCGCAGTCGTTGATGTTAACCGTGCAGTTTTCACCTTTGAAGCCTAATAAGCATTCGCAGGTGTAATAACTATCATGATCTACACAGCGGGCTTCATTTTTGCACGGGTTGAATAGGTCGCTGCAAAATTGTATCTTCGTCTCGCAATATTCCCCTAAAAATAGTTATTTTTCTTGATCGATATATAGCAGTATATTATTTGTCAAAGAAGAGCAGTGTATTGGAAAAAAATTATTAAGATGGAACAGTAAAAGTTATTTTTTTTTTTAAATAGAACAGTCTTGTGTGCAAATTTTATTATACAGGGTGATTGGTGCATCTTTTGCTAAATTATTGTCCAATAAAAGCAGTCATTCTCTTAATAAGGCCTAATAACTCAATATTAGCCTAATGGGTTTCTTTATTTCGACTTTTTAATTTTTATCTTGCAGAATCATAAAATTGTGGAAAAAAATTAATTACAAATTAAAAAAAAGTTACATAGATACATCCTCTAATTTTCAGTTTAATTTTAATGTGTGCTGTTGTGTGGTTCAACCAAATTCGAAATTACTTGCAAATAACATCTAGACTTTACATTGCAATAAAAAAAAGTGAGGCTAATATTGAGTTATATTGAGGCCTTAAGAGATAGCAATTTAGCAAAAGATGCACCAAACCTCCTGGGGGTATATTCACCAACAGATTATGAAAGTAATCTGTTTTGGTTTTTTAATCGCAAAGGTTTCAGTTAAAAAATTAAAATATTCCAAGAAAGTTTTCCTACATCAAAACACTTTCAAATGTAGCAATAAAATCTTTTATATGGATGGCTTGAGATTGTGTGACAATGTCAGTGAATTGTTTCTATCACCAGATCTAGATAATGTTCATAGGAAACTTCAAAATGATTCCATTTTGTTAAATTATAACTTGCTTGAATCCGTAATATATGTACATATATACAATACCAGTTTCAATAAAAAAATCAAGTGAATAAATACTGTAAAGATAATAGCATAATAATGAACCAAACCAGTCCGGTTACAAAAAGAGTCATTCTTGTGAAACAGTTATTATAACAGATATATCTGACAATAGGGTGAAAGTAATCGATCAGGAAAGATCGTACTGGCTCTGTTTATAGATTTTGAAAGAGCGTTCGAAACTATAAATCGCGAGTTATTGTTGAAGAAATAACAACAGAATTGGTTTCAGTGAATATGTGATACAATGGTTTCAATCGAAGATGAGCAACAGAAAACAAAAAGTTGATTCAGACTGTGTTAGAACGAACTATGGTGTACCACAAGGAACAGACTTAGGGCTATTACTATTTAATTTGTACATTAATGATATGATTAAGATAATTTACAAATCTGAAATATGGATGTGATATGCCGATGATACAATATTTGAATAAATAAATTTGAAATGGCGTCTTAAAAAAAAGGAAACGCCAATCTTTTTATCTTTACTCCCCCCTCCAGTTACATGTGCGGTTTATTCAAAAATTTTATGAACATACATTAAAAATATTCCTTATTTCCACCATAATCCAAAATAATAAAAATTTCAATAAAATTTCCAAGCTAATGAAGTAGAAGTATTAAATAAATATTACCAAGTTAAGCGCTAATAAGAGATGAGCACACTGGAAGTTGTTAAACTACGGAAAGTACACCAACAGTGTTCGTTTTACATAAAAATAAATTATTCTATGGATGATACCCTAGATTTTAGGTTCATACTAGGAGAAACAGAAAAGAAACCGTTTTAAGACAGTAGATTTTTTACTGAAAGATATCCAGAAAATAAATACTTCTAAAAACTAAAACGAATGTTGAACCTGACGAAATTATTATTAATAGGGAAGAATTTAAATTTTTTAAAATAATTCACTTATTTTTTTGAAAATAGTAAAATAATTGTCATTAATTTCGATTATTATAGACACTAATAAAAAGAGCTATAAACAAACCTAATAAGTTTTGATGCAGAATGCAAGTTTCCATTTAAAAAAGTGGATTTTACCGTATTATTTTCTTATAATCAAAATTTTAATTGTATTCAATACATACCCATATAACCAGGGGAACATTTGCATTGATACGCTTGTATCTCATCGATACAAGTAGCATTATTTTGGCACTTATTATTAAGACAATCATCAATGTTAGTTTCGCATCGTAAACCGGTAAATCCCGGAGAGCACTCACAACTAAAAACATATTACAATGTTTCCTCCCTGCAATACTTTCGTCTTTTATAAAACAAAGTTTAACATACCTAAAACGACCCTCTTCAAGCACTTTACAAACACCGTTCCGGCAAGGATTTCCATAGCAGGCATCGATCATGAATTCGCAGTCCTTTCCATGGTATCCGGGGGCACATCTGCACTCGTATTCCCTATCCGGAAGTGGCACGCATTTCCCTTTATTTTTACACGGGTACATATAGCACGAATCACATTTCGCCAGGATTTCATCGCTAATTTTGTCTGTCAAGTACATTTAAATCATCAATATTTATTATTAATTATGAAATAATTATATACTTTGGCATATAAATGACGAGGATGGAGTCGATAGTATGGATTTGTCTTTCATGTTCGGTGGTTCAGCGCACCTAGCGATTCCAGGTTCGATGTAATCAATTTTAACCCAATCTGAGAGCCAACGTAATTGGCAGTCGCAATATAAAGGATTCGAACCGAAAGCTCTGTAGAAACAAAAGCTATAAAAAGGGTGTAAATTTAACGGGAAACAACTTACATGTGAGTAATCGATGTTAAATTTGCGAAACTTCCTTCTGGGATCATGGATATCTGATTGCCGTGTAACGATCTGCAAAAATTTACTTTAAATAACTATGGTGATGGATACAAAAAAACAAATTTACATTATTCTTAACGATTTCAGCCCAAAAAGTGCATTTTTCTGAATACATTGCAGTTTATTATACCCGATGATCAGTGTAGACAATTTCGAGAGGTTAGAAAAAGTATAATTCGACAAAATTCCGATCTGATTGTTACTTAAATCTCTAAAACAAAATTTAAAATTAGTTAAAATCACTCATGAAACCTCTTTTAACTTACAATCTAGTCAGCGATTTTAAATGGCTCAACTTTTCAGCTTGGATCTTAGTGATTTCGTTATTATCCAGATATAACTCTGAAGTTTCCGGGGGAATACCTCTCGGGATCTCTTTTAATTTAGCTTTGGAGCATCGAACGATAGTTCCAGTACATGTGCAACTGGGCGGGCAGTAATTTTCACCTAAACATCCTTCGTCGCCATCACCTATAATGAAATAAAACACTCAAAATGATTTAACACAAAGTTTGTACGTGGTTAAAGTGATTACTAGTGCATTTAAACTCGTTCTGTGGCAATTCCTTTATCAAGACATCCTTAACACGATCTGGGACAGCGCATCTCGGGGCTGAACCGCTTAATCCTTTCGTCTTTAACCATTCTGAGAACCAAGCGAGGTGGCAATTGCATATGAAGGGATTCTGCACTAAATTCCTAAAAATACCAAAGTTTATAGAGACGTTCCAAGAAAATTACGATCGCATATACAAAGTGTGAAGTGATCCGAGATGATCGAAAGATCCTGGCATCACACAAGTGATTTTATTATTGTTTAGCGATAGTATTTTGAGATTGTGCAACCCTAGGAACATCTTATTGTGGATTTCCAACAATTTATTATCCGATAGTAGTCTGAAAATGGATTTTAATTACTTTAATATTGGTGTGATTGCGGTGTTTTGTGGAAATATTACAATTCTGATATATATAATGCTCCTTCGAATGAGTTCTCTTCAATTCCCATGATTTGGTTACGTCTCAGATCTAATTTTATGAGATTTGGGAGTCTGCCGAATAAACCGTCTGATTTTATCTTTTCTATTTCGTTATCATTTAATAATCTGTAAAGAGGAAAATAATTGATGAAGTAAAACGTGAAGAAAGGGGTTGAAAAACTTTATAAGTGGCCTACAGACAAGGTGAGTTTTTTAGATAGCAAAGTTCATCTATTAGATAGCTGTTAGCTGAATTAAAATTTTGATAATTGGAATATATATTATTATAATAGCCTCACAATCGTGCACCGAGTGATCCGTAAGCTTGCACGCTCTCAATGCTTACTAGCTTCGACGTTTTAGGTCATCGATATCCTTATAGTAAACAAATAATGGGTATGTGAAAATATTATTACAATAATATATGTATATTCTAATTATCAACATTTTTATTCAACATTTACTTAGTAAATGAATTCACCTCCTGTAGCATATAACAACTTATTGACAATACAATAAAATTTAATTCAAATCGTTCTGAATGCAATTTGAAATGGTAACAATAGGAATAGAGACAATCTTACAATTCTCTGGTGTAAAGAGGAATGTCACGTGGTATTTCCTTTAGATTCCTGCCTGAACAATTCACAATAGTGCCGTCGCAGGAACAAGCCGCAGGACAGGCATTGTCTATTAGACATTCTCCGGCGAATCTCGTTCTAAACTCCTCCTGACCTAAAATATAACAATAATAAATTAGTACTCCCACAATAGAGAGTTATTTCATTATATTCCACACTTACATTTAAATTTATCATCTCTCAACGCTTCGATTTTGCGTTTTTGCATGCGTTTTGGGCTGTCACATTTAGCGCCGGAGGTCTCGATTGGGTTTCGATGCAAATATTCCGCTAACCACCGCAAATTACAATCGCAGATAAAAGGATTTCGACCTAAATGTCTGAAAGGTAGTTTTATTGTGATAGTTAGTGAACGAATTATACATTTCATACAACTTACAATGTTTGTATACGTTTTAGCGAATCGAAACTTCCATTAGCTAAAGATTGTATATTATTATCGTATAAAGACCTATTTCGAAAAGGAAAATTTATATATGTATATGCACATTTTCTTTTTAATCACTTACAATAGATGCAATCCTTGTAGATCTTTGAACGTATCTTTCCTAATGCAAGATATATCATTGGCGTTTAATAAGCTAAAAAATAAGTTTTTAATCAGCTTTTGCAATGATGTTTTAATTATTAAGGGCTTACAGTAATTGCAAGGAAACTAAATCGTGGAATATCCCAGCTGGCAAATCTTTAATTTTATTCCCATATAAGATCCTGAAAGTAATCTTTTTAACAATCATTACTATTACAAATATAAATTGACTTACAGCGAAGTTAACGATTTCAATCCTTGAAATGCATCGTAAGCTATCTTCGATATGACATTGCTGCTAAGATCTCTAAAAATATCAAATACAAAGCAAAAGTAAAATATTCTTCATGGCGATGCACACAGAACGTTGTTACCTACATTCTTTTCAGCCGCTTGTATGGAACGAAAGCCCTCGGTGGTATCTCAGTTATCTCGTTCTGTTCCAATCGTCTAAAAATTAAAAATCTCAAATCACTTAAAGCGAATATACAGGCTGATTGATTGGTATGATAAAGTCGTGTATCTTCTCGGAGGGCTCCAAGCAAAAATTAAGAAGATTGTAGCCAGTATCGGGCTTCATATTATAAAATTACACATCAAAGTTATATATTTTTTAATGCAACATCATGTATTTTACTTTATACAAGGTGATTCGTTAAAAAAACAATGAATTTGTGTTTTGACTCGCCCTGTAATCGATTTGTAACGAATTAAAAAAAAGAAAAACAATGATTTTTATAAATTTTGATGTTTCAATAAAAAACTGTAACTTTGATCTGGCCCGGCGTTATGGAACACCCTCTATCTAATTTTGAATTAAATTTTTACTTGGATACCTCAAAGAACACTGAAAATACTCCACTCCATCGTACTAATCAATCACCCTGTATAGAGGGACTACTTACAACTCCTGTATCGTTTCTGGAAAGTGTTCCGGCACCTTCGTCAACCCTTTACCCCTGCAATCCACTATTCCGTTGTCACATTCGCACTGGTGGGGGCACTGGGGCTCGTGGATGCATTCACCATTCACGGTACGTTCGACTAAACCTAGGTGTTTCGAATAATTCGATGTTGCAAGGGAAAATATTCGTGGTTTTAGCAGGGGGATAATACAATACCCGAACATTTGAATTCCTGGTCTCGAAGATCGGCGATGTTTTGGCCTTTGAGGTAGTTCGGGGAGTGACACTTGGTGTAGAGGGCCAATCTGGTGTAGTGTCGCAAGAATCTCGCCAGCCAAGCCAATTGGCAATCGCAGTGGAAGAGATTGTCGTTCAGTTTGAGTACGCGCAGTCTGAAGAGGTTGCTGAACATCTCTTTCCCGATCCATGTTAAATTGTTGTGATTCAATGTTCTGTGTATGTAAGATCACCTTTAGAATTTGCTTTTGTTATTTATTTTTAATAAAATATTAAAAAGAAATAAGCATTTTTAAGTAATAATATAGAAAAAAAACAAACACATTTTTCCCTTTATTGAAAAGTTACTAAAATATATATAAATATAGAAGAAGCTTCTCACAGTTCATCGAAACAATTTTTTAAATACGGGGAAGGGGAAAATTAATATATTACAAACCTTTCTTAAAATAAAAAAATTAAAACCGATAAAACAATTAACAAAATTTTTCAAAATAATTAAACCCATTAACTGACAAATTTCAACTTGATTAATTATTTGGGGGCGCCTCTGCACAATGGCAAGAAACAGCCCCTCCTTAACAAAAATTACGTGCTGGGTATGTCTTGATTGCCATTCCCCACGCAAGTAAAAACCTACGTGTGCTATGCAGTAGCAAGCACCCTTTTTTAAACCTTAGAAAGGGGCAGCAACCCTTTATACCATATTATTCACTAAAAGAATGTATAAGAGATACTAGGTGACATCTATGCATCATGTGTGTGAAATAGAAATAAAGCAAATCTACATTATCGACATTGGTTCTTATAGATTCTAGCGCCACCTATGTACCGGTTGCCCAAGTTTAGTTTACAGAACTCATCAATACCAATTACGATCGAACACTATAAAGCGAATTTCGATCTGTCAATAAAAAAAAGAAACTGGTCATAAAAAAAAAACGAATTTCGAATACCATTTAGTACACATTTATTACACGTTACAAAAATTTTTACAGCTCAGGATCCAATCGCAAACTGTAGTAGAATAATCTATTTTATGGCTGGTAATAAAGTAATAAAAAACAAAAAAAAAGCGAGTAAGGTAAATAAGAAAATGTAATAAAAATTATTTCTTGATAAAACTAGTGTCGATTGGTGATATAAATCCTGGGACATCATTGAGAGGATTTTTGTTGAATTTCATTATTGAATTGTCATTTCCCAAATAGTATTTTTAATAACTGTTATACAACGTATTATATTTTAACATAATTCCTTTAATTTTTTAAAAAAGAATAAAATATTAACGTAAATATTTAACAAATTTCTGTAATAGTCAATAATAATCGTACAAGTGTTCTATAATAGGGGACTTATTGAAATAAGCTGTTTCCCTGGCATTCTTCCTAACTTACCGGCATTTACCGAAGTGAGCATCACACAGCTACATTCAACCAAAGCCATATTCACACGCAATCATGCATATAAGTCTATTATCCAAGATATGTACAAGGAAATTTGTGTAATCAATGAACGAGGCCAAAAGATAGATATAGAATCGATATTCTGCGTTCAAAAATCAATCCAGTCTCAGAAGAGGATCAAGTTGAAGGCAAGTGTAATGAGAAATACAGATATATTATTTTGTCGTTTAATCATACATTTTTCATATATTTTTATATTATTTTTTCTAACGTTAAAGTTAACCTATATAAAACAAGATGTTTAAACATGCTAAGCATACAGTGTTGCCAATGTTTCATTTGTTTTTATCGACGAAAATCAGTTTTCATTAACCACTTACAAGATGTTTGGAATGTGGATGCAAAGTGTTCAACAACAGGTAAGTGAAGTTATTAGAAGCTGTGTTATGTTTATCATATTTTTCTTAGTGTAAAGTCTATTGGATTGGACATTTGAATTGTTAATCATAACTCATTCTATTTTTCTGGATACCACATTAAAATTTGTATTTTTAAGGCAGTTCAATTCAACTTTTGAATAAAACAACTTCAATGTCAAAAATTACCTTAAAAACTTTCTTATTTTAGAAGAACTTGTAATAAAAACTAATAGTATCGATAAGTTCAATATCGTTGATAAGTTACTAAAAATAATTAGGCGAAATTTTTAAGTCACTTATTTTCTAACATATAATTTTTTTTTACTTACAATACTTCAAGATCCTTGAAGCTCTTCAATGCTTGATCGTCTATGCAAGTTATGTGATTGTTGTCTAACTGTCTGAAACCATAAATAAAAATATATTAGAATTTTTAGCGCCATCTACCGATTAAAAGATTAAATACATTCTACAGGTTCCTGTAGTTGGGTAATGAATACTTACAAATTCTTTATAGCAACGATTCCTTTCAAAGTTCTCCTCCCAATAATGCTGATTTGGTTGTGACTGATATCCCTACAAATTAAAAGTTTATTTCTTATTATATATATAAAAAAGTACTAAATTGCAAGTTTATTTAAATGCCATTATAGGTACGTGTATTGTGGAATGTCTATTCTCTGTTCTGTCTGTCATTCGCTTTGTTTTATTGTGTGTTCTTAAATGATTTGAAAAAAGGATTTTAAACTAGTATTTGAAATTGCCTTTACTTCGGGAATTTATATATGTGGCAATCATTGAAGGCTGCGAGTGTTTTGTAATTAACAGGTCGTAAAAGTGGCTCGTAACGGGTGTAATTTCATTTCCCTACGAAGTCGTAATGTTTTTATAGGATTGTGTGGTAAAATATGTAAAAAAAACGCCGATATTAAATCAGTAAAAAAGGGATGTAATGTATGAATGCGGTCGATAACGCTCAATTATTAAAATACCACCGGGGCAAACACGAAATTTGTATACTCACAATGGATTGGATGGAATAAAGAAGTTTATATACTGCGTCGATAAAAGAAATGCTTTATAGATTGTTCAAATTTAAAAGATACCTAATAGAATGTATTTTATTTTTTAATACAGAGGTATAGGCAACCAAGTTAACGCTAAATCTGTATATTGTGCTGCCTATATTAATCGAATAATTGACGATTTTAAATTTTCAGCGAAACAATTCGTTTTAAATACTTGGTAGAGTAACGTTGCTTCGACACATTGTACAATACTACTTAACTATTCTACAATCAACCTCCCACCACCTAAACGCTACGTATAATTATGTTAATTTGTGTATAAACGCAATCTATGTTAATCTATGGTAATGTCCCGCAGCGCCGCGACTCGCTTTATCAGATTGATGGCGCGATTACTACAGCGGAAACCCGGACTCGACGCGCTAAAACATTAGCCGATGGCCGATCTTAATGACCACGTCGGTAACTTTTCAGTTCGTATAAGCGGGTACTGGATGTCGCTAGGAGTCGTGCGTGTGTATCTACAATTTTACTTACAAACGAAACAGATTCGGTAAAGTAGAGAACAAATTGTCTGGCAGACGTCGTAGCTTGTTCTCGTTCAAGCGACTGTAAAAAAATATCCCCGTGTGAAATTCTCTTTCGGCGATTATTAATGTGCGGATATAAGAAGCAAACACTTACAGTCTTTCTAAGTTCAAGAGATTCTTAAATATATCCTTCTCTATGGTGTGTATTTGATTGTCTGTCAATTGCCTATAAAAATAAAATAATAAATGATAGCGTTTGACATCTGACAGATTTTTCTGACAGTTCGACGAGGAATCGAAACAATACATTAAATTTAGCTGAAAATGAACACATTATCACTGTATATCGTGACGTTTAATCAGTGAATATAACCATCGTTGTGTTAATTTGACATATGACAGATTTTTGACAGCTCCGATAGAACGAATTCGATTAAATTCATATATGTAAATATAAAAATTAAATGACAATAGTCCATATCCAGATGTTCGAACTACGAAGAATGTAGTTATCACTGTATTACTGTAATATCTGTCAGATTTTTTACGATTTTGTCAGATCGAAAATGGATTTAAATATATGCTTAGATGAAAACCTATATATATAATATATATAATATATATTCTTCAATATTCTCCATTATTAACTGTATTTCATAGAATTAGTAAAATAGAATTGTACTACTTTGGCATAAAATCAACAACTGTCAAGTTACTTGTTCTAATTCCTCTTATAATCAATGCTTACTGGATAGGATTTTGTAGTTTTATTAGATTTTAGTATGGAATAACAAGAAAACCGTTGTAAATAGGTATAGGGAAAGTCATAGCGAATCGATGCAGAATTAAATTCTGCATCTGATCATCCAATAATATACAGGGTGTTCCATTTGAAAAAAATAACTTTTTCAACTTTGAAGATTTTGTAATTGGTCATGCGGTTTTGACACCCTGTATGCGACAAATCAATTGTCAATGTGGATTTCGAAAGTGTCATTCTTGTGCTTCCATCTACCCTAGAAGTGTTTATTACCAGTCGAAAATGGGTAAAAGATACTGTGTTCTGTGTTGCAAATAACGCTACATCAAAATTTTCAAAAAAATAAAGATATCTAAGTAGCAGTTGAAAATAGGTATAGGGAAACCTATTTCATTTCTCTTTTTCTTGGTTTTTAGGTCTTTAATAATAAAAGCATGAATGACTATAACGACGTTTCGCTTTATTAAAAGCTTTTTCAAGTTATAAATAAATGTAAACCTATTAGAACTCATCATAAAATTTTCTCAGGAATTTAAAAATGAAATAATATACAGGGTGTTCCATTTAAAATAAGAAAGTTTATGGCGACTTCCGGTATAACCGGAAGTGGTAAGACCCTGAAAATATTTCAAAATGAAAGAGAATCTTGAATAGCCCTGGATTCCAAAAATTCAGAGTTCCAGACTTTTTCTAACCTCGGAAACTTCTGACGAACGGCTACCGTGGAAAACCCTGTATATCATTATGATAATATTTAACATCTGACAGATTTTTGACAATTTTGAACGATAAAGATGCATTTAACTTATGCTAATATTAAGTTTAGGTAAAAATGAAATTTGGAAATGTTTATAGGATAAATACAGCTACGATTACGTTGACAGATGTTTGACAGTTTTGACAGTTTCAAAACGGATAAATCGTCATAAAATACGGATTAAGTAGCATTAGATGGTAATAATCTATATTAAAAATTATTATTGTTATTAAAATTAAATACCGTGCTTGTTTATTTTGTTAATTTGGTAGGTATTTGTTCATTTTTTGACAGTTTTGAGTAATTTAAAAGGAGTTTAAAGTGAAGCCTGGATTATATTAAGGCGAAAATGATGACGATGTGCTTGTATAGGGTGATTCATTAAGAGTGGTTCTTATTTCTCTGGAGTACTTATGGTTGATACCATTCCATTTGAATTTTTTGAGAAAATCGGTTGACTTCAGAAACTTAAAAATATTTTTAAAGATGTTTTCATGACCAGATTTACTAATAGTAGATTTTTTCCTAAACTCTCGGCCACCCTTAATGAATCAACCTGTATATCGCAATGTTTACGTCATTCTATAAATTTAACTTCCAATTTTACATTTTCAATTAATTTGGCATTTAACAAGTTTCTGAAATTTTTGACAGATTGAAGGCGATTTAAAGCTTATGCAATATTAAAACTAGACGAAGATGAAGGGAATATAGTTTATTGTTTTGTTTATTTAACGAATTTAAATTTGTGCAACGTTACATCCAGTTAAAAACTGAAGAATATTAAGCATTAATTATATTATATTCAAAACAATACTTACAGTATCCGTAACTTCCCTAGATGTTGGAAATCGTTCTCGTACAGCGTTGTAATATTATTCCCTTGCAGGTCTCTGCAACACAGAAAATCACAAACGGCTTTTAGCGGACGATCCTTCGCAAGAGAGATAGCGACAAATCATTATTCCATACACGACAGGCACACATTTTGCCGTCACAACTCGCGACAATTAAAAAGAATAATAACGTCAGGGGCGTAACAAAACGGGGCGGTGTATATGAGGTCGCTTCAATTTCATGCGATTTCGTCGGGCGAGTGCGGCGATTTCAATTAAATCAACTCTAATTCGGGTCTGGATAATTGTACGTTAAACGACCCTCGGATTCTAACGTTTCGCTTTGACAGATCTACCTTTCGGAGCTTAACCGGTATATTCTCCGAATTTCTCGAATGCCTTCTACATTGTCCCGCGGTATATATAATATATGAAATGTAATAACGTATCGAGGGGCGGAATTCTGTTTAGACGTGAGGAAGCGATATTAATAATATTCAAATCGGATTCTGGGGATATTCAAATCCCTGTCGTCAGGATAGGTATTTGTATATGACGTTACAATAACTTTCACGGTTGAATCATCTTTATATAAGTACAAAACGTTGGGTAGAATCGAAAACATAAATTCATATATAAAGTTTAGGTAATCGTTTAAGGGCCGGTATTTTAAGTTCGGGTTAACTACTTGATTAATAATTAATTAGGGTATTAAATCATGATTAAAAATTCATCGGTATTTTGAATTCTTTTTTGACAGCGGTCAGTGAACCAGAATCTAATTTATGTTGGCTACCATGCAAGTACAATTTCGGTGGATTTTCATGTGATTTTGAGGTTATATTAATGATTGTGTGTATAGTTTCTGCTGTGGTCTTTATTTCAACATTATAAACAAAATACATTAAAACTAAATGCATTCTGGTAGCAGGCTTCACGTTTTGCGGTGCCCAGTAATGCCGGTTGCGTCTATTAACAATGCCCTCTCTGGTAAATTTGGATTCATACGTGTGGTCCAAATAATTGTTTGTAAAAACTGTTAATCATCCTGGAGCCTTATTAATATTTGTTCGCCAAAAGCAAAACGGCGAGCCTCATCGCCAGGATGTAACGCTTGCCCGATGTTAAAGGCGTATGCGTGCATTTTATGTTTTGATAGAAACAGTGTATTCTATCAAAACATATTTCAAACATTCGATGAATAGGATATACCCACTTCTTCAGCAGCAGCACGTATGGAACTATGAGGGTGGCTGTGAAAATAAGCTAACACCATTATTTCATAATTCTCATCCTCTGTTACAGGTTTTGGCACCTGTTTATTATGCTTCCATTGTCCAGTACTTTAAAGTTTTCTTGAATTCTTCGGAAATGTGTTCTATTAATAGGCGGCAAGTGAGGATATCGGCTATTAAATACTCGGCAAGTTCTGCTTACAATTTTATTACATTCTCCGTGAATAAAAAATAAATTTAAAATATTTTTATTATTTATCTAATTGTTCAAATCTCGCGCTATATTTCGTAAGCACAGTCTATTCGTAATTCTATGTTTAGCCGTTTGACCCGGAGGGCGGTGTGATAATGCAATCGTGACGTCACTTGTTTCCAACGAAATGTACAGGATTTGTTTTATTGTTGTTCTGTAATAAATAATGTTTAATTGCTTTTACAACGTTGCCTATTTCTTGATAATGCTTAGATTTACCACTTGGAGCGGCACCTTACACTTAAACTTTATTTTATTTTGTTCGTTTGATAATATGGGTTTATTAATGTCGCATTTTAATTTCTTTTTGCAGAAATGATTAAGAAACGACTGCCAATTTTGCTACATAATCCTTTCTGGTTTTTTTCACGTGTAAAATGTTCTTTTGTTTTCATTTTAAAAAGACTCATGTCGCGATAAACTATAATTCGTTTGCAAGGTCTAATTTTAAAAACAAAACTGATTTATTTGTCAATTTGTAATTCCATACCAAACAACGGCGAAAAACAAGCAACTACGGCCATACACTAAAAATCACTCTTAAACGTTTTTAAATATTTATATTAATTTATTCTTTAAGCTATACAAAACCGCCGTAAAAGTAATGGCAAGGTTTACAGCTTTGAACTCTTATGAAATTTTTAGAAACATATTCATCCATTCAATCCAATATGTTTATGATACATTGTTGTATTTACAATAATTTCTATTCTAGTTCTCATTTTATATTTAGATTTAATTATTATTCGGAATCTCTGTTATTGTAACACAAATCCAACACTGCATATGCCGCAGAGGAATCTGTTAATCTGTTGTTAAGTTAGACCCCGACCCTATCCAATAAAACCAGTCTAGCATCCAGTTCATTCGACCGTCACTAATTCAATTATAAATTTAATAATTCGATAAAAGCCGGTTGGGAGAAACTAATTAGCCCCTTATTCACGTTTGATAAATCAAACAGAGGAGCCCCCATTCCAAAACGAGTGGTTAGAACAGTCTTAAACGCCTCCAGCTTTAAACATATACAACCGGTCATTTCATTTTATACACGGCATTCAATAATAGAATATTCATGCGTGCACGAATAATCGCACCTAAAAAAAAAAAGGAATTAAAACAAAATCTCGGTATATTAAACCCGGGATATTTCAAAATCTCGAACGATTAAATTTAAGCCCCCATAATCGCGGTTTAATGTCGGGAGCCATCACGACGCCAATACCGAGGTTCATAATCTCGGGCTCCGATTCTGTTTACGATCGTCCCCCGGTAGGGGGAGTCGTTTCTGCGCGATGTATTTCGGCGGAAAAGTCAGGGGGGATGATCGGCTATTAATTTCGCGCGGGAAATCCCCGGCGATAGTTGTTAATATGCAGCGCCGATAGGCGCGTTTAGTTCCGCGATCGAAAGTTTTAAATCCCCAGTTGCAAAATGGGGACAAATGGATCTTTACGACATCCGCAATACGGTCAATTTTGCGATTATAAAGATATTACACACAGAAAAGGGTATATAGTCAAATTCACAATTGCAGTAGTATGCCTTATTTTAAACTGTAGTCATAGCTATCGAATATATTATTGTAGTTTTCCAAGAGTAGTCAGTTACACAATATATTTGTTAGTTCTTGAGTGAAGTCGTGATCGTGCATTACGTGCTCTGGTAAATTGAGTGAGTTTCTGGTGGTCTTCTTTGTAACTAAATATTGAAATTTTTATGAAATTGAAGCTCACAGGTAGCTTAATTTTATGATGTAAGTGGCATTCATCCTTACTTGTTAATTTCATTGTTATCTGTTAGTATTTTATTATCGCATTCTCTCCTAAATATACAGAACAGCTTTTTCTTGTCTGGTTTTTCGATTCTTAACACAAAACGTGCGATAAAAATACTGTAAACATTATTGTGTGTATATATGCCTTTGACGTCCTTGTTCTCCTCTGCTATCCTGTGTTTGTCTCTCTACCGCGGTCCAGTCTTGTTTGTCTCTAAGTCGTCGTGACGGACCCCACTGACGCAGAAGAGTGTCCTTAGTTTTTCAACTTTTATTTACCTTTTCAATTTTTATTTACCCCTTCCTATTGTAGATATTATTAACGTGCTTTTATTTTAATTAACAAATACGAAATGCCTCCAATTACCAGAACTAAAACTGGAAATAAAAATTTGCCAATCTACACGGATCCCAAAATAACGCCTACTACACCTCATAAGTCATCAATTTGCCGTCAGTTAGTACAAGACTTGCACGCAAAGCAATCACCTACATGTAGTAACTTAAACCGTAGTTATATTACTATTGTCTCGGATTCTGAAAATGAAAGTAATACTGAGCTTGAAACGGCTTTGAACCTAAGAAATAAAGTTGACAAAAATACTCCAAACTGTGGTACTGGAAATGCTGCAAACTTCTCCTAAACCCCTCACCACAAACTGCACTAAACTGGACGTACGTTTCAATAGCAAAGCTATCATCATCAGCAGAAACACTGAAGTTGTTCAGTGTTTCTGCTGATGATGATAGCTTTGCTATTGAAACGTACGTCCAGTTTAGTGCAGTTTGTGGTAAGGGGTTTAGGAGAAGTTTGCACTAAGAAATAAACTTGCTCAAACAGAGTATGAATTATCTGAACTTAAAGAAGAAAAGGTGAAAGTCCTAAAACAGTTGCAAGGATTAGAGGATAAGCTTGATGGAAAGCAGATTATAATTAATAACTTACATGCAACAATCGAAAAACTGACACATTGTCTAAATAATAAAAAAATACTGACTAATGTTAGCGTACAAACTGATAAGTTGCTAAACTGTGAGAAATCCACCCAATGTGATGGACTCCTTGAAGGAAAAATAGTAGAGACGTCATCTGAGCTTTCCCATCCGACCGAACTGGCAGATTAATTTACCTAAGAAATAGTGAAGAAAATTTAAAGAAATATATATGTTATACCTCATTTATTTACCTCTACCCTTTGTTTTCAGGAATATCAAGTGATTCTAAATAAAAATATATTTTTTAGATTTTCTTTGTCCGAATTCAATGTTGAAATAACTCCCTCTTTAATTCGCACAATCTGTTCCGTTCTATCAAAATCCCTTTTGAGGAAATGTAGTGAACAAACATATGCACGCTTACTTTTGCAGGGATTTATGGTATCCCCTATGTAACAGTAATCCACACAACAATGTTTGGGCATTCTACAAAAAATTATTTCACATAGAAAGTATTATCATAATTTCAGAATATTTTTAAGCTACGGCATTATTCTGCAACTTACATATGAAAAGTTAGTTCTCCGTCATCTTTGTAACTATTGCTTTTGCAGGATTTTACACGACACGATCACTTTTCTTTAGGAAAAACTACCTGGATTAATTGTCATATAAGCTCAATTTTTAATGCTATAATATGCATACTTACACGTAAAACAAAAATATCGGGTGAATATTATATATTCGAAACAGTCCGTGAAAGAATAACGCAAATAAAGTAAATAAAACAATCAAACTGCAAGGTTAGGTAACATCAGTAACACTTGTCAACTTGCAAAAAACGTCACTTAAACAAAACTAACGTAAGCATGACGCTACATGAAACATGACGCATATAATGACGTCTGTGTTCCGAGATGTCCTTTAGTCTTTTGATGGTGCGCCGTAGCGATGCGCATACGGTTCATTGGCAGTCTATCAGGTCTGTGTTGTAACCATATTTAGCAGTAAACAACAATGTTGAAAAGATTGAATGTAAATGAATCTGGGCTTACCGTTGATGATGTAAAATGTAGAAATCACATCAAAAACGAAACATGGATTCTGGTGCACCGGTCGTTATATCAATAATAATTGAGTGACTTTTATTGGCAAAGAGAAATATTTTATTTTTATGATGAAAAATAAAAAAAAAAAAATACCTTATTATTATTACAACAAATCATTTTACATTAGTCCAAGGTTTGGTATTGGTTATAGTAACTAGTAACTATTCTTTCATAGGTTCGATAAATAATGTTGTTATTAAGCATTAATTCCCTTTTATCTTTTGATTTTTTAAACTTTTATTACTTGGTCAAATTTCCACGAACGCCAGTGTATATGGCAACACCATAAATTTCCCTGAGAATTACCGAAATTTTCGACGATACCCAGATCGGAATTAACAACCAATTAGCGTCCTATAAATCATTCGTCGCTTTATTAATATAATATGCAGCGAATGTGCAAATCTTGTTTACGATTTATGCATGCGGGAGTTTTTAATCGCGCCGATGCATAATTTATATCTGCATAAATGTGAACGTTTGACACATATTAGGATCACGTTACACCATAATTTTTGAAATTTCCGAATTCCAAAATTCACGTGATAGGGAATACACCTAATTCTTTTGAAATTCCCGCTTTATGAAGGTATGCCAACCTATTAACAGTAGTCATAAAAATACTAATAATGACCGGACTGTTACGAGTTGGCGTGCTATAAGCTCGTAAATCTCTATCGCAGCACAAACTTCATAGAGAGAGAGAGAGAGAGAGAGAAGAAAAAGAACGCTCTTACAGGGGAAAACATCGGCCTAAGCACAAAACTGCCGCCTGTCACGCCATCTAGAAGTATACGGCTTAATTTTTACACGAGTTTATCTACAATTAAATACGGTACTCGGTTCCTAATCGGAGGCGAATTCCATAATTCTAAAACGCGGTCGGTAGGTGACGCTTTTGACGTTTTTATATAATATACGTGCGAGGTAAGATTTAGAGGTTATATAATCACAATGTTGGTAGTATACGACGCTCGATTTTCCCCCCAGATTCTTTTATAGGGTAATGCGGTGTGCGGTGGCGAATGCCCGTCGGAATTTTACCGATTTTGGTGTGATGCACGGCAGTATACCGCGGGGACATATTTGATTATTATGTACACTAATTAATGTATGCAAATTGGACTGGGGAAAACGGCGAAACTATTCGTACGTCAATGTAATATCCCCGGGGTGGCGTCTGATTCCTGCGCTGTCGAATTTATAATGGGAATAGCCCCGAACAACGGGGGCGTTAATGCAATTCGAACGGCCGTGACTGCGAATGTGGTAAATTATGTTAACAGTGTTACGGGTGGCAGAGTTGGGCAGAAATTTATTCGAATAAGTCTACAGATAAAGATTATTTATTATCCCTGGGTAAATAAAAGTATCTATTATCTTATTATCTGCGGGCAAATGGTGGCAAATCTAAAAAGTTGAATCTGTGACATTTGTCAGTAAACAGCAAAATTTAAGAAAATGGCAGGATACACGCTCCAACGCATCTACACTGAGGGAAACAAATGCATTAATCTAACAAAATCGACGATGTTAACACCAAAGGTGTTAGTGCAACAAATTTTCTACTTAAACCAATTACAACGAGTCATTTGTGCAACTATTTATTTGTGTTAAAAAAATCTGTAGACAGAACACACTTAAATGGTTGAAGTTAAAGTATCCAAAAAGTTTCTATTTGGATGGACCGAAATAATAACATTGAAATAAAAGAGTCTTAGTAGTTGAAAGAAGACGGTCCCAGCATTATATCGAATGTAAAAAATGGTTAAGTTATTAAAGTGCGTATGTACTACGTACACCGTTTTATGTTTAGTAAGTAATTATTATGTAAAAAGTGCTCTTCCAGAAAATATTATACTTGTGTTATATAATAAATAAATAATTTGAAACGTCTTTTGTATATTGTCAGTAGTAATAGTGAAACAAGTGATTGAATTTTTACGATAAGTCAGTCTTTTATGTCTAAACGAAACTGAGTTGCTTGAGTAATTAGTTGACGTAAGTAGACTTGCACTATTTTTTCGTAACACGACGATAAACAGATACAATTCAAGCAAAGAAACAGGCGAATCATCGCGTCATAATCTCGTAACACTATAAATAATTCTAGAGTGCCGTACGGTCGTACTTTGGGGCCGATATAGTTGCTTTTTTTTATTTACGCGTTGTCGTTACGATTCGTTGCGGGCGTCGTGTTTAAAAGAGAATTATACGATTCGAATTTGTCAAATTCACGCTTTCCACTGCCTATTGCGGATCGAAGCGGACATAGCCGGCGGGGAGAGGCCGTAAATCTCGGGCGTCGCTTTCGAGAGAATAATTGGATGGAACCGGGGGCCGCCGGCCGGCGCTCCGTCTATCTGAAACTCGATCTGCCCGCCAAATTGCAGCTGTTCTCTTTCATTGCTGTTATGCGGTCGTTATAATCGCCACTTACCTCGCCCGTAATCGGACGCAGATCATCTGATGGGGTGGGAAGAATACGTCGTTAGGACTTTTTTTTTTTGTTTATAAGCATTATGAATTATAAATTGCTTACATGAATTTTTAATATTTAGTATTTATATAATTTGGTAGTTTCACTATAAATAGTTAAAGATGATTTTATTCTAAATGGCGCGTGTCTCACGTTTAGGTATATACTGATAAATACGAGACTCGCAGTAAAGATGGGTATGATTTGTATCTTTGGTACGAATCTTACTTGAGAATTAGATAAAAGTTTTCGTATTTTGTACCGACGTTCTCGTATCGGATTTTTATTGTTATTTATTTATTTATTAATAACCCAACAGACGTTAATCCTATTACAGGGTTATTTATACAAAAACATTATGAACATGTACATACAAAAGAGAGAAATAGTAGAAAACGCACATAGTTTCTGCAAAAATTAAGAAGTCTATAAATTATGCACTACAAACTATGTTAGGTAAATTAAACTAAATTATTGAACATAAAACACTAAAAAATACATGCTGTAAGTTGTTTTACAAAGTGCAGATAATTGTTATTAAAGTTATATAAGGTGTTAAAGTAGTCTTTAGGCTTTCACGGCCGTCGTTGATGGCTGCTCTTCGGTTCTCGGGTTCTCTGCCGTGTAGAAAGTTTAAATTACTTGACGTTTCGATCATCTTGTGACCATCTTGAACCCGAGAACCGAAGAGCAGTTATATAAGGTGTAACTAGAAGAATTATACAATCTACACATTCTGTATAATGGGGAATTTAACAAATGGTTCGTATTAGATACATCGTTTATAAAAGTTACAGGATATCTAGACTTTACTCGAGGTACATGAAAATTTATTTTGTTTAAAAGCTTGCAGATCATCAACTATATTATGAATTACTTTAAACAGAAAACTAAGACACAAAATATTCCTACCACTGGATAGTGAGTGAAAATTGAACTCATTTAATAAACTATTATATGACACATTGAAATCAGGATAGTGACGAAACCTCACAAAATATAAAATTTCCAAAATATGATTATTAAAGGATAACTTAAAATCAAAAGTAACCCCTAAATCTTTAACCGCTAAAGGTCGAAGGTCTGAACTTCTCATCTCTGATAAAGCGGCACGATCAAGTCGCGGGGTGTGAAAAGAAAAGTTTGTAATTTAAAATTACACTGATCGGGTTGTTGGATGATCGTTTAAGCGCGAAAAAATAAAATTAATGAATAATTTCGTCTCGTTTGGTAACCGCTAAACATCATTCCAATAACGCGCCATTAATATTGTAAGGATATTCTAAATTTTCTTTTTTTCTGGAAAAACTAATAATTTTACATTTCTTTATATTCATTTGCAAACAATTCACATTACACCACGCAATTATCTTGTTCAGGTCGAGTTGCAGAGAATAACAATCTTCTATAGAGCTGATATTTCGAAAAATCTTCAAGTCGTCCGCATACAGTAAGCATCGAGATGCTATACCTTCAGAAATATCATTGATAAAGAGAACAAACATCAATGGCCCGAGATTTAATCCGTGTGCTACAGAACTGTACGCCGTAAAAGTTCTTCATTGGTACCCCTCATATTCAACATACTGGCTGTCTATTACTCAAATAGCTACAAAGCAAAGTAATTAAGTCAGGTTGGAAACCGTATTTGGGGAGCTTTCTCAGAAGTACACTATGTTGAATGCGATCAAATGCCATAACAAATTTTTGTCGGCATTTTCGCCAATTCTGTGCATTTGATTGTGGGTCATGACATTTTTTGTATATCGAATAGAGGTTTTGCAATCTGTATCAGTTTTATCCAAAACTGCTTATGCTTTAAAATACCTTTATAAAAAATTACAAATATCAGTTTCCTACAAAATTCGTTGTTCACAAATTATTATCATAGGTTTATTTATCGCTACCGGACAAGGATAAAAGATACTTTTTATCCGTCGCTTTCGGATAAAGATAATAGTTCCCTTATTTAAATAATTTTTACTCAACTCTGCTACATACGTATAGAAAATCTTACTTTTCTGCACTGAGAAAAATGGATTGTAGAAATTAGATAGTAAATCTCTTTATGTTAATTAGTAACATAATTATTGTCAAAACGACAATATGTGGGGTATTAAGAGTAAAATAACCAGATGTTACCATGCTTATAGTAAGAGGTAAAATCTGGATGTTACCAGGTATTCGATGCATATTCAATTTCTAACATAAATGTTCGTAACGCTCTTCCCACCCCTTGCTCTATTCATTGTCGATCTTTACCGAAGAAATCGACCAATAAGCTGTATTGCCACTCACACGTGTTATGTACGTGTGATACAGGTGTACGTATTCGTGTCGGTGCATGTTTGTGTCTGCACAGAGAAAAATCCATGTTGTAATATTTACACTTCACTGTTTGACGGAAATTGTAGTAAGAATTCCTACTATTGTGCAAAATTTTAGAACAACGGCGTTGCATTTTCCTATATCACGGTTACAAAAAAAGCAATAAAATTGTTTAAAAATATTGTGTGACAATCTTCTACAAAATATAGTGAAATGTTTTACAATATTTTACAACAAGTGAATATAATAAATTGCATATAATGTAGTGAAGACAGTTATAATAACAGGTGTAGCAAATTTACTGTGTTGTGTTTATTTAGGTTAGGTTAGGTGCTTGCAACAGTCACCTTACTTTGATTATTGAAAACGGCATTAATAATGAGATGGAATGAAATGAATGCTGTATAGTTTTATATCTATATAGTAGGAATATCATAATACTCATAATTGGTTTAGCTACATAAATATGTGATACTACAGCTTTTGTCGTAAAGATGGCGCTACGCTTGTTTCATAATCTTTGAAATTCGTACTCAATGTAAATTGTGATCGGTAAATGTGGCTGCGTAATATCTATATGATGCTTATACATGGTTAACGTCGTGTAAAAAGTACTGTGGACAATCGCCCACAGACGAGAATTACGAGGCGCTTCAATACCGGTAGTACTCTACAGTACACGGGCCGGTCTGATTCCCGCAATCCTGTCCGATACCACGGCAATTCGCCCGGCTGTCACCGGCTAATCAAATTATATTAATTAATTATAATTAAAAATTATTAAACTATATTTATTATAGTTTTCATTGTTAACAGTTATTATCAAATATAGTCAGCGCTACTAGACATTTTTTCACATTTACTAACATGTATGCTCAAATTAATAATACAAATATAGTACACTTTACCATACGAGTTAATAAAAAGTATTCACAGATATTTACTATACAGATATTGTCACCGGTAATATAAAATATGATTGTCGCTATAGGAGCTATAAAATATATTAAAGTATACTATATTTATGTTAAAGCGTACTATCTATTTCTCTCAGTGTGTGTTTGGTAGTTTAAGTGATAAGTTCCGCGGACACATTAATGGCGCCCAGCTTGTATAAATCAAAATTGAATGTTTATTCACTAACGATTTTCTGTTGCTTGTGTTTTCAATCATTCGCGGTCAATTTTAAACGATTAATAACATTTTTAAATAGAGCCATTTTCTAACGATGACGCATCACCCATACCAGTACAAATTTAGCTGAATGACATTCCATTAATAATAATCCGGATGTCACAAACTACAATAGGAAATACTATGAACGCAACACAAAACATACTCGTATACAAGTACAACTAATTATATATTAACTTTTTCTATGCAATACCCAATCGTGTCAATTTAGGATGTTGACCTGATTAACTTCAATATGACACTCTAATACAGTAAGCATCCATCTACATATTATGTGCACATATACTTAGTAATATCCGTTTTGAAATTATAATACCCTGTACGTTGTGAAAACGTGTTTTGTTGCTGCGTCCGGACTCGAATTACATATTTACTCGTTTATCCCCGAGCTACGGCGAACAATGTGCGAGAATATCGAAATCCGATTTTAATTTATTTCGTATCTACCGTTACTATGCTGTTGTGGGCTGTTTGATTGACACCTCCAATAATGCGAACGGAATTCGCACAGGTCGTGGCGAACGCGTTAATTTATATACTATTTTAAATACCGCGCGTACGAGGATTCGAACCAATATCGTCGGGGGGCGCTCGGGGTTCACCTGATTTTTAATTATCGCGTCCGTTGTGCGAGTGCCAACCTGACCGTTCCCAATAAATAAGCACTGACTGTGTATGCGTGTATATGTACCAAGTGAAAACAACTTTGAATGAGGAATAGATTGGGGCGTGCTCCAAATTAGAACGCGTTTGTAATTATAAGGCACAAGTGGTAGAATGGCAGTTGACAGGCAGGGTTGCTAATCAATGAAACGAAAAATTAAACAGGAGTAGTGCTACAGGAGGTATAACAGTCTCTTGCAAGTTTAGTAATTACAGCGCAATTATTTCCTGTTGGCGTGAACCCCGCCCCCTAGCGCAGCTTACGTCAGCTCGTGCAAATATGCACAGATTATTAAATAAATAAAATAAATAAATAAACAGTTCATTGCAATTTGTAAATAAACAATAAATTTACAGCAGCAAAAAGTCAAAATAAGAAAAATACAAAAGAGAAACACAGTACATATGTAGGTATAAAAACTAACATAATCAGCTGCTAACAAAATCTGAGTCTTATTTTAATCGAAAGGAATACATCTTTTAATCGCCGAAAAAACATCGTTGCCTTGGCATATATCACCTTGTAACATCCACTAACAAAACAAAATAAAAAAAAAGAAAAAACGGTGATAACTCAAAACCCAAATAAGCACCAATGTTCATGCGACTTCTGTATAATATAGTTCTTGGATTTCTATTCATACCAGTAAGTTGGTGAGCGCACGAGTCGCCCGTGTTGATTTTCCTTCACTTCAATTGAAATGGAGCATGACATCTAACAATGGACGATACGCGTGACCGTGCATCGAGTGTTTGCCCAACAAGTTAGGAACAGTCCTAGTTTCGTTTTTGTATAAATTCTGACGTTCTAAAGGTGTTAAGATAGATGTTGTCCTATCAAACTTTGAAGTAAATAAAATTGTCTATGTATACTTATACGTTTAAAAAGGTTCGCTTGCTCCACAACGCATTCACGTTTCAAAACACTCTGAGAAACCGCTGTATTGATGTGGAAGTAAAACTTTAAGTATGCTTTTTTGTGGCACTTTGATAACATCTACTATATGGTATCGAAAGAATTTTACGGCGCATTTCTTTATAGTCGTAAAAAAACGATGGAGCGAAAATGTTGGGTATGTATATATTGAAGGCGTTTGATGATCGACTTTTAAAGTTATTTGCTCTAACGAATGATGGATCTATGTACAGTCTGGTCCACTAAATGTGGGACAAATCGGAATTTTTTTTATTAGTTACGCAATTGTAAAATAAATACTGCCAAGCGTTTCATTTTTGGGCGGACGAAAATCCCAAGGCAGTAAGGGAAATTGGACATCAGAGAAGATTTTCGGTAAATGTTTGGCTGGGGATTTTAAATCTCCGAGTTGCTGGACCAATATTTCTTCCAAATCGTCTAAATGGAATTCAGTACGTTAACGTTTTAGAAGAAGTACTGGATAATATTCCATTGAATTTGAGACCCAACATGTTGTACATGCATGACGGGGCACCCGCTCACAATGCCAGAATTTCGAGGGATTGGTTAAACGAACACTTTCCGAATCGGTGGACAGGGCGTAACGGTCCAATAGCATGGCCAGCAAGATCTCCCGATATTAATCCTCTGGACTTTTTTGTTTGGGGGTTTTTAAAAGAAAAGGTCTATGCAACGCCTCCAGCTAACGAAGAGGATGTAATTAATAAAATTACGGCGGCAGTTCGATTAATCACCACCGATATGTTGGAGCGCGTTTTGAATTCGCTTCCTCGAAGATTGGAATTATGTCTGAAAACTGATGGCTACCAATTTGAACAGTTGTTATAATTTTTTCATATTATCTTTAAATTTCAATAAAATTTTTATCCATGTTAACGTAAAATTCTTGCTAATTTGCGTATTTACCTGATTTATAGTAAATAATAAAATGATTAGTGCCACAATACTTGTCTGATTAGGTGTTGCCAAATTTACAATTCTTTTAAGCTGCTCGTGTGACTTAAGAAAACACTGTACTACTTTTCTCAATTAAGATTGTCAACTCAGAATTAAACAAAGATTTGGCCTGCGTGGTGTTGGTCCGCATTTTTCTGGCCACCGTGTATATATATTAGCCCTATGAGCCTAGCAGGCCCATGGCTTGAGTGATTATTATTTTCCAGGTCTTTCTATCCTTGGCTTTTTCCCTCCATTTCACGATCTTCATTGTCCTTAAGTCTTTCTCTACTTCGGTTTTTATCTTAGAAAATCAATGCCCGACATACTATTACAATCATGATAACACAACCACCTATATTTAATGGATGTGGTACGCTGCTTTCTTTTATCGCTATAGCACCACTGTCGCCACCGGAGTCAAATGTAGTCTACCACAGCACAGAAAGCCATTTCCAAAGTCTGTTACCGCACGAACCGCTGTCGAAGATGAAAGCGACCACTGCCTCAAAGAAAAGCAAGTGCCTGGCGGACTTCCCATTTCCCATACGTGCGTCTAAGGTATATCTAGGTATAGAAGGAAGCAGGAAGTGTATAATTGTCAATTAAGAGGCGCCCCGTAGCACGAGGCTGTGTTACCCGAGAAGACCGCAGAGTAATAAGGAAGTAATGGCTCCACTTTAACTTAGATGGGTAGTGAAATAATCTAGTTACTGTAGTGTACGATCTATGAAGAGAAAATACGTGAGAAATTCAATCAAATTTAATAATAGTTCTTTCTTTTCTTTTCGTGAAATGCCGCATAGAAACATTTATTTATTTGACAATTATAAAATTGTGATTTAAGCAGATACAATTTTACTACGCACTGACCTTTGAGAATTGCTACTTACAATTAGCCGTTGAATGATAAAGAAATCTCGTTTTCTAATTCAGAGATATGATTTGCTTGGAGTATATGTTCAATGTTTTGAAGACGTGTGCATTGCATAACACGAATATGCCGTCAAGTATCCCAAAAGAAAATATTTCAGCCGAGAAGTATTCAAACGTTTAGCGACACGATTTGAAACAAGGTATGTTCAATCTTGTAGAAATCTTACCAGAGCACGTGTAGTTGTTTCATAGCCAACTAAGATAGGTTTCGATATTATAAAGTAGATATTCGTAACTGATAAGTAATTTATTATATATGATAATGGTTTGTTTTTGTTAATATCTGGAAAAAAAAAGAAGATACCACTACGCGGTTTTCGCCACTATTTTGGTCCATCAAAGCTCTTCAATCACAATATAAAAAAGGCATATGGTTGCTCTTGAATTTTTAGAGATAATTAAGAAAAACTTGTACATTTGCGAATAACGTCATCTGGTACATTTTTTTTTTAAAACTAACCGTTAGTACAAATTGTGACGTGTTCTTTCAAATAAGCCCAAGTTTCTTTAATTCGGGTAAAAACTGCAGAAATTCTAGCAAATTTTCTTTTTCAAAATTCAGTAACGCCCAGTACACTCAAAATATGACAAAACGTCTTTAACTAAAGTGGTGTATAATTGACTAAGGTTTATAATAAATCATCTACAATTATAGCTAATTTCTGGAACTGTGTCCCCAAGCGATCATGTCTGCAATTTAAATATATTTTCATTAAATTTCTCTTTGCCACTTTAGTTAGAAATTTTTCTATAATATAGCAGGGGTGAGAAAAAATGATTTTTTTAGCTCTCTATCGAGCCAAAATTGCAAAAACTACTTCAGAGACCAATATCATTATTTACTTTGACCGATAAATAAATACTTTGTGCTGGTACGGAAACTTTATTTAAATGTCACGAAGTACAGCCTTCATAGAACACCACTACTCAAAAATAATCGTTTTAAGGGCATCGAAAATGCTAAAAGACATCTATCAAACGGGAAGACTCAATTCACCGTTTACATCGGTCCAGTCCCGTTGCTCTTACGCTTCGAAAATAACCTCGTAAATTCCGTGTTCCCAGCGTTCTCAAATAAAATTCGTTTACTGCTTTCGATGTCAAGAAAAGTTTCGACTTAAATATTCAGCAGGTTCCCTCCTCTGAGAACCTACAACGCATATTCCTGATGGGACCTCGGACATAAAGAACTTCCTGTCCGGATTCCGGAGAAACGATTCCGGTTCATTGGGCCGAGTTTGATGTGTTCCGAGGGTGCTTCTGGGGGATATAGAAGTGCACTCTAAAAAATGGGTGTAATTTTACCCATGAGTTACAGTAAAATTACATGCATTAACAAAGTAAATTCACATTGATATTTGGTGTAGTTTACAAATTCCTCGTTATTTGAAGGAATTTTAAGACGTAAACCAGTCTCGATGTAGAATTAGGCAAAATGTTAAGAAATTTTCCATGAAAACCTAAAGTTTAAGATTTGCACGGAAATTTCCTTGAGTTTTGGAGTAGAATTACAAGTGCCATAGGTAATATTACCGCCAAATAATTTTTTACAGTTTTAAAATACCGAGTGATGTAATATTACATCAGTAAAATTAAAATATTTATGCTTATTTGTCGTTTGTGTTTCCAATGCCGAAGATATCGAGTGTTTTTTTCTAAATTTTTTTCATGTTCTTAGTCACAATTCACAGTAAAACAAAAGCATTTTCAAAGAAAATACTTACCTACCATTTATATGAAATGCCTGTATTTTCTGACACGCAAAAAATAATTATTTGCGTACTTATGAGAGAATGTTTCTAATTCATTGCTTCCAAACAATTAACATTGCTTTTTATTATTACTTATACCTATGTAAGTACATTTCCTGAACTATTATCTCAATCAACTTAGTCAAGTTTGAAATGACACTTTATTGAATGACAGAAACTACATATCCTTTATTATTAATTATGCAAATTAAATAGTATATGTTGCTTTATGTTGCAACAATATACCTATTTTGTAACCCCATTGATACATATCAACCCCATTTGGTACATAAATTGCTTATGTGTAAAACAATGATTAACTCCCCTCCCCCTTTGGACCCGTCCAGTGACTATCCCCGTCACTGGACCCGTCCAATTGTTTAGTATTAGTATGTTGAAATAATGACAAAGTTGGTAGTAAATATGAAGAACAAAATACCATTAATTTCATAAATTGCAATTAACAACCTGTGAAAAATTACGAACATTGATTGAATATTACCTGCATAATCCGGTAAACATGTTCTAACATATTCGGTTTACCGGTATCTAACGCGCACCTACGCGCGACTTGTGCGAAGTGCAATTGGTTGATTAAATCATGTGACTCACGTGACGTAAGCACAAGCACTGTAAACGATGTATTTGGTTATTTGCAGTACTTGCAGTTGCATATATGAATTTTGTACACGTACCTGTAGAGGTTATTTACGTGTGATAATATATAATAATCTCTATGAAATCTAAAATCTCTAAATATGCCTGTAAACATAAGGTGAGTACTAATTTACTCTAGCCCTCGAGTTGTAGCGGGATTTCCTATCACAGAAAAACCAAATGGTAGTAAGATACATATATATATACAATCTTCTATGTGTTATATAAGATATTGCCGAATACTGTTTTGATAATTAATCTGCTTTTAGTGGTTATTATGTATAGATTCCAGAATATATGTAAATAACAGCCGACTGCTTATTTATAAACATTGGCTAATACTGCATCTATGAACCCTAAACAGTAAAACTCAGTTATGAGTTTGTTTGACTTTCGTAATAAGAATCTAAGGTTTTGATGTTATTACTGGGTTTAATCTCGTAAGCCAGCTGATGACCATTAATCTTCAAGCACCTTGGTGAAGTAACTGCTGCGTTTTCTATGTGGAAAAGGATCTTACAGTGAAGGAGTATGGAGAAAGACAAGGCGCGACATGTTTTGCTCCACTGGGGAGTGTACACCAGGAGTAATTTTACGTTGAAAGCATTTAGGATTGAGATTTGAATAGTGGTGTATATTTTCGTTGTAATATAATGATATTACAACCAAAATATACACCACTTTTGAATTTTACTTCTTCAAATTTCAATCCTAAGCGCTTTCAACGTAAAATTACAACACATTGTAATTTTGCAACCTTATTGGTAGTTCTACAACTGAGAAATACAATTGCGTTCAGGAAATTTCATAACCGTTGTATTTTGACTATGGAATTTTACAACAGTCTGGAATTTTACAACTGAAAAATACTGTCGAGTTCGCTAAATATCTCAGTGCTTGTATTTTTACTACGTAATTTTAAAACGCTCCAATAATTTTACAGACGCAAAAATACTTACAAGTGTAAATTTCGGGGTTGTTATGAAATTTACAAGTGTTCTTTAATTTTACCGATGCCCCAGTAAGTTTACTCGTAAAATCGATGGTAATAAAGTTGCCATCGATTTTACGAGTAATTTTACAGAAAAATTTGTTTGAGTGTGGAGGAACGTACATACATGGATATAGAGAAAGACGTTTACATCAAAATTCATGTTTTTTTTCAGTCATACACCTTGGATTTTTTCTCTCGTGTATTATTATTTAAATTATGGCCAATGTAGTTGAATAGATATGGGGACTCTACGAGAGATTATGTGCGTATTAACTGATTTACTGCGAGCGATAACATCCAGCATGCAGTAATCAGTGCATTAGCTAAGGTCAGGTAATTGATTCAGGACTTATCCGGCAATCCGACGTGTTACGATAGGACATGCAAATGCTCAATTGAACACTGGATAATGTAGATTGATTTATAAGCTCTGTTGATTTTAACATGCGGTAACAATTAATATTACAGAGGAGCTAATAAGATACTATACCATGTTGGATTTTGAAATTGCATATTCCTTTGCAAAAATTGTAACGATTCATGAAATCAGGGTGCATCACTGAAATTTATTTATAAAACAAAGACCATGTTTTTTGACAGATCTCTGACATTAAAAAAGCAAGTACCTACGTTCTTGCGTGTCTCCATCAAAGAAACTAATAGCAATATTGTTTGGAAATGCAGAATAGATGGAGGAAGGCACTGCAATAAACACAGAGAGTTTGTAAGGAAATAATAAAAGGCTCTAACTGAGTATTTCTGGAAATAAAGCTAACATGTTATGCATATAATATAAATAATAATATAAAAGTTGGTGTTGTTTGGACTGTTTCCATCGTTTATTTGATTGTGGAAAATCCGACGTTTCCACAGTGGTTCTATTGCCGTCATCAGGATAGCGCGGATAAGGGCTGTTTTACTCGCTAATTCCAAGATTGGCTTATGTATGGAATTGCAAGTATCTCTTGGATAAATTACCTTCTGCGTTTTTGCTTTTGTAATAATATACAGTGTGTAGTTTTAGGGTGTAGGTATAAACTGTTTGGAACCTATATTTATATCTAATATATGGAAACTTGTATGCATGAGAATTCTCTACTCTGTGGTCAGCTTCTTTAGAAGCTGATCGTTGAGATTTTGAAAATCTGATTCTACAGAAAGTGTCATATCATAATTTTGTTGATTTTAAAGAAAATGATGATTCTAGAATTCAGCTTAGACAATTATTAATCCGTCTGATTGCCAAATTCCAGACTAACAATAAGTGCACTGATAACCTCTATATAGTGTCGTGGTTATATATCCTGCTTCTTTTAATTCCCGTTTAGTTTGTCTATCATCTTTAGATACAGGATGGATCTATAAGAATCTATTATACAACTTGTTGCCCAAAGCGTGCTATACCAATTTTGATTTCTCTTTTTCGCCTTTCCTGCAGATTCCTTTGTATTCTTCTATTCTTATTTTGAGCAATCTGCTGCTTTCACCAATGTATGAGCGTCCACATTAACATTGACTGCTGTACACACAGTTTTTGGTTCGGTTGTTTATGTTCTTCGGTTTCATTCTAGTTTAGTATGACCTTCTTGTATTGGAGATTCTTATCGCCGTTCTGATATCGCATTGGTTACCTATCCGTTTGATTTTTTTTTTGATAGGTCCTTTATGTATGGAATTGTAACGGTGATCTTGACTTCGGTGTTTTCCCTGGTTGCGTTTGTTCAGGGATTTCTTGCCTTAGGCAATATATCTTTCGGGTATCCATAGTACGAATTTCTTTATTTGCGTCAGTTGCATCAGAGCATATGATTTTTGCAGTCATGCAGATGCCTTGCAACTCCAATTTTTATGTGTTGGGGGTGATTTGATTGATAATGTAGATTCTGTCGAGTGCAGGTTGGTTTTCTGCATGCAATGGTTTTCATTTTTCCCTCCCAATTTCTGGACTACGGCATCTACGAATGAGGTGGCACTCTCCTTTTCCAATTCCATGGTAAACTTGGTTGAAGATTATATGCTGTTAATATGTGTAAGATGTTCCTCTAGAATATTTATACAATGCGACCATATGACAAAGGTGTCGTGGGTGTATCTGAGCCACAGCCTTGACTTGAGATGATGTGTTTGTATTACTGTTTGTTCAAACTGTTCCACATATATGTTGCTTAGAATTGGTGACAAAGGGGAGCCGATCCACAATCCAACAGACGATGGAAACAGTCTAAACAACACCAAATCGCATTTTATGCATCAGCGCAATCAACAAATTATGCACTTTGTGATTCAGTCAAAGCATCTACCTCATAACTAGATTAATAATATAAAAAATACCCCTCTAATATTAAATAAAAAAAAAGTAGCTACTTTATCTTAGAAACCTAATTGGTGTACTATACTAAAGCGAGTATATCTCTGAATTTCTCTTTTCGTCTGACTCCTCTTCTCTCGAGTATATCGTGAAAAAGGTTACAATGTCCTAATCAAGAGTTCTCTACTGGCGATGAAGTGGTAAATAATACGGTTCCTTCTTCCGCCGGTGGGACGCAATCAGCGCGAACAATACCCGCACAATTTACACCCTTTCAGGATCTGGATCACTTCAACTTTTATCTGGGTAACGATTGAGAGAGCATGGCAAAAAAAAGCAGGTACTGCGAAAAGAACTTTTAAAGGCGATATATATATATGCGAAATTAAAATTTTAATGCCTTCTTCTTCTTCTTCTTCTTCTTCTTTAATGACACCCTGATCTATATCGAAGATTTTAATGCCTATACGATTCATTAAGGATGGCCACCGGCCATATCTCGATAACGGTTGGTAATAGAGTTTGGAGAAAAAAATTATACTAATAAATGGGGTTCTGAAAACGTCCTTTTTCTAATTGTTGTTACAATGAAGCTAAAACAAACGACGACATAGTGTTGTAATAAGTTATTAACGCACACTATGTGGTAATGGGTTACTAACGCACTGGTGAGACGCTTACCGGAATGTAATATGGGCGAAACTAATATAATAATATAATAAATAAAACTCGTGCCACAATGACTTATAAAGCTCGTACATTGAATTCCTCGCATTATATAAACGTCATTGTGAAACTTCATTTGGTAATTTAAATAAATGACATCAACTGACAAACACCTTTTCGATCAGAAAATTCTTTTCGTTTGCTCGTACTGAAACGACAGAAGTGGTAATTTCTGAAACCTCAACTTAGAACTTTGGAAAAAGAATCAATATTTTTGTCGTGTTTCCTGTAAGAATTATAAGGTACACTGTAATCTTACATGATATTTTTTTACAGTGTAACTCCCAATACTTTTTTACGATGAATTCCAAAGCAATAATGCCAAAACAATAGCTTTTAAACACTATATCATAATATGATATCGAAAAAAGGAAATGGAGGTTTTATTATAAAGCGATTTTATGTGCAATAAACTTTTTGGTATTCCTTTTATATACTACCCTTAACCGTTATATTTTATCATTATTAACCTATTAAAAGGCTACATATGTCTATCAGAATAAATAAAGAAGAAACTAGATGAAAAAAAAACAATATATATATATATACACTATCGCTCGCAGAAGTCCAGACAAGTAACAAATATACCAAGTACTTGTTATGTAAAGTTAAATAAGTAAATGTACGACAGAAGTTTTAAAATATCGGCGGCAAAAGTATAATTTTAAATTTTGCAAAAAACGGCCTACAAAATTCCAAAGATTTGATATTCGCAATACAGTGGATGATGCGTTGTTGTGCAATAAATACAGTAGAGAAAGAAATCGAGGAACCCCAGAATATAACGCCATATGAAAGTCTAGAATGGACAAAATAGAAAGATATAACCTTCTGAATGGACAAAATCGATATTAAGTTTCTAATTTGAAAACATACTTGATTGAGTCTGGATGTGATATGATTACAGTGCTCTACCCAGAGTAACTTCTCATCGACATGTACGCCCAGGAAAAACACAGACGGCTTGTGAGCCACCTGGACGCTGTTAAGATCAATCTCAAATGGGACATCCATCCGCGATCAAACAGTGGGAAAGATCGTTTTGGCTACATTCATGTGAAGTCCGTTACATACGAACAATCGCCCCAATAAATCCACCGAGGTGTCGACTTTGGCCCGCAAACTAGCAGGGTGACTAATGAGATAAGACGTGTCTAATAAACAATTGAAAGCATTTGTAAAATTTTGTCCCCGGCTCAAACTTATATGAACGATAGTGTATATATAAACAGGCTTACTTACTTGCATAAATGGATCATAAACGCACTTACATACATATATATTATACATAAACGTACATGGATCGGAACGAGCATCAATAAATTACAGATTAGCATAAATTTAAGCGCCATTAGCGATGCATGCACTCGATCATGTTACAAGGCGGTACAATAAAACTCCAGCGTCGTCTAGTACCTATATGTATAGTCTTTGATCTCATGCAAAACGCGAATTTGTTATGCAAATCTTTAGCGGGGACTTTAAACTTTATTTATTTATGTATTTTTTTTTTCTTTCTACAAGGTAAAAATCACCTTATTACCTCCTGCCTTTAGCTTATAGTTTATTAAATACCAATTGTATGGCAAAATGTCCCTAATAAGAGATGTTTGGTAATTTATTTCATGTTCATTGATATAAGGGCAGATAAGAAGTTTAATGTAGTAGTTCGCAGTAAAAAATAATAAGGTAACAAACAAAAATACCAGAATAAGGAACAATGAAGAAACAAAATAAAAAGCTAAAAGAACACAATGCAAACTAATGAATAAAAAAAAAACTTAAACATAAGTACATTACCAATATATTGATTTAAAATAAATTTTCATTAACACCTTTTTATTAATAAACTGTTCGAATTGTCGACCAATCTCCATTCAACAATATCCCAGTTTATGCTTAAAGTATCACATTCTTCAAAATTGCACCTGAAGTCCGTACCATTTGAGTTGAAATTATAGCTTCCAAATCGTTTCTGGGCGATATTTATAAGCTTGAAATATTCCCACAAGAAGTGTGACAGTTCTTCAAAATATATAGAGAAAAAAAATTAATCGCCACTTAAAAAAAAGTTGGTTGCTATAGCAAAAACATTGGAACAACTGCCATTATATCAATGAATACGAAATGCACTGTATTTACGTGTAATATAGTTCAATTTTTGATGCATTTAACAAAATCGCTTTAGTATCGATTTTGGGTCCCCCACGGGCGACTCCTATGCCCTCTCTCTCAATCCCCCAGGGCGACATTAGAGCCCCAAATATTCTCTGACGAGGCGACGCACGGCACCATTTTTGATTCTCCCACGAATGACGATAAGAGACCTTTTGTCACTTCCCTTGATGACTGTAATCGCGTTCCGATACATAATTTTATAATATAACACCCCTTATTTTCAAGGCCCGTGGGACGTTTTGATGTATGCGACAGGGTTTAAAAGGGTTTCTTAATTTCGGGAAAGCTCTCGTTGATTTAGAGGGATTTCGCGTGACTATATAACGGCACAGGGAACCGACTTACCTTATCTCAGGCTTTGTGGCCTAGATTGCTCATTCTTAGTGGGAGTATTAAACATACATATTTCTAAACTGAAGGATCTTTCGAGCGTATACTTTTAGATAAACAAATCTTATTATAAAAATAAATTGTACCAAAGTAAAGTCTTTTCTATGCACAAGGATATACTTCAATCAACCGTCAAAAATTGGCAGTATTTTTTGTTTAATAACTGAATATTTATTCAAGTTAGTTTGATTTGACAACTGTATACATATAAATATATCTTTCCACACAGGAAACAGATTCGTATCGCTTCTTATTTATTAAACCAGAATGAAACTGCCCGTATGTTTATATACCTATAGCGGGCAGTATTTATAATTCCCAAAGCAAACTTTATCTATAGCAGTGTAAATAAGGAGTGTGGATATTTTTGCAATTAAAATGGTAATATTTTATTCTAATTGCAAAAAAAATTAATTAACGTACTGGCTCACACAAATATTTACCTCCGGTAACATAAATAAAAAACACGTTTCGTCTGGAACGGCCTTAATAATGACCAATTCCATTTTTAAAAATACCCAAATACTTCTAACGTCATCTATAGTGGCTCTAGTTTATATGGGAAGTGAAAGAGTGTATCTGGCTTTCCGGTGTTGTTTATTTAAAAATAAGATTTCGCAGAATATGTAAATGTTAAAACTATTTCGTAAATCCCGTTAGCATAGCCTTGAGAATTAAAACAAAAAAGAAAATGAATGAAAAGATATACTGCCGTTTCTGTTCTGTATATCAATGTTTATATCACAGACCTGATAAACTGCCAATGAACCGTATGCGCATCGCTACGGCGCACCATCAAAAGACTGGAACACAGATGTCATTATATGCGTCATGTTTCATGTAGCGTCATGCTTACGTTAGTTTTCTTTAGGAAGTATTTGCGTTAAGTCACGTTAAGTTTTTTGCAAGTTGACAAGTGTTACTGATGTTACCTAACCTTACAGTTTCATTGTTTTATTTACTTTCTTTGCTTTATTCTTTCACGGACTGTTTCGAATATTATATATTATTCACCCAATATTTTTGTTTTACGTGTAAGGCTGTGGTGTAAGTATGCATATTATAGCATTAACAATTGGGCTTATATGACAATTAATCCAGGTAGTTTTTACTAAAGAAAAGTGATGCCATCGTGCCGTAAAAGCCTGCGAAAGCAATAGTTACAAAAATGACGGAGAACTAACGTTTCATGTCTAAGTTGCAAAGTAATGCCATAGCTTAAAAATATTTTGAAATTATGATAATACTTAGTGTTTCTATGTGAAATAATTTTTCTAGAATGCCCAAACGTTGTGTGGATTACTGTTACAGGGGTACCATAAATCCCTGCAAAAGTAAGTGTGCATATGTTTGTTCACTACATTTCCTCGAAAAGGATTTTGATAGAAAGGGACAGATTGTGCGAATTAAAGAGGGAGTTATTCCAACATTGAATTCTGAAGGCAACATACAATGTTGGATTGTTATGACAAGTCGTGAAGATTTCATGAAACTTGTATTAGATTTTTCCTATGTATTTTTATATGGGGTGGAAAGAATTTTTTCTTTTCTCTCTTATTAAACCTGAGAACGAATGAAGTTTATGTTAACAGTTCATCGTAAGTTTAGAAACTGTCTATAGTCCTAAGTTGTCTACAACTTTAATTAAAAAAAAGCAATGCCATATAAAATACATAGGATAAAATCTAACATATGCTACTAATTACCATTACAAATTGCAAGTGCTATTAAACTTTATTGATATCCTTAACTTTATTTATTTGAATATCCGTCATGGTATCGACGTCATTGATGACGTTTGTGTTCCAATATGGCGCATTTCAATTGATGGCAGTTTTGAGTTCAATATCAGCACTCTATCATCTCTATGGTTTATATCCACCGTTCCGAATGAAGTTAGCTAACATAATACAGTAGCGTACAATTTTGCACCCGTAAGAAATACGATAAACGGGTTTGCATTAAGAAGTCTCATTTTAAATTTTGCTGAATAGCAAGTCCTAAGTCTTCGATATTTGTCAGTAAAAATTAGGTATATAGGATTTAAGAAAAAGTGCATAATTTGCAACCTGTGTAACAAATAATAAACCGGTCGTTTTTTAATTAGTTCCCTACTATTTTTGTAGTTGCACCACGAATATATTTTGATCGTTTTGGAAAACTAGTTTAGTTAATCAACAAAAATTTGTAGCTCAATTTTATACAACTCTAAATACAATATTATCTATTTACTTTGAAACAAATTGTAGATATACACAGTGTAAGCGCAGAAGAAAACATACTGCATTCGGAATATTTTTATTGGGCTTTCAATGATTTTCTGCCGGTTGGTCTTTTCGGTTAATTCAACGGCTATACTATTCTTGTGGATGCACTCATGAGCCGCAGCAACGAACAGACACTCCAATACAGTTACTACAATTATTACACGGGGGACACAATAATTTCTCCTAACGGAATCTGGGTCAAAGGTCGCTAAGGTCAATTGGAACGATCTAGCGGCCAAGCGAGCAAGCAAGAAAATAACCAACAAACATTAAAGTTCGATATACTTAGGCTAGTCCCGAGTCTCATTTCGAATGCACTTCGTATAGCACTACAATACAAATTGGCGCGATTAGTAAGGAATAATGGGTCGACAGAGAGGCCCAACACCTAATCTAACATCTTATTTTATTTGTTACGATTTCACCCGAAACGATTCAACAGTCGAAGTGTTATTACCCCGATATCCGAATAACATAAATTCCTAGCAACATTCGAATGAATTAACGCTAGTTAACCCAAATATTTTACCGCAGAAATAACATAAAACAAACCTCTTTTGCGCATCGCAAAGGATCGGGAATCAATGGGAACAATTGATTAAATCATTAAGAAAGAGTAACGATTCACAGAGTACCGTAACTAAACGTTTAACTTGTATACGTAGGAGATCTTTTTATTCATTAACTTGCGTTTGTATATACACAATCGTTCTATTCTTGGAGTAACTGCGAGTTTTACTGACTGTTGGAAAATTGCGAATTTCAATTTGCTCAGCGCCCATATATTTTTCGCCACTTCAAAGGAGCTTGGAGGAATTCGTTATACAACTTTTTCTAGTGAGTTGAAATATGAAGTATGGAGCGGATCCTTTGCCTGCTGGTTCAATGAATGTTTTTTGGTGAAGTTTCAAGTATAGTCGTTAGTAATTTGGTGCACGATAATTTGGAGTTATTTTCAAAAGGGGTATTTATGAAAAACTAGTTTTCAAATTATATGGCAATTTGACAAAATAAAAAAAAAAAACTCCATTAAACCACGCAAAGTCAGCGTTGACAACGCTACTACGCGGACAATTGAGATAGATGCTCTGTCAGTGATGATGTAACGAAAAATAGAGATGTAAGGGACTCTTTTGGCTGTCAATCTGGATTTATACGATTAAGCTCGCGTTTCATGCCAGCGTACGATTGGTGGTGTCAAAGTTCGCTTTATAACAATAATACAAAAATGTAAACAGATGCTATAGAGGAAGAAGTTGTGAAGATGCCAGTTCCATGGAATAATTAAAGCCACTTCAAACATCCATATTCAAAGCAATATATGTACACCTTACCGTAAATGAATGATAGTTTTTAGTAGAGTCAAAACAAAGAAATATTTTTTCTATTTACTATATGATGTATATACTGAAGTATAAATTCACAAAGAACAGTAATCAAGACTTCAATGTATTTATTTTAAAAGAATAATCAAGATGTTGTCCTACTCAGAGTAAAGCGATACTTTATTTAAAGCTGTTTATACCTCTATTGAATAACATTGAAATTTGCCCTTAAGTTTGCTTGAAAGGTATGTATTTAGGTAAAAAAATTGCGTGGTTATTGGCTCAGAAGGCAACCGCAGTTTTGAGTCTGGAGCATTTTTCCGTGATGGTGAATATCAGTCATTCTATAATAAATGTATTTTTTATTATAGGGAAATAAAAATTAATAAAAAAGTTAGATAAATGTAAGCCCCTTCAAGAAACGCCAATGAAACACCGGTAATCGTCAGTGAGCTATTATTTGTATCGCCGCGTTAGTATAGACTCGATACTTACGTGTTCGCACTACAGATAGAGCGGTACGCTTTTATTTGTTTTACTAGTATAAGTAGCTAAGGGATTATATATTTAAAAAGATATTATTTTTTACTATCTATAAACACATATAGCTGCATAAAAGCACGTTAAAATACACAATGTGTGCATTTGATCATAAATATATCGCTCATTCAATGCTAGGGAAACTGTATTTATGTACTGTGTGAGAGAATTAGGTAGAAAAAAGAAAATTATGTTGTTTTTAAATAGTAAATTGTTTTTAAAGCCTATTCGACTATTAGTAGCAGTTGCAGATTCAAATTTCGCCCAGAATCGTTTCTAAGTCGCTCAAAGGTCATTACCATGAAGGATACAGACGTTGGATCGGACAACATTCAATTCGTCATACATTTTTCGCTTGCATTACTAAATTAAGCTTGGGGGAAAGTAGCTTCAGTAGAAAATGCAAATTATAGGTTTCGAGCTATAGGAGTCGTTCCATTGAATCAAGAAGTAATACCAGAGAATATGCATTTTGTGACAAAAAAACTGGTTTGGTCAATATGGCAAATTCAGACAACACATCTTCTTCGGACGTATCTGCAACGAATATTGCATCAAGAAGCTTTCTGAATCAGGCTGCAGTTCCAAGTATATCGACAGCTCCACAAGCAGGTTGTAACAGCGACGAAATGACGCCTTAGAAAATATTAAAACAATTTTTTTCGCTTGCACAGAAGCTTGCCGAAATGGGCAAAACAAATTGGTATACTTTTAACATCCGATGAACATGTAGAAAGGCGAAAAACGAAGGAAGAAATTGAAGCAACTAAAGAATAAGAAAGTCAAATAAATAAAATATGGATAAAATAAGGTTTTTTTTTTTAATTCGGATATTGGAAAGTGTTATGTTGTTTAGAGATTTATTTTCTAATAATTTTTGATAACTAGATAAATAAAGAATACTTTCCAATCACATGCGTTATTTCAATAATTATATTTATCATTTTATAGAGTTTTTGGCCAACTACTTACCCTAAGTATTTTTGCACCAATCAACTGTTGTATACTTATTGATACTTTGTTTCCTTTTTGTTCCATGGTTTTCTGTAGGAATCAATATCTAGCGCAATACAACCATATATTTGTTTCATTTTTGCTTACAAATTTCCTCTATCAAATTCCCTTAACTCCAACACTTTCACCTTATATAATATTATCATCGGAGTTTTGCGGTTCTTCTCAGATTTGATTCCCCAAAATAATAATAATAAAAAAGCGCCCATTCGATTTTCCCCTTCTCTTCGTACCGCATCAAGTGTTATTTTAATAGACACGGAGCGTGTATCTGGCGAAATTAGTGCAGATATCCGTTTCTAGTCGCGTCTTGACTGCAATTTCGCCTCAGCGCCGTAGTAATTTAACTTTACGCCAGATTAATCCGGGCGCTAGGCGAATACCGAGAAAGACCGGCCTTAATCAAGCGCACAAGACTGATTCGCCCGTCCTCGCAGACGCATTAGAGGCTGCACGAAGTCTCTCAAGAGGATATGACGAGTATAAAACTAGGTTGGGATATACTTGGGATACTGTTCCGACCGAGAGATATTACAAATTAAGCGCACAGAAGTGGAGACAATGCAGCAGTCGATGCAAGATTTCTTTCCTCGGAATGGCGGTGCTTTTAATCGAATTATTCCGAGGGCTAATCGTTAAAAGGGATTCCATCCGCGTTGTATGCATAAGCTCTCCTTTTTAAGGCGGGAGTCAGTGGGAGGCTTCCAGGGAACTAAGTGAATTTTAAGATTCATTAACGGCAATGAAAACACAAAGGATGTATTGCCTAAGGGCGCGCGGGAAGTCTGCACCCTACGGATTATGGAGGGACTAAGTGATGCTAAGTTGGGGAGCTTTAGGTGATATTAATTTGAACTTCTGCATTCATTTATTTTTTCTTATATTTTCTAATGCTAAATGCGTACATAAAGCTTAAAGTATTTGAATTTTTAAAGCAATATTTCCTAAGTATTGATGAATTGGCCTGTTGAAAATCTTCACTCACCAATAAAGGATTTTGTAAGCGTGAAATATGTTTTAGTTTGCAGTATAATACACTTTTTCTTATATAATATCAGCTCTCCCGGCCAAGAAGATGCAAGAGTTTGTTGCACAATTTCCTCCATTCCTTCTTGTTTTGTGATATCTTCCACTCACTTGTCTTAGGTTTCTTTGCACCGTTTCGAGCCATCTTGTTCTTAGCCTGCCCCTCCTCTTCTTTCGTTGAGATGAATTAAAAATTGATGTGTTCGAGCATTTTTCATAAAACTTTATTCCATAAGTTACCACACTGTACAATTTTTTTTTTAATATTTTTACTAACTGACAAAAACAGCTATCTTTATTATACAATCCTCAAAGCCACATTGCCTAAATACGTAACATAACTATTTATATACGTGACATGCTTAACCATTTTTTAATTACTTCTTGTAGCTCCTGCACAGAGATAATTTTAAACCGACAACGCTTCTTAATAAAGCAGGTATACTGCTCTTCCAAACGCTTTTTCTCTTCTGAGAACACTCCAACTTTTTCCACGAGTAAGTGGCTCCAGTCGCAACGGTTAATTAAAGATTTTATCCGAGCTGAATCATTTGCATCGCAAAACGAGTTTGACTCTCGACGTCTGCGGTAATTGTTATCTATTCAAGTGCTCATATTCTAAAAAAGAAACTTTTCGTAGCTGTTTACATACGCGATTGTATTTGAAGAACATCGATTGACACATAGTTTAATAGCGGGTGTGCTGTTTGCAGTAATTAGCAGAAAATTCTTTCATTCAATATACATATATTCAATCTGAAACATTTAAAAGACTGCCACGACCCCAAGACAAGTTGCTTGCGTAAATCTTTCGCCGAGTATAGAAATTAAAATTATAGATCTGAATTATGGCCGGTTGTGCAAAGCGCCAAGTTAAAAGGATACCACACTTTGTATATTTTCTGACAGTTATGGGAACATACCAGAATTAATGGCTTCGAAATTGGTACCAAAGGCAGGGTCGGATTCAGTATGCACCGTAATGTTTTCATTCAAAAGAATAATTTTGTGTTATAAATAAAATTCCAATCTTATATAACGAACACAGAACGTACATATACTCACTAATCAGGGCGATGAGACAAGTGAAAAATACACAATGACATATTTAGAACGTTAACAAAAATCCAAAAGAAAAAGTGAAAAAATCCCTTACCACAAAAATTAAAAGATACAAATCTAAATACGTATTTCGGCAACTAAGTTGCGATCTTCAGTAGAAAACAAGTGAAGAGCAGTGTTAAACGTAGTGTTTTCGGCTAAGGTAAACCTTGGAAGATATGCTCTTCACCAAATCACTAGTGGAATAACACTCCAGTGTCTACTGAAGATGGCAACTTAGTTGCCGAAATACGTATTTAGATTTGTATCTTTTAATTTTTGTGGTAAGGGATTTTTTCACTTTTTCTTTTGGATTTTTGTTATAGTTTTCAAGCCACAGTCTCCACCCATCACAGGAATAGTTAGAACGTGAATATTAATTCACAATATCTATGATAAAATTTTAAAAATACAGAGGTCGCAAATGGACAATCACCTGTTTTAAAAGTAAGATTAAGATTAACTTCAGCCCGCGAAAGTAAAGTACAGAGCATCGATAATGCAGTATGGCCAACCCACACAGAAATAAGAAACCACACAGGAGATAAAGAAAATTTCATCAAAAGTTTCTGAATATTTACATCTACAATTGTACAAGAGATTCTTAATTATTGACTCCAAATTAGATGTAAATAATGCTAAGGTGTATAGCTCGCGCTAAAGATGCCACTCTTATTGTGATGGATTCAATACAGGACAATCCAAAAACGTCTTTACGGCGAAGAGCATCTCAAATAGGAATAAGTAAAACGCATATTTAGCTAAAAAATTATGTTTAATAAGTATTTATTGCAACAAGTCAAGAAGAAAAAGAAACCAAACGATTACAATTTTTTTACGATATCCATTCATCACCTCATTGAACGCACAACTCAAGTCTTCGACGCAGTTCCGCTATAACTTCCTCAGATCTCTTCGAACGGTGAAGATGCCGCACCAAATGAGATCTTGTTTCACGGCTCCAAAGGTAAAAATCTGCAATAGACCATTTCAATCGATCCAATTCTCTCCAAATTCCTGATTTGAATGGTTGACCATTCCATAACTATTCGAGCAGAATGGACAGGATCCAACCATCTTGTTTGAAAGTAACACCTCGCATGAAAATTAAACGGTAGCTCCATATTTCATTTAGACAATTGTGTAACATCTAAATACGTATGCTGGTCAATAGTTGCTTCAAAAAAATATGGTCCAATTATGCCATGATAAAAAATTGCACACTACACATTAACTTTAACTGAATATTGTCTATTATGAGCGATTCGGAATTAAGGATCGTGATCGTTCCAGTCCCTCACATACTGGGATACAACAGTACCATTGGTGGAAAGCGTAACTTCATCATAGAATATAATATCTCGTTAAGAGTATTGACTATTCGTGATTTGAGAGGCGATCCAAAAGCAGAAATGCAAACGTTTTGCAGGATCTCCAGGCGTGATTGAAAATTGGTTTGTAGGGATGATTTTTTTTGTTTCAATATTCTTTGAATATGCGTAAACGTATTTTTCAATGTTTCTCTGGAACGGAAAGAAACTGATTGAGGGTGGATCAAATTTTTTTTTTTTTACAATGAGACCGCAATTATGTGTTCGTAGCGAAATTGTTTTGATAACTAAGTTAGAGTGAATAAAGTTATGTTTACGTCATCGTATGAAATGAAACATCGGTTTTCTTTTAAAAAGGAGAAATTTTTTTTTTCGTTGGTGTGGGAAAGGGAAAATAATGCGAAAATATTCGGATATAAATGGGAAAATTATCTCGCACATATAGCTCCTAATGGCCTCTCTCTATCTAGGCGACGGTACGGCTGTAAGTAGACCCACAAAAGGCACTTCCCAGAAGGGATGATGGAACGTGCAGCAGGGAAGCTTTGTGGTACGAAGGAAATCATCCATAATTCCCGTGTAATAATTCAAAACAAATGGGACCTAATAAAATGCGCATAGTTTTATCTCGTCTCCTCTACAAATTCCACCCCATGCACCCTCCCCACCTCCTCCCTAGCCAAAATTATGATCGAACCGATTTGGGATCTTCCCCACGAGTAGAAAAAAAAACAAAAAAATAACTCGGAGAATACACTTTTAAAGCGTTTATCTTCTAAGCGTGGAAAGTGACATGTATCCTCCTCTTGTAGAATACCTTTCACCGAGAATAGGCGATGCAAGGGCACAATAGCCACCATCCCTCCTTTTAGTACGCCCAGAAACCAATTTACGACAACTTGCGCGAAGTCTCTCGGTGGTCAACTTCGAGCCGCGTTTAATTTAAATTAGTTTTGGCCGGAGAGCGCCTCCCTCGGACATCGATTACAGTAGAGGGCTCCGTGTATATGCAAATACGCCGCGCAGAACCTCATTAGCGAAGTATTTATAGTTGAGAGGGCAATCGAAGTGTGCTGCGGAGGCGAAATAGGAACGTCGTTACAGGGACGGATTTGGGACGACGAATTTGGAAAAAAAAATTATTTTGGTCGCGTATGTAGTCAAGTAGAAGAGGTGTACCGCGGGGATCTGTTCTTGAACCATGCATGTTTTTAATTTATAATAATGATTTAGATTTAGAGTAAGCATTATGATAGACATAAAAATTTTAATCTATTATGGTGATGCGACAGCATAAAGTTAGAAATAATTAATAATTATTGGCCAATCTCTCGGTATCTCAATTAGTAATAAAGATAGCGACTTGCGGTTTCCGTGTCAGTGTCCCTCTTGTTTTTTGTGGTGCAAAAGATACTACAAACAAAATTTTCCTAGCCTTCTTAGTTTTTGAGATACAGAATGAAATTGAAAATTTTCATTTTTTGAGCACCTCTCATATCTTAGTCGCTATGGAAGTTAGTGAAAAAGTAAAAATGGAATATCATAGTCTTTTACAAAAATCCAATGGCGTAGTTATTTGTTTTCCAGGTGTAATGATTTTTGAGTTATGGACCATACTTATGATCGTTCTTTTATTTCGATTAAGTATAATTTGGGGATTTAAAAAATATTTAATTGTTTATATTTATCTTCACGAACATGTTAAAAAATGGATAGTCTTTTTATATTTTACTCTATTTGTAACAGTAATAACAAATATAGACTGTTTATGTTATTCTGTTCAACGGTTGCAGGTAGTGGGAAGCGTAATTTGGCATTGACAAAAGAACGATGACATTCTCATTTGAGTAATCTAGCATTTCAATAGAATTACAAATCTGGGATGTCCGTTAAGTAGCAGCAACGCTTTTCCAGCTGGCTTTCTGGGCAGGAAATGTATTTTCATCCATTTTGAAAATATGAGTGAGCTTATCGAAGCAGATTTTTCAGACATTAAAACTCGAGAAATAGGTGGAAAATCTTCAAAGCCTTGGCTTCTTGCTTTTTCCTTTCACGATACACGCTGGTAGCAAAAATATTCCCTCGACATTGCAACATACGATTATTTTTTTTCTTTTTATTTAAAGCAATAAGTACAAAAACAGGACTAACCCAGGAACCTTGTACTATTAGAATATGTAGAATTATGAGTAAGTACGAAAATGCATTGTATTTGTTTCGCCATTTTAGGTGGAGGTAGCCATGAAAAGTGCTTTTGAACTTGTTGCAACTAATATTTGCCCAGGTCGATTGTTTAACTCCGTGCCGGTTTCGCCCGTATTAAAGACACAACCTGGTCTATCAAGCAATTTATTAGCACTCAGGACTTTTGCTAGAACTTTGAAGGAAGTTTCAACTTCTGGTTTGTTGATTGTCTGATTAGAAACAAAAGAGATTCTTGCTGATTTTCCTAAAGTAAAATCAGGATTCCTTTTCTAAAAAACAAATATACCCAGTTATATCCAGATTTTTCAGTAGTTTTGATAAATCTGTGCACAATTTGTGTTTAATTGCTTCGCAAACTGGAAAACAATTCTCAGGATGGCAACATGCATTGAGAGATACAATTTTTTTCGTTTTCAATTCCGAATACAGAAGATGATCTCATAATTCCTTTTTTGTCATTATTTTTCTCCAATCTTCTCTCTAAGGTCTTTCTGGGTATTCCATAAACGATGGCAGCTTTATTTCATTTTTCGCGTAAATAACATTTCCCACGGATCACTTTTGCTTTTCCGATCAACTCTCATTGCGCAAGGGGGTGGGGGGCTACTGATAGGGGTGGCAAAAAAAATCTAATTCGCGCTAAAAGGTACATTTACAGATATATAATTTAATTTTTTTTATTTGCCATAACGGTGTAAATTGCAAAAATTAGAAAATCGTCGAAATTTTTGAGGTAGTTTTTACACCATAACTTGAGCCTGCGCCAGAATTCATAGCGGCGATTTACAACAATCGAAGGGTGCTAGAAATGAGCCAATCCGATTGGTGAGTGTCACCTACGAATATTCCCTTGTTAGATCCGCAGAAATTAATTCTATACCGTGTCAGTCCTATAGGCCGACTCAAGAACTTTTTAAATATTATTCAGACAATAATAATTAAATAAATGCACTAGGTCAAACGCGTGCACCGGATTGGGTATGGGTTTAAAAAGAAATCTATGAACACCCCAAAAAGTTTACTAGAATCGGCCCTTTATCACGGTTTCTATCTGGTTGACTCCCGTGACATGTTAACAGGTAAAATACATGACAGTGCTGCTGCCTTGAAATACATAAACATACACAGCCAATGCGGTACCGCGCAACCAGCACCACTTATCGGTCTCCTGAACAGCGAGACAAGCGCAGGAGCTGAGTACAAATTGTCGCGTCTACATTGCTTTGTGGCGCCTGTTGACGAACAACTGTAACGTTCTGGATTTCTCCGTCTCTTTCGCCACGGAAATTATACTCAATTAGTGCTACCATAGCATTGTGTACCCACTCGAGTATCTCTCAGTCATTATTGCTGTATTTTCGATGCTCTTTTGTTTATTTTTCTTCCCTTTTTATTTCGGGGATGGAATTTATCGTCGGGACTTGGCCTTTGTATTTCCTTCCCCCTCAATGATTGTAAAAAAATGTAAGTAGGTAATTTTAGATTAGATCTTTCTTATCGATTTGATAAAACTTGTTTACACTTTATCCCAAGCAAATTGCTTCTCGCGAGCGATGTCAAGGGTAATTAGCACACCTCGATAAAGCCGTTGCTAACCAATGAACTTCCGGCTACTCTCCGACAAGTACAATACAAAAAACCACAAAGAATACCGAAGAAAAACGGTGCAATTGATGCTATCACAAGTGTTCTATTCTAAGAAAATTTAGTTGGGAGCCATTTATTGCGAAGGGCAAGGGTTAATTTGGACGAAATTAGCTTTTAATTGGCCGAATTGTTAAAGACGGACGGGCTACTATCGATTTACTACGTCTAGATGTGTATCGAATTGTTAAATTGATGATGTGGCAGTTTTAAAAGTTACATAAGAAGGGTCAAGGAAAAAATGTGTTGAAGTTTATTTTTGCTTATTAAATATACAGAACATTAAATCCTCTTTCTGGAAACAAAAATGCCTGAACTTTACATACTATATTTCCTTTTAAAGGGCGATAGTAAACCTTAAAAGAGTCGATACACGGTAAAACGCATTATTAGTAAAGTTGTCGCATAAGCAAGATGATCAGGTTTTTAGTTTTTCACATTATCGTTTAGTGTGTACAATTCAATTTGGTATTTGACTGGTAAAGTAGCTATCAGTAATTTAAATATACAGGGCCTTGCAATAGTGCGTGAGGTTTTCACCCTGTGTATTATTGCATTTTTGGATCCCTCGTTAAATTTAAACGGCACTTTGTTAGGCATATTTTGGATCTAAATCGCATGGTTTCTGAATTCCGCAACGTTTTTTTTTTAAAAAGAATCATTTACAGCGTTTTCGAAATTTTAAAATATTTCCGAAACTGTGAAAGCCAGAAAGTTGCGATTTTCAGCCCTTGCACATGTCTTTTATTTAAAGAATGTTGGGTTTAGAATACAGGGTGATGAAATAGGGATCTGTGATTTTCGAGCTATAAAATCATGGATAACTTGATTTTTTTTAAAAAAATATGTTGGGCGATATAATTGCAATTTTTATATGACTGGATGAAAAATTGATTTTTTTTTTGATTTTATATGGATATCATTGTATCTATTTCCAAAGGTTTTGGCGATATATCCGAGTTTTAAATTTTTCACGATAGAATCGTATTGCAAAGAAACAAACGCGGTCATGGAAAAACAAACATGTTGTTTACTGACACAAATTTTGACATTTCTTGTCCGAAATAAGTAGCTGTGCTTAAACGGGTAATATCTTATTAAAAAGAAATGAATTATTAATGCAAGAACTCATTGGTATGATCTTTGTTTTGGCTGAGAGTGAAAAAAACTCTTTTCTTGCTACTAGAATTTATGAGACTCGCTTTCCTGAAAGGCACTAGTCCAGAAACAATCAGTTTTGCTAGATTTCTTAAGCGTTTTGTTGAAACAGGAAGCGTTAACTACAAAAAGATAGAACAAAGATGACAAGAAATGAGGAGAAAGAAAGTGTAGGGCAAGATGTTGGAAAAAAGAAGTCAGCCCAAAGTATTCTAAAGAAACATCATTTTCATAGGTACCACAATCAGTTGCACCAGTCTCTGAGTGAAAATGACTTTAAGCGGAGGGCAGAGTTTTGTAAGTGGACATAATTGCGTCTTCAAGAAAACCATGTTTTTCTTAATGAATGCACGTTCTTCTGACGAAGCAACTTTCAATAATGCTGGATGCATCAACAGACATAATAATTATTATTATTCTGTTGAAAATCCAAGAATAGTTTGGCAAATAGATCGTCAACAGCGCTGGTCAATAAAAGTTTGGGGAAGAATTGTTGGAGAGTCCACATTTTTTAATAGTCACCCCCAGCCAAATTTATTTCGAATTTTTAGTAAACAAGTTATTGAGATTAATAAAAAAATTTACCTGTAAAAATCAGGCACCAAATAAATGCTTACAACAAGATGGAGCCCCGGTCCATTTTTCACAATAGGTCAGAGATCTGTTAAACAATCAATATGAAAATTGCTGGATTGGAAGGGAGGGACCAGTTCTTTTGGTTTGCCCGACTTAACTAAAATAGAATTTTTTTATGGGGGTATGTAAAAGAATTGGTTTACAGGGAGCATCCAACCACTGAATGAAATATGCGATGAAGGTGGCCAATGCTTTGCAATACGTTTCCATACCCATAAAAAACTGAAAAATCGTTGGAGATAAGCATAATGATACCTGTATAAAGTAGAAAAAGAAAATAATTTAAAATGTCTATACTGTAAAAAAAGAATCTAGTTTTCAAGATATTAGAGCTCGAAAATTACAGATCTTTAATAAAAAAAAAACATTATGTAATTCAGAAACCATGCTATTTAGATCTAATGTATGCTTAACAAAGAGCAATTTAAATTTAACTATATATAATACTCCACTGCAGACACCAATGCTTGGCCTATGCCGATGACATAGTCCTGCTAGCCAGAACAAAAAAGGAGTTGACAAAAGTATTTGGTTTACTGGAACAACGAGCAAAAAAAAGTGGATTAAAAGTAAATGAAACAAAAACTAAGTACATGGAGATGAACGCAAACGTAACACAGGAGACGTATTTAAGTATAAAAACACCAGACAACCAAGAATACCGTTTTGAGAAAGTCCAACAGTTCGAATACTTAGGTGTTATACTTACGACAAGGGGGAAGAGAACAGTGAACTCCGAAAACGTCTCATGAAAGGCAGTAGAGCTTACGCAAGCCTGAGAGAAGTGTTCGTATCCAAAAAGGTTTCACGATCATCTAAGCTAAGACTGTATAGAACAGTAATTAGACCAACAGTACTGTATGGCTGTGAGACTTGGATAATGAACAAAAACGAGCAGAATAATCTAGCAGTATGGGAACGTCGGATATTAAGAAAAATATTGGGTGGAGTTAAGATAGCGGAGAATTTATGGAGGAGAAAAACAAATAGAGAAGTATACGAGCTCTATGGTGATCCAAGTATCGTTCAAGAGGTCAGAGCAAGGAGGGTGAGGTGGTTAGGCCATATTGAGAGAATGCCAGAGGGCCGATGGACGAAGAGAGCGGTACTGAGAGGAGAAATCGGGAGAAGAAGACGAGGGCGGCCAAGGCAAAGATGGTTAGATATGGTGAAATCAGATCTGAGGGAGATAGGTGTAACCAATTGGCAGGAAAGAGCCAGGGACAGAGAAAAATGGAGAGAATCGGTGAAAAAAATACTAGCCAAGGGCCTCCAAGGCCTGTAGTGCTGTTATATATATATATATATAATACTATGAAATCCGGATGCACTATTGCAGGACCCTGTAGGAGTATTTAACAGTGCAAAAATTGTTGAAATGACGTCCTCATTTCTTAGCTTCTTAGTTTCTTGTTCTCGTACATAAACTGCAGTCATTAAACAAACATATCCTTTAGAAACTCCTCAAAATCGTAAAACCGTACGCCGTAAGACCCGTAAGAAGTGTTACTGCTCCGAGTTAGTGCCGTTGCATGCTTATACAGAGTTGGGCTGTCTATAAACATGTGCCAGTTTGACTGAGGTATTTAAATTAGAGGGAATGCCGTCGCTAGCTAAATTATGCTCGCGATAAACGGTACGGTTTTAGAGGCTCCTAAATTCGTAGTGTTAATTACGTAAGTTTGATTCGAATGTTACAATAATTACAATCTAGTATATAACTGTTTGTTTTCAAGTAAGATGAAAGCTTTTCTAAACAGGTTTTTATGTATATATTATGCCATATTATTATGCTAGTCACGTTGGGAATGGAAATGCATTTAGGGTATACTTTCGCTACAATAACCAGTAGCTCTAGTGAATAATTTCATTGATCGTATCTCTATAGAGTATAGACTTTACAGTATCTTGCTTGAGGTGGGGTGTGTTCCCGATGCAACGCGGACCCTTCAAAAAATTCAATTTACATCGGTAAGTGCCTCTCGCTATGCCTGTAGGGGTTTAAAAAAAAAGTCCTGCGTCCCTCTCCCCGTCTCTCTCGACAATAACACTAAAGTAACCTGACAATCTACTAAATGGATTACACTTCTGTTTTTCATACCTCATACTGCATCTCTCTTTTTATCGATTATAAAGTATGATTAAACCATCTCTTTCCTCTTTCCTAACGCTTCAACATAAATAAATATTTCTCTTAATCTTCGGCGATTTATTTCTATACGGAGTCTTTTGGATAGTCGAGATTGTAGGCGACTGTTTCTGTCGCTAATGCAATTTATTAGCGAATTTTTCTGGTCGCACCATTGCTCCCTAGCCGAGCGCAGTCAGCGGACTGTTTTAAAATCTAATAAATCCAATAAATAAGAGTTCGATAGGCACTCAAGGCACTGGCTCTGCTTCAAGAATTGCTGAGAACGAATCTATATATTATGTCTGTGTGTGCGGATTGCTAGGGAGATAGATGTACTACCTATATTTCAACTGTGGATAGGTTAACTGTTTCTAAGACGAAGTTATATACGTCGCTCTGTAAATATGTATAGAGAAGTTCATTGGAGGAATTATGAAGAAAGTTTTTGCCGGCCACCATATTGGAAGGGAGTTAGGTTTGAGTTCTGATTAGGCCGTGCATCGACGTGAAATTTACTGAAATTTTCCGGTAAAACCGAAAGTGACAAAAATTTATTGACTATGTCAAAAAATGTAAATTTATGCCCTGTACTTAATTCTCAAATTTCGTTTCTCTATCTCAAATACTTCAGAAGTTATAGGGGCGAGCCATATCCCAGAAAAACCCGGTATATGGAAAAATATGGAAAATATAAAAAAAATGTTTTAAACGAAAGTTGTATAGTTTTGAAGGGCCATCCGGCGATAAAAGCAATACTAACATAACAATCACTAGTAGGTTAGATTTAGGTTAATGTTCTATCAAAGCATAAAGTACCCACTACGAAGTATATGCATATAATATCTATTACTCCTTTGAATATATTAATTAACTGTGGAAACCCCCACTCGATTAAAATGTTTTCCACGTTTACATCCATTTCTGCTTACGATGCACAGAAATCAACGAACGACCAGACACAAACATGCACCGACACGAATACGTACACCTGTATCACACGTACATAACACGTGTCAGTAATTTTGTCGCGGCAAAACAGCTTATTGGTCGATTTCTTCGGTAAAGATCGACAATGAATAGAGCAAGGGGTGGGAAGAGCGTTATAAACATTTATGTTAGAAATTGCATATGCATCGAATACCTGATAATATCGCAGTCAATCGCAGCGACTATCTATATAATCCACGTCATTATATAGGCTTTCAGCAATAGAGTATATTAATTGTTACATCCATAAGATGTAGATGGTAACATCCAGATTTTGCCTCTTACTATAAGCATGATAAAATCTGGTTATTTTACTCTTAATACGTATTATTCAAACAATAATAATGTTTATAATCTTTCCCTATAGACAAATAGAAACCTTCTAGCCTTTCTGCTGTTTTTTACAATTTAATTATCCTCAGTTCGCATGTGTTTACTCGGTATACGGTTAGGTTTCAACATTTCCAAAAGCAATTAACTGGAACTCCGTTTTCGTTATTATTATTTCGAATTCGGCGCTTTGAACAAACGATCCAAATAACAATAAAAGTCCTAAAATTTCCCAACATTGCAAGTTGGAGCGCCCCTTTCGCGGTACACAACAAACTTTATACACCTATACATGCATACGCCGAATAAATTCAGCAGCGCTTGTTCGTTCCGCATCAGAACAAAAGGTGTTTGCGTCCGTCCACGAGTCCGTATAAGTAAAATCAATATTTACACGGCACATTGTCAAAACTGGTTTTATAAAACGCTATATATATATATACGCGCGCCGGCAATCGGGAAAAGCTCACGACAACACAACATTTTGACGGAGACGAACGGGCTAGAGCCAAGGAATATATTTATGTTGTTATGTATATACCGGGTGATGTATATTTATTACGACTTTCGTTTCGTCGAATGGGTTGGTGCAAATAGAATCCGGGTTGGGACTTGATGAATACCGCCGAGAGTTTGTGGCGTGTTGCACTTGTGATGTGTAGATGTCGAGGAGAATTGGTGCTCTCGAACAATGGTGCGTAAAAAATTAGAGACAGTCTCTGGACGTTTAATGTTTGTCAATGGTCTTATAGTCTAATCTATGGGGAATGCTGGTTGAACGAGGATTAAATCCTGCATTATGTACTGTTGAGTGCAGGCACAAAGGTTTTACACTGAAAGGCATAAAGTAGGTGTGATTTAAAGATTATAGGACTCCCCATATGGGTTACAAAAAGCAGAAATATTCACTATTTAAAACAGACATGCTGCAAACAGAGAATATATGGAACTGCACCGGAATTTACCAACTATGCAAATCTGTTTTTGTAAATGTTCTAAATTTTCAGGTTTTTCTAGAACAATTATTTATTTCAACAAACACAAACTATACAGTTTACAAAATGTATATATACAGGGTTTTCCACGGTAGCCGTTCGTTAGAAGTTTCCGAGGTTAGAAAAAACCTGGAACTCTGAATTTTTGGAATCCGGGGCTATTCAAGATTCTCTTTCATTTTAAAATATTTTCAGGGTCTTACCACTTCCGGTTATACCGGAAGTCGCCATAAACTTTCTTATTTTAAATGGAACACCCTGTATATTATTTCATTTTTAAATTCCTGAGAAAATTTTATGATGAGTTCTAATAGGTTTCCCTATACCGATTTTCAACTGCTACTTAGATATCTTGATCTTTTTGAAAATTTTGAAAGATGTAGCGTTATTTGCAACACAGTATCTTTTGCCCGTTTTCGACTGGTAATAAACACTTCTAGGGTAGATGGAAGCACAAGAATGACACTTTCGAAATCCACATTGACAATTGATTTGTCGCATACAGGGTGTCCAATGCGTATGGTTGGAGGCTTGCCTCTGCGGTGAGATCCTACCCGATCGGCATGTTATCGTGCGTTATCGGTCGTAAAAAGTTGCTACGCAACTGCCCATGCGACTCCCAGCTCCCAGTACTAATAACTTAAGCAGCGTTGGGTGAGTTTTGTTAAGTTACGCACACAAATTGGATAAAATGAACGAAATTAAAATTTGCCAAGATATTGTTCACTGGTTGGTAAGAAATTCTTTTAGTTGTTTAAACATGCAGACGAAATTACACATCGTACAAAACATTGAGAAACCACGGCCTAATTTATCTGTAGTATCTAACGACGGCAACCGGCAAAATCGTGGTTTTAGTTCATCATGATACACTAAACGTGGTTGGTTAACTGGTTCAATTGAACGGGAAAGATTATTTTGTTGGCCATGTGTACTTTTTTGTAACCAAACCGAAACGTGGTCGAAATTAGATTATATAGATTTAAAAAATCTACCGCGCGCTATTGAACGGCATTCTAAGTCTAAAGTACACATTTCATTTCAAATTATTTGGAAAACAAAATATTGCTACTGCTGCAGACAGCGCGCGCAAAGATGCAATTATTACCTATGATAATGAAGTTAGAGAAAACCGCAAAAATTTAAGAAAATTAATAGACGTAACAATATTTTTAGCATCACAAGATTTAGCTTTTCGGGAACACAATGAGACTTCAGATTCTTTTAATCGTGGCAATTATAAAGAATTACTCGAACTCTTTAGTAAATATGAACCTGGTTTTAATAAATTTGTTAGTAGTAATATTTTTTCGGGTACATCGAAATCTATACAAAATGATTTAATAGATTGTATTTCTTTTGTATTAAAACAAGAAATAGATACAGAAATTAAAGAAGCTCCGTTTTTTTTCTTGGCAAGTAGATGAAACTTATTTACTGTAAGTCTCAATTATCAATCATATTACGTTATCTCAAGAGCGGTGAAGTTATTGAAAGATTTTTGGAGTTTTTTGACGTATCATCCGGTCGAACAGCTGAAGATTTATTTAACCTTATATCAAATAACAGCGAAAAATATGATTTAAAAGAAAAATAGTCGCTCAAACCTATGATGGTGCATCTGTTATGGCAGGGCATTTACATGGTTTACAAAGTAAAAAAAAAAACAATTGCACCTCAAGCTCTTTTTATACATTGTCATGCTCATGCCTTAAATTTAGTTTTGAGTAAAGGTTGTAATGTAAACAAAGAATCTACAATTTTCTTTTCTAATTTAATTGTTATTGTTTTTAGAGTTTATTTTTGGTTTATTATTACGTTTATCAAGAATTTATTTTTACGTTTTTATTACCTTTTTACCTCTCACCTCATCCATTTTCCTATCCAGGCAAGATTTCACTCTCACCTCTACGTGGTTCTTGCTAGACAATAATTTATATTTTATTTTAATCTATTTTTTTTTTCAATTTTTATTCTACACTTACAATGCTACAATAAGAACTCAAGTGGCCTCCCTTGAACAAAACGTCACGAGCCGCCGCTGGTAGACGATGAACAACGCGCTAGATAGCTCCAAATTTCACCTGAAAAATCGCAATACCGAATCAGGACGGACACCTTTCCCGCTTAAAGTGACACCCAAGTCGGGTACTCGTCCCAATATCTGTCTGTCTCGCTCTTAATTATCCTCTAATTAAATTTTACCGTCCCACTATTCGTAATCCGTTGCAATGGGATTTGCGATAGGTTGCGTTCGTCCAGTCCTTAATGGGATTAAAAATGTCCGGGTGTGTGACATTTTAGTGTTGCGAGAATGCCAAACCGTTGGGCGTTGCAGAAGGGTGGGGGGAGGGGGGTGTAGAGAAAAAACTTGTGTTTTATTCAGAAGGAGTACTTTTAAATGTTTTTTTTTCATAAAACTCTACGATAACTTGCAAAATAATCTTATTCCATTAACGGTTACTACACTATATCTTAATTTAAACCTATGGGAAACCCTCTTAAATTACAATAAACTTTATGTCATAATTTATTTAAACAGTAAGATCTAGCTAGATTAAAAAATTAAATTCTATTCTTCGGACTGTGTAAACACCATCATTTTGTTTCTTATAATTAGCGTCCTTCGAACGCGCACACAGAAAATACTGGATAATCTGCTAAATCTCCGAGCCACAATAGCTCATTATCGCATACGGCGGACATGCACACAAATCAAACAAACATTCGCCACACACTACTCGCAGTCAGTGCAGTCACAGCGAAATGTTCAGCGTGGATAACAAAAAGCCTACGAAAGTTTCGCGTGGGTCGATTTCTCGGAGCTTAGCTACAGGACCGATCTTTTATATTCTCGCAGGCTTGTGTAGCAGGTATTAAACGATCGCTGTATCACCGTGATTACGGCCTATTATAATTTTAACGCGACGAATAAATAAAACGTTTAGACGCGCGGTAATAACGTTTCGAGTAAAGTTATTAGACTTTCTCCTTGTGGTAATATGCGAGCGATGTGTGGTATGTTATCTTGTTGTGCTTGTGCGGAGTCTTGCATGTAGGGCGAATTCGATGTAGGTCTCATCGGAGGTACCAGTCTTTTTATGGACTATGTTAAGTTTCAATCGCGATTTAAAATAAATATATTTTAAAATATATACACGCCACTTCAATTTTGGATAAGATGGAAAATATCATTGAGAATTCGGAGGAAATATAAAGAATAAAAATGCGCTTCTTGCTCCTTATTTACGCCCTTTTTGTCTTCGAGTTCATAAGAGATACCATTCAATCATCCCACTAACTACTCAATTTGCCGTGTTTGAAACATGCTTTAAATCACCGGAATAACACAACATGTGCCGTCGGCATACTGCGTCAGCAAGCACTGCCCGAGCGCGCATTCCAAATCATTGACGTATAATAGAAACAGTGTTGGCCCAAGTATAGAACTCTGCGGCACACCGCTCGTCACATCTCAGGCATCCGAATCAAAGTGTTGTTGTAGTATGCTACTACTCTCTCCCGACAAGCATACCAACGATTTTCAACCTGACATGAAGGGTTTAAATAAGTTGTAAGTTACTCCTCTGAGACCATACAGAGATAGCTTTTCCAGTCAAATGGTGTGATCAAATGTGTCGAATACTTTTTTATATCAAAGAACAAGCCAATAACCAATAACACACTACATCTGATCAAAACTTTCAAAAACATTGTCTATAGTACATTATACAGGGTGAATCACAATATATGCGACAAACTTTAGGAGCTGATTCCTGAGGTTATTTTGATCATTAAAGTTCATAGGAACATATGTCCCAAACTGCTTATTTCTAAAGTTATACAATGTTTAATAGTAAGTTAACATAATTAATGTTTTTATTGTAAATTAACAAAATAATTAGTAAAACAAAATTAACAAAATGCATATCACCCATCTCAGCATTCGTGTAATTCATTTTAGAAAAACAGAATGAATACTCTGACAACTACTGTCAAATATTGAAATGACAAACAATTCCCTCTCAACACAATTGATTTTGAAGAACCAGCTGTGATATTATATCGTGTTAGTCATAGTTCATAATTTATTATTAAACATTCAATAACTTTTAAACCAAACCGTTTTGGACATAACGTATACTCAAATGAACAGATGGTAGAGCTATCTGTCTGAAATTAACCCTCAAACTATCGAATATTTAATTTCTTTTGCAATTTACACTGTGTTTATGAAGCAAAAAATAAAATTACATACCGTTGAATTTGTCTTTTATAGATTCATCAAACTATTCATATAAGATCCTTGAAAATATCTAACCGAGGTTCGTCGGGGGAAGCTAATCGTAAGGCTAAAACCCTGTCCTATTATTTTTAATAAATTAATGCTCAACATTAATATAATGCATAAAAAACATATTGTTATTGCATAAAGCTCAAACACCGTTTTTACGTGTTGAAATTCAGTGACAAAATTTGTAACAATACATGACATTTTATCGCCTGCAATTTAATAGTAAACAATGAGCATGTAAACCCTAATTTATGGTTCCACGTCTTCAAAGAAAATAATGCATTAATTACATTTTTTATATCGCTATTCTATACAGAATAAATACAACATTTCTGCTTCAGCTACAAACATACTTTCCACGGTGCGAGATCTTAACATTTATGTACACTTATATATCAAATGACGTGTTCTCAGTTCATACGAACGTTTGCAACTCTCTTCCTAGTATCCGCAGGCCTACATCATTCCGATGGTGTGTCTCTTTAACGTCAAGAAGTGGGCTTGGTTGCAATATCTGACTAGCGCACGTGGGTACATTAAACTCTTAGATCTTCGCAGACAAGATATAAGGTGATTCTTGGGCGTGATCATCAGACGAGGAACGACGTTGGAAAGGTCAGCGTTGCAATTTCTAACGTGACGCCGATGGAAAACCCCCTCCTCGTACGTACAATATCACCAGGCACGTGTGTTTGCTAACCCTCTAATAAGTATTTTCTGTGTTACTCTTGCCTAATACACGCGGTGGAGTATACATTCCAATAAATATTAATAACACCCTAGCGAATGAGTGTGAAATTTAGTAGTAATCGATCGTCCTGTTGTGTCACCACGATCGATAATCATAGTTGTTCGAATTTGATTTAATAATATTGGCTACTCGAGAGTTACCTACCTTGTAGCGATCTTGCGGTAAACCGAGACCGCGGTGAGGGCACTTTTCATGACGACCCTCATCCAAGATGAGTACCGCTACAGTTGCCTCGAGTTAAAGGAGGGTGCTTTATCCGAGGGAGAGGCTCTAATTAATAATATTTCGCCAGTTCCCGATATTGCATAAGGGGTTGGAAGACAAGGGGTGTGTTTTATTAGAAAATACGATATGGACTCGACGCGGTATTCAGAAGCTTTTCGTTGGTATCTCCGTTTATTGTAGAATGACGTTTGTTATAGTATTGGTAACGTAAGCTGTCGATATGTGTGGCTTTAAATTCTCCAAACCGAGTGTTAGTGACTCTACCCCTAATCCTAGGGATTACTCTGAAACCGTATAAGCGATGCTCACAGCGGTTTGCGTCACGTGATATGTGGTGTATCGTCGTATAGGTCGACAACTTTTTACCACGTCGGGAATATAGAAATTGTAGATAAGTCGTGTTGCCTCAAATTAGCTTAACTACAAAAGTGCTTTTAAGAAATAAACCCCTGAGCAAAAGCAAGCATTAAAAATGTTTTAAATAATAAAATTACGTATTATTTTTTAACCTCGTAAGGTGATTTTTTTATGTTAAATTTATGTTATTTATAACATCTCGGGGAAAGGAAGCTTTAAATATGTTTTCACAATATTAAAAGGCATCCAAAAGCAGTACCTACGCTATTAGTAGCGTGGACGCCTCTACCCGGTAAATTTTGTTACAAGCGATCCGATCGTAGACCGCGAATAGGCGTCGGAGTATTTTTAGGGTCGGTCGTCTGGTACTAGGCGTATTCCCATTCGTTGTTAAAAGCGGGAAAACGCGTAAACCTTTTCCGAAATTTCGATTTTTCACGATTTTCGGTAACGGACCGACAATGCCCGCGCGCCGGCGAGAAGGGTCGGATTATATATAATATTGCCGGTGATCAGCAGGTAGTCGTGCACCGAACATCAAAACCCTGAACGTCGACGAATTTGGTATGAAATAAGCAGAAAGGGGATCGAAGAAATGGTAAAACATTATTAATTAACATTATAATTAATGTAATAACCATTATTCGGAAGACGTCGGTTACCAAATATGTAAATTATCGATAGTTAACGGATATCTAAAGCAGGTAAGAATTTTGTGTTTTCTTCGATTGTTTTAGTGTTACAACGGAAAATAATGATGATACAGTATGTGTAATTTTTAATTAAGAAAAATGAATACACGCGGTGTACTGACGATCCCAAACCAATCACAGGTGTAGACGGGAGTTAGCGGAGAGTGATGGGGTTAGGGGGTCTGGTGAGGTTGGTCGTAATGGGGATCAAATCAAGTCAAGTCTTTTTACAAGTGGGAGCGGTTTAGCGGGTCTTCTGTTTGGGTCGTAATCCGTTATCAAATTAACGACTGCGAGAGTTTTTTTACAAGTGAGAGGCAGGAATTAAGAAAAAGGAATATACAGGGGTGTACCGACGATCCCAAACCACAGGTATGTACGAGGGTTAGTGGAGGGTGCTGCGGTTTAGCCGGTCCGCTATTGGGACGTAATCCGTCATCAAATGACTATTTAATTGGCGTTTACTAGTTATTAAAAATAATAGATGAGCCGCCACTGTTAGGTATACTTACTGCAATTGAGGATGAGTATCTATAACCAACATGTACCTTTTTACCAGTGGTTTGCATTTTTTTATAATTTCATCGGTAAATATATTGAATAACGCTGGGCTCAGGCTTCCTCCTGGTCTTAAAGCTTCCCTTGCTACAAAAAGCTCAGATATATTTTTATATATAACTTTAGTGTGACTTTTTGCGTTTATAACAGCAGGGAGAATATTATGTAAAAGAGCTGACAAAAACTGTTCATGGAGCGAATCGCAATATTACAATGGATAGCTGGTGCACATCAGTTCCACTTGCCAAATCACTGCTACTGGAACCCTATAAATTGACTATTGTTGGCACTTTACGGTCAAGACAAGAGAGAAATTCCGAAGGCCGGAGAGCTGGAACATCCATGTTTTGTTACAACAATGAACTGACTTTATTATCCTATAAACCGAAACCAAATAAACTTGTATATCTTTCAGCTCAAGCTGCGATGGCGAAGGAACCATAAATCCGAAAACGGGAAAACCCCACATGGTAGAATTTTACAATCAGACAAACTGGATCAAATGTGCAGCATTGTCTCGTGTTCTCGAAAAACCAACAGGTGGCCAATGTGTCTATTTTTCAGGTCAAAAACCCCACAAACGGAGACAGTACCTGAAAGATATTCATGAATCTCTCGTGGCTCCCTATTTGAGAGGCAGACGCGAGATACCTACCTTGCAGATCTCAAATAAAGAAGAAATTCAAAATATAACACCTAATCCGCAAGAAGCTGTCGAAAATGTTGATAAAGGAACTGAAAAAAGCGTGAAAATTGTCACCTCCGTCAGTATAACAAACGCAGAATGACGAAAACTACATGTAATATATGCGAGAAAAGCATCTGTGGTGAACACAAAGTTGCACTTGCGTAAAATAAGGCTAATAACTAAAAATGTTTCTTCTTTTGTATTAAATGACTGATTATCTTTAAAGGCTGTATATGAAATAAGTCATTTTTATTTTTATCTTTTAAGTTTTTGTTGTTTTAAACAGTTTAATTAAAAAAAAAAAAACAAAAAAAAGAGTTCAAATTCAAATCGAATTTTAAGAGAGAAAAAGAATTTTTATTTTTATATTTTATTTTTTCTTTATTGTTTAATAAAATGCTTCACTAAAAAAAATTTTGTTTATTTTTTACTTTCAAAATCGTTCCGCTAGAATTGTTTTTCTTAAATAGTTCGTCGATTCGATGAAGAGTTTCTTAATGTACTAAAATGAAGTGTAACCTTCCAGAATTAACTCGATTTCTTGCATATATGTACTCTTCGTAATTATATTCTGTCCTGTCATTTAGGTAAGTTTGCCACTATTGTTTTTTTGTTTTTATTTGTGATAAAAAAAACTCACAGTATATTATTATTATTATTAATATTAAAACCAGTAACTTCTATATCCAATTGTAACACATCTTGATACAGGCTTTACCCATTTATTTCGTCTTAATTCTTCTTATTTTGATCTTCAAAGATTGTAGGTATGTTCCTCCAGTTCCTTTTCCGTCTCGCACTCTTCAACGACTCCACTGTACAGATCGCGACCGATAACATCAGGGTTATACTTATCTTATACATATAGCGCGAACCACGACGCAGATGCTTCTTTGCCGTTTCCATCTGTGTGCGTGTCGTGTTGTAGCCGTGCGCCTTATTTATGTTATTGATCGTGCCGTTATTGAGTCGAGTATACATACACAGCACGCATAACATTCCCTGGCAATTAAAAAATTCCGGTCGCATCGACTCTCTGTGTATGTAGATGTAGATACATACTTACGTACGCGAGGTTTATTTGTGATATTTTATGTTGCCTCGCACAGTCAGTCGCACTTTGTGGGATACCAGGAGGACGTGTGTGCTCTCGTTACCGTTATTTCTGGAGGAGCTAATTAGTAATTTAAAATAAATATAAACAATAAGAAAAAAAATCCCGAAATAAGGATGTACACTCCGCCAAAAAAGTATCGCATAATTTAGTTTTGAATCATAAAAGTATCGCATAATCTTTGTTTGTAGCATAAAGTTGTAAATATACTTTAATGCGCTCTAAGATATAATTTCTATCATTGTTTAAATAAAATACAGGCCAAATAAAAACAAGAACTCATACTTGAGATTTTTATTAAAACAAGAAATTATAATTTTGGAAAGAAAAATGTCATAACAGTAGCTTTTGATACTGAGTATTGCCACCTCTGGCTCTTATGACCGCTCGCATACGGTTTGGCAGAGATTCGATTAACCTCCGTATATAAGCCTGATCCAAATTCTCCCACTCGTCACGGAGAGCATTTGCTAGTCCATGCAGGTCCGCTGGGGCAACATTTTGGGTTCGTATCCGTCTGTGAAGGAGGTCCCACGCGTGCTCGATAGGGTTCATGTCCGGACTTACCGCAGGCCAATCTAAAACTGGAATACCAACATCGTTAAGGTATTCCTGGACGATTATTGCAACATGCGGTCGTGCATTATCGTGCATTAACATGAATTCGTTTCCTATAATTGGCGCATATGGTACTACATGTTCTTCTAAAATGTCCGTTATATACCTGTGGGCAGTCAGTGTACCTCTGTCTACTGGTACTAACTCTGTACGACCTGTTAAACAGATGCCTCCCCAAACCATAATAGAGCCACCAGCGAAATTAGGTCTAGGTCTGATATTACACTGCGAATAGCGCTCACCGTCTCGTCTGTACACTGAGATACGCCTATCTGAGGTGTAAAGACCAAATCTTGACTCATCTGTGAAGAGTATATTGGCCCAGTCATTAATGTTCCAATTTACATGTTCTCTGGCAAACCTTAAGCGAGCCACTCGGTGGTTCCTAGTGAGACGAGGGGCTGTTACAGCTACTCTAGCTCTTAATCCACTCTGTCGTAACCTATTCCGAATAGTTTGAGTACTCACACGAGTATTTCTGACTCTAGCCAAGTCGTTCTGCAATTGTCTCGCAGTTACATGTCTTCGACGTAATGCTTGTAGTAGTAAATAGCGGTCATCTTGGCGAGTAGAACATCTTGGACGACCTGGTACAGGTCTTCTACTGTAAATGCCTGTTTCCCTATATCTGGCTACGGCTCTAGAAACACTTGACTGATTGATGTTCATCAAATTAGCAACGTATGCTTGAGATCGTCCATCTTCGATTAAAGCAACTATAGCAGCCACTTGTTCTGAAGTTAAATTGCTCATTTTAGTTTTAAAAGCGTTGGTACAGAACTCTGACTTCGCACTTTAAAATTTGTCCGTATAGGAAGACTTTCAATAAACAACTGAGCAAACTTTACACATATGCATTTTTCTAAATGTGTTCTTTTAGGAAAAAAATAAAGTAAAAACGCTAAGTTCCATTATTTTGTTAGTGTTTTTATAGTTCACATACACGAGGCAAACTTTTTGTGAACGCATAAAAATATCTTGGTTCATAAATGCCCTTTTTTAGTTTATGCGATACTTTTTTGGCGGAGTGTATTTTTTTTATTAAACAGAAATGAGAAATATCTTTTTAATGTTTGACGCGTCAGAAGATATTGGCTTATTTTGGATTACGCTACACGTAAAAATAATTTAGTTTGAACAGTTAAAAAGTGTAAACCGTTTTCCAATTTACAGATACATTACCACACCCGCAACAATTACGTATAGTCTGTCCATAGATATAACGATTTGACTTATTTATTAGGACCCAATTTTCAGAAAATAAATGCTACCCAACCGCTATAATACTTTTCGAGCACGGGTGGTTTACAGCGACGTATTCAGAAAGATTACTACATACAGGCTGATAAACTGTTAAAATGCAGTGACAGATTATCACAAATTTAATATACAAATAATTATCTTGTCTTCAATTTGAATTGTTTACTTTAGAATAATAAAGTTTAAATTGAAAATGGTAATTATAAATTACATAATTACTTCTCTACTTCAGAAAATTTCTCCTAATACGGCCCATTACCTCATTTACATAATCACTCGGTACCTGCGGCACCAGGTAGTGTATAATCCCCAATAATCCTTAAAAGTCAAATCGTTATACCGATGGACAGACTATATTCTATATTTGAATCGACGAACAGATGCAGTAGCAACAATGGATGGGCATCGCGTCGTCAACTCGTCAGATTCAAAATAACATTTATCATGGGTCAATCGACGAGTTAGGTTAGAACAATTCCAACATAATCATTTTATTCTGTATTAAAATGTTCAGTGCTAATAAATAGCCAGTCAAATCATTCGCAAAGAAAAATGTACAAAAATGGACCTAAAATTAAACCTTCCAGTATTCCACATACTTAGTCGCAATCTGTTTCTATATAATCGCATTTTGATTGCCATCTCAAAAAGCTTAGAAGTTCTTGTCAAGAAACTAATTGCTCTATAATTATTGGGTTCTCATAGATTCTTTTCGATTCATTCTTCCAGTTAATGAAGATATAGGTGGACATTTGACCTCTGTCAACTTGTGTTTTGGTTATTGCTCTTGCTATTTAATTTTATTATCTTTAACATTCTTACGTTCCTATATTTTATAAATAGTTTAGTCTTTATAAAGGCTCTATAGCACATTGTTTTTGTTAAACACGCAAGTAGGCTGCTAGATATTTATCACCATGTAGACAGTGGGGAAAAAATGCTGCGATTTATATATGGACCTCTCCAAAAGGCTTTCGACCTTGTCAACCATGAACTACTGTTAAGAAAGTTGAATTACTACGGACTGAGGGGCGTCATACATCGTTGGTTGACTTCATACTTGACAAATAGAAAGCAAATAGTGGCGATAAGGGGTATTAAATCACAAGAACTACCGATACTTTCAGGTGTACCACAAGGTTCGATATTAGGGCCTTTATTATTTCTCCTGTTTATTAGTGATTTACCAAGTATAAGTAATGCGGGTATTTTTATGCTTTCTGCAAGCTGGATCAAACGCTGTTGAACTTCAAACCTGGCAAAGTTTTAATAAGAATTTACGATTTAGAGTTCGTAAGCTTCTCTTGGGAGTGCCTGTAAGGATCCTGAATTATCGTGTTAATGAGTTATTATCGCAGCTATAGATTTCAGTTCCGTTTCGATCATCCGTCGTACAATCAAATTATAAAATTTAGTTGCACCGCTCGTAGTTATCAAAAACTTCTTTCATTCTTCAGCCATCTGCATTCATAAACACAATTATAAATAAACAATTTACAATAAAACTACTTATTTACTTTATCTTCACAATTGCAGGAATTATTGCTTTTTGATGTTGAAAATATCGTCCTGGAATAAGTGCAATAGGCACCTTGACCTATTGCCTCTCATTAAACCATCCCCGTGGTAATTAACGTTAAAATTCCATAAGACAATTGACACTAACTAAAGTTATCGATTGTATTCCAATTTGGCATTAAGTAAATTATCTTATTTTCGCCAATTGTAAGAGTATAACTGTCATAAAAGGCTAATTAGAAACACGCAAATAAATCTAAGCATCTCATTTCTCGATCTGCTTTCATTTAATTCTCTTCTCGTCTCGTGCCCTTAATTAAAACGGAGGAGAATTGATTCTTCGCCCAGATTCACGGACAATATTATCAAAAGGAACCGAGAAAAAGATGTATACACACCTACAAATTTCAACCGGAGAGTTAGCGCCCGTTCAAAGTGGACAATTAAAATTAATTGGTGTCCCAGAGACTGTGTTTACATTTTTAATAGTAGCGAGCTTCAAGGGGCGGTGCGTTATCTAACCAACTGCCAACTGTTGCTCTGTCGTTCGGCCTTCTACGTTCGAATCGGATGCTCCAGCCAACTCTCTGACGTTGACTAATGAATCCACGCGTCGTTTTTCTTTATTCTTTTTGTTATTTGTATTGTATTTAACATGGCATATATCACTGCGCGAGAAATACCACACTTTACCAGATGCGCAGACCTTTGACTTTCGAATATACCTATAGATATTTTTAGAGCCTTAACCATATCCAAAGGAATAGAATGAGACGACTATGTTAATTAATTATAGATTCTTTCTCTGTCATTATTGTGAGCGTGTGTGTGTCGCGATTTAGATGAAACGAACTTCATTAAGAATATACCCTCGGGTTTCTTTTGTCTCTCGGATTTCCCTAGGGTAATCCAGGATTTTGTGGACACAAAACGCTACGCCAACTTAGACTCGATTTCGGTAAAGGGAACAATTGATCCCGTCTCGTTTACTCTACGTTTTAATTAGTACTGACATTGTTAGGTTTGAGTTCAGTTGATGGTAGAAGTACTTCTCTTGCTGTATATACCGTGAGCTTCATATTGGCAGTAAATATTGGTATATTCACTATAATAGGCATGATGTAGTGGATTCATTTCATTTTAGAGTGTTCTGCACTGATTCATCATCAGCGTACATTGTGGTATAGACATCTGTGAGAAAGAGAGCAATATCATTTATATATATATATGTTAAAAAGAACCGGACCGAGAACAGTCCCCTGAGGAACGCCATCCCTAACAGGCAGATGGTGAGATCTGAAAGCAACCATGTCCGCAGCAGAATCAGAAAAGGTGAGTCTTACAAACTGTACTCTGTTATGTAAATAAGTTTTGAACCAGTTAGCAGCAGTACCTCTAATTCCATATTGTTCGAGCTTTCCAATGAGGTTATCGAATGCCTTCTGCAGATCACAAAAAATACTAATGGGTGCCTTACGCTGTTTGATATAATACAAAAGTATGGAAGTTGACATATTTTTTCTAAAACCATGCTGAGTACGAGTAATAATTTCAAATTTATCTAGAAAACTGTTCAGTCGGTCAAGCATGCAGTATTCAAGTATCTTTGAGAAAATCGATGTCAGTGCAATAGGTCTAGGATGTGAAATGTGTGTCCCCGTCTTTTACCTTATAGTCGTTTCATACTGGTCCTTTAATAAATAGTTTTCGTCACATTTAATTATACTCACTGGGGCTCATGCGCTTGATCTCGAAATCCAAAAAAAAAGTATATCCTATAGAGGTGCGTCGATTTCAAACGGGTCACACTGTGCATGAAATCTCAAGTAAATTGAAATGTAAGTTTGAGTCGATGCCAAAGACAGAAATAAGCAATTGCAAAGAATAAATATTATTGCAAAATTTAAAATTTGAATTGAATACCTATACCTATATAAATATAATTTTGTGTGTAATTTAAACAATTTATCGGTCTTCATATCCATTATTATTAACTTTAAGTACACAACTTAATTCCTAAATAACTCTTAATTGCCCTCGAAAAACTTTTATAGCCATCGGGAGGATAATAGAAGCGCTGCTACTCTAAACTTAAGTTGATCATAAAATTTAAGTACTTTTTAATGGGTTTAAATAAGGAAATTATGTTAGTCCTGTTCACCTTCACAATGTAATTAACTACTGAAGACTTTTATCATCATTTTTTCTAAAAATATTACCTATTAATATAATATAGGCTTATATATATGTTTCCATCAGTCTAATTAATATTGTTAACTATTTGGGCCCATACTTTTGACGCACATTGTATATTAGAATACACTTTACAGTCTTAAAACAAATAAAAAATAGTAAAAAAACGAGCACACACAAGTAATATGCAGCCGGCACACGTTGCCATCAGAATAATAAAAAAAAAAAAACAAAAAAACCAAACATTCATACTTTTTTTAGTTCGTATACGCCCGCATGTCACATTACTCGACAAACGACCGCCATAAATTACATTTTGTTTATTATTTACGGCTTACCGGCGCTCGCCCGGGACCGTTTAACATTTAAACATTCAAAGTTGAGTTAAGCCCTTTTGTCGAACACGCATACTTTAGCAAAAAAAAAAAAAATATCTGCTGCAGGTAAAATGTGTTACACTTATGAAAGATGTGCTCGTTTTGCGACGCGACACTGCAGTTTTTATAATCTCGCAAAATGACCACACACGTGTAGATTATTAAGAAATGACTTGTCTTTGTCAAGTAAGATAAATATGTTAAATAAGCCATGTATCCTGTCAAATAATTATGTGACATTTTGATACAAGTTGATTCAGTTTTGTCCACGCAGAAAACGTTATTCTCATAGTTTTAATTAGCAAAATTGGGTGAAATTTTTATTGTTATGCATAAATGCTGCAACATCTGGGATTTTTTTTTTATTTTTAATATATGGTATTTTTTCTTTTTTTTTTGGGATAGATTAAGCATATGTCTAAGAACCCCAAATTTAGGAGATTAGAAGAGCCAAGAGAGAATCAGAGATTGTCAAATACACCTGACACAGCAAGGATCCACAAAGTACTCTCAATAGATCCGGTGCAAACATTAGGGTTAATAAAAAAATTATTTTACTATGGGATTCGTGGTACTCCTCTGGAGCACCGCAGGGCTTAGTGCTTGGTCCAATACTTTTCCTTCTTTTCATCAATGACATCACTGATTTAAAGATCAGTGGGAAATTTTGTCTCTTCGCAGATGACACCAGCATCACTTGGAGCAACCCAAATAGAGATGAGCTACACAGTATTATATCTAAGGACCTAACCATCATCAAGCATTGGTGTAACTCCAACTGCCTTTGTTACAACAAAGACAAAACGGTGGTTCTATCGTACAAAGGTGCACAGCAGCAAAAAAATTGTCTTCTGCCTGCTTTGCAATCAGATCTGTAGCCAGGGAGCCCAATCCTTCTACTGCGCGCATTACTTATTTTGCCCTTTTTGAATCCCATCTTCGCTACGCGCTGCCCTTTTGGGGCACCTGCAGTTTGTTTAACTTCAGTACAATTTTTAAATTGCAAAAAGGGGCAAAGTATTGCAATCACAAAAGCAATATTTTCTTCCACTCAACTCTTCCAACTGTTTTCCATGATTTGTGCAAGGTGATTACACTAAATTTAAGAGTCACTTTATGGAGATACAATCAGAATAGAACAACTTCCTCTAATATAAATATTGGCATCTATATTTATTCACCATTTCCACCAAAATATTACAACCTTTCCCTCTCATTTCAAACAACACTACCTTGAACGATTCCATTTCGGAACGTAATATTTCCTTAATAGAAAAGGGTGCATTTCGTCCAAAACGCGACCACCAAAGGCGAAATTATAATAACGAAATGCCTTAAAAAATGAACGAAAAAATAAAAGCGAGTTTCGTATTTGAAAATACGGCGAATACCCAGTCGGTACCAACCCGACGGAAAGTCAGGAAGTAATAAACTGGATTCGGTAAAGCGGAAACCGTCATTCGGCGTATACCTCCACTACTGTATAGTAGACTGCGGTCGCGACATTCCGACATCAGTCGGAAAAACAAAAGACTACGTCGTTTCCGCGCTCCAGAATGGGGCGGGGAGGGGGGGGGGGGGCGGGGGGGATCCCTTTGACTTCTCGAGCGAAAAAAAGTGGCGCGCTATACACATCTATTACGACTACGACTGTTACAGGGGGGAAGGGGGAGGGGGACCGATGGTTGCGCGAGATTTTTTATCGTTCCGCCTCGTCCCCCCTCCACCACCTCCCGATTCAGGTTGGTAGGACTGAATGAGAAGGGGTGGTGGGAGTTTTCACGTTCGTTTCTGAGATTTTTCCTTTTTTCGTCGTAGCGAGATAATAGGCTGTTACGTACGGTATTTAATAATGATGATAGGAAGGGGAGAGAACGTAACAAAAGAGCGACGATAAGGATATTTTTGAGGTTATGTTGCGCGAAATTGTTTTCCATTACAATGACACCGTTAAAAAGTATTATTTTGGATAAATGTTTTGTAGAATGCACATTTTTCAGTATTTTCATTCTAATTCCGATATCAGTTTTAAAATTATGACATTGGAGTTCTGAGAAACTGGCTTCGGCCATTATACGTATTGGCACTGGTAATCATATTTACCGCTAACAAAGGGAGATTACGAAAAGTTAACCTCAGTTTTGATCCTGCCTTTGTCAGGTGGTAGTAAAAAGATCTCTCAGAGTACTTCTGTAAATAGTTTAACGTTTGCTGTGAATATATGGTATTATACCACGGGTAAAAATGAGTGAGTAAAAACGTCAAATTAATATTTTTACAAATTAAGAAATTGCAATTATTGAATCTTTCTTAAGTCTACTTAACTCATAGGTGCTTAATATGGGCTCCTCCTGTCACACGGCACACATCAAGGCGATAGTCTAGTTCATTCCAAACCCGGTGTAACATATCTGCATCGACGGTTTCCACAGCGCTCGTGATGCGTTGTTGAGCAAAATCAATAATTGAAAATGATTCTCAAAGACTTAGGGTTTTGGTTGAAATGCGTCTTTGCAATGGTGCATAAGCAATATATTTTCCAAAATAGGGTACTTTTATCCACAGCAGAAAAGACAGAACTATTTAGATTTAAGATGTTTCGAAGTATTGAAACACTGTAAAGCTTCACTGTAAGTTCCTGGATAAGTAATAGTTTAGTAATAGTAATCTGATGAATCTTCAAGCACCTGAATAATCTTTGACTTGAAAGGTGCTTCGATCAAAATAATCACTAATTTACAAAACTAAATCTTTAGAGCATTCCACCCTCCTTTTTCTTTTTCGAATTACAACGCACCCCCAAGACTTCATCAGTGCTCCACCTCTATCAATATTTCATGTATTCAGTGATTCCCGACTGTACAATAATCACAAGAAGATTACATCAGCGTTAGATGCCAGTGCGAGATGTTTCTACACCCCGCTAAAAATAGGGGGAATAACATAACCAATATTGTAATTCGATTTTCGTCGGATGCGTTTGCCTATGCTATTCTATCTACATATACATTAATCCTGCCAGTACTGCATCGTACACACCTCACCCTGCCCGCCACAGAATCGATCAGTAATATCGTTTGGAAGTGATATTAGTAGCATATATCACTGTCGCCGCTTCAGAGTTGGGGATGGCGAGTTTAGGGGGTGGTTTTCGTCGGGCGTGTATGACGGAAGTACCCCCCGAGGAGCTGAGGGCATCACGCATATGTTCCCTACACAATAATGCATGCAGGATCTAGGGAAAGTTGTTTTTCATACATGAAATCGCACAATTTCAAACCTAACAATGTAAGAAAGAAACGTCCTGTCATTTGTAAAAAAAAATATGTATCTCACCTAACACTCTCAGAGTCAATTTGACGACAATTCCGTTTCGATTGAATTCAATTCAAAACTCGGAAGCTATTGTAAGCTTATCCACTAAATTCTATCCTTGCTAAAGCTACTTCGAGATCTTCCCGGCGTCTCCTTAGATCCTATAAGACGCGATACAGGATGAAAGAATGGACCATACAATTCATATTTCATCTCGTGGACCGTGTTTTGATATCCTTAGGGACTCTGGACTCGACTGGGGTTGGTTACTATATATGGCTTTGCTGCAAATAGACTTTTCTGTTGCTTTAAACATAAATTTTCATCCGTATAAAAGTTGAAAGGATATCTTGGGGTGGCTATGAAGAATGTATTGAACACTTAATAAGAATTGACAAATAGAAATTTATGTTATCATGGCAAATAGATGCACGCTACTGGACACCTAAATAATACAGATAAATTGATTGTATCATCAGTTTATAAATGTTGATAAAAAATAGCACCAACATATCTAACACATGATTTCGTTTGGCTCTTCTGTTCTCAAAAAAATACTTATATACGGTTATAAATCAAATTACTACACAATCCTACCTATTAACAAAGAAAAAAAATGTAGATGGCAGCACAATATATTCATAATAAGTATCAAGAAATGTTTATACAGGGCGGTCCAGTTTTTTTTTTTTTCGGGTACTTTACTAGTGTACTCTAACAACAAAATTAATGACAAAAGTTTATATAAACATTATATATATAATAACATTTATGGTCCATAGTTTTTGCCGCCAAGATTAAACTAGTCTTATTTCGTGAATTTCTTGATACTAATTTTGAGGATGTCTTTACTTTACTTTAGAAAAAAAAACAGTTGGATACAACTGGACGGGGCTCCAGCGCATTTTGGACTACCTGTGCGTGAATGGTTGAATATCAATTATCCACAGCATTGGATTGGCCGTTCAGGTCTAGTATCCTGGCCTCTGAGGTCACCAGACCTAACTCCCCTCGATTATTATGTTTCGGGAGTGTTGAGAGAAAAAGTTTACGCTACGCCTGTTAATACAAGAGAATAATTACTTGGAAAAATTCAAGAAGCATGTAATGAAATGAAACAAAATCTTTTACACATATCTAACTCCATTGATGCACTGGTTCGATGTTGTAGGAAATGTATCGAGGTTAGCGGATTACAATTTGAACACCTTCATTATTAATTATTGTACCGTTAATTATTACTTAAAAATAAATTCTTTTCATGCAGTTACTAATAGAAGAAACCTTGTTCTTTAGAATACTTTTATGGAAAGTTTACAATGCGATATCTCCGTTGGGAAACATTTAATGAGATATGTTTATATAAACTTTTGTCATTAATTTTGTTGTTAGAGTACGCTAGTAAAGTATCCCGAAAAAAATCTGGACCATCCTGTATATGTACCATGCAGATCTGAAAATTAAAATGCCAAATGCACTCCTATTCCAAATATTTCGCAACATTATTAATTAAAACAGAAGTACCTTCAAATCGCCATTTCTAAACTACTAAAACTCATGTAAAAACAAACATTTCTTTTGGTAATTTTTACGCTAAAAAATTGTATTTTTCCCATATCTTTTTTACCCCAGCCCGAACGAGTAAGCCTCGTTCGTGTTGGAAACGCACGTTCGTCATTTGTTTCCCACCCTGACGCGATCGTTTCGCGTATTGTTTGTTCTATCGCCCAGTGCAAGCGACAATAGTATTTCTCCTACCCGCAGATGCGGTGAGCATTCCTGCACTAGCTCTCACCGGCGCTAGTAGTCAAGACAAAAGGCAGTTGCGGTGGCGGAATTTTAAAAATGGAGCGTCGTTCCTATATAAAAAAGCGCAGAGGAGATAGCTTTTGTTTTTTTTTCTTGTTATTTTCGTTTTGATAGCAAACGTTGTAAAGCGAATCTGATGTTCTCATGGAAAATATTTTATAACAACGCTTTTGTTTCAATCATTTTTGTAATTATTACCAAGGTTCAAATCTCACTCTAATCGGTTTTTTCCCTTAAAAAAACCGGTTTACACATACAGATTGTCAACCTTCTAGTTAATAGAAATGTACATAACTTTAAATGTAACCAATAAATGCACTTTATAATAGGTGACGACGAAATTTCAAAATTTATATTAATCAAAAGAATATAAGTGTGACAACAGCCCTTCAAATATAATGATTAGGTAGTATAAATATGGGGACGTTTACGTATAATAAAAATCAAGAACATCCTCAAGCATTTATTCTATAAGTGATCCAGACGTTCAAACTTTATATTTTGGCGCAGCTCCAAACGAACTGCGACGTCATTACTTGACCTGTCATCTTAAATTTATCGTAACGGCCCTCCTCAGTAATACATTAATAAATCACAGAGGCAAATTCGTAGCTGAAAACAAGATTTTAATTTTAATTACCTAACAGGAAGCACATTATGGTGCGGTCAAAGCGGGCGGTGTTTAATAAAAGACGGTAAAATATAGTTCATTTACATCAATCGCTTGAGAAAATAGTACGAATAGTACGATCTTGAAGGAGAGTTTCGACGATTTGGTTCGCTCTGTATATATGTAGACAGTTAAAAACTTTCTCCCCATTAAACATACGCGAGATATTACAGCTCGTTGGTTCCGTAACGACAACTGAATTATTCAAATTGGGTTAGGCGATCTTTATTGCCCCGTCAGCAAGTAAACAGGATGTCAATTACCTGGACGGTTATTTATTGCAGTTTAATGGAAGATGTCATGCCATTCTCTCACGTTCCAGGAGAGTTGGGTATCGGAGAGACAGCACGCAGTACGCATGCTACTTTATAACGGTGTGTTTATTTAAAAATGTCACCTAGTTACCTATGATATTTTTTGATACTCTACACTTGACGATTGTCAGAATAATTCCATTCTCACAAGGAAAGTAATACGCTTTAGCGATAATTCTTTTATTTTATGACTTTTTTAATCCATTTCCTGCAAATCAGCTGTTTTCATAGCTAAACCGGAGATTATTGTTGATGTAACCTCAACGTATAGCTTGGGACTGTAGTGTTTTCTTTGGAAGAAAGAACTTTCTTACAAGCAAAAACTTACAACCCTAAAACACATTTTTAACGATATCTTCGGAACTAGAAGAGATGTCGAACTGAACTAAAAAGAAAATTGTTGTTCTTGATAATTCGGACACTTTGATTTGAGATAAAAAATATGCCACAATACAGTGATGCAATACAAAATGAGCTGACTCACCTTACTTTTGAGAGTATTAAATCTGTCAGTTTAGATGTTAAAAAATCAAAATATTTCGCTGTTGTAGGAAAGCTTCTTTATTTCATAGGGTCCTCTATATTTCGGTACCTAATAGTTTCTTGTTTGTTCCGCTGGTCGTGTCTACATTTTTAATCATGACATAATCTTCAACATGATAATTATGTGGTTGTTTGTGTTTACTGTCATATTGGGCCTGCATTAATTGTTGATTTTTATTTATTTTATATTTTCGTACTTTATATAGTTCTTCTAAATAAAGCCTAACATTGTCATCAATACTTCCGCGCTGATGTACTCCAAATAATAGTTTGCTGGGTGTCTCACCAGTAGATCTATTGATTGTGTTATTGAGTGTATACTCAACTTCTGAAATCACTTCGTCCCAACGGTCTAATTCCGGCGATAATTTGGCCAACATAGGTGTAATAGATCTATTCACTATTTCGACTTGTCCATTGGCTCTCGGAGTACCAGTAGCTACCAACACGTGTTGTACGTTCTTTTCTTCAAAATAATTTTTCCAGACTTGATCTAAAAGATACATTCCATCACGTGAATTTAGATAAGTGTAGTTTTTTAAATACTGAAATAAACTGTTGTAGGGAAGCTTCTTAAACATTTGATTTGGAGTAATATCTTTATTTTAAATTTAAACTATAAATTACGATACAACCAGCTTTTTGTTCCTTCGTTCGTTAGTCAGTGTTGCCACCCGTTCCTCTCTCGCCCCTATCGTTACCAACTTAACTTTAAAATATCCGATTCACAACATCGCAAATCTTCTTGACTCTAATACGTCTGATAGCAGTCGTCAAGAGTAAATCTCCGTTTGCAGTCTTAAGTTTGTTCAATTAAATTAAAATAGTTTCAGTAAAATCACTTGTCTAACATTTGTCTATTTATCGACACAAGGGTGACAGGTTTCTGAACTAAGATGAAACGAAATTTTATTTTTTTGCCCAGAGGCACACCCAAGCCTAGAAATGGCCGGGCTTAAGTACAATTAATTAATTTACAGTGCTGAAACAGTAGGCCTTCTAGTGATTAAACATCTAACAATTGAGATTGTTGTTTGACATAAACATTGACGTTTGATTTTGGTTAGATATACTGATATGCTTGCAAGTTCGTAAACAATGTTTTCTTGTTGAAGAAGAAGTCTTTTCAGTTGGGCAAAATTTTCGCTCATACGCTTTAGGTATAGACAAATGGTCCAAGCATTAAATTCGTCCTTGAGCAATTTTCGGAGAATTTCAATAAACAGGCACCAAGTAATGCCATTGTACTGAACATTATAACCAAATTTAGAAGAACTGGAGGAGTGCACACCAAGGAAGGACGGTAAAGTTGGACGAAGAAAAACAGTGGATATACGAACACTCCTTCAATCAAATTATGAACTCATCGCGTTGGTCGTATTCAACGAAAATCTGCTGCAAAATTAAATATATGAGTAGGAGTACTCTTCAGAGGATATTGAAACCACTGAATGTCCATTCATGCGTTATTCAGATGACCCAACTATTGGGGATGCTGCAAAATTTAAATCCTATGTCAAAATCCCCAATGTGATAATTCCAGTTTCATCAGTAACATCTGTTACAGCGACTAACGTTATTTTCATTTATCGGACCGTGTAAATCGGCCTAGCAATAGATTTTTACGTTTCCAGCGACCAGAAGAGTTGCGAGAAATACCGTCGCATAGTGAAAAAGTTACGGTTTGCTGTGCAGTTTCTGGGCGAGAAATAATTGGGCCTTACTTTTCAAACAAACACTCGATATAACGTTATATAAGGAGGCCAGGAAAATCATCTGGGAAGATACAAAAGAATACCGAGTAATTCTTTTTCTTTAATGCGAGATCTGCGTTAGAGTATATGACGCCAGTGGGTAGCTAAAATTATCTTATTCCCTGAATATTGCCCGGGGTTTTCGCACCAATCTATCCCTGAAAGATGATTATCTATAAAAGCACTTTAAAATATAAAACAACTGTTGTAAAACTAACTTCCTGTTTACCCTTAAAGGAAAGTAGGTATTAGAATTTTAACCTTACAGGAAAGCGTTGTACGTTTATTCTTTGTTCTCACAAAATCTACTGATTCAATTCATTGAAATGAAAAAAAAAACAAAAACAATATTCTAACGGACATACACTTAATAACAACAACACAACGCAGAAGAAATTATCGTCAATTTTATAGTTTTTATTAACTAGCATTTTCCATACATAATAAACTTAGATATTTACATATTTTTCTTTATCAACAAATTTCCATTTTTTTTCTGCGGTACAATACATATTAATACAAACCTTATTAATACTACTTTATAAGCAAATAAGTCTGCTGTCAACTTGGACCCTCACATGATCTATTTAAGCACGTTTAAGTGTCCTTTGTAACTCATAATCGTCTGCCCTAAATGTCAGTTAGTATTCTTAACAACCGGTGGCAAAAATTTATCTTAACTAATTTCTGTTATTACCAGCCGTATTTTAGACTTTAATAGTTAGTAAAGGAGGGGCTGGTATTAATCTTTCTTTTTTTTAACAAGAAAATTAGGCGCACACCTGTTATACCTTCCCATTTTTTTTAATATTATAACTCTCGGCTTTAATACATCTTTTCTCTTATTTCTCCTGACAGGATCAGAAAAGGTTTGTTCACGCAGTCATAAAATATTCTGATTGTACTCCCTAGATAAAAGCTGTCTACTTATATCTGATTACGGGCCGCTTACAAGGGTCTGGTAACACTGCATTCTCAATCAGAATCTATGTAGTAGTCATATAACGAACTCCAACCACAATTAACGCTTGATTTGAAATCCTTAAATATTGCCGCTGCGTATATATAGATAGGTCTTTAATTGGAGAAACTGTTGCTATGTCTGATCTGAACGCTCGAGTTAATAACGAGAGGAATCTCAATAAATTGGAAATAGGGTGACTGTTCAGTCGTGCAATGAAATGAAACAGACGCTGCGTACAATCTTGGGGTGATACCGAGGAATCTAATTTTCCAACCCTTAATGATTTCTGATTGGTCCGTATCTAAATAAAGCAGATGCTGTATAAATAAATATTTCTCTCTTAATTCTTGTATACACACATTTGGCGATATTGTCGTGCCACAGTCGCTTAAGTTTGTATTGATTTGCGATATTGTTGAAGCGCTGAACAGAAAGAATACTGTAATGGGAGGTTTTGTATTATTAATTTTATTTTAAAAGATTTTTTTTTTATTAAAGAATTAACTATATATATGTGGGCACTAAAATTAGAGTTTACAGTGATCTGTCGAAAATCATTAACATATAAATACCTTAATATCAATTTAGATTTTCACCAGCCACCACTTAAACAGAGATTAGAATAAAATCCAAGAAAAACAAATACACATCTGAAGTGTAAATGTGAATCGCAGCTTCTGAAAATAAACCCCGTTTCTTTTATATACAAACAGCGACCTTTTCAAATTATAAAAAGAAACATTCTTTTAAATATTTAGACTATTTGAACAAAACAGGACGTAATACTAACATTCAAAGAATAGAAGTATATAATTGACATTGAAGTTTTATTCGTATATACACTGAGAGAAATAGATAGTACTCTTTAACATAAATATAGTATACTTTAATATATTTTATAGCTCCTATAGGGACAATCATATTTTATATTACCGGTGACAATATCTGTATAGTAAATATCTGTGAATACTTTTTATTAACTCGTATGGTAAAGTGTACTATATTTGTATTATTAATTTGAGCATACATGTTAGTAAATGTGAAAAAAATGTCTAGTAGCGCTGACTATATTTGATAATAACTGTTAACAATGAAAACTATAATAAATATAGTTTAATAATTTTTAATTATAATTAATTAATATAATTTGATTAGCCGGTGACAGCCGGGCGAATTGCCGTCGTATCGGGCAGGATTGCGGGAATCAGACCGGCCCGTGTACTGTAGAGTACTACCGGTATTGAAGCGCCTCGTAATTCTCGTCTGTGGGCGATTCTCCACAGTACTTTTTACACGACGTTAACCATGTATAAGTATCATATAGATATTACGCTGCCACATTTACCGATCACAATTTACATTGAGTACGAATTTCAAAGATTATGAAACAAGCGTAGCGCCATCTTTACGACAAAAGCTGTAGTATCACATATTTATGTAGCTAAACCAATTATGAGTATTATGATATTCCTACTATATAGATATAAAACTATACAGCATTCATTTCATTCTATCTCATTATTAATGCCGTTTTCAATAATCAAAGTAAGGTGACTGTTTCAAGCACCTAACCCAACTTAAATAAACACAACACAGTAAATTTGCTACACCTGTTATTATAACTGTCTTCACTACATTATATGCAATTTATTATATTCACTTGTTGTAAAATATTGTAAAACATTTCACTATATTTTGTAGAAGATTGTCACACAATATTTTTAAACAATTTTATTGCTTTTTTTGTAACCATGATATAGGAAAATGCAACGCCGTTGTTCTAAAATTTTGCACAATAGTAGGAATTCTTACTACAATTTCCGTCAAACAGTGAAGTGTAAATATTACAACATGGATTTTTCTCTGTGCAGACACAAACATGCACCGACACGAATACGTACACCTGTATCACACGTACATAACACGTGTGAGTGGCAATACAGCTTATTGGCCGATTTCTTCGGTAAAGATCGACAATGAATAGAGCAAGGGGTGGGAAGAGCGTTACGAACATTTATGTTAGAAATTGAATATGCATCGAATACCTGGTAACATCCAGATTTTACCTCTTACTATAAGCATGGTAACATCTGGTTATTTTACTCTTAATACCCCACATATTGTCGTTTTGACAATAATTATGTTACTAATTAACATAAAGAGATTTACTATCTAATTTCTACAATCCATTTTTCTCAGTGTACGCATAATTTTTATTATTCATAACATATACTACACTATCCTTTTAAATTGATATAAAGATGCGAAGACTTAAAGCTTAAGCTATACATACCATTCGTTAGATAATTAGAAAGTACATTTGCTGGTAAATTAAAAAATTATAGCCGCTTAAAGTTCTTATTTGATTAGTTTTAATTTTTGCACACCCTAAGGTGGCAACTTTATTATATTGGGTTATAAAATATGGTCTATTGTTACACATCATTGGAAATGTCGCTTATGTAACTTAAATACTTCTTAGGTATTTGAAACATGATATTTAGATAAGATTTTCACAAAATTCAAATTATTTAAAAAACCTAATTTGATTTTGATTATACAATCCAAAAATGCTATAATATACAAGCTATTCCATGTAAAAAACACAACTTTGATACTTTTAGGGCTTTTGCAACACCTTGTGTGAGCCGTCCGTCTCGGGCCATCGCTTCCCGCAAGTATCTTTCATAAAATCAAAATATTGCACCTTTGATTTATGCAGCCCGCGTGATTTGGCCAATTCTGCTACAGTGAGCTGTCTGTTTACTTATCTGTGGTAATACATAGAACATTAATTCTCATCTGCAATATTGCATAGGTGTCGACCATACCTCCTTCATACAATACAAAAACATTTCCTACGATCTGAACTAACAATCTGCTTAAAAAGATCGAAGCGACATGTTATAAAAACGAATGCAGTTTTATTTTAGACACAGACCGTATTCACATTGACAATATACTCAATTTAACCGGTACGTACTAACAATGATTATCATCAGTATTATTAGAACTGGAAACCCTCTCTTCGATGACTACCAAGTTAGTGGCCATATATTTAGGATATGTAGTACATTACATAGACGGATGTGGCATCTCACCATATGACTGACATTAGCGAGACAATTATGTAGTTGCTTGGGTGCGTAATGCGTGCCACTCGAACACAAAGATAAAGAACAGACTCCAATATTACGCATGATGGAATGCACCGCCACTTAAGAAGGCATATAATATAATTTGAATATAGGTGCAGTTTACGATATTATAAAGTTAACAGACAATATTAGTTTTGACTAAATATCGAAAATTCTGATTTATTGTTATTTATAATTGGGACTTTGCAGTTTGAAATATCTGAATAATTGATAAATATCTGAAAGAAGAAGTGACAGGTGTCAAATGTCGCTGTTTTTCTATTAATGTATGAGAAATTTATTAGTAATTATAACTTGTTAATTTTTCCAAAATATAAGGTTTGACTATGTCTTTTTACAGTGTAATAGATTCAAAGATATTTTTCGGTCACGAAGGTACAATACCCAACAGATTATGTTAATTAATAATACAGTTCAATAGTTTGACCAAAAGGTTATGAAGACAGTTGAATGATATTAATAGTGTGAACTTAAAACTGGTGCGCACTGTACCTACCCATTATTTATATTAGAAAACAAATATTCTCTGCAAATGAAATGAGACATTTGAATAATTCCTGCTTTTCTAAGAAAAAAAGGCTTAAAAAAATTGTACAGTTGCTACTAACTCAATTTGTCTCATTTCACGCAAAAGCTGAATTGAATTCAAAAATATGAAATCTATGGGGCGTTTATAGTCAGAAAGAGCATAATTTGCTGATGTCACTGTTGTATAACTCTGTTTTTTTTTTTTGGAATAGGTTGTAATGTTCCATATTTTCAAAATAAAACATAATTGGTTTATTGGAAATGTAGGCTTCGATTTTAAACTTAACATTTTTTCCAATTTCGATTTTTGTTCAAAGAAAATGACTTTCTTTTTAAAGGTGAATTATAAAATGACTGCCATCGTAATTATCTTAAGAAGTATCCATTTTAGATGCATAATGAAGATGATTTTTTTTTTGCATTTTCAGGTAGAGAAAAATAGGCAGTTGTATTAAAAGAAAAAAATTAGTTTCGTAACTTTTTCAATTCGAAAATTTAACCGTAATTTTCGGTCACGCTGTCTAATGATTTCGAAAAATTCATTTGGTTTCGAATGCTGCCCTATACCGTCAACAGTTTTGCAAATTTTCAATTTTCCAAGTTAAATATTTTTGCAGTTCAGATGTAATCGTCTATCTGTCAAAAATTTTAAAAAAATGCAAATATTTCAAAAATTGTTGAAAATAACAATATAGTTGTTTTATCAAACTTACTTTAAAATTCAACGAGGAATTAGAAAATGTAGTAATATATAGGGTGTCTCGTTTAAAATAACAAAGTTGACAGTCACTTCCGGTATAACCGGATGCATCAGTTTATTAAAAATATTTTAGTTCAATAGCGCCCGTCGGCTTTAATATACTGCGAAATTTTCAGAATTTTCCAATGCATACTTTTTCATATATTGATCGATGCAATTCCTCGTGAGACATGCTGTATACACAATGACCGAACACTCAGCCACGAAGCTGTGTGCAGAAATGTGTACATGCGCATGAAAGCGTGACTTTCATCTTTGTCTATTCAACATGCCCACAAAACTACGTTACTTGCTCGTACGCATTGGGAACATTGCTTCCTAGCCAAGAGTTCGGCCAATGTGTATATACTAAGAAATATTCTTTTTTGTGTTTTAACTTGAGAAAAAACATAATAACATTTTAAGTAAGCATTATTTTGAAATTCAAATTGCAAAAAAAAGAACAATTAAAAGTTGTCTTTAGGCTTTCACGGCCGTTGTTGCCTGGCTGCTCTTCGGTTCTCGTGTTCTCTGCCGTGTAGAAAGTTTGAATTGCTTGCCGTTTCGATCATCTAGTCGTGACCTTCTGAAGAAGTGAAGTGACTTCACGTCTGAAGAAGATCTTCAGCCAAACAATTAAAAGTTATAAATTTATGCAAGTTAATACAGGCAAGATTTGAAGATTAATGCCTAAATCCGCCCAATAGCCGTTTTTACTTCTTCGATTGAAAAATGTAATACGGTTAAGAATTTTTAAGTTAAGTAACACCCTGTACACACATACATATTCTACGTTAGCGCATGTTTACGGAACAATTATTCACACGAACGCAACCGCTCGGGCGAACCGTATTTCGAAGCTGGGCGACTCTACAGGGACTCATATATATACATGTATATGAATGAATACGTTATCTTATTACTTCCGGGCAATTAACGCCCAAATCCCGGACCGCTGTGCCTGCAACGGCTCGAGTTTCCGCGAGAAGACCGCCGTAGAAAGTCGCTAGTCGACGAGCGCTTTAAATTTTCGTCTAAATTAATTTCGCGCGAGAATTACGGTCGCTCGGGTATTTTTCGTGCTCGGTTTAGACGGCCAAATCAAATTTAGGGCTTCCTTCTTTTTGTGGGGACTATGAAGTCGAGGGGAGAGGAGATTGCAAAACTTCGCCGCGGTCAGAAAAGGTTCGCTGTGTGGTAATGCGATTAATAAAATAATGGGGGAGTTTGTTTTAACATGTTTAAAAGGAGGGGTTAAATATAATAAATAGTGTTTTTCATTGACGGTGACACTGTTTTTGAGAGTGTAGCAAAGAATTTATCCAAAACCTATTTTCAATTGCTTATACGTTGATGGTTCCTTTATGATTATATTTTTCTTTCCATTTTTCTAACTGAATCTCCTCTGCTAACATCCCTTCCTTAACCAATATACACTTAATTTTTGTAAAAATAGATCATATCCCAGCCAATTTTATAGAATTCCTCATGACCCAGTCTTTAAAGATAACTTTCTCACTTTTATGTTACCTGGAGGACTTTAATTTAACCATAAGGCTCATCCCCAAGCTTATTGCTGTATATATTACTATAAAAAATGCATGCAAACTCACTTTCTGCAGCTATGTACCTAATACAAAACTTAAAGAGGAGATACGCGTTTGATAGATATCGAAGCCACCTTAATTCCATTTACTCCGTTGCATTTTTAAAACGCCACATCAATATGGAATGATCCCCCTTCGCTGGTAGACCGGAATGGCCCCAGTTTCTCGGGCATAATTTAAAAGAATCGAACTCGTATGAGAGGAGGGATACTCTAAGCACGTTTTTCGCGTTAAAAATATAAATATATATTTACGGCCGCGTTCGTTGGTTGCAATTCTGGAGGATCACGACTTGCATCTGCAAATAATCGTGATCACGATAATATCTAGAGAACGTCAAATTCAGTCAGCGGATGAGATATAGTCGAAGATTTATTTCGTGTGGTTTATACCTACAAAGAAGTTTCTCTGTCATTGTATATATATACAAAAGTATCTGCGGTGTTGTTGTATTTTTATTATCTAATGTATTGCTCCATGTCCATTTTCGAATAGATAACAGATCTTCGCAATCTTTAATCACATTTTCTAAATACTACGAAATAACTTTTAGATATTTCATAGTAACAAAATACTGTCACTGCTATTAATATACTATTTATTGAATAAAGATTTACCAGGAGGAGGCGTCTCTAACTTTTTGACTCCCACCACATAAACCAAAAATTGTCATTTCTAATTTTTTTTTTAATATGTTTACAAACATTTGCATACAACCTCAGAATTGTCAGCCTAACAGCTATGAGTATGTAGCGATTGTGTCGCAATGTGGCATAGGAAGAATGCAGTTAATCTGGCCTCCCTTTCCACGACAATGTGCAAGGGTGGCACGTCCAGAAGAATTTCCAATGCAAATGACGGGTAAGAAGACATTACTCTTGTGATTGCCATACTTGCAATCCTTTGTATGGATGCAAGTTTTGCTGCTATCGCTACATAGGTTATGGTTGGACGTACTACCATCACATAAAGCCAATGGATTAACTTTGGGGATACCCCCCAAGATTTCCCACATATTCTTCGGCAAGTCCATAAGGATAACTTGGTAAATTTACCCTAGACATTACTGGAATTTTCCCTAGGAATTGCAAATATTTTTTAGTGTGTACCCATACATTTTAGCAATTCGGTCTTTATTTGGTGTTGACCAGCTGCTCTCCCGTTTTTGACCACTTATTCCACTTCTTCTGTTGTTATTTTCTCCTCTTCTCAGTTTTTTATTATAATATGTCATCGACCTGTAACTGTTTTTTTTTTAAATTGCTAACTAAGCGTCTTCACCCTACGATAATTAATAATTTCGTCCCTCTCATACAACAGCTCAAAGCTCTCCACAAGTTACCATCGCCGTGGCCTGTCTCTCCTCCTCCACCTACAGCTTACTCGGGGCCACCTGGAGGAGTATGGGGTTAAAAAAAGTGAGCCCGTAACTCCATAGTTCACTTAGTAATAATATTAAGTTGTTTATCTCATATACGACGTATAAAATCTTTACGTCACTTCTATACTGTCACCTTCAACGCATAACTCACCTTCTTATTGTGTTACTAACGTCTTTTGTTTCCTCCTCTAAGCAGGGATCAATGCCGTCGCAGTCGAAATAACTACATACATAAAAAGTAAAATAGCTACGCCTACTTAGAGGAGACAGAATGACGCGATACAAATCCCAGCCAGAAATATTGATATTAAAAGGTTAGACGGTATCATATCGTACACAATAGGGTGTCAAAATGTCAAGAGAAAAAAAACATCCGAAACACGACACATCATTTCCTCAGCCCCGAGACGTCTATCTCCGTTGTTTATCTCACAGTTTTATATTTCCGTCTCGAAATAACGCCAAGGTATCGCATATACCCTACCTTGTTATTGTTTTCTGATATGCAGACATCAACGTTTGTCATATCTAGTCGCCTGGCTTGGATGTTATATAATCCTACGTCGATCTCCTTATAACTTCGTTTTTTTACTTCGCGCTGTCGTAGTCGTCTTTTGTTTCCATTATTCTCACGTGTCAGTTTATTTTATATCCTACGCATAGCGTTGGGAGTTCCTTTTTTTTATTAATGAATGGATTATTATGATAACTACCGAAAAAAAAAGCGCCATAGAACTTTTGTTCTATAACTTAGTAGGTTAAACTAAAAATTAATAAAAGAGATCATCTGCGAGGAATATCATCCGTACGAATCTGAAGAACAAAAAGTTTTAGAGCAGGCAGATCAACAATGGATAGTATATTTTGTTCATCTCAAGTAACAGAAAACAGAAGCGTGAAATTACAAGAAGTGCACCTACTAGTGGTAGACTTGAAAAAAAAAGCATCTGACACAGTCCCTGTCTGAAAACTATGGAAAGTTCTAGAAAGAAGCAACATTAACATGATCTAGACATAAAAATTGCAACCACAGGAAAAAGTGATAATACTATTAAGGACAGAATAACAAAAGAAAAAACGGTAATAGAACCCCTGAACCCAGTATTATGGCAGAGAATATTAGAACCGAGAACATGGTTACTATTGTGGAGGAAAGTCAGAAAATAGATTTCAGCACCGATTTTCGGTTAATGTGTGGGGAGGAAATGTTATCCTAGGCCCGAAAATCTTTGATGGAACATTGACTAGCCATATCTACAGGAGATTCCTCGAAGAAGAGCTTCCCATTCTTCTTGAAGATATCCCCTTGAACGTCCGTAATAGGATGTGGTTTGTCCATGACGGGTGTCCGGCAGAGTGGTAACCGACTTTTTGAACACTGCGTTTCCAAACCGCTGGATAGGGCGGAATGGAGCTGTCGCATGGCCCCCGCGCTCGCCGGACCTGACGCCTCTCGACTTTTTCCTCTGGGGCCATGTTAAGACCATCGTTTATGGACAAGAGAAGCCGGCTACCAAAGAAAAACTGGTAGGTAAAATCCAACGAGCATTTCAGGAAGTTCGTGGAAATATGGAAAATGTCAACTGGATAGGAGGACTGAGGTCAAAGAGCAGAGTTGTGTTTGGCAGTCCAGGGTCGCCATTTTGAGCAGCTTTAAATGTTTACAGCATTGCTTATTTATTAAAATCATTAACAATTTCTGCTCATTATTGTGGAAGTAAGACTGTAATTTAAGTTAATCGTTCCTTGGCAATCATTTCATGCCGAAATTCGAACCAAATGCGTCTATGATTCGTCTAAATTAGTTACCGTAACTAGTGACTTTCATCGCTTTTGACCACCCATATCTCGAAAACGGTTGAGAATTGGACCTATCCTGACTAGAAGTGATTTGTTAATTTTGATACAAGGAATAACCCTATGAAGTTATGCAATCCAACAAGGGGACACCCTGTATATTATTTTATATTTGCCTCGTCGTAATTTCTCTCTTCTCTTCAACAGTTCTTACTTAAATAAATTCATGCAGCCGTCAAAGACTTCCTCAATATCTTTTATTCAATTTCAAAATTGCGAGCTAAGCTATTTATTTAAAATAGAAAGTGGTAACATGTTTATAGTTTCCGATTTGTGCGACAACCAACCTCAAACACACTAAAATTAACGAAACACCTACTGGAAACTTTGCATATACCCTAAGGCGATCACCCACATAGATTATTTAGCATTTCTTATTACTGGCTTTCCTATGAAATTCGAAAAAAGCTAAAGATTTAAACCGTAATATACATGTAGTCACATACAACATATGTATTTATATACTGCTAACATTTCCTGCGCATCGAGGGTGATACAAATTCCACTTTACAATTACAATTCCGGAATAATTCCGTCCGGAACATGAATATTGATAAGATATCAACATTTAATCCGTCTCAACACCTCCCATTACGCGCGGTTTCGATGTTTAATTCAACGCAGATCTTAACCGTAGTGCAATCGGGGCGTTATAAATAGTTTAGTCGGAGCCTAGGACGTTCATGCGATCCCTCAACATCCGAAACGTTCCCCGGGTATCTCTAAGATCTGATTAAGGCGAATGGCGCGCGACCCGGGCGACATCTGAGGTCGCGGGAACGGCATCTTACGTCGGAATTGGCCGGCTCTCGCTGTGAGATCGTTTCGCGTTACGTCCAATTGCAGGATGGACCGGGTGAATGGTCATCGTCTCTTGTGCTGCTCGGGAGGGGATGATGGGAGCCTCTGCGAAGTGAGTAATTATTTGTGACAACAAAGATTTATTAGCGGGAAATTTTGTTTTAATATGTAATAGTACTTATAAGCGCCATGGTACAATGAACTTGTATAATTCGAAGTTGACTGGATACGAACAAAATTCGCATTAAAGTATCTTGATTGAAATAGAGGATGTACATGAGAAGAAATATTATGTACACTGGAACAACACAAGGAGGCAAACTCGTGGAAAGACCTTTATCAAGGGACCATCAAAGAAGAAGACTTAAGAACTACCAAAGCTTTCTAGGAATCATCCCCGCGTAGGGGCAGGTTTCCTAACAGGACAGGTTTGTGCACTGAAAGGACACCTACAGAAAATGGGGATTAACACCGCAGACTTTGTAGTAGAATGACAGTGACGGCATACCACATCCTATGTGAATGCAAAGCTCTAGACACAAACAGATAGGCAATTTTTTGCAAGCCAAAAATGAACCCTGAGGATTGTCTCGATCTACCAACTAGAGACATGTACAGACTAATACAGGGCATCACGATATTGGACTGGCTGGCATAATATAACTCGGTAAAGAAAATGAGTGGCTGCAGTGTTACCGGATACCACAAAAAAAAATATTAATTACGTACCATATTTTTAATTTAACACTTTTATTATCGTAACAAACCACAATTTCTTAAAGAGAGTCAGATAATACATGTTTCCAACCGTTCAACAGATAAAAAATTGAATCTTCTACATCAGAATAACTTTCAAAAAACCATAGAAGTCCATGCATATGTATCATACATAGCTTTTACTACGTTATATAGGCGAGGGATTTCCCACGCTTGCTTGTCTTCTTCATCCACAGATACACCCTTCCTCAGCCTGATTGTTCTCCGTCATCTGAGTCCATCCATACCTTTTTATTTGGCTGATTTGTCAATGACATTAATAAAGGCAGCTTTGAAGTTCTGCAGAGAGGAAGCTGCAAGCTTCTCCTTCAAAAGCAAGGCTTTTGTCTGAAGTGCACTTATAAAAAAACAAAAAACTTCTGAACTTTCCATTCAGTTTGGTGTCCGCAGGAGTCTATTCTATAGCCTGTACTATTTTGATGAACATGTTTGTACATCAGAGTATCCCATATGGAAATGATACCTTATTAGTGTAGTCTTAGTTAAAACTTCTAGTTTATTTCCTTAATTCTATCATTTCATCACCTTTTTAACCTATTTCGTATAAATCAGCTGTTACTAAACTAACTAAACCTGAAAGTACAACTTGCAACTATGGTGTTTTCTTTAGAAAAATGTGGGAAAAGTAGATAACTATTTTAATATTATGGCAGATAAGTCGTCTGGGGTAGTCCAGATGTATGTTTATTTTTTAAATTTGATTTAACAATCTTTATTTCCTACTCGGTGAAAACAAATAAAAACATATTAGCTGGATTGTGAGCGACCACATTATCTCACATTTGGAATACCTGATTTATGGCCTCGAAGGACGATCAGTTAAACCTGTCAGCTATTGATTGCGGATCAGTGATTTTCTCAGTATCGACAGCGATTTCCATATTATTATTCTGCGTTAGGAAGATTAAATGCTGAACGACACCCAACAGAAATTTTAGAACCATTTACTAAACAACTGGATGATGTTGAAAGCTTCTTCCTTTTGAAAAAAAGATAGAGCTACTCATCATTGTACAGTTGAAACATTGCACTTGCTGAGACATTTTTCTTAGTTAGTCGAAACACAGAAATTCCGTGGCCTCCAAATTCATGTGCTTTCTTCTCATGGCCTATATACATAAAAAACAGCATTTTTGAAGCAACTGTGGATAAATTGGCAGACTTGCAGTGAGGAATTGAAGAAAAAATTCTTGAAATTAATACTGGTACAGTGTTGTTGGACAATGTCGAAAATTTCCATCGCAGAATGTTGAAATGCATAGAAGCTGGTGGTCAACATTTTTAACAATTCATGTAAATTTTAGTTAAATAGAACATTTACATTGAGCTTCGACGTTTTTCATTTTGATCGATGAAAGGTCTTTAATATATAACCTAAATTAATGGCAAACCCAAACAAAGTGCTAGGAAATCACGCCGCATCGTTTCAACAGAACTAGACGAGTCCTTATAACCCAAGCAAAGAAAAAAAATGTACTCCCCACCCTTCCGAAAGTGCAATTCCTCGTTTGCGAAACTCAAACGTCCACGGCTAATTTCCATTATCCATCTTTCCATCCCCGAAATGACAAAAGAAACCTGAAAAGACGACATACAAGTTCACTCCGACCTCCATATAGTTCCGACTCACTCGCTACGTCATTAGAGTTCCGTCTTTGAAGGCGAAAAAAAAAAGGTCGTGTTTCGCGTTAAATGTCCGAGAAAGATAGCGGGAAAGAATTGCCCGTAAAGAAACTCCCGTAGTAATCGGAGAGCTACTATCGGGACGAACAATTCTAGAATGGTCAACCGCCAGGCTTATTTCCGACACGAATGTAGGAGGGGGCTTTGTTGGCGAATGCGGAAATTTAATTCAAGTTTTTGGGCTTCTTCCATGTTGTTCGTTAGCGCTGCGACAAAGAACAAAGGGGCGAGTTAATGGGTTGGAATTGAGTTATTGAAATGCGCTAAATTAGTAAATGCGGTCTGAGAGTTCCCTGAAAAATAACGATTGTTTAAGAGACAGATTTGTGGAGGACGGATTTCAGCGCTTATTCGGATACCCTGCACCGTGTAAAGCGTTCACTCTATACCAATGTTTGTAATTACGAATCATTATTTTGCTGAAAATATTTCTGCCCAAAAAACACTTACAAAGACAAAATCGCTAGTGTGTAACCACCTTTAAAGACCAGTATCGAACTATGATGACTCGCTTCCTCTCATCTTTCTTATATCTTGTGTAAGATTAAATCGGCACGATTTGTACATTCAGGTATAATTTTTTCTCAGCCAGCAACATGTAAACATAAAATAGGCGGTTGCTACAGCCAACTAATAATAAATTTCATCGCAATATACCTTGCACGACCTATCGTAAATTTGAATGTAAAAACAGCGTCTGGAGATCGAGCATTCGTGACAAATTGTTATGTAAATGATGAAACAAAAGAATTACTGCATAGGAAAAAGCCACAGCCAATTATTGGAGTTAATGTTTTCTTTTTGAATGAAGAAACGACTGGATGTTGTATCATCTACAGCCACAGTGCTTCTTCATTGTAGATATATGTGTATACAAGCCGGCCAGTGTGATTCCTTTCATATTATAATGAGAATGTTATTACACGGTGAATTTATGTGTAAATTAGATAAGTGTTGCGCATTAATAGAGTCATTGTTTTTTGTTGAGTATATCCACGTTTATGACCGTCTTGAGTATACAGGGTTTGTCGAGAGGAACGGGCCAAACTTCAAGGATGCGTATGAATTATTCACCGTAAATTTTTCAAATCAATCAGAACACGTTTATGGTCATAATTGAAGAAGCAATTGGAGGCAGGGCAATATAAAGAATTGAACCCAAAAACAAAATATACAATACTCTACAAAAATTTAAAGATGAATTCGCCAACCAAAACATCCGAATTTAAAGTCAGTTCACATAATCCTTCTTGCTACCTTCTGGCCACACATCTGTTAAAAATCATAAATCTACATCATAACATACAATATCCACGGTTAAAACACTGAAAATTTCGTAAAGCTTATGCGCAACATTCGCATAAATACTACAGACATCATGGTTAGCTTTGAGATATCCAGTATCTTCAATGCGCCTACAGAACCAACCGTGGTAATTGTCAGAAATAGACATTTCGCAGACCCCATGTGACAAGAACGCAGCTAAGTGTTGATGCCTTCATCTAGTTGTACCACGTACTTTCAGATAGATGAAAAATTCTACCAACAAGAATTTGGGCATGCCAATGGAATCCCCAATTTCATTTGGGCATTTGAGAGAAAAGTACTCCGCTGATCTAAAACCTAAAATATGGTTAAGAAAAAAAGAGAAATGTGCAATTTTGTTAACTGGTGAACTTCTCAACTTTCCACTTTTCACTGTTCTACTTTTCCAATTTTTTCCGTTTATCAAATCATTTGCCAAACCGTTTTTTTATCAAATCATTTGCCAAACTGTTTTCCAAATCATTTGCCAAACCGTTTTTTTATCAAATCATTTGCCTAACCGTTTGCAGAAGATTAGAAGTTTAAAACTAGAAAAGTGCAAAAAGTTCACAAGTTATAAGCATTTTTTTTTAGATATCACATTTCCGACCACTGTAGGCCGCATGGAAGGAAAGCAACAGACGGATTCCTACAACATTTGAACAACATCAAGTTTACAATGAAAACTGAGGAAAAAGAACCCCTACTCGATGTACAAGTCTAGAAAAGGAACTACTATATACTAAAACCTAAATGTGAGGGTTTACAACAAACCTACAAACACTTGACAATATCTGCACAATAATTCCAACCACAACTTAGCAATGAAAATAGAAGTAGCCAAATACTTCTACGGCGAAACAACAATTATCTGCAGAAATACGGAAGAAAGAGGCGAAGAACACAAAAATTTAGCGCCCTCAAAATGGCTTCATTATCATATTGAATCTTTGTGTGGTGCCTTGTCAAAAGCATGTTAAGTTATGAGGCAATTACATAAGACTTGCAACGTTGAAACAATAAAGATATTTCACCAGGTTACTATTTTGTACTCTGTATATCCGTTATGGAATTATGCATTGGAGTGGCTCAAAATCAACTTATTGCGAAAAATGGAATAACTTTAATATAAAAAACGAAAAGAAACAAATACACATCGATAAAAATATGAATTATTAAAAACTATTAGCCAATCAAATCATTTTTGACACGTCTTTTCGTTGAACAACAGTAGAGGGCCTAAAACTGACCCTTATGGTGCCCCTAAATATGATGGTAACGAATGCTGGGACTTTTTTTGTCATATTTTTTTCACTTCATACCATAATGTTGACAAACAATCCAGCTTTAACATGAAAATGAACTAACAGCTAATCTGGTCCGTAACACCCTGTATATGTGTTTCCATTTCGCTCGACGGTACACTTTCTAGTCGTGTCTATCTCTTATTAGTTGCTGTAGAATTAATAGCGACATAACACGAGTTTCTGAACGGATTAAGACGGATGCTTGGACGCGAGAACGCTGACCCCTTAAACCTGGGCCGCCTCTAACCTCTCTTTCAGTTACGGTCAAGCGTCGTTGCGAAGCTTGTGAGGAGCAGGTGTTCGAAATATAAGCCGGTATAAGAGAAGAGAAAGGTATTTTACCGTGTCGGAGAAGACATCGCTTTAATGTTTGGATTTATATCGTTTGAAAATTAGATTTGTAAAATTAATGGGTTCTGTATGTTCTAAGAGTTCATGATACGCCACATAATTAAAATGATCGTTTATCACGCTCCATAAAAAAGAAAAGTGTTAATTAAACTTGAAAAAAAATCGCCCCTAATAAATTCGAGGAAACGTCGCCCGTCAGAAGGAGGTATTCGAGCGAAAATAACACTCGCTGCAGAATCGGGGAAGCATAAACCGTTTTCGCCCGAAAGATTTCCCGCGAATGAAGTGCCTCGCTTAATTGGTACAAGATTTTATCCAACGTAGAAAAGATTCCTATTTTAACCGTGAATATCATCTTGTACGTCCCTTAACACCTTCTTTAGATTACTTTCGAAACTTCCACTTCGAAAAACACCGCCCGTGGAATTCTCATATCTACAACAGGAGCTCCACATAGGAATTTACTTTTCATCTTTGCATCCAATCTTCCTCCTTTAATAAAGGCAAATACGAAGATATCTGTTACGAACTAATACCGTATTCGTATAGTGCGATTTATTTTTACTTATCAAGACAGATGTTTCAACTTTGAGAACACGTTTTACAGCAGGAACACTCTATCTTTGTCCTTCCCTGAAGTTCTGTAGATGAACCGGGGGGGGATGCAAACGATATTTATTGATCAAGAGAACGCGGCAGCTGACAAATTGGCGACTTCCTGGTTTCGGTAGGATGTCCGCTGTACAATTTCCGCTCTAGCCACAATGGTGGATGCGCCGGATGGTCGCAGGGCAATTTCTGAAAGACGTTTCAGACGTACAGGATTGTGTATCCATCATTGGAGATTCATTCTAGACTAGAGTAGTAATATCTAATCTAATCTTGCTGTTGCTCAAGACGAAGAACATAATTTGATGGAATTATATCCGGGATATGATAAAACTTTGTTGTCCCGCGTGTGTTAAAGAACATCAAAGTAAAACCTATTTTTCCATATCGTTTGCAATCGGTATATGAAAGGTCATAGACGGGTAACTGCAGTAAAAAATGTTCTTGAAAATAAATTGTTGCTTGCACTGTATAAAAATATAAATTATCTAAAAATGCTTAAAGGTATATCCCCAAGATGTGTTTGCATCCATAGTAACGGTTTTAAATTCCACCACACCAACATGAATAACGCATGCATCGTTACCGCAACGGACAACGGTCACTCCCCGTCGAGTCATAATGACTCCCAAGATACTAACATTTCCTCGTAAGGATCTAGACGACACCCTACACAGCGAATTTCATTTCTAAATGGAATGCAGCATCCTCTCTCACAACACAAAGTACATTCATCGTCTACACTTAACGCTAATCCTTTCTTTCATTTTCTTTCAGATCGATGATAACCGAACAGAACGCTGTGCTCATAGAGAACAGCGCGCACAGGAAGGCGGAAGGAAACATAGATTAGCGATTTAATTCGACGGCATTCAACCGGGCCCTACCTAATACCCTCCGTAACCGTAATCTCACGGACGAACAAGTCGGCATCGGTGTTCGTGTAAACATCGGCGTATTACAAGACGGTTATCCCTCAGTCTGATAGCTTGTCACACTGCGGCCGCGCGCTCGTGAAAACGGAATTGAAATTGCCCGGTTTCAGGTCGACGCGGGCGGCCGTAGCGATCGGTAGTTCGAGTAGTAGTACCTATTCGAAAGTGTTTCGCCTTTGTCTGTCTTTGTGGCGATTAATGAGGAAGCCATAGCGATTGCCTTGCGGCGTAGTCAAGCGGATAAAATCAATATCGAAAGACAAAACTTGGATTATCTTGTAAACTACAAGAGATACGAATTTTTTTATTATAGCATTTTTTCTCGGAACAATACCAAGAACAACTTGGCGAAGTTTCATACATGATTTTATAGTCACCCTGTATATACGATTTTAACATTTCGCGTATTTTTAGCGCTATTTAATAGGCGATTTTTAGATTTATGACATTAAAGAGATATATTTTATAATATTAGCAACAAAAATTGATGGTTTTTTTTTGTTTTTAATTTTATGAAATTATAGGACAAAACGTGTTTGGTATGGAATTCTAGAGCAATAGATAATCGGGAATTTTTCGCTTTTGTCTGTTTTAAAAACGATTAATGAGGAAGAGATGGTAAGAAATTAAACCCATCCCAAAAAAAAAAGACTGATTATCTCCTAAGCCACGAGAGATAATAACTTTCTTTGTTATACCAGTTTGATCGGAATAACACCAAGAATCACCTGGCGAAATTTCATATATGATTTTAGAATCACCCTGTACATACGATTTTAACATTTCATGTATTTCTAGCAGTTTTTAGCAGCCGATTTCGCTATTTTTTAAAACTATAACAGCCAAGAGATTCCTACCCTACAATATCAGCCACACAAATTGATGTTTAGCTATCTTGTTTTTAATTTGATTGCAAAGATTTAATTAATAATCAGCGGTATTCAAAAGAATTATGCCTGTCTTTTGGGGTAACTAATGAGGAAAAGGATAGCGATTGTTCTGCGACGTAAAAAGCAGAATAAAACCATGAAAAAAGGGTATGAAGTAACTGGTCCCTTTTCCCCACAAAATTTCCTATATTTAAAACTTTCTTTAGTAGCTGTTTCGTGTATTTCTTCAGGCAAAGATTAAACAGGAGTACAAGATTTAAATGTAAAGATTTTTATGAAGAAAAAAAATGGCAAATTGCTTCATAACACATGCTTATCATTAGAACTTTATAAAATCATTATTTAAAGGGAATTTACCGAATAACTGCTAAACTATGATAGATATGAACTTTCTCCACAGGAGCATTTTTACTCAAAATAACACTAGAAATCACCTGACGAAGTTTCATGCATACTTTTCGAATCACCCTGTATATATAATTTTAACATTTCGCGCATTTCCAGCCGATTTCGCCGATTTAAGATTTATAACATCCATGAGGGGTCCATAATACAGCGTCAACGACAAACATAGATGGGCAATTCTTTTGTTTCTTATTTTTAATTTGATGACGTGGCTAAACGAATAAGATTCGATTCACAGTACACGATTCCAGAACGTTCACCCTATTTACCTATGTTGGATTTCACGTTCGCCAGAGAGGAGGCTATCTGCGTGACGTCATCAGGGCCGTCTGGATTTCACAGAACATTAACTCCAAATTCTATTGGAGTCTTCTGTCGGTGCGGACTGACTTTCCAGACTTTGATTAATGGCGTCTATTTCACGGATAATGCATGAATAGATGTGCGGTAATTATTTTACGAATTCAATGCCCGTACCGCGGTAATCAGAAAGAGAAAAATATGACGAGTTAAAGTCAGAATTTTTGCTTGCAGGACCGTATTTTAAAATGTAAAAGATTTATTTTCTTATATTCGTGCGGATCTAACTATATAAAGATGTCATTTCTTTCAAGTAAATAAACATTTGGATATTTGCTTTGTACTGCTATCTTTTATTTTATGCTTATTTCCAGATACATTTTTCATTATATTATACATCATTAACGTCAATTGTAGATATAGCATCCGTACAGACTCGGTATTGTACGCGTGCTGTTACCAAGAACGTAACATCCAAACGGCGATAATAAAAGGGCCTTCTTAGGTATCCTCCGCATACTTATAAGACACGCGGGCGCTCAAGAACATAAAAACCAGTTTACGAGGCGTATTAAGACATTTTACGATCTTTTAGGAGTATAGCGACGAAACAAAAGATTAATATTATATTTCTTCGACCGTACGACTCGCCCATAGGGGTCTACCTGGGTGCACATATCCCCTCCCCCCTTCTCTGGGACCTCCACGATAATGAGGAGGATGATTTCGAATGCGTCTGGGTCGAATCCACTACGATGATTGGCCGGTAATAACTATGTTCCTTATGCGTCGGTTATATTGACTCTAAGATATAACCATTGTTGTGTCGGGCAACTGCCGACAAAAAAGTGTTAATTTTTGTTTTAAATTTTCATCTGAAGCGTGTGTTCACTATTATTACGAGTGGTCAATTTAGATGAAAAGAACCAACCACTTTTTCACCTAAATTTTTAAAAAACATTGTCATGGCTTTCAGAATTATTGAACAACCGCTGCTTTTAAAAAAAAAGCATTAGCTATTCAATTCTGAAATGTCATGACGATGCCTCCAAACATAAGATCGATTCATCACATTTTCCAAGAGTTTTTCTTACATTTAGAAGAAATGACTACCAAGAAGAAAATAACATTGGCCTGAATACCCAGTCACACAGGCACGAAGAGGAATGAGTCACTGAAGTGAATTACCCAAACGGAGATCACCAAAGAAGCATGACAAAGGCTCTTGCTTGCCTACCATGTCAACATCCTTTCCGAATTTTGCAAAAAGCTGAACTATCTTCAGTGATTTGGAGAAATAGATTTGCTGGGTATACAACCGAACATTTCATTTCTTATTCTAGTTTGGCTGCATACACAGCAAATCTTTTCTTCAATCGTTATATGACGTCGCATTTCCAAGCATTGCGACCTGATCTAAAACATTAATATCTTCATTATTGACAATCCGATGAAAATGTTGTTTTTTGTTATGTACAACAGATCCCGTTTCCGTAAATTTTTAGATTAATTCCAGTACGTACTTATGTCGCACATTTTGACCTGCATGATTTTCCATAATACCACAAGTTCTTGGATAGAGTAAACCATGTTGTGTTTATATATATATAGGATATATGTTACGATAAAACTGCTAGAATCGTATCTGTCTGGCAGCAGTCAATGTGTTTGTGTACCTGCAATTCGAAACAACATCGCGTCGAACGCTTTTTCGCTAATACCATCATTGATACAGGGAGTGCCTGAAGGTTCAATATTGGGTCCTCTGTTATTTGTTATTTATCTTAACGACTTACAAAATTACATTAACTTTGGCGGCCTCTTAGGCGGATGATAGTACTTTTGTAGTTCACTTTTTGTAGCGATTCGTTGGAAGATATTTCAAATGTTGTTTCAAAGATTTTGGAAAGAATTAATGACTGGAGCGAGCTAAATAATTTACAGCTGAATATTAGTAAGTGTAGTGTCACACCTTTTAATACTAGCGGGGATGGGATTTACTGGAAAACAGACGACATTCGACAAACTAATAAAGTAAAATTTCTGGGTGTTATTTTGGATACGATATTATGAGTTGGGATTCAAAGATTGTCAATTTGTCCACCGAATTGTATGGATATCGTTACGCAATCTATGAGATTCAAAGTTATGTTACTATCGATGCATTAAAAACATATTACTTTGGGCACATTCAATCGAGAATAACATACAGTATAATTTTTTGGGGATCTTCGACAGGTTTTCGTAAAATCTTTATTATTGGAAAAAGGTTCATAAGGAATATGCTTCACGTACTACCTGGCGCTACATCGTGCAAACCACTGCTTAAGTCACTAAATATATTACCTTGCTTGTATATTTACAGATTAATTTCATTCTATTTAAACAACAAAGAACTCTACATTCACAATAAAGATATTTCTGTTGGCATGATGACAAGGCATTGCAATGACATTGCTGTTCCTAAGCACAGATTAAAATTGTATGAACAGGATGCATATTATAAATCCTTGACCGCCTTTAATGTTTTGCCTAATGCAATCAAGATCTAGCAAAAAGCATAACGTATTGAAGATGACATATACCGTTTTAATAAATAATAGCTTTTTTAACTTTAATGAATTTGTAGAGCGTAATTCTTAGTGTTTGGGATTTTGCGGTCTCTGCTTCGTCCGTTGCAGCGCTGCTTTTTTCTATGCTAATAGCTTTTGAAGCTTTTCTAGCCGGAACCGCGAAATTTGTTTTAGGAAAAGAAAATTTCACCCAAAAATATAAAAGGAGTCGATGATATACTAGCAAGACCGGAACAAGCATTTCTCTCAGCTTAAATTCCGGAAGTCCGGCAGTCCCTGCATAAAGACACCACTCTCAACTGGTTCTCAACGCGGAAGGTGGTCCCGAACTCTTGTATTACATGAACCGAATTTGCATGAGAAAAACCCCTCTCATAGCCGGTACGTTTGTCACATTTAAAATTTAAATTTTACATTCGCAAGGACACTGGTTCTACGTTTATTTTTTTAAGTATTAAGTTAATTCCCTAAAAATAATGTAGGTTTATCTTATTCCTTCATCTTCTGATTTATCTATTATCCTAAATCTGCTAATTTGGCCTTCCTCAAAGCAACCGGTTTAAAATAGTACCTCTCCGAAGATAAACTGCCTTGATAAGGCGAGCTAATTTCGGCTCGTAGTCGCTGATAAATCGCAACTCTCGGCTGCTACCACCTTTTCATTCTATCTCAGTCATTATCGCTAGCAAAACCGGCTTCCGGGTGGGACGCCTTGGAGAATAACTGGTTATTAGATTGCGCAAGCATCCCCTTTCTCCGTGCTTCCCACTACAACGACGCCAGTGTTCGTGGGATCCCCAAAAGATGCCGCATATTTCCCACCTGGTCCTTAATTGACAATTATTCATACTCTCTGTAATATGCTTGAGCTTGGTTGTGTTAATAAATTTAAAGGTGTTTTTGGGGTCCCTACATGCACCTATTTATTTTTATTAAGTTTAATTTTTTTTAAAGACTTCCCTAAACATCCGTAACATTGTTTATAACTTCTATAAAATAGTGGTACAAATATTATTAATAATAACAATAATTTATTCATCCAGGGATCTATACAAACAGGAAATGAAATCATCTATGTTTGTCACTTATATACTTCCAATAGTTTATTTCTTTTATAATTAACAATAATCAATGAAATCATCAATAGTCCTTTTAACTTTAAGTTTTAGTACGTCCAGATACAGTCTGATACAATCACGCTGGTATCAACTGCATAAATACACACCCTACCGTAACTAATATGATCAGGCTGGTTGTTAACACACAATTAAAACGTCAATGGACTCAAGATACTTCCTTGTGGCACACCACGGTTAAAATTCTCGACGCTGTATAACGTAGTTTTCATTTATTTTACGGCCCATTGCTAACTGTGATTAAAAAAATATAGTGAGAATAATAAAGTGTGGTAATAGAACTGATAAATTTTTAAAAATGTTTATTAAAAATTAGCGATTCGAAATCTTGAGGCAAAGTAGAGCCTAAACGTTGTTGGAATGTGTAATATAAATAATAAATCTTTGAACCAAATTACATCAACTGTATATCATAGTTATTTAAAGACCAAAGACCTCGAAAGATTATAATTTGATCTCTCACTAGGATATAAACCTAAAAAAGATCTACCTGACCTCTACAGAACTTTACACAAGAAACAAAAAACATATTTAATTGATTCCGAAAGCCTTTCATGCCGGTTGCTTTTCCTTTTTTTACTAGAGGGTTTGTTGTCGACAACACGAACAGCACGAGGCACCTTCGAAATTGATTTATTTCCTTCCGAAGGTAGACAAGCAAACATTTGTTTACATACCTGTTATGCATTCTTTATTAGAGGCCGCCTTCTCTCATTGTGGTTCAAAAGCAGATCGCCCGGGCTTTTTTTTATGTATGAAATTAAAATGGAAACAAAGTAGGGTTGAAATTTTATAACATTGTGTTATTTCTTTTAATGGACTCCCACAAGATGGGAATTTGACTCCATTATACTTTCTTAAAAATACAATCTTTGAAATTTATCGTCTATCCGAACTTTTATATCTTCCATTACGCGAAGGGAAACATCGTTTCCCTTGTGTAAACACGACCCATGTTTACAATGCATCTCCTTCGGAGAGCTCTAAAAAGGTTTAACCCCAACTTTATGCTGGCTGATGCACGCAAACATTTTCTTTCGGGATTCCTTCGTTGCAATAACTCAGCTCCTCGGATATGCCAGGAAGGCTGTTACAGAATCTACCAGGATCAAATCGTTGTAATAAAGGTACACAAGCTGAAAGGATAGGAAGAGGTGGAGGATTCTATCCGAGGGACGAGTGGCAGGTGTTACAAATAGAGATGACAAACAAAACTGGTCAACAATTCCCTTTTTAGGGATTTTAATAAATTTAAATAAATCGGCCGTACGCCAGAAGAGGAAACATGGAGCTTACGTCCCGGGGGTGACTCCCGCGGTACGTAACTAAGACGCATAGACGCCTCACGACTTGTTGCCAGGTTCAAACGAGAATTTATAGCGTCAGACGAGACGTGGGGGGTTAGTGTGCACGTTAGCGGAGGGAAAATTGAAAATAATGCTTCGCAGTTATTGCGGTTTCACTTAATAACGGTCTGAGCTGGTGTAGGTCTGAGTGTATCTAGGGACAGAAGTTCCGGGGGAAACTTCCTGGTTAGTTAGTTCGTTGTTTGGAAGTATGTACTTGTTTTCGTGGCGAAGGAAATGAACTGAAATTTTGAAAGAATGAAATTCTGTAGCAATGATATGATGATTGTTTTACATAGACTGAGTTCTATAAAAAGCAAATTGCTACAATCGCCGGTTTTCAGCTTATCATAAATTTCGTTTTTTGAGGATTTCCTTGTGGGTTGTAATGACAACGTTATTTTACGTTATCTAACGCAACTTTTTTCTAATTTTTGTTTTTGCGAAGTTGTCCTCATGTATTTTATTATTATTATTGAGGTAACTTCATTTGCTTTGTGCTGCCAAATTGGAAGTTTCTGATTTGTTCTAAACCTTGTTATGAATCTTTCACAAATGAACAAAATTATGTATCAAATCGCGTATAGTCCTCTATTCATGCTGTATTTATAGATGGCTGTCCAATCTGATTCCTTTTAAAAAGTTCAGAATGTCAGAATGACCCAGATTAGATAACTCAACAACAATTTCACATGCTTCCAGCTGCAAGACGCTTGAGTTGAACAGTGCAGCGCAATTTGGAAGTAAATGGATGTATGTTTGATCCTGTTCCCCACAAAATCTACTCTAATGTGCTTTCGGTTTATAATGGCCTGATCTACAATGGCCTGATAGGATTACCCTCAGGTGTATGCATAAGTCTTTTCCGATTTTTGTGGTAAAGTAAACACATAAATTTCAAAGGAAATAAATTTTGAGTTTATTCAAAATATTGGCATTCGGCTTCTACACCCTTAGCCCATCTTTCAGGTAAATTATGAATACCTCGCCAGAAAAATGGTTTGTCTTTTGCGGCAAACCATTCGTCAAGCCACTTTCCAACATCCTCGAAATCGCTGAAGTGCTGCTCTGCGAGCGCGTGCCCCATTGATGCGAAGAGGTGATAGTCTGATGGCGCCAGGTCAGGGGAGTACGGCGGATGCGAAAGGATGTCCCATCCAAGCGATTTCAAAGTGTCTTTCACTAGTTTTGCCGTGTGAGACGGCGCATTGTCGTGTAACAAAATCACTTCGCCATGTCTCCTGGCCCATTCCAGTCGTTTTTCGATCAATGCGTGATTTCAAATCATTTGTTGGCGATAGCGTTGTGCGTTAACGGTTTCTCCGGGCTTCAAGAGTTCATAATAAACAATACCGATCTGGTCCCACCAGACACAAAGCATGGTCTTCTTGCTGAAGCGATTTGGCCTTGGTGTTTGGCCTTCGCCAGGTGCCAGCCACGATTTTCTTCGGGCTTCGGGTTTTCAAAATAAATTAATTTCTCGTCACCAGTCACGATTCGGTGCAGAAATGATTTTCTTTCGTAGCGTTGCAGCAGCATTTCACAAGTGACTTTGCGATTTTCCATTTGTCGTTCATTCAAATCGTGTGGGACCCATTTACCAAGCTTATGGATTTTCCTCATCGCCCGTAAACGTCTGCTGATGGTTTCTTGTGTCACATTTAATGCTTCTGCTAATTGCTGTTGAGTTTGAGTAGGGTCATCGTCCAGTAACGCCTGCAATTGCTCGTCTTCGCACTTTTGTGGTCTACCAGAGCGCGCACCGTCTTTCACATTAAAATCGCCACTTTTAAATTGTCGAAACCATGGCTCACATGTCCTAATCGATGGAGTGTGTTCACCATAAGTTTCTACCAGCAAACGATGACTTTCCACTGCCTTTTTCTTTTGATGAAATAGAAAAAGCAAAGCGTGCCGCAAATGTTCTTTTTCAGGCACAAACGTCGACTGACGTGGTGTCGAATTTATACGTGGCGTATTGTTGGGTGGTGCCTTCTCTTAGTAAAACCGGAAAAGACTTATGCATACATATTCCCAGAAGAGTTCTAGCTTCCCTCATTTCGTAAAGATTCTCCTAATAATTTGGATTTTCTCTGCTCTACTTCATTTTTTTCGTTTCTTCAGTACTGCACCGAGTTCAGACCCTATAAATGGTATTTCATCTCCTTTCTTCTTAGCGAGATTATCTGTTTCATTTTCTTCCTCTCCTATGTGTTTCGCACCCCACAGAACCTTGTTCCTTTTGCCTAGCTCGTTTAGATTTTCTAGACACACCCAAACCATCTTAGAGTTGATTGTATTTGAGCTCAGCGCCCTGATAACTGCTTTACTGATCTCCTGCTCTTGATAGTTCTGTCAATGTTGAACTGAACGTATCTTTCAATAACAAGTGTTGTGCGCCTGGAAAATACTCAGGTATATGCCCAAGCTTTTAGAATATTTGGTTTTAGGCCTATATATCCCTATACTGGAGACCATACCAGCATTTTCAACTACATCGAACAGACAGTACCTCTGTCCACTAGGGCGGACAAGATTCCGCCTGTCTTCAGCTTCACTAGGAAATACTCCGTAGTCATTTCCAACAGTGAGGTCCCCAAAGCATACATTCACAGACCGAGGCGATGTTCTCATCGCTGGTTTGTGGATGCCTCGAAGACGCCGAACGGCACAGGCATTGGGATCTGGAGAGATGGAGAACCGAATGGCGAAGCCATCAGCTTAGGGGGCTCCACTTCCATCTTCCATGCTGAAGTTATAGCCATCCAAACCTGTGCAGAGAGCATCTTAAACTGTCCGCATGGGAATGGATCGGTCGAAATTTTTTCCGACAGCCAAGCTGCCCTCAGGGCACTACAGGCTGTCAAATTTGCTTCCGAAGTGGTACTGAGGTGCCATAGGAAGCTTGAAGAATTGGCGGAGCATCACAGCATTACGCTGAGATGGGTGCCTAGTCACTCTGGGATTAGAGGCAACGAAATTGCTGACAAACTAGCTAGAGGCGCCAGTGGTCTACCGTTCACTGGTCCAGAACCGTTGTGCGGAAGTTCCTATGGCGGTATCAAAGCCTTTGTCAGATCTCAACTCGCTGCTAGTCACCGCTCCTATTGGAATGGACTAGTCGGCGTGAGACACTGTAAAATCCTCGGTTTTTATCCGGGCGACGAAAGACTCCGCAAGGCAGTCTCTATGAGCAGGGCCAGACTGAGACTTCTTACGGGAGTCCTAACCGGCCACTGCTCATTAAACAAGCATTTGCACCGAATGGGGCGAGTGGACTCTCCCCTGTGTAGAAACTGTGGGAGAGCAGAAGAAACTCCTGTGCACCTCCTTGCCGACTGCCCGGCAGTGGACAGGGAGAGACGGAGCTGTCTAGGGGTCGCTCGATTGGACGAACCCAGTATAAGAAAATTAACTCTCGACCAACTTGCGGACCTGTTTGTTCGAGTACAACCAGGTCGAGAGGGTTAAGACATCATGGGGGCACAATAGGTCTTAAGGCCGAGCTGCCTCACGGGGTTAAACCTGCCCATGAAAGCAAAAAAAAAAAATATATCCTTATATGTGCAAAAATGATAATTTAACCCAGAACTCTTTTAACATGTAAAATCTAAAATTGCCTTTAAACTCGCACCTCTAAAGAATCCCATACACAGAGTTACAAAGTTTCTTTATAAAAGCTTGCGACACATATGTCCATTACGCTTAACGCTGAACCATACATCCTGTCTCGGAAATACCTCGTTAACGCTATCTGGACTCGATTCGGCCCAATGAGCATCTATGGAGTTGACAGGTACACGATGCCCCTTTAATCCGTGCTCTAACAGCACCCTTGACTGATCTCGCCACATATGTCAGAATCGTTATAACCGGACCAATAATACCAATCCTCCACGCGGCACTTCCTCTCATTGTAACACGTCTAGATGCAATTTATTCCGACGCGAAAATAGTAAAAGAAAAAAAAAATTCGTCGTTAAAAATAAGACGCTACTTCGCGAGTGGGGGAAGGGGGTGTCCCATCAATCACCTTGACAGTTTAATTAACCCCGTACGCCCGCGTCTCGGATGATTCGCGTGTTCGCTATACGTTTGTTTGCAGTTTCCACTTCATTATCGTCGGATTGCTTAGTAATAATCTTCGGTAGGCACATCTACAGGCGCTAGATTTCATCCACCTTTAAGCAAGTTGAATCGAGGCGGCGGAGGGATGTGTGTTTGAAGCGTGAGGTGTTCGCCGACGCTCTGTGCATACGCTGGTGTCGTGGAAATTGACATGAGCGATTGGGTTGCAGGAACAGCCGGGACATTGATTGATGGCAATCGTCCTGGAGGAAAATTTTATTACCGCAATCGGAAAATTATTTTAAACATTATTTGAAGACCTTCATCGTCCCAAACGCATTTCGCACGCGAATTTTCGATCTTTAGAATAAACACGGCGCGTGATACGTCACACCTACGAAGGTTCCGCCTTCAAAGTCGCATCGTATCGTGCAAAAACGAAAATTCTATCGACCAGCGCCAAACGCATTATCTGCATAATTCTTATCAGAATCACGGGCGAACATACTCGGTAAATTATTCATAGTTATCTCCTCGATGCAAATAAGCAATTTGCCGTCATGGGATGCGCCGACGGTAATTTATTCCAGGCTCTGTGTTCACCGAGGTGTATTTATTTACATATGCAGTACGCGTTGCGACGCAACGCGGGCTCGCCTTTCGATAATAGCCTTTTTGTGGCTCAAAGTAAATTACCACTTCATTGAGGAGGTGTTTACGATGTATTTGAAAGAAATGGGCGCTTGGTCAGACGGTTGTTGCATTTTAATTTGGATAATTTGATAAGGCTATCAAGATAACAAAGATTTTTGTCAACGCGATTAACGTTTGATCAATTAACAGGTGTTGGGACTTTTGCAATATGATTGGTGCTTAGTCGAAATGCTTAAAACCCATTTGTGAACGGCTTTAGTACGGATTGAAAATTTTACAAAAAATATACTTAAAAATGGCCTTTAATGAATTACCCTGTCTTGAAAAATTACTTAGAAAAGCTTTTAATCTTGGCATATAAACTCATTTTTTCGTTAAAGCAGAAAGCAATAAAGACTATATTCACATTGCGCATCAACATCGTAGGTTATAAAAGACTAACTACACTCAATTTGAAAACGATTTTAATACATGCATAGAGCATGTATTGAAAGTCGTATCTTTCAAATAGAAAATCTTTAGTTGCTGTTCGTGGTCAAGTTGTTCAGGTAGAATATTTTCATGTCAGAAAAAAATTATCAGATGAATGATGAGCGCATCTACTAGAGATTCTTGTAGACCATTATTTCGCAGGCTGGATATCATGCCGATTTGGTCGCTCTACTTGTATGAGGTATTAATATTTTATAAACGACACCAAGATTATTTTGTAAGAAATAAGGATGTGTATAACAATATGACAACGCGCTGTTGTAACCTCAAATTAACGGAAAGTTTCTTGAACAATCGCAAGGAACAGCAATGGCTAACCCATTTGTCTCCGTTCATTGCGAATCTTTTCATGAGCAAATTCAAAACTAATTTGAAATCGAAGAAGCTAATTATTTCCCCAGGATTTCAAACACATAATTCATTGTACAAAATACATTTCAAAAATTGTTAGGTACTCTAAAGGATAAACCGGTCGTAAACAAAAGGTCTGGCATTTATAAAATTGGGTGCGTGGAAAGCAATAAAGTTTATGTTGGACAAACAAAGCGGGGGAATCGGAACACGTTGTTCATTATCGATACGGAAGACTTGATTCATCCAAAGTGTCGCAGCATATTAATGATACGTGGGCCATAAGATCAACATTGAGATCCTCAAAACTACTAAAAAAAATGTCACATCCCCCAAAAGAATTAAGAGCTGAAGAAAGCATTTATATAAAAATAGAATCTAAAAATTTATTGAATCGGGAACAATTCCCGTTGTACCATTCGGTGCCGATGCGATTTGGAAACACATTTCTTTCGCAGTTACACTTTGTGTGAGTTCAGAATTCACAGAATTCTAGCAGGTAAAAAGTAGTAAAAACCACTTGTAAATATAAATTTAGGATAGGCATAACGAAGCATGTTTAGATATTTTGTCGTTTCTTAATTGATTCGGTCTTCGGTTGAAGATGGAAATCCGCAAATTTCCAAAACAATTGCTCAGAATTAATTAAATTGATGTACTGCGGAGTGATCGCATATCTTGTGTGGCCTTAAAAGTAGTTTAGTCTCATGAGTATAATGCCGAATGTAGGTGGCCCACAGAATTGCAAAAGAGCTGTACTATATGTCCAGCGGTGCATGACATACTCCTGTTTGGAGCTCAAATATGGTCTGGGGCCTTGGGGACCAAGAAATACCACGAGATGTTAAACAAAACACAGAGACAAATTAATTGTAAATACGAAGTTTCTCAAAATTAATTTTAAAATCTCTATTTTAAAAATACTTCTCTAATCGTTATAAAGACTTTTTAATAAGATATATTGACATAAATAATTTTTTTTCACTTTTTATTAACAATTTTATCTCAAATACGCTCCTGAAATTTCGCAAAATTAATTTCGAAATCTCTATCGTAATGTTTAATACTATGAAATGCATGTTTTCGATAAATTTAACAAAAGCTATCGGTTTCGTAATAAACTGTGCTTGATATAAATGTTTTTGAATGTATACAGGTCCGTAGTTAGACAAATAAGATATAATAGCGATGAAAAGTCATATTAAAACCCAATACGTGTAAGTGTCATCATCGATTTCAGAGCAAGATGTGTAAAAGATCAATTATCATATAATAAGCTTTGTCTTACAGGACCGTATTAAATATTACTTATGATGATAAAGGTATAATGAAATTTTCAATCATTTTTACATATTTTTTGTTAATAATTTATCACAGGTGTAGATGGGGGGTTAGCGGAGAGTGATGCGGTTTGGCTGGTCTGTGGAGTTGGGGCGTAAGTGGTACGTTCAGATGGAGCGCAGACTGTCTGTCGAGTTGGGGCGTAAGCGGTCATCAAACGACTAATTAGTTGGCTGGGTGAACGGGCACGGCTTTCTAGTTTTATTTCTAATACGGTCTTGAAATTGTCTCTATAGTTAGTAATTTGGTTCTTTAGATTACTTTCCGAATATACGAGAATATGTACCGTATACAAGATTTCTTTTTTCATGAATAAATTTAGAACCCACAACTGATTTGATTACCATAAAACATTTCTTCCATTCGAAATCTTTTCGGGCACTCAAAGCATTAACTACTCTGCCATCTTCTCCGCAGACATTTGACGTTATCCCACCCGGATAAGAAGTCGTGCATATTCATTGCTCTAACAACACCAAGAAAATGGTCAGATTCCCCCACCAATGGCGCACAATAGTCTCGTGTTTACATTACGAGCGATTTAAGCGCAAAAAGAAGGCATCCCGAACCAGTTACGCAAGCTGATGCATTATTCAGGATGTTCGCGACAGGAGGAGAACGCAGCGGTGAAATGGAACTTGCGGCGTTAATTCTGGTCGTAAACAAAGACGTCCTGGCCACAACCACTGTCTATCTGTCGCTAGGAATTTATCATTTCGAACGACGGCCCAGGGGGACAGGTAGTTAAACTTCGGAGATGGGTCACGTATTTTTTACCTCTCGGAAATTAACAGGTGAAGATTCTTTTCTCATTCTTTCACATGGATAGCTATTTAGTGTTACGTTTTTGGGCAATGAATCGTAAAATATTGATTTTAAAATTGCTCCAGCTTGGTAGGGGGGAATGGGAAGCTTTGGGGGTTGGGTTTAGTTACGGACACAGTTGCGTCGATTTTCGCCCTTCAGAAAGTTTTAATTTTAAAGGCGGTGTTAGATCAAGCGTGAAATTCGAGTTTTCAATTTTAGTCAATTAATAATAACGAAGTTTATGGGCGTAGCGACTTCGGTAATTGATCACTTTTTCGATGAAATTCAAACAAGGGGTAGCAGGCTCACGTTGAATCGCGAAATCTTAGCGTTCGAGATAAAAAAAAATTTCGTAAAAAGACGCCTTATAGCCTAAAAGCCAATGACAAGAAAAAGTCTAACCATTGCGTAAAGTTTTCAACACAGAAAAACAAATCGACCTCAAGTGGTTGTATCAAAAAAAAAGACTGTTACATTGAATGCTATTCATTTCAAGACCGAAAAAAATTTGTAACATATCAAGTGGAAAAGTTAAAAATCACTGACTGGGATGAAGCTTGGCTTATTTGGAAGCCCCAACGGATATTGTAAACCGCATCTTTCTTTTTTTAGCGAAACACTGCGTTTAGGGAGTCAAATCAACCCTCGAAAATTCGATATTTTTTCCTTCTTTTGCGATTATCAGAATGGAAATGTTACAAATGATCTTGTTCAATTATTTTTAGAGTTAGGTATGCTAATTACAAGTTTAATTTGCAGTTCTTCTACATCTAGTATAGTGAAAATCGTAAAAAAGAAATAATTCCTGAAATTTCGAGGGTTAATTTGACTCCATCAAAAAAATTGCAATGGTAACACTATTTTCTTTGGTTTATTTTTTATAATTGGCTGTTGATCTAAGTCCAATAAACGAATAGTAACAGCATCAACAAGTGTTCTGATGTACAATATTATGTAAATACAATCTCTTGTACATACGGCTGACAAAACAATAATTAATTATTATTTAATTAACTTCACACTTTGTCGCTGACTTTGTATTTATTTCAAGATCGTGACTTTAAACCAATTAAAATGTCATTGTGCTGCTTTGTCACGGAGGCTGTTTATCACAGTAATTAAAACGCACTTTTTCTTGCGCCACTGAACAATTTTATTACTCCTTTGGCAGTCTATATTGTAAACACAGAGTTGTTAAATAGCATAACACAATATTATATATAGTACCTAATTATTATATTAATGGTATTTACTTTTAATGGAAGATTATAAATAGTAATAAATCCATAATTTTTTATCAACAATAATAACATTATTGAATATATATAGTTTTACCAAATTTGATGTTTTTCTAATATAAAATTTTCATTTAAAACGCTTTAAAATTCTGAAAAGAAAGGCATTTCGAAGAAACATTTCGCTTCTATCGTATTGTGGGGCAGTATAACCTTCTTTCGACTTCTGAAATTGTAGGTGCTATCATTGTTGGAGTTTCACATAACATCTCAAATGGAGTAAGCGATATTAGCCGGTTTTACAATGCAGTCAATTTGGTGTGTAAATACGATTCGTTTGCTAGCGCCTCCTAGATCAAAGAAAGCCGATATTTTCATTTGTTTGCATGTGGCCGATAGTTATTTGTCTTCTCTAAACAATGACAGGCCATCTTTAGTAGTGAGAATTAATTTGCAGCTGTCAGCTTGATGGGTATATTAGGATAAATTGACTTACATGTGTTTTACCGTGGTACAAAAAAAAAATCATATATCTGGTTCTAAAAGTACTTTACCATAATGTTATTTTTAAGCACCATGATGTAACAGGATGGGTGGGAAAGATTATTTAGAGGTGGCAAAACAAAAACGATGTATACAGTCAGGCATATAATTAATTTTAATTAAAAAAGTAATTTTGTAATAGATGGTGTTCTAATTAAAAATAAAAAATTTAAATTTTTTAAAAGAAAATTCTTATTTTATTTAAAAAATAAAGTACATCATTTCATTAAAAAAAATTTTTAGATTTAAACAAAAAAACTACACCAATGCTTTATTACTTTCTTTTGCAACTTATCATTTTTTATTGCTAACAACATAAACATCTGTACAAAATTTAGATAAAAACATAAATACATTATATTATAATATAGATGTAAAACTGAAGCGACCATCTCTACAAATGTGTATAAATACCTATTTGCAGAGAAAAATGAAACAACCTGTATAAAAATGAAATCTATCAAAATCTTTGTTAGAAACGAGGAAATAATAAATCCCGAGGATTAATACATTCATACGTCGTGGCCCTAACCATCTTTACGTCATTGTTTCCTTCCGTCATCCTTTTGTTTGCACGTCACACAAGATTACACTTGAACAATTAACGAACAGATGTAAACAAGATCCTCCGTTCCTGTCCCCACCTAGCCTTTTCGGCTTGTCATAAATTACCTTTTAAATGCCACCCCATTGGACTGTCACGAATTAGACATTTATACAAAAGGTGTTGAGACCCCTCCCACCCTCTCCCCCCTACTCCTTCTTCCCAATGAATTATTATTCCCGCATCCGTGAGTCCAACGTTGCTTTGGTATCGGATTGAATTATGAACGTTTAGCGGTGATAAATGCCCAGGGTGACGCGGCGATGCGCTTTCTACGGAACCGTAAATCCTGCTGGCAACCCACCCACCCCGCCTCACCCTGCGAGAGACTCGATTCCTCTTAACCCGTTCGCTTTCTAGTATTACCATTGCCGGAGTATCCACTTGATAGTCTTACACGCCTCGACAAGATGGACCTGTTTAAATTAATAAACGTTGGTTGTACCTAGATGGCGCTTCATGTATTATTTATAAGAACACAGATGGAGTATCTGTCGTTGGACGCTAGATACGGTCGCGAGATAGCAGATTGGTGGTTGATTTATCATTGGTGTGCTAGAAATTTCGTTGCAGGTAGTCTTTCGATTATGGGGGGGGAGATTTTTAATGCATCAATATTTCCTTAACTGGTTCTTAGAGTCGACCTGCTCAAACATTTAAATCTGTATTACGATCTTTCACAACGCTTTCACATCTAAACTGTCTCATATCCACTTATTTATATTTATATACATAGCCGCGTCTTAATTGGCCAGAAACCCAACGAGACAATTCCTCGAGATTACATTTTTCGCCGGTCATAATTGAAAAGTTACAACGCCCCTCCCAAATGGGAGGAAGTTTTACACCAAGGAGCCCGCTAAATTTAGGAGCTTACAAAATCTTAATAGACCGCAAACGATTTGTCACGGTTATTAACACCGACAGTGATTTGTTTGAGTTAAGACCGCTAGAGTGCCCGTTCCCAGTCTGTTGGTCGTATTTCTTTTTTGTACTTTTATTGCCCTGAAGCGAACACGATGTTGGAGCACATATGCATATATCGGACAGTGTCTGTGCATTCTGTCGGATTAGGAGGAACCTCTGAATTGGACATCTGTCGTGCCCTTGTGGTTTTGCATTGATAGCAAGGAATTAAGTGAATGTAGTTATTCTAAACGTACCTTACATTGTTTACATTAAACATTAAAATAAAAAGTGGTCTTATCTATATATAGCTAACAAGAAAATGTAAATAGAGCAAACAGACAATATTTTCAGAAATAAAATCTCAAATATTTACAGTCAAAGAGATAAGATTATAGATAATGAAGAATAGTGGCCTCAGGATAGATCCTTGTGGTACCCCACTCCGAATGTGCGTCCTCTCTGACTGCGTAGACTTCATCCTAATAAGTTGCTCTCTATACCCGTGACATATGACATTAGCCAATCTTTTGCATTTCCTCTTGTACCAACGCATTCTAATTTTTTCTCTATAGGATGTCATAGCTTACAGTATCGAAAGCTTTAGTTAGATCAATCAATACGCTTAGGAGAACATCACATCAATTCTGCAAGAACTTAACTAAAGCCGTTATTGTGGAACACACACATCTGAACCCATGTTGTTGAGCATTAAGTAATAGATATTTCTTTGATGGGTGGAGACTGTGGCTTGAAAACTATAACAAAAATCCAAAAGAACAAGTGAAAAAATCCCTTACCACTTCCACTAGTGATTTGGTGAAGAGCATATCTTCCAAGGTTTACCTTAGCCGAAAACACTACGTTTAACACTGCTCTTCACTTGTTTTCTACTGAAGATGGCAACTTAGTTGCCGAAATACGTATTTACATTTGTATCTTTTAATTTTTGTGGTAAGGGATTTTTTCACTTGTTCTTTTGGATTTTTGTTATAATAGATATTTGTTTAAAAATTTTACTCATAGCCTTCTCCATAATCTTAGATATTGCAGATTCTAGAGCTATTGGTCTATAGTTTTTGATATTCGTACTATCACCTTTTTTTATGGATTGGTGTTGCAATATTTACCTTCAAGAAATTCGGAAAGGTACCAGACAAAAAAGACTGATTGACAATATGACATAATGGAGATACTATGTATAGGCAGGTTACTATGCTTTAATATGTTAACAGGGATATCATCAAAGCCTGTTAACATTGAGCTTTTTATTCCGTAGATTATGGTAATCAATTCATTTTCAGTTAGGAGAACAAGCATGACGTGCAGAGGTGGGGGTCGTTTATAGTATTGAATTAGTAAATACATTCCTTAATTTTTTTTTTCCTCCTTTTAAAAAATAATTTTAAAAGGTCCTCAAACTTTTTGCATGATTACAACTTCATAAAAGTCAATAATACACTTCAACAACACTTCATATTTATAATGCTTTAATTAAAATTGGTATAAAATTGGAAACCATGCTCAATCTTCTATCTCAAATACTTCTTGAAATCTTACCTTGCGATATTCGATATTTTAATGGCACTATTTGCTCTTTTTACTTAAATGCCATCGCCTGCGTTTGTCCATCGGCACGCTTCTTTAAGCATTAAACGAGGTATAAAATTTAAATTATATACAGTCAAGTGAGTTGTAATTTGATCTTTCATCTTTCCCGTTTGATATACTAAACAAAAATCAGATGTCAAATTATTATGATTCGTCCCAACACACAAAATATCTGTCTAATCGATAGTACCGTGAGAATTTCCCTTGCCTAACGATTCTTCGGGCGATTAAAACAAATTGTCGATAATCAAACGCCGTAAAGTGCCTTCATTGGTTGATATGTGTCTGTCTATACATGACGTATCCAGCGCTGCCAATAACGAAAACTTACGTGACAAAACATTTCGTTCTCATGTACTCCTACACTTCTGTTCTATATATAACTTCTATAGCTACGTGACGTTATTACTCCCTAATTACTGTTACCGTAATTAATTCCTAATTACCGTCGTAGGGGGCGCCTATGCATTGTTAGGAACAGTGGCGTACGGGGGCATGGGCGTGCGGCGAGGGTGTAGTTGTACTAGAGTCTAATTAATAGTTCTCTTGCGATGTGCTGTGGCGTTGTACGTGCTTATTAATATGTGTGTGTATGTTTCTATGTATACAGGATGTCCCACTGAACTGGCTGATTGGAATTTTTCAAAGTACCAGTTGCAGTTTAATTTTTAAGCTTGCAGAATAGCCGTGATGTATTTCTTCGGTCATTTGTGATATGTTTGTATTAATGTTCCCTGTCCATAAACTTAATAGTTTTTGAGATATTTGCAATTTCGTCAAAATTTTGACGTGTGCACTGTTTTGAATAAAATGATGAGGTATTAGACATGAAGATACCACATCGATGTGGATGCAAGTAGGAAAAATAAATCCGATTCTTAATATTTTTACAAACGAAAACAGAAAACCTTTAAACCACCTCAAAAAATTTCATGCAGGCTAATAAAACCTCATGCAGTATTCAGCAATTATCGACCGTGTTCCTAAGTTATGTATTCCTATATCTACCCATACGCGATACCTTTTATAAGAGGCTAAATGTAATCGATATTTCTCATACGTACAAACGCGCGTACGCATAGCAAACACACCGCGGCAAATGTTTACTTACGAATGCATTTCGTTTAATTTTTAAACAAACATCCGTTCAGTTGCGTTCATTCATCACGCACGACTATGCACAACACCGGGGTTCGAGAACAGAATTTTATGGAGATTATCGAAGAATGGTGCTGCTATGTTTGGCGAATTTGCGCTGTTAGGTGATTCGAAAAATGTCAGGAGTCGTCGGCCTTTTATCGCACCTGAAGAAATTCAATCTCGTGTTTGTGGTTACGATGCGGATTTACGGAGTGCTTTACGGTTATAGATGGTTACGTCAAACGTTACTTGGAATTGTTTCAAGTTTACGGGGGGGTAAAGCGTTGGCAATTTCTTATTCATTGAATAAAATACTATCCTGCTGTTTAGAATATTCTAATACATCTTTCAAAGCAATCTATTATCACTTCGATAAACTTACAGAACAAACAAAGTCTTTAAAAATACATTAAGCTAGCTCAACATAATGTTTCTTGTGAGCAATAAAATTTTCCCTAGGCAATTTAAACGTTGTGAAATTATAACTAGTATGTTAACTATTAATTCATGAATATAGGTGCGTATACAAAATAGATGTTTACATATTTATGGATAGTTCAATGTTATATTTTCTATATAATATCAATTTTACAACGAAAAAAAAAAGCATTGTTTAATGATTACATATCTAGTTTCAAATTAATTATTTCCTATATGAAATTGTTGTAATCTTATATAATTTTCTTACTCTGCCCTGTAATTACATTGCTTTAGAAAATCATTCTTCTGAAACTAGTAGTAAAGTTAGTATTTTTATGGGAATTTTGTTTATAACGTTGAAATTAAGTGATCTAGGAAATTGATGAGAGTCGATTAAAATTAGCTAAGAATAAGAAAAAAGCATTTGTAGTCGTTTATCTCGTAAACTAGACGAGATAACATATTTACGATTAGGGCATTTTTTACTTGTAATCAAGATTAATCTGGCGAAGTTTCTGTTTCTATTTCGCGATCACTCTGTATATCAAAAAATCACTTATCTTTAAAATTATCGATTCAATATTCTCCCCGGTCTTACTAATACACACATTTATCAAATACTATTTTATTTAATGTATTTTTTTCCAATTGGATGTTACAATAAAGCTAAAACAAGCGACGACGCAGTGCTGAAATGATTATTACCGCACACCGTGCTGTAATGAGATACTAACGGACTGGTGAGACGCTTGCCGAAATGTAAAATGGGCGATTAATGTGCAAAAAATACTGTAAACAACTCGTATCACAATGACTTGTAATGCTCTTATATTGAATCACTCGCCGCTACGTTATTCAAATTTGTACTCGCATTACATAAACGTCATTATGACACTTGTGTTTTAAAATACTATTGCACATCGATAGGACTTAAATGAATATTGCTTAAACAGCACTTATTTGGTACAGAACGATATAGCCAAGTTGACGAAAGAACCGTCTTTATTTATTTTATTTATTCACTTCATTGAGCTCTTGCTATCGCGCATCCACCAAGTAAAATTGCATAGACTATAGTCAAAGAGGAAAAAATAGGTTTTATTTATAATAAAAACTAATGCTAACTATTGAAAAAGAAAACTTTTTTTTTTATTATCACTGTTAAAAAATAAATTATTACTGCTATTAAATTAAAGTTAAAATAAACAGCTTCAGCGAACATTTCTTCCTGATGTGTTAAATTTTAATTTATCCACAAAAAACAAACAACCTATTTCATTTTCATGCTTCCACAAGTTTATTTCCCTATTTGCCTCATCAATTGCCAAAGTGGTCAACTCTGCTATTGCGTCAAGATGAATTTGGCTATAAATCCTTGTCTAAAACCTTCTGCTACGGTATTGGTATGTTTCTCGAATATCCTCCTTTTAATTAAAGACAGTATATAAATTATCTTGAGTAGGGATTTCCAGAGAATAAAAGTTTTATGAGTGTAATACCGTCTGGATTGCGTAGCTGGCAGATGTGTCTTTAGTGTCTGCTAGAATGTAGAGCGTTCGAGTAAGAAAGTGGTCCTTGCCTGACGTTTATTAGAAAATATTTGCTAAAATTTTCTATAAAATATTTGATTAACGTCACACACCTTTTAAATATTTTTACAACGTTAATGAACTTGAACCCTAACTTGTTTTTCGACAAAAAAATATGTATTATCTACACAACTGACGATACCAGGAACAAATACTTAAATAAAAGCACGAACGCATCATGAACCACATTTAAATGGATCCATTATTACTCGTGATAACTCTCAGTTTAGTAGTTAAGTGCTATTATCGAAAGAATTCCTGTTCGCTTCTGGCGATACATAAACGAAGCCGACGTTTTCCGTTTAAAAATATGTGCGTATACCTCATTCCGGTGGACGCGCCAAGGCGAACTCTTCAATATCAATCACATCTTCGTCACCAGACGCATTGCTGTCAGTCAAATAACTCCGCTAGACAGCTCTAACCGCTTAACTGACATCTACGAAAACAAACAGCCCGCCAACGCTACTATAAATAAGAATTGTGAAGTCAAAAATTAGGCTCGAGTGTCGGACAAGTTCGCGGTTATTGTATGAAGCGGCGCGCGCTCGCTAAAGCCTGTTTATCGAAAGCGGTATTTCGTGTGTAGACATGGCAACGTCGGATGGAAATGAAAGTATGTATGTAATGTTATTTCTTGTTTACGTCAAGAGTGTATGGTGTATACAAACTTATTGGTATATATTAACGTGTTCTTTTCTTAAAATAAATGTTGTAAATTCGAAGGGAAAAGGAAATGTTTATATGGGCGTCGTGTTTGAAGAGTGATATTTTTTTGTGTATACAGTCTCGGAGAAGAGGAATTGAGTGATGTTAGGAAATATCGCGAGTGAACTTTATTGTTTTATTTATTTCTTTTAAATGTCTCACTTATGATAAAAACTAAAAAAAAAATAACATTCTTTATTACCCAACAATTACAGGGTAAATATAAACAAAGTTGATTACAACATGTAATATAAAAAAAGCAAATAATTAGCGCCGTTGCAAAATATAGAGTTAAATGAATATCATAGTATAAATTAAAATAAAAATAAAAATGTATAACTTCCTAAAAAAAAAATGCTATTGTAAGCATACGATGTATAGGTGCATTCCTATAAATATTTGTACTAGCAGTTGGTAACGCAAAAGTAACTGAATAGCATGCCGATTGACGAGGGACATGGAAATTCACTTGGGACAAGAGATCAGGGGAAACAATTGAGCCACGAATAAGTTTGTAGACAAACTTGGCTGCATGATCTCAGGCCCGTTTCTGGATATGTCGCCGCCATGGTGCGAACAATTATTTGCCGCCCCGTAACTTATATGGAATTAATGTAAGAAATATTTTTTGTGAAAGAGAAAAAAGAATTATAAAATATTGCTAAACTTGTTAATTCTTTCTTAATGAGATAGATACAGTCTAAGCATTGGTTTGCTTGTCAGGCGGCTAGTCATAATGTCAAACATATTTATCTATATTTCTATTCAAATTCTACCTATCTTCTAAGTATGTATAAGTATATCCTACATTTGTCAACAATATAAAGAACAATATAAATAATAGTTATTTATGTATTAAGAACGTAAGTTGCTTTTATGACCCACATTTTAGAAATACGTTGAGGGCCATAACAGCAAGTTAAGGCTGTGGTACACACATCACTTTATGCACAAATGCCAATTTTTTAATTTAAAATGAAAATACTTATAAAATACATTGTATTTTCCAAAGTTGCTTTTGACTAAATTTGAAAATTCCAACTTGATGTGTAGTTACATTGGGGGGTATCTGCGAATATTAATATGGATAAGTTAAGTGTATCAAGAAATCTTTTTGGTTTTACTATCAAAATATAATATAATATATAAGGTGTTCCATTTAAATTTTCATAACCTTGGTGTGTATTTTTTTTTAGGTCGCTCTCTATATTTCGAAACAATTTTAAAACGTGCTCCTTATGAATCCATATAACTCTCCATAAAAATATTTTTAAAATAGATTATAAAAGATATAAACGAACATAACACATCAAAATGATTGCTGGCAATATCAATTATATAATAAATAAACTAAAACTTATAGCTTATTAAAAAAAGCTTCTCTCTCTCGATTTGTATCATGATTTGATGTGTACCCATTAAGAACGATATCTTTTCGATCTGGTACGTGGTCGTTGTTTATAACAATAAGTACAATAACTATAAATAAAGCACTCGCTCGTTTGTGATCCAGTGCCGGCGTTTATATTAAATTATTTTGCTAATAGTCGTCTTATATCATGATTAAGAGTGCACATTTTACATTTCATTGCACGTTATTTAAAATATGTAATTACTTGTTGCTTTTTGCCGCCCTTTTCTATGTGCCGCCCTGGTGCCGTGCACCACTTGCACCACCGGGTTGGCACGGGCCTGCGGGATGATCTCTGCGACAGTCAGCCAACGATCGGAGACTGTGCCTTTCAAGAAGGGTATTATAATCAATGCCTCGTGCAGGGTAAGCACCATCTATTTTAAATGAAAGAAATTTTAAAAATGTTCGCTGCACCCGTTTATGTCAAGAAATATCAAATTTGGTACAGTTGTACTTAAAATGTTATCCCGAATCAAAATAACGAAAAATATACAGTCTCATTTAAAAATCAAAAATCAAATTCATTTGCGGTAAAACCGAAAGTGACAAAAATTTATTGACTATGTCAAAAAAATGTAAATTTATGCCCCGTACTTAATTCCCAAATTTCGTTTTTCTATCTCAAATACTTCAGAAATTATAGAGGCGAGCCACCTCCCAGAAACACCCGGTATAAACATTCAAGACAATATCTACGCATTCTGACTGCAATGCGATCTCCTGTGCTAGATTCTCTACCTTCATGTGCTTGAACCCTTTTTTGCCGCCATGAAATGGGCGTTCGGTCCATACGTGACTGAGGTTTTAAATTAGGACTCCCTTTAGTGCATATATGTGTTTATCTTGGCTCGAAATGTTACCATATAATTTACCGTCATTAATTTCAATTTTAAGATTTGAGTATAAAATTTAAAATTTAATATCTACCGACAAATTTCCGGTATATTTTTAAGATGCGCATGAAAGCTTCGAGCACTCTAAAGTAACAAAGTAAATAAATAAAATTTTACTGCAACGAAAAGACTTGTTGTTACATACAATATGTTCCCTTGCTGTAAAAATTCACCGTGATTTCCTACCTAGACGTGTACACAAGATATAAATAAATCACCACTATACGCAGTGTGTCAGAAAGATCTCCTACACCTAGGGCCTTATTCAATTTACGCCTCCTCCTAGGAGCTGACTTTGATGTACGAGTCTCTGTCGCTTCAGGAACGATTTTATTTTTCATATTTCAACTTGTTTTATATCTGGCGTTTGTTGATGCATATACACGACGTATAACAAAGAAGTATGCACCATCATCATATTCCTCACGACGTAAATGGTAATAAAAAAATTGTTTTAATAAACGCGTGTGAAGTTAGCAATAGATTTCAGCAATAGATTTTTTTTGGTGACATCCATTTAAAATGTGATACAATCACGTTATTTAAATAAAGTAGGCGATTAGGAATTGTTTGGAAGTTCGTCATTTTATAATAAAATTGTGTTATCAACCTTTTGAAACCCTCTTTGAACTAATTTTGTTTAAATAACGTGATTGTATCACATTTGGAATGGATTTCACCAAAGAAAAATCTATTGCTAACTTCACACCGGTTTTTAATAATATGACTAATACCTCCCGGTATTTATAAATCAATCATTTCTAACCCTAACTATATTTACATCTAAAACGTCACTACAAGAAATTCGAGTATCAGCAGAAACAAAACGACCCTCACTCACTTAACGTTGACAATTTAATTTCTTTCTTTATTTAGGCCGAAATATGTATATAACTGTCTTGTCTCATTTCATTAAGAGGTTGAGTCTGCCATCTACGTCTGGCTACTTTTACCACGTAATCCGACCATATAAGAAAAACACTCAGACGGAATCACGTGAAAACTTATACATAAATAACATCAAATACTGTACACTCTTGCACAGTGGGAAACTGCTATTTCCTTAGGAAAATACACGATAATAAGGGTAAATATAACATTTGCTGGAAGGATTCGGAAATGGCTCTTCGGGGGAATCGAGACAAAACGTATAAACTACACGCAGTGGGCTCTTTGGTAGAATTAAAAGTCTTAAGGAAGTTGTGTTTGACATTAGACGAAATTAATGTGACATTTAAACGCTAAACATTGCACAGCTCCGAGGATAAGTATCGTAGTGCGCTTAGAATTGTATTATATTGGGCGACTTGACGTTGCCTCGTAGGTAAAGGATAGTCGTCTGTTTTAAATCCAATTCAAGAGTAACTTAACTAGGTGCTGCATTGGTAAATGTAACCTCACATTTGGTAAATACTGCATGAACTGTTTATTTGCTTTGATTTCCTAATTAAGGATTAAGGAAGGCTAAAAAGGAAGCATTGGTATTATTAGTAGAATTAGTAGAAAAGAAAGATTGTTTAATGGACATTAATTTTGAAGATTTCTTAAAAACATCTTTATACAATCATGTGATATTGATCAGACAGATTATAATTACAGATAATCAAAATACACTAGGTAGGTAAAGTGATAGAGTTATGGCAGTGTAATATTCTGTTACAATTCAACAACTCCATTGTGAAAAAATAGTATTATGTACATACTGATATCAATAAGGATATTAGTTTACTAGTTTAAGTTAAGTTGGCAATATGTAGTTAAGGTAGGAGACGAGAGAACTGTATAGAGCCGTTGAGACGTTGTTGTGTCGTTGTAAACAGTTGTAAACAAGAGTGAATAATTAAACATTGTGAACAAAGTGAATCGTAGTATATAACACATAATGATCCAATTATTACAACAAAACTGTTTTAGCTAACCGTCACAGTCCTATGTAGGTAATAAAAGAAGGTATTCTATTCAACATAGGAGATTTTTTGAGGTTGAGGGTTTGCTTTCCTCCTATCAATACGGATTTAGGCCTGGAACGTCAACCAGTGATGAACTTTATGATTTCCTATATCACATCTTCGAAAATGTTAATGCGGTTGGGGGGGGAGGGGTCGTGTGTGGTGTGCCGCACGACTCGGTGCTGGGACCAACGTTGTTTTTAATATTTATTATTGGCGCATGTACCCCGGCGATCACACATGGTTCGTCTCTTACGTGGCATGCTTTTTGACGAATTTATTAATTTTAAATTTTGACCTGTCTCCTCGTTGTGAACGTGTTTATTGATTCTTTTTTATTGATTGTATCTTTATCTGTCAGACAACATTTATTTGTTTATTGGCAATATTAAATCTATCTATCTATCGATAAATAAAATTCACATTGGGATACCCCAGATGCGAATTTTTAGCTACTTTAAGCGCAGTTTCTACATTTTGCTGTTAAATACATCCGCTTAAAAAAAAAAACAGCAGATTATGCACGACGTCTTCAATTTTGCAACTGGATAGTTGATGAGGGATTTATGAATCCCCAAAACCAATAAACCAACACGAAATAATTTAACAAAGGCTACATATTGTGTGGGCAGCTTTTGGTCACAAACGCATATTTAGGTGAATATTTTCTCAAAAAAATATACTCCCAATAGTTCTTTAGCTAGACTATAAATGCCGAAAGAAGCCGAGTAGAAATTTTAGAACCAGGTGTTGAAAACAAACGGATGATATTGAAAGCCAGAATTGTTACTTTCAGCAAAACTGAGCTACTCCCCATTGTACAGGGTGATTCAGTAAGGGTGGCGCGCGGCTGTATCTCGGAAACTGCTATGGCTAGAGCTTCGGGACAAAAAAATACATAACCAATGTGGCCACCAGAAGTATCCGAAAATTATATATATATATATATTCGAAATTTCCCCACTAGGGGGCGTACCTGCCATGTATAAAATCAATATTATCTCTGAAATTGCAAGTTGAGCTATAGTTTTGAATAGATCGCTCGAAAGCTGAGTTGATGTCCCATAATTTTCTTTTCGTATCTGCCATAATAAGGAACGAGGAAGCCAATCAATTGTTCAATATGTAAATTTTAATATCTCCTATACCGTTCAACCAATCTGAATATTTCTGGGCTCGTTCGATAGAGCATTGTATTTTTATTTATTTATTTTGAGAAAAATTGTCGTAGTGATATTTACATTAATATTTTTAAATGAATTTATGACAATTTAGCAACGCCATCTATGATAATTGTAATAAGAAGCGTAAGATTTTGAACTTTCCCATATAGATAAGTAACTTTTAAAGACGAAATCCAGCTCTAGCTCAAAGATTATCACCCCTAAATGCCGCAATAAAATTTACTTTGCTTCTACATCAAGAATAAACCGTATATTACAGATTTGATCAATGAAGCTTTCAATTTAACATTACACCGTCCTAATTGCATTGTTTGCCCGCTACCGAACATAAAATACAAATTTCACTAACCGACCCCGTCAGTAGCAAGCATCAATTAATCTTTAGCCGGCGCTGTGACAAAATCCCGACCGATTCCGCCCTCAATTTGCAACACCTGTTGTTTCGAACGCGCTTCGCATGCAATTTAAACTGTAACATTGGAATCTCGTAAAGTAAAAACTACTTACAATCGCTCGGTATCCAGCGGGATGTTCTTTGGGACGTGCGTCAAGCCTTTATGCGAGCAATCCACGGACGATCCGGAGCAGGAACAAGATCTTGGGCATCTGGAGAGAGACGAAATGGAGTAACCGACGTCGTGGCCCGGTTCGGCGGAGGTAAAAGCACACAACACTAAGAGAATTGCACCGCACGCCGCCACAGATACCCGCATTTTTAACTGGAGGATGTGTTAAGAGCTTCTGGATCGAATCGCTGCCTCTGTCGAAGTCTCCAAGTCGGTTGGGGTCTATGCCATAACAATCTGGAAAGAATTGGGAATGGCGATTATGTTTCGCTGATGGTAAAAAGACTTTTACATTATCTTTTTTTATATAATTCAGTGCATTTCTCCGTAGACACAGGATAAGTCACCATATTATGTTACAAAGTACAAAGTAGATGAGATATGACACCGTATGAAAATAATAATTCTGTTTTTACTTAAAGAGTACTGAACGGAATGCTGTACACCCACAGGGCATACAGTACAGTGTAGTCCGTTCACGATAGCAAGATTAACGATGTCAAAACAGTGTTGCAAAATCGATTTGTTTATATTTTAGGTTAAGGTATTAAATGCTCATGTCTAACGTACAATATTTAGGTAATAACCTTAAAAATCTCAAATGACAGGGCGGTATGTGTCAACAGTGTACATTCGCACCAACATAAAAAGACATTCGCAGTGATGTTGAATATTATACTTCGATAGGTATTTTATTGTGTTTGTGTTGGTCATTCCGAAAATTCTATTAATAGCGTGCACGGCTTGGTATCGTGAACGGACTATACTACTAGATTGTTGCTGTATATAAGGTATATATGCTGTATATAAGGTATATAAGTTTCTCAAACCTTACTTGGGTATACCTATGTATTTATATTTTGTATTATGTGTAGCTATTGTTCAAATTAGACAGTTGCCAATGATCAGAGAGAAGCAGAAAATGTGGATTTTCTTTCGCAAACGAATAATTTTTCAACATCACATTCAGCAAAGCTCAGTTAGAAAGAAAGTTTTCCTAACATACAGGCTGTTTATGGTCTTGTAATTTTTTTTTTTTTTCAAGGGGTGATTAAACGTCTTAAAATAACGTCGTTAACGTAAAAATACCTTAACAGTAGTTGCATAGAAAGAGAGATTAATATTAAAAAAAAATTGTAGTCTTACTGTCGAATTCTCGCCGTCGCTGCCTCAACGTGGTTACGACAATCATCTAAATAAATTATGTCGTGGGTGTATCAAGTAATCAAATGAGATAAGGTCGGGTGACCGAGGAGGCCATGCCAACCGATTTCAATCACATTATCTAAAAGTTGGTGTGTTCACCAATTAAAATGCGGCGGTGCGCCATCCTGAAGCAACCAGATTTATCGACGTACATTCAACAAAGGAACTTCCTCCAATTTGGTGGAACAAATAATTTTGCAAAAGCAAGAGATCGTATACATTCAATCGATTTGGCAACACAAATGGGCCAATAAGTTGTCCGACCGTACACCGTGCTCCCCGCAGCTATCCATGTTTCATAAAATCGTAATATTCAGCCTTTGATTTATGCAACCCGCGCAAATCGGGCAATTCTGCTACGGTGAGCTATCTGTTTACTTATCTGTGGTATAAGACACACTATATAGATACTAGTAAAAAAGTATCTTAAAATTCCGACATATAAGTTTTTGCTGCAATAAAAGTCCATAGCTTAAGCGTTCCACTTTGTCCCGCTTTCCCCTACTTGAAAAAAAAGTCCCAAATATGAGTATTACGACTGCTATTTATGCCGGTACCTGTAAACGTTGCTTCATTAGTCGCCAATACAATGTCAGAAAAGTTTGACCACAATCTTTATAAGAAAATTGAGAGATTCCCGATTTTTCTAGGTTATCTACTTGATCTTTAGGGTTATCTAAAATACTTTTAAGAGTATTACTTGATTACTATTATTACCAACACTGTTCCATGTCCTTTTTAAGTATACATTAGGATAGTTTCAGGGTAGTTCTCCAGTTCAGCTTTACTGCTGGTGATGACAGCTTTGCTATTGAAACATGCATCCAGTGTAGTCAAGTTTCTGATGAGGTGTTTTTAAGTGCCACAGTTTTCAAAATTTTTGTATTATGGGAGATTAGATTTTTTCACATGGCGGACTCCTTCAAGGCTTTTCGATGATGACCTATATACCCCTATACTGTGGCTACTAAATTTTCCTACGCCGGGAAAATACTCCCGACTATAGCACGCTTTTTCTTAGAGCCTATTCCAACGCAAATCTAAACCAAACCGCTTTTCAAAACGTCGACTCTGTGTATCAAACTTTAATGTTATAGAAAATACACTTTATGCTATGAGTTATGAGATAATCTTTATATAAATCTGTATGATAAGTGTCGAAAACGATTCATGACTTTCTAAAACTTATTTGTGGTTTACATTAATCTATAATTCTATATATAATCAACAAAACATTTTGAATTGTCTCATATGCTCATATTTTCGTTTTAGGAAAACAAAAATTAAAATTGTCTAATTGCTCCATTATACTTCTCTTCCATTTGTAAATTATACTTCAAACAAATTCAAATTTAAACGACCGAGTATTAATTTTTGTCCTTCGGTATTCGTTTCATTTCGCATCGCTCCGTAAACTCGAAAGAATATTACGTAAGATGTTGTATACATCTTTGGGATCAATGAGTCCTATTTGCATCCACCCAAACTGTCGCCTTTATTACCTGCTCATAGCAAAAATATCGCTTCCTTTACCGCAGCGAGGCATAGACCTATATATCTTCGTATTTCGTTTCCTGGTTGATACGAACGTTACAATACTGCCTTTCCCACCCCTCTGGTATTCTGTGTGTCTGTCTCTTTTAGCTTCCGTTCGCTATATATTTACTACTATAGGGGCGAATGAAATTTGTATGTATACTTCTTGTCGAAAGGAATGTTTTTCATCCGAGCAAACACGCGTTTCTTTTTTCCCTTTATGTCGATCTGCATTATCATTCAATCAAGTTCATGTGTGGATATCCCGTGCATAGAATAATGGAAAGAAATTGCGTAGGAGTTAGGTTAGGTGTGCATAGATGTACATATTTTTGTGAATGAATTGTATTAGGAATTTCAAATTTTCATGACAAGTTTCATGAGATCCTCACGACTTGTCATAACAATCCAACATTGTATGTTGTCTTTAGGAGTAAATAATATACTGCAGTAGTGGTTGTATAATTTATTGATGATTAAATAATATTAGTTTACTTAATTCCTTCCTTATTGATTTTCCTTGTATTTTTTTTTGTAAACTTCTTCGCTAAATTATGAAATCTAATTTTGCTACAAGACGATATTACGGTTTTACTTAAAACTGAAGCATGAGCTTCTTCCAGAGGTGACATATCTAACAAATGATGGGATAAACTAGAAAACATGACTTGATAGTAAATAAAACAAAAGCCGTTAGGAAGTTTTCTTCTTGTGGAATCTTGTTTCCTGTCAAGACCATTGCTTTCTGAATATATTTTTCGGTGAACTGGCAAATATATCATACCTACTTTGATGGGCAGATTAATTTACCTAAGAAATAGTGAAGAAAATTTAAAGAAATACATATGTTATACATCATTTATTTACCTCTACCCTTTGTTTTCAAGAATAATCAAGTGATTCTAAATAAAAATATACTTTTTTTAGACTTTCTTTGTCCGAATTCAATGTTGGAATAACTCCCTCTTTAATTCGCACAATCTGTCCCGTTCTATCAAAATCCCTTTTGAGGAAATGTAGTGAACAAACATATGCACGCTTACTTTTGCAGGGATTTATGGTACCCCCTATGTAACAGTAATCCACACAACAATGTTTGGGCATTCTACAAAAAATTATTTCACATAGAAACACTAGTATTATCATAATTCCAGAATATTTTTGAGCTATGGCATTATGCTGCAACTTACATATGAAAAGTTAGTTCTCTGTCATCTTTGTAACTATTGCTTCTGCAGGATTTTATACGACACGATGGCATCACTTTTCTTTAGGAAAAACTACCTGCATTAATTGTCATATAAGCCCAATTGTTAATGCTATAATATGCATACTTACACCACAGCCTTACACGTAAAACAAAAATATCGGGTGAATAATATATAATATTCGAAACAGTCCGTGAAAGAATACAGCAAAGAAAGTAAATAAAACAATGAAACTGTAAGGTTAGGTAACATCAGTAACACTTGTCAACTTGCAAAAAACGTGACTTAACGCAAATACTTCCTAAAGAAAACTAACGTAAGCATGACTCTACATGAATCATGACGCATATTATGACACCTATGTTCCAAGATGTCCTCTAGTCTTTTGATGGTGCGCCGTAGCGATGTGCATACGGTTCACTGGCAGTCTATCAGGTCTGTGATAGTATATCTCTACTGGTTTGTTTATCCACTTGAAGTATGGCTTCTTATTTTAAAAAGAGTCAGGCAAAATAGAATTTCCAAATCTTCATTCATTTCCAAGATATGTGTATGTGCTATTTGAATGCGAAGGTATATTTTGATTATAACAGCATTTTTATACAAATAATTCATGAAATATGATACAAAAATAAAAAAAAATTCTTTAGTCTTAGTCTATAATTCTTTTTTTTTTATCGAAACCACGATCTATGAGCTCACATCTGAAAGAACTCCACAAACCAAACACAAGATCACATTCACAGTAACCATCTATTCTTACAGTACCATCACCAAAGTGAACGTATACAACACTTCTTCTTCAACTCAAATTCAACGTTCGTTGATTTCGACTGGAACTAGAAATGCTTATATGCTCCAAGAAAGAGGGGATATTTGCTCTGCCCTGGAGGCAGTTCTTCCGTATTATTCTCGAGTTATCCGGCTCCCTTTCCCCTTCGCCGCAACGTCTTCCTGGTAAAGTTATAAGTCTATAATGCACTATACCGTCCTAGTATACCGACTGTACGGATAAAGTTGACGGTATGCGAATATGAGGTATTATATATTTACGTATAGGGTATATAAGGGCGTAGACGGGGCCAGGCCTTCAGGCGTACATGTTTGCCTTTTATGTGAAAGCAATCGGGAAGAAATTTGTCCCTTAATGCAGTCGTTACACTTTGTAGTACCGGGTAAAAGGAAGTATAAAGGGAATAAGGTTCGGCATACATGTAGTACATACATATTATTGGAATGTGTCTTGAGTATATTGCAGAGGAATGTTATACAGATACATTTGTGTTTGTTCGCGTTTAAGTTTCGATATTGTATTAACAATGTTAAAAATATTAGGAAGTTTGCCATATTTTGTGTTTTATTATACACCTCTACAGCGTGTCTATAATTTTTCTTCTGCACAACAAATCTTAATATTAAAATGTCCTATCATGCTTTGTTTGTTTTCTTGTGGGTGGCAATTCACGAAACTAAATCGCAGCTATCTTTAACGTTTTCTTTTCGATTTAAAAATTAATTTTAACATTTCTGCATTAACGTACTTCCACGAAAAACACATTTGGCGACGTTGTAGAACATGAATTTGTACCATTGTACCTCAAAGTGATTCCAATCAAACTCAATACCTACTGTCAAATTTTGACATTTACTAATTTAATTCGACGATCGTGTTTAATTTTGCGTAAACTCTGCTTTCTTGGTGGTTATTCGTATTGTTTTGATTAGTTGTTGCATTTCTATGTTTTATCGTTCCTTTTTCGTAATTGATTTTACATTTAATGAATATGCCGATATGTACAGGCTAACCCACCGTAGGTAGACTTGGTCTTTGATTACAGCTCAATTTGTCATTTTAGAAGGAAACTTTTTCTACAAACATTTTATACAATCCAATACCGCACAACGTAAAAACATTTCTGACTATACTGAGTGTTCCAGAAGTAGGCAAACGTATACAAAAACATGTTATATAAAGCCCGACATACGATAAAGACTTTCTAAGACGTGTCTAAGAATCAAATGTGATATGGTTGAGTAAACCATGAGGATATGCAAAGTTTAGCAAAAATTTGGCGTCGTTTTTTTGTCGATATTGAGGTTATATGTTTTAACAATATTACGATGTTAATTACTGTCAAAGCAACATGAACAGAAACATTCTTGTTAGCATTTCATGGTTAGATTGATCCAATTGAAATAACACAGACATCATTACCAGTATTATATGCCAGTTCCCAGGCTTTAAGTTTACCGTGCAAGGATCACTGTGATGCGATTGGAGTTGCCGTTTTGATTATCACAGTTACTCTAAGATGTTTATCGGACAACACGAGAAATATTATGAACTAACAAAATAATGATTGTCCTCATTTCGTCTTTCCTATTAGGTTAGTTCAACGATATTTTGTTAACAAAATTTGTATTTTGATGAAGCCAGCAATCTTGTAAAAATTCATTATAGACACCATGAAAATTTCGCCGAGATAATTAGCAGAGTTCCTGGTGTTTTTGGTCGGTATGATTCGCTTTCTCGCAAAGCCGAAATTTGAGCATTATGGCCAAGTTGCTGACATAAAATTGCTAGGTTGAAATCGCACCATCAGGTCAGCCCAGAACAGCAGATGTGTCTACGCCAAGACGTTCACAGCAATTAAGAATCTCATAGACAACTCTTCATCGCATTCTGCGTAAAGATCTTAACCTACCTGCCTTTAAAGTGCAGCTGATATAGAAATTAAAGTTGGTTGATCATGAATAATGCCGCACTTTCATTGATTGGGTGCTGGAAATGCAGGTTAGCCAATCCTGACTTTTCTTTTTAGAAAAAATCATTCTTAGCGACAAAGTCACTTCAAACTCAGAACTGCTGCATCTGGGGCTCCGAAAATCCAAGAATAATAATCGATAAATATTTATCTCCAACGAGTTATACTGTTTGGTGTGGCTTTTCGATCAGAACTTACTTTTTTGAGAATAATGGTGTTGCATTACTGCAGAATACTGGTTGGGTTTCTTTGGTTTATATTGAAGACAATTTTTATTTCGATAGAGGATGGCGCTGCAAGCCACACAAGCATAAATCAGCTCCCTAGATCGTGTCATTTAACTCCGCCAGAATTTTTTTTCGTTTGGGCTACGTGAAGGCAGGAGTCTACGCTAATGCCCCCCCAATCCCAGAAGCAATAATTCGATCTGTTATTCGCCAAATAGAGTCAGCACAGTTGCGCGGAAATTACATGCAAAACATGCTCAAAAGAATGATCATTAACCCATACAGCCCAGATGAGGAATTATTGGATTTCATACTTTAAATTTGAATAAATATCTTTGTACCGCTTCACAATAAATCGATGTTTCTTATAAACTCAAAATCAGTCTATCTACTTATTGGAAAACCTTTTGTGTTTACAAAAATTTGCGTATTGCCTTAAAATTGGATTCTGACGAATGACATTGATATCATGTCATTTAATCTCACTTTTTGAATTCGCCACGTGGCATCTGTCAAACTAATTTTGGGGTTGTTAGATATACTGAACACATATTGATATTTTAATAATAAAAAAAAAATTTCATCGGTTCAACAACTTTACATTAACTGGGTTATATAAGTAAAATATGATTTTGGTGATTAAATAAAACGAAATCTTTGGTTTAGTCAGTGCTACTAAACAATTGCAAGTAACTTATATAATATAATTATTTTGTTAAATTGTAGGTAGTAAAATTAAATAAATATCTTATTTCAGGAATCCAACTTATGAAACATAACAAAATCAAACTTTACTTACCTATGTTATGTTACACATTTTTCTCCCGTTTAATGACGTGGTTTTCTGCGTTTTCTCCAGAAAATAGGCGAGCGAAACAAAACAAAATATACTTAGGTATATATATATATATGTAGGTACTTCAAATATCCGATGAGAGAGAACTGAAAAGTTCCAAACGTTTAAACCAAAACTAAAACTTAAACTCAAACTAAAATTAAACCGTTTTCCCGCTAACGACAGGTAAACCAAACTAAAACGGAAGTTTTACAAATATTTAAAACCGCAAAAGGGGGATACACTGAACGCCCGTGAGCGTGTAGATTTATAAAGAAACGCGATTGATACTAAACAACACTGTACATATAACATCTAATCTGAAGAGAGACACGTGTCTCATCAGATGCGGGGAGACACTGACTTTATAATAAATAAAATCGTGAGGGATGAAAACGCGAAATTACAAAAGAGAAATAAATAAAATCGACGATGTTTAAAGAAGGAAAAAGCACAAACAAAACTGCAAAACTGACTCTTTCTTATCGGGTAACGTCCACTGTTGCTGTACGCGGAAAATTTCGCGTTCAAAACTTTGCCAAAGTGCAAAATATCTGCGGACGAGTAGTACGCGGATTGGCCGTTGCACAGCCACCCTTATATCGTCGCTTTGCCGAACGAAGCCAAGACTCAACTGTTCCGCCGAAAGGTACGAGCACGTAGTGGAACTGGTTTTCCGCTGGTTCGTCGTTAGCGAACGAAAAGGGTGGGAGATACTAGTGCCAGTCGGTCTACGGTTCTTGTACTTCTGCGCCCAGCACGATGGACTAACAGAACGGGATGATAGGTGTATACCTTACCTACAAACCACGAATATATCTATATAGCGCTGGAAATATTGGAATTAAAGGAGAAGTCGTATAGGCATAGAATGGACTATGTACGCTGTCCTTATCTTGTGTTTTTATTGTGCTGTTGTGGCGACCATGGTGAAAGGCATCTTTGCTTGGAGAGAAGACTTAACGATGATAGAACGGTGGGAGTAACTATGATTGAAGCGTGCCCTTTCTATGGAATAAAATCAGAATACTTCGCTGTAAAAAATTATATATACAAGGTGGTCTGTAAAAGGTCTTTACATACGCCTACCACATATTCCTTAGACCAAAATAAGCCGATTTAAGTAAACTTACCTTAGTCCAAAGTCGCTTAGTTTGGGCGCTATGCGGCCTTGAAGTTAAAATTTTGAAATCGTTTTTTTATTATAAATTCAAAACGGTTCATGCGATTTTAATAAGATTTGGCATGGTCAGTTAGTATTATTGGGCGAATGTTTTGAGAGAATTTCAAAAAAATATTAATACCGGAAGTGAATAAAACAAGCATGACCATTATAAAAATTAACATAATTTTTTTTTGCTGTCTATAGTAGAAACACGAAATAATTTTTATTCGATAGAGTATTCCAAAGCGATCAAATTATGTCTCTTGTAAAATTTTCTTATTTTTATTCGTTTTCGAGAAAAACGAAAAATAGTGCTTATGGTCGTGCGTTCGAAAAAAGGAAAAAGTAATCCAGTCGCCTATGATTTCTATGATAAACAAATGAATTTCGCATGGCTAAATCTACTGCTCAAATAAAGACTACAGGTAAACGAATAGGCTTAGTAAAAGTTCGCGGTTTCGAAGATTCTGGGTAACTTATTTACTACAAAAACGGCACTCTCTATAAGAATTGATTACTCTAATGGTGTCTTGTAAACCACCGACTTAAGATGTCGCCATACAAAAAAATCAGCTGGAGTTAAGTCTGGAGAACGTGGTTGCCAATTTACAGGAGCGTCATTACTTCTACCTATCCATTTGTTTGGGTATACTTGATTTAGGTAGTTTCGAACATCTACTGAAAAATGTGGTGGAGCTCCATCGTGCATGTACCACATATCTCTCCGAAGTTGTAGAGGTAAATCGTCTAACAAACCTGGCAATGTATTTTGTAAAAATTGCAAGTAGATGTCTCATGTTAATCTTTGTGGAAGAATAACAGGACCAACAATAAAATTGCCAATTATTCCAATCCATACATTAAGTTTAAATTCGTGTTGAAAATGATTTATCTTCATGGCATGCGGGTTTTCAACTGCATAAACGTGTTCGTTATGGAAATCAGTTACCCCTCTTGTTGTGAAACAAGCTTCATCCGTAAACAAAATAGTGTTGCCAAAGTTTAAATCTGCTTCTCTTTGCCCATTAACAAAGCGACAAAAACCCAGGCGCATTTCGGGATCATGTTCTAAAAGATCTTGAACTGCTATTTTATGGTATGGATATAGCAACTGTTCTCTAATTACTGCGTGAACGACATCTTTACATACTCCTAATTCCCTACCTATTCGTCTAGTACTTATTTCTGGATCTTCTTCAACACGTTCTAAAATTGCTTCTTCAACTGCAGAAACCCTTACAAAACGCTGCCTTCCATAATCAGCGGTGGCAGGAGAAAAGCGACCGGTCTCCCGAAGACGTCGCTCAACGGCAGCAAACGTTGGGTGACTTGGTAAACTATTTTGGAACCTTCCAGAATACACACTCTCGAGTATTTCCTTCACAAAATCAAAATACCAATAGCATATCGGTATATTCTGCATTGGTGTATTGTAAGGCCATGATAAATCAGGAAAAGTTAGGCTTTAAGGTATTTTAGATTTGACACTATTATTATTTAGCCATGCGAAATTCATTTGTTTACGATAGAAATCGTAGGCGACTGGATTACTTTTTGCTTTTTTCGAACGCACGGCCATAAGCACTATTTTTCGTTTTTCTCGAAAACGAATAAAAATAAGAAAATTTTACAAGAGACATAATTTGATCGGTTTTGAATACTCTATCGAATAAAAATTATTTCGTGTCTCTACTATAGACAGCAAAAAAAATTATCTTAATTTTCATAATGGTCATTTACTTCCGGTATTAGTATTTTCTTGAAATTTTCTCAAAACATTCGTCCAATAATACCAACTGACCATGCCAAATCTTATTAAAATCGCATAAGCCGTTTTGAATTTATAATAAAAAAACACGAAATTTCTCAGACGTATATGGTCAATCTATTTTAGGAGCATCAGAACAAAAAAAAAAACTAATATTAAAAACACGCTTTAACTGCGTAAAATGTTTTATTTTTCTTTTCAAATTCATTTAAGTATTCAATTATGTTTTTGCAGAAAAAATCATTACAATGATTGTTCAAAATGTTGTCCGTTGTATAATAGCATTTGTTCAAACATGCGGTGTATTTTCAAAAACACAGCAGACTGCAGTAATGCTCTGATAAAACACCTTGAAAAACAACAGCGCAAAATCGAAGCTGTAGTTTACTACACAATTTTGATCTAGTGATAAAAAATGACGAGATTTAACGACCTGCAGCACATTTTTACAAATATCTCAGAAACGATATCGACTTTTGCTTTCCAGCAAATAATTCCTCCTAAAAAATGCTTTCTTTAATGTGTAACATTTTGTGGTTATCTCAATTTTTTTTTTGGATTTTTATATACAGTAGGGTGTTGCTCCATCTTGCTGAAACCAAACATTTTCGCTTGGGAAGGTCGGATCTACCGCATTGGGATATAAATTTGCCAGAACAGAAACAACAAAGACAAAACGGCGGTTGTACCTTAGAAAGGTGCACTGCAGCAACCTTGTGTATTCGATAATGATACCGTCAATATGGTTCAATCTGTTAAATTCCTGGGACGTTGACGATGCTTTTAAATGGTCTCTTCATATCGACAATCGCTCCAAAAAATGATCTTCTGCATGCTTTGCAATCAGATCTGTAGCCTGGGAGCTCAATCCTTCTACTGCTCGAATTACATATTTTGCCTTTTTAAATGTCATCTTCGTTACGAGCGCGCTCCAGTTTGTACAACTTCAATACATTTTCAAACTGCAAAAAGGGCAATTCGCTACACATCTCAACTAGGGAACAGAGATCACTGCCGACCACACTGTTTCAACTATAAAATCCTGACCCTCCCGGCACTCTTATCTTTTCCCAATCCAACTCAAATCGATACCAACATACGTCAAGTTTCGCAGCGGGAATATCCGGTTTAAAAATTGTCGATCAACCCTACTACTATGCGCGGGTGCTCCATCGTGCATGAACCATAATTGTAGCCCTGTCGCTAATGGTATGTCGTCAAAATATTCAGGCAATTCATTTTGAAGAAACAGTAAATAAGATTCCGCATTTAACCGTGCTAGGAGTGCATGTGGTCCAAGTAGTTGATCGCCCACTAGCCCTGTCCAAACATTGATGGATATCCTAACTTGAGAGGAGCCTTGGTTAATATCATAGGGGTTTTCATATGCCCAGTGGCGAATCTTGTTATAGTTTAAGATATCATTAATGGTAAATGTACATTCGTCCGTAAATAGGATTACAAGATCCGACTGGCGAACTTCTCGGCGTTGGAACCACTCACAGAAGGCAATTCGACGTTAATCGTTGCACGCGTTGAATATGATACGGATAAAGTAAATTCCTTTTTAAAATTTGAAGCACTGTAGCTTCCCGCGCGAGGGTGGTTGTACTTACTCCGGGGATCCGCTTCTGCGATATTTAAAATTTCCTCATCGGCTTGTAGCACTCTGCGTGATCTTTGAGACCTACGACCTTCAAAACGTGGAATTACTGTCTCTCGAAGTCGATACACGGCTCTTTACAAATGTTTCAGGCAAAGGATGACGTCGATGCGAGAAATGTCCTACGTACAAATTCCTTGCTGCAACACTATTCTGTCCTGTTTCATCATTGATTAAGATCATGAGTTTTCGAGGCATAACGTTGTCAGAAATGAAATTGTCGTAGAAAAACGCACCCGACGCATTTCTTCACTTCAAATGTATCCAGTATTGAGATTACATAGGTTCAATAAACATCAACGCTTACTTTCGTTGTCTAGTATGTTACAAATTTTATTTGGGATAAATCAGCAGAATGGAATAAGAAGTTTGAACAATTTTTTATTATTAAACTAACTTTCATATTTTATTCTACTTATAGACTCCTGTCACATGAATAAAACAAAGATATTTTCAACATAAAGGTTTTGTCATAGCGATTTTACCGACTCTGACTTACGTCTATAAAATAGGTACGCAATCAAACTCCAATATGCACTTATACACCTTTGCCAATTGCGAATAATAGTTTCCTTACCGAAGGCTTCGACACTTAATCTCCAATCCTATTAAAATTAATAGCCCGTTAAGTCCACGGCAAAATCATAACTATATATCGCGCCTGTTTGTCCAATTGGCAGTAAAACATTACCAGCACGTTATCGGCTCATTCAATGTTTGAAGCGAATCAATTAAACGTCCCATTTTTTGGGAACAACGATATTCTGAAACGACTTCAACTCTTTCAGAAACTAAGTATGTCGTAAATTCTAAACACCGTATATCTAGAGTAGCGGCAATACGTATGGAAATTACGGACTAATTGACCGTGATGTCTTCACCAGATGATATATGCAGGTACACACCCAACAGCTATATACGTATGTGGTAAAACGAAACAAAGTTAACCAATCAAAAAAGGCACGTCACCAATATTACTAAGCGACTTAAAAAAGAATGAAGAAAAATACGCACATTCGATACTTAATGACCTTATAATAGCCCTCACGATGAAGGCATTGATTTAAATTATTGATTCCGAGTAGTATTAAAGCTGCATTCGTTAGGTATTGATTATTGATTATTAGTAATCTAGTCGCTGGGGTATAAGTTAGATTTATGTAATTTCGATTCCACACTGACGGTCACGTTGATTATATAAGCGATATAAAAAGCAATAAAGGCGTTGGATCGTGTCTAATGAAGTAATCTTACACTCCCCTCAACATTATAAGATTATAAAGAATTTCATACAATTTAAAACCAATATAATTATGACAGAATACAAGACAAACTATTACCACATCGACAATCCTTCGTTAGAACAAACCCAGAATGTAAAAGCGTTTCAAAAGAAACATAAATACATCTACAGATTAGGTGAGAGACCAATATACCATTACAGTATTATAACTACAATAAATTCTAGGTATATAACGCGTTTACCCCGTGAGTTATGGTAAAATGATTCGGTTTTAAAATTACCTATTCACTCTCTGATAATCTAATACACATATACTTTAGTTAGGACATTTTAAGTGCCATGTATCACGTGAATTGTAAATACATTCATCTCGTGGGTTTCAGGGATTTATAGCATCAGGTTTTGTGGGTATATACAATCGAGGCAAAGTAATGATAAAATACAATATATAATAAAGTGAAACTTGTATAGGATAGTGGGCCACCGTAACGTAAACAAAACATCTTTTACAGTTATAAGAGAATGATTCCGTGAAGGAAATATTCATAAATTTTAAGTACTAAAGAAGAGTTTCTCTATGGTTTTATGCGTGCATGTACTTACATACATAAAATTCCATGTTAGGTCATCATCTAATATGCGTGCAACAGACTTAAACAATCCCGCATACAATAAAATCTTTCAACAATCGCACTTGCATCCAACTCCTTTGTATTGTTTCCATGACCGTTGCGTTATAGACGAGTGCTACCTTCTTCAATTTTCTTCGACAGCTTTCCGGCTGCCAGCAGCGTGAAATACACATATTGTCGAGTGCCTCCAAGTGCTTATTGTTTCGTTATTTGATCGTTGTATATTGCTCTTTTCAAGTCCCTCACATCACCGTCACGCACTTTATAATATATATGGTATCGAATGGGTTATTTTCGCGAAAGTACCAAGCACAAAACGCGCGACCAGCTTTTGTCCAACAAATATATGAATTGTTGTATATATACAATGGGAACTTTGTTATTGTTGTTATGTGCGATGTTTGTTGTTAACATTTAATGAGTTAAAACAGGAAGAAACTGTTCAATTTTTACTTTTGACGTTTATATTCATTACAAAGCAGATGCTGCCAACTTTTATGCTGGGTGAAAATGAAATGTTCGCGTTTTATTTTGATGTTAATTTAAATAAAAATCCTTTTTAATAAGTTATTTATTATTACATATCAAATCATTTAAAACAATCAGATTTTAAAAATTGACTTTTATACCTTGTAACTTTACCGCCAACCTATAAAAAATAAAATTACTGCACCTCTAATACAAAATATTTTTTTCTGTAGCTCTTAAAACCGGTTTTATATTATTACCTACTATTATTTTTATAATTCTCGTTATAATGAATTATGAATAATGTAAAATAGAATATTTTTCAACCATAAAAATCAAATATGTTTCATGTGCAATACAAAAATGTTATAATTATCAGAGAATTATAACATAACCTTAATTTTTGATAGTGTAAAATCGGCTTCCGCTACTACATATATCACATTTTCTATTGCTATTATGCCTATATTCTATATTCGTAAAACTTATTTATGCCTCCATCCATGTTCCGATTTGGAAGCTGACATAATCTGCATTTCAAATTCGTCAACACCGGGTGCGTGTCGGTTTCGCGATACCTTTTTCCCTCCATAAATTACGCTGAGCTGCCCCGCAATACAACAACGAAAAAAAGGAATCCCAGGACCTCTTTCGACATCTGCGTGACCGTCGCAATGGGCGAACGGAAAATAGAAAAGAGCGCCGCGTGAGGATGCAATCGTGTTGAGAATTAGTTTCTACAATTCTCGACAAACAGTTAATTCAAATCGGTTCGTGTGTGTGACACCTGGATGAAAGGGAGGGATTAGGTGAATAATCAGAAACCGTTCGTACTATTTGTTGTGTTTTTGCGGCAGTTTACCTAACATTTTTGTTAAATTAGTTCGTAGTAATAACATAATTATCTTCAGTAAGTGGTAAGTAAGGGAGAAAGGTTTTAATCCGTTAATGGAGGTTGTAAGAACAAAGAGCTCTTAAGATAGAATGTTTAATTAAGTTTAGATGGTAATTATAATAAATTAATTAGATTTTAAGCAAGTTATGATCTAAAGTAGCTATTGTAATGTTTGAATATTGAAGAAAGAACATATTTCCTGAAATACAATCGACAGTTCTTTACTTCGATATTTATCGCCATCTATGAAACGCGAGATAAATTTTTTAAATATAAAAGCCGTATTTTAGAATGAGATAGTAAGAAAAAAAACATAGGAATTACAGGAATATTAATTTATTAATCATTATTCTATAAATTGCGGCAACACAAATAGGAGATTCTGCTTTATAGACATTAAATAAATCAACAAAAATCTATAATATTCAACAAATATACACAAAAAATTGATTCTTTAACATCATATTCCATTTTACTCCCTCATTTGATTCTATTCCACCATAATCTTCCATTTCGTCGAATTGAAACTGGCAAGGAAGAACATCTTATCATCGCAGCTCAAAAACCAATCGTAAGTCACTTGTTTTCCGCTACATTCTATATTCATCATAATTTTTGATTCGTTCAGTAATTCACAAGTGAAACAAACCTAAAATTTTACATAAAAAAAGGGTAATTCCGTAATTTTTGTGTTCTGTGCTGCTATCTCTACGCATTTTTCTGTAACTAAAATATGAAGCGCTCTATAATGTTTTCTTATTAATCTTGTTCCTACTACAAGTTTCAAATACAGAAGGTCCCAAGTTTTAATTTTGCAAGTTTCACGCCTGCAGCAACTTACAATCGTTTATGGGCTTCAAACTTACAGAAAGTGAACGCAGTTTACAGATCCCTTCATTAGTTTAGTTAAAAAGAATAGCCTTAGATGGCAGCACATAAAACACATTTTCATTTACTTTTGTTCCGACAAGCATGCCAGGAAGACGTGTACTTTTTTTAATTCCATTAACGTAGACATCTCCAGTTCCTTCTACTAGGAAGCTATCATTCATTAATGATTGTCGAGAAGTCATAGTATTATTCAACGATAATCCTATGAAAGTCCCTTCCAGTTTTGAATCACATTCTAACAGCTTCAAATGGCAAATAATTTAAATTATATATAATATTGTTATTTAAAATAGAATGATTGAAGTTTATGGAACTAACAATTTAAAAGAAAGTAATAAACTTAGATAAAACAATGTAGTTGAATAATCTTTTTTGAATATCTAAATGAAATAATAAGCAAAATACACCTTCACTCAATTACAAATGCTAAAACCTTTTACTTATATCACACAAAAGTTTAAAAATTACTTTTCTAAAATTTCATTCAAGAATATGAATTTTATTGTGATTTTATCAACAATGAAAAATGACACAACTCTAACCTAACAAATACTACCAATCCTAAATTTTAACCATTATGTCATTTATTTCTTAACCTATAAATTAAGCAGAAAATGAATTATTACTCGAAATTTAATATTGATTATCAATTTTTCCTTTACAAACTGATTTCCCTGTGTCCCGTAAACTTCAATTCATTCTTTAAAACTTACTGTAAATTCTATTGAATATCCAACTTGGAATTGGAGACCATCCGAATACAGAATATTAATTGGTTCACAACATGGTTTAGCAATTCTCCGTTCATTTCGCAATAAATACGTCTTATTCTCCTTCCAACTGTATGATTTGATGGTCGTCTTTGCTGATTGTGGTATAGACCATGAGCTCCAAGTGGAAGATCCTTCGAATTTACAACAGACACGAAACAGATAAGGCTCGTTGATTTGCAGATCCCTAACTAAATATTGCAATTCCGATCCGACATAGCAATCTTGATAATCAATTGTGTTGGCATTCATAAACGCCTTTTGCAATCGAAACTCTTGAATATCTGTCAACTTTTCCTCCTGCTCCATACCTTCGAATTCCACCAAAATGGATCCCGGCTTTTCCACCAGGGATGATATTTGCACTGGAGCGATCGAAGTAACTGATCCATAGGATCTGCATGAATCGATTATCTCCTTATGCACAGATGGTTCAAAATTGTACGATATGCAAGGCACTTCTTTTAATTGCGGTACCTCCGGAAGACTACCGAGAGCTGAGGTGTTTCGGTCGAATACCAGGGCATCGAATTTCGTCTTATTGGCTGCTACATCTTGCCCTAAGGTTATGAAATACTCTGTGTTGTCGATTTTTCCTATAATTACCTTCCTACATTCCCTGAGTGGATTTAAACTTTTTTCTTTTACCTAAATTTGGTAAAAATAACGTGTATATTTTGTTAAATAACTTGTATGTGGTAAAAATCTAGTTACCTTTGCTATTTGCTGCAAAAGCAATTGTTGGCGATTGTCTAATGTTTTTTTAATCTCATTTAGTAGGTTAGAAAACGAGTTTTTGATTAAATTTTCAGTTTGCGTTGCCGAATTTTCTATTTGTTCCTCCGCGATTTTCACCTCGTTTTCTAATCCTTTCAAGGCACTTAAATAATCTTTAGCGGCTTTTATAGTTTCTAAAATCTCGTTTTTATCCATCGCGAATTTTTTTAAGATAACACGTTTTCCCGGCTAACTCTATTGGATAATTTCGGTAGTTAAAATTCCGTGTTTAAAAAAAGAAACAATTCAGTATAAGAGAAAACATATTTTAATATAAAATTATTTATTTAACATGAAGCAAAATACATTTTTTTTTCATCCTACAATACTACTTGCGCCCCTCAAAGCTAAATAACCAGCGGTTATATCCATAGGTAGTGAAATTATAGTTGCAAATTCTTCTTTATTAGCGAATCTAAGTCGTGTTTGCGGGTCCGTGTAAGGGGCTGGAAGTCCTGAGAGGTCAGAAAATTTCTCGGCCGGCTTAAAAGACGGTGGAGCGTTTATAGAACTATAATGAACGTAATCTTCCGGCCAGGGCAGCGCCCTTTCGGCCGCTATGATCTGCTTGAGTGATTTCCAAGCCCGTTTTTTGTTAGCGGTTTTCGATGTTTGTTGAAAGGAAGTGGTTTTAAAAATTGGTTTTTCCTCTGGTTTAATTTCCTCCGTGTTCATATCGATTCGGATGTATCGGGATTAGCTGATTTAGATTTAAATGTAAATAATAATCTAAAATGGCGTTGCTTGTATGTTATGCCGCGGGAGTTTTGAATTGTTTATGTTTTTGTGATATCTGCTTTGTGGTAGTGGATTATTCTCAATGCAGGATTTACAAAAATAAATCTGAAGTCCTAACTTCACACGTCAATGACCTATCGTTGATACTGAATATCTAATTATAATAAGTAGAACAAAAATCGTGTATGTATAAGTAAAAATAAATAAAAATCGTGTATGAGTACTATGTAATTTAATTAATAGTGCTTCATACGATGTTCACTTCAGTTGTCAATTTTAAAGAAAGTTTAATATTGATTTTTTGTATGTATTTAGTATTTATAGAAAAAAAAACACAAAGAAAAAAATAAATATAGTTTCAGACTATTAAAATATTCATTTTTATGTCTATTTTCTTTTAAAATTACTTTTTTTTTGCTTACCAAGTTAGAAAAAATCGGTGCTAATTTCATTCAGTAGCGTAAAACGACAGTTTTACAGGAAGGTTGTTGATCTTTTGTGTTTAACTTAAAAAAAAAGAAACGTTTTCTACTACCGTTGCGTTACATTTTAATTTTTGCATTTAATTCTCATAGAAAACGGACACATGTATGTTGACGCTATGGAAAACCAGAATCAAAATGACGAAGGTATCGTTTATTCAGCAGCAGAAAAAAAAAGAACGTCCTTTTGACGTGGTTGTCCATTGATTTCAGAATACACGCCGAAGCCGAGCTCGAAACAGAGCAACGTATTACCATTGTGGGGTAACGAAAGGACGATGAACTTAAACCCGCTGATCCTGACGAATATACAGAGCTCTCACTACTTTAAGGGTATGTATTTGTTCCATAAATCGGTGTCATTATTGGGTGAAATCAAATCTGATGGTTTCTGAGTTACTTCCGGGGTATCTAATTTTTGGAGATTCTGCATACTGATTTCCAAAATAATTCCTGTGATTTTTTTTTATTCAAACTTTTAATTTCATTAAAATTACGCCGGACTCGTTATTTTGGGATGCCAACGATTTTACGTTCCGTTAAAGGCGGTAGGTAATATTTTATTTGTTTATTGTGTCGTTAGATTATTTTAGATGGATTACCGTTTCAGGATGAGTTTTAAACAGCAGTTCACCGTCCGCATAGTCTCATCTTCCAGCTGATTGACCGACAGCTTTGGAGATGTTGTTTACGGTAAAACGATTATTTTGCAACGCAGTTTGCAGAATAATTATTGTTATATTTAATATATATAACGTAATTCGCAATATTGGTTGTAATTATCCTTTGTTTTCTTGTATTAAAATCTAGTTAAGTATCCTACCGTTTTTGCAACCAAAATTGTTGTATAATCTCAATTTATTTGGTTTAATCCTTACAGATTTTATTTCTCTTTCCTTACAGTCAATTTATACGAATTAAAAACTTACCACGAAGTCGTCGACGAAATCTATTACAAAGTAACGCACCTAGAACCTTGGGAAAAGGGTTCGCGCCGTACTTCAGGACAAACGGGAATGTGCGGAGGGGTACGCGGCGTTGGTGCTGGAGGAATCGTCTCGACAGCTTACTGCCTGCTTTACAAACTGTTCACCTTGAAACTCACAAGAAAACAACTCAACGGACTGATAACCCATTGCGATTCTCCATACATCCGAGCTTTGGGATTCATGTATATTAGATACGTTTTACCTCCGGCGCAACTTCTAGATTGGTACGAGCCTTACCTCGACGATGAAGAGGTGCGTAGCAGCAGGTAGTGTGCCTCTGAAAATCTTTTTTAATTCGTTCGGTGTTAGAAACTTTGGAATAAAATTTAAATCGTTGCTTCTTCAAAATTATAGGAATTAGACGTAAAAGCAGGTGGGGGTCAAATGATGAGGATTGGGATGATGCTGCGGCAGTGGTTGGTGAAATTGGAGTGGTTTTCGACTTTATTTCCACGTATTCCAGTTCCAATTCAGCAGAAAATACAAAAACACTTGGAGGTAATTTTGATTTGGCTTAAATATATTGATTCTATTCAAGTTTATTCAAACATAGAAAGGATTTTAAATCTTATAATTTTTATCAGCATGTATTAAACATGGGGCATAAAAGTATTAATGATAAAAATATATATAATAAAAGTTGCTACATTCCATTTTACAACAGTAAAAAAAATTATCGTTACTTCAAGCATATGAAATAGAAAAATACAAGAAAATAAAAATGTAACATTGCTAAAAGAACAATTAGATTATAACATAACACTTACTTTCACATAATTTTTTTTAACCTAAAATTTATCTAAAGTTTACCACAGTTATTAATAATTTAAATTTAATCTGTCAATTATTTGTGCGTTTAGAAAATATGTTTCCTGCTATAACAAACAATATCTCCAATTTTATAAATAAATTCAAACAATGCTAAGAATATTTCAACGTTTTGCATTCTACTACATCTAATTTTAATAATTGTTTTTATATGTTAAGTTTTATTTATACATTATTTGACTTTTCTTCAATTTTCCCTTGCCGTTTTCTTAAGTATATCTAATTTGATTTTAGAATACTATATTTATGCATATTTTTTTTTGTAGAATTCACCTGATGATGATCACTATGATCAAAACATGTAGTTAAAAGATAATAATTATTAAATTTGGATTGGAGAGAACTTTATCACTTTGAATTTTCTGACATAATTTATTTCATTTAGGTGCTACTATATTGAATAAATTTATTTATCGAAATTGAATTGAAAATGGGAACCTTATGCGAAACGATTGATTTCAGGATAGATTCCCTATACAAATACAAGCAGTTGTCCGAGAGAGAGAAGAGAGAAATCGCAACAACGATTGGCCCAAAACTGAAAGAGAACGCGATTGGAAAGAGGAAAGAGAGGATCGTAGAGAAGACAGGGAAAAAGAACGTTACAACCGCGAAGACAGGGATCGATACAGCGATAGGAGAGATAGATATCGAGTTGAGAGGCGTGAAAGAACTCCAGATAGTAGGAGAGATCGTGATAGAGAGCGCAAACAGAGAGATAGAAGTCCGTACAGGGAAAGAAGCAGTCACTCCAGCAGGGACAACAGGCACAAAAGGGACAGATATCATTAAAATTATTGACTTTCCGCTAGAAGTAAAAAGAGGAACGAAGAAAAATGGAACGATTTTAACTTTTCTTAATTTTTTTTCATGTAAAAAGCATTTTTGTACAGGGCAGGTGCTTTTCGGACCAGTTTCTCTTGCATATTGCTGTTTGTGAGTTTGTAACGAAGAATATTTGATTGGAATTAATCTTTTGTACATATTTTACGCAAACAACACTGATAATCAAATATGTAGTATCTTTCAGATTGTATTGTTTTTTTTATATCACTTGAAAATCTGTTTCTCATTTATATTATCTACCAATATCTTAAAATGAAAATGATGAAATAATGTACCATTTTAGAATAAAAATATATTTTTAACAAATTTAATTGTATCACTTTTTTATTTAAATTATTATTTTCAATTTCTTTTTTCGAGCAGTAAATAAATCAACTTGTAAATTAAAAAAATTAAATAAATTCTTAAAAATAACGGAATAAATAATAATTCTGACTAGCGCCATCTGCAGGTCATTGAACGTATTAATACTGAAATCCAAGTTAATGATACAAAATTAATTACAATATTTTGAGCAAAATATGAGCAACTATGTGACAATAAATATATAGAAAATATTATATTTTCTGTTGTTTTATGGTGTAGGATAGAAATATATATACAGGATGTATTAGAAGGTGTTTATGCACCGTATGGATTTTTCTTATTATAGCCTAACACTTTATAATCAACTAGAGGCCGCCTAAACTCAATTTTTTTAATTGGATGCTGCAATAAAGCTAAAACAAACGACGACGAAGTGCTGAAATGAATATTACCGCACACTGCGCTGTAATGAGATACTTGTGGGACTCTTGCCGGAACGTAATATAGGCGATTAATGTGCAAATTAGAAAAAATACGGTAAAAAGCGTGTGCCACAATAACTTGTAATGCTCGTACATTGTGACATTGTTTTAAAATACTATTATATTCTACCAAATAGAGAGTGAGCACTTGAACGAGTAAAATACCTTTTTAGTTTTCTAAAACGGAAAATCTTATTAAGAAAAGTTATTCAGAATTATAAAGGTTCAGTTATTTGGTAATATTTGTTTCGAAAACCCTATTTCACTAATTTCAAAAGATCTGTACTTAGTAAACGTAATAAATAAAAACGGTTTTAGTAATTTGAAATATTGCTTATCCTAAAGCGTATTTATAGAACAGTTTTAATTAATATCAAAATTCATTAGGCAGATGAGCGAAATGCACCAAATCTGCTGATTTTTCACATAAATTTCAATAACCCTTGTTAACAATATAAATCACATAAGGAGTACCACCAATTTACCCTTTTTTTATTATTTATATCAATTACAATTTTTTTTAATAGATTTGATGTTACAATCCAGATTGATAAAAGGTTTTTTTTGTTTTTCAGATAACAGGATTATGACTTCATGTATTTGAGCATGTATTAATTTGAACAACACTGTATATATATTTTATTCTAATAAATGCTGCTATCTGCCGGCTATTCTATAAAGCCTAAATATAAAGCGACCTGCAATTCGAATTACTTAAAAAGTAGTGTTCTTAATTTTCTGGCTTGTTTTTAATAGAATAAGTTAAAATCCAAATTATAAAAATTAAAAATCATAACATTTAATATGCAATAGTAATTAATTTTTATTTAAAACAAAAATAATTAATAATTTTCACTTCAGCGCCCTCTATAATACATCTAGGGATACTTATTTTAAATATAAAGGCAAACTATTTACAACAACAAAAAAATGGTTCGAATACAAATCCTTAATTTCTCTGTTATTTATTTATTTCATTTATTTTATCGCAAATATCACATACAACTAAATTCGAAATCAATGGAACCTCTTCAAGAAAATCCCTAATGTCCCAGGATTATTGCAATCTGGAGATAGTTTACCATTACTGCTGATACACGCATCTCCACAAGCCCTTCCTTCGAAATAAATACCGAACATCTGCTTGCATTGCACGCAGTTTCTGTAAGAAGAGCAAAGAGATTTCCACAATCATTCGCTAAGTTTTTGTTAACCACTAAATGCTAAAAATGTTTTTTGCTTCCTCTGCAAACACTTAAAACAAATACTAGAAACATTGAGTGTCTTAATTTTTCGGTTTCTGCTCGCGTTTTTTCTTTCCGTCGTCAGAGATCTTCATCCTCAACATTCTTCTATAAATCGACCTGAATTCCTTGCCTATAAACTCGTCCTCTTCCTTAAGCTCGTTCTCCTTCCTTCCGAGGATCGGTCGTGGGAAGTAATTCTTCGTTCCTAAGATCGGTCTCGGACTGTTCGGGCACTCTTCCATTCGCCAGATCGACTTCCTCGAGTATCTGGAGCATTGTGGTTCATGTTGATGGTGTTGTTGGAGTTCCTGGTGGTGGTGATATTGCTGTGGCAATGGGGGGACGTTGCTCGGGATCACTTTGAGTGGCACGAAGGCGGGGGCATCAGCTCTCAATTTGGTTTCCGATTTGGGGGCCGATTTTTCCGACTTCATAAACTGAGGTGTTGACTGGACGTTTTCGGGATGATTGTGACATTTAAAGTGTTTGAGATTGGTTGTCATGGAATTCTGTTACTATTAAATTTTGTTCCTGCTTTTTGAAAACTATTTGGAACGTGTGGGCATATTATCTCTGGTGTGGGCAAAGGATAAAGTTGATAATTTAGAAAATATATATTAACAGCACATAGGTGCGATATTCTGAAGGTTCATACGATTTAGAATGACATCAGGAGTAGAAGATCTTAATAAATGATGCTTTAAAATGGATTTATGCTTGAGAAAATAAAATAAGTACAGATAGAAACACTTTTTGATAGATACCTGTAATAGTTAATTCCTATTGCATCAGTTAATTATTATTCTTGTAGATGTCGCTGAGTGCGTTTAAACAAAATATAGCTCAAAAATTGAATTTAAACATATTTACAAAGATTATTCTTTATCAATACTTACGTTATACACACAGGAATTGAGCTTTGGCACATTTCAAAACATACCAGCAAAATTACGATACAACAGGTGTATACAATTTGGTATTTCTGTAATTATAATAAAATTAATGTAAATACATTAAACACTCATTTAACTAAGAAATTCTTACCATCTTTAAAGATCTGAAACCTCTCTCAAACTCCCAATACCATTTGAGTTCTCTTGCAGGACTGTTTGGCCTTTTTATATTTCTCAGGATTTATAAATGGGGTTTCCACCTTATTAGGGGCAGTCAATCACTGCTATTGTTATCGCGGATCGAAAACAAGATGTTTTCCCCGTTTTTACCCCCGTGCGATTTACACCCAACGTCCCATTGTGAACTTTGGTGATTCTTTCTTTGTTATATTTCTATTTTTCGCGTCTAAATTGAATTATTGAAGGTATTGTTCATTATTGATTGTTTTGGGGGTGGTTCTATTGATGAATATTAGCGTTTAGCGCTCGTATAATGCTTAGAGGTGTGAGAATTTATCAGTAGGGAGTTATTTACCATTTCATTCGAGTCCGTCGCTTTAAGAATTTATAGGAAAAACAAGTTTATATGAAGGATGTATAAAGTTATTTTTGGAACATATTTTTTTTTAGAAATAGTATTTTAAAATGCATTTGATAGGTATTAATTGTGGCCCAAAATTTAAACTTTAGAATAAAAAAAAATATTTTGTTGAATAAATGACTCGGTTATTTTAAAATTTATTTATTTTTTTTATCGTTTTACAGCTGATACAACAAAAATGTATATATAATATCACAGACAGCAAATTAATAAATAAAAATGAAATACCTGTACATATCAATACACAAATAAAATATAAAAAACACAAATCTTGAAAGGAATAAATAATTGTAAAATTGGACAATACAATAATACTTTCTTGGCATAGATTCGTCTTCTACATCTCACCTACACAAGTTATATCAATATTAACTCAATCCATCGTTGATAATCAAGAAAGGTTCTATGGAAACAATGTCTTCACAATTTGGTATTAGTTTTCCCTTATATTTGACGCAAGTATCAGCGCAGAGTTGCCCATAAAAGTACTTCCCATACATCTCTTTGCATTGGGCACAATTCTTGATGCAAATACCAGTAGCTACAGTATATTAAAGAACATTGTATTTTCGAAAAAATTGATAAAATCATTTGGACTTACCTAAAGCATTTGCTTTTGTAAAAGTCGATAAAAGCATACCGGCTAGTAAAACTGTCAGATAGATTTTACTATTGGCCATATTATCTAGAACAAAAATGGTGTTAAAAGTGAACAGTTGCTTCATGGTATCGTTATATCGCATGATATTATCTAATATTACAAAAATTATCGATGGATTTTATACCTAATTAATACAGGTACAAAACGAGGTGTGAATTTTGAAAATTTTGCGCGGGAAATTTAAAACTCGTACATAAGTTTTGCGCAAGATCTAATTCCGATCGTCAAAGATACGATTCAGTTTTGACTGACATGATTGTTTCCGCATTTAAAATATTTATATATGCTCACAAGACATGACTATCGCACTATCCTTGTTTTTCTCTTATGTCGCATATAGGAATATACATAGGTAGTTTTTTCCACATTATCACGTAAACGTAATGATTATAATTGGTTCTCCAAGTAATATCTAGTATATTTTTATTTTTGAAATGATTTAAGCGTGTGTTATTATTTAGATTTGTAATTATAACAATTTGACAGTTTTTTTTTAACAATCTAAGTTGGTATCATAATCGACATTTTTCATATACTTCATATTTCATCCCAAGTGTGAAATTATCATTTTTTGTTGACGCAAATGTATTTTACGTTTAAATAGTGATGTAATCGTAAGTATTATTATGCTAAGAAAGTACGATAATATTAAAATATTCTCTCTTAAATTGTGAACGCACATAATAAAGAGCCTTGAATTATCTTTCGCTGTTCCATCCAGGTTTAGATACTGCCTTAAATTCTGTTGACTATTGTTTTTATTTTGCATAATTCTATTTCAAAGTCACTGAAATCTAAAAATAGATTCGCGAATTTCTTTTCAATTGTTTATCGTAAATATTTTGTTTATGCCGGATGTAATAGTGACAGATGATTTTCCCGCCTTGACATTAGGTAATTCCACCTGTTACAGGAAGACGGAATTAACAAGCGCCGCCGCGGGCTAAAATACCTTTTTAAAAACTCACAAAGACCCCAGTACAGGTACTTTACCAGCGACTATCAAGGTGATATTATATTTATTTATATGTAGGTACGTTAGTGATGGCGGAAGTAGCATTTTTTGCGTATAAACAGTAAAGAAAAAGTTATAGTTCCAGGTTCTTGCGGATAAAGAGTTAATTGCTGAAAGAAAGTCATTGCCTTCTGTGCGTATAATTGCTGAAGGATAAATGCCATAAATTTCATATTGCGTTTTGGGATTGATTTGATAATAAATACATTGCTGTATCACAATTTTCTTCCGTGTAAGATTTTAAAAAAATTAAAACTTTTCCGTCATTTATTTAGTAGTGGTAATTTTTTTTTTAAATGTGGGGAAGAACTGTAAAAAGAAACATCGTGTGTACGTTGAGTTTCTCTTTACTGAATTGAAATGATGCCACCTTTTACGTAATTTGTGACACAGTTTAAAGACGCGACACAGGTGTTGATGTATCGTCACTTCACGACAAATATAAATTACCCAGAAATATAATTTATTTTTTTCCAAACATTTAAAAAAAAGAAGCTCCAAGTAAACATCACGATTCTTTAAGCTTGATTGTATTTTATAAAAAATTATATGATTTAAACAACTTTATTTTACATCAGATTTTGCGCAATCTTTTTCGTATTTGCATTGTGTAAGGACTTACCTAAAATATGTCGACAATAAAAACACTATTACTGGACATTTCAATCAATTCTTCTGGCTTTATATAAGGCGAATCTTTTACTTAGAATTGCGGGGGGCTAGTCGTTGATTTGATTGTATTTGTATTTCCCAACTAACGGCTCTTAATGCAGTCTGGAAATTAGATTTCCCTTAAAAGTCTGATTGATTTATATAATCTGTAATGCTGTTGAAGATAAAACCATTCACAAATAATGTGTATTGCAAAAACAAACATTTTATTTGTGTTCATTATCATTCCTTCTCGGAAATGCAGGATTCCCATTTCTTGAATTGTTTTAACAGCACATAGATTATTATTAGCGCAAGTGGACGGGAAAGGAAAGTTTTTATTTATCGCATTTCTGAATTAATAAAAATATAAAATTTAAAAATTGCGCCCCTCCAATTATACTCTAGCGGTCAAAACAATCTACTGCAATGACCAACCTCCTTGAAAATCACCATAGATTTCTGCATTACCGAGATTGTGTGTATTTAGAATGCTCGAATTTAATGAATAAACTCGGTCAAATAGCATTTAATCCGTCAAATATCCCAAGGAAAATCCACAATGGTAAGTAAAAACTTTAAAGGCCACAAAACCGAATATTATATCGTTTTATTTACTTCGAGAAATTGTGTCGAAAACATAACCTGATTTTCCACTGATTGTCGAAATTTTCGGTATTTTCTTTTAATTTTTCTTATGTAGGACGTCTGCTTGATGATCCGGAGGAAAAAACTGACCATATTCACCGATGCTAAGGACACTACAACGGTTTTGGAATTGAAGAAGATCATCGAAGGTCCTTAAATAATTTCACCATTTTATTCCAATTTGGACGTCACTATTTTGCAAATTACCTCTTATTTTTAGGTATATTGAAGATTGCGCCGCACAACCAGCAGCTTTTCAATAAGGATAATACAGTAATGGAGGACGATAAGACTTTACAAGAGTATGGAGTGACTTCTGCGACAGCAAAAGCCCAGAGTCCCGCGACAATAGGATTAGCTGTACGGTGAGTTGTTTACGGCTGCAAACTGTCGAAGGATACTTTAATTTGACTATGTGGTGGTTTATTAGTGATGAAAATGGTGCATTTGAGCCGTTAGAACTGACTCCCTATTCGGCTCCTCCCGATTTGCCCGATGTCATGAAATCTCAGGAGAGCAATGGTCAGGAGCAGTCGTCCTGAATGGTTTTTGATTTTCTTTCAGTAATATGCGATTCATAAAAAAATATAATAATAATAACAGAAACTTGTGAGGAAAAAAACAAAAAACATAAAATATATATTGACTATATTTTAGCTGCTACCAAATAATAATAGAAATATCATTTGTTCTCTATATTATTAATTATCACATTTTTAAATCGATTTATTTCGTATTTCATTTGTTTTTTTGTTTATTGCGATATATCAGAGGAAAGAAAATAATAGGAGTAATAACGGGAAGGTGTAGATTTTAAGGTAGGCGTTTCATTTTAATTTATCGCTAACAAAAGTGTACAAAAAAAAAAAGGATTTTCTGAAGTAACAGGTGGGAGTCTTGATTTTGTTAGGATTTTAATTTCTATAATTAATTCATTTTGGTGTTTTCTAACTCTTTCAGGCAATAATATCTCGTTTAATTCAATATTTATTAATTAAATACTGATCAGACTGTAATTACGGATTGTGTGGTGAAGATCACCCTGTAGTTAAATTTAGTTCTATAGTTAAATGGCTCGCAATATCTGGATTTATGTGCGGTTCGAATAATACAACGCAGGTCTAGAGTTTTTGTACACGCATCTTATTTAAATTTAGTTTGTTATTAGTTAATTTAAATTTAATCAACTGAACTGCACTGTTCTGTTTATATTATTTAACATTATTCGTATACTTTTTCGCGATGCAAAATGGTAAAATAATTCATATGAAATGTCAATGACATTTTCGGCACTTCTGAATTTTTCGCTATATTGCATCGTAAATCATATACAATAGAAATATGCATTGAATAAATAAATACCTACCAGCTATGTTAATATTATTAGCATTAATATTCATACAGTGTGAGTAAGGAGTAAGGAATAAGTACAATAAAAAAGTTAGTGCCTATTGATTTTTTGGAGGATTCCTAAAAACGTTAATTCTCATTTATAATTCTGTTTTTCGAAGAATCATGCTTGCATGATCACGTTGTATATTCAGATATTAAGTCAAGAAAATCAAGAGGTTTTCATAGTTTCCAAAAACATATTCAATATTTACCCGTTTATTGAATTTATTTCTCATTTTTTGCTTACACCATGTATAAGTAATTGTACGATACCAACCGGTCTCAATATTTGTACGACAGCTTCCCTTTTCGAAAAACACATAAACGATTAGAGAAGAATTTATACTAAATACTAACGCATATAATACACGATAACCTCGTAATGCCTTAAAGAGTTAAGTGAAGACTTAGTAGACGATTTTAATTACATAATATAATATTAAATAAACACATACGCATCATACACACATATTATGATTATAATAATAATTATACATACACAGTAAAAATATTATAATACTATCGTACGTTTAAACCCTTGAGAATTAATAAATGGATATGATATTTAACTATATTATTGAGTGAATATAGAATATTGATGCCTATTGTGATAGTTTCATAACGAATATTAATATAATGTAATATTAAATGATAATGATACTTTAAAAGTTTTTTTGTTTTCGATTATACCTCGAAGAAAAGGCACTTTGAGCATTTAATTTGTAATGTAAACTGTTCGTAATAGGCTTAGAATGTGTATAATTACTAATTTTCAACAGTTACCTTACTCGAATTATAAATATGCGAAATAGGAATTTAACTTGTTTGTCCTTCGAAGAACTTACACAGAAGTGAACTTGCATTTCGATTAACACCGTTTTAGACCGATATATTGGTTTTTTGTATTAATAATTCATAATAAGTAATATAAAAATGCAATAAAAAAGAAGTCTACATTGTCTTTTTTAACTTGGCATGCATATGACACCATTCATAACCATTAAGTTTATAGTGTGTCAACAATATTATTTAAAAACGTGAATTAGGTAAAGAATAAAAGGAAATGATACAAAACATTTGTAATTTTTTTTTAATTTCAACTGAAGTTTTAGCAACAGGTAAGTATAATATTCTTGTAGGTATATAAAAATTCTTTCCGTTAAATTTAAATTTTCGGCAATTCTAGCAACCCCCACTAATATAACATTTATATTTACCATTGGCTCAACATATTCGGAATTAATATTATTTCTCGTTATATGAATTAAATTGCAACGTTGGAGCTCACAATTAACATAATCATAAATCATTTCTGTTTTAAATCACCTGGTCAATTTGAATTTGGTTTAGTTATATTTAAAATTAGAGGTTGGCAGTGCAAACATTTATTCTTGCAGTCATATGGTGTGTTCAAATTGCGGGTCGGTAATTTCGTTTAAAATTAGGCATTTTCAATATTTCTTTCTGTATTGTGTGTGATATATGTAACAGCATATTGTGTTTCTATTATGCGAACTCGTTGAAGAAGAAATATGGGTTGGAAAAGGTAAGTATAGCAATTATTTATAATACCGTTTTTTTCTGGATATACCTGCATGCATGGCATTATGGGTAATAAAGACGGAAGTAGACGGAATTCATAATTCATAGAATTTATTTTATAATTTCATATATACAATTGGCGTAAAAGAGACAATTATGTACAAAAAATAAATAGTAAAATTGGATTTATGTTTCTAATCTAAATTTTTCATATAATAATATGCATTTTCTCGTATAAAATTGTCTCATTTGATTATCGTGTTCGATCTGTCGTGCTTCGGCGTCTCTTCGTCGCAAATATCTGTTTCCGGTTCGCTGTCTTCGTTATTTTCGTGATTCTTGTCATTCCCGCCGACGTTACACCGTCTCCACTTGGCACGTCTATTTTGGAACCAGGTTTTTACCTGCCAAATTCAAATATTTAGAATCGACCAATCACAGCAGAGCATTTCTATTTCGGTAAATTCTCATTGGAGAGCATCACGATTTTTAAAATATCGCGACCAATCGTCTGAATCTTTAAATAATTGTGATTAATAGGTAGAAATGCGACTGTTTCCTTTTATTACATAGAAAAAATTAACATGTTAGCGAAGCGGGCCGTAAAATTTTGTGCAAATTTCGTTATAAAATATTTACCTGTCTGTCGGTTAATTTTAACGAATCCGCTAACACCCTCCTGTCTTCAGGGCTCAGATATTTGTGGGCGCTGAATCGCTTCTCCAGAGCATCGGTCTGCGATGCCGTGAAGCGAACTTGGCCCCCTTTTCGCTTGGAATAGTGCGTGTAGGGTAACGGCAACATTACCGGATGTGTCAAGGGGTACATCGGCCAATATCTATTTCGCGAATAGACGCTGCTGAATGCGCTCACTGAAATCGGAAACACCAAAAATGTAAACAAATAAAATATTATAAATTATTAGTAACACGCAATAATAATGATTAAAAAATAATTTTGATGATTTATAAGATTATATGCAGTGTCTTTTTTTCTACTTGTCATTATTCGATGGAATTGGAACGGATTTATTTCGGGACATTGAGCATTAAATATGGGAATTTGGAATAAGATCGCATTGAGAATTATCGCTTATTTTAATTTGGGGTAATTTATCATGTGGATTATCGAAATTCTGACAGGTATTTATAAACTTAAAACTAATGGGGAATGTATTGCATACAAATGGGTTTGAAATACTTCTTTTGATGCAATATTTTATACATAAAATGTTTGTGAAACAAACTAAGGCGAAATTGAGCTAAACATTATTATTATTAATAATAATAATAACTTTATTGACCCTTTAGGCTACAATAAATAACATGTAGATAGGGCAAGTCATAAAAACGGTGATGGTCAATACAATGGTTAAAGAAATAGAAATAACAATACTAAAAATACATAAAATACACAAAAACTGTTAACAATAACACTATGTGCACAAAAAAAAACCATGTATCTCAGAGCATCAGGCATGCTTCGAATTCTTTAAGATTATACGGACACTTTAAAATTAATAGTGTTTTAAGTTTTCGTTTAAAATCTGCTATAGTTTTGGATTCTCTCACATCCACCGGAAGCCTGTTAAAAATACTTGCACCTGCTATACAAGGGGATTTCAAATAAAATGAATGGTTTGGTTTAGCAAAAGTTAATTTATTATTATTTCTTGTATTATAATTATGATAGTCAGCATGTGTGTGAAAGCTATTTTTAATTCCATATACATAGGTGAGTAGCTTGTAAAGGTAAATGGACGTCAAGGTGAAGATGTTATGTTCGCGAAATACACCCCTACAGGACTCTCGATAAGATATGTTAAATATTATTCTAATTATACGTTTTTGAAGTATAAAAATCCTGTTTATGTCTTTCGCCTGACCCCAGACTTGTATGCCATACGTAAGCATTGAATATACATATGCATAATACACATTTAGAAGAGCGTCAATAGTAAAAATATTTTTGTCAGTGTGATAGTTATGCCTTTTGAAGCCTGACGCTAATTTGTTCGATCTAATTTATAGATTTACTTTGTGTGCTAAAAAAACCATATCATAATTGACAAGTCCTCAATTATATCATTTTTCTTTAAATTCAAACTTGGTTATTATTATATGTATGTGGCAAAACGACCAATAACTAACTTGCTGGAATAAAAGAATATTACATATTCAGAGTTTTGTTGTGCAAATTCAAATGAAGGAATACTTTGCTGTATGATACATTTTGTGAAAACCTGTCATGAAGAATAGAGGTTGATTGAAAAAATTAATCATAATAAAATGTTATAATCGAGAATAAATAAACCAATTTGTATTATATATCTATGTTTGCAGATAAAATAGATAACTATGTAAGCTACTTTTTTGCCCTCATCTGCGAATAATTTGATATATTCGATCATAGCAATGAATAAGCAACAGATTCTTTTTGTACAAAATGGTGTTGTACTACGTATTGCTGTGGTGTGGCACCCCGGGTTCTTGTAAATTCAGTTTTTTTTTTGTTCATTCCGTTAAGCGTTTGTCAATGTTGCGAGAAATTTCAAATTGTTTTATTTTCAAATAAGATTTAGTTAATGTTTTGGATTGTTTAATTTGTTTATTTTATTGTTCAGTTGTTTATATTAATTTCAGTCAGGTGTACATTTTGCGTTCACTGGTATTCTATATATATTGTTTTGTTTTGCGAGTTCGTCCGTTTGCGGACAGATCTGTGTGCGTTGTATCGCACGCATCTGAGATTTTTATACTTATACGATTGTTTAACCTTGTGAGTTCAGTTCCTTGATCGATACGAAAGTAAGTAGATATATAAAGTTGTATTTCATTGCTGACATTTTGTGATTATTGATTTCAAGTTTTGAATTCACGTTTCTGATTTTATTTCGTTCATCACGGAACTCATTTAATAATAATTGATATTGTATTTTTGTGTACACAATTTAGATATAAGATCTGTTATTATTTTTACGTGCAGGAAGATATTTTAAGTTTAAAGAGTTAATTTTTTTGTTCGTTGTTAATTTTTCTGATTTGTAATTATTTATTAATCACCTCGGGTTGGGTGAATAAAAGCATTGTGCTTGCTTTTATTTTTCATTTATATAAATTACTTGAATTTTCCACGTTTAATTTAGTTGTTTAAATATTGAGACCAGGTGGATTGAATTAAAAAAAAAAAATATTGTCTTCCTGAACTTTTTGTTTTCTGTTGCTTTGTAAAAGGATTTTGAATTGTCCTTTTGTAAAGTCAAATGCAGTTTTGATTTAGACCAGGACCTTTTTGTCCAAGGTTTTTTTTTCTGCAAAGTTTGTAATTAATTTTTTTTCTTTTTTTTTTTTAAAAAATAATAAAATTATTGAATTTTTATGTCATTCAAAATACTGTTCTTTTATTTTTAATGAAACCTTTTAGAATTTTTTTTGAGTATAAAAGTAAGTCAGATTGCTTTCACCCACATTTTACTTTTCATGATAGTAACCCTGAGTTTAATTGTTCTTTTGCGCATTGTCAACAATTTTGATTATTTGAGCTAGCTAATTGAATTTTTCATTTTTAATTTCATTTGGCATTTTTGTTGGTACTTTCAGTACACAGCAGTATCTTTAAGCAAACGGAATTTTTTATTTGTATATTTTGAGTCATCCTCTATGTGCGTCATATTTTTTCTTCGGTATTAAATAGATTACCGCATTATAATTCATTTCCTACTAATACCCTCTATCCGAAAATTTCGCCAATACAAATAACCAAAACATTTAATTCCCACATCAAGATAAGCTACGGGTAATTCGAGCTTCAATTGTCTTTTATCTGATGTGCAAGATGGGTTATCTGCAGCGTTAAGCTGATGATAATCTATTAAAGTAATGATGATTCCACTTAGAAAGTATTTTTTTTCGGGTAGATTAGCAAGCGGCAAGTGAATAGTTGCAAAGACGCACAGTAGCTGATAATTGTGACGATATGCGCAGTATTTTTATTCAAACACGTTTCATAAATTGATCCATTAAAAGCTATATTTGTGATAAGCGTGATTTAAGGTTAAAATTAGATTGTTGTGTTAGAGCACCTAAATAACAATTTTATTAATGGGGATACACATACCAAGTGAACGCACCGGAGCTGGTGATGAGTAAAGTAAAAAGCAATAAAAGGCTAAAAGAAAGGAATTTATATTGTCTATTAATAATTCTGTATGGGTAATGGTAAATTTAAAAATGCAGAAACTATTTATGATAAAGGGATTTTATGGTGGTAGTTCCATATAAATACAATTAGATATATATTACTATATCCCGAGTACGTGTAATACGGTTTAACGTTGTTTGTGCCGGATAAGTAAAATGTTAGAAATATGTGTTTTGGTAAAATTATATTCAAATGATTTCACAAGAATTTTACATGAAATAATTATTAACAAATATCAGAACGGTAACTTATTGTTTACAAACGAAAAAAAAAACATTTAAGGTATGTACATGGTACATCATAACCATTTAAATTTTAAAATGTTAGAAGTTAACGTATCCGCAAGGTCGACCGTGCGCACACTGTATATCAGTACCTCAAGTTACTGCATTACCTCCGATGCAATTTTTGCAATTTTCACTTCATCTGCGGAGTGTAATAAAAGACCGATTATGTATAAATAAGGTATGTAAACCTGTCAATTCGTTCCCTTTAATGATTCCGCTGAAAAAACAAATTGCCTTTTAATCTCCGATCTATTATTACGAATAACATCAAATAGTGCTAATATTACAATCAATAACGTTCGATAAACACGTCAAATGAGGATTAAGGTACTTGATTAATCGGGTCCTGGTATAATCCGTATGATAAATAACAGAGGGAGTTGGAGTTTTATTGGTGCTATATACAGTCGTGGTCCAAAGAAAAATAATAGAGCTATAATCGGAACTTGTAAATTCATGAGTGAAGAGGTTGGATTTAGAAGAACATTTTTTTTATTTTCGTTAAGAGAACTAACGTATTACGAAACTTTACTGATTAAATTATGAATGATTAAGGCAGGAAAAAGACAAAATTCTTAATAGTTGAATTTTTAAATTGTGTCATTTATTTTGCTTAGATCTAACAATCTTGTACCTCGCAATCAATCGAATTTAAATTTGCCGAATTAAGTTTTGTTAACTATAACAAACAGGTATTCAAATAACTTCTGTTTTTTTTTACTGTTATTTTGAAGAAATTTATACGATACATTTATAGTCACATAGAGTTCATAATAAACAAGAATATGGTCATTTAAAGTTATGTTTATATGTCAAGTAAAAGCACTAGAGTTGATGAGTTTAGATGGTGTCGGATAGAACAGGAATAAGCAATACTCGACTGAATATTTTTTTTTTTGACCACGACTGTATACAACAAAACGTTTTTGCCTCCTGTGAACGTCATCTCCGAGTACTGTATCGTGTAATTCCGTTTATCGGAGCAGCCTAGTAGCTTATGTATGTATGTATATGTGTACCTCTTCAAAGCTTTCAGGTGATCGACATTCTCGTATGAGTCTAAATATGTCGCCAGATGCTAAGTCTCTCGTAATCCCTCCGGACTGAAACGATCACCGTTTATTTGAAAGTTTAGTTTGTAGTACAACTGACAATTTAAATCCTTATATAATGCAATATACGTCAATTTGTAATCAGTAATCCCTTATGAAGGAAAAAAACGCATGTTTAATAAGAATGGATTATGTTAAATTCTAGTAATATTTTTTTGAAATTTAAAATCGCTACGAATGAATATCCTAAGCAGTTGGCATCCCTGAATGGAAGCACCGGACAGTAAAGATCTGTCATAAGTCCGAAATGTTTGTTTCATCATCAATCGGTTAGAAAACGACAATTTCCACAGCAATTTTTACCATTCTTGTTTTATCTGACCCAAATAATAATTAATGAATATAGGTTAAGATTGCGATGAAATAAAATCCAAGTTTAAGATAATTTTATCCTTATTCTAGCATTACATTTCTTCTGTGAAGATTAGAACTTCTTATCAGATATAAAGACATATATTTTCATAAGATCTCATTTTATTAATGGAAATCAAAGATATACACATCTGGATCTTACAAGCTCTGACAATTAAGTCCCGCGTTGTCATTCGAATTAAATTTTTATACAAATTACCCCAGTTTAAACTTGTTTTCGCAATATCGACGTATTCCGTCGCAAAATACCCAAAGATTTATCCCAGATTAAGCGTATGCATTGAGTGTCTCTCTTATCATTCGAATTATTCCACAATTTCTAGCGTTAATTGCGTTGGGATCGTCTTCAATTCTAATCCGCCCAGGGGTTTTGATACAATACATTGACGTATTAGGTGGCGGTATTAAACTGTATTACCGTTTATCGTACAATACTGCGTAAGCTTATTGGTCTTAAGGTTATCGTATAGGACCGGTTTAAACCGCAGTCGATATCCAATAGAAATCATTGCTGCTAAATCTCTCTTAATCCTTGCTATGGAGCAAAATAGGTGATGTAATTCTGATGATGCGAGAGGCTATTTTTTTTTTTTGAGGTTTGGTTATAGCGGTGTTGCCATCTTCAATTGTAATGACTGAAGATGCTTCCTAACGAATTAGTAGATTTTATAATTAGTCAAACCTGCAGTGTTTTTATATCACATCAATTAAAAGTGAAAGGCATTTGAAAAAGAAAATTGAAATTGAAAAAACGAAAAAAATTTAAACAAATTAAAAAATTAAATATATTTCCAGCGAGAATTAAGAATAAGGAATATAGAGGGTGTACCGACGATCACAAACCTGTCACAGGTGTAGATGAGGGTTAGTGGTACGGTTTGGCTGGTCTGTCGAGTTGGGACGTAAGCGGTGCGTTATAGGTGGAGCGCAGACTTCCAGCTTTCCGTCGAGTTGGGGCGTAAGCGGTCATCAAACGACTAATTAGTTGACTGGGTGAACGGGCCCGGCTTTCTAGTTTTATACTAAATGAAACCCAGATACTTTAGAACCATTTGAGTATCTGGATGATATTGAAAACTAGAATTGTTACTTTCAACAGGACGGAGTGGGTACTCCCCATTGTACAATTGAAACATTGGATTTGATGGAAATTACATATCCTCAATGCTTATTTTTCCTCGGCGACGTTTGAAACCTGAGCTCCCGAATGGAGTCCCTCCTGGAACATCGGCAGAATGGCGCCTTAGTGGCTGGGTGCAGAGTGAAATTCTTGTGAAATGATCGAAAAGTTTGTGGAGTTCTCCAAGGCAAGCAAAAGGAAAAAGAAAGCTCTCTCTGAGGAAATTTAAAAAATCGAAATAGCGCAAACAAAGCCAAGATGGTTGTACATCCAAAATAGAAGATGATTCTGACCCGGACAAAATGGTGAAAATTTCGGCAAAAATTTTTCGTTTGAAAATAAATAAGCTCGAACAAAATGCGGTTATTCTTGTATATTTCTTGCGATAAAATAAAAAATAATTTCCTTAAATTTCAAATGTTTCTGATAAACGACTTTTTACCTTAACATCATCATTTTGCCCGCTGTTCCCCTAAAGGTAATTCTTTTTGTCGTTGATTTTTGGTCTATATGTTTACTGAAGTCTTTTTTGCTTTAAACGATTTCCCAGACAAGATGTCAAATTGCAACCGATCATAAATAATAGTTGATATAAAATATAAGAACATCTTGTTTTCATAAATCATTTTTTTTTACTCGCACCAATTTTGTAGTATCTCTTACTGGGTTTTATTACAATCCTAATAGATACAGCTTATGAATTCTGTATTATGAGAAATGACATTTCAAATGAAATATTGACACAAGATAACATCGAAAATCTTTCCAATAATTCCTTAATATCCTACCTCCTAACCGCATTATTATATTTTATATCGGGTTATCGTATTGCAAAACTCACAAAATATACAAAACCTATGTCATGTCCCTCCTTTACACGATTTACCTACTAGACCATTATCGCGGAACTAATATTGACTCTTCGGCGTATTATAACGTTCTAAACATTATAACGACACAAACACACCTATATTAGTATATTAGCCATCGATGTGAGATTATCGCCCTTTCAATTACCCATTTAATTTCTGTTTGCTGACACAATAACGCGCACATAAAATCGGTCCTCGGTTCTCAATAACTTGCGCAAATACGTGGCGCGTTTGAAAGTATATCTTTTTTTTTTAACGTGTCAGACATTGTAAGTATGATTGGGTGTGTGTTTGAGGGCTTGCAGTAATCTGTCATGTAATGTAAACAGATCCAAACGTGAATAATCGCCTTGTATTTGGATAAAGGAATCGCGTTACAGTTTTTATTATGTGCTCTTCAAAAATAGAAAGTTGTTTTATCTGTTTTCTTTGGAATACTAAAAAATCTATGGACATTTGGAAGATTTATCGTTTTATTTATTAAGTTTAGAGGTGTATAACCAAAGATAGACTTCTTGTGAAATTGACAGATTACAAATGACGTTTATGTGTTTTAATTTGACTTATTCCCAAGCATGACTTTTGTAGTGCTATGTAAGGGTGATTCATTAAAGATGGCTTTCGGCCATATCTGCGTGACCGTTAGTACTAAAGCTTAAGGAAAAAATTATTCTAATAACTGTGGTTATGAAAACGTCCTTAAAAATATCTTTAAGTTTCTGAAATTCTCGCAAGATGGCGAACTTAAATAAGAAAGTAGCAGAGGGCAATAAATATATACAATTATTAATAGTATTTTAAAACAAGTGTCACAATGACGTTTATGTAATGCGAGTTCAAGTTTGAATCTCGAGCCGCGTAGCGGCGAGTGATTCAAAGTACGAGCATTACAAGTCATTGCATTTGCACATTAGTCGCCCATATTACGTTACGACAAGGGTCTCACTAGTGCGTTAATATCTCACTACAGCACAGTGTGCGGTAATATTCATTTCAGCACTGCGTCCTCGTTTGTTTTAGCTTTATTGCAAGATCCAATTCAAAAGAAATATTAAAAATAATAATTACCGTAAAAACAAAATTAATTACGCCATTTTGGAGGAAATTCAGAAACCTAAAAATATTTTTAAAGATGTTACCATGACCCTAAGCTCTAGGACCAATCGTTACGGAGATATATCCCTCTTGATGTATCACCGTGTACATTATAAATTTCCTGTTGCTGTTATTCGCAGTTTACGATCTCCAAATTATATTTTGACGAGTATCTGCCTGCCTTGTGGGCCACTTGACCGATCTCAGAATCAGCACTAATTAATAGCAGCGATAACATCCCAATAAAAACCGATTTCAAGTGCCCAAAAGGCATTTGAACGTCGGCATCCGGTTTTCCACAAGAGCGTTATCAGAAATACGATCGGTACATCTGCAACGTATTAGTCAATTAAAAAAATATATCATATCCCTTGTATATTGATATAATTAGCCTTGTAAGTGCAGACGGAATTTCCAAAGTATCTAATTTTCGTTAGATGTAACTTCTTATCGGATTGATTTAATCAACGGTATTATGGCTTGTTCAATTTTAATTATTATTTTTAAAGTAGCTACTGTTTTTCGTACGTTGCCGATTTCCGTTCAAATTATATATTGCAATAAATACGTTTTAAAAAAAAATCACTTAGGATATTAAACCGTCTTTAAGAAAGAATTGTGAATTATTTTGACCGAATTTTCTTCACTGTTAATAAAGTGTTTTTGTGATATAATTCGACTAGTGTAATTCTCGCTAAAACCGGAGGAAATACCTTGTGGCTTTTTACTTAAACGTTTAACTAAATATAATACAAAGCCAATATAAGATTATTTGTGGGATGCATGTGATATTTGCTGACCACAAAAGAGGAAATATAAAATTTGAATTTCCGATTGTTGTCTAAGTGGAGTTACAATTGCTTTTGTGCTAATATTATATTGGAGAAAACTACTATTAATTTTCATTTTGTTACGTAATAAAACCCCTATCTATAAGAAATTGTGCAGAATTTATAAACGACACCCATTTTCTAAATGAATGGAATAAAATGTTTGGATTGTCATGGTTAAATCTTAAATGATTTTGTCGCGATACAAAAATATGACTGTATAAACATTTCGTGTTATTGCATAACAGCAAGGGCATTAAACCGTCTCACGGTACAGGTAAACTCGATAAAAAATCCGCACGAGATTCGACTAAGTTTTTTCACGTGATGATGGAAAAGTTATTTTTGGTAAATCCATTACATCACATAAGCCCTATTTCCTATCTTTTATTTTCAATCATATCTCTTATATCGGGCGGCACAAAAAGCCTTGAATATTTAGTTCAATGTTCCTGGCTCGAATTTGCCAAATCTTTAAAGAAAAGCATTAATATGATCAAAAACAAAATGTAAATCGCTTTTGGGCATGGTCTAAATAAATTTGAAGGTATCTACGAAAATTTTCAAACATCTTTGAGAATTTTCGAAGCAATTTTTATTTGGTGTTTGGTCAAAATCGATCCCGCGGGATAAAAAATGATTTCAATTATATTTATATATAAGATTTTTTTTTTATCAAAGTTTCTCTTACCTTTATCCACGTAAGGATCCAAGTGACCGTAGGGTAGAAACACTTTATCACAGTTATAAAAAGCGGCGGAATACAACTTGCTATTCGGACAATCACTAACGCCCCTATAATAGGGGTAGGTCCTATTCAACAAAGTCTGTTGCAGAATACTGTTGGTGTGTTGGGACAATCCGAGCCATGGATCGGCACTTTTCAAATCCCTCTTATCCAAAGGAGGCGTAGAGCTCGGTGACGGTTGGTCCTTCGTCCCGATGCTAGTCGCGGTAATGGGGGAGTTCTCTCTCTTCGTATTCGGGGGCGAGGTGGATTCCTCCCTCTTGAGGATATCGTCGATTCTAAACGACATGTTCTCGATCCGTTTTCCCAGTAATGACACCTTCAGGTACCGCAGTCAAGCACAAATTAAATAGAATACATCATTGCGTTGAGCCTATGGCGAGATAGCATTTGACAACGTTAATCTCCTAACTTAAAACCGGGGCGTACAGATACAGTTTTTTTTTTAATATTCGGTATTTTAGATGCGTTAAAATATGTATTTTTATTGGAAAAATTAGGGATTTTTCCTACTTATATGTGCTTACGGGTATATACAACGAGATTGGATACAATTAAAACAATTCAATTAGATTTATTTCAAGTAAAATTAATATCAAGTAATTAATTTAATAAAATATTTTGATATGATCTCGCTTGTAAATCAAAATGTTTTCTTATTTCAGCATATTTTATTACATCAGAAAATTTGACATGTGTTGACAAACGTTTGTTGCATACATAACACGAAGATTTAAATTTATTAATTTGACAGGTTTCTTACACGGGTAAAATAATTTTATAATAATAATTTTGAATTGGATCTGAAGGTGAAGGTAAAAATAAACTGTCAGTTCACCCTTACATCCTTTCAGTGGATAAAGAAGGTAACTTAGAAGGTATTAGCGTATTCAATGTTACTTTTTACATCCGTTTTTATGAATGAACCTTTAGATATATACTTACATTGTCAATTGTTCAATTGTCAAATGAAAGATTTTATTGTAAAAATTTAAAATAATTGAAAGAGATACGAAATGAATATGCATGTTTATTCGTTATCTTATTTTGACACATTTGACATACAAAAGATTTGACATTCACGGAGGAAGAATTATCGGTTTTGGTTTAGCAACTGAATAGATTTTGTTAAAAAACTACAAAAGTTCATCAACGATAGATATTTATATCAGAATCAGTCAATTTTACCGATTTGACAGGTTTAATGTTTTCATTAATCACAATATAATATTAATTTTTCAAGGTAGGTATATTTGACAGGTTTGATTTTTCCATTAATTACAATATGACTGAAAATTCGTTTTTTTTTTGACACATTTGACATAAAAAGGGTTTGACATTTAGTGAGGAAGAATTATCGTTTTTAGTTTAGCACATGAATATATTTTGGTATAAAAGTTCATCAGCGGTAGATACCTATAACATTAATTTTTCAAGAGGTGAAATATTGGGGTGATATAAAGTTTTATTTTTAAATTTTACGGAGAAGAAATGGCACCTATCTCACCTGTCAAAGTTTTCATTACAAATAAAATAATCAAATATATCTATTTTAATTATATAAAAAAGAAAAATTTGGAATGTAACTGAAAATTCGTTCTTATTTCGAAATTTTTGACGTAAAACAGATCAGACATTTGAAATTAATTTGAAGTAAATAACGTTTTTGGTTTATTTTCTGAATATATTTTGTTAATAAACTCCAAAAGTTTATCAGTAGTAATATAAAGTCTATTCACTCAATTTTACTTGTTTGAGAGATTTACATCTCTCAACTGTCAAAGTTTTTATTGCAAATTAAAGTAATTAGCTATACCTGTTTTAATGAAGAAACATTTGGAATGTAACTGAATATTCGTTTTTATTTTGACACACTTGACGTAAAAAAAGATTTGACATCTGATGAGGAAGAATCATTCAAGTATAAACAACGATTTTGGTTTAGAGTCTGAGTATATTTTGTTAATACACTTCAAAAATTCATCAACAGTAAATATATAAATCAGATTTATTAAATTTTTCCGGTTTGACAGATTTGACAGGTATGATTTTTTCATTAATCACAATACAGCATTATTTCTTAAAGAGATTAAATAATTTTGGTGTGTAAATGGGGGTGAGAAGGTTTACGGGGAATAAATGGCCTCTACTTTAGTTGTCAAAGTTTTTATTGGAAATAATTAAACTAATAATAAAGAATTATTATAGAAGTTTGAAATGAAAGTTTGTTCTTATTCTACTTAGTTTGACATTTATTGTCACATTTTGACAGCATAAGGAATAAGTATTTTACCGAAGCTCAGGTACAGGTTTTTGATTTACTTTTCTAATTTATTTTCTTTTATAAAACTGTAAAAGGGTATGCACATTTGTGTTTTATTTTATTCGTTTGACAGATTTGTTAAATTAAATTGTCAATACAAAATATAACATTAATTTTTACAGGGATAGCATAATTTTTTTTTTTTAGGAAATGTGAGTGAACTAATTTCACGGCCAAAAACGAATTTCACCAATTTCAATTACCACGTGTCAAATGACAGTTTTTCTTGGAAAAATAAAAATAATTGGAAGCGACACGGAAAGTACATAATTTATGTGATATTGAAATAAAAAATAATGGTAGGAATTTAACTGAAAGTTTGTCTTTATTTTGACACATTTCCTAATTTGACATTTATTACATTGTGACGTATTGACAGCTAACAGAATATTTTTTTTTTAAATTAGAGTTTTGCATTTAATTTTTTAAATATATTTCTTGATATATTACACTCTTAAAATAAAACTTACACAAAAATGTTTTCATTAGTTCGACAGAATTGACGGTTGAATTGTCATTAAAAAGAATAACTGTGGGCTAATATTTATTTTAATAATTATGTTTTCAATAAGAAAATCGGCTTGGATTTTAGAATTAATATCTGATTTTTTTTTTAAATGATCTTTATTGATACTTAATTAGCATACTTTATCTCAAAAATTATCATTACTCAACAAAAATATTCAGCACTAATATCCATAAGTATTCACACGTCAAAGTTTGAACGAACATCAGTGTTGATAAATTACCCATTCAGTTTGAAATACACATTCGACATGTTTATCGCTTTTCACTTACCTAAAGTACACATTTTGATCGACAGAAATCCCGCAAAAAAATAATAATAACTGAATTGAGTGACACTCGTATTAAAACAGGCGATATCTCGATATTGTCCCATTCGCACGATTCGCATTCTCTGGAAAGATATTCGATTGTTCTATGATACGTGTTAAGTTTTAGGCGGAAAAAATGTGTTTTATTGGTCGACATAAAGTCTTATCGAGCAGAAACGATTATTTCCGACCATAGAGATTACAGACAAAAACCGCACATCATATTCCTTCCTCTGACGAGAACTGCTTGTATTAACAATTATTCGAATGCGATTATGGAAGTTTCCGGTCTGATTTGGATTTTTGGGGCGCAAGCAGCCGTTAAAGTCGAGGTAAAAACGTTGGAGGGAGGGGTATTTTAAATATGAAAAAAAAACCAATTTGAAAGAAATAATTTTTTTATTTACTCTGATAAAAATTAAAATATAGAAGAATTGCATAATAAGAAACATGAGACTTTTTTTTTATGATATACATCTTCGTTCATTGCAATTAAATAATTAATACAATATTACAATAACTTTATAACAAATGGTACAACACGATATATATAATTAATATTTATTGTAGTAGTCGTTCTCTTTCTTTATTTATCAATTAATTAATAATTCTCATTTAAAGTTGGGGACACACTCGTCCTTAGAGGAGATCCGCACGAGTGGGCGCCCAACTTTAAACGCGTAAAATATAGAAAATTAGTACAATCATCACATAACTCGATCACATTGATTATACTACATAAATAATAAAATTTATCTGTGGGGGAACGTCGGGGACGAGGGGGTAATGGCGGGGATACGAGGCAGAAACAAAAGAATGAGTAAAAATCAGGAATGAATGTATACTTTGTCTTATTTTAAATTTGAATATCGTCTTTTGCAATTTTTTTTTTACAAAAACTATATTTCTCAGCTAAAATTTTTGTGCATATGAATATCTTTTTTTTTGTTCGGTTTTTCATTCACTTATTTGAAAATATTACATTTAAATTTTTCACTTTTACATATACATGGAACAGTAATACCACAATCCTATTTTGTATATTTTTATATGTAATATATTTATGTATAATGACACTTCACATGTATATATATATGTATATATAGTATTTACTTCTCTGTATTAATAATTATTTTATATATGTTAACCTTGATCGACCACTGTGTTTCTTGGTAACTTTTTTTTGCTTTTCTCCTTTGTTATAATATTTTTTTTTGTTCATTTATCGCCTTATACACTAATACTATTTTCATTTTAATTTCCATAAAGTTATAAATATATTTAAATCGATATATTCATTAAAAAAAGGAGTTTATTATGTTTGACCACATTTCTCATTTATTTCAAATACAATTAAATAATCTACAAGAACATATAAAAATACTGTTTGTGGTCCAAACTTCTGCGGACCCTTTTTTTTTAAATTTTACTCGATGGCTTGTTTTTTTTTAAATACAGATGTGAGAGTACAAATAGTACCGTAGATCATTTGAGACACGGAACGGGTTTCTATTAAATTTAAATTAATTAAAATTTAAATAAAATGAAATATTGTTGTGGCAAGATCGCGTTTACATATTGAATCTACAGCATTTTCCTCTCCACATCATTCAATAATAAAAAAAAAAAAAACAATTGGAATTCGAATATCTCACTTTCACTTATAACATTTTTAAACACACTGTGTATATAATATAATAATAATATTTATATTAATATCGTAATTGTTTAAAAAAAATATATTTATCTAAAGGTATGTTAGGTATAAAGAAGGAAAGATAATTATTAAAAGTTTTGTATAATATTGCGTCATACATGCAAAATATGCATATACGTTTCTATTTTTACAACGTTTAAGAAAAAAACGCCCTGTATATCCGACGATAAAACACCAGAAAATTAATGAACGAATAAGCGCAATTAATAGAGGGAATTGAAAGAAAGATTTTTGCTTAACGCACCGTCGATGAAATCGCACGAATTTCTGCGCTACAGTTCGTCAAAATCGATATTTGACGTTTCGCACTAACTCGCTCTGTGTCTATAAAAATTCGTTAACGTTATTACGAAAAATCTTCCCTTACAAATTGAAATATTATATCATTTCCCGCAGTTTTCGTAAAATTCGATATACAGGGTGTTTCGAAATTACGTGCGGATATTTCAGCACGTGATCCAGGTGGATGTGGCGAACATCTTTTATTAATAACTTTTTTTTGTATCTCTACCCGTTTAGGAGATACGGTGTGTTATTTGGTCGTATATGCAGTTTTTTTTTCTTCGCCAATTTCTTCTTACATTTCGCTATAATTAATTACATAAATAGCATTGAAACAATTAATCTATTCTTCCTTTTTATGATATATATGTATATACAAATATTGTACATATTTAAAAATAAGTAACGTTCTTACGACATCAAGTATATCAAGAGCACTTAAGTTTCGCTTCTTAAAATTTAATTTTTTTTTCCATATATTTAATATATATTTTTGTCTCCCTATATAATTATATATATATTTATTTATTTATTTTTATATATATATATAATACATTGAGCTGTCTTCATTGATGTTGAATACGTAATATGTGTAACTATTTTTAATGTGTTATCTTACTGGTGGTGAGTTACATTAAAAAATCCCTTAATAGTAATTTAATATTTTAACGTCACAACATTTAGTAAATTTTGGTACGATATATCCTTTAATTTTATTATTAAATAGTATTTCGTTTCGCTTTATTTATATTTACTTCGGGTGTATGTACAATTTTTTTTATTTGCTTCTTTACGCGACAATAGCAATTCCACGGAAAGTAAAATGAGGGAACGGGTCATCACGTTGGCTGCGAGCCTAGGAAACCCATCGTCAAATTTCGATTTAAAAAGAAAACAATGAAGACAGAACATTTTGAGTGGGTGCGTGCTATGTACACTAGATCTTTTCGTATATCTCTTTATCTCATCTAGATTTTTGTATTAACACGCTGTCCTGCTATCCGTTTTCGATGGTCCTATGAGTTTATTTCCTTCGGAACTGTCGGAATCTTCACTTGAATCTCCGTCACTTACAGCGACAACGTTGTAGTTGCAGGTTACCTTAGGCTTTTTTATCGATACCCTGTTGTACCCCCTCTGGGTTGATTGGACGCTATTTCTCTGCGCAAACATAATAGAATGTGTTAATCGCACTTATAGTGACGAAGCACCAATTTAAATTTACCTGTAAGATGATGAAAATAGTCGTAAACAGTATTATAATACACAGACAAGCGACGATTGCTAAACCAGTAACGAAATTGAAAGGATTCACCAATTGCAAGGTGGAAACCGGCTGTGCAGACACTAGGTATGCCTCAACGTTGATTCTACGCTTATCCGCTTGATTTTTACAACCTAAAATTTCATTTATTACAAGAATAAATCCACCAAAACACATTTGAAACATTACCTGGACAATTTCTACACGAATAATGACATTTTTGGCACCCGTAATCCGTCTTGTAGAAACCTTCAGGGCAATCGGGCCTGCACTCTCCGGCAGCTAATTGCCATCCAGGTGGACAGGTGACACATTGGTCATTACCAGGCCCGCTGCAGGTCTCACAACTGATGTAACAACGCATACAATTGCCTCTATCACTGTAATATCCTCTTGAGCAAGTCGTCAGGCATTCTCCATTTTGTAACTGCCATTTTGTTAAAGTAAAACGATTGAAAAAAATGGGGAAGTATTTCGATTTACCTGCAAGCCGGTAGTACACTCTGTACAGTTCGCTTTGGACACGCACTGGGAGCAGGTGTGGACGCAGGGGGCACAGGCTCGCTTCGTTTTATCGTGGAAACTGCCTTTATCGCATTCGGCCACGCAGCGAGTGCCTTGCAACATCAGGGGATGCCCGCACGTGAGGCAAGTGTGCTCCGTAGGGCCGTCGCAGGTTTCGCAAGTTGAATGGCAGGGCTTGCATAGGTCGCCGTCGCTGTATTGGTCTAGAAAAACAAAAAAAAAACAAATGGGCAAAATCACCCTGTATATATCCCATTAAAATTGTCGAAATTTAACAAACTGAGATACGAGTAAAATTTAGAAGGCAGAAGGGAATATTTTTTATTTTAAAACTTTTTTTATATTACCCTTACTTCTGAAGATATAAAGCTTTAAAGTCAAAATTTGACAGTTTTGATTAATTAAACGCGTTTTGTGTGCTTAGTTTCGAAGATAATAAAAAAAATTATTAAGAAAATCTGTTCCTAATGACCCAATTAATTATTTCTATAAGTTTATTCCGTTGATTTAGTATAAATTTTCTAAAATTGCATACACAGGGTGTTTTTTAAAGTCATGCGGAAATTTCACCGTGCGATCCAAACGGGTGTCATTAAAATGTGGTGCAAAAAATTTTCTTTGTAGCTTTAATATTTTAGGAGTTATACGCGAATTTCGATATTTTACACTCACCGACATCGCAACGATCGCTCCCGTGCGGAACGCACCTCCCCTTCGCATTGACGGTCCAATCGTCCAGGCAGGATATGCAGGTCGTACTGTTGCACTCCGAGCAACCGGGCGGGCATTCGATACACTCCCTCTGGTGGTGGTCGGTGTAATGATGGGCGGGGCAGTCTTTATCGCAACGTCCGTCGTACCAATACCTATCTGGTGGGCACGTGACGCACTGGGAACTATTCGAGCCTTTACAGGTTTCGCAATTGGTGTGACAAGGGGCGCATCTGAGAAAGAAACGGCTTTTATTAATAAAAAAAACCAAAAAGAAATGTCGAATGAACGACTTACGCATAATCTTCAGTCTCATACGTGCTGTCGGGACACGAAGCTAAGCATTGATTTTGGTGTAATAGGAGATGGTGGTCGCAACTTATGCAGTGATCTGGTCGATCTTGACAGCTAGCGCAGTTGGGTTGGCAGGGGATGCAAGTCTTTTCTGTGAAATCTGAAAGAAAAGATTTAATTTCTTTTTTTTTTTTAAAGAAAGGTTGAGTTCTAACCTTCGAAGTAACCTTCAGGACATTGTTGGAGACACACATCTAAATCTAAGACCCGCACATGACCTGGTGAGCAAGATAAGCAATTATTTTGTCCAGCGCCAGTGCAGGTATTGCACGATTCGTGACAGGGTTGGCATAGGCCTTGAGCATCTGAGTAACTCCTAGGTGGGCAGGTACTAACACAAGTTCTGTTTAAACAAAAATCAATGTAAGAAAAGAGGAATATTCGACTTTTTAATGAACTTACTTGTCCATGCGTTTATTTTTGCAAGCTATACATTTATTAGGACCCTTGCCGTAACATCCTTGAGCATCGCATTGATCATCACAATTGTCTTTACTTTCCACGTCCGCGTCTATACTATTATCATTATCCCTAATAATACTCTTTTTACCATCCAAAGAACTTATAGCCTGTTCGGGATCTGATCCAGCGAAATTATAGATGTTCTGGTAGTTGTTGAAACCCCGATACAAGTCGGCGTTATACAAATTATCAGTAACCAAAGGTTCTTGCGTCACAGGATTTGAATTAGTGGGAAAGGCGAATGAGGAATCGTAAGATTTTAAAGACTTGTACGTATTTTGATTGTTGACCGGTTTTTTGAATCTCAACGGATTGATTTGGGTGCCGTAGAAGATCAACTGCCATTTCTTCAGTATTCCAGCCCTATCGACCTGTCGATTTCCAGCGTTGACTATCTGCAAAGTCCAACGACCAACCGCTTGTTCGCCCCAGAAATGCACGCTGAGGAAAGGCCAATCGTCGAAATTTGAGGCGACGACATCTCTGGGCCTCTCGAACAGTAACGTTGAAGTCGTTCCCATAGGCGAAGTAAGGAGGATACGCAAGTTGCCTCTCGGGAAGAATCTGAGGGAGATCTTACATTGAACGTGCTCTAGGAATACAACTTCGTTCAAGGTTCCTTTGCAAGCGTTCACGTCCATATGTAAGGTTAAGCTGTATTTAGGCGTCGAGTCTATTTGACGATCTTCCAGGATCTCTTGGCTCTTGCATATATGCTGCGGAGGCACAGTATTCCAAATTTCAGCCAAGTTGACCAAAGCACCAGCATCCATAAGGCCGTAACCAAACTTGTGGCTAACTTTCCGTTTGACTCCATTTACTATCCAACCGGCTTCTTTCTCTAGAGGTGCTGAACGAGAAGTGAGCACCACCAAATACTGCATATCTCTCCAAGTGAGGCTGGGATTCGCTTCTAAGGCCAAAGCGCAGATTCCAGCCGCTAGAGGCGCTGATGCTGAAGTTCCAGTGTGTTCTACAGTGCATATATGATCCGGTCTTAATCTAGCATCCATATCCACGGTAGCTACGCTCTTATCATGTCCCGGTGTTCCAGAGCTATAGGTCGTCGCCAAAGTGGACGAGCATTCTTCCAAATACCAAGGCTTATATCTGAAAATTTCAACCAATTGATATGTTATAACCTAAAAGAAGTGATTTGAAAATTTACCCTCCTTGCGTCGCACTAGAGATACTGAGGGTGAAAATGCTGTTGGTGTACCCATCGCAGTTACACGAATCTGTATGACGTCCTCCGTTACCGGAGGCCCAGACGAAAATAGAACCTTTCCCTTTACGTCCACTAGTCACGCCGTATATAAAAGCTCTTCTGGCTAAGGGACCCGGACCGTCTACTGTTTTACCATCATCTTCCGGCCCCCAGGAGGCGCTGTAGATATCAATGTGTTCCGGGTTCAAACCTAAGGCTCTAGCTTCGACTGCGTCATTCACTACACCGTCTAACATGCGTACACCTGCAACAAAATTAATATTTTAAAGATTACCCTGTATATATTAATAATAACATATCGAAATTGCATAAATAAATCGCTGGATATAATATAGGGGGTTGACACATACATTTTCTCTCAATAAGTTTTATCGTTGAAACAACCAATTTTTGCGTTAGATTGATTTAAATTCGAAATTTGACAGTTATTGGTGATTTATTTGATTATACAGCGTTAATTTTTGAATTAAATCGAAAATTTTATTAAGATAATTCGTGTCGTGCAATACATTCTATCAATTTTGCGATTTTCCCCGTTGATTTAGCATGAATTTGTAAAATTATATATATACAGGCTGTTCTAGAAGTAATTGTAGAAACTCCAGCGTTTAATAAGTGAGGGTGAAGCGAACAAATTTTATTAAAAAAGTTTTTCCGTATCTCTATTCGTTCGTAAGATAAACGCTGTCGTTATTGAAATTTGCGGCGTCCGCAATATCTTTTTGCTCTATTCGAGTACATAAATAAATCTACCATTAGTTCGAATTGTATTTTTACCAATTCCGGCTAAAATACATCCAGCCTCCGAGGGGATCCATCGATAAATTCTCTTAACTTATTTTATTTCATTCTTCCCTCCCGCGGTAAGAAACGGAAGCCGTCCCGGATAAAGCGATACAATAAATTGCGTTTTGTTTTGAAACGCCGTTCCGCCGCGTAAAAATATTTCCGCGCGCATACCTCGGAGGGAGATTTCGTTTTCGGGGGCAAATCGAATAAGATCCTTCCGCGATGCAAATAATATTTCTCCGGGGTTCTACGCGAGTTTCCATTTCCCCGCATCTGACACGACCCGTCGTCTTCTGTGGCGATAGAATCACGGTTGGGTGGGGAGAGGAGAGGGCAGCGGTCGGTAATATTTCCTCTCCGGTTTTGTTTGGTCTATTTTTATTTATATTTTCGGCCCCGCAGGTCCAACATTCGCGCGTTATCTGCGACTTCAATGCGGCAGGATTATATATCTTGGAGATAATGGTGGGGCATAAATTTTCGGTTTAAAAACGATAATTTTTCCCTCGTCTGACCGTATCTCCTGGACCTTGAGGCGCTTTATAGTGTGGTTGTATTGGGGTTCAGAGCAATTACGTCACTTGCTCGGTATGGTTGTGGAGCGCAAAGGCGCAACTCCTTATTTCAAGTAAAGTGCTTTTAAATTAACGGATGTCGTAGTACCAGTCACGGTTTTTCAGTAGAGGGCGTTATTAACCTAATATCTCCTTAATTATAAATTTTAAAATGAATATTTCTTGACAAGTTAAAATAGGAAGGATTTAATAAAAATTACAACTAGATTATTTCGTTATTATGCGTCTTGCATTATTATATTTTCACACCCTATATATTTCTCATAAACCGTCATGATAGATCATTTATGCTTTAATTCATCTTTATGGGCAATTCGCTACTTCTTTGCATCATAATTTTACATGCAGTTCATTACATGCTTCACTTCCTCCAAAATGCTTCCATCTTTCAAGTCTATGACGATTAGATCTGTCCCATTAAACCCGTTGATTGATCCATAATTTTAACGATAATCTTCTCCCCGAATTACTTTCGAAACGGTTAATTTCAGACCCTTCCCGATATACGATTGAGAGGTTGGCTGTGATTTTAGCACTTTAAAATTGGTAATCGCTTTTGAACGGCGCTGTATACTTACATCATTTCAAATTATTACTAATTTGCAAAAAGAAATCAAATTAAGTAGCGCAAATTGCTACTCACCACCGATGCTGGCGTTGTAAGCGACCCCTATGCCGCAATATTGGTTATAGGCGACCGCAGCGACCTCACCGGCGCAGCGCGTCCCGTGTTTATTGTCGCCGTTGTCTTGGGGCATCGGGTCGTCGTCGTTTCCGTTTATGTCGATGCTCGCCTGAGGGTCCTGAAACGACAAAAACTTATTCTGTAAAATGAGGTAATAGACCCTTCCGCCACTTTATCGTAGCAAGCCGGGGAAATCCCCTAAATGTGTAAAGGTGGAGATAATATTTAGGAGGGTATATGAGGGATTTTACAATATTGCCTCGATTTCTAACGATTTTATTGCAGTACGCAACTGAAAGAAACTATAAAATTGCCTTTGGAGGAATATAAAATCTTCTTAAAAAGTTTTTCACGATTATTATTTTATATCCGCTGTAATAACGTTACAAAATGGAAATTAAGAAAATTCACCCTGTATATATCATACGAAAAAAGTTAATATTAAATAAACCAATTAGTGAATAGAATTTAGAACGTGAAACCGAGTATTTCTCATTAAAGAAATTTTCTTGTAAAACGTCTAGTGTCGTAGATATAAGCTTTGGATATCAAAATTTGACATTTGTGCATAATTGAATACGTTTAGGGCGTTTATTTTCGAAGCAAATGAAAAATTTTATTAAGGAAAATGGCTCCTTATGATTCAGTCTTTATTTCTAAGAGTTTATTCCGCCGATTTTGCATTAATTTCGTAAAATAACGTATACAGGGTGTTTGGAAATATCACGCAAATATTTCACCAAACGATTCAGACGGGCGTCACCAATATGTAACAAAAATATTCACTCGTATATCTGTTGATTTACAAGTCATACATCGTTTTTAAAAACGGTTTAATTTCCAGTCATATTATTTCGCAAATAAGAGCCGGTGAAAATGCATGACTAAAGCGGATATACGAAGTACGTACTAATTAGACCCTCAGGGCAACGCGGCGCTACCAACCGCATATTGTAGCGTTACCAGCGCCATCTAGACAACCACTTAGTTTCCGCCGGAGCTACCGATGCAGCACTTATCGCGACGGCTGTAATTATTTAACAATTATTGACTATCTCCAGCACGTACGCGTACGCCTTTATGGAAATTAAGCGGGTGGCGTCTTCCCTTGTTAGCGCCACCTTGCGGCGGATCACAGAACCATTACGAGCGTACCAGCGGAAATCGTTACTACACCTTTGATTTTGGCGTTGCACAAGTGATCGTATGCGCGCCGGATGGATTCCCGATGTGATAAAATGGAAATTAAGTTTTAGTGGCAGTAAAGTATCGTTGTATTCGGTACAAGTTTGACTGCTTCGATGTTAATTGAACATACGTTAATATGTCGTTTAGAACGTTACAGTCTATGCAATCTTTACGAAGATAATTCGAGGTTAATGGCAGCAAGGTTCCTTAGTACATAATTGAGTATGGATTTTCGAAATCATGCTGAAGTTTTGTTAACGGAAAATGGAACAATTTATACTTACATAGTTATCAACTAAATCTGGATGATTAGTCTGTATACCGTCATCTAGGATTGACACCACGACTCCTTTCCCTGTGTATCCTTTAGACCAAGCTGGCGCCACATTCATGTCCAATCCATCCTTCGCTCCACCATTCTGAGTAATTAAAATATACAAAAATTATTAATGAGATGTTCAAATACCTCAACGTAAGGAAAAAAAAAATGTATGCTAGTAGTAATGATTTCTGAATTAATCCCTAGGTATACTTAAGCTTTATTTGTGGGGTTTAAATACGCCCTGGAGGCCAATAAAATGTTTCGATCGCCATTCGATTACCCAATTATTTACAATGATTACTCAGCGAATCTTTTTTAGTTCTAATCAATACCAAACCTCACGTCGTTAAATGCATTTGCTCCTAGATGTGCTACGTGTATTTGAAACTTAAAGTGTTCGCGGATCTGTCAAATGAATTTAATTTAAACGGCAGAAATTAGGCGGAGAAAACCCAATTTTCCCTTCTTGTACATCATAAATTACGTCAAGGTAACTTAGATTCAACGAGATGAAATAAGAGGGGGGTATCTCATCCCCTAACAAAAAAAAAAAAACCGTTGAGCCAGGAAATCCAATAACACGAAACTAAGGGGAAAGATATACAAAACAATGTATATTAAATTTATCCTGTGTTCTCTGCGATCGAAAATTGCACATACATCAAGTTGTTGTGTGTATACTTTGGAAAATGTAGCCGCTAGAATCATTTTTGAATGAGTTGTTATAGTTTTGTTTGGCGTTTTCTTGTACGTGATGGTCGATGTGTTAATGTGCATAAAAAAAAACAATGCTTGTGTCGTTTTGAGGGTTCGTTTCGTCACTTATCCATAATGCTCGACAGTTAGTTAATATGATAAATTTTTTATATTTTGACAAACAGAAAATTTGCAACAATGCCCTGACGTCATAGCGTCTTGACTACTACATGAGTGAAGCTATGACCTCGTCTGTTATCGTAATGAAATATAGTATTACATCTATTGTACATCACAATAATTATAGTAAATTTTAATGGATCTTTTTGTCTGTCAAACGAGACAACAGTCTATACAACATCTGATTCCTATAAAATTTTGCCAAACCCAGAAACATAAAACTAAAAGCACAACCTTTAGTGACATGTCCCCTTATTTTATCATAAAACGAACGAATAGGTACCACTATTTCCACGTTCATTCGACTATTATAAATCTCAATAAAGTGGCAAAACAGAACGCGTCAGATTCACGTTATGTTATCGCCCAGCGGCACCGCTCGGTCATATAGCGAATTAAAATGTTCTCTTAAAACTTATACAGCAACACCACCGCCATCTATCTGTCGTTTTACCGACTCGTAAATCTTTCGCCGCGGCGTTTCGCGGTTTCCCCCGGTTATAAATCGTGATTATCGCATGTTGCTATAATACTGACACTGGGAGCCTATATTAAAGATATGTCCGTTACAAAAGTTTTCGGAAGGAAAAAATTTGCATCAGATACGCGCTATCTAAATCGAATTCGGAGAGCTGCTAAATTGTGTAGATTGAAATTTGTCAAAAACGCGGGTAATTTACTAGCTTCTTTTTTTTTATCGCAATTTTATCGTTTCTGTGTAATTTGGACCGAAATTATACGCGGAGTAAGTGAAAATTTATCGACGCAAAGCCTACATTGAAGATATAACTTTGCGAGTTTATGGGACGGGCTTCCGGAATGTTGTAAGTTGTAAGTGTTAACTGCTTCTGTGTATTATCCCTTTGGGAGTAATGCGAAGTTGCTAGGTGTGATAAAGGAATAAAAAAATATATCACCAGGAAAATTAGACGCTGAACAGGTTTACATTCACAACCGTGTCCCCTCCCAGTGCCGACTAGAGCTGATTTTATGTACCGGGCAGTGGCGGCTCGTGACGTTTTGTTCAAGGGAGGCTACTGTAGCCTAAGTAACCCTTCTCAGTCAATAAATTATATTTTTATAGTTATTATTGTAGCATTGTAAGTGTAGAATAAAAATTGAAAAAAAAAATTGATTAAAATAAAATATAAATTATTGTCTAGCAAGAACCACGTAGAGCAGAGTGAAATCTTGCCTGGATAGGAAACTGGATGAGGTGATAGGTGAAAAGGTAATAAAAACGTAAAAATAAACTCTTGATAAACGTATTACTAAACCAAAAATAAACTCTAAAAACAATAACAATTAAATTAGAAAAGAAAATTGTAGATTCTTTTGTTTATATTACAAGCTTTACTCAAAACTAAATTTAAGGCATGAGCATGACAATGTATAAAAAGAGCTTGAGGTGCAATTGTTTTTTTTTACTTTGTAAAAAACCATGTAAATGCCCTGCCATAACAGATGCACCATCATATGTTTGAGCGACTATTTTTCTTTTAAATCATATTTTTCGCTGTTATTTGATAAAAGGTTAAATAAATCTTCAGCTGTTCGACCGGATGATACCTCAAAAAACTCAAAAAATCTTTCAATAACTTCACCGCTCTTGACATAACGTAATATGATTGATAATTGAGACTTATCTGTGGTTTCATCTACTTACCAAGAAAAAACCGGAGCTTCTTTAATTTCTGTATCTATTTCTTGTTTTAATACAAAAGAAATACAGTCTATTAAATCATTTTGTATAGATTTAGACGTACCCGAAAAAATATTACTACTAACAAATTTATTAAAACTAGGTTCATATTTACTAAAGTGTTCGAGTAATTATTTATAATTTCCACGATTAAAAGAATCTGAAGCCTCATTGTGTCCCCGAAAAGCTAAATCTTGTGATGCTAAAAATATTGTTACGTCTATTAATTTTCTTAAATTGTTGCGGTTTTCTCTAACTTCATTATTATAGGCAATAATTGCATCTTTGCGCGCGCTGTCTACAGCAGCAGCAATATTTTGTTTTCCAAATAATTTAAATTTGCACAACGATGAAATGTGTTCTTTAGACTTAGAATGCCGTTCAATAGCGCGCGGTAGCTTTTTTAAATCTGTATAACCTAATTTCGACCACGTTTCGATTTGGTTACAAAAAAGTAGACATGGCCAACAAAATAATCTTTCCCGTTCAATTGAACCAGTTAACCAACCACATTTAATGTACCATAATGAACTAAAACCACGATTTTGTAGGTTGCCATTGTTAGATACTACAGATAAATTAGGCCGTGGTTTCTCAATGTTTTGTACGATGTGTAATTTCGTCTCTAAGTTTAAACAACTAAAAGAATTTCTTACCAACCAGTGGACAATATCTTGGCAAATTCTAATTTCGTTCATTTTATCCATTTTGTGTGCGTAACCTAACAAAACTCACCCAACGCTTCTTAAGTTATTAGTACTGGGAGCTGGGAGTCGCATGGGCAGTTGCGTAGCAACGTTTTACGACCGATAACGCAACATGCCGATCGGGTAGGATCTCACCGCGGCGGCAAGCCTCCAACCATACGTATCGCCGTATAAAGTGCACGTGCACTTACGGAGACACATTGCTTTCAGTCATGGCATTAATCATCGGTGCGGAGCCAAATCTGTGGCTAGCCTCCTCGCTTGCTATTATAGTGCGCATTATTGGAAATTTGTTTGCATTTTTAAATTAAGTAATGAATAAATATACTATTGATTATATATTTTTTATGCTTAAACATTATTTTAATACATAATAAACGCTACTTATTTTATTAAAAATAATAGGAGATAGCCAATCTTAGGCTATTGATGAGTGATTTTGAAGTCACCCGATTTTCAGAGTACTGCTCCCTCCAATACGATGTAAAACGTTGAAAAACTTTGATATGGGTACAACGCTGGCGAAATCGTTTTATCATCGAATTTCCCTGTGTGAATTACGGAAGAAATTAAACGACAAATGAATGTTTCGGTCGAATGACTCGCCCCTTCACGATTTATTGAAAATCTCCCTTAACCCATTTTTGAACGGCACAAACGCGCGTTTGACCTTTGGCAACTCCACTCTGCAATTTGGTTGGAAAAAGAAAAATTGCCCGAATAGATTTACAAGCAGTTAAAAGGGAGTTGACGATCGTTTCCCTCCCTTGCCCCTTAACCCCCGGTAATCGATACGCACATGTGACGCCCCTCTGTCGGCGGTTTGAAGAAATATTGGAATTAGAGCGCACTTTCGTAATAGATTTTAATTTGTTTTTTTTTTTTATATTTGCAGTTTTCAATTATCAAACGATTTGTGTTTTAAACAGAGCAATAATAAAATAGTTTAATACTGGTAAAAGCACTGCATTCTCGTATAAAAAACAACAGAAAAAAAATATGTGTCCATTAAACGAATATTTAATTTGTTGTTATTGCATATAAAAAAATACTTTTTGGAACTGCGTGAACACCATCATTTGCTTTTTTTTTGCAATCGGCATAAATGTAATTTACAAATCCTCTACGTACGGATATAAAAAACAACAAAAACATATTTTTTTAATGAAAATAAACGATTTGAGAGATTGCAAAAATCGTAATTTATTTCGAGGGATTATTAAGCTGTCGTTTGGCAACCGAAACTCCTAATATATGCTTTCGAAAAGCTCTATTTAGTATGCGCACACTACAACTCGTCCCGTCTGCTTATAATTGCTTAAGTTTAAATGAAATTTGAAATTTATGCGGATTTGAGATCTCAGTTTTGCGTGAAAATATCCGCTAAACATGGACCGGCAATTAAGCTGAGTTTGACTTGGTTAGTGCGGTTGATTAGAGCGTGCGGTTGAGCGAATCTCCAACAGATGGCAACCTAATACGGTAATCACTACTTCGACCTCTAAATTTATACGAACATGCTGCATACTCGAAATTTCTTCGCTGCAGATAGTTTTATCTTGCTTTAAAATAGATCGTCTCTGATTTTATTAAAAAAAAAACTGCCATAATAATTTAAAGCTATACCTACAGGCTGGTTTGTTATAGGAATTGCGTTTTCTTGTAAAATTAACGAAACTAAATTTTATTAAACAAACAATAATATATCATTTTGATTGTGTAATTATTATGAAACAAATTACAAATTTATTCTCCTATAAATATATTGTGAAAATGGCAGAATTACTAAACATCTAATTCAATAATGTTGATATGTGTTCCTAAACCGGTTTTAGCTGTAATTGTGTCCTATTTGGTAAGTTCACTGAGATGTAACTAATGTTTCGCACGGCAAATGCAGAACACCATATACACCCAAACAGAGCCCATGCTTATCCGAACATACTGAAGAGACGAATCGCAGTGCGGAATGCGCTCGCTAAGAATTTGCATACGAAATGAGAAGCATTAGATAGACTTTGTGTATTCTGATTGAGCACAATCATATCATGTCAACACTACATTTTAATTTGCAGAAGAAAAATGTATTGATAGAATTATTTTAATATTGAGGAAGTTTTTATTTTCAATATTTAAATCAAAAATAACAAATTAGTTTAAGCTGTAGATGTAATCTAATTAAGTATAATGAAAAATACGAAGGAAATTAGCAGCTTATATTAATTTATTAATCTCGAAGTTTCTATTTAGTTATGATAAGATTTAAATGGATATATAAAAGATGATTCAAACAGTATTGTTTATGATTGGCTTTGCTCGTATCTGAGTGGCTGGCAGAAGTAGGTAAAACTCGTTAATCTTCATTGCCTATTCGCAGAGGAGTCCCGCCAGGTTCAGTACTTGGTCCCCTTCTTTCTTTAATTTTTATTAATGACCTGCCAAATATATGTAAAGACGGGAAATTGGTGCTGCAAATTTGAGAGCTGATTCGGACAAAACATCTTTTATATACTTTACCACAAGAACAAAAAATATCGAGGTTGGTTATTTAATCAAGCTTAAATCAGAATCTATCAAACAACTACCAGCATTTAAATTTCTAAGTCTTCACATTGACTGTGACTTGGGCTGGGATACGCATGTTAAAAGATTGCGAAGTGTCAGGGCAGCACATCGAGAGAGCATTTGAACCCATTTAATTCTAATCGTGTTTTATTACACAGGTTGCAAATTATGCACTTTTTGCTTATTGATTAAAAAAAATAACTTGTTGAAACATGTTGGCGTGCTGACTCAGATTTACAATCAGTTTTTCGTATAGCAAATCGTGTGTGCTGTCAAAAAGCAAATTAAGCAACTTCTAACTAAACGACAGGTGAACCCCCCAGAATTGCAAATCCCACCTCCTCCCTTCACTTAAGACTTTAAATCCAATTTAGATTCGTCGCATATTTTCCTGGTTCTACATCTGGATGCTACATTCCCACTTCCCACCCAGTAATTATAGGAATACAAACAGATTAATTCACGGTCCAAAGCACGCGACCAAACATCCCCCCCCCCCTCTCTCCTCCATCCCTCCTTCCGCAACTCCCTACCGCCGTCTCTACACTTACTATTATACACTACCAAGAGTAGAATCGGTAGTAATTCCTGCGAATTCCATTAATTCCGTTCAACGACGCTCCCACTACAGCACCATCCAGCTCTTAGTTCGTCCTTTTGCGAACGGTACCGTTTCGCGGTAATTCAATTTGCCTAATTGTGACGCGCGCCCTCTCGCGACGGAACCAGAGACCTATACGAGAACCAGTAGCAGGCGCAAGTGTATGTGCTGCAGGAATATCCAGGTGCATCTCTTATCTGCGACCGGTTGTAGTAAATCTCGTTTTGTGGCACGTGATTCGGTTCATCATCGTACGATAAGTTGAATTATGATCTTGGACGTGACGCGAATCGACTATCCAGCGGGTAAATGACGCTTTTAGGGTTTATTGATGGGGAAATATTTCGATGGGGTTTCTGCAGAAAGCGCGATAAGTCTTTCTAGACACTGAGATGTCATTCCTTTCCTTTTTAGGAATCCCAGACCTGATATAGTCTGGTCGTTAAGTTCTGCTTGCTAAGAAGGAATTTTAGTACAATTTTATGAATGAAATCTGATTTTTCTTTTACAAAATTACCCTTAAATCTCGATGTTAACTTTATATTCGAATTCTTAATGGCAGCTTATTCGATCAGTGACTTCGAAACCTCTATTAAATATATATTTGGTAATTCTTGCAATCAGAAATGCCCCATTCTTAACTCCCCCATTATCACCAGATGGACAGGATAGAGGTCTAGGAGGCAAAAACGCTACCACATAATATAAATTTTCATTTATTTCCGAGATATCGTGTTGTTTCATTCCTGACTGAACGCACCATAGATGTAGTAATCCATGGAACAAGGATGGTCATCCTTAAAGGATGTAATCAATGTCCATTTAGGCGTAAATGTCACAATCTATACTATATGCAGCGCTATTCAATCAATCAATAGCAGAAACGCTGTATACAGCACAGAGAGGTCCAACAGGACAGCCAGAGTATTGTGCGTTGCTGCGCGAATTCACAGTTCAATCTGCTTGTTACTAACAGACCTGACAATAGCCTCCGGTTAGGGAATTATCCAATAGCAATGGCATAGCAGTCGTATTAACTGTTTTGCGGCGTTTGTTACAAGTGAACACGTAGATAGCCTTTGCTTTTTCTAAAGGATCGGCACACAATGAACTTCTGCGTGATAAACGAGGATGAATCCTTGTGTCATAACCAAAGTGCCGAGATAGAATATCTAAAAGCAAGACTGCGAGAATGGTGGAGTATTTGATGGTCAAGCTTCTGCAGTAGTAAAGCTAACATAACGCAAAGTTTTCTAATTAGATCGTGTTTAGATGCATATAATTAAAGTGAATAATAAAAGTAAAAAGGATTTGCACTAGATTAAGTCAATCTAATTATTGGACACTCTTCTCAGGACTTCATCCGTACGCCGTTTGGTAATTTAGAATGCTTTATTGTGATTTTATAGTTTAGTATTCGAATGATATCGTGACGGGGAACGGTCGATAGTATCCGCGTTTTTATGGTACAAAAAAGAATCGTTAGAGCACTGTTCAATTTAAAACAGCAAAATAACCTTTAATGAAAACAAATATTCTAACTTTACCTTCGATTTATATACACAGGTGCGCTCTTGATTAAAATTAACGATACAAGATTGTGCTACATACTTAAGATTTTAATTGGTTATTTGGGAACTGTTTACGTTGGTCACAATGAAAAATTACGGTTAAATTAAAAATTATTTGGTGGTAATGAATTGTTACCGCTAAATCTTGTGATGCCGGAAAATCGATGAGATGTGTTTTTTAAGTGATGAATATTTTCAAGGAAATCACAAATATATCAGGTAAATTAAACAGTTTATTTTAAAATATGAATATAATATTGCTGAATATAATATAATACATAAAGATATTTGTAAATCGTGGAAAATAATAAAAAAAAAAAAACAGTAAAATCATCTTTTTTAACAGGGAAAAAGTCGTCTTAACCCATAATTATTGAACTCGACCTGTGTTTAATTGTAAAACTATGTAGATTAACTTAGTTAATCGTTTTAAAATTCTAGGTTTTGAACAAATATACCTACGTAATGCTGTGTACTGAATGTACCAACAAAAATGTAAAATGAAATTAAAAATGAAAAATTAAATTAGCTAGCTCACAAGATAAAAATTTAAAAGGGCGCAAAAGAACAATTAAACTCACAATTAAACTTATCATGGAAAGTAAAATGTGGGTGAAAGAAATCTGACTTTCCTTAATACTCCAAAAATTTAAAAGGATTAATCAAAAATAAAAGAACAGTATTTTGAATGACGTAAATAATCAAAATTTTTTATTATTTAAAAAAAAAGAAAAAAAAATTAATTACAAAATTTTGCAGAAAAAAAAACCTTGGACAAAAGATCCTGGTCGAAATCAAAACTGCATTTAACTCTAAATAAAAAAAGGACAAAGCTTAATCCTTTATCAAAGCAAAAGATAACAAACAGTTCAGGACTATTGAATTCGTACTTACTTGAATTGTCCACGTTTAATTTAATTGTTTTAATATTGAAACCACGTGGATTGAATTGAAATAAAAAGGATTATCTTTTTATTTCAATTCAATCCACCTGGTTTCAATATTAAAACAATTAAATTAAACGTGGACAATTCAAGTAATTTACATAAATGAAAACTAAAAGCAAGCACAAAGCTTCTATTCACCCAACCCGAGGTGATTAATTATTAAAATACGAAACAGTAAAATAAAAAAAATGAACAAAAATTAACTCTTTAAAGTTAATATATCTTCCTGCACGTAAAATAATAAAAGATCTTACATCTAAATTGTGTACACAAGAATATAATATCGATTATTATAAAATGAGTTCCGTGATTGACAAAATAAAATCAAAAACGTGAATTCAAAACTTGAAATCAAAGATCACAAAATGTCAGCGATGAAATACAATTTTACATATACTGACAGACTCGTGTCTATAACGGAACTGAACTCACAAGGTTAAACAAACGTATTCATATAAAGATCTACAGCTGCGTGCGTTGCAACGCACAAAGATCTGTCCGCAAACGGACGAACTCGCAAAACAAAACAATATATACAATACAAGTGAACGCAAAATGTACAACTGAATGAAATTAAAATAAACAACTGAACAATTAAATAAAAAAATTAAACAATCCCAAAACATTAACTAACTCTTACTTAAAAATAAAACAATTTGAAATTTCTCGCAACATTGACAAAGGCTTATCGGAATGAACAAGAAAAAAACTGAATTTACAAAAACCGGGGTGCCAGACCACAGCAGTAGGTTATCGCAAAACATTTCATGATGGTTTTATAGTTTTAATACTAGCTTTACTATGCAGTAAAGAGGTATTGTGTGTAGAAAATCTCTTTTTTATTATGCTTTTTAATTCGCTCTTCGCTGAAGTAGAGAACAGAGGTGCTTCGCTTTAGCTCTGTATTTCTGGCAGGTATCCTTTTAAATATGCAACACGTAATACGAAGAACAGTAACATTTTTTCCCCCTCTTTGTCCGTTGCAACATTTCCAACTAGTAACAGACAATAGTTTCAGACAAGCGCTTTATTCTTTTGAAGTGCGGCAGTAGTGCCCGGTCAATGCGGCTGTGCATCCATCGTTGCATATGTAAGAGAGACGAAGGGGCCTTTGTACTAAACGAGATAGATTCATAGATAAGCGCAGTTGACTAACTCAATCCGGTGAGAATACAAGAGTTGATGTTATGTCAATACTTCCAAAGCCCAAACTTTAGAATTGTTAGCCGCTGTGATTTGGCGATTTTAAAACGGCGCTCCATAAAAAATGTAAGCGACACCCTCTGCAACCACGCCCAGGAAAGAGCGTGTAATACATCAACATGATAGCATTTACTGGGAGAGCAACAGAATAAAAAAAAAAAAACGAGATACATCTAAACTCTGACAGATAAGTAAACAAGGGAAACAAAGAATTTCTTTTTACCCTTTCACCATATACCGGTCTCAGGGGAAATTCCGGATTTATTAAGGGCGGGTTCGTAAGCTCGTTACACCCACCCTACTGTCTCCCCCCTCCCTCCACATTCGCAGGTATGTTGCGCGGAAAAAGATTTCCGGATGTAGCTAGGAAATACACGGAACGTAATCGAACGTCGAGTTGGTACTGCCGGGATTAGCATAAATAATTGTTGGGTACGATGTTTTTTCCTTGACGTCGATTGGAATAACTCACTTCTATCTCCGCGGGGAAAGAGTAATGAAACAGATGAAGAAGAGGATAAAGTAACCAAAAAATCTGTGTTGATCTAACAGAATTTTTGACAAGTCCAGTTTTGGCTTGCAAAAAACAACAAATAAATTAATATTGCGGTACAATCACCACCTTAGGATAATAATAAAAATAATAAACACTCCCTAACTGTAACTAAACCACCACCGCGTTTTATTGTTGGTAGTTGGCACAACACATTCGGGAAGCATTCTTTTATTGGCGCACTGTCAGTCAACGTATGCTAGTTTAATGATCACATGGATAACGAAATCCTCGACTTAACATTTTTTACAGGCGAATTTTATTTTTACCTCTCTGTATACATTAATACACACGCTATCTTGAAACTGAACAATCTTTTACATGACCATATATCGAATGATACTCATCGATCCGTTACTTCTGCCACGTCAGCAGATTCCATTAACTGGCATCGTAAATTTCAGCCAGCGTAATCGAAGATGACACATCGTGGACAGTCCCTTCATGTCCCGAAGGGCAAAAAAAAGTTGAGTTTCCATTAAGTTAATATCACGGGCGCGTGATGAACCGAAAACCATCCCTCAGCGAACGGCTGGTCGTTAGATAATGAAAATTTGATCTTCATACATATACCACATCTCTCCACTCGAGAACTTGAAATAATAGATACTACAGCGGCGACATCTGTGAATTATCCATAAAGACTGGCTCCTTCTAAATTCCATCGATTCAACATAGGTAGTTTTATTTAGCGCCACCGGAGATTGATAAATATTTCATCGAGACATAAATAACGAGAGCAACCAATTCTATTATTACAACGGGCGGCCGGCGGACGATAGCGGAAGAATTTCAATTGTCTCTTTATTTTCTTTTCCTATTATTTCCGGTTGGTTAAATTTCGCGGACGGAGAAAGAAAATAATACGTTTAAGAGTACGAATTCTATGGGGGATTTTAAATTAATCGCGGGACGAAATGAAATTCGCATCTTCATTACGAGGAACGAAAACGCATTTTATTCGATTTTGCCGGATAAAATCATAGAAATGCAATTGGTAGCGCGGTTTGTGCGCACGCAGGCTAATTGGCCGGGTTCGGCGGCATAGAATGGGTCAATTATCTCTGGAAATGGTCGGTAGATTTTCGACGACAAGCTAATAGTATTATATAATGCCAATAGAGAAACTAAACCCGCAAAATATTACGCCCAGTCCTTGTCCTCGCCAAATTATCACAGTACATGAAGCGGGGTTTTTCGTTCATCATGGAAGAATCTGCAGGGAGTGTATTGCAACGATGAGATCAACCCCCATCTCATCGTGTCTGTGACTCACAGACAAGCCAGATTTTATATGGTACCTAGCGTTCTAGCAACCCTTGCCTGCTGCAACTTCGGTCATCATACTACTGCTTCGTATGCTATCATGGATCTAATCACTCTTGTGTATAACCACAGAGTAATTTTCGGGCTAATGCCCCAATTTCTTCCACATAACTTCCAGTCCCAGGGCAATAGTGGCTTTGGTGGTTGTTTTCTGGATCTGTGTGTTTCATGATCAAACCATACCTCAAGGTATTTTCCTTCTTTGACATATGGAATTCTTTCGCCTTTAACAATGGCGGTTGTAAACCCTCTTGCTGTATTTGCTCGTGAATGTCACGACTTGTGTTTTCTGAGCATTGATAGTCGCTCTTGTTTATAAGAGGGGAATCGCTCTCTAACGACTAGTGTAAGGTCGTCGTTAAACAAGGATACACTGTTTGCTACCACAACTTGTGCAATTGTACTAATTATTTAAAATAAGATTTTCCAAGTACAATATAGAAGTGTTCTAATCATTCCGTATGCAGGTAATTTTTCGAGTGACAATGTTTAATCCCCCTAAAAACTATTCCAGCGACTTCGTCGCATTTTCGAACTACACCGTGTTGGATTTAGCGCCCGGACTTTGATAAACGTCCCGGAGTTCGTGGCACCGATTAATTTTTACCGTCCTAGGGGGTAGCGTGGACTAATACGTGTTGGTAACCGTTATTTATTAGGAAACGACCCTCCGTGCCAACTAGGGTTTTAATATGTAGAGATCCGGTTTAATTAATGTGGCGTAGCAGTCGTCTCGGCACACGGTTCGCGCTAGCAGAACCGGAGGAACGAAATTACTGAAACTGTATAACGCTAAAAACTGTAGGAAACTGCGTACGACATTAGAATTTCAAATAAGATCGAATTGCATTGCATCTGACGTTGTTTAAAAACAACAACAGTGTGGGGTTGGGGGATGTTACTGGGGGGTAACGCGATGAATATTAATCAGAAGAGCGGGTATGTATGTAGGTTCTCTTCTAGAAGTTGCCGTATTTCCGAGATAGAGGGTCTATAATGCTTATTATTGCTATCTTGCTCTTACATGGTGGCCATTGTGTAATATGCATATACGGGGGAGCTATTTTCAATTAAAAATGCTCTGGTAAAAAAAGTAAAAACGAAATTAGCATTTCATAGAACGCTTCAAAAAAGAAGAGTGCTTATCCATCCTTGTCTTTTCACCTTAGAGTGCTCATAGCTTTTTAAAGTTACGTAAGTACTCGCGTGGCGGCATAGATGCCATAAATGTGCGGCTATTCAGTTAAAATTTAGTTACTAACAGCATAATAAATAAAATAGAATCTCAATATATTCATGCCTTCCACAATAACTTTTTTGACCGGCGCAGTAAAGTTAAAAATTAAATTTACCCTCGTCTAATTCTCTCTCTAAATCCAATAAAATATCCAAAGCGTTACAGCTGTTCTGACTCGAGGAAGTTGAATTTTTCAAGGAAACACAAAACCATCAAATTGCTCCGAGACACTAACCTAATTTATTTTAAAACCAAGTCTCAGAAGATATATTTTCCACTACGATTACCTATTACAAGTGGAGCACTTAATAGCACATATATTACACCAGTAACTTCCATATAATACAACTTTAAATCCTTAATATCCAATTTTACGACTTTCCACGTCATCGATATAATACCTGGGCATAGACCAAGCCGTATATAGCTAAGATAACATGACCCCTTACATTATTACGACCTAGTTCGCGAGCGGCGAATGACCAAAATTAATTATTGAGAACGCCATTTCGATAATTAACAACCTAGACGTCGATAAAATGCGGCCCGCCATGAATTTGTAACGTTGCATTATATAGTTGCAGTTAGTCACCACACCACCAGAGACATTGAAGATTTGAGTTGCATAGAATCTTAATTAGAACATTCTGCGTACAGAGGATAAATTATTTTTTCCCCCTTTGTAATAACAATAAATATCGGGAGATGGCGCAGTTATACATCATAATAAAAATATTTTAAACGCAGAGGCAGTACTATGTATATAGGTGTGTAACGCGCGCGTTGGAATTAGCAATTCGTTTTAGGTACGGGGAGCCACTCCTAAAGGTGGTTTTCTCGTTCTTTCTATACCTCTCCCACCTTTGGGTATAGCGTGGAAAGGGCGAAAGGGTGGGGGGTAGACCGGAGAGAGTGGGGGCATAATCTCGCTTTTTTACGGCACTTCTGGGAAATAAGTTTTTAATTTTTACAAATCCCTCTAGCAGTAAAACTACGTCTTAATGGTTTGCTAGGGCCCCGCCGTTGCCAGTCCGTTCCTGTATTATATCAAGTTTATAGCAGTCTTCGCGTACCGTTGCGATGTTGCAATTCTGTACCGCCTTATCTTCATCGTCGCTATCTGGCGCTCGTTTATATAAAGTCTATTTGTTTTATGGTTCTGCGCTTTCATTTCTCCAGATATGGGGGGGGGTGGGGGGTCGTAGGAAGGTGTAAGAAATGTGAAATCGGAGTGAGCGCTTGGTGGCAAGATTTTAGATATAAATTTGAAACCCTTTTATTGCAATTTTATACGAGTTAAAAGCAGACTTTAATTTTAAACGGTCTTTTTGAAAAACTACGATCGCCTACGCCATAATTATTTTAACCGGTCTTATACGATCCAATCTAAACTTTAAGTATCCTGCAAGACGCAACAGAAACACAGAGGCCACCCCACAGAAAAAAAAAAACACGTGAAATTTCACCTATAAAGTTTGAAATATAAATTTCTTTCTTCTTTTGTTAAAATACTAGAGAGCCCGCGTTCCACCCTCTAGAGAAAGTGGTTACGCCGTGCCCGCGATCCACCTGGGATATGGGAATTTAGAATAGAGTTTCAATCTACTCATTTTTCATCTGTAATTTTTGAGTCGCGTTTAGTCTCACTTTAAAAAAGAGACGTTGCGCGACATTTCCAGGAATCACAATTTTTGAATTTTTCGTTTTTTTTTTTCAAACGCGTCTCGCTATCGTTAAACTCGACGCTAAACGTCTCATTGAAAAAAAAAAAATGTAATTTCGCAATTTTTGATTTTTTTTTTCAAACGTGTTTCAGATTTCGGATCATTATCAGGAAATTTAAATTCATGCAACAAGAATTTTCAATCATTGGGTGTTGTTAATTAACTTAAAAAAGCATTAAAATCTTTAAAGAAAATTTCCAAGATAACATTGTTCTTTAAAGAGACGTTGCGCGACATTTTCAGGAATCACAATTTTTGAATTTTTCGTTTTTGTTTTTTCAAACGCGTCTCGCTATCGTTAAACTTGACGCTACACGTCTCATTGAGAAAAAAATGTAATTTCGCAATTTTTGATTTTTTTTTTCAAACGTGACTCATATTTCGGATCATTATCAGAGAATTTAAATTCATGCAACAAGAATTTTCAATCATCGGGTATTATTAAATAACTTAAAAAAAGCATTAAAATCTTTAAAGAAAACTTACCAGATACCATTGTTCTTTAAAGAGAGGGTCAGGGAACGATCTAACAGACGCGGCCCTGTATCTAGGGTGTCCATGATGTCTTGCACTAGGAGCGATTGAGGCGAAATATTGAGCAAACGGTGAGACAGAAGGAAAAGCGTAGTCCCTTTTCTTTCTTCGTTTTTCGTGCTGTTGTTGCACCCAGTGTACCTGAAAACAAGAATGGGCACATCTTAAAAAAAATTTACAGATTTTCTGTGAAATGACGATTTAAACTTTAAACTAAAGACACAATAAGTTCGTTTTTTTATATCCCCGCATTTCTACCTCAATTTTATCCCTTTTTTCTTTACGAGCGACTTAATAATAAAAGTCGACCTGAGGTAATTAACGAGTTATTAGACCTGGGTCACCGGCAAATAACCCCACGACCCATTAAAACGAAGAGGTCCTCAGGGATGGGTATAATTTTTACGGGGAAGCTTGACCGGGTCTGCACGAGCGAAAGAGGCCGTTTATTGTTGCGTCCATTTTGTTCTGGGACGCTGCTAATAAAATAATTAATTAATGTCGGTGTGGATAATAGACTTTAACGGTGACGGTCCGTAGATAAGAACAAAGAGGCGCTTCATGGAACGGTAACGATTCTCTTTTTTTATTTTGAAGGGAAAAACGTTAATTTCTTGATGAATTATAATATATACAGGGCGTCAGCCAAATAATGTTTGAGGTAAGCACAGTGTGAAAGTTACTCACAGATATTTAGAAAGGATTTCTCAAATATATGATAGTTATAATTGTTGCAGTTTTCGAAATAAAATAATTTTGATTTTGGGCCATCCGGTCCATTTCGTGTTATTTTGTCAATTGTCATATCGAGGGGGTAATTTTTAACGACGGGTCGGACGATTTAAAATCATTCCTGGGGGCACAGCAGAATCCACCCTTAAAATTCGTCATTAAGAGTTGTCCTCTTTGAAATGACAATTGATAGGCTTCTGAATTTAAATAAATCATAGACGTTATTTGAGGTGGCCCGTTTCAATTGAAATGGCCTGTATAAGTACATATGGGATCGATTTTTCATGCCAAGCTGTTTATATAACAATGCAACACAAAAAGGGTAATTCAGAAAAACCCCGCCGACAATTTCCGCCTTTATTTATAGTCTCGCCACCGCGCCTTATGAATAACGACGGCCTGTGAACATCGGTCTCAAATCCCTACACCTCCCTCCCCACGCTTTTCATCCCTCCAACCAGTAATCCCTTTTACGATTTGCGCCCGTTTATAAATTACCCAACGCAGGGGTGAAATGCTGTTTTGCAGTCAATTTGTTCGCCACTTTTTCTCCCCGACTGGGGTGGGGGTTAGACGTGGCGACCCGTTTAATAGTTTATGCGCAAACCCTTCGAGGATTTAGAGGGGTGACGGCGGTCGCGATGGATGGTGCATAATCCGTGGAGAATTACTGCCTTTGGCTGGGCGCGCGGACTCGTCCAGTTTTCGGGCATTTTTCTAATCGCATCTCGGGATGGGGGATTTAGGGCGGCGGCGCTCTCTCTGAAATTGTTTGATAAATTCTGCGGGGAAATTTCGCCCCAGTCCGACTAGGTCACGCGGAAATACCTTTCAAGCGTTGGCGCAGTCTGCAGGATTGTTTCCAGCACTTTTGATAATATTCCGTATTTCACGAATTCTAACGCAAATAACGATATTGTAAAACGGTTCGCGACTAGACAATAGCAATTAATACCGGGACCGGAACCAATGAACCGTGACGGTCAGAATAGTCGCTCGTTTGTTTCACTAACGAGCACGATAATCGCATTAACTTGTCCGATGCAAACTACCGGGTGCGGTGCAATTAACAAACCTGCAACTACCGGCAGGGATTGTAGCAAGTGGGGGTGGTCCGACACCCTCTACCCTGAAAAGAGGCGCCGGTAATGCCTAATCCTAAACAAAAATTACCTCCATTCGTGCGATCGAGGTTGTACTAATAATGTGTAAACGAGCCACGGTGCCGGAATTATTGAATCGTAGACGTTTTATTGCCAAATCAGGTTGTTTGGTGTTGTAGAGTTTACTGCTTTTGGAACAAATGCTTATCTAATCTGATACATAACAATAGGTGATTTTTCGTTTACTTTCAAATCCCATTGCAACAAACATATTATGTAGAGTTAAATTATAAATTGGATTTCATTGTGGCAACGGCGTACCAATGAGATTTTTCCTTATTGATTGAGATAACAACTTCATATTTCAGGGCCCGGATTAAGGTACTACCGATAATTATTTCCTTATTTATTGAGATAACTAAGTCAAATTTTCAATTTATATTCAATACAATCACGGAATCATATTCCCACGTTTTCCGCTCTCATTCACATGACACCCTGTATAATCGAAATTACGCAAAACAGACATTTCCACGGCGTCTCTTCGCCCGCAGGACTCCATAAATTAATTTGGACACCCGCCTACTCCCCGGACGTGCCCCATAACGCACCACCTAGACACCTTTTACGACTCCGTACACCGTCCGTTACGTCTTTACAGTCCCTTAAAACGGGGAAATCCCCTAAGAGCCGCCGCACTCGTTCCCTCGATGCATTATTCAAAATAAACTGCCGCGCGTTACGTCCTTTAGTGTTATAGGGACCCATCCGGCTCCCCAGACCGTAAAAACTCGATTTGTGTAATGCGATTTTGTTGTGCTCCTCCCGGGCGCCCTCTGTTGCGTTGTTATTAAACTAATTTTCGTGCGCATGTCGAAGTAGAGCGGCCGCATTAAGTGAGGGTGGATGCGTCTTTCGGGGCGATTCTTTTTTGTTTTTTTTTCTTTTTTCTCGGTGGGAGATGTTGCGCGGGGGAATATTCCGATCCGGGTTAAAACCGAGGGTTAATCGTTCCGTTTTGGGGGAGTGGGGGGTGGTGTAAAATAAGGAAAGAGCGCAATTTTGCTTTACAGTTTTATCTTCTGTGTCTTGTAGCGGATAACATGTTTATGGCGGAATGAAAATTTGATTTTTAAAGTAGATAAGGCGGTTGTTATGTTTATGAAAGCAGGATAAGGATATTGGGGGGCATATCAGATGGTTCTAAGGTCAAAGAAATAAACTACATACAGGTAAAAAGATTTATGGTGTATCCAAGCGATTCTTCTGCACTTATTCAAAATCGTTATTTTGCCACTTGCCCCCAAACAGACATTTTTGTTTTTGTGAATGATGAATGATGAAATTCCGAAACCTGTTAATTGTCATAATAAGGGGTACAACTTTTAATGTGGGACCTGACGATTTCAAAGCATTCCTGGAGGCGCAGCAACCCCCACCCTTAAAATATGATTAGGGAAGATGAGTCTTGTGACCACTCATTCAAAAGGTCTTTTTTTAATTAATTCTCTTTACGGCAAGATGTATCAAAAGTTATTTTTTTTTCATCAGTAAACGATCAGTGCATAATTTGCAAATTATTTGGATTTTACTTTATGAAATGTTCAAGATGTTGATCATCAACCACCATACAAGAGTACAATTTTGCTGCAAATGCTGTCCTGATATTGTGCGACAATTCTGGAGTTATTCGTTGGCATTCTCCAACATGTTTTTTTTGGCGTAACTCTTCAAAGAAAGCTGAACGTGTGGCGTATACCTTAGATGCCACCAGGAAAAAAAATTAAGTGGTGTAAGATCCGACGATTTGGCAGGCCATTCTATAGGCCCCCTTCGACCAATCCAATGATCGCGAAAGTGATGATCCAGAAGTTGTACTGCTCCAATTTTTCTGTGATCAAAGCATTGATTGTATCGTCCAGTATGATAAAATACGTTTGACCATTTAAAGTCCTGCCAAGGAATAGTGGTCCTATGAGATGATCGCCAAAGATACGAAGCCATACATTAAGTTTCTGTGGCCGTTGTGCATGTGTTTCCCGCGTCAAATAATGGTTGGTGTTACTCCAATATCTGCAGTTGTGACGATTTACTTCACCAATCAGGAATGATTTTAAATCATTTTAAACATTAAAAATTGTCCCCCTTGATAATTGAGAATTGACAGACAATCGGAATTTTATATAAATCACACCACGTAGACTTATTTGAGGTGTCTCGTTTCAAGTGAAATACCCCGTATTATATTATACTCACAAACAATAGTAAGAATAATCTAAGACATTCTTTTAAATATTTTATGGCGTTCGTGTTAGCTATTTCGGTTCTTTTTATCCAAAGCATCTTACATCTACACTTTTCTACTCCCATTTAGTGTGAAATTCGACGCAATCCAATCCTCAGAATGGGAACGTTATTATCCTTCGCACTTCAGATCCCCACATCTCACCATGCACTTCGCGATTCCATCCTCTCTTCATGAATTGCGCCGGAACGGCTGTTCTACAGGAGAGTTCGGACGCTCCGGATGGGGGATAGGGAGTGGGGGCATGCCGCAATCCACAGACACGACCCAATAAACACTTCATAATAAATTCTCGCCGCCTTCGGCTGTATCTGCCGGCGATGAGGAGTGGTGCCGGGTGGAGGATAAAGGAGTGGGGCGAAACACAATTACAGAGGAAATAAAATTAAAATGCCTGACACTTCCCAGCCAGTGGCGTGCCCGCAGTAATTCCATAAGACGTGCGGCGTGCTCGCTAAGGGGTGTCCTTTCACTGAGTAAGGAAAATGTGATTGCCCGCAGTCTCCTTTGATGTAATTATTTTATGGAATCGATCGAAACGAATTGTTGATTTATCGATTCGAAACATTTACGAATTGCAATTCCAATATTTTTTTTTTCCGGCATTTCATCCACTATTCGTGTTTCCGGTGGTCACAACTCCTCCAAATCCGCGCACCCTCATGTATTATTTAACTTCGAAAAGTCGCAGCGCCAAGTGGCACATATCGTAAAAACGTTCGAGAAGTTTCGACTAAGAATAACAAAAAATAAAAAAAAAGCTCTTTTCTTCGGCGCTCTGGGATTTAATCTACACTGTAAAAAAAAAAAATCTAGCAAAACGACATGTAAAATCGTTGGTAACAAAGCCACCACAAACATATCTATCACTAAGTGATATGGTGGAGCAGGTACTCAGTTTAACGAATGAATATAATTACATACAGTAGAATTCATCTAAGTTGGCTGGAAACTCCGCCTTTGCGGGCCGTATACGTCACGAGCTCGAAGATTCGGGGGAATCCCAGTAGATGGCCGGCGTGTAATACAAACTGAATTACGATTTTGGAATTACTTCGCGTGCGAATTATAACGATTGTCCTAACTCCTTGAGGGAGGGAGGGGGGTGTGTGTCTCACTCCATTGAGCACGCCCTCTTGTTATCCGGCATCCGCCAATTTAGGTTAATCCTACTGTACGCATACAGGTAAATTACATTGCGGCATATAAATTTTGAATTTTTCAAGGTAGTAAAATTTAAGTTAAAATAACTTTCGACGAGTAAATGTATTTATTTGTTTTTTTCCTTGCATTTTCCATGATAAGAAAAGACAGGCAAAACAAAGTGCACATGATTTATTCTAATATATTCACAACGTTATTACAGGCAATATTCCCAATCTACTATAATAAAATTACTGTAAGTATTTTTTTTTACAGTGTAGTCGAATCTTGCTGCAGGGGGCTAACGGTTTCGTATTCCTCATTCACGCGAAAACTTTTTCACTTAATCCCAGTCGTGTACAACACAACTTTGTTGGAAAGCGCTTAAAGAGCGATATCTATTGATCGTTGAAATTAATGATTGTGGTATCAAAAAAAAATATAGGTTCTGAGAGAAAAGTTTCGCATAGCAACAGTATAGTGTGAGATTCAAAGTGGGAATGGCTTTTTTTAGTGTTATAATAGGGGAGTTTAAAAAGTTTTAAGGTTATTTTGCGATGGAATCGGGTTTAAACGGTTATGTGTGGTATCGATGAACTTTACAAAATCACTAACGAATTATAGTATATTCTCGATAATGTGAACATACCTTAATATGAGTATCAACATCACATCAACGTGAAGTATTTAAGGCAAGCCTTCTTTTTTTCATACCCACCCCGTTTGGATCTATCCAAGTCTCTTTAGCGGTAGTGGTGTGTAGGCTTAACTTATGATTAATTTTACTAAAAAATTCAGTTTCATCATCTTCTTTCAAGAAATAATCAAAAGGACAAATAGGCCTATGCTAACGTATGAATGCTTAGACATGGATCTTTAACGATAAACAGAAAAGTAAAATGCAAGCAATCCAGATGAAATATTTGATATGGGTAAAGGGTGCTACCAGGAGGGATAGATTTAAAAAGCAGAATACACGGAAATAACTGCAGGTTGAGTTGGTACTTAATTTGATAAAGGAAGGAAATATTGATCGAAAAAGGCTACCCTGCAGTGAAGCTGCAGCAATAGCAGAACATAAGGTAGAAGGACAAAATTTATGTTTATGCTACTTCACTTATTTACAGTATATATATTGCTACGAAACTTGAAGATACTTCTTTATAATTTTATTAATTTTTTTTAAATTAATTCAACACTGTTAACATTTCATACAGTCAGCGTCATCTATTAAATATCATTTACTCCACAGATATGCTACGCCCCAATTGTAAGATGACACTACTGTACACAGGTACATGAAATTTACCCCTCCACTTGTTTTTGGGTACACCGCAAACCGATCGGATGATTATCTTCAGTCCACTTTGGGATGTGGGGGAGGTGTTGTCACACCAGTAAGCCTCCGATTATTAGCTTTATATACCTGATATACACTTAAATATCTTTACTGAAACTGTACTAGTTATTCGTTCGTGATGTTCTTATACTACAGTGAATAAAAGAGATGTTATTTCAAAGAAATTTATTTATTTCGAGTTAAATAAATGTGATGAACAAAGAAATGAATTAAATTGTACAAAAATAAGATTTCTAGAATCTTAATCCAAACTAATAACTCATATATCTCGTTTAAATATCAATATAGAAATTCAAATTCCCCGCTAAATTCCCATCATAAAATCAAGTACATCAAATAATGCCAACTCAAACCGCTCATGCATTTAAACCCACAGCATCATACGTTTTGCTTACATACAAAATCCACTAGAATCACTGTTATCATACGATAATATAACCTAACATTCCCTTTAGATTGTAACAACATATGTTTACAAAATAAATAAATACACAAATCAAAATACATTTACATAAATAATTTAATAATTAACGTCTGATGCTGTAGCTGTAGGTTATGTATAGCATGATATCATAGCACTATATATGAACCTCTTCCTAATCACCCAGTACCATTAATGAGCCTTACTTACTTTTAAATAAAAATACGCATGAACATTTTTGCGTTTATAGCGAGTGTACTGCATTACACATCAGTACAAAACTGGTTTTATAACGCTTTAAAACATTCCACTATATGTATAACTCAACAGGATGTAATTAAACTTACTTTTTCCTCGTTTCTTTGCAGGGCGATTGTCACTGGCAGATTTCCATTTAAAAGTTTCCCCAAAATGGAATTCCGCAAAGAGAATTGCTACCATCAAAAATTGAATTAGGTAGGTAAAGTTTCGGTACGCGGTATTAAGTTCTGATAATGAGGTAAGTAAGTGGAGGACGGAGTTAGTCGAGTTTGAGTTGGAAATTAGTTAAATCGGTTCCATAAAGGGGTTTTAACTTGTTCCGCTTCGAATGGTCGCGCGATTTTGGCACAGATAATGTCCAGTTTTTTGTCTTTCTTTCTTTTCGCAATTCAGTTCATACACGAATGAAAATACTATTCTACACAATACCATATAAAGGTTTAACTAATGAAAATGACGATTCTGAATATCTTCTAAAACTTAACTCAGACTTTCACTTATCTCGAATGATGTAATACATTATTTTGTCATCATCATTTATAGCGGAACCGTTTCCACTACTCAACGAAGTGACAAATTCTAAGTGTACGACGTACAAAGCATCCCCCAAAAGGGACGAGAGACGCCGAGGTGTTAGACAGTTACTGATATTCCCATCTGGCTGCCATTTCTGCTTTTACTTTAATTAATGCTCGAGCCGCAATCGCGCCAAGGCATCCGCGATTATTTTCTAGATTTAAATCTCTCTTTATCTATCTTCGTGTTTTAGACAATCGATGGTGGCGGTGCGGAAGTACGAGTGCCGACTTCCCTAACTACTATTTAAATGAAATATGAGCGTTAGCGCCTTCTCCAGGGGAATGCGCCGTTTACTAAGCGCGGGCAAGTAGTAAAAACTTAATTCGAAGATAATCCCGCGCCGGGAACATTACGCATAACGTAAGCTTAGAGAGCAAGCAGCTTGTGGGGGGTTTGGTATTAATTCCAAACGATGCATGAAATATGGGCGGAGAAGAAGGATAGTAGAGTAAGCCTCTTACGTGTAAATTTGCATACCGGCGAAACAAGATTGAGGTTGTGGAATACTTGTAGGGAGGAAGTAAACGTTCTGGGTATTTATGTCTTACAAAGGTTGTCTTTTTAGAGAGCTTATCGAAAGTAAGACCAACAAGAATGCCCGCGGCAATAACGACCCAATAATTCTGTAAATATAAAAAAAGAATCGGTCGATTTTTCCTAGAAAACATAACAGCTACTCATTCAACAATATTTAACGGTAAAGAAATATTATTAATATTAAGTTTGCAAAATAAAATAATGTCTAACTTCTATGTAAATTTTACGAAATTGAAGGCAAAAGTGGACCTAAATTACTGCCTCGAGGAACACTGGATGCTGCAGACTCGTTCGACTCATGCTTATTGTGCCACGTCTGTTAGTTTAAGTCGCCCCACTTCAACATGGTACATATATATGTAATATTATAGGGGTTCCTCCCTAAACACCTTGCATACTATATAAAACTTTAGTAATCCAGTTCCGAAACCAGTAACACGATACGCATCTGAAATTTGCTAACGTCAGCTCCTTACAGTCGTTCATTCCCTCTTTTCTCTAAATTTCATTGTTACAACTATCCATCGCATCCTTATATAATCCGAAAACTCTTCCGAATGGATACCTTCACGGATGCAGCACTTCCGAAACTGAATTAACAAACTTGTGCAGCCCCGGTGTAGGTTATCCGAACCTCTTCACTACCAAAACATAAGGGGAACTACACCGACGCGGTGCAACATGCGGGGTGAAGTTCCCGAACCGTAGAGATCCATATAGTGTTGCCGGTAACGATCGTATTTCAAAAGATAATTCCGGTGCCCGACTCGTCCGCAGTGAAACTTTCAATTTAGTGCCGGCAGAGGGCGTTTCCGTAGATTCGGCACGCGTCCCATTCCGAAATATTCTTCCGGGTCCGATATACCGTTGCGAATGATACTCTAATAAGTGTAGTAATAGGACGGAGATGTGGCGACACAGCCGTGGTACGTAGTCTAGGTAAAAACGCCCTCTGGAGACTGGCGCTGGAATTATATAACGGTAGAGGTAGTTAAAGTTAATTTCATTAGGACGTGCGTTTGCTATTCTCAATTAAGTCGTTGTGTTCCGGCGGTGCCTATACCTATCCAGGGATAATCGGAATAATAGTAATAATAATAATAATAATGATAATGAAAATATAGCCCGAGAGAATGGGAATTTTGGCGGGAATAGAAGTACAGTACCAACATTAAAAGATATAACGTATCATCTTGAAAAATACGTACAAGTTGTTTAATTGCTAATCAACATTATCCGGCATTTATTTAGGTCAGGATCCAAAGAAGATGGGCCAGCCCAAATCGAAGATAGCACTGCGCCGCAATGGATGGTATGCGTGGATTATCTCGGCAAAACAGCCATAGACAAGCATTCAGTGCTAGAGTTAAAAGTTAAATTAAAATATGTTTTTGACGAATTGCATCGATTCTTAGAACCTAAAAATCTTGTAGGAACGACCACAAACTAAGAGGCAATACTTGTCTGTTGCGAACTGAGCAAGGCTTTCAACGTGGTAGATCATAAGATACTGTTTGAAAAACTATGGCATTATGGTATTAGGAAAGCAGCGTATACTGAAGTCCTACCAAACAAATAGAGCCCAGGCCGGAAAAACGTCGGAGGTGGTTCCTGTATACATGGGGATACCTCAAGGATCAACTTTAGGTCCACTGCTGTGTTTGGCATACATGCACGATATACCGAACAATATGGTAACGGGGCAAACGTATCTGTTCGCAGATACTTCCGTCGTACCAAGAAACAGGAACAGGGATCAACTAACAACTGATGTGAAACCGCTTTCAGAGAAGCTGGTGAATTATTTAAAAGTAACAGATTGCAGATGAACACCGAAAAAACAAATAGAATATTATTAACAACAAAGCTTGTATAAAACCCAACCGCAGTTTACCTTCCAAGTGTTTCATGGATTCATTCGGAATTCATGTGGAACAGCTGTTGGGCAGCCTTTTTTCAGCGATCTACATGATCTGCAGACTGGTGGTGGTGGTTTCTCTTCTTATGTTGTATAATAATAACTTTGTATTTTTAGAGGTAAGCAAGAAATGGAGGTAACATCATCTTGTGCTATCCTTTAAAGTTCTTTGGTGTTAATACTATTTTCTCTCTTTCCTATTAGTATGAAAATTGGCGCAGCGCGTATGATACTACCTACTTCAAATCGTTAAATTAGATAAGATTTATTCGTTCCTTCAATTCATTGGAGAGAAACATCATTCAACATAAAGATGATACACTCACAGAATCCCTAATGAACGAACATATGTCAAAATCCCCACAAAAAAAAAGGAACTGCCATAACTCTTTCCTCGCTACCACATTCGCAAAAACCCGTAACTTCGTCGTGGGTATAAATTAATATGTGCCCGCCGTCCTGCTCACCCCCGTAGGAGAGCTGCCCTCTCCCCGCCGCTAATGGAAAAATACTACTGGTGTCGAGAGATATTCGGCCACCACGAAAGTAAAGTGCACTCCTCCATTCCGCTCACGTCATCGTTCGAAAACGAAGTGTTAACGTCGTGTTGGGAGATGGAAGGTCGTGCGGAATGGCGGGGGTAGGACCGAGGAGGTGAGGGCGGGGGTGCTTCGCTCCGGCTGGGCATCCTCGCAGGTCGACCGTGGAGTGTATCTGTCCGAGACCGGTTTATCCGTTCCAGCTGTTTTGGGACCCTCTGGCGGTACAGTCAGGCGGTATTGTTTAAACAGGAGCGTGGGAGGGGGGGGGGGGGCAGTATTGATGTTGGTGGGTGCGGTAGATTTCGAGGAAAAATATTTTTTTTTAACGATTTAATCCGGCCTTCATGCGCAGGTGTTCCATCATCTCCATAATTATACCAACTGGACTTATTCGCATGATTATACGCAGTTGAAATGCAACGAAAATATTATTACACCGACGCGCGTGTTTACGCTTAAAGGAACCCTACGAATTTCCCTGTGGCATTTCCTAGACAGCACCACTATCATGACCCTTTTTGCGCTTCCCTCTAAAGAGGAAACTTTGTTCCTGCTACTCTAAGAGACCTTATTTGGGCGGGAAAGAACCAAAGTTCATTAATTTATTATAACTTTCCCGAATGGGATGGAAGCCAGGCAGAAACGTAGCTAGTTGGAGCAAATCAACCTTGCAGCAAAAGGTATATTGATATTATCCGCGTTACTTAACCTAGGTGGGTAAGAAAGTTTTATTTACCTTCCGGACTGATGAGGTAATTTTAAGACGGATGGTGTAACTTTAAGCCCGTCGGGATTTCAAATATTTTCGTCCAGTTTTTGTCGGTTTTAAGTTTAACCACCATCTGTTATGCCTCTCTTTTTCAACTTCGAAGAGAGTTAGATAAGCGCGTTTCTTTTTTTTTTGTTATATTACTACGAAACTATTTTGTCCGCTTCTCAGGATGGCGCCCTTTGTGAATTATTCTATTACAAAGAATAAATTTTACGCAAATGTTGGAAGCAGTTCTTCGAACAAAATGCTTATACAAACTAACAAGTAAAATAATATTGTTGTTTGTTGCCGACGTAGTTCTAACATCCGGTAAGGTTTTTTTACGCGACAAACATTGACACGGGACCTACGGCTTTACTTCTGAGGCAAGAAGAAGAAAAAAAGCAATATACCGGCTGTACCGAGGAGTATACAGGGTGTATCAACGATCCCAAACCAGTCACAGGTGTAGACGAGAGTTAGCGGAGAGTGCTGCGGTTTAACTGGTCTGCTGGTTTGGCACGTAAGTGGTGCGTTCTAGGTGGAGCACAGACTTTCTGCTTTCTGCTAGGTTGGGGCGTAAGTGGTCCGTTCCAGGTGGAATGCGGACTTTCTACTTTCTGCAGAGTTGGGGCGGTAAGCGGTCATCGAACGACTAATTAATAGGCCGGGTGAACGGGCCCGAATATCTAGTTATAGCTTCTATTTCGCTTATTGTGAGGTCTACAATCAGAAAACTTATTCTTAGGGTGCTACAAGGAAATATTTGTAAAACATGTCCTAAAGTTAGTATTAACGAAGGGAGGGGTATAATATTAGTAGGTAGGATATGCCGATTCTAAAGCACCTCTTTCCTCCCATGGTAAAGGGTATACCAGCACATCATACGAGCAGCGAGAAATGACCCCCACCACTTTCATAGTTCGAGCCGCGGCCACCGAGATTGGCGAGAGGGCGCTACTAGTGGTGCGCGCAATAGTTCGGAAGGCCGCCACCGCGATTTGTGAGAGGACGCTACTATTATAGATATACAGCGTGTGATAATGTACAGGGCGTGCCTTTAATTTGTTACTAGGGTGTGATTGTGACTTTGTGTTAGTTTAGATCGGTACTAGGATGTGAGTGTGATTTTTAAACCAAAGGGACTATTATGACTGTCTGTCTCTGCCTAACGCATGTGAATTTCCGTAATGACGTCACATTTCCGCTGGTTAAAACTCTAGCTCTGTTTCTCTCTCTACACACACACGTGTCATGTTACGCCATGTCAGCGATTTTAAAGAGTGTATGTACGAGTCCGTGTAAATGTGTGTGTGTACTAGAGCGTATACAGGTCCCTCTAAAAGTATGTGTAGCGCGTATACAGGTGCCTCTAAAAGTTTGTGTATCAAAATTTTGAACGCTCTAACGAAGAGATTCTACAGAGTGGTACAATTGGATTTGTACGGAGCCTAGAGTAGGTAGATTGCGTCGTCGTCGCGCGCGCCCTGTGACGTACAGGTACGGCGCGCGCACTTGCAGGTATGCCATGCAGGTGAGACGTGCAACCCCTCCGCCAGCCGTGCAACCCCCGGCAGCCGTGCAACCCCCCGTCAGCCGCGCAGCCTCCCGTTAGCCGCACAGCCCCCATTAGCCGTGCAACCCCGCACCCCTGTGATCGGCAGGTGTGGCGTATGATTGAAAAAAATAATTTTTTCTATGAACTATGTATATAAACTTTTATTGGAGATTTCAGAGTCTATCTTATAATTAAATAATTTTGTGTGTGACGTACGATCGGCGAGTGTAACCGATAGGTGGCAGGTATGATTGGCAGGAATGGCACGCAACGTCTAGGAGATAGAGGTGGGAGCGAAACTATTTTAAAGTCGAAACAGAAGAAAAGAGGTTTATTGTGCTGCTGTGAATTGTAGTGTTCAAAAAAAAAAAAAAAAAATGTTCGTATCACCATCACCATCATCATCATCATCAACAGGGTCCCAATCAATGCCGCTGTTGCCTAACGACATACTGGATGGTATGCTACAAAAGTATGAAGAAGGTATTGAAAAAGAAGTTCGTCTGATTAATGAGATATCATATCCTTTAAGTCGTTACTATTCCATATCCACTGGTCTAAGTCCGGCCAGAGGATTTTTACCAGTTGTTATGCTAAGAAGAAATCAAAATAGTGCTTCTATATCATTCACAAATTACGAATGGGACAACATATTTCTAAAGCATCGAAAGGCAATAGAGGAACATATGAAAACGGATCCGCAAGTTTGGTGTTGTGGTAGATGTCGAGAGGAAAGTGGTGATAAAGACGAGGTGAATCATGAAACAATCGAAGAGTTAGATCTATTTACATTGAAGCTGTGCTACGTGGGTGGTAAAGTTAAACCAAAAGAGAAAATGATTCCTCTTATACGAGTGAGCAGACGTTGTGTAGAATATACTTTGGACAAAATCGCCATAACCACACTAATGAGGATTTTAAACACTGTAACGAAAAGATTACACAGATTAGTGGAATTGGATTTTCCAACGTATTATGATTCTTTGCTGAGAATAATAGCGCAAAATCCTGGGGATTTTGAAATGGGATCAATTCAACAATATGTGGAAAAATTGGTATGCGGCAATCAGGTTTATTACGTTGTTGCTTGCACTGGAAGCAATTACCCAGAAGTTAATTCCGAATACATAGATTGTGTTTTTGAAATATTAAACTTCGAGTTAATGAAATTTACAAAGGATGTGTCTACATATTTAAATTTGAATTAAAAACATTGTACTTTATAAATAAAAAGCGTTATATACCACAAGAAATGTTTTATTTTATATTTTTTAAATAATCATACAAAACCCTTACATTAGTTTCTGTACACATATTTGCCACACCTATCTTATGATAAAAACAACTTTCATATGTTTTAATTAAATTTGGAACATCGCTAAACTCACTATGCTCTAAATTAACAATTTCCAAATCTAAATATGTTCTAAGAAAACTAGCTTTCTGGTGTCCTTTAACATAAACCTTAGTATAATTAGCACATACACTACGCAAAATTTTAACAATGTCTTTCAAATCAACATATCCATAACCATATTTAAGCCCAAGATGATTACGTTCCAGCCATCGTATCTCTCGCTGTTTACAATTAGGAAGAAGTGGCAAGGGTACTACGCTTTTGAATAGCACGTGTAATGTATGCGACCCATCAATTATACTCATCTCCTTAGGTGTAAAGTTTGGAGCGTTGAATCCCTGCAAATCTATCACAAGGAATGGTTGGACACGATTCCGGTTCACCTTTATCCCATGTTTTGACGAAATAACGGGATTTAAAATTTCCTTTTTGTATTGAAAGCCTTCCACTTTAACCATAACACCGTTGCAGTCCATTGTTCATACTCAACTGTAGGAACACACTCTGACTCATTTCCTAATATACCACTACAAAACGTTATCTTTATTTATCCAACTATTTTGTTCTTTAGGAAAACCAAGCCATTTCACTAGCACCTTATTTCCTTTCCTACGCAGTATTTTTTCAACTAAGTATACATCTGAATGTTTTGCCTTTTGCGTTTCCTCTTCGTAAAAGCTGCCAAGTATAGGTGCTCCGTTCATATCTTTTAGTATATATGTTGCAGGGTTTGTAATATTCACTTTTCCAATTTGAAATAGTTCAGATGACCAGTTAGGTGTATAGCCCTTAGCGAATATGGATTTATATTTGCTAATACGAACTACATCATTGACAGAAAATTTTCTCTTCGCTGCGATTTTGGGTCGATTATATGCATTAGAGAGTAAACTTTTTTCTTTGGCAGCTGTTACATCTTTAGGTTTCATTCCGATTGTTCTATGCTTTGTATTATTGTATTTTTTAGTAATATCATCCAGTATACCTATCCAGTTATATTTTCCCTGTAAATTAAATTCCTTATACAGCTTTTCTTTTAATGTGCGCACTACTCTTTCCGCTATTGATGCTTTCATGATACTAAAAGTTGAATAATGGTTAACATTGTATTTCTTCATTAATGCTTTAAATGACTTATTATAGAACTCTTTGCCCGCATCGGTTTGTAAATTTTTAGGTGTTCGCTGCTGCTGTAAAATTTTCTCCATAGCATTTCTAACTTCTGTAGCCCCTTTTGTTTTTAACGGAAAAGTCCAAAGATACTTTGAAAAAGCATCTATTACTATTAATATGTATTTAAATCCTCGATTATCACGAGCATAAAGTTTCAAATCAGCTAAATCTGCTTGCCAAAGATCATCTAGTCCTTTTATAATAACACGTCGCCTTCTAAAGTTCCGTCTAGCCTGTTTATGCAATTCATTAACAATATCTTCTTTAATTCGACTTGTCATGATTTTCCAAAGTTTCTACTCGCGTTTCCAGTTCTTTCACACGCTGTTTCAACAGATTCTCACTACTACGCGCGTTATGTTCAATTACGTCTAATTTTAATTTCAATTTATTTTCAAGTGATATACCTTTTTCTAAATTTTGACTATGTCTTTCCAAGAATGCTTTAATTTTATGTATTGTGTTGTGAATGTCGCTAATTTGTCGATTGTGAATCACTTGCTCTTGCTTCAGCTGGGGAAACTGCATTTGTAACTCTGCCAGTTCACGCACTATTCTCAAGTGTGGGGACCTACTTGCTGCTATTGTCTTATCGACGTAGTCTCTATTAGCACAGTCTTGAGCATCTATAGGAAAATGAACATTGCACAAACGTTTATTTTCAATGTTATAGTCCCCGTTCGCAGTAAGTGAAAAACCGCTGCCCATTTGATGAAATTGAGAAGAATCAGTTATACTGCTACTAATATGTCGCCCAAACTTGTCTGTACTTGTTTGATGTGTGACACCAACAATTAAGTGACGACCAAATTTATCAACATTCATTCTTTATAACTCCAGCTTCTTTTAGCTCTTCAATAATCGATGCAATTTCGTTATTGTGACCTGTATGACCAGCTTCCTCTGAAGCAACTAACAACCTAAGCCTATCAACCAGCTCATTTATATCATCCCAATAAACATACTGATAAGGCACATTATTCACTAACATCTGTTTACCGAAACCTCTTCCTCCTCGAAAGCTAGCTCTAGTATTTGCACGTGGACGAATATGAGGGCTTGCACGAGGACGAAGAGTTAAAGGTTTAATTACATTAGTGTATTTGTATCCTTTGTTACCTTTCACTTGTTGCGTCGAATCATATCCTCGACGATGAACATTAGTACGTGTTAAGATGTCACGATAATTCTCGCTGTCTTGTTTACTGTAACCGACAGGATACGTCTTAAAAATTAATTCGTAGAGACCAGGTGTTCCTTGATATCGTATATCATCAATTATAATATCATTACCATCAATTTCTAAAATTGCAGAACCTAATTTAAGTTGGTTTGTTGCAGGATCAATGTGAACCCCGGTAGTTGTATCGTATTCTCCCTTTGTGTCTGCAAGCAAGCCGTCTATATAAGTTCTTGGCGTATTTGAATATTGTTCAAGAAATTCATGAACAGCTTCTGGATTTTGCTCAACTAAGGCTTGGTATTCATCACGATACTTTTGAAAGGAATTCTCTGCACTAATTTGCTCTTCCTCCTCCTCAGTAAGTGGATTGTAATCAAATATGGTTTCTTGAAGTCGTCGCACTGCTGGCCGTTTCCTAACAGTAGGTGTTTCAATTGAATCGGTTGTTTGTTCTGCCTCTTTCTTCGGTGAAATTTTCAATTTTTGTGTTGGTGGATGTATCTCCTGCTTGATTGTGCTTGTTTCCAAGATTTTTTGAAGTGGCTCCGTAATAGGTTTGAAATGTTTCTCTAATATACTTTCTGCGTTGGAACGACCCATCTTCATTGCTAACTGCTTCTTTCGAATAGCTTTGCTAGCCTTGATAATTTCAGACGTAAGGCGATTTTTCATTCTAAGTAGATATCAGATATATCAGGTTGACTGAATCGATCGGGTTTTCTGAACAGGTAGATCAGGATAACTGATCAGGTGTATCAGGTTGATCCGCTTCGACGATTTGATGTGATCTGATTAGCTGTTTGGTTGTAGTTTTGTCATATAGGAGTCCAGACGTTTCCGATACCGGCCGTTCTCTGTATCACTATCTTTATCAATTACTAGGAAACTATACTTGTCTCTCCAACATTCGGCACATACAGACTTAAACTGGTCAAATGACATGTCAGTTCCAACGTGATCTTCATAAATATGTCGTAAATTAAGATCATCTTGCTTAAATACAATAACGAAATTTGCATTGTCTCGAATTAAATGTTTAGGTATGCGAGTATATGTTTGACATAAATAGAAGGAATCCACTGCCTTATGTCTTCCCATACTGAAGTAAGCTCTAATCTTATCCTGTTTATCACATGCAACATCGTCAAAAATAAAGATGGAGTTTTCACGTGCTTCCGACGGGTCCAATATGTCATCATTTTCCTTAAAAGGAAAAAATCCTACAACTGGCACTGACTTTAAGACCTTTTCAAGAAATTGATATTTCGGCTGATATAGGGACTTGGAGTAAACGTAAACATTATCAAATCGAAGCCCATGTTTATCAATTAACAAACTAATAATTACGTTCGTTTTACCGCAGTTGGAAGGACCGCATACTATGCAGCGTATACTGTTCGGTAGCAACGGACCATGTCTATTAATAGGAGTGCAGTCTTTTTCAAGTATGCTATCTAAATCTGTGATTTGCACAGAATCCTTTTGCTTCGTGAAACGCATCACTCGCAACTGATTTAAAGAAAGATGTTTCAATATTTTATACCATTTTATCAATGTTGCTCATCAGTGAAGGAGGTGGCTTTATTAATTCTCTGATTAATAAACTACCATTTGAACTACACCTACCTGGCTATCAATATTGCGGGCCCGGTACAAAACTACAAGACCGTTTACATCGTGGAGATCCGGGAATTAACCCTCTGGATAAGGCGTGTAAAGGGCACGATATTGCATACTCGCAAAGCAAGGATTTAAAGCGTAGACACGAAGCTGACCGTGATCTTTAAGAACGAGCGTGGAAACGTGTAAAATCAAAAGGGGCTACCTTTGGAGAAAAGGTCGCTGCGTGGAGTGTCACTAACGCAATGAGAGTAAAAAGGAGATTGGGAATGGGAATGAAACGAAAATTAGTGGCATTTAAAAAACATATCTTTCAGAAAGCCAAGGATGCACTCAAAGGTTATCCAATCAACAGCTTGAAGGAGGGTGCAAAATTATCACTTGCAGCTGCTAAAATAGCTGTGAAAGATGCTGGTGGAAAACGAAATATACGTAAACCGCGAATCATACCACTACCTAAACAAGGTGGTTTTCTGCCATTCCTTATTCCTTTATTTGCTGGATTAAGTGCATTGGGCGGGTTATCCGGAGCAACTGCAGGGATAGTACAAGCCGTTAACAAAGCAAAAGCAGCACAGAAAGAATTAAATGAGGCACAAAGACATAATAAATCAATGGAAGCTATTGCGTTGGGAAAGAAAGGTGATGGTTTATATTTAAAACCTTATCGCAGAGGAATGGGATTGTTTATACGTACAAAAAACCATTAAATCGACTGCCTCGCAGAGCCCTTACAAACATCGACATAGATACATTTGGTAAGAAGTATATCCCCAATTTCCGTGGTGTTTATATGAGGGATAAACTACCGCAAAATCCAAAGGGCACTGAGTGCGCAGTCGTTAATTTAGACTCTATTGCAGGTCCAGGTACGCACTGGACAGCTTATTATAAACGCGGACCTGTTGTTAACTACTTCGATTCTTTTGGCAATTTGAAACCTCCCCAAGAGTTAATCAGATACTTTGGTAAATGTCGTGTTTTATACAATCACACTACCTATCAAAATTACAATGAGAAAAATTGTGGACACTTGTGTTTAGAATTTTTATATAAAAGGAGCCTGACGTAGCTCACAACGTCAGTCATGTCGCATACGTTTACATTGAGAAGTACGAGCGACGTACTTACCGCAACCTATTATCCACCCATCGAATTGGATCCTAAATACGAATACGCACTGGGTTTAATAGGGCTGCATACTTACAATACTATACCGAACATTTATAGCGGTCAAAATAAATTTTATTACGATAATGAAATTGTGACGATACCGACTGGCGCCTATGAAGTTACCGACATTGAAAAGTATTTGCAAGAATCTTTAGGTGGTAATAATGTAATTTCATTAAAACCTAACAATAGCACGCTGAAATGTGAAATCATTTGTAAATTTGGTATCGATTTTACAAAATCGGATTCTATCGGTCGAATGTTAGGGTATAGTAGCAGGATGCTACAACCTAATGTAAAGCATGAGTCAGATATTCCCATTCAAATTATTAAAGTAGTAACCATCCGAGTTGAGTGTAATATTACGGCAGCAGCTTTCTACGACGGACGTTTATCTCACACACTATACGAATTCTCTCCTTCAGTCGAACCAGGATATAGCATTAATATTGAGCCTAGAAATATTATTTATTTACCTATTAATACGTTTCGTATTGATAATATTACTTTAAGACTAGTGGACCAAGACGGTGATCTCGTGGATTTTCGTGGCGAAAAAATTGTTATTCGGTTGGAGTTGAAAAAATATGGGATTGGATTTTAATCGGCAGGCAGGTCCTAAGCAACAGGATAAAACACTTCTGTCAACATCAAGTGTGACCAGTCTAACCGAAGCAGCGAAGCAGTTAACGCACGAAAATATAGTCTTTCTCGAATCTCTGGGTTTTGAAGTAAACAATAATGGAAAAGTTAGAAATATTCGAAGGCCTGCACTTTGATGATGCAATAACGAAAGAAGAGTATCATACATATTACCCTCGAGTCAATAATTTTAAATCAAATGATGAAATACGTATATCTGTTCAACATCAAGACATTTACACACTGCCTAGTGAAAGTTTCATCTATATCGAGGGAACGTTTAATTCTAATGCGACTGGAACAGGTACATGTCAATTAACCAATAACCCATATGCGTTTCTTTTCGATGTGATACGACTTGAAATAAATGGAATAGAAGTGGATAGGTGTACCAAACCGGGTATTACTAGTTCAATTAAGGCCTATATATCTTACAACGACAGTGAAAGTAAATTTCTGGAGATCTCTGGTTGGTGTCCAAATAGCAAAACACAACCAACAATATCATCAACTACTAATACATTTAATGCTTGCATACCATTAAAATTCCTTTTGGGGTTTGCAGAAGATTATAAAAGAATAATCATCAATGCTAGCCAGGAGTTAATCTTACTACGCAGTGGACATGATTTAAATTGTTATGTAAACACTGATAAAACTGGTACAAAAACTGCAACGTTTGACATCGAAAGGATAGAATGGCATGTTCCCCATGTAACCGTTAACGATGAAATTCGATTGAAACTTTTAAAAACATTAAGTAGCAATAAGTCAATCTACATTCCATTTCGAAAGTGGGAGTTATATGAATTACCTTCATTACGTAAAACAAAAACAGATATATGGCCTGTCAAGACTAGTACAAATTTGGAAAAGCCTCGTTTTGTTATTGTTGCCTTTCCAACAGATAGAAAAGACAGTTTGAAGGCTGATGCTTCTAAATTTGACCATACTTCAATCGTGAATATAAAACTACACTTAAATGCCGATAGTTATCCTTACGACAAAATGAATCTTCAAATTGATGAAAAAAAGTATGCTATAGCGTATCGCATGTACGCGAGTTTTCAGGGTAGTTATTACAACAGAACTAATCAGCCACTATTAGATTACGAGAGTTTCAAGGAATGTGCGCTATATGTTATTGATTGCTCTAAACAAAAGGAGTCGATCAAGTCGTCAGTTGTTGATATCAAGCTGGAATTGGAATCTTTTAAAAGTTTTAATGAAAATACCGTCGCATATTGTCTCATTCTTCATGACAATATCATAGAATACACACCACTTACAGGCACTGTGAAGAAAATTATTTAGAGAATAAATGGATAAAGAGAATAGATTTAGTTTAAGATTCTTTTTTTCATGTTTTATACATAAGATTCAGTATGTTGCAATTTGTAAAATAAAGGAAGAAAGTGATGCACGTTTTTTTTTATTATTAACCCTTTAACATATTAATATTAATATAAAAAATAATATATATAATGTGTAATCATTATAAATAGATATTTTATAAGAAAACAATGCTTTATTTGTATACACATGACAATGACAACTTTTCAAGATTTTCACAAGCATTCTAATTCTTCGTGAATGACGACGCTGGCGACGACGGTAACGACAACGCTCCCCGACATCATTAAGGGATAAAACTGTTTTAATCTTTTCGTTATCGAATACATTTGAACATCTTCTTTTAAATCATTTAGCCTTTTATTAAATTTCCGTCTCCTCTTAGTTCCTTGCTTGCATAAATGGTCTGGTTTGATACATAATTGAGTGATCTTGAGTATATTTTAGTTGGATGACATAATCACAGCACTTTTTGCAATAGCGCAATAACTTGTACCTGCGGTACATTATCCAATCATTATAAGTTTGATTTTTTAAAATAATTCTTTTTCCACATTTGGTGCAAACTTCTATTAGTGATAGTTGTGCTTCGTTTGCATACATCTTTAAAGGCTATACAATATTTTACTACTATCGCTAATACAAATGTGTTTGTAGTTCATTGTAAGTGAAGTCACATGTTTAAATATTGCTGAACTTGCCAGAATGGCGTGCATTGAAATTGAAGTTCGACGACACATTTTTCTCACGGATTTATTGCACATCATCATTTTTACAATATGTAGCAAATTCCAATATACATGTATAGATTTACGGTGGTTTGAGGTTCGATGACACATTTTTCGCACGCAATTATTGCAGGTCATCGATTTTACAATATTAAGCAAATCTCCAATATGTAACAATCTATTACTTTTTGCTAGCGAAGGTAAATAATAAAAAAAACTTGCATTTAATGTTAGTCTGTTACGAGCACCTTACAAGTCTAGACGACTAAATAAGTAGATAAAAAAATATGGATAAACTACAAAAAATTGGTGATTTCAAACCTAGCGTAAAGCTTATTGATTTAACCATAAATCAAAAATACAAGATTACAGGAATGCGTAAAACAAACACAAGATACGGAGCAGCTATAATAGTTGAATTAGACGGGCAATTTGAATCATTTCTGCCCAAGCGGTATTCAACGTTAGAGGAGGTGGATATTAAGGAGATCTTAAAGGAAAATTTGAACCTAACCGTTACAGAGCTGAGAGAAGTGGCTGGTAATAAGTGCGCTATAATTTCGTTTACAGACTAAAGAAAGAGGACCGAAAACATTAAAGGTATTAGATTAGATAAAGTTTACAGTTTTCTTTAGCTTTTCATCACGTTGCTTGTAGGTTTCAACACTAGAAAGAAAAAAAAAAAAAAAATGTCTGATTTGTTTGAGCCTATCCGTCAGTTACTTAAATTAAACAGTACCGTTGCCGAACATGAAGCTTTATTAAAATTAAATGAGGAAAATATAAATATTGTACAATACCAAATTGCTAGCAACCCTGCCCCCAGTATAAAACGTAAATTGGAAGCAGAATTAGGAATTCTAAAATTTTATCAAGAGAAGATCAAGGTTGAAATAAGAAAACTACAAGAGCAAGCAGATGGCAGCGCATTCGGTGGTAGTTTACAAACACCTTCCACATCGAGAAACTTTACGACTTCACCAAACGTTATATGGAAAGATGTATGTAGAACTTTACTATACCTTCTAGAAAAAGATGAATTTATCTGTGTTATTGTTTTACAGATTATGACCGCATTTAAAAGTCGAATTGCATGTGGAACCATTTTAAATTTACATCACATTGATCCACTGCTGTTTCTTGCTGATTGTATGTCGATTATAGAGGATAAATTACGTAGCCAGCGATTTGTTTCGGTAAAAATTAACATTGTTTTATGTTGTTCTTATATAAAAAATTCCATTATGGTAACGGATATTATTCAGGATTACAAATATTTTTCTACACCTAATTATATCATTACTCGCACATCTCCTTTTCATGATATTTATCAAGAAATGGTTAATAAAATTCTATTGCAAATGGATGAATTTCAGGAAAAAGATAGCGGTTGGGCATTAAGCGAAGTAATTAACTTGGCTGTTAATATTAATAAATATAGTCCTTTAAAAGGAAAAGGTTTCATAGAGTTACCTCGTAATGTAAACCAAAATGCCGTATTAAATATTCAAAATAATGACAAACTTTGTTTTGTATGGTGTATTTTGGCTCACATTACTAAACGGTATTCTACGAATACGAGTGACTATCCATCAAATTATCATGCTCTTTTAAATTTGAAAGGTATTCAATTTCCTGTTAAATTGTGTGATATAAGCAAATTTGAAAGACAAAATACAGATATTTCTATTAATGTATTCGGACTAAATAAATATGGTGAGGTAGTTGGACCATTACATTACACTAAAATTAAAAAGGATCAACATGTGAACCTTCTATATCTAACTCAACGTAATCAAAGTCACTACTGTTTAATAAAAGATTTATCTTTATTATGTTCAAATCAAATTTCTAAGCATCACGGGAAGAAATTTATTTGCGATAGATGTTTATGTTATTTTAGTTCAAATGAAAGATTACACTTACATTTACAGAACTGTTCTCTATTTGATTCAGTTAAAATTAACCTACCCGAAATTGGTAAGAATATATTGAAATTCGATGGTTTTCGCAAGCAAATACGTGCTCCTTTTGTAATATATGCAGATTTCGAAAGTATTACTCAGAAAATAAATGATTATCACACTGAGGGAGCAAGACATGTATTAAATTCTAATATTTATCAAAAACATATACCATATAGCGTTGCATATCAGACAGTTTGTTCGCTAAATCCAAATTTAAATCACTTTGAAATTTATAGAGGTGATGAACCTGCAAAGTGGTTCGTTAACAAGCTAAAGGAAGAGGCGGAAATTTTCTTCAAATGTGTTTTAAGTATGAATGTTCCGTGTACAGAGTTAACACCTGCACAATTGCTGCAACATAATGAAGCTACACACTGTATGTTCTGTTGTAATGCATTTAACGAGAATAACCCCAAAGTAATAGATCATTGTCATGTTACAGGTAATTACAGATACACACTTTGCAGAGGTTGTAACCTTAATCTTAAAAGAGATCGTGTCATACAAATCTTTTTTCATAATCTCTCGGGGTACGATGGTCATCTTGTAATTAAGGAATTAACATTTGACAAAGGACCAATATTTGTAATTCCAAATACTAAAGAGAATTACATATCTTTTACTAAAACAATTCGTATAAATAATACTTCGATACAATTACGCTTTTTAGATAGTTATCGATTTTATACGACATGATTTTTCATGAAAATTTAATAGTTATAGAATTAGGTAAAACTAAAATTACTTTTAATAAACCTATTTATATCGGCATGTCTATATTAGATATATCTAAAACGCTTATTTATGATTATCATTACAATTATTTTAAAAAAGTATTAGGTGATTCAGATCTGCTTTATACAGATACAGACAGTTTAATTTATCATTGTAAAACTAAAAACAATAACTCCTTCAACATTTATGATATTATTTCTCGAGATTGTCAACTATATTTTGATACGAGTGACTACCCAACAAATAACCCCTATGGCATTCCTCAAGTGAATAAAAAAATCATCGGTATGATCAAAGATGAAATGGTAGGTACAGCAATTACAGAATTTATTGGTTTAAAGCCAAAAATGTATGCTATAAAGTTTGGAGATGAAAAGAAGGAAGTTGTTAAAGCTAAAGGTGTGGGTAAAGCTGCGATACGAAAATTAAATTTCGATATATACAAAGATTCACTGTTTAATAACAAAAAATATTATTCAACGTTTGGATCAATAAAATCAATAAATCATAACTTATATTCAATAGAAGTTCACAAAAAATCTTTGGATGCAAATGACGATAAGAGACAAATTTTAGCTGATAATATACATACATTACCATGGGGATACAAAAAACGTCAAAATAGTTTGATGGATTAACAGAAAGAGAAAAAAAAAAAAGAGATGTGCGAGTATTGAGAATCTAAGAGAAATTCATTTTATATATTTTTATGTATGTACCTATATAGATATTTATAGTGTTAAAATATTACACATATTATTTAATATAAGATAATCTTAAGTAGTTTATAAAATTGTTAGTTTCTGAAATCTGTGTTGAAATCTTTAGTAAAGTTTATACAAGTTATAGAAGTAAGTTAATATAAGATAATCTTAAGTTTTATATTGCTAGTTCTTGAAATCTGTGTTGGAACCTTTAATAAAAATTGTACAAATTAATTAAAAAAGAAATCTTAAATAGTTTATAATAATGTTAAAAAAAAAAAAAAAAAAAAATGTAGAAATCTCCAATAAAAGTTTATATACATAGTTCATAGAAAAAATTATTTTTTTCAATCATACGCCACACCTGCCGATCACAGGGGTGCGGGGTTGCACGGCTAATGGGGGCTGTGCGGCTAACGGGAGGCTGCGCGGCTGACGGGGGGTTGCACGGCTGCCGGGGGTTGCACGGCTGGCGGAGGGGTTGCACGTCTCACCTGCATGGCATACCTGCAAGTGCGCGCGCCGTACCTGTACGTCACAGGGCGCGCGCGACGACGACGCAATCTACCTACTCCAGGCTCCGTACAAATCCAATTGTACCACTCTGTAGAATCTCTTCGTTAGAGCGTTCAAAATTTTGATACACAAACTTTTAGAGGCACCTGTATACGCGCTACACATACTTTTAGAGGGACCTGTATACGCTCTAGTACACACACACATTTACACGGACTCGTACATACACTCTTTAAAATCGCTGACATGGCGTAACATGACACGTGTGTGTGTAGAGAGAGAAACAGAGCTAGAGTTTTAACCAGCGGAAATGTGACGTCATTACGGAAATTCACATGCGTTAGGCAGAGACAGACAGTCATAATAGTCCCTTTGGTTTAAAAATCACACTCACATCCTAGTACCGATCTAAACTAACACAAAGTCACAATCACACCCTAGTAACAAATTAAAGGCACGGCCTGTACATTATCACACGCTGTATATCTATAATAGTAGCGTCCTCTCACAAATCGCGGTGGCGGCCTTCCGAACTATTGCGCGCACCACTAGTAGCGCCCTCTCGCCAATCTCGGTGGCCGCGGCTCGAACTATGAAAGTGGTGGGGGTCATTTCTCGCTGCTCGTATGATGTGCTGGTATACCCTTTACCATGGGAGGAAAGAGGTGCTTTAGAATCGGCATATCCTACCTACTAATATTATATTTCACCCGCCCCGAAAACCGCAATAAATAAGTCTACGCTAGAAATTTCTAGGATGCATTTTATCGGAAAAGTGCACAGCACAGACTTCCAACATGATTTAAACCTAGTACCACCTAATATCCTGCCTGCCAGTGACAAGGGCGCTCCGGTTATCGAGCGCACAGCAAATAGCCTACGTGCGGAATTTATTAAAGCTGGCGTTCGCGCGAGTGAAAATTATTTATGCACCGATATTAAAAAGCATAAATATATATTATATCTGTACGTTTCCGGCGCTAGCTCGAAAATTAAAGCTTTATCCCGCGCAACATAACTAGATCTCGCGTCTATTACCGTTACACACATTTCGATCGGAAAACGTTTTGCGTCGCCTAATAGGAGTTTGATAATATATATCGGTCCGACGGGGGTGGCTTTCGTTACAATCGATTGGGTGTTTTAAATGCGACACTGCGCGCCCTCTGATGAATATGAATGAATATTGAAGCGATGGCGGCGCGCCGGTGTTTATGGTAATTGTAAATCTATCGCGCGGGTAAATGCGAAATTGATGTTTAGAGAGATTAACGGGAAATAGAAATTAAAATGTCGAGAATTTGAACGTATTTTTGTGAATAACTCGTTAACCGTTGATTTTAACACGTAAGTTTATATCATCTTTTTTATTCGTGGTAATCTGCTACATCGATACACCGAATATCCAACATCGATTTCGCGACACGCTGTGTATATATACAGAGTGTATAAGAATTGAAGATAGAAGAATTAGTATGTTGTAATATACATCAGCGCGAGCAAAAAAAATTATATAAATATACATGGTATCACGAACGGTTAACGAGATATCGATAAAAAATTGTTTAATGCACCCTAATTCCTGGATGATATATTTACATTGCATATTGAAGTGGGAAAGAATTACCATGCACACGCAGGGTTAGGAATATAAATTTAATATTCCGGGCGGGGAAGGAAAGGTGGATAAATATTGGAAATGGGCAAATAATTTGAACAGGTCAAAACTGGCGGATATGTTGTACAATATAGATGGCTCGGGTAATATGGTATATGTACCTTCCGTACTGTCCACTGCTAATATTGATATACGAAATTGGATCCTCTACTCACAAGCCGAATGTAATTTATTAATCTTTTACCCGTGGGTATATAGATATATTTTTACTTAGATGGCCCTTTTTGGCGGGTAATAGACCCAAAATAAACGCTACCTTTTTCCCCTCTCTCTTCATTATGCGCCGTTATATGTATTTACGTAAACTGAATCGAACACATCCAACTTGCGATTATGGAAATCTGTACGGTCGCATGCCGTTAAGTCAGAATTAATTTCGCTGGATTCTCCCTAAACGGCGAACTACTAACCGAAACTGAACTATTCGCGACGTATGCGGTGGGTTCGGGCGGGGTATGTAATCATTTCAGACATCGTATTGCCCACGCAACACATTCTGGGTTTGTGTATTCCGGGAAACATCTCGGCAGACAGCTAAATTGAACTATACGAGAGTTGCATTTCACCGAATTATGTCTGTTATTGGATTATCCGACGGTATTCTATGTGTCTTCCTCTATGTATGTACATAATATAAGCATTAAATAGGATTGATATATTCGGAGTACCTACCTAACAAACGTTTATTACGTTTTCCTTTTTAGAATCAGACAATGCTTGAGGGTACTAATTAAAAGCTATGAACCCGGAAAATAAGGCAAAAAAAATATTTGCGCCACTGAAACACAAAGCAAACTCCTTCTCGAATGTTTTTTTTTTTCTTTCCAAAGCAAATTCAACGGCCTCCGCTTAGCGGCGGAGTCGGTGTGGGCAATGGTTTTCTTTGTTTAAAAATACATCAAAGAATTTAATTGCCCCTCTTCAACCCCCACTCGAAACCTTAAAACAGCGTTATACGCTATTTTCCTTTCCTTATCTCGTTTCTCCGTTTCGTCATTTTTTCCCCCTTGCATAAAGCTTTTTTCTCAATCCCTATTTAACTAGATCGACAACGGTGCAATGCAAATGGCTTCCTTAAACGATATGGCAGTACAAAATGAAATCCGGTGTCATTTAACCGTGTTTTTTTCCTTTTTTGCTTTCTAGTATACGATTACTCCTATAATGAGTTTAGTGCCCTCTACGGAACGATCTTGGAAAGTTCGTGTTGGGAAAGGTTTTGACAATTGAGCTTTGGGGAAAACAACAAAAAAAAAAAGAGTTGTTAAAGCAAAAGAAAGCGGTTTTGTGTAGGTTGTAGGTAACTAAAATAAACAGTTTAGCAGGATAAGCATGGTAAACTGACCCTTAGAAAGCATTTCTAACAAAAATTTAGCCATGCATGTGAGCAGACTGTAATATGAAGAAAGTAATACAAGGGTATTTTACCTCTCCACCCCTAACTGTTACTTATTAAAGTACAAGATAAATTTATTTGTCATAAATTCCCAAAGAATACCTATCGACAATTGTCACAGAAAATTACACAGTACAACGCATGTTTATTCACTAAAATTATATAATTGCCGGATATGCAATCCAAATCAAAAAATCGCTAAGTGAATATATACAGTGATAAACAAGAAATTAAAGCTTTTCTCACTCGGAATTGCTAATTCGACTACAATTTGTTGTTCTTCTCGTGATGAACAAAAGAACATCCCCTATTAATTTTGATAATTGCGGGTAGTGTGTGTTTCGTGCGATTTTAGACTGTGAAAACGATATTTCGTATGTTATGTATGTATCATAATTAATACAATGTCGTCAAGGTCAATTTACGCTAAACCTGTTAATGAAATATGAATCATATGACGTTAAAATAATATATTTATCCAAATGAGAAATGAATCTATGCAACATAGTGTGCTCAAAAATTTTTGAAAAATCAGAAGACATTGTAAGTGGACGATAATTTTTAATATCTAACTTTCTACTACATTTCTTATATAAAGGGATGACAAATTTGATATTAATACACCAGTTTCAAATAAATAATATTTTCTATGGTCATATTTATTCCGCAAAATTTACGCCTGTAAATTTTGCGGGACAAAACACCAGTTACCTTTAACAAAAACTTAAAAAGCGCATACTTAATGAATAGGAACGGAGCAGCACCAACCGTAACCATAACTTTTAATAACATCTATCGTGGCCCAAGATGACGTTACAATTTTCCCAATGTAAAGAGGCAAAGGGCAATTTTAATAACAGTCGAATACAGAAAGAAAATAAGGACAGGAAAGACAAACAGAACATTCTAAGGATATTAAACAAGGATATCTTTTCGTGAGAGGAGATGAATCGAGCCGAGGCGTTTGTTTTTTCCTCCTTGCGATATTATTTTATTTGCCAAGGAGATGCCTGGCTCCAGGTGATCCGCCCCTTCCCTCTCCACCTTGCTTCGACGCCGTTGGAGGTGGGGAGGTTCTTGCATAAGATTAATAATACACCGTACTTGGTAATAAATTAGAAAGTGGATACCATATTGCAATTTCAGTGGTCTAGATGGGGTAATAAATGAAACTTTTCAAATTCTCAAGAGTAGCGGAGATTCTTACAGCAGATATTAGTTTTCACTGGAAGGAAGATGATAGTGGTTATTGTAATGTCGTTAAGGCAATGCAGGAAGTAATAGCAACGGGGGAAACAATAAAGTACAAATAGTATGACGACAAATGAAACAGAATAGATTATTGGTAACTGTCTTAAATGACAAGAAGCTAGATTGGTAAAAGATCCATAAGGCGAAAGTAGTTCAGGGAACGGTTGGGATACTCTAAGGACCCACGTTAGGGCCCTTATTGTCATATATCTTTTACGACGGAGGTACTGCGAATTGAGCTTTCATTTTGAATTTATTGTAGTACCCTTGCTAATACATTGTCAGTATATTTTTTGACAAACAACATGTTAAAAATCCGTCCAATTCACATAGCTTCTTCCTTAAAAGTTTTGCAAAATCCCTTTCATCCATTTTCCTAAATGTTCATATGTGACCATTTTGTTGTAAAGGTTAAGACCATAATAATTTAAAGCATTTCTTGTCGATGGTGGCGTATAACAAGATTTTGCTTTCATCTGGTGGAGCGGTTGGGCATATTCCCGCGAGTGTTGTAGTTTTGAGGGTTACGATGTACTTCTAGCAAACAGTGTTGGATGTATACCGATAAAATGATAAGTATATTGTGACAAGAGAAGAATATTGAGCTCAGTTGTATATTCTGCCATACGCGATGGCGTAAAACATTTGGGAAGGAGATACACCTCCACAGATTCGAGCAAGAACAGAGGAAAGATAGAACTGCTGAGAGTGGATTTCCGCACCGTCTCAGGTGTAACGTTGTAGACTACGTTCAAAAGAAGACGTGCAGATGAGAAAGAAAATTTAGCGCAAAATCTAGCAGCTTAACTGAGGGAATGGCGAGATATGTGAGACAAAAATATATTGAGGGCACGATGTACCAAGAAGCTTATTCCTCAGGTTGGACCATTGTTGAAGTGCGGTTTTAAAAGAAATAAGGAATTGGGGAGAATGATCACAACAGCTTCGGAAGGTGTTAGGCGGGAGATAATTGACCAGCAAAGCCCTAACTTGTAATCCTTGTTACGGTAAGGAAGAGGATAGGAAAGACATACTCCATATGCCTTGATGAATATCTTTAAGATATGAATGAGGAGGTGGTTCACGAGAATCACTTATTTCAATCGGCTGTATCCCCAATAAAAACAAATTTTAAGGCTGAAGAAGTAATCATCCTTGAAACTCCTTTTTAGGTTGGCAATCAATCCTTCGAGCAATACTAGATGTGGATTTGTGAATCCAAATACCGATGCAGTTAATAAATTCACATCTGACGTGTCTCGAAATCAGATCGAGCCTTCGAAGTATCAATCATTCCTTCGTACATTAGATACCATTTCAGCAAGGACTACGATACAGTATACACGCAAATGGACCAATCAATTTGTATCACCATATTTCCTCAACACTATTAATCTCGACGCAACCCTTCCCCCTGAGTATCCCTCTCGCACAACTATAGACGCCACAGTATGACAAATTAAGAGTTAAATCTGACGGGCAATAGAGGGCGCCTTTAACATAGCAATCGCTGTACCATAAAAAAGAAAACATTTTAGCGTCAGATTCTTAATATTTCTCGTCCAAAACGGCGCTTGATATACGGTTGGGGTATTGCAAATTACACGAGGAAAAAGCACTAAGAGAGTTAACACTGGGGTCGTTGATATATTTTGTTTTTATTTGCTCTTCCTTGGGGATCTCTTTCTCTCTCTCCTCTTGGCTAGTTCAGTTCAGTTTCTGATTTATAACCTAGTCGTTTGTAAATCCATTTCGCCTTGTTCTTAATATATTATGTTTTTTTCTTTTTATGGGAGAGGGCGGTCTGCTCGAATGGTCGTTGAGGCAACACAAGACAATCGATAATTCAGCTCTTCCGTTTTTTTTTTTTTTTTTTTTTTGGATCTCTAAAAGCTCGTATTTATCTTTATTTATTTAAAAGCATTTGCGAAAGTCTGAATGTACAGATTATTCGCGACAGGAACGTCCGTCACTTTTCCAACAAAAAACAAAACCTATGTGCTGCCAAGAGAATGACAGCAGTATCAACATTCGAAACCGTAAAACAGAGATACATGAATAATAAACGACCCTACTCCAATATCAATCGCTATCATACAATTCGGAAAATGTCACGGCTGGATTAGCTGAGAGGATGGTGAAAGCCGATCCGAACGAAATGCCGCGGAATCGATGTTAAAATCCCATGTTCGAACCATCATCGTGCGAACTACAAAGGCGCCATCAACAGACATACATCACACCAGTGTTCAAGGTCAATTAGCCGCACATCCAACTACCACGTCAAACACGTGCGAAGTGATATGTTGTGTTAGATGTGGTTCCCGGGATTAAAACTGCTGCTTTTAATTACTCGAGGATAGATGGCTCTGCGCTTGGTAATAGCGCAGCGACATCTGTTGCGTTTGGTATTAAATTGACTACGGGGATTAGGAGGGATGGTCGTGTAATTATAATGTCAGCCGGTGTGAAAATCCAATTCAATCTTTCGGTGATTGAGTATGTAGTTAATTTTTTTAGGACTTGTGACTAGTGAGATGTTCTTGATTTCATTTTCTTGATGCTTTTAATAATAATAATTTTTTTTTTTTTTATTTTGTATTTATCTATTCATCTCAACACAATAACATAACAAAAGCAAACTGACATTCCAATTGGTAAAACATAATTGACAACATTAACTAGCTAGTATTCGTTCGAAATAAGATAAATATCTTAAAATTTACAACATTAGATTAAGATAAAATAATTAATCTTTAAATCAGATAGCAAATCAAAAAAACGTAATAACTAATCTCACAAACTTCGAAAAATCGCAAACTAAAAATAATATTTGTTTATTCAGTATCCTACATACATACATGTATTGATTACGTTACTGCAAAAAAAAATCAGCGTACAAGCAAATAAAAACATACAAACAAATACAGTGAAAATCTGAAGTTACATATGTGAATTAATACAAACAAGAAAAACAAATATTATTTGAACGGATATTGGCTAAAATTATAGTTAAAAAACACTCGTATACCTATAATAAAAACATTAATTCATTTTATAGTTTAAACGTATAGAAAATGTGCATCTTTTACTCTCTGCTAATATCATGCAAGTGGCACCATGGTATAGCATCTGATTTTCATAATTAGTTTTCAAAAATATAACACTTCGTAATATAGATGTACTTACAGTAGTTTGTCAATAAATTGAAGGTTTCTTTACACAATTCTGTTGTATTTAGTCCAAGGATACTACACACACATGGTTTTTTTAAGTTGAAATTCCCTAAACCACTCACCTGCAGTTACCTCTTTGATCGGACTTTACAATCACAGATGTATCATGCGCAAAGAGGACAATCCTGTACGACGTACTTCGAGGTAGATCGTTTATCTATATTAGAAATAAAAGCGGTCCCAAAACAGATCCTCGTGGTACACCCTGCTTGACTATCGTCCATTCGGAAGCAGTGGGTGTACCATGATTCACTGCGCGTTGATGCCTGCTGGTTAGGTAAATTTTAATTAATTCCAGCGTATGCCTATATAATCTCTTTGCAATGAAATTGTGAATCCCTTGTAAATAATAAAATATCATTTTATTTTTCCATTAATATTTTGTTATTTACTTTCAGTTTTGCAATTGAATTTTATGTAAGTCCTTAATAAATCTTGTTAAATGCTATCGTAGATTCGTAAGCGAGGGTCAAGGTAACTTTCTTTTTATAAGCAATGGTAGTAGTGGCTTTGTGTAACTAACAAGAGAAAAAAAAAACCTTTATATTGCAGCACATCTAGAGTGGATCTTTTTCCCCCTTTAATGCAAAATTTTCCCTGTACTAACTTCACCGCTCTCCGTTCTAAAAAGTTCATATTTACATTCACTCCATCCTCTCCCCCCTCTCTCCCCGCACCTCTAATGCAAACATGAGTACCCCGTCCTCGACTAACCCCCCTCCTAACTTGTTTTACGTATCGCGGAAGTGGGAGGGGATAACAGTTGAAACAATATTTCCTCGTACAACACTTTTCCGCGAACTCTCCCCACTCCCTTCCCTACTCCCTACGCCACTGTCTTGGCCCAGCGACCTAACCCAAACCCTGGTACACCCCGACCAACACAAACTGTTGCGGTATCTTTTCAACCACCCCAGAGACCCACCGAGGTACGTGCCGCCGGATGTAACTTTGTTCCTCGGCCGTGTTCGTCGGAAGTTTCTACGCTTTACGTATGCCGAAAGGTGAGCGCCGTACAAGTCGACTGGGTTGAGCATATATTTGCATTCCGCCGGAAAACAACTACCCCTTACAACTTTCCCCAGCTTCTGGGGCGACTATAACTTGTTTCTGCCGAAGTTTCCCTTATTGTTTTGCATAATATAGACGAGGGGAAAGAGACGACAAGATATTCCTATCGGCTTCTCGTCCTTTTATTTATTCTTTAGTCTGTTAGAAGCAACTTTCGTTCCAACGTTAGAATTTTAACTTGGTACCAGCCGGTCTAATTACAGAAATTGACTTTCTCTCGAGGTATTTTCATTTATTCCTTTTTTTATTTATATATGAGGCTTAGTAGGTCGAATGTAAATGTCTATAGTAAAAAGAAGACAAAGATTTCCTTGTCTCCAGAATTTAAAATTCTAGGAGTGTGGCTGTGCCGCCACTGTATTTTGGCCACATTAGTCCCATTATGGTTCCTCCATTAACGTTGCCCGTACTAAATTATTAACCAGCCTAATGTCTTAATAAAGGCTAGGGCTAGGGCCAAGCCGAATATCCTCAACTATGGTTTTCCTGATGGATGATGGGGCAGGGTAGTCGCAGAGAAGGTAGCCCCTATAAACTGGATTGGTCTCTAATCGTAGCTTAAAATGGTGCGCTCTTAACTGACAATGTCCAGTCAAAATTTCCACCACTAAGCGGATATTCTCCATGGACATCCTCAGATAATTTGATGCCGTTTGCTCATCGGGATATGGTAAAGTACCCCTGGCAAGACGGCATGGCTCACTATCATCGCAGGCTTTAATAAACCATGATGTTCTTTAATCTCTGCGAGAACTCTGTAACAGTCCACCATCACTCCAAAAGTTAGTTTTGGTCGCCTGAAGGCTGATCTGTATACAACTCAATATTTCTGTCCTCTATCTTGAGTTCAGATATATTACTGATTGCTAGTGTGAGTGCAGTCACTTCTGTTTGGAAAGAGAGGCCAAAACTTTTTGCAGTGACTGTGTTGATGACCTTGGTGCGCGTTGCCCGTGAGAATGGAGTTTAGCCGCTGCACCATTAAAATCGCTACTCCCTAGCAGTGACAGACATCTTACATTCCTGTATGTCTTTCATACTTCTTTCAATACAAATTTCAATCCTCCGATTAAATTTGACAGGATTTAGTAAAAAGTGCTTGGTTTTTGTTTATGCTTCCATAATAGCATTTTCTAATAAAATGATACTCCGAAACGACTCGAAGTTAATTTTGCGTCAGTCGGTTATTGTTTATATGAAATCAGCAAACATGGAGGAACAAACTCAAGAAAGAGATCTTTCACTTTTCCATAAAGGCAACCCCCCCCCCCCCCCCCACACCCCCTTCATTTTTAATTCTAAGGGATAGCAACTTTTTGGAGGAAAATTTACTTCACAATACGCTGTTTTTGTCATACCCCTACTGCGTTAATGGTATTATTCTTGTTGTTCTGTCGCTGTAAAGTATGAAATGGAACTTCTGGAAGGGTGTCAGGCGGGGCTGTTATACTACGTCATTTATAAGGATACTTCCTTATTTTGCTGCGCGTCTCTTCCGTTCTCACCAGCCAAGGAAGAAGTTCAGTTCCACCCCTCCGCTGGCACTCCAAGCTAACCCCCTAACTCAACCTCTTCCCGTTGTGCACTTCCAAGGCTTCTCGAGCAAACTACGAGGAGACGGAAAAGGATTCTGGCTTGTTTTGTCGCTGTGTACGCCAAGTTTAGAAATTCCTTGTGGCAATTTTCGAGGTTATGAATCGGGAAAATCGTTTCGCATCTAAAGGTTTGATTTTTCCATAACGATATCTCAATTAGTAATTACATATCTGCGCTTATCATTTCGTTCACGTGGAAAATAGATATAATAAAGAAGAAAAAGGTGAGTGGGGCGACAACATAGCGCCCCCTATTGATCTATTAACGAGCTTCAATCGACTAGTTGCCGTTTGCACTCGAGTAAATTGAATGTCGACTCGGCGCTGAGCCGTTTTAAATGCTGGAGCTGAAACGCGATTTCCAATAGCGCCTGCACAGCTTTCACAATTAAAATGGTTGGCCTGTCTGCTCGCATTGAATCAAGCGCGTTAGAGGAAATTGGAAGTAAGAAGTTGAGAATTGATTCGCACTATTGAATGTATCGCGTTTTATTTTCAATTTACTCGTTGGAGTAATGAAATGGTGATGATAATTCTACTACATTTTCAGGTACATATGTTTGCAAACCAAATCTATCGAGAGAAAAGTTTTTTTATTCCGCATTAAAAACACTGCAACGAAAAATAATTAAAACAAAAACCAATGTAAAACGCAAATAGATAATCTGCGATGTGGAATGAAATTAATGCAATTTTATTTTGAACAAAAATGCGTGTGACTCATATCTCATAGTTCGTATTTCATTATTTCGTCGGGATTAGGCTTATAGGACGCAATTGTGTATTTTGGGTTGCTCATACTTTGAATGAACTTACTGCTTTCCTTACATTTAATGAAATGTTCGTCAATGCTCCAATTTTGACGAATAAAATACCAATCACTCGAGAATTGAAACAATCAATTTCATAAAAGCTAATCGCAAAATTTGAGCAAAATTGCCATGTTACTGATGCAAAATTGTGACGAACTCTGACCGTCACGTCAACCCAAAGCACTACTATTGCTAAAAGCGTTGCAGAAAACCCAAGTTTTTTATATAGCAATTAAGGATCTCAACGCATTCTGCATAAGGATCTTCGCCTACATGCTTCTAAAGTGTAGCTGACGCAGGAACTAAAGCCGATTGATCACGGACAAAGTCGAACTTTCGATTATTGGGCCTTATTTGCCTACAGTTGGCAAACTGTTGGTAATTCCTCTGACGAACGAATTTTTACGTTGCAAACATGTTTCCAAACAGACGCCGTTTTTGCAAGCCTAAACATTTTCTGTCTGCAACTGGACTGTTGCAAGCTGTCATTTCAAATAATGGCGGTAGAAACTCATAGTTATTTAATTGAATGATAACTTAAAAAATCTTCATCGAAAAGAATATTTGCAGTTACTTCCAGTTTTCATTAAACCTATTTGTCTGTTCTTTTCTTGGTAATAAAATTCAAGTTTCAAATTAGAATCGATCTTATTGGAAAATATAATGTGCATGTTTTAGTTATTTAATATTTTGAGGATAAACCTCCTCTACCTATTCGATGTATCCGCAACAACAGGAATAAAACAATTTTTTTTTCCAGCACCTACTCTCCGAAATTGAACAAGTTTCCGGGAAATTTTTTAACCTCCATCGCTTTGATATCACCAGCAGCCGTGCCTCTGAAAAATTCCTCTCGAAATTATTTAATTAAATTCCCTCGTATTTTTAATGAATCCTCTTAATCAGAACCCACCGGAACGTTGCGAAAGACATTTTGATGAACAGCAACAGAGTTTGTTTTTCATTCCCCAAGGCAACTACCTAGATTATTAATTAATCAAACATTAATTTCAATCCCTTCTAATAACGTACGTAAGGCCGTCAGAATGCCTATTCGGTAACGCCCGCGAACAAGAACGGATATGAACCGATCCAAAATTAAAAGCGCGATGACCCAGGTGCGTAAATTGCGCTCGCAAGAGCACAGATGTCCCTTTCGAAAGCGAGGTCCTGACCAGGATTCCATTTAATTATTCCATGCGCGCGGAAAAATACATAAATCGAATTCGCCTGGCTTAAAACTGCCAAAGTGGGGGGCGACAACGCACCTGATTTATAGCGAGAAGTTTTCATTATTGAATTGTGGACTGGTAGATAACGAATAAGTTATTTATACTCTTTTTGAAAAAAAAGCACACTTAGCTGTTATTGTCATGTTTGCGCTATTTTCAAAAGGTGTATTAAATGGATATACGCATATGTGCTAAAGGTGTATTAAATGGATATACATATATAATATGTGCTAAAGGGTATTGCCATGTTGAATTTTATGTGTTCTGAATAGGAATAATCCAAGGATAAGGTTTTCATATTGCGATTTTGCGGCTTCAAAATGAAAATCTTTTGTCTGCAAACAATTTGTCTGCTTTTGCATAATGGGGGCATGTAAAGTTTTCGTTAGCTCATCTTGTATATTCTATATATTGAAATGGAGGCGCGGTTGTCGACTTAATCAGATGAAAATCAACCCTTAATGTTGTTTTTATTTATTTATTTACGGTAAATATGATGCAATTTAAGCAAGTGCTCGTTTAGAAAGATGCTTTATAAATGGCGGCTTCCTCAAAGAAGTAGTAATTCAACAAATTCTTTTAAATATTAAAAAAATTAATTGCTGTAAGCAATTATATACAAAATATAGTACGGCTATACGTATCGCGTGTTTTAAGCAAACAACCCGTTTCATTACTTAGGGGATGTGTAAATAAAAATACGTACGTACTACAAATTAATAGGGCGCTCAAATTAAGCTTTTTTTTGTCATTAAAGGAAAGATACATCGATTACTTATATAAACAATCTGAAATGTTAAATGTATATGCAAATATTTTCTTTCCAATTATCTATGGATAATTTACTTAAGATTTAATGATGTTTGGAGAATAAATATTGTTTCTAAGAAGGTATAATTAGGTTATCAGCATTTTGCTTAGGTCGATAGCATCGCTCACCAGAAAGAGGTAAGTAAAATAATTGGTGCCATACATTATTCAATGTAATTGCTGAAAATATTTCCACAAATAACAACACCATAATGATTGTGTGTTTAGGAATAACAGGAGCAACGTGGACTACCCTTATAATAGCAATAGAATGCCTTCAGAACCCCTCCTCTCAATTTGGTTATAATGGAGAAGGTAATAATAGGGTATTTCAGATTAGGGTACATGAGCACAATTGAATGAGCAAATTATCACATGTACTTTCATTTTGCAGTGTATCATAGAATCACCTCTCCTTGTCTTTATAAAGCTGTGAATATCAAATCCACTTCGAGATAGAGGGCAAAAACTCTTATTAGAGTGTTACCAAAATTTAATTAAAATTAGAGATAAGACTAATATGATTTATACAAAGCAAAAAGAGCACGGGTCCCAGAATATTCCCTTATGGAACGCCTATTTCTTATCAGTTTTATATATAATTTTTATAACTACTTAAAATAGATTCCATTGTAATCAGTTTCAAAAATTGCAAAGGAATATCTGCAGTTTGAAATGCTTGCAGCAAAATCGGATTTAGTTCAAAGAAAAATGTATTTCAATTCATTTATATCCGGCTATCTGAAGATTGGCGACTCATTCCTCGAGAGTGGCAATTTTAATAATCGAAGATTCGCCGTAGATTTCACCGCTCCAGTACATCAATTATCCCACTCTAAGATATCAGCGCTCCGATGAGACGACACAAGAAAAACAGGGTTCCATTAAATTCTCTTCCCTCCCGATCGGAGAAAGAGAGACACAGCCAGGGATCCGGCATAATTTAATTAATTCCGGTGTCATTAGAATAACTCCACGTCCGTCCGCGACTCTTCTACCCCCTCCTCTAATCTCCCACCCCCGGTACCACCCACTTACTTCGGTTCCTCGACAGTGTCGTGCGTCACAAGACGAGAATTCTGCGGATGGCAACTTGTTCCTCCGTCCGCAGCGTCGTCTACATCGCCGGTATCAAATTAGCGATGCTCTGACGGCGGTCGACGCGCCGGGGGGTGAGGGGAGGGGGTAAATCGTCCCCCTTCTTTCATTGCAGGAGAAACGGTCGTAGAGACCGAATATAAAAAGCAATATGAAATTTAATTAATATCATACTGTCGTTACAAACATACTTAGTTAAATTGGCCTGTAATTGGCCTTTCGTAGGTATTAAGTGGGGATATATCCCCACCCCGCGCTCCATTCTACCCCATTCCCAAGTTGTTTCTCTCCTTGAGAGACGTAATTAATTATTTTTGATATTACGATGGCAAGGGCTTTCAAGATATTAAAATCGCCTTTATTTAGCTGCAAGGGGGTGAGAGGTATTTATCCGACGCTTAAAAGGTTTTCATATTTATTTTTGTTTTTCCATCTCTCGCAAAGCAAAAAGGATTATATTAATTTTGCTTTTGTCGCCTTGTTTAGCGGTATTTAACGAAATGCTCAGAAATACCGAAATTTCCAGGGCTAGTTTCACCCCCTAACACGGTTTGCCAGCCGAAATTGGTCACCGGTAAAATTCCAGCTATAGGTTGTTATATTATTTATATGTTCCTCAAGATGTTGTCTTCTTCCTCTGAGGGCACATATGTATAATAAATTGCTGGAACGCCCGAAAAAGCATATAAAGCGAGTTTTATCATATAAATGATAAAATTCGCGACATCAGGAATGTGTTCGGTTCATCCTATTATATCCATATTAAAGTATAGCTGTTAATAATATTTTTTAAGGGGGTTGATAAAGCCCAAGCAGCAAGTGCTTATCAGGCACCCCGACACACTTGGCAAATCTCCCTAATGATCATTAAATCACCGGAAAAAACCGGTTATCCTAAGTGACTAGAGTGAGATTTGAATTTTGGGCAACACGATTGGTAATCAAGCATGCAAGCCACTAGGCTATCAGCCGAGCTGATATAATATTAATAATAATAATTAAAGAGTGGGCACACAATCAAACGTTTTGCATAGGTTGCAGAATATACTCCCCTGTAGCAAGTATCGTCAATAACATGCTGGTTCTAAAGCCATATTGTAAAAGAAATCTTGGACTTTCTTGAATAAAAACAACATTTTATTTACTTCCGATAACGTTGAAGGCATAGGAATAGATCTGTATGTAACCCAACAAGGTGATTATATTTTACTTTGTGGTTACCATTGATCCTTGAGGTATGGTTCGATCAAAAACTTACATGGAATCCGCATATCCCGAAGGCAGCCAACAAGATTAGGTATGAAGAGGAACGAAGGGCACACGATCTGGGCAAACAAGCATCGTTAAAGATTTTCGCAGGATGAACCAGGCAAAACAGTTTTTAGACTGTTAAAATTATTGGTCACTGTAGATTAAATAGGCATATGAATACATAGAAATGCTATTTGCAGATTCCGCCACAATATGCTCCGTGCCAGCCCAATACATTGGCACGGATAAGTTTTCTACTATGTAAGGAAACTTCTTTGAAGGATGATACGCCTAATTCAAAAGGCAAAATTAAACAGAGTCTGCTTCAGTAACGAGAGGTGGTGAAATGGCTATCCAATCCTAATCTAATCTAACCTACTAATGATTTCATTTGAAACTGCGATTTTTCTTCGTCCATTACGCTGTTTAATTGCCTGAAAAATTATAAAACAAATCTAAAAGCAAAGAATCTCATCCCTGTCAGGTGTGGCATCCAACAGATTAATTAGATCAACAGCAAAATCTTGGATAAATCGATTTTTATAACCTTCTCCATACATACACAACAAATTTAGAATTGGCTTGGTATATATCAGATTCATGGTTTTTTTTTTTATTATAATCTGATTACTCTGTCTGCTTTAATGTGTTTTTAATGATTATACCAATTATGTAACATTGTACAGATGGGATCACGATTTATTGTTGCGAACCTTGAAGTATTATAATTGCTGTTATTAAACTGTTGTGGTTAACCGCAGAATGCTAGATAAAAATATGTTATGTATATTTATTTACAATGCAGTATATGCCGATTAAGATAATAATACACATACATCTTAGAAAATTATGTCACTCAGAATTTAATTATCATTTTTATAAGAGGATTTAAAGTTTGTGAGCCAAAATTAACGTAAGTTATTAAACATTCTAAATCAGTAGACACAATTTAGTTTCAGCAAACGTTCAACGTACTCCATTTTTGTATACAGGACGCATTCTAGAAGATGTCATAAATTAAAAAAAATATATACAGGAGAAAACAAACAAACTATAATAGCAGAATATAAAATTTACAGAGTACAAAACATTAACAGACCAAGAATATAATAAAATTATAAATTGTAGTTCTTTAAGTTGCAAATTTATTATAAATAAGTATTTGTTGATAATTAACGCTAAAGTATAATTATGTGGGATTTCCGCTTGGAAGATACTTGGGTACATCCCCAAGCTTTCGAAATATTTGGTTCTGGGCCCATATATCCCTATTCCAGTTCTCTCTGCCGTTTTGGAGCCATCTGTGTACCATTGAATGGCGTTTCTATTGAGTTTCGAAATGGTATCTCTATCCTATTCGCTCTTGGCGCTAAGCTTTGTGGTAAATTCTTTCAAAAAGTTCAACTGTCCCAGAATTGGTCACCTGCAGGAGGCTGAGGCCTATGCCTAGCCATTCCTTCCCTGGTCATCCTACGTGTGGTCCTTCCAGCTACGCTCTCCACAAAAATGTGAAGAGGAGTAAGATTTAGTGCCACTTCAATAGCTGCTGTCGGGCAGGTCATCTCATTGCCCCAGTTATGCATACACATGCTAATCTTTGCACTTTAGAGCGATTAGCTCTCGCAATGGCCAGATTAGTTCTCTTGCTCCAAGCCACTGCCCCGTAAGTGATCATTGGTCTCACGATTGCTGTGTACATTCAGAGCAGTATTTTTGGGTTGCAACCTCAGCTGTTGCCTGCAAAGTTTCTACAAACCATTAGGGGGTATTTGCTCGAGGGTGAAATCACGCCGTCCCCACCATCGTCATGATGATATGGGGTGTGATTCGATATGGTGGACGTATGTTTCTGCTGCGTGTAGAGCAGACTGTGACAGGTCGCTGATACGTAGATGAAGTGCTGAGATGATTGTGCTTTCCTACGTTCCTGCGTCTGCACTACGTCCGCGTCGCGCGTCTGTAGTGCAGACCTTTGTGGAAGAGCACCGCATTGTATGCTCCCATGGCCGGTTTGTTCTGATCGAACCTGTCTGGAATATTGTTATAACCTATAGATCTCTTTTATAGTAGGTAATTCTTTATTTTAAAAAATATTTTATCTCAGGGTGAGTGACGTGGCCTCCTCGCCGCCTGGCTAACTTTAACGAAAATTATACTTCGCTCACTTTTAAAATTACGGCATTACGTGATGTTAGATTTCAATTTAGATTAACGTATCCGGACATATAATAAATATGTTAATATGTCGCCAGGCTTGAACATGGCCGCACATATATTAGCTCTGGTGCGACGTACACGTGAAACGAGAAATCGTATTTCATTTCTCCGCATAGACGCGGCAAAAGTTTAAATGGGGCATCTCGCGGAACGCCACCACAACGTAGTCTATTCTGTTTACTCGTTCGCTAGCTTCAATTCCTAATTAAACGTGGAGAGAACGGAACTTAATACATTGTCACGAGAAACGGTGGCGCAAGCTCGCAATCGAATTATCCTGTTACGTGCAGCGGGAGAGCGGTAGTTGTTCAAAGCATGCGGTAGAAAATTTCGCTCGAAAAGTCCGTTTAAATATGGGAGCATAGTTATAATGTGATTAAAACAGTTTTTGTTTTTTTTAATGACGAAAACACTGTTTCCACGGAATTGATTTTCCTTCGTCACGGAATATTAAAGAACTGCTCGCCTCCACAGTAAATCTGAAGACAGGTCTTTGAAAATCGCAGTAAGTTTACTTAGCGCAGAAGCAGCGCCACTTCTACTGCGAGGCGTCCGATAGTCGTCGAAATTGAAAAGTCCCCGGCACGTCTTAAAAAGCGCTAACTACTTTTTACGAGCCAACAGTCCGACGGAGGCGCGGGCGAGTTTATAGTTTGGAGTGGAGGAGGTCGGTGGACGGAGATGGGAGAGGAGAACCCGTAAAATTCGTCGATGTAGCGGTGGCATTTCAAAGTGGAGGGGGTGGGGAGTGGGGGCACTTAGGGTCTATGAAATTCTAACTAGATCGGACGAGGAAAGTTTAGCGTCGAGGAGGAATTGTAAATAGACCAAATGAGATTATACGATTAACTTCGGTAGTGAGCAAAGTTCAGTTTAGTGCGATGCTCTTAAAAAGACGTAGAGCCCGACCGAACTAGACGGGCGATGCAGAAGGAATAAATGTATTGCTGTTGTAAGCAAAAGCAGTTAGTTAGGTTTTTTTTTTCCTCTTATATTTTTGGAAAATATAAAGTATTGCCAGTATCAATTATGTTTTAAATTGGCCTTCATACACAGTCTAAACTTATTAATGAGGTCGTTATTTGTATTTCAAATTTGTAATCACCAATTTTCTTTATTAATATACAGGATGTTTACAGATCTTGTGATTTTATTGTGTTAATATCGTATAGATTATTTTTTTATTTTTAAGCGGTGATTAACCATAATAAAAAAAAATGTTTTTAACCCTAAAATAATTATAACAAAAATCAACAACAAGTGAAGAGCAGTGTTAAACGTAGTGTTTTCGGCTAAGGTAAACCTTGGAAGATATGCTCTTCACCAAATCACTAGTGGAATAACACTGTCTGAGAGTGTTATTCCACTAGTGATTTGGTGAAGAGCATATCTTCCAAGGTTTACCTTAGCCGAAAACACTACGTTTAACACTGCTCTTCACTTGTTGTTCTACTGAAGATGGCAACTTAGTTGCCGAAATACGTATTTAGATTTGTATCTTTATTTTTTTTTTGTGGTAAGGAATTTTTTCACTTTTTCTTTTGGATTTTCGTTATAGTTTTCAAGCCACAGTCTCCACCCATCACAGGCCTAAAATAATTGATCAGCAACTTGTGTAAAGTACCAGTTTACATGAAAGTTTGCTGATGCCTATAAATTTTCCTATCTGTTCAAGCTGTTTCATTAGTTGTCACTGTATCGCTGGTTTGACGTAAATTTTTCCCAATAAATCCCATTAATAAGGAAAGTAAAAATGATCCATCGCACCAACATGTCAAGGTAATGTTAATTTACGGTGAAATACGCCAAAATTCAGCTGCTACAAGTCGATTGTATGCTGAGCGGTTTCCTAAAGGCGGTATCCCACGGCGCGTGGCTTGGGCTTATCGAAACTTGTCGAAGTTTGGCTCGTGCTAAGGCTCGGTAAATAGATAGGTGTTCCCATGACGTGTGTGAGTTTGCAGTGTGGATTCGTGTTGGTCCGGCAGATTTTACTTTTAATACGTTTATACGTTTAATAATTAGTTAAATTAGATTAACATGAACAATCGGCGGAGATGTGTGACAGCGCTGCATCCGCCTATTACATCATGCTATTAGATAACAGTTATTTGAAAATCAAGAAAAAAATAATAAAAGACCATGGATGACAGTATCGTTTATTATAGGCAGCCATCATGGCATCCTTCTTCTTCTTTAGTTCCGAAATGGAAAGTTTTATACTTAATTTCCCATCTATGCGTTTTCAAGCATCATGTAGAAAATTTCTATTTTTACTATTTGGATTTTGCGGGTTCCAAATCGCTAGTCAAAGGAAGACGCGCATCTCCCCGGCTCGGCTCGTGTATGTTCGACCCAAACCAATGATCATCGGTGAGTGTGATCCAATTCTAGTCTTCTACTTGTGTAAGTGAAGAGTTAGCTAAATGGAATGATGAAAAATGGATGAATTCCATTTTTAGCTAGTTCTTCACCTTCACAACTAGAAGACTAGAATTGGATCACACTCGCCGATGATCATTGGATTGTGTCGAACATACACGAGCCGAGCTGGGGGGGAGCGCGTCTTCCTTTGGCTCGCATCAAATTTACCGACGAGAAGCGGGAAAGCGCAAATCTTTCCAAGCCAAGTCATAAATGACAAGCACGGCCACTCCCATGGTGCGTAGATCAGCGAGTCTTGCTCGTGATTCCCCGTACCACAGAAATTCACACTTTTTATTCCACAAAAAGTCACCGCTCCAATAATCCGTGCACGAGAAACTGGTGTACTACAAAAAATGTCAAGGTCGAGATGGTAGATCGGGCCGACACCAACAAATTTTGGATGCCGAAGAAGAAATATTAAATCTTGGCGAAGAAGATCCTTCTAGTAGTACTGGAAAAATATCGGGCCAAGTAAATGTATGAAATCGAATTGTTTGGCGAACAGTGCGCGAGGATTAATTGTATCCTTTCCATGTACAAAGGAGATCATCTTTTACGTTTACAATTTTGCCGATGGTTTCTATAAAAACATGCAGACATTTCAAACTTTTCTCCCATTGTATTGGCGATTGATGAAGCCACGTTTACGCGTAACGGCATAAATAACTCATATTTGGGCTGTGGAACTTTATGTTTCGATAAACGTTTGGACCCGTCTGGTCAACGGACAACATATTGGCTCATTTGTGTTGCAAAATCGATTGAATAGATATGATTATCTCTTGTTTTTGCAAAATCATTTGATGGAACTATAGGAAGAAGTTCCTTTGAATGTACGTCGACAAATGTGGTTTCTTCATGATGGCGCACCCCAGCATTTTAATCGTCTAGTCACTTTATTTCAAGATGTTCAATCACACCTTTAAAATAAAATCACAGGATCGTAAAAACCCAGTATAATACAATTTAAATCAAATTCGAATCCCAAAAGATGATGTTGAAAGGAACATTTCATTTCCCTCAGTACTGGATACTGATAAAGAAAAGTCCAAGTGTTTCATCTCTTTGGTGGAACGTCCAATATCCCACAGGAAATTATGAATCTCCTTATTTCATCGAAACTGCGAGCATTTGGAACAAAAACTTATAATTGCGAGGGTTTATCACATCAACGCCATTATAACTTAGCACATGCCCGCACGACTGATGAAGTATGTAGTAAAAGAAATTGACTTTCTCGCCAAAGATACGTAAGGAAAGGACGGAGATGGTACATTTGGGGAAAGAATTTTGGCAACGGAGAAGGGAATTCAATTAAAAGTTGCCTTATTATTGTGGAATCGTAACAGCAGCTTTTCCACCGTAGCTTCAATACCGTTATTCCTGGATCCTCCTCGTACGGTTTCTATTAAGATCGAAAGTTGGGGATCAAATTACCTTAAAAGGATGACTATAAATACCGCAAGAGAACGATGTTTAATCTTGGTAGTAGAAGAAAGTCGTATATATATAAAAGTTTTTTGTGGTAAATGTTTTATAAGGAGAAATATATACTGAGTTAATTTGGAATTTATAAAACTTAAGAATCCAAATTTTCTTCTATAACCAGAACAATATTTCCCAACTTTAACTAAATCACGTTCCACAACAACATCTTCCGTTCCCCTATTTGCTACTCCGCCAATCCCATTTGCCCTCGCCCAGAGGGAAATAACGTCTATTCCTCCACCATCAACCCTTATTTGCCTCAGTCATCCCGCCTAGCTACACAGCCTAGTTTGTTTTGTTATTGCAATTGCCTCGAGGTTACGTGTCTACTTGTCCAACGCGAAATCTTACCTCGAAAATCGTGTCTATCCCCCACTCAATCGGATTTCAACCCCTTCGCGTTTAACCCCGCACCAACGCCCGCAGGCTAGAGAAGACCTCGTCGCTTCATTCCGCATGCAATGCACGCGGACTATCGGATTGCATACGGATTCCAGCCTCTGTAGCAGGTAGACACGTCGTCTAGTACACCCATCTACCTTATTTTGAGAGTGTAGGGTTGTGGGGGTAGGGGGGTGCGATTGAGCGGGTAATAGGGCTTTGATTGGAGTGGCGCGGGCTTTCGCATATCAACGAGGTTTGAGGTGAAAGTGGAAGGGGTACGAGAAAAGTGAGAGTTGAAAAATATTTTTTTTTTGGGAACAGGAAAAACTCTATTGCGGAATTGATTCTTTCTCATTTGAGGCGTTGGGAAAGGTAGGTCTTTTCCCTGTAGGGCATTTATTTAAGGGGATGCGCAATTGCTTTGTTTTCGTTAACAATTTTCCTAAATAGAAACAATACAAGAGAAGATTGGGGAGCGAATTATAGCTTTGGTTTACTTGGCGGACGATTCCAAGCATTTGGTGATAATTGCCAATTTTGCCAGTTTGAAAATCAGGACTGGGGTCTTTCCAAACAAACTCTCACAAAAATTTTAAACAAAGAACAAAAATTTGAATAGCGATGAAAAATCCTTGGTAGTAAGATCTTGCTTGAAATTCGTCCAAATTAGCTGCAGTAAAGTGGGGGCAAAAATCTAACGCCTTCCCTAATTATTATTATTCTCTTCGTAAAAATGAGTAGTAACTGCATATGGATAATAATGTTGGTAACCTTACTTTTCAAGCTAGTATGCTTTAAAGCTGATAATGCAGGAATGTTTCTGACAGTGTTTTGCGCTGGGTTTGTTGTAATCAATATTGCGTCAGAGAAGTAGAAAGAAGAACCGAGTTAAAAAAAAATCATAGTTGCAGATTCTGAAATGACACGAATATGGTACCGTGCCATTCCGATGGGTTGGCACGGACAATCAACATGAAACTTGATTCATTCGAAAAAACGATAGAATCAAGGTTTACCTCATATCTGCCCATCAGTTTGCTTAATATATACAAGCTGTTCATTTAAAAAAAAAGATCATCTACTTTGTGCTGAACTTACATGAATCACCCTGTATACTTCAAATTCAATTCAGAAGGCGTAGCTTTAAAATTGAAAATTGATATATTCCAGCATTTTTCATACATGAAAAATAATATTATATTTATTTGGTAGGATATTTACTAATCCTGATTCTGTAAATATAACTGGAATATTGTCACAAATACTTGCTTATTATATTCTGCTAATTAATCTGCAAACGCAAAAACAAATATATGCATAAATACAACGTGAATTCATATAATACGGGTGTGAAATCGTGTCATGTCTATACTTCACCTCCTGCGGCATTCATCACCGATATTGATATTCGAAAACGCATTTTGTAATAATCGTCAAATATTTGCAAAAGCGCACAGCGACCTGTACAACCTGTAATTATGCGCGGATGCGTCCCATAACATAGCTTACGCGATATCCAAAGTAAATACGTTTTATATTAAATCGATGCACCGTGATTCCGTCCCACCGCACATAAAACCCTAGCAAGGTCGCTAGCGACTCGTCTTTCCACGAACGGTACAAATTTTTATTACAGATTCGCATGTCAGATGCCCAAGGATACGGATCGGACTACAATACACTCACGGAGACGCGTGGCTCCATCTAGCCGGTCCTATACTCTTGAATTATTCGCCGGGATAATAAAACGACCAGGATATATGTATCTGGGGATCCGAAAGCAATACGTCGTTGAATTTAAATTTTTCAATGACCGGCCAAGATGGAATAAGTGCGATCTTGTATTCCGGGTGGATTAGAAAGGACAGCCAGTCTTGGTGGTGGAACTTGTCTCGATGGTTTGAGGGTTGGTATTTGTAGGATTTTGAGGGTAGAGTAAACCAGTTATTCTTTTTTTTTTAAGTAGCTCACTGTATAATTAAATGTTGTAAAAGTCTTGGCTTTGAAGAGTATGAAACTTTGGAATACGGTGATCATATTTTGTGGAACAAAATGCAGAATGCTGCACATGTTGTACAAGAATGAATCAATCTAAAAGAAATTAGATGGTCTACCACCGCTAAAACTCCGGAGCAAAGAAATACGAGGAATCTGTGGAAGTGAAATATCTTGGTGTAATTCTTTACTCCAAACTTACTTGGAGCTGACCAGAGATCTTAAACCAGGGTGGAGACATTTGTGTTGGGTAGGAGAGCCCATGGAAAAACATGTGGGTTAAGACTAAATATGATGGGCATACATCACGGTGATTACACAGAGAAAAAGGATTCTTTAAATCACAGAAATATTTATTTGCCGTTATATAAAAAAAAAACACTTTTTTCAGTCAATACATATTTCTTTCAACTCAAAGTAATACGTCAAAAAAATACGTATTAACTAAAAGAAATATGTATTAACTGAAAGAAATGGTTCTTTTAAATAAGGGCAAAGAAACATTTCTTTGAATTAAAGAATTTATCTGTGTAGACCCAATTACACTTCTCTGATATAGTGGATAAAGATGCAGCAGCAAACTGCTATAACTGAACTCCAGCAAGATACACAGGTTTGCGTGTCTAGGAATAACAGAAGTAATTGAGACTAATGTTGTAGCGGCAATGGAATGCTTCCTAGATAGAATTCCTCCGGGTGAGTTAGGTCCAAGTGAAACACAAACAACACCGGGACAACACATCCAAGTAAACTCATGGAGAGACCTTTATCAAGGGATCATCAAAGAAGAAAGGTGAAGAACTACTAGGAACTACTAGGAATAACCTTCGCGTAGTGGTAGGTTTCCTGCATTGAAAGGACACCCACAGAAAATGGAAATCAAAACCGCAGATACCCAATCCAGACTATATAGGAGAATGACAGACACGGCATACCACATCCTACGTGAAGGGTTTGGATGCAAATTGACAGATAATTTTTGGCAAGCCAAACATGAACCCAAAGGATCATTTCCATCAACTAGCTATGGACCAGTACAGATTAGTACTGGGTACCAGGATATTGGATTGGCTGGCACAATTTAATGGATAAAGCTAAAATTTTGGAAAATTTATTACTTTAGAAAAAAAAATATATATAATTTGGCCAAATCTAGACTTTTTAGCTTATCCGACCATAAGACTTTTTTAGAAGACAATTTTGTATTTCCTATCCAAATAACGATCTAAAAATATATTTCATCCACGATTTTATACAACAATATGAATGGAGGAGTCCCTCTAAACGAATATGATATCGACAAGTTGTCAAACGTGAATGCCCATCTGTTTTCATTTATTAAAATCAATTCGCACAGCTTCGGACTCGGAAAATCGATTCCCCAGTTTCGGAACGGCAAAACGGAGAAATAATTCATTATAGTGGACCATGCAGGAGCTCGAGTGGGGGATGGGGGGGTGGCACATCCCGCGTTCCATGCTTCAATTCTGCGGTATATGCACTGACGGCTAGGGAGAGGGAGAGAGAGGCGAACACAAGAGTCCGAACGGACTATTAGCATTTTAATTTGTGTTGGTTCACTCCGTGTGAGCCGCGGAGTTTATATGGTGAAAGGGGGTGGGGGGTGCTGTCACGAATCGTCCGTTTTTGAAGGGCGGATACGCTCGACTAGACGTAATAATTGAATGAAGGCGGGAGGGAGTGTGTAAATCTCGATGACAAATTGATGAATTTTAATTTTGCGGTATACAGAGCTTTTATTAATTATGTGTCGGTGTATTAACGATGCCGCTGTATAATACACAGGGTATTTCATGTGAAACGTGCCACCTCAAATAAGGCTTTATATAAAATTGTCAAACTGACGATTTAAAATCATTCTTGGGGGTGCAACAGTCCCCACCCTTAAAATTTGAATAGGGAAGTGGATCTTGTGACCACTCATTGAAAAGGTCTTTTAATTCTCACTACGGCAATTTGTATCAAAAAGTCATTTTCTTTAGCTCATTTTTGGCTCAATTCGAATGTTCCGTATACTAAACCGTCAAATATTGATCTTTTTTGGGCGTAAAATGCGATAAATCTAGAAAGGCGCCTTTGATAAAGATAAAATGCTTTTCAAATACTCCACATTAAAGGAAATATGTTTGTTGCGTGTCATTGGGGGATTTTGCGTGTTATTTTGAAAGGCAGTCCACCACAACCCGATAATATCGCTGATCCAGCCACGAAATATCATTAATCCACCTCTATCTTTTACCAAAAAAAAATGTTTATCGTACCTATCACACCTCGTACATATTGCTTGGGGAATTTTACAATCCTAATCCAACCGCGCCCGTCTCCACCCCTTCCTGTCTTGAATTCCATTCTAATCGAAATGCATAAAACATTAGCCGCCGCAGTATAACGTTGGATATAATATAAGTGTAAAACTACCTTCAAGTTAGTTGTAATATTTATATGCAAATTAGATTCTACGTGTTCGCCTAAGTGAATGTAGCGATAAGAATTATTGAGTTGCCAACTTTGCGTATCACGTATCATTATGAACGGGGAAAACGGGGGCGAGGGAAGGGCTTTAGCCGGATTGGAACGGTTGCTCGGATCCGCGCGCGGAAGTCTAACACTTTTATCTGGGAGCGTCATCTATATGGGGGGATTTAGAACAGATGTGAATGATTGGGGAACTTCAGTCGAGCCACTAAAAGGATGACAGCTGATGCAAATTCGGCTGGAGCAGAGTCATCTTTGAGATCGGCTTCTTGATGTATGGGATTCAGTTTACATAAATGTTATTATTCTTATGAGTGCCGCCGACGTTGCTGCGTGGGACTTGGGTTGTTGGATGAAAATTGTCGAAAATGTTATTTCATTTTGTTTTTTTTTTTTGCCAAGAAATAAAGCTTTTTATTACCTTAACCTTTGTACTTGTAATATTATACATTGAGTGAATAAATCCAAATCCCACATTTTATTAATATATCCATGTCTGTTTAGGCATCACGGGAGCCATGTCCTCGACGCCGACTGCGGCCATGGAGACCATTCTTGGGCTTCCTCCGCTTCAGTTGGTGTTGCGGTCAGAAGCTACCCTGGCAGCTTACAGAGTAAAATGTAGCGGGCGTAAAGGTTTCTCTGGTAAAACTGGAGACCATACCAGCCTTTTCAACTACATCGAACAGACAGTACCTCTGTCCACTAGGGCGGACAAGATTCCGCCTGTCTTCAGCTTCACTAGGAAATACTCCGTAGACATTTCCAACAGTGAGGTCTCCAAAGCATACATTCACAGACCGAGGCGATGTTATCATCGCTGGTTTGTGGATGCCTCGAAGACGCCGAACGGCAGAGGCATTGGGATCTGGAGAGATGGAGAACCGAATGGCGAAGCCATCAGCTTAGGGGGCTCCACTTCCATCTTCCATGCTGAAGTTATAGCCATCCAGACCTGTGCAGAGAGCATCTTAAACTGCCCGCATGGGAATGGATCGGTCGAAATTTTTTCCGACAGCCAAGCTGCCCTCAGGGCACTACAGGCTGTCAAATTTGCTTCCGAAGTGGTACTGAGGTGCCATAGGAAGCTTGAAGAATTGGCGGAGCATCACAGCATTACGCTGAGATGGGTGCCTAGTCACTCTGGGATTAGAGGCAACGAAATTGCTGACAAACTAGCTAGAGGCGCCAGTGGTCTACCGTTCACTGGTCCAGAACCGTTGTGCGGGAGTTCCTATGGCGGTATCAAAGCCTTTGTCAGATCTCAACTCGCTGCTAGTCACCGCTGCTATTGGAATGGACTAGTCGGCGTGAGACACTGTAAAATCCTCGGTTTTTATCCGGGCGACGAAAGACTCCGCAAGGCAGTCTCTATGAGCAGGGCCAGACTGAGACTTCTTACGGAAGTCCTAACCGGCCACTGTTCATTAAATAAGCATTTGCACCGAATGGGGCGAGTGGACTCTCCCCTGTGTAGAAACTGTGGGAGAGCAGAAGAAACTCCTGTGCACCTCCTTGCCGACTGCCCGGCAGTGGACAGGGAGAGACGGAGCTGTCTAGGGGTCGCTCGTTTGGACGAACCCAGTATAAGAAAATTAACTCTCGACCAACTTGCGGACTTGTTTGTTCGAGTACAACCAGGTCGAGAGGGTTAAGACATCATGGGGGCACAATAGGTCTTAAGGCCGAGCTACCTCACGGGGTTAAACCTGCCCATGAAAGCAAAAAAAAAAAAAAAAAATATATCCATTAATCTTTCGACAATTTATTGAGTTTAATCGCTTGTAATATGCATATCTAAATATTACTAATTGATGTTGCCTAAAATAAAGCAACACAATTTGGATAGTGAAAAAACATGAAAAAAGAAATCAAAACTTTATTCTCCCATTATTTTTTTTTCCTATTGCCAGATATAATAGACACCACAGTGTATTAGAATATTTTAGAAATAGTTTTGAGTCTTGCTTTGTCTTCAGTTGGTTTTCGGATCCGTTTCTCTCACGAAGAACCATAAACGTAGTCTACCAACAATGCTCCATCCCAAAACCTTTGATAGCATCGCTCGATGATCTGCTCCATGATTGTCCGGCAAAAAATTCAAATGCGAATGTAGGAAATGGATTTTCAGAGACATATATCATTATACGCCTCTCAGAAATAAATAAAGTGGTAATAAAGGATTACAAGAGATACTTAACAAGGTGAAATAAAATAATGGTATTCCGTACCCATCTTGTTGTAGTTCTCCAGAAAATCGGTAATAATTGTAAAAAATAAGTTGTAAAACAATGAAACACTCTTGATTAAGCCGCCAAATTTTGTGATTGCCGGAAAAGCTAAGATGTGTAATAAAGTGATTGATATTTTCAAGGAAACCACAAATATAATCAGGTAAATTAAACAGTTTATATTAAATACATAAAAACAATAAAATCAACTATTTTAATAAGGAAATAGTCGACTTAACCCATAATTATTGAATTCGAGCTTTGTTTAACTGTAAAACTATGTAAATTAAGTTAGTTAACCGTTTTAAAATCCTAGGTGTTCTGAACAAATGTATAAAAGGAAATGAATGTCCTTAAATGGTGAAATCAACATGATTCGATAAATAAATTTGATGTAACATGAAAAATTCTCTTTTAGTTGGTGTTATTTCTTTTTTTTAGTAAAAGTAGTAGGTTTACGTGTATAAAGAGGAATTAAAAATATAACCTTGACTTTCGAATTCAGCGGAAGAAATCGATAAGAAAAGTAATTCCTCATCAAATGTACCTACATTAGTATAAGCTAGTGCAATTAGTAGTCCTTTTTCAATAAAAAAAACGTATTGAAAATGGTCTCTCGTTTTTATTACGTTTTATAGGTTAACCTTGCAGTTATTTGACTTTCTCATCATTGTCGTGGCTCTTCCGTACTCCTAGATTTTTAACTAAAAAATTTCTATATTTCTCGACCGTCAGTTTCTCCTTAAAGAGGTTGTTCTAGCAGTTGATAAGCTATATTTTTACGTTCGAAATATCTATCTAGGGTAGCAAACGTCTTTCCCCCAGACTTTATTGGTGTGTGCTTTATCCGAATCTTGAAATGATTGATGATAGCTCCTGGTTTATATATGCTCATGGTATATTACCCTTATATTCGTCAGCATCCTAATAGAAAAATATTTAGTTTTCTTAAACAAAATTGCAACAACTCTAACCTCTACATTATTTCTTCCTTCTTATTTTGGGTATCAACATCTGATGAAAGAAGAACGACTCCCGAAGACAAGACAATAAAAACCGTTGGCTGTGTATGCCGTCACAAAAACTCCCCGCTCTGAAATATTGTGAGAAACCTCCAGTCTGGTTTTCCAAGAGGTTATTTATCGCTCACGCTGACAGCTAATAGGGCAAATTAAACTCTGAAAGCAGTAGACGAATATAAAGTACAGCCTTCTGGGAGAGAGAATTCGGTATATATACTGCGATGTGGATGCGTGTGAGAAACGACACGTGCGCCATATGCGGTTGATTGAGGTAATCAAAATATTTTGAGAAGGCGGGCGCGTATGGCGTGGAAGTTGCGGTAACCCTAGGAATAGTTAATGAAAGCGTATTGTTTGCTCCTGATGTTAAATTAATGTGCATTAATCTCGCCTGTCTTAACAATGACACGTAATACACTATTTTTTTTTCTTTTCATAATACCTTAGTAAACTGATTCGTTTTCTAAAAGTATGTACTGTTAAAATTTGAAAAATAATATGACCTAAAAATTATTCCTCCAAGTAGAATGTCTATTATAATAAAAAATTGAGGATCAAATGGATACACAGAAAGAAAAACGGTCGTCAGGGAACTACTTCGGTTGTTCCCTGGCGACCACAAGAATTTTTTTCCTATGTAACTTCCTATGCAATTTTTATAATCAACTGTTTTTGAGTATTTTTTTAAAAAACAATTCCATGCTCTTTTGGTTTCAGTAGCTGTTTTAATTCTCTTGAAAAAAAAAACATCACTATGTGCCTAACAATATTTCTGCGAAAATTTTTTTAAAGTGTACAGAGTTTACATTTGTTGTAAGTGCTAATTTCGGTCCGGCAAGCAACAGAGATTTCCAAGTTTTGCTATGGTGGTAAATTGTTATGTATAATTTTGACACTTGGTTGTCAATGTAAGCTTTGAGAAGATGCCAAACCATCCATATACGGAATAAACAGAAATTCTTTTAAACGTGAAGTGGTGGCTCAAACTTATAGAAATGTTAATTCTTATTGGATGTGGAGATAAGATAACAATATAGCAAGAGGTATGCAATATGTTTGTGGCAAGTTATCCAGATAGATCTATTAGCCGGTTCACACTTATTGTTAGTAAAATTGAACATAAATTCAGAGAAACTGGACATGTCAAACACATTAAAAATGCTGGCCGTTCAAAACTAAACAAGGACGTTAAATTTAATGTGTTCATCTGGGTTCATAGATGGATTTATGTAATGCCGATTTACTCTATATTGGCCATACCCTTTTTAGGATGAAACCACACTTCAGCTAAATGAATTTGTGAATCGACAAAATTTCAGGTACTGGAGCAAAGGCTGAGGTACATACACACAACATCCTTAGAAAGTTAACGTGTGGGCAGGTATAATTAACAATAATATCGTTGATGGTTGCTTCTTTTTGAAAGAACTCACAGGGCAGGGGGCAGGGATATCTGGAAATCTTGAGAGATGAACTTGTACCGACTCTTGCGGAGATTTCTCTGAACGAAAATAATCTTCACTTACCAAATGACAATATTTGATTTCAACAAGATGGTGCCCTTCCCCATTTTTCTTAGATAATTGCTTTTCTGGGAGGTGGATTGAAAGACAAGGAGCCAAGCCAGGAGTGCCTTCCAAGATCCCCAGATCTTACACTCCTTGATTTTTTCTTTGGGGTTATTGAAAATCCAAAATTGGTCTAGATCTAGATAGACCATAGAATGCAGAGGATTTAAAATATCCAATACTGTACGAATTTTTATTATTTTTCTTAATGTTTTTGCATTTTGGTGTTGGCATAAAAGAACCAAAAAAAAAAAAATTGGAGTCGTGATTCTTTCAAAAAATATTAGTTCAAACAAATCTGTTTCATAATTTAGGCGCGTTGTATTCCCAACATCAACGCATATCTCTAAGACTATTCACTACTAGATACAGTTCGGCATGTGACGCTTGCATTTTCCATCTGGCTTTTTCCTTTCGACTTATACATATTTGTGCTTTTGAAAGACCTAAATCCACCAAATCCACGAACTCCTATAAGGTTTATCAAACGACCCTCGTATACAAATTTAAATCACCAAACCACATCGTAGATTTTAAAATCCTCTTACATAAAACAAAACCAAAAGATTTTCAAAGCAGCCGAAAGAAAAATAAATTATACCCCGACATAAAAGGGTTATTTAATAAAGATTCCATTCGTATTTGAACAATAGACTCTCGGGCAACAAAAGCGGCATTGGTGGAAGAGAGATAGAGAGGACCAAGAACTAAAGGATTAAATTCGCTTTCGGACAAAAGGCTCGAATATCCTATGCGTCCTCTGCGATTCCTTTCGCTTACTATTTTATCACGCCAGCAGTCGTAGCGACCGCCTGTTGGTTGGTCTTTTCAACGGCAAGGGGTAGTATTTTATGTAACCGCAGGATAGGCAGAAATAGGCGCTGTTAGATTCTGTAAAACTGGGACATGTGTACTACTACGGCGTAACTAGAAAGACTGTCTGATTTACTGGATGGAAAAAGGTCGGTTTTATTTACTAACTGATTAAACCATGAACACTATTTCATTCTACTATAACTGACGACGGGAAATTATGAAACTTCGGGAACATGTAGATCACATATAGGTATGTACCATGCAATTTTTTCTATGGAAAAGTACTTTGAGTGGGAGAAAAAAATTTTTGAAAATGGAAAATTCTGCATTATGCCGATACATATAACTCGCTAACGGTAAGAGACAGAAAAAAAGTGTTAAGACAAAAATTGTTTGTTTAAATGAGTTTTATTAAACAAACCAGAAAAAAGGTATAAATATTTTTTTGACAGGTAAACACCTTTGGGATTAATAATAACCAATACAGATTGGTTGATTGTATACCAGATCTGTTATACAGAGTGACACTGACGAGCTGTGATACAGCGAAACATGCATGTCTGTCAATAACGACACTTGTATAATTTTTTTTTCTGCAGACCTGTAGTTGTAGTGTTGGATTTAATTTTAAAAATTAACAAAAAATTAATAACTACATTGTAAGTTATTTTCAAATTAGAGTTTACAATCCTCTCAATTATATTCTACGTTAAAATACTTACCAATATATTTTTTTATATTTAAACATAGAATGGATTATTCCGAATGGTGATAAAACTCCTCAATTGTATAAAAAAATGTTATATATATATATATATATATATCTATCTAAATTGCACAATATATCACCCATCAACACTGCCCTCTCTCGGTTGCCACGACACTCAACACAACACATTCACACACGGTTCCAGCGATGTCATCCAGAAGCGAGTGCGTTAATGCATTTCTAATCAGAGTCGTAAATCACGCGGGGGACCGGTCCGGGCCCCATTTGAGCAACGTGTTCTTGTCACGCGCCCGGCGCCACAGTACGGCACATTAGTGCCATCTACGACATCGCAACAACACGACACAGTTGTGCACTCCGGTATGATCTGATGCGGGGGTATTCTGTATTATGCAAACAGGAATTCGAGTAGGAGATTGCCATTGTGCTGCGCTGTAGTGTATGGGGACGTTTGTTATTAATTATGAAGTTGAGGCAAGTGTCAGGGTCAAACAATATAAAGAGAGTACTAGATATGTATATCCACAAACAAAAAATAAGAAATAAACACGATGATGGTGGTTTTTATTCGATCTATGGAACTTTTTATGAACCGAACATTGATTAGAGACTATCTTGGTATAAGAACAACTGCTGAATCACCCGATTTCGGAGTACAGCCCCCAATAAAGATTTACACGAATTTGAAATTTTAGTAAACATCTTGGAAACTGACAGAACAGATATTTTACATTTCTTAGAGGAGAAATTGAAGTATGTAGAACAAAGCAGTTTTGAGGGGTAATAAAGAAGTAATGTAGGGAAAAAACGTTTTTATTTCTGAATTGAACAGTATATATAATTTAAGAATCATGAAGTTTTAAATAGTAATGTATCTACTCTAAGATGGCAAGCCTTGAGCAGCAACACAACAGAAGTAGACTATCTCTGAAGTTTTGCACAGTTCATTCATAAACTTGGCGGGGTATAACGTTGACTCCTTCAATGATGAACTCCTGTAGCTCTGATGGTAGGGTTTAGACACTTTTTCTCTGAGATATTCCCAAAAAAAGAAAACCGAAATGCATCCAAGTCACCCCACGTCACTCCTCACAGAGATAAGACGTCCCCACAAAATTACTCTCAAAGTGTTCAGTAAATTTTGAGCTATGAAAGCTGTACCTATGTCTTGTTAGAATCGGACATTCCCAAATACCTCATCTTCAACAATCTCTTCCATTCTGGGCTGCAAAAAACTTCGCAGTTTTACCGAACATTTCATTTTTCCTGCCGCAAAAAGAAAAATTATGATCCCACAGCCCATACTCCCCAAAATAATAGAAGTTCTGGTGGAAGAAGATCTGGCGATAGCTGAGTGGGTTACAAAAAAACACCGGTACATTGAAACAGCGTTGAAGGGCAGGTACGTAACAAACGGATGATGGGGCAGCCATCAAGGCATTCAGCTGTAGATTAGTTAGCTTTCAACCGAGTACAGCTTAGTAGTACAGCTGCCCAAGGAAATACCTACATAAAATTGGCTTCTTTAGATATCAGATTTGTAGATTGTGCAATGACCTCTTCCTCAATGCACAATTGGTTGACCACTTCGTTACCTTTAATTTGACAAAGCTCTGGTACCCAGTTAGCCGCACTACAATATTTAAGCACTCTCATACTAGCCTAGACTCAGAGCTATGTATGTGCTTTTAGAGCGCTCAGCGTGGCTTGGTTATCAATGCATGGATAGATGTTAGTTCCTTTCATCCTTTTCTTGAGGTCCTCTTGGACGCAAATATCTCTGCCTGAAAGATGGTTAGGGGTTGTCCTAAAACTATTGAGAGACGGCAGTTGAGGGCAAAACGTTGATCCATCTCGTATCCGCCTGTGTACCACACCACGGATCCTTTTTAAAATTTTGCGCTCCCTTGGTCTCTCTTAAACTCGATTTGGAATCAGTACTTTGAATGGTTAATTCAACGGGCATAATGTCCATTGGCATTTCTGGTGACCTTACCTCAGAGCGTAGGAGTGCGAAGTGTTCTTAAAGACGGCGGCCTTGTCTTTAAGTTGCGCCAATTTTAGCTTATATGCACTGAGGACCTTCATCCTCGAAACATGCAGATGAAAAGGTGTGATGTTTGCAGTTGGACAGGTGCACATTGCCGCTGTAGTTCCCAAACAGGCAATTCTCTGTTGTTCTGGCAGTTTGGAAAAAGGTTTAAAATCAAATCAAAATGAGACATTCTAGAAAAAAAAAAGGCAAACGACAAACAGCGAATCGAACAGACTAAATGGGAATCAACTAGAAAAACATTGAAAACTAGCTGTGAAATAACTAATCTCTGTTTTTAGAAACATTAGATTCTAGACACTTTCAGTTTTCACTTCGTTATTAGACTGACGCAACAAAAAGAATTTCTGTGAATAATTTATTGCTTCACCCAAGTATAAATTAAAAATCCCATGTCTAGGTTTTTATTCCATTTCCAACTGTATGATAAAACAAAATCCTACGTCGCCATCATCATGTAAATGTAAACTCTCATCCTAATTAACGCCGGCTAGTTTCGTGGTTTTTTTTTTCTTGTCGAGCGCAATTTTGGGCTTATCTCACTTCCAAATATTCGCGTATGCTTTTACCTTGTGGTTTTTTTATTTATTCTTTTTTTTTGTATTTTGCCAAGCCGCACACGTACACTGCTATTCCGCGACACTAACTTCCCATTACACCGTTTGTGTTTTTTTTTTTCCTGTTATGCATGTTTTTCCTTTGTGTTTCGGCGCGGCACACTGTTCGCGGCGCCACGCCATCTGTACCCTCCACGGTATTTTTTAATTACCGCGACGCGTTCGGCTCGGGCGCGTCTGTAGCAAAATCAATATTGTTGTTGTACGGGTTCGCGCGTCGACCAACATCGTCGCGGCTTACTCCGTGATTTAGTGGGGAAAAAAGGGCTGGGGTTGCTGGGGTAGAAAAATAATGGAAACAATAACGCGAGAGAAAAAAATATATTCTGTCAATACCGAAGACACAAATGAGCGAAATTGCTGTAAAGACAAAGTACATACTGCTATATCCTTCCCCTACCCCCCTTAATAATTTTTTTCTTTTAATATAGGTCCATTAAACGTTGTAAGAGTTATTTGAAATGTGTTCTTATTTTCGATAATAAATCTTTAAATAAATTAAATATGTTTTACTATCCCAGCGTCACTTTCTTTAGATTTATCAAATTACTTGCTATATATGAGCAATAAGCAACAACTCCACAGCGATAAATGGGACTATTCCGGTGGATAAATTCGGGCTAAAAATAGTGCGCTTTCCCCACTTAGATTCAGTTCGGATGGTGGGGGGAGAGTTACTCCTGATTTTGTGTTTCGTTAAAAACTTGTTACCGTACCAATAATTTTCTGAAGTGGGTATTATTGTGATCTAGGTGACTTATTAACTTATTTGCTAAATAAAAGAGTGATTGTTTTGGTGGTCTGAGGAAGAATAAAGCCAAGGTTCGTTTGAAAAATAACGGTTTTCTTTTCTGAAATATAATGCCTTGAAAGCTTCCAACAGGTTACTACACCCAATTACATGAAAACAAAATAACAATCCACGACAGCAAAAAATAAACTAAATAGCTAATACAAAATAAGGTAAATCAAAATAGAAAAAGCCCTAAAGCAAAAAGACTTATGTATTAAACTAATACATCGAAAAAATAAAAAAAAGACACGAAAAACACAGAAAAAATGATTAATGCCCAAAGAAAAAAAACCATATCTTATATATAGAGGTTGCCACTAAAAGCGAGGGCACAAGAGCATGCTAACCCACGAAGTAAGAACCAGCAAAATTTATTATGGTATGTAGAGAATCAGGAGAGACACTAGCTTCCTGGTGAAGACCATGGTGGTACATTTAGGTACATTCAGTGACAGTCTGAAGTCCTCACACCAAGATGAGAGAGACTCAATGTTTCTTTGAAGTAGTTTGCAATCCAAAGGAGATTCAATGCGAGTAAATAGTTTTATATAGTCAGCGAACATAAGTTTATCACAAGTGAGTATGTTCAGCGGGTCATTAATAAATAATACGAAGAGCAGAAGACCCAGGTTAGACCCCTGGGGCACACCTGACGTCTGCTTAAATTCCACAGAGGTATTATAGCGAAAAAAACACGCAAAATCTTCTGCCCATCAAGTAAGAGCTAAGTAAAGAAAGTAAAAGATCAGAGAAGCCAAAAACAACGCAATTTTCCGAGAAGAATATAATGATCGATTTGATCAAAAGCTTTCTGGAAATCCAAATACACTGCATCGACCTGACCACCGCCATCAATGACCTCAGACACAAATTGGGTGAAACATGCCAAATTAGATATTGTTGACCGATGTCGCACGAATCCCTGTTGGAGGGGAGATATGTGCCCACTGATCACAGGGTAAAGTTGTTTACATAGTAGCCGTTCAAAGACCTTGGAGAAGTTGGACAGAAGTGAAATTGGTCGGTAATTCGATATTTCAGATTTATCACCCTTCTTCAACACCGGGCAAATACGTGCCATTCTCCAGAGCTTTGGAAACGTCGAATGTTTTAGAATTTGATTGAAGATAGTATGCAACGGTTTCGCAAAAACACAGGCGCAATCTGTAATTAAAAAGCTTGGTATACCGTCAGGACCAGACGTAAAGGAATCCTTAAACTGTTTCAAGGTAGCTTCTATCTCTTCCATGGACATGCTGGTAATTGTTAGAGAGAATAATCAACAAAAGGCAAACATGTGGGCCCCAAAAACGCATACATTCATTCGATACGATGCGAATACAAACGCGTCAACTGATTACCTCCACAAAACAAGATATAATTTAGGACAAAGAAGGCTTCGATGACAAGTGTATACGATGAATTTGTCAGTTTTGACGTAGTATACCAGTTTTATTATTACAAGCGATTACCCATCAATAAAAACTTGTTCTTAAGGATTTAAAGGAATTGTTGTACGGGAAAAATTACAGAGGTCACAAGCAAAATATTCTATGCGAAGCTTCAAATTCCTCTTGTGCTGTCATAAAAATCAAACAAGGAGGTGGGCAGGGGACGGGGGGTGGCAGCGTTCAACTTGTTGAAGAAAGGCGTTTTGAATGAGTGCTCACAAGACCAATCTTCCCTATTCAAATTTCAAGAGTGGGCATCCCCAGGAATGATTTTAAATTGTAGGGCACATCATTAAAAGTTGCGTCCTTGATATGACAATTGACAGGCTTCTGAATTTTAGTAAAGAGTTATTTGAGGTGGTTCGTTTCAATCGAAGTTTCCTGTATATCCCCCAAAGTCGCAAACCCCCTCTCCCCCCACTTCCTACACAATCGACTCGGCAATTATCCACCTCTCAAAACACGGCTACATAATCACCTCATCCTACTATAATTTCAAGCGCCCCCTCCCCGCTCGTTCCTCACTTCCCCCCTTCCCCCGCCCCGAAGGGCGGTCGGCAGACTCGGTGTCGACCGTCCACGCCAAATTAATGTTTTTCCCTTACATTAAACATAAATAAACGATGTACTTCGCCTTGCATAGCGGAAAAATTCCCGCGCCACACTAACCCTCGCGTCCCATCTGATCCCCCCGCGCATCGATACGACGGATGATTAATTTTCATTTGGACGTTGGGGAAGAGAATTTATCGGAATTGACGGGCCAGGGCTCGTTTATCAGTATTAACTCAAATTAGGAGCGACTAATCATGCGAACTGTAGGCGGCGCGTATCGGCAGCCAGAGAGCGCGTCCGTCGATCGTTCGGGGGGACTATCGAAAAGGGGGAGCTGGGGGGTCGGCGGAGAAAACGACGACGGTGACGGAGAGGCGCAGACTGGATGGGGAATGAGGACGGAGCCGGGGAGTTTGCACGACAATTAAACGTACTTTATGGCGGGTGGGGGGAATGAAGGAGTATGAGGAAGGGTAGGATACGTCTGCGTAGATATTAAGGCGTCCTTGAATGAGGTGTCGGGAGCAAATACAGTATAGTGGAGCGGGGAGAAGTTCGCCGAGTGTACTTGCGACAATTAAACGTGCTTTATTGGGGGGCACATGTCTGCTATGTAAGTAGAAAATGATGTATTAGGTGAGATTATGGGAGAGGGGTGGAGGGATTACGCTAATCGATTCTTTAAGGATGTCTGCAAAGTTTTATTAGATAGATTGAACGAGGATTTAGAATTTTGGCTAAATTATACTCAAGAGGAAAAAGCTATTCGTATTATATATCCTTCCAAAATCACCATCTAATATTTACACAACACCGGCAAGTTTCAAAAAATATAAATAGAATCTAGTTAAATTAATATTATTTTTATCTAATACCTTTTAAATCCCCCTTTTTAAAATGCAAAAAGTAAGGTGCTAAGGAAAGACTAAAATAAAAATTTACAACCATCTTAATCAAATAGATGTTCCGCAGCAGATATTCCTTCTTCTAAGAACTAATTTTAAGGCTCCAATCTGTGGAGGTAATGTCCCATACGCGAGCCGAGATTGGGGAGCATATATTTTGCGGAACAAGTACCCAAATAATTTTCCCACCGCCTCAAAGTTTGATGTCAGTAATGCTAAATTTAAAGAATCAAAGAATTAATTAGAACATTCTGAAAAGCCTGCGCGAGCTACTTACCTTACTTCCCCATCTATGAATCTCCCCCGACTTTTCCGCGCATTCCTATTTAACGAACCTCAAACCGAGAGGAGCCCTTATTGAATCGCATCCACTCCATTTGAGCACAATCGGTTTCCCCCCAATTCCACCTTTAGCCGCTAAAAAGACCGCCCACCCCCCACACAATTTCCACCCTGCCGAGCCCCCTAATTATAGAGACTAGGCCAAGGAACTTTCTCTCGACCGACACGGGATATCTAAGGAGAATCAGTTTCGAGGGGGTCGAGCTGGTAGGAAAATGGGGAAAAAGCAGAGGGAGTTGCGGAAACTTTTCCTTTTCGACGGGACCCTTCGCTTACGGCAGCGGTGGGGGTAGCCTCGGCTTTTTCTTCGCGCCCCAGACCGCGACGGGCCATTCATAGCTGGAGCGGCGAAGATTTATCGCTATATGTTTGGGGGAAATTCTGAGGGTGGGGGGATACATATTTCAAATAAACTTTTGCCGTACATAACTCACAGGAGATGCCGACGAAAAGGGCGATACAACGGTCCGGTGTTTAGGTGCGGGGGTTCAGGGGAGAAGCCGTTCGCAGGGGTGGATACGTGAGTGGAGTACTCTACTACAGTACCCCACCCCTTTTAGGATTGTATATCGGAACTAATTTATGTAGTTTTGAAACGGTGGACAGTTCAGGGCGATCGTAAATTTTGTTAGATTTGGGGGGATTTTAATAGGGGTGGAATCGCTTGTAGAATTTCCAATTTTCGATAGGATCAAAGCACATTAATAATAATCAAAATAATATATATTACATTCCTTTGTAGATTTCTTAATCGGAAATCTTATTTATGATATATTGGTAAGTGTCGGTTGTTTCTATTGATTTGTAGCATCCTGTGATAAATCCAACCCATTAGCTTTATGTCCAGCGACAGCGTGGTGGAAAAAAACACAGCAAGTCAGAGCCACACCAAAACTTACATCCAAACAACGGATGGCAGGTGTCGCAATCACAAGAGCAATGTCTACTACCCCGTCATTTGCAAACTCTACTGGACCTACAACTCTTGCACATTGTTGTGGAAAAGCCAGATAATTACATTTCGCCTATGGCATATTGCGAATCAATCGCCACATATTCATATGTGGCAATGCATGGTTGAGCTGCTAGAATCGATCACTTCCAACAGTATGCTGAGAATGCCATCGGGCGTGATGTGTATTCGACGAATGATCAATAGCTACTTCACTACCTCCTTTCCAAAGAGAGAGCAATGGAGAAACGGAAAAACAGTCAGGCGGTGTTAGGAAAAAGGGTGCGGCGGAACATTATTAAGGACCAGAACTTGCTATTGGCATAGCACCTACGGTAGCTAAACAGCAAGTCAATGTATGGGCAAATCAGAAAGTGCTCCAACATTGGATCAACTTCATACATGCGAAAAACATATACATTTTGTTGAATCATGTCAGGACCAAGAAACAAAAATGTGCAAATGTCGATTTAATAGTGTAATTGTCTTTACAGGTCACTGCAAACACAGGATCGGATTCTCTGAGGAAACTAAATGCCGGCTGTATTTGGAGGACGAAGAGACAATTGAGCATATCTTCTACCACTGCGCTGCCACAACGAGAATCTGATATGAGATCTTTGGGAAGCTTGATCTTTCCCTAGAAGACCTGAAAAACACCTCATTCAAAAAGATTCTGAGCTACCTCAAGAGCTTGAATTTGTTGGATGAACTTTAAGGATAACATCCGCTTTACAATAGGCACTAGTGACCGCAGCAGCCGAAACAGTTAATCGAACCATGCGGATGTTGTCTTCTTCGCAATACTCAATACTATCCTATGAACTTTCGTATGAATTAGCCATATTTGCTACAAAGAATATGCCCTCATCTACAGTCTTTCTTGTAATAGGGACGATGATTTACTTTACATACGTGTCATAATGTAAAACACTATTTTTACCTTCTTTAGTATAACTACCATTCCAGTACAAACATAAATAAAATAACAACATTGCAGCAATAGACAGTTATTGATTGAAATTATTTCAAAACAACCGTAATGGAAGAATATCACCTACTTTTTATTATTTTTATTACTAAATAAATTTATTTTATTTTCCTATGGTCTCAATTACATACGGGAGATGCAATATATCGATAAAACAACATATCTCTAGCTATAAAAATATAGATAGGTACGTGAAATATTGTAGTTACAGCGGGTAGTTTTAATTAAAGTTGTATTGTTAAATAAAATATGAACATTTTAAAATGCAATACTCCAAGTCTACCGCAATTAGACAAATACAATACATTCATTCAAAAATAGAATGAATATATTGTATTTTATGGGTGTATATTTTTACTAGTTGATATTTTCATTGAGGATATTCCACAGTATTTTTTGTAAGGAAATAAATCACCTGCAAAAGTTCTTTGACAGTTTCACCTCTTTTCCCCCCCACCACAACCCCTGATTCTTGCCGAAAATACCCTCTCTCACAAACAAAAAGTAAACTTTTCAACACACGACTAACCAGATAATACTCGAATCGTCACTAGAGCGCATTTGACGGCCATATGTAAAAGAACGCCAACGAAGCGACAATTCAACAAACCACCCCCCAACAAGCTAGCGATCCCCCCGAAACTTAAACTCACTTGAATTCCAGCGGGAACTATCTGATATAGTGGAACGAAACTTACTTCATAGAAACTTAATCCGGTTCGGTACCTTTCGGCGATATCACGAATCGTCGGATACGAATTTGACGCGTTCGACTGTTTCGGTGGAGGAGGGGAGGGAGGACTGTGGGAGCACGTTTAAAGCTAGGGTCCGCGTATCAGCGCCGATTTGGAGACGAGGGAGTAGTTTCGAAGAGATTTAGAAACAAAAGAAGTGTAAACTGAACTTCCGCATCGGTAAAATGTGTGCGGACGTTTCCGTATTTCGTACTTTGAGGGGATATTGTTGGGGAACAGTTATAATGCAAGTGATATTATAATATCTTTTTATATTGTCAAAAAATGATACGTGGGAATTTCTCCCCATTCGTATAAACCCTTTTATTCCCCCCTCGCGTGTCAATTACTCGTCCCTTCCCCAAACGGACGAACATAAGTCCGTAAACAAGCGGATCGGGGGTTCGAGATGAATACAATTACGCGAGATTACCATGCGAAGGGGTATCCGCGTCGCTAGCGAGGTCGTGGCGACCGTTTCCCCCCTTTCCCCCTCCCGACTACAGAGAGCTTAACCGCCCGCGAAATCGTCTATGGGAGTAATTTAATTTACTTTTATAGACGATGTTATTTTTAGTGCGATGCGACGGCGGCGCGTATGTTTGTCTTGTTGGATGTTGTTGCTATGAAAGTGGGGGAAGTGGGGTGGAGGAGGAGGACCCGGGGATACACGCGTAGCCTCCCCGCGGCTATGCTCGTGGCATTTCTTTGTTGCTGTAGGAAGTTTTATGCCGGAATATAAAATATTCTGATGAGGTTACGTTATTATAGGATTTTCACGTTAAAAATCGTTACACGTCATCGACAGAACTTTCAGAATAGCAAATATGAGGCGGTGAAAATACTCGTTAACGCGTAGCATTAAAATCCCAGTCATATTCTTATCAAATCGCCTGCCTTAAAGTAACCACTTTGTAACTAAGCGAACGTTGCCATTCGACGCGTGTTGTTTACTTTAGTTGTCACTGAGGTTATAGCATATAACATTTCATTCTATTTTCCGTCGAGTTTCATTACTTTTTGCTATCTTTCATTCGCGATTTTTTACGAAACAGCTATATATTTTCATAACGGAAAGCCAAAAGCGTTTTGTAATCGATGCTTATCATTAATTGCATCATCTATTGCAAATTTTTCAGAAAATCGTGATTAACATGAGCAGTATAATTAGTAGCGTTAAAAAGAGGAAGATGTGACGTAGTCCTAAACAAAAAGTTCAAAGGGAGAAGCCAGTGGTCAATACTGACAATTTTGCAATAGTGGATATTAAGAAATCATCCAGATCCGTTTCTCCTTGGAATAAGAATAGATCTCGGGAAAAACATTATCACTCACGGGTGAGTTATCTTTACCAAATGATTTACTTGTAAGTAACAGATTCTTTCTAGTTAATACATTTATTAACTTTTAATAACCCAAATTTTTAACGCGTCTATTGGCGCACGCTACTTTGTCTCTACCTTTTTTCAAATTTCTCAATCAAACTCCTTTGGTTTCCCAGAGGTTGCTAGGACTTACATTCCAAACAATCTTAGTCAGGTCCTTCGGAGAATCTTCCGGCGTAATGTAATACAATTAATTATGAAATTTATTTTTTCCATTTAAATTAATATAATAAACACTTCAGAAAATTAACCGCAGTGTTATAAACACTGCTGGAGCGTAGATCCACTATTATTCCGTGTGGGGGGAAACTACCTATGCCGTAGCAATCAACTAACCTTATTACATCGCGACGATAGCCAATTCTTGCACTCAGGCCGCAATCCTGCCACCGCAGTCACGACGCCGAGCGGAATAACTCCTACCCGACCCGTTCTACCCCGAACCCCCCCCCCCCCCTCCTGTTAAAAGAGCACACGGTAACTTTATTAACGGAAACGAGACGTAATTGCCCCGAGTCTAAGCGATGCTGCGGACATTAAGCCGCCTGCTAACGACGCCCGAATCACGGCCCAAGCTCGTGCGGCGGCCATAATTCCTCCGGGGAGCCGTTGGCTCCCCGCCAAGACCGGAAGGTCACAGCTCGTCTGGCATCACGAGCAAGCTACTGAACGTACACAGACACACACATACAAAAAAGACGGAATATAATTCAATCTTCAACAAAGGCGCTTAAATTCGTGTACTTTCCCCCCAGCCCGACAAAGAAAATAAAATCGACGCGACGAGTAATCCGTCTGCCTCCTCTTTACGATCGGCAAATACCTGAGCGATTATCCGCGCAATTAGCCGAGGGTTCCTGTTCAAACAGGAAGATTCGACGCCTTTGGACGTTTCAAGGGCGAGGTGGGAGGGGGGGGGGGCTGATGGGGGGATAGGCGAATCACGCCTCGCCGCGTGAAATATCTCCGAGTTACACCGAAACCCAAATACCTACGTAACACTTACCGCGTCACCTTTTACGTTTCGAGAACGGATGAGGGGAGAAGGGCAGTCGAGGCGGCTCAAGCGCTGCGGGTTAATGAATCTTGAGATCTCGTTTCGGGGGGGATCAAGGGCGATTCCGAATTATCCCAGTGCGGTGACAAAGTAGTAGATTAAATTAAAATGGTGCGATGGAGACTAAGGGGCAGGCTATGATGGTGGAAATGAGTCGTGGTGGGATTACTTTATGTTAGTCGGAAAATCGACGGGAGGGGGAAATTGAATCTATCCCTCTCCGCATTTTTGTCTTGCAAAAAAAAAGAAAGTGTTACAGAAAGAATTGAGCATTTCAATAATAAAAAAATGACTAAAAGTGAGACAATGATCCATCAGAGTAATATGATGTTGTTTGATGAATGCCGTCTTGCTTATGTTGTTGTAAGCGTTTGTGTAAATACTTGGAACTTATATGTCTATAGGTATATACAGGGCATTTTAATTGAATCGAGCAACTTCGAGTAACTCTTTACCTGCTGTGATTTATATAAAATTCAGAAACCTGTCAATTGTCATATTATCAAGGGGGACTTTTAATGACGATCCTGAGGATTTAAAATCATTGCGGAGTGGGGGGGGGCGGCACCCCACATCCTTAAAATTTGAATAAGGAAGATGAGTCTTGTGACCACTCATTCAAAAGGTCTTTTATTTCTGAAAAGGATGTGATTGATTGTATTGATTTTCTGATTGATCGGATGATTGGAGTGGTAGTTAATGACACTGCCAGAAAAAGTAGGTTTTGGAGTAGGGTGATAGATTGGTCATCATGTCTGAAGTGGAATACCTCCATTGGTCTCTTGCTCTGTGGTAAACTGGATGTGGCTATTAAATTCATTAAAAGTCTAAATTTGGATCGTTAGATAATGCTGTGATGATGACAACATAGTTGAGGTGGTAGTTTGTTTAAGCTAGGTTCAAGCAGTTGGCTCAACACAATACAGACAAGTATAGGACTAAGAAGATCGATCTAGGTATATTTTCCAATTTTTGGTAATTTTGTTACTGCAACCTTAAGCAGGAACTGCAATCATTTTTTTAGTGCGCCTCATTCTAATATTTTTCTTTTTAAATGATCTCAAAAGAACAAGTAAATAAACCATCTTCACTTACTTCATTTTACTATTATCACCTGCAAAATGATATATTTTGTAGCAGTATCATAGCTGGGGTGCAAGGGGAGATCTTCTAGCAACCCAACTTTAACAACGCACAGCTTCCAACAATCTGCCAGTAAATGAAGCATAAAACTCATCCCCCCCTAACTCCCTACACATCTGAATTTTTCCCATACATGTCTACCACAACCAAGATTAAACCTGAAACATCCCCGAAAGATACTGACAAACCCCACGGGACGAAACGGGATAGCAAAACCGACAAAAAAAAAGAGTATCGTTACGTTCGCTCCCCCGCTAATGCGAACATAATGCGCACACACGTGTCATTACCTCGCAGGAAGGCGCCGTGTATACAGAAAAGATGACGGGAAGAAAGGAACGCCAACGCGCTGCGCTGCTGGCGAAGGAAGGTGGAGGAGCAAGGATGGAGTTGTGGTGAGTCGTTTTTTTAATGAAATTCGTACCGCGTCTTTATGGCAGATGTCGAATAAGTTTCTCGTGGGGAATGTAGAGGGCATAAAATGTGTCGCTAGCAACCCGTGATGCATATAAAATGCTCTCCGGGTGGCGAAATTGTTTTCTGCCTCTCCGAGAAGTGTACTACAATGTCGGATGTTGCACAAAATGTACGTCGGTGGGACGTTACAATGTTCCGTTGGAGATTTTCGAGTTTTATTCTAATGTAGGAGATATTTAGGCGACGATATTCCACTAAGGTATCATTCTCATAGAGATATATGACTGTAATCTCTTTACTACTATTAATTCCACCACCTTCATTTGCATATGAATACACGTCAGATCTTACTCTTCAACTTAATACCACCGACGTATATTAGCGCAGGATGCATCTCCAAAACTAAGTCTTCGAGGATCCTCAAAGCTGTAGAAAATGTAAGAGCTATTGTCATCATTCGAGCGTGCTCTAAAACTACACTTTGGGGTATTTAGAGCGAATGAATAGATTTTAGAAGCTTCACACTGGGGGAGGGGGGGGGGGGGGATAGGTAAATTCCACGGGCTAAGTTGTATAACAAAATCGTGATGATGGCAGGGGAAGTTTATAAATGGTGCTGAGAGATTAAACCGTTTTGTTTATAGGTACATATACAAATTAGATTCCTGGTACTGTTAGTACATTTAGCGATCATTCGATGACGTAACAAGTTTTCCCATTAGTGTACCGTAAAAGAGATCAAAGCTTTCGGAAATCGCTGGCTCCCCACTCCCCCCAACCTTCCGACGGCAATCTATATGCGCCTAATCTGTAGCGATAATGTTCCCCCACTCTGGAAAAATATTCTCGATTCGAATGGACGCTCCCATTCTAGGCCTATTCTGTTGCAATTTTTTTTTTTATAAAAATAGATTTCTAAAGATACTCTCAGGTGAGTAAGGTCATTTAGTATATAAAAAATCACAAGAATAAAGGTTTCTATTATCTCAATTCAGACTAAGAACTTATTGGGGGATTAGCCCTTAGTTTAAAAAAAGAGGCAGTAGTGCCAAACTATATACATACATCGACCGACTGTTGCATTGGTACATTTTAAATATTTTTCTCGGCAAAAAAATCTAATACAAATGTCGTGTGTTAGGTCATATACAGCGCCAAATGAATTGTCGCCCTGTAAATGACATTTACCGCACTCTAGTGTAAATAACTATTACGAATGGTATTGTTACAAACGAGAAAAACAATTTGTTAAAACTATTTTGTCTAGAGGTTATAATTAGGCCAAGTTTACATTTGCTAGTCAACTGATGCGATTTAACAGCAGACTAAAAGCACGCTAATTAAAAATGCTGATTATATTTTTCTATTTACATTTGCGATTTAGTACGTCTCTGTCAGTAGGATACTTTTTTTTTTGATGTCAGAGGGAAAAGAGAATACGAACGCAGTGAGCAAAACGAAGATTTTGTTTGTAGTGTTAAATATTAAGCATGAATGTTGCAATGTAATAAATGCCCCAAACATGTAATGCTGGTAAATCAGTTTTAGATTAAGTTTTCAAATGTAGATGCCGTTACTTATTCTAAACTAATATAAAATTACGTTCATTTTTTTGTTACACATCTGTTTTTTTTTAAATATCGTGTTAAACACTCATCCCCCCCCCCCCTCTTCATATACTCCCCACAAAATCTCTCTCCGTTTATATCGTACCGCACTCCCCACGGAATAAATTTTTTTTTTTTTAAAAAAAGGTCAGTAGCACAGCAATAAAAGCGCCGTTAGCGACCTCGCGCCCGCATCTGTATTCCCTTTACGGCTCCCTCTAACAGTTCCGAAATGTAGTCGTCGGGGAGCCATGATAGGGGAGCGTGAGCTGAATTTTTCAACTACGGACGAATATTCGCATTTATGCGCGCACCAGAGGAGCGTTTACGCGAATTACACCGTGTAAATATTTCTAGCGCCGTCACGTCAATCGATATCGGGAGTTTTAAAAGGCGGGGAGCGCCACCCACAATTCGTACGTGGCAAGCGTAGCTTAAAATAATGGCGCGACGAGAAACAGGTAGAAGTGAAGAAGATTATCAGAGTTAAAACTTAGTCGCACAACGGTGTTATCCACCCCCCTCCCATCCCCCCCCCCCCCCACACGAAGAAGCGACGAGAAGATTCGGCGAGAGAGCAATTTATTTTCATCTGAGGCGCGCGGATATTTAATTCAATTAGACTGGTGGAAAAAAAAATGGCGAAACGTTTTAGTGTAATTGGAAGTTATTTCGATTGTTCCCCTCCCTTCCCCCGTCCCAAAAACTGCCCCCCCGCATTCCCTGTTAAAATTTCCCTTTTTCGTTTAATAGGTACTCGGCTTGTAGGAGTTTGTTTACAAACTTCATATATGCGGGTGTGATTGCCATTCCGTAATATATTTTTGTTTACCACGACCTCCGCTCAAAATCCACGCGGATAATTTAAATGTAAATCTCATCCCATCCCCACCCCTCCCTTCATTTTGCATATTGCTTCAATGGATTAGGTGAATAAAGTGAGGTGTTTTAATTTACTTCGGGCGCATTCCAATTTTTCACGATAGGATATACGTTGTTGTTTAAGTTCAATAAGCTTACTTGGAAGCTACAGCTTCAAAAAATTAAAATTACTTATGTTGGTGCTACAGAAGTCCATGAAAAAACATGGGGATTGAATCCAAATATGATATACCCGACATACATCAAAGCTGGTCAGATTCATGATCACTAACTAGTAACCTACAGCGACAATGGAATACCTCCTGGACCATCCCTCCTTTTCATTTGGTGATAATTGGGGAGGCAAGAATAGGGCACCTCAGATGGCAAGAAATACCAAGTGGAAGATATGCAGGATTAGGGCACAATAATATTGTCCATCGTGTGGAAGTCAACCTTTACGGGGGAATTAGATCACACCACATGATTTCGACATATCTATTTAAGAGAATAATTTCGGGTAAGCTGGAATCAATCCAGCTATAGAGGCAGGTTTGGTGAACTAATCTGGTTCACAGAAGGAACAAAAGCCGAGAATTGCACTGGACAGTACTGGGAGAAATACGAGGATCACAATTTAACTAGAAAAATATTCCTGTGTCTTGGGCGATACTGAGAACACTAGTGAACCCCAGGATACAATCAGGGCTGGTTTGTAAATGCATTCGAGAACTGAAGAGCCTGGCAGACCGTAATAAGGTTACTTAACTGTAGATGCCCGGACATTCAGGAATTAAAGGAAACGAAAAAACCGATGAGTTGACAAGAAAGAGATCATCGGATTTATTTTGTAGGCCCTAAAATACACTACGATAGCAGGTAAGTGGTTGGGTCCAAGAGAAACATAAAGAATAATGGAACAACACAACTAGGCAAATTCATGGAAAGACCTTTATCAAGGAACCATAAAACAAGAAGAGTTAGTAGGTTTCCTAATAGGACATTGTGCCCTAAAAGGACACCTACAGAAAATGGGGATCAACACCGCATATACTCAATACAGACCGTGCAATAAATAGAATGACGGAGACCGTATTAGTAAAAAAAAAACGAATTAGCATTGATAAATAACATTTAACGGAGAATTTACATTCGCGGTATATCACCTAGACACCTACGCTAACTACAATCGTACTTTATGCATATAAATTTAACTTCTCACGAAAGATACAATCTTGCATGCAATTTCATAATTTATGGATAAAGTTACTTAACACACTAACCTGAGGTTCCTTTATGAGCGATCTGTGGTAATGCTCATTGGCCTGAAGGGAGCGTTTGTGCACGTGGTTGTGCTCGAATAAGTAATAGCCCTTCAAACTGCCGACCTGTAACAAAAAGACAAAATATAGTCTTTGACCGCTCAGGTACTCCAGGTAGCGCTTATTTGTATAGGATTTCGATGAAAACCCATTGCAGGTGACGTATCTACTGCGCTTGATCCAGAAGATGAGAAGTAAGAAACCATTTTACATGATCACTACAGCTAAAACACCCAAATATTTGTTATTAAAATGATGTGATTACTGTGACAAATGTCTGTAAGATATGTTACATGTTGTAAACATCATCAACTTGACCACATCCCTTTAAAATACTTGAGATAGGCATGTTTGTCCCATAAGATATATTATATAATTTGTCAATTTTAATTGATAAATATCAGTCGTGTTTGTATTAAATAAATTAACAATATATTAGCTACAATATATTTCATATAATCTACATTATGTATCAGACAGTTTTCTTTGTGTAAGTAAAATCAAACCCTGCTTTATTTTTTCATATAATATTTTCATATTTATTACACGGAACAGATAACATCTAATGTAGATTAGGGTGAAAAATCTACCTAGTATAATTAAGGGTAAGGTTCATAAATCATAATTCCTCGAGATTGTTTGATAAGTGCAACATATATAGATATAGCAAACATAGATTCGTGATCTAGCATGAATTTAAAGCATAAATCTATGTTAAAAAGGCTACCTCGACAAGTCGCATTCGATCATGGATTTTACAAAGCCCTCTATACAAACATATTTAAATCAATTCAGCAAAACAATAAACATTGTCGTTATACATCTGACTGTACTATTACTAATCAATATCGTTGCGCTGTATCCATTAATTAACTAAATGGAATCAGTGTAGTGTACGGCATTTGATTGCGAGCTGTAGTCGAATTGTGGATTCAAATTAGGTGGTCCTTAGAGAGCGATTTTATAGATTAACATGCCCTGGCGTTGTATCAATCGTTATTGGTTACGAATACACATTATATGATGTAACAAAACGTTGTTATATACAAACATATATGAAAAAATACCAGTCGATTACGTATTAAATTTTTTCCCTTCGTTCCACCAAATGCTTCTTTTTTCGTCCAATTCAAAGCATATATTTGGGAAAAAGCATAGGTCAAAAATACACGGATGGTTTTAACGTACAATTGCGATGTTATGTCGGGCCAAAAAGCTGTGCCAGCATCGACTTTATGAACCGAGAATGTCTAGGAAGAACAAATCTCTGCGTACATCAGTAAGCTTTGCCGACGCGACTGCCAGAGCGAGGAGGGCTGATAGAATATCTACACGGCGTCAGAAAGTTGTTCCGACACCAATTGCCACACCGGGAATAACTGGGAATTTCTGGGTGTATCAGAGAGGCTGTGCCGACACGACTGCCAGAGCGTGGAAGGCGGGTAGAATGCCTATGTAGTGTTAGAATGGTGTGCCGACACCAAGCGCTATACCCGGAATAACTGACACCAACTGCTATACTGAATATTTATATACACTATAGCGGTTGCTCACGCGGTCGCGATGGTGAGAGTTGGGCGTGCGTGAACGGACGTACCGTCTGTAGAGGCGATACCCGCGTCGTAAACAAGAATAAACAAAAACTGAATGAAACAAAATATCATGAGGTAGTTACGCTACCGAACTATGGGAAAATCAAACAGCAGAAAAGAATTAATGACTAATTCATGATAAACTCAAAATTTATACTAAAAATAGATTATCTCACAGAACGGCACGTTAGAACATATTGCTGCTGAAATTCTAAAAAAGGACTTGATCCAGTCAGAAGCCACACGCTTAATCTGCATATCTTTTAGTTGTTATTCTACTTGCAATTTCAATTTTTCTAGCAATTTAGTTGCTATATTCCACAAAGTTTTGCTTTTCTAGTTTCCACACCCTTTAGTAATAATTCTTTTTTATAAATCCTGTCATCTGCATTATTTCGAACTTTATTAATACATTGTAATAAAATAACAAACTTCAATTTACCGTGTTTATTAACATAATATCGATTTAATGAGTGAATATGATAAACTGCGGCAAAACAGATTGTTTGCTTCCATCCTAACAACATAATAATACAACATTCCAGCATGCACAGAGAATCAAATACCCACGCAAAATTTAATCACACAGCCAATTCTTACCAAATATATATATACGCTACGTTGGCAAGCAAGACGGACGAGCAACCCGGAGCTAATCCGGACACACAAAAGGCCGAAGCGAATCCGGGCAGACCGTAGAAACGTCCCAAAGGGTCGGTAAAGTCGGTTGGGGCGCAGTCCGTAGGATTTGTTGCGCTTTCTCAGACGGTACCCGCGCCCGTGTTGGGGAATTCGAGATAAGCGAAGATAAGAACGTAAAAGCGGTTGTGCGTGCGATACCATAGAAATAAAAGACGGACGGGAAAAAATCTTGAATAAAAAAAAAATCTAATTCGCATAGGATAGAAAGGAGACGCAATAAGCTTTAATATTTGGCGTTCTCGCGGAGCGCGGTTTTATTGTGGGGACGTTAAATACGCAATTAAATATAAAATTTAATTCACCGCAATATCCGTGGGAAATAACGGTAAAAAGTGGATAATAACGTCGAGGAAATGGTAGAGTGGAAGCGCTTTGTCGGCGGAGTTAAAACGGGGTGAAGTTTTTTTTTTAATGCGCTTTATATTTTTGCACAATAAAACTGAGCAGTAATATTATGTGAAGGTCAGAAATAGATTTTTATACTTCCGGTTAGATGAGATGGTTAATACTGAAAAGTTCTTTAACTGCAGCACTTCATTTATATGACTTTTTAAATATACATTTATTTAATGATATAAATAAATATATATAAAATAAATAAATTCAACAAAGATTTTTTGAAATCCTAAAAATATAGTAGTAAGTACCATTTTAATATACATGGTGAATTACATAGCGTAATATCAATGTTTCTTGTTTGATATGGCAACTGTTATTTCTTCCTGATATTTTAGTATTTTTGTTTGTTTTTTAAAGTGACAATAGAAATATTTTAAACAACAAGAAAAATTCTCGGGTATATTGAAAATGCACCTTATTTTTAATTTATTTATTTTTGGATGTTTTTACACTATAAACAGCAAAATTGCAGCAGAAGTCATTCTAGGATCTCGCTATTATAAAAATTTGTCAATAAAACCTGATCAGAAGCTAAATTTGAAGTTCTAATAAAAATAAATAAACAAAAATGAATTTAGAAAAGTTGCTGGAAATGATAGAAAGCAAACAGAAGAATGCTTTGTTGAAAATACTGTGAGAGAATGGGGCAAGTTTAAATTACTACCAATTACTCCTATTAGACCTTGTCCCGTCTTATTTTCCCAAAATAGTATAAACAAAATCTCAAGTACAGTTTTATTATTCTATATTAGAGTAACTAGAAAAGATTTACTATAAAAACCAGTTAGAAAACAATGAAGCTATTAAATTTTGAAGAATTAATAGTTTCTTTCTTATATTACATATTTCCAAACCAGAAATGCTATCATGTATTTTTTTTTTACATTATATTTTAAACATGGTTTGTATAGCTCCAAATGTTCTAGAGGCAAATTAATTTCGCATACGCCGTGACAGTTAGTTCCAGTCGACTAATTTTGGTATGTGGTCAACTTGAATCCAGTAACCGCACACAAAGTGTATTGATGTGCGATATAACCTAAATGGAATAATAGAATTTGTGCCCGATGTCATTGTAAAATGTCTCTGATATGTGAAATGTAGGAGCTGCATAAATAACCGAACGCCCCCGAAAGCTTTTCTCGCGCACTCAACCAATTATTATTTCAACTCAGACAGGGTTGATTTACCGTAATTTAACGCGAAACAAGTGAATTCTAAACAACCGACCTCCCAGTATTTTCCACCAAAAACATACTTATATACTGTGTGTGTTAAAACGTAGGCACCATATGAATTTCTTTTTATTATGGACTCTTGAAAAATTGTAATAATGCAGAAAATGTGAGCACCCCTTCAAAATCAACTTGAGAGCATTTAAACGCAATTCATCTTCTATTGTATGCAAAGTGAGCACTTAAATATGAAAAAGACTTAAGAGTAAAACGCCCTTATTTTTCAAACAAGAGGAAAATATTAAGAGATATAAATTGCGTTCATGTGGCTTCAAGTTGACGTGCGCCCAATATATACTAGTAAAATAAATAATTTATTAAATTAAATTGCTTACATTATAACTTAACGTACCGCTCCATTTATCGTGCGAGCGCACAAGTGTCGAGTTTGTACTAACGCGGCGTTACAGATAATAGCTAACTGACGGTGATTCGCCGTTCATTATCAATCAAACTTTAAAAATAAAATTATGGATAAACACCGTGTTTATCCACCGCGATTCCAGTAAAATTCCCTATTTGAAATTGAGAATCCTTCCAAAATTCTTACAGATACAACGAAAGAAACCGAGAAAGAATATTAACAATCTCACCCCGCTACCCCTGCTAAAATATTCAGCGACCCCGGGGGTAATGAAATATAAATCCGCCACAATCGACGAACGAAAACGTCAGAAACAGACAAGACGAATGAGGAACGAAAATCTTATAGCGAGGTCAAACTGTTGTTCCTATGTTTTTTTCCTTTTTGCGCTGCCCCTAAATAAAACAGAGGGGAGAATCTCGTTAGATATTAATACCTTTCATTTATATCTGGTTTCTCGCCAGTTTCTTTCGTCGGTTTTTGTTTTGTTTCTCTTTTTTTATTTTGCGTTGTTATTTTGATATCCTTGTTCACTGCTGCGATTATGTGAAGATATTCGGTTTTATTCCGTTATCATTATATACAGCCCTAGAGCATGTGATTAAATGTATATATTACTTGGGGACTGCCAACAGGGTGAGGCAGAATAACGAGCGATTTTAAAAAAGCTGTAAAAAACACGAAAATCAATATTTAGGAATAAATTTATTATTTTCTTAAAGAACATAAAAAAGCATCAATTATTTTATTTTTTAAAAATAATTCCGGAAAGATGACGTCCGTTCAGGCGTACACATTCTGCCAATCGTGTTTTGAAACTATTTTGCAGCATTGCTAGGGGAATGTTTTCCACTTCCTGTCGGATCCGTTCTTTCAAGGCCTGAATTGTTTGTGGTGGGTTATCTTGAAACACTTTACTTTTTACCCCCACAAGAAAAAGTCGCACGGTATGAGGTCCGGTGAACAGGAAGGCCAGGTGATGTCCCCATATCGAGAAATCACATGATTTGGAAATAATCTGTTAACAACATTCATGCTTATTCTCGCTGTATGAGAGGTTGCTCCGTCTTGTTGAAAAAATTACCTCGTTAACTTCGTAGAGTGCAAGCTGTGGTTCAAAAAAGTTTTGCAACATGTCGGCGTATCTTTGTGAGTTTACTGCCACAGCATTGCGACGAGCATCTTAAAAAAAGTGAGGCTCTATGATCCCCGATGAAGACATAGCGCACCACACGGTAACTTTTGTGGAGTGAAGGGGTTGTTGACGCATTTGTCTAGGATTTACGTCACTCCAGTATCTAAAGTTCTGTTTATTGACGTAACCGGACAAATGGAAATGGGCTTCGTCACTCATCCATGAGTTGTTTAAAATTTCTTCATCTTGATTAATTAAATCTGAAAACTCTTCACAGAATCGTCGTCGACTCACATAATTCGTTTATGAGCCTGCACAATTTGGATGTTGTATGGATGAAGATGGAGATCCATGTGTAATATTCGGCTGACGGTTCGGTTTGAAATCCCAAGTGTAGTGCTATGCCGGCGAGCTGAACGACGCGGGCTTTTTAAAATCGCTCGTTATTCTGCCCCACCCTGTATTTTATATATTAGTTGTTTAAGGTTGTGGTGTATTTTTTTTTAGAAATTCTGGGAATGCAGCTCCTTTGGCTTACGCCAATATTCTTGGCCTCATCAGAAGACAATAAATTTGGCAACCGCCTTTTGGGAAATAAGATAACCTTACTTGTAAGTCTTTTTAATTTTCAAGAGTTGCCAAATCATTTATTTGCCAAACCGTTTGTCAAATCATTTGCCAAACCGTTTGCAAAATCATTTATCAAATCATTTATTTGCCAAACCGTTTGCCAAATCATTTATCAGATCATTTATTTGCCAAACCGTTTGCCAAATCATTTATCAGATCATTTATTTGCCAAACCGTTTGCCAAATCATTTATCAGATCATTTATTTGCCAAACCGTTTGCCAAATCATTTATCAGATCATTTATTTGCCAAACCGTTTGCCAAATCATTTATTTGCCAAACCGTTTGGTAAATAATTTATCAAATCATCTATTTGTCAAACCGTTTGCCAAATTAAACTAATATTTTTTTAAAGATATGATATTCAAGGTGTTTTTTCAAAAATTATTTTATTTTTAGAACGACGGTACATACATAATGAGGTCATCTATTGTATGGCAAAATTATAATACTAAGAATCCATTTTCTCTGAAAAGATATTACGTATTACTTTTTGAATTCAATTGTTTTTTGATAAATCAAAATTCGTGCCTTTGGTTGCATATGTCAATACCACAATTTAATTTTATTATGATTATCCTCAAATACACTAGGCATATATTCGTGAATTTGTAGTGGGGTCAAAATTTTCTTCTGCAGATATTTAATGGAGCAGCATGAAGTTTATTTTCTTTGAGCAGCTTGTATTAAGTTAAAACTTAATACAACTTATGTCAATTGCTGTTGAAAAACGGCGATGGAAAATAACAAATGTGTTGTTGTTGGAAACCTAAGTCTGGCATGTTAAAGCCAAAAATAAACGGAATCCGCTATTTATATTGCTTCATAATTACCAAATTTGAGCGTTGCGAATTCATGTAAGCAGGCATAATCGACAAAAGGAGAATTGTATGATGGAAACGTAAGAAGGCAAAAATATACATTTATAGAATTCGCTTTTTATATATACGCGTGCTTTATTAAAATTTGTTTTTATGCTGAAAATAAATTGGTATAATGAAAATAAGGGAAATTGAATTTCCATCATTATTAATATCTCGAGCGTAAATAAATAAAAAGCATTTCTTATCATTGAGATTATTAAAACGAAAGAAAGCAAAATTGAAAGGTTGTCTGTAGCAAAGTAAAAGAGAACATGCCATTCTTTCTTATTACTGCTATATTAGGAAAATCCCCTCTCCCTTCTTTATTGTATGTCCACAATCATTGTCAAATAGCCAAATTTCCCTATCCTAAACTCACGACCCATAAAAATCGCATCGCAGCAAATAGCTGGAAGACTTCCCCGCTCCACTAAAATCGCCTGCGGGGGGATTCCCAAAGACGCTTAGCCCCAGGCCCTTCCCAGAATCGTTTTATTATTCTCCAAAGTCCGTCGGCTAGAGGGCCGCGGTCCCGTCGAGGGATCAAGGCACGGACTATTTTTTAACGAGCGAGTTTCAAAGTGACGGTCGCCTTGCTTACTGGGGCGGTTCGGTCTTGTTTCTCCCCTGTTTTTTATTGCTGGGTATTTTTGCGGGAAGGAGGGAGCGAGGGAGGGGGTAAGTTAAAAATGAGAAGGAACTAGATGGGATTTGGACGGGTAAGACTAGATTTAGAGGGGGCGAAGTTTTCGGACGATTTAAAGAATGGGAGGATGTCGTGGATGCTTATAGAATTGGAAATACAACCCTGATGGATTCCAAGATGACGGGGATCAGAGCGAAAGACGCGCGTGCAATAATTTCTCACCATATTATGGTGAATTATGCGAGATTTCGGCAAGACAATTCCCATTGGTTGGACTGTGAAGAAATATACACATTTATGAATCTAAATAATGATTTATTTAGTACATACTAAAAATAATTATGCAAAATAAGCATACATTTGCAGAAATACTGCAGTAGAATTGTGTGCCTATATTCCGTGTTGTAGAAGTACAAAATATTGCAAGACTTAATGGTTTCTGTTTAAAAACAAAATTAAATTTTCCCAGCGAAACGCGTTTAAACAAAGACAAAATTTTAAAAATTAATAAATTTAAAAAAAAATCAAAAATGAACAAAGCATGTTTAGATACATTAAAAATTAAAAAAATCAAAAGTTTCAAAAATAAAAACTGATAAATTGAAACTCCTTTCTACATTCCCATATCAATTCTACGCGATTAAAAAAAAAAAAACGACTATAAGAGGCGCGTTCACCTCAGAGCGGGGGGTTCATTTAAATAGTTGTGCACACCCTGATCGTAACCCTGGATAGCTCGCTCTCACACCAACAGCTACCATTCTGAGGTTGAAACATTGTAATGACGAATTAAAGTGCAAGTGCCGATCAAGTGTACACGCGATATTCGCTGCTGTACAGCCACGAGACGAGTCCGACAAGGAAAGATTTAAACATACGAGGATCAACGTAGAACTAATAATCTTTACAAAAGTCAGTAAGTAAATGAAAAGCACGTAAGTAAGAGAAAAATCAGACAGTAATGGTAGTAAGCAGACGTCGTTACAACCTAGACGATCACTCGGTGATCTCAATCAAACTTAGCACATTTGTAAGTACCCATTGAGTATTCCCTATCACCTACTTTTAATAATTTAGGTATGAGTTACGCCCTATTTAAGAAAAAAATATAACAAAGAAATGACGTAAATAATAAAAATCTTTAGAGGGGAGATAAAAATAGAATCTTTAGAGGGGAGAAAACTAGACTATTAACTCGCTGTAAAAAAATATTTTGTTCTTGCAGCAAGGTACTCCTTCAGTTTCTGCAATGTAATTTGAAATCTGCATTTGCTCATTGCCACTCCTCCATTGCATTGTTTCAAAACGACTTCAGAGGTATTCGTAATTAAATTTAAGATAACAATAAAAAGAAGTTAGTAGACTAGAGTTGATTACTGGTGTAGTTATTTTCGTTAAAACATTATTCATTGGAATCACTGAGGATGCGCGCAATTCCCGATCGGAGCGGTACCGGTACAAACATTAATTCTACCCCTTTGAAACGATATGGAGATGGTGATGTTAATAGGTTTATTTTTTTTGCAGATTGGTAAAGTTTCGGAGCCACTTCGAATGGAATTCGATTTGTAGATTAGATATAATTCACTTTCAAAGGGAATTTGTTCTTCAAAAAAACTAACAGATCAGGTTCAAGGACATCTTTCACTGTCCTTACTCCACTAGGCCACTTGAGAGGGATGAAATTTAAAATCAATCAACCTTATCCGCTAAGATCTCAACTCTTCGCTTTCTAAATCATCGAACAAAAAAAAATCTCTCGGGAGGAAACAGAAAAAAGTATCCTTCTCAATTTCCGGAGAACCTGAAAAGGAGAACAGACAAGAGACGATCGCCAGTTGTAGCACGGTCCGAGAGCTTCTGTCTCGCTACCCTTTTCTTATCCCACCGACTGCTGTCAACCCCCGCCTCTCGCACCCCTCCTTTGACGCGGACGCCCTCAATTTAAAAAGGACATAAATCGAGTGGCGCAGGCCTCGCCTTATTTGACAGTCAATTGTTTTTTCTATTACGCCCTACGGAGGGGCAACGAGGAAAGCTAATTTCGTCTCCTCGATAAATTCACGCCGATTTATGCGAGATTATGCCGGCGCGGTGCGATGGGGCCTCCCCCCACCCCGACGATCTTCTTTCCTTCTCGCAGATTCGCGTGGAAACCGTGGGGTAGGGATAATTTCCATATCTGTTTCCTTTAAATTAGATACTTTAGGAGATAGGTGGTTGCGGTGGATGAGTGGGAATATTTTCCGAGGATAAATGGGCCCTCCGGGGGTGCTTATATGGTATTTCTACATAGCCGTGAAATCATGACGGGAAAGTGTTATCATTTTCCCTAAAAAAGGCGAATTTGAATGTCATTATATACAGGTCGTTTTAATTGAAACGAGAGATTTATATAAAATTCTGAAACCTGTCAATTGTCATATCAAAACGGATAACTTTTAATGACACAATAATTCCACCCTTAAAACTTGAATAGGGAAGGATGGTTCTTGTGACTCATTCAAAGGCTGTACTGTAAACATGTCACGGTCACGGTCACTAGGGGTGTCCCTCAAGGCTCCATTCTGAGTCCGACTCTTTTTTTTGATATATGTCGTTGACATGTCCTCTGTACTGTTTTTCTGTGGTGCTTATCAGTATACGGATGCCACGTCTTGCTTAATAGCGGGATCTAGCACTGCGAGTTTGTCGCGATTGGGAAGTTCTACTGGCACGTCTCTAAGCACTTAGTGTCGTAATAACAGATTGGAATTGAATACAGGTAAATCTACTGCTTTATTTTTCAACAGTGCGAATGAGAGCATTTATTTCGATCTTAATAACAAATCGATACTAGAATACTAGTAAATTTCATTTCTTGGGCTTAAATATTGATTGTCGGCTGACATGGGAGTTTCATATTCAGGATTTAATTAAAAAACTTAATACTTTTTATTTTGTAATCATTAACTTGCGTGAATCAGTAACCACCGATGTTTTGTTATGTTATTATTATGGGCATGTGTATCCAAGACTGAAATACTGTATTCTATCACCTCTTACAGTTTTGTTAGGGTTTTTAGGGCACAAAAGAGAATCGTGAGATGTATATTAGAACAGAGGGCAAGAACCCCGTGTCGCCCGCTTATTCGAATGCTAGGCTATTTATTTGTTTGAACTTGGTATTTGGGCGCGTCAAAATATTCAGAATATTGATAAAAACTCTACAAATTATAATGTTATGTCGACCAGAGGTGCTGAACTGTTTTCAATACCGCGGCATCGAACATCCATTTTTGAGAAATCACCCAAACACAGAGCCATTAAGGTCTACAATCAGCTACCCGTACGTATTAGGGATTTACAAAGTTTAAAAAAGTTTAAAAGCTCACTAAAAGGTTACCACATGGAGAAATGTTTCTACTCCTATGAGGAGTACTTGGTGGTGTCGCGATAGATGTGCTGCCCCGTATATTAGGATCTTTTATTTTTAACATTTTAACGTGTGTGTCAGATGTGTCCTTTGTTGTTTTTGACAATGCTCGACATCAGTTTTTGTGATCCATAAGTAATAAATATTATTATTATATATGTGTAATAAAATACGATTTTTATTCAACAGGAACGTGATGGGGCATTAGGAGCTAAGTGAGTTTCACAGACTGATCTACGCCCGAAAAAAATATTCTTAATCCCAAGTCCCTAAAGAGAAGACTCGACCGATAAAGTTTTAAGACTTGTCACCAATACCACGCCCAGTTTTTAGCTACCTACCCCCCACCCCCAACAGGAGGGGTGTCTCTTAATTAAATACTTACCTACTCCAACTTGTCCGCCTCAGGAGGTGAAATTGAAAACTAGCTCATGCGTATCACTATTTTGTTACTCCGTTGTATATACACTAGGTATAATATACCAGCTATTTGCTAGGCGTCGGCGTCGCGACAAGTGAGTTAATTAAAAATCGCCGTATCGCGCGCCACTTCATCCATTCGTCGAAATCGTCAACACAATGGATACTCTAACTAGAATATGCCAGTTCGAAAAGGTCGGTGTAAAGAAATGCTAATGCTTCAGTTCGCGTAGAAAATGGATTATTATTATTTTTTTTAAATGCAAATTTCTCCACTAAAACAATACGAACAAATTTGTAGAATTAAAATTGCTGGATGTTAAATTTTTTTATACAAATTATCTATCTCTCACGGTTGCATTTAATGAATCTGAAAGTTAAATAATTTTACCAGTCGTGTGCTTATTGATTACTATGAACCAACTCGAAACTTAAAATGAATGAACACAACTATATATATTACCCGACAAAAAACTGACAATTTATTGCTAACTGGTTGAGTCATAATCGCCTTGCAATTGAGTTGGGGTAAGCGTTTGTATTGCAGCTGTAAACCAATAATTTTTTAATGGAGTCTACTCTCGGATTCTCCACGCAGAAACCTTCTCCGTGCCAACCATTGGACTGGCACGGAACATAGGGTTTCCTCTTTTTATCTTGGCTTTAAGAGTTGTTTCGAATGTCGTTACCTTGGTGACTTTGCCACCTCTCTTAGGGGACCTGTTATTCATCGATTCACTGATGGACTAATTGTTATTTGTGATTTGATAATGCTAAGGAAAGAACAAGCACCAAGATACCCTACTCTTTTGTCGTCTTTTTATCTTGCATTATTATCAATCTTTGAGTCGTCAGGATACCAGTTCGGGACACTAGCAAGCCATTTCCGCACGCCTTACAAGTTTTCGAATGCTATGTTTTAAACCAGGTATGGGCAACCTTTACTCAGGTCGCGGGCCGTAGGCAAGAAATAAGTACGTAGTAGTGAATAAAGAAGCAACATTTTGATTTGAATTGATATCGTTATTTCAATTTTCTGAATCTCTCGCGGGCCGGATTGAAACTGGTGGAGGGCCAGATCCAGCCCGGGGGCCGGCGGTTGCCCATATATGTTTTAAACAATAAAATTAATTTATTGAGTGTATAGGTCTCTGTGGACGCAAAGATTTAATTTATCTAATGTTGTTGCACTGATAGCACAATAGAACATCTCCTAATACACACATATCTCTGTCACTGTAAGCAATACCTCAAACACATAATAGGCCTCATTAACATGCATTGCTGATCCGATAACAATGGATGCGTTGCTGTGCTAATCTGCAGGCACCTACGTCAGCAGATTTGCTACGTATGGTCCTCTAGCATGACTACATGTAACAGCATTTCACGGGATTGGGGTGGATTTCACGAATTCACCGTATTAAAAACAAAAGGTTAGATATGTTTATTAATGTTTTGAAGTCGTTAAACTACTCACAGTAGTAGTAGTTCAAAAACTTATGGAACGCTTAGGTCTTGAAAATGGCACTTTCTTTTGACGTCCAATCATAAAATTCCAAACAAATGAATATCTACTAAATTATATTCAGAAACAGAAATTCAATATACAAACGATCGCTTTTGAATTCACAACAGTCCAAAAATCTAGAGCAGCATTAACGCCGACAATGGATTCATTTTGTAATTCCAGTGAAAGCCAACAGTGCGTTAAAAGCGAAAAAGGCGCAAAACACAAAACAGCGTTCTGCTGGTGTTACATACAGTATGCTTTCCGATTAATTACTATAGCGGAATATTTCGCCATTTTGAAGCTCTGTACTAACTCTGCGTGTGCACGCGTGCATATAAAATTTCGTGATAAAATCTACGCATCTGTTTGATCTAAACCGATTTTGGGAATGAAATTATGGGTAGAGGTTTTCCTGTGCGCTGTTTGATGGCGTTACCCGTTCGGTTTGTGTGTATACGAACAAATATGTACATTTGCGTTTTATTAAAATCATTACGTTAAAAGTGTTAAACAAGCCTGACGTTTGGTATTCCAATTTTGCTACGGAATAAGGTCTGCTCCTGTTTTCTTGTCTTATATATATAGTGGTGAGTGTTTAGCTTTCACAAGACGAGTTATAGTTAAAACTAGAAAATAAATGTGTCGCATCCTCTAACGAAGTCCAGACTTCCTTGATGATTTCCCTCAAGAGTATGTATCTTTTGCAGCTCAGCAACTTCCTAGGCTAACTTCTATGAATTTATTTCTAGCCATACTTAGGAGGACAGGGAAAAACAGTTTGGACGATGAATTTTCTACAGTTACTGAGAGAATCATCTTTGTAATATTCTAATTCCTTATTTCCTTGTTTCCCATTTTCTTTATAACTAACTACAGCTATTTTCTGCTTATAGCACCTTCCATCAAATCGGTCGTTTAAATTACCCCAAATCCACAAGTCTATCATCCGACCCATTCCACGAATTCCCCTCTAACTACACCGACTACAGCGCCGAAATTATTTAATACAACTGGGAAACTTTAACGATGTCAACTATACGCTCCAATTTCTAATTCGAATCTCCGCCCCGGCATCCTGCCCTAACCAAGTTCACCCCGTCCCCGCTCTACCCGCAAAAACGCCATCTGAAACTTGGAGAACAATTAACGAAGTGAGCTGCTACTCCTCTAGGCTAGCCGTACACCGCCGCTGTGCTATGGAACAAATGAACAGCGACTCCTTCGCTCCGATCAAAAGGAAACGGTTTCGGGGAGAGAGAAGACGGTACTTTACTACTTACACTACGTGGATCTACCGACGGAAAGGGGAAGCCAGGGTAACCCCGACGCGATAGGATGACGCTTATTTGATTAGGCACGTTTTCGTATTAGAGGAAATCGGAGTGGGGGGTGGGGTAATTAGATATAGAGGAATTAAGGCAATTAAAAGGGAAATATAGATAGGGTCGCTGGATTATATAAGGAAAGCACGTGACTGATTTATGTATATTTTCATAAGAGGCGAATATTGTAACGATTTTTACAGTTTTGAGTTTGTTGGAAAAATTGATGGATGATTTGCAAGGATTCGCTTGTTCCGAATGTGGTAAAAAAAAAATCGGTTGACTAAAGGCAGAACTGCTATTTATTTAAATGACAATAAGGCGATACTGAGTGGTCACTGTAGACTAACTGGGCATGACAACACGCAGGTATTCTACCAGCCTTTCTCGCTCTGACAGTCGTGTCGGCAAAGCTTTCTGGTACACGCAGAGATTCTCAGCCTGGCAGTTGGCGGCGGCACAACTTCTGACACAACGCAGATATCCTACCAGCCTTCCTTACTCTGGCAGTCGTATCGGCAAAGCTTTCTGATACACGCAGAGATTCTCAGCTATCCTCGGCCTGGCAGTTGGCGTCGGCACAACATTCTGACACAACGCAGGTATTCTACCGGCCTTCTTCGCTCTGGCAGTCGTGTCGGTAAAGCTTTCTGATGCACGCAGAGATTTATCCCTAGACATTCTCGTTTTGTAAGGTCGGTGTCGGCACAACATTCTGACCCAACATAGCATAAAACTTGTACGTTACTGTCCGCGTATTTTTTACCTGGTCCGGTAAATAGATTTGCGTTTCATGTTATATCACCAGAATTAAACAGTTAAAATTCCGCGTCTAAATTTAAAAGCGCTTCGACACCCCGCGAATATTTGTGCGTGAGGGATTAGCACGGCACAGGTTTGGAGAAACTCATGATTATAAAAGCAAAATAAAGTATTTTAGCATAAACCGTAGAACTTAGACACTTAATTGAATCTAATTTGAAAATAGCCCATTATAGTCAGGAAAGACCCTTTCGTAGGAAACTACATACTTTGCATATTTTCTCTCCGCGAAATTTGTTTCAACCGGGAACTGCACCACACCAACATATTCGCCAGAGAATCCAGGTTAATTTTACAATTAACCAGAAAAACCTTAAGCCTCCCAAACTCGTTTCACCTTCCAAAGTATACAGAGCTTATCACGCTTAAAATTCCATACGTTATCACCACCATAATAAACGCTCTAATCTAGCTCCTGGAAAAGTACCGTCCGTTTCATACGACCCCCCCCCCCCCCCTCCCCCACACCTCGCTCACTTGCTTTTTGTCCATTATCCCTGACGAGGTATACGATTAGCACCCACCATTATTAGCTTATAACGTAACGACCGGATTAGGACGTTCACGGGGCAAAACATCCCTTAGCCGGGTGAGCTAAATCTTTCCTTCCCTTCTGTCGAGACGAGAAGGTATATATATAGGGAGGGCTTTTTCAGATAACCACGTTGACAGTTTCGTTCGGGAATAGAGGGCATTTGTTTTATATCAAATAATGTAATCTACGACCCTAAAACCTTGCCCTAGCTACTGCTTTCACGGAGGGTATTTTTTTCCCTTGTTATTATAGGTGGCCGACATATAATGAATGTGTGCGGGGTAAGGCGGAGGGGGTAATGAAATGTTCTCGCTAACGTAGGTCTCTTAATGATCGTAGTATTTATCAGTGTAGGTTGACAGTAGTTAGGGGGTCGTTGGAACACGTAGCAAAAGTGTAATAAGTTGAACTAACGAGGATTTCTACCACTGCTTTTAGATTGGTATTTTAGATATATATTATAAATCTAATTGTACGTACATCATACGGTTTTTATTAGATTTTTTCTCAATTATTTTTTCTATTATACATGTTGACCACCACATTATTGCGTTAACTCTAGCAATTCTCGTATTTGTGATTAACCACCCATTAAGTATTCAACTTGCGTGCCCCAAACGTGGTAATCACTCTCGTACATGCATCGATCAATAGCCAAGGTGGTATTCGTGCGTTCGCCGTGCACCGTAGCTCTGTTTAATAATAATAATATTCTTTATTTCCAAGATCAAATATGACATAGGGCACGTCACAAAATATACAAAAAACATATGTGTATAAAAAACATTGTCAATAATGGAGCATGAACAAACAACAAAAAAAGAAAGAAAAAAAAACAATAAGGATAGCTGGATGCTGGACATGAGAAAGCAGCTAAGAACTGTCAGACATACTGCACAGTTGAAAGTATTCACTAAGAGAATATACACAATTCTCATTAAGAAATGCCCTAACAGCACGCCTAAAGTGTGTCTGATGAGAAATTGATTTATATTCTTCAGGCAATGCATTAAATAGACGTAATCCTAGTATAAGAGGAGAATTTTCTTTTAATTTAAGGGAATAAGCAGGCACATGAAAATTAAATTTGGATCTGGTATTATATCGATGAATATCTTTGTTACATAAAAATGTATGTTTATTCTTATATATGTATATTAATAGTTCGTGTATGTGCATGGCTGGCATTGGAAGAATGTTCCATTTTTTGAAGTAAGGTCTACAAGATTGTCTACTGTCAATGCCTGCCATACAACGAACTATTCTCTTTTGTGCTAAGAATACTTCCTTACTAACTGGCGATACACCCCAAAACGCAATACCATACAATAGTCTGCTATGCACATTTGCATAATAATAAGAAAATAAACTGCTTTGATTAATCACAGCCTTCAAATTTCGTATTTGATAACACAATGTATTAAGCTTACTAATAAGTTTATAAGCGTGTGTCTGCCATGTTAATTTATCATCAATACATATCCCAAGGAAATTCAACTCAGACATCCTGTCAATCTCAATATTATTGCTAAAAACATGTGTATCGAATTGTTTATTACTATGCACATTTTGAAAAATTACATAATTTGTGTTATCTGAATTTAAAAATAATTTATTTTGTGAGAACCAGTTGTTCATGTTATCTAAGATTGTATTTGCTTTGTGTACTGTATCTAACATATTTTGACTAGATACAACAGCGCTCGTATCGTCAGCATACATAAGCAAGTTACAATCTGACACAATCTCCGCAACATCATCTATAAAAATTAAAAACAAGATAGGACCCAAAACACTGCCCTGTGGAACGCCCCTCTCAACATTCAAATTAGATGACCTAATAAAATTTACACTATTGTCGGTTTGATGGTGTACAGAAACAAACTGAGTTCTACCCTTTAGGTACGTTTCAAACCATTTGGCAACAACACCTCTTATACCATACCATCCTAATTTAGTTAATAAAATTTCATGATCTACGCAATCAAATGCGCGGCTTAGATCGCAGAACACCCCCATAGGATATTCCCCAGAATCCAAGCACTGTATAACATACTCATAAAAAACATGAAAAGCTGTTATTGTAGAACGATTAACTCGGTATCCATGTTGGTGCTCAGTTAAAATATTATGTCTATTCAAATGTTGCATTAACCTATTTAACATTGCATATTCAAAAACCTTAGCAAAACTAGATGATAAGGTTAACGGACGATAATTAGTGACATCACGCTTAGATCCCTTCTTATGCATGGGGATGACTGACGCGTCCTTTAACTTTGTCGGAAATGTACCTGTTTCAAATGATAAATTAATCAGGAATGTCAATGGAACTACTAAACATTCAGACATGTTCCTCAACAAACTACATGGTACTCCGTCAGGACCAGAAGACGCTTTATTTTTAAGTTTATTAAATAATTCACTAACTTCAAATTCGTTATACGGCAGTGCAGACATACTATCCAAAATGCAAATGTTACTAGAAATATTACCACCAGAAGTAGGAATATGAGATACAATATCACCAACAGACTTAATAAAGTAATCATTAAAACAATTTGCAATCCTATCAGGTTCATGTATCATTACCCCATCGCATTCTAAAACAATATTTTCCCGATTCTTAACATTACCTGATAACTCATTAATAATACTCCATGCAGCCTTACAAGAATTAGAAGAATTTATCACCCTAGCCGTATAATGGTTACGTTTAGTCTCTCGTACTAGTAATTTATGTACATTTTTTGCATCCAAATAAAGATCTTTCAGTGACGGAAAGTTCTTTTGCAGTATATATAAATCCTTGAGGCTATCACTAGAACGCTTTATCTCACTAGTAACCCATTTTCGTTTGTTAACTTTGTTGTTAACATTTCTCCTTTGTAATGGGAAACACTTATTAAAACAGTCCATGAAAATGTTAAAGAAATAATCGAATGCTTCGTCCATGTTTTCAATAATAAAAAGTTCATGCCAAGATATAATATTTAGCATATTTTTTATTTGCAGAACATTGTCGTTACTATAATTTCTAAAGTATTGATACTTTTCAAACGTACTAAAATCAGAAGCAGGCAATACAACTGACAATGCTCTATGATCAGATAATATGCAGTCCATAACAAAAGCTTCACTCATATTATTAATATTAGAGAAAACGTTATCTATAATAGTAGCACTATTACCCTGCACTCGAGTTGGGATTGTCACAATATCCTTCAAGTTAAAGGTTGACATAATATCACGTATACAACGCACCCGACTTGAGTTAGTCATAAAATTAACATTAAAATCCCCAGCAACAATAATCTCATGTCCAACATCCGAATAAGCATCAAGTAATTCAGCAATAGTATCCACAAAAATATCAAAATCTCCAGAAGGAGACCTATAGCACACAAATATATATGTACTAATGCCAGTCACCTGACTCTTGTACTGAATTCCACAAACTTCAATATTCTTATCACTATTAAAATTTGCTAAATCTAATGATTCAATAAAAAGTCCCATCTTCGACCAAATAGCAACTCCGCCACCCCTACACTGCTTTCTACAAAAATAACTACTTAGGGTATAACCACTAATTTGATAAGTATTGACGGATTGCTCATTTAGCCACGTCTCAGTTAAACAGATAAAATTTAAGTCATTTAAATCACATGTTACAGCCTCCAATTGGAGGATCTTGTCATAATTTAAACATTGTACATTTAATAAAAACAGATTAGGGTTTATTTTACGTAATTTGTCGAGGTTGCAAATAAAAAAGGGGTTTCTAATTCTACGTTATTTAACGTGGAAATCTGATTAGGCAATATTTTTTCTGATAGATAACAACTGTCTGAAGTGGTAGGTGTAATATAAATAAGATTTCTTGTATGTAAGTGGTTAGTGTTACAAATATGATTCAAGGTTGTATCAAATCCCGCATCACATTTTGCTTTCCTAGAAATTGCATCATACTCTATACTATTAAAAATTGTTTTAAACAATTGACGTTTACCTCGCTGTGATAAATGAATCCCATATTTAAGTTTGTGTTCATTAGTTAAACTATAATTTACATCTAAATATGTTGTATATTTTGAATTCAAGCTTTTTATACTAATATACATGTCATAATTAAAATTATATATTAATTGATTTGTGTGGAAATCATCTTTTAAAAATGGCACTGAGGCTACAATAACATTTGTATAATCCACCTTAGATAGAGATCCTAAAAATAATCTGCTGTTAAGCTTTCTCCCCCTTAAACAATCATTTGTCCCACCAATTATTATAACGTAGTCATTTTTATTAAAATTTCTACATAAGTTATCTAGATTTGAAATTACATCATACAAACAGGCATTGGGTTTAATTACTGTCTGTACATGATAATTGTCTTTCACCAAAGATGTTAAATAATTAGTCGCAAACCGACCATGACTATCAGCTATAACAAGTATCTTTCTGGCGGATTTGTGTTCATCCTTTTTAGGTTCAGGGGATGTCCTATCCAATCTTGCCGAGATTTCATCTCCATCCTGTATGAGGTCAGATTGTGGTTCTTCAATCTCTTTGGAGCCTCTCATCGATATTTGATTATCTGTCTGCACAAATGCCGTGGTCTGACAAATAACATTGGTTTGAACTTCCACATTAACCACCTTCCCATTTTTGATTTTACTAGATAACTCACTAATAGTTTTTTGTAGATTTTCAATAATTTCAAGTCTGTTTTCATATTTTGCCTTATAGTATTTAATTAATTTGTCCTTACTGTCTATCTGTTCATGTAGTTCTTTAATGTTGTAATTTGCAACAGCCAATTTGTCTCTTAATTCAGTAAGCATTTGACGCTCCTCATTCTCATCTTCATTATTTTCGCTTACTATAGAAACATAACTAGTATTGGGTGTTACTGTTTTTGTTCTTGATATAGGTTTGATTTTTTGTGATCGCGTATTCATTCCCGACATGTTATATTATGTAAGGTAGTTGTGGAAATATTAAAAAGGTATCACAAAGGCAATTTCAAAGGAAAAATAAACAAGGGACACGCTTCTGCACCAGCGGGGTCCGTCGCGGTGACTTAAAATACATACAAGACTGGACCAACGGAAATACACAGGTAAAAAGGTCAAAAATACACAAAACATAGGCAATCCAAAGAAATAGTATCTAGAAATCGACAAATCGATTGTTTTTCACAGTACAGCAGAAGATATATTTCAATTCTAACAACTAGTTGTCATTTAAACTTAGAAACAAACGAAAGTCGATTCATGAAACTAAGATCCGTAATAAGCTATAAGATTTACCTTATTATGTTACACAAAAAAAAAAAAAAAAAAAAAAAATATCCTGCGTACACGAATAAATCCCGCACGTATTTGCCGACGAATACAGCGGCTCAATCTAGAAAATTAATCGGTCACGATCGAAGGATATTAACTGAGTAAAAACAATGAAGTTCATTTCGACACACTCAAAGAATCTATGCGAACATTGGACGTAAAACAAGTGTGGCGATTTAGGGTAAGAGGAAAGTTGTTGAAACGATGTTTTACATTGTATACATAATAAAATCGGTCGGTATGCTAATTGATATGTTTAACGCCAGTAAATATCAAAGTTATTTTGGTCAGAAGAAACAGGGAATCTTTCCTTGAACACATGCTTTTGATATTCACATACTCATCGAGTGGGAATTGTTAATTTTAGATCAATAGCATGACATCTAAGATGTATTTAAAAAAAATATTCAATATTCTAGCGTCATTTAAATCTTCATATTTATTCATTCACACATATTCATATTTATTTATTGTTCTGAAAGACACTCTCTAACTTTGCATTCTTAGTTAGATACTACTAGTACTAGTATTTGCATTTCGATTCTCCAAGCTTAGTAGTAGAAATCTTGTCCGTGCCAGTCCATCGGATGGCACGGACGATCGACTGTGGTTTCCTCTTTATATTGGTAGATTTTGTAGACCTATTTAAACTGCGGTCAGTACTTCTACAGTCATTTGTTCCTATTTTCACCCAGCAAATACAAATCAAGAAACTGTTTTTGTCCTTGTCCACAACACTCTTTAAGATCTTTCTGCGTGATTTAGCAATACAACCGATGGAAAAGCTGACTACAACGAAGAGCTTTGACGATCTCCGTGTGGCAAACCTTAAAAGTCTAATTTGAAAATGAAACTTTGCTATCTAAACAAGCATAGTTGAAGAAGCGATTTTCTTTTTACTTCATTAAATTGTAAATTACAGCACCGGTTTCTCACCATGAATATTCAGATCTGAGAGGGTCTACTACTATGACGAAAGAGACGGTGCTAATAATGAGGACGTGGCCTGATTTGCATGACGTACTTGACCAGCGCCATCTCTCGAGATCCACCACGACCTAAGCAATTTGTCACGAACTTTTTTCTTTCGGCTAATTTTAATCTTGCGTAGCATTCTACTAACCATATTAATTAATATTCAAATCTTTCTCTCGCCAAGAAGAAAACGGAAAGTAATGTGCAAATTTCCCCGAAAATCACAGCTGCCAAGAACATACCTCAACCTTTAAGTATGTACTATAATATAGATTTCAGATTAGTCTGCGTGGAAGTTTCAATAAACTTTTGAGAGTTGGTTTAGGATACGATAATGGAGGTACCAAAGTTGCCAACTTCTCCTCCATCTTCAGAATAGAACGTATTCCAAGTTTTAAACATGGCAATACTGACAACATTGTATTTAAAATATGATAGTAGCACTCGATAGCTTTCAAATACTTTCAGAAAGATGTAGCAACAATAAGGACGTTGATGGCATTATATATTGACTGCTTGAGCAGTGACAATCCGCGTCATAGGCTATTCGAGGGAAAAATTGATTATAGAGCAAGTATGTAATAAGTTGCTATCTAATATTTGACAGAGAGTACAAGCTTATTTAATTTCCGTTTTCAAACAGTATATAAGAGAAATTTGGAACGTATTGACTAAAGTGATATAACAATGTTCCCTTTACAAAGTTCTCATTTGTCCTGGAATTTCATTTTCTTCATTCAAGATCGCTCATAGAACACGTAAAACTCTCGATCAGCACGTACAATGGAATATTATTAACCTTGGGGAGTGAATAACAAAACACGTTATTAGTTACTAAATTCGCGAGTTACCTACCAAAAACCAGTGGACCAGATCCACGATAAAATTTCGCACGCTGTTTTGAACATAAATTAGGTTTCACAGCACTCTGGATATTGATCGCCCCTAGTGAATATAATCACGATAGCGAGAAATCGCAAACAAATGCGCATTGGTTGGTGTTCGTTGTGTTATATGTAGAAGCATTGAGTATTAATTTAAAATAGTATTATGTTGTTTCAATACTGTGCGTAGAAGTGTACTACAAAAGCTGAAACGTCAATCCTATGTGAGCAATAGAGCGCTAATCAGTTTATGGTCAATCAAATAAATTGGCCAGATTTATTATGTGTATTAAAATTTTTCAGCGTTCGTATTTGATCGGTTCTGATCGGTTTTGAAATTCACTTATAAAATATTGCGGTTAATATTATTCTTGAAGGCGATAATGTTTCCCTTTCATGGTTTAGTTTTGGTCTAGCATGTTTTATGCTACCAATAAATTATCTAAGTATGCAACAATGTTTTAAGAAATCGGCGTAATTTGATGATATATTAGCTTTTAAAGCAGCAATAATCAATAGGCGAGATTTATTTTATGATTTTGCTGAAGATATTTCAGCAAGAGCTTTGAAAAACAATCATAATTGATTGGATCTTTAACTTTCATGGGAATTGTTTTGAAATTTATTTATAAAATACTTCGTTTAACATTATTCTTAAAGGCAATATCATCTTCCTTCTATAATTTTATTTTGGTCAAGCAGTTTTTGATCACACCGATAAATTATCCTAATCTCCAATTCCGAGATTACCGGAAAAACCGCCACAATTCTGCGACATATCCGCTTTCTAGATAGCGACAATCAATAAAGCAAACTTATTTTACCAGTTCGTCGGGAAAACTGCAACGAGCAGAAGCACACGAGGGGGCGTAATGAATAATTCAACAGAGACGATGTCTCTACAAGTTCAACAGCGCTTCGTTCCGACACGTGTACGGAACCGCAGTAATACACACCTCATTACGAGAGAGGAGCGTTGCGGGACGCTATTCAATCCCACATCGCCTCTGGATTTTCCATCTATGCACCATTGTGCCAATTCTGGATGCCGGCGGATGGGATCCGCTGGTAAGGATCGAAGACGACCAACTAGAGCAGGGCCGGATTTACGACGACGGCGCGCGCTAAATGAAGTGGAAAATCGGGCCGCATTCAAATTGAATACACATTTTCCGGAAGCTCCTCGCCGACCGGGGATCTGGCGTGCCGTGTAATTCTGCGGCTGAGTGGTGATTAATTGTTTTTGTCGGGGTATGACGGCGCGAAAACGTTTCGGGGTGTGTCTGGATCGGAAGTTCCTAGCAAGTTGTTTTCTGCTCTCGCCCGCAACTCCGCTCTCTGGGTCCTAGGTGTCGCGTTTGAGGTAGGAAAACTGGGGGACGGTGGCTCTATTATGCGTATTTCGTGTTGAATAATTGCCCATTTGCGCTGTGAATGTACACACAATACGATATAATACACACAATGGGAATGGCACGCGGCCTAGTAGCGGTAATATCTATGTTCACGTGTATTCATTCTTCGAAAGAGGGCTTTGCTTTTACCCTATCGTACTTCATACAATGGCGGTTCCATCCCGACGTTTTGTCTTTTTAAAAATTCTCTATGCACAAGTATACTTGACTGTAAATGGAATAGAAATGTGAGGCGAACAAGTGAATTTGAAGAAGACTGAAGCTTACACATAATAACACGAACATACGACGTTCAAATCTAAAAACTCCTTGTATATGATATGAAATACCTTTCACATACTAAAAGAAAAGAATTATACAGAAAAAAACTTTTATTGAGTGTTGCACCCCTTCTAAACTATATAAATATGGAAAATTGAGTAGAAATTTAAATTGAGTTGCTGATTTGAAATGCGGTTTTCTAACACACAAACGGAAGTTAATTCAACGTTGCGGAACGGGAATAGCTATGAATAAATCTCTGCACGCATCAGAAAGCTGGAGAAAACTGGCAAAATGCCTGCGTTACATCAGAAAAGCTGTGCCAGCGCTAACGGACAGGACGGGAATAAATGGAATAAGAAACGCGGTGTGTATCAGGGAGCTATGCCAACACAACAGTCAGAGCGGAGGAAAATGCCTGTGCTACACCAGAAAAGCTGTGCCAGCGCAAACGGACAGGTCGGAAATACCTGGAATAAGAAACTCGGCGTGTATCAGGAGCGTATGCCAACACAATAGCCAGAGCGGTGCCTATATTACACCAGAACCGCTGTGCCAGCGCTAACGAACAGGCCGGAAATAACTGGAAGGAGAAACTGGGCGTGTACCAGGAAGCTATGCCAACACAACAGCCACCGCGAACTGGGAAGGACCTAAGAACGCAACTGTGTTAAGCGCGTGGTTTATATACACGCGGTCGTGATGGTGGGAATTGAGCGTGCGTGAACGGACATCGTCTGCAAAGACGATATTCGTTATAATCAATAAAAAAAATTCAGATTACATAAGGCCCACAAAAAAATCTCCGCCTTCCTCCAGTCTGAAATAGTTATTTTCTAATAGGCAAAGTCCTTATGACGGTACTGCTTAAATATTGCACCCGTATTCCACTATATATGGATTGGGTGACACATTAAATGCAATAATTATGAATGAGTATATGCAATGTTGTTTGAGCATGATTTTTTTGTTTATGGTGATTTGCCGGTTTGGATAAGGATGAAGGAAGGCTTCTCAGGGACAGATATTAATTTTTTTTATATAGACAAAATAAGAGCGGTTAACTGAGCCTGTATTTTTTTATTAAAAAGTGAACGATTTAAGCTCCATTAAAAACATAAGTTGAGAGCTGTTGATTTCAATAAAATATGTTATTCTAATATCAGAGGTACAAGTAGAAAAAAATATTTTATACGTGTACCAAGGATTAACGCCCTGTATTTCTAAATAAAATCGTCAAACGTCCTCACCAAAATCTTCTTGCCTGTTTTGTCCCATCTTGTTTACTACACATGGCGACAACTTCTTACTATAAGGCGATAAGTAACCGTACGACAGACGACACAAATTTACTATGGCGTCAGCTAAGTCCGCAGGGATTCTAACATTGCAGAACTACGACGCATCTGAGCGAAAAACACTCTGTTCTTTTTTTTCTTTACTTCAGCTATGTAGGCGCTCTCTGGCCGAACGTGAAAAGTGCGCGAGTTTCTTGGTGTGGGTTTTTGACTGTGGGATTCGATTTTTACCTTTGGCGTTTTGAAGACGTCTTCGATCAATGTCGCGACGCCATCGCCAGAGCGTACGACGCGACGCAACTAACGTATCTTCGCATTCCCCCTGGGGAGATTCTTGCGGACTTCGAAGTGGGAAAATAAGTTTAGGGATTGAAAAAGAATTTCATTTGAATTTCGAAGATGGAATAGTAAGTAAATAATAAAGTGGATTACAATTCTGGATAAGTCTATAGCAACAATTCCTTAAGGTTGTCTACAAATATGCTATTTTCCTTCGACATCTTTGCTTTGTCTGGTTTCCCCCCAACCTCATACATGTCTGCGCTTTTAAAATAATCCCTTTGTACGTACATTCCTATCCTTTCATGTCGTAGTTTTCCCATCCATGATATGTTGTATACTTAAGTATACCCTGCAAGGGACTACAATAATATCTCTCATGTCAAAACGATAGATGGTAGCGGAATAAATAAGTAACGGAAAAGTATATCCGAGTTATATACCTCAATGCGCTCCTCTGCGGAAGTTGCATATTTCGCATACTCCACAAAACTGAGATGAGAATAGACGTTGGGGGAGGGAGGAGTGGTCCTTTTCATATTCGAATGGAAAATTTGGGAGTCTGGTTGAAGAGTGAGATAGACGTAAGCAGCGGAGCAGTAGAATGCTTTCTTCCGTGGCACTGTGTTCCGTGTATTGATATACTTCGATTTGTAATGCTTGAATGAGGATCAGAGATGCGGAAAATGGAATTGTTTCTAGAAACCTAAAGCTATAGATGTAGCTGTACTTACCTAATGTTGTCTGTCTGCCGTTTAAGTTCTGCCCGTATTTTATCTTTTGCAAATATGCTTCACTATACATAGAGTGGTAACATAGGAAGAGCGCCCTTTACCAAAAAGATATTACCTGGAAGAGGGGTAAATATGTCGTTCATGAGTAACCACCTACAGAGAAGGGCGTTGGAGGATCACATAATATGATTTTCAACGAAACAGCATGAACAGTGGGGGGTAAACTCCAGGTAAAATGCATGCTAAAATCTTCAACAGATCAGCAGGAAACAGCTTAACATCATTAGATGGATTGTATGAAATAGTGACATAGCACAATAAGCTTATTTGTTTTTCGGAGACTATGAATTGGACGAATCCAGGTTAAGGAAAAAAAAAAAACCAGAACAGGCTGATTCAGACCTTATCATAGTCAAAGAATCCTAATGGCACTAAAATGTTATTAGGTACTAAACTAAGTTAGTTCGGTAATGAAGACCTAAGAAAAACCCTAGCTAAATAGAATTTGTGTAGGTGCCAAAGCATTAGAGCAAAACGGATCAACTATCAAATTCCAAATCAACAAGCAAGAAAGATATTTAGAATGACCTGAACCAGGTTTGACAATAACCGAATCTGCTATACGCCGCGCAGTTTCTGAGTGGATGATAGGAAAACATAACTTAATTGGAACTTACTTACTACAGGTTATTGAAGCGAGATTAATCTGTTCATGTAAAGCAATTCATTGCAGTAAAACCTGATCTGCACTGATGTGTATATCTCAAAACCTTAAATACTTCAACCCTCTAGAAACACTATTCACTACGTTGTTGTATTGCATTAGCTTTTACTATAAATTAAAAGCAGTTTTCGTGTGTAGTATGAAAGGAAATGCATCTAATTTTGACAACCATCAGATATTCCTTCTTTTCTGTTCATCATTTTCCTAAATACTTTTCTATACAATAAAATTATCGAAAGCTTTTCTTGTTGGGAGCATAGTTTGTCAGATTTTCAGAATTCCACGGCCTTTCTTTTATTATATTCTCAATTTCATTATCATCTTCTGGTGTTTCTTGTTTCCTCTTCGTTAAAGTCTTCAAAATTACAGGACGTAAATGGTTTATCTTCATTAACAATCCTCGTGATAATGGAAATTCTACAATACTGTCGATTTGGGAGGGACAGATGCAGTCTTCCAGAATTATGGAATATTATTTAAGCAACATCCTGTATGCTTAAAGCCCTCGCATGAACGTATTTCAACCGCATGCGCTTGCAAAATAATCTATGATCCTAATGCATCGGGGAGCGCGTTCCGAAGCCGTGCTATCGACAAATATTTGACCGAGTCCACAGTCGGATAGCCACCCTCCAACATTCCCCTGCCACCCACCCCCAAAACTAATCACGACAGATAGAAGCCCAGACACGTACTTCATTGTCTGTGTTTAATGTTGGAATTACGGTCCGGGGCCGAGAGCAATAGGGCCCTAGATAAAGCTGGTACGACAAATGCATGACGTGTGCTAGGAAGTGAGAAAGAAGTAAATATTAATGGAAAACGTTCTTTTTAAATACGAGTACTTTGTAATCGATAACATCATCGCATTATTCCGGAATATGAGACCTCTTTGTGCGTAAATGTACGCTGTCCAAACTTGGTTATACTTGCGGTAATTCAATGCCGCAGTTGTCTGTTGCTAGCGTAATCTCATAGCCGTAAGCGCAAAGCTTTATCGTGTTTGAGCATGATTATGACGAAAGTACAATAGCGCCCAAAATACACTATTTCCCTTCGCGTACCGGCTAGGATTACTTTATTGGCTAAATGAAGCGTTGAGAGCATTATTCGTAGTAAGGGATGAGTCACTAGAGCGAACTAATCTGTTAGAATTTGCAGCGTCTTCCATACAAAACAAATTTGTAATATCAGTCGCAATTCTCAGCAATCTGTGATTGTGTCAATCCTCAAATTCTTACAGTAACAAAGCAAAATACCTGTGCGCGCTTTTCCGAGAGGAATTCGCAAAGAATAAGTCAAAGTGTCTATCTGTCCGTCGCCCTGTCAATCAGCGGAGATTCCGAGATTGTCTGAGAAAATTCCTAAAGCAAAGCGAAACGAATAAGGCGAACGTTACAGTCAATCTTTAACTTCGAATAAAATATTGGTAAAAAAATTGGACGGTGTATATATCCTCATCACCCGAAGAAATACTATTCATGTCTAATATGCGAACTCTAATTTCAGCTACTTACCAACATGATGGTTGGTAAGTAGCTAAAATTAGAGTTCGCCCGCCGAAGATGTCTATGTCTAGAATAAAATTGTCCCATCTTGTGAAGAATTGGTTTTTCAACGATTTAATGTAAAATAATGGCAAGTAAGGTGTCTTCTTATGGTAAACTACATTTAAAAGAAGGAATTTGTCAAGTGAAAGCCAAATTTTCTAATAATTTGTCTTTCGTGATTCTTTTTTTGACGATATTTCACATGTACCACCAAGCATTTATGTATATATTTTTCCCAAATACATATTAATTTTTTTTTCTTGCCAGTGAAAAAAATGCTTGGCTGGAGAATATTCAGCACATTGAAATTGAACAATTGTTGGCTGAAATTCCGTCTGATGGAGAATCCGAAGACAATCGTGTCGATAATGAACGAATGAGTGAAATGGTTCTACTACAGAATTAGCAATTCCCTCTAATCCACCAGAGAATACCTCAGTAAAGAGCGATGATTTAAAAATATGTTCAATTGGAGGAAATGTCCAGCGACAGCAACTCAAGTAGTGTATAATCTGTGTAATATACCCGATAGAAGTTTTCTCACTACAAAAGGAAGACATGATAGCACAGTTTACCTTTCAAATCAATTTAAACGCAACTGCAAAATATAATGCGGATGGACAAAAAAGCTGTGCTTATGCTGTTGGATTGCTTTCGAAATTAGGCGGAACGATCGATTTCGTGCAGGTCCTTCGGAAAATCCTCCGGTGTCCACAATTAAACTGTTAAACTGTTATTTGCTCTCTACTTTTTTTTAAATTTTTCAATCAATAGTTATTTTTATCACTAGGCCAGAAACTATAGTTTTACGAGTATGAGCACTGTTTGTGTGGCCGAGGCGAAGCCGAGGCCCCACAAGTGCGAATACTCGCAAAAGAGTTTCTGGCCGCGTGTTACACACTATTTTTTGCGCCGACAAATCTTAATTTTGTTGAAAATAATAAAAAGAATTAACGCTAGGGAGTTAACGCTACAGGTTGGCAATACATGTTACGTATGAATTTTGAATTTTAAATCAGGGTTAAGTTACCTTAGTATTTTGACGTTTTAATTTTCTTGGTAGTTTTGACACATATTCATCAATAATAAGGGCAATAGAGACTTCAGCTCACACTACAGAGGTTGCGCAACAAGTTATTAACAATTCATTACCTGTAAAATCTTCCGAAAATTGATTTGGAAAGAATATGAATTAATTAAGAGATTGTGTAACGAGAATTCTGTCATCTGTCATTGTCTGTCATCGAATCTAACAATTAATTACAGAAATGTCGGTAACTCGAATATATATGTTGCCAACCTTTAGTGATTTTTTTGACGGCCTAGGCCGGAGAATGGTAAGTTTCCGGCCGATTTATAGTAATGCAAAATCAGTGTTTCTGGACGGAGGCGCAAAAACCCTTTTCTTTCCCACAGGTGTTGCTAGGACTTACATTCCAAACAATCTTATGCCGCTGGATTGCGTTCGAAACTGGGACGATCGTTCGACTTCACGCAGGTCCTTCGGAGAATCTTCCGGCGGAACGTAATACAATTAAACTGTGCAATTATTGTTCCTTTTAAGTTAATTTTACACAGTAAGAAATTACTTACAATATTTTGTTTAACAATTCGGTTTATGGGTTTCTAAGGTAAATGATGATTGAACCTTTTAATTTTCTTATCTGAATGCAAAGAAAACTAAAATATAACTTACAACATGCTCTAATAAAATAATGATTCACGCTTTTACTTGATTGTGTTTGTAAATCTTTTTAATAGTCCAATTAATTGATTTTATCTTTTCAAATCTGTTTCAGATACATCTCTGCGTAATTAAAGTAGTAATAGTTAAATGCATTTATAAATTGCAATTTCCTATTACCTCTTATCGCAGTGTTAACCGTAATAAATAAAATTAACAAGGGGCGATATTTCCCCGCATTTTATCCCCCCAATACAATTTTGACCTCCCATAAGGTCGCAATCTCTTTATTAGCTCCAAACCCAATAATATTACAAAATCGTTTAAGAGAACAACGCATTCACCTACTACATATTGTTAAATACCCACAATTTGGGAGCGGTAGGGGGATATTCCGCAACGACATCCAATCCCGGTTAATTGCCGAGAGATCCTATCGGTTATTAAAATTCCATCGTCTCACGTCTATGCTCCCTAACCTAACAGAATTTGATTGTGCACAATCAGGGGCGAAATCTCCTCGAGTTTCCCTCTCATGCTCCGATTATTCCAGGAATCAAAAAGCCATATTACTCCCCAGCCCCCACCTCATATCTCCCTTATCCGACGGGAAATGATAGCGCACCGACGATTGGATTATTGACACCGTGTAATTCCTCCTTTTTTTTCCAGCTTCCCGTCGAACTTTATCTGAAATTGAACCTGTCTGCCTGCTACCCCCCTCCTTCGCCCTGCCTCCTCCCCTCCGCCCATTCCTCGACTCGCGTAACGGAACAAAAAGGCGGCCGCGCCGACTAGGACGGTGTAGGTTCGACGGTAATCGAAAAAGTTAGCCCCTAGTTCGATGGAGCGAGAGCTATGAGTCTCGAATTGGAAGTTTAATGAAGCGAAACTTATTGGCGGTTATTAGGTAATAGTGTGATATTGGGGGGAATGAAGAGAGGTAGAGACTTTCGCAGTTTCAATATAGTTTTTAGTGGTACACGTACGACTTGGTTTCTTTCTTCTTTATTAGGAAAGTAAACTCTAACATCACGCACATTTATTTACATATTTAACTTGGATATTCCGACACTAAGAAAACATTATTCAGGTTAAATTTAACATCAACAATTCTCCAAAAAGCTGATTGTCCCATGCGGGCGCTATCAGCGCTGTCATCCCTAAAATTGTCATGAATAAAGAATAGTATATACACAGAAAAATGCATTGTGAGTTTCAATTCACACATTTCTCTTAAAGAGAAAACGAAATAGTTTTGTCCCAAGTAAATCTAAGAAAATTGAAAAAAATTTAATTCACGAAAACTTTTGTTTCGATAAATTTTCTTAACTAGAGAATATACTTGCTTAGTGCAAGTACATAGAGATGAATTGTTAGATCTGCGACTGCATTACAGGTTTACGTTGCGGCCCTCTCCTCCATTGAGAGTTTGCTTGTGTCCCGTAGATGGAGACAATCTAAACCCCTATTTCCATAGTAGAGAGAATATAGCTTGAGAATGCTACAGCGATGTAAGTGCCGAGTACAAACCCTCGTGTCCGTCTCTAGTGCTTTTCCCCTTTCATTGCTTTTGGTATGGTGATTCCAACAATAGACAATGAGTGCGCCTGGTGGCATTTTTCGGTTCTAATTGTGTGTTGGCATTTTTTCTTTGACTTGTATAAGTCTTAAATGGAGACTAAAAGTGGTTTCATCCAAGACTGCTGTTAAGACAATTTTTTTCTTGCCTTAAGAAGTTTTTGTCTTGCGGACATTCAAAACGTAGATTTATTTGGTCCAAGATAAAATTATTTAAGGTAAGCGTGCATTTTCCTGTGTGTAGATTTTCAATACCCATTTGTGTTCCAAGAAGTCGATGATATTCTTTTGGACTTACCTGTCAAGAAACTGCATTATTTTCTTAATATCTTCAATGAATTTAATGACAAATTTCAATTCACCATTGAAGTAGAATTTCATTGTGCGATTCCGTTTCTTGACACATACAGTTGTTAATGATCTTATAAAATAAATTAGTACAGAAAACCAACCAACTAACTCAGAGAGATATCCACATTTCTATTCTAACCACCCTTTGAAATATAAAATTGACTTGATTCCATAGGATTTTGAAAATCTGCTATCTTTCTTTTCAAAACAACAGTCTGAATACATTACGTAAAATTTTGAGAAAGAGCTGTCACCCAGTTTGTGTCGGACTAGAATCGAAACAGAACGGATTCAAAAGTTTTTTCGATTTGTTTTTGTGCAGCTGTGCTAGAAAAGGTGAGGGGGAAGAGGGGTGAGGTGGGGGATTGTTTTGGTTGAAATTCTAATACTACTAGTACTACTGTCTGAAAATAAATTATCACCATCTATTTTGGTGTTGTCATTTTTATCTTGTCCTCATTTTCATATTAGTTTTTTTTTTTTAATCGGCCCCAAATACGTGCTTGTTTTGATCGATTCATTTCAAAACCTAAAAAAAGCATCTTAAGCATCCAAGATAATCCGAGCGCGATTCTGGATAAATTCATCTCTTTCTCGTGCAGAATGTTCAAACTCAATACATACTATAAATAAAAAGGAACAACCCCCAATCTTATAATCCAAAATTCCCCAAGGCGAACACTCCGAGCTCCCACACCAACAAATTGCTCACGCGGCAAATACCATCCACACTATATCTAATCAGCTTCGCGTCAGTCTGTTTGCGCCAGGGAGTGTACCGATGGCAAGTCTATCGACAGGAGAATTCCATATAGCCGTAGATTCACCAGCCGGCATTCCCCGAACGCCTGGAGTCCGTCGCAACAGTGCTCGGATGCCCCCCTTCTCCGTACCCCCAAATGTAAATTCCGTGTTTTCCGTCGATGACGTGCGGATTTTCGTACGAAACTAATAAAGGAACGAGTAAGTGGTAAATCGGACGGGTATTCTAAGCTAGTGAATAGTGAACGCTAGTTAGGAATGTTTAGGAAATGCGTGCTGATATTCGCCCAAAAATTTAATGAGTTTGCTTGCATTATAAGTCTGGCATACTTCAATTGTTATAACTAATTTTCGATGCTCCAACTTCCCGTTTTAATTGGGTAATATCTCGATATAAATTTGTCAAAGCTGTTTACAACTAGAGTTACCCTTAACCAGTACAATTCTAGAAATTATAAAATACGAATCGAATGATTTATTTATTTATTTATTTATTTACCTATGACCGACAGGATATACCTACAAGGGTCACATATACATAATTACATAAACAGCATACATATAAAGAAAATACAATTAAGCTATATCCAAACTAAATTATAACTGTTACAAATAGCCTGTTAACTAAATGTAAAAACCAAAAACTACAAACGAGGAAAAAAAATAAAAAAAAAAAAAAAACAAATTCAATATAATAAACAAAAAGAAAAACATATTAATATATTTCTTTTTTTCCTTTCTTCCTTCTCCTTCAAAACATTAACGTAAATGAGTTTTAATAAGTTTTATAAACTCAATAAATTTTATATTGAAAATATCTGAATGTTTAGAAAACTCGTTCAATTCTCTGGCAACCATGTTCAAAGGGCAATTAAAGCCATAGGAAGTTCTATGAAATTCCAAGGAAAATGAATCGGTATTTCTGGTATTAGCAATTGGAACGCGAAGGGAAAATAAAGATAGCAATTCTGGACAGTCTATCATATTATTTAAGCATTTATAGCCAAATTTAAGTAAAGAAATCTTGCGGCGAGCAGACAAAGCCTCTAAATTTAGTAATGTTAAACGTTCAGGGTAACTATATAAATTTTTGTCAATATTTAATTTAAAAAGAATATAATTAACAAACTTACGCTGAGCTCTTTCGATTTTTTCAGAATGAAACGTCGTGTTCGGATTCCATATAATGGAACAATATTCTAAAATGGAGCGTACTAGGCTTTGGAACAAGGATATTACTCCAATAATATTCGTAAAATCTTTAGTCTGACGTTTAATAAAGCCACATAATTTAAGTGCTCTACAAGTGATATCATCAATATGTAAATTAAATGCCAAACCACTATCGAAAAGCACGCCCAGATCCTTCACTTGGTAAACGCGATTCAGTATCGTTGTTTCGGTTTTGTATGAGTGGTAAATGATATCTTTTTTCTTTTTAGTAAAGGTAATTATTTTACATTTATCGATATTAAGTAACATATTGTTGTCACGGCACCAGGTCAAAACTCCATCAAAATCCAATTGAAGTTTCAGACAATCTGACAGAGAGGAAATACTGACAAATAATTTGAGATCATCGGCAAAAAGGAGAAACCTCGAATAGTTTATATAATATTTTATGTCATTGATAAAAAGTAAAAATAAAATTGGACCAAGGTGACTGCCCTGTGGTACACCCGACGTTACATAAATGCATTTAGACGTAGTGGTACCCAATCGCACGCATTGCGACCGATCCAACAAATATGACCGCAACCAGAGCCAGAGCTTACCAGTGATACCGTAAGATTGAAGTTTGTTTAACAAATGTTGATGGTCGACTCGGTCGAAGGCTTTGCTAAGGTCGGTGTAGATTGAATCTACCTGGCAGCCATTTTCTAAGGATTTCAAAATAAAATTATGATAAAGTAAAAGGTTAGTTTCGGTACTACGGCCGTGCATAAAACCATGTTGCTCTGGTATTATATTGCTGGAGAACAAAGATATAATTGTATCAGCCACAATAGACTCTAAAACTTTACCCAAGGCTGGTAAAGCACTGATTGGACGGTAGTTTTGAATGTCCGACCGATTCCCAGACTTAAACAACGGTATTACAAATGCTGATTTCCATTGTTGAGGAAAAGTTGCACAAGTTAGTGATATATTATAAAGTAATGAAATAGGTAAAGCTAATGATGGACTGCAATGTTTCAAGAAAGAAGGTGGTATTTCGTCAGGGCCGGAAAAGAACGAGTTGGATAGAGTTGATAGTTTTTGAAAGATAGTGTCGGTAGTTAAATCAACGTTAAAGATTAAGTTAGAATTACAGTAGTGCATAACATTTAAATTTGTGACTAAATTAGAGTGAATAGAGTAAACAGATTCAAAATAAGTAGCAAACATGTTACATATAACATTCAGATCGTCTGAAGAATTACTATTATAAAACATTGTCTTCGGTAAGCCATTTGTTCTACGTTTATTGTTTATAAAGTTCCAAAAAATTTTAGGGTTGAGATGTACATTATTTTGCGTAAAGGAGAGGTAGTTTTTATAGTCTTTTGAAATACTAAATTTAGAAGCAGTGCGCAATTTTTTGTAAGTGTTCAAGGCTGATCCACTGTTACGGTTACGTCTATAATTTTTGAATGCATTGTTCTTCTTTTTTATCAGCAGTTTGGTTTCTATAGAGAACCAACTGGGATAATTTCCACTGTTAATATAATATTTAGGTATAAACATATCGAAAGCATTGTATATAATTTCATTAAAAATAGTTACAGATTGGTTGATATCGTGATTATTGAAAATATTAAACCAATTTAGAGTAGAAAAATAATCATTGATAACTTGATAAGGCGCTTTTTTAAAGTTGAGTCTCCAGCCACTGTTATTATTCACGCAGGTAGAAGTCGAATTTATGGGAATTTCTATTGTTAGACTTGGGTGATGCAAATCGGGAGACATTAAATTAACATCGCTTCCTCTAACACAGATATCGTTCGATGTAGAAAAAACTAAGTCTAGAGTAACGTTGTTATAATTTAGTACACTATTTAATTGAAGTAAACCTAAGAAAGTAATGGAATCGCAAACTTCTGATTCCCACGAAGCAGCACCAGCACTAACGGGAAGTAATCCATCGTCGTTGATATGCCACGTTATATCAGGCATGTTGTAATCACCGGCAATACAAAAATTGTAATTCGGACAACGCGTCAGCAGGAAATCCAGGGAAGAAACATGATGGTAATAAGCATCTGGACCAGCATCGGGTGGTAAATAGACGCTTCCAAAAACATATTCATTATTCTCGATTAATACGGACACAAATAATTCTTCGCAACCATTATGCGGTACACTAACTAAAGAAGACGACAAGTCGGAACGCACAGCAATCAGGACGCCGCCGCCCCGCCGCTTTGCGCTGGTTGACAAATCTCTATCCTTACGGTATATGCAGTAATCCGAACGAAATAATTCACTGTTAGATATCGAATCATGTAGCCATGTTTCAGTTAAAATAATAATATCACAATTAAGATTAAATGATTCCAAGTAAACATCATGTAATTTTGTACGTAAGCCCCGCACGTTCTGATAGTAAACGGTTAGACAGTTATCATTGCTAGACGGTGGTCTTAGTTTTTTGAGTCCACAATTCGTGGAAAACCGTTTACATATCTAATGGTTTTATTATGACCTTGCTCATTAATCTCGCTCAACTCAGCTCGAAGCCTTTTTAGATATTCGCGCTGCTTCACCGTTAAATCCGCCGAAATTGAAATGGGTGCCAAATGTCTATTTTTCTTGGCTTTCAAAATCGCCAAGACATCACTTCTGTTAGACAAAGTCACTCTAACCGGACGGTTAACGCCGGGTTTGAAAGTGCCCAGGCAAAGAGTATTCTTAATTTCTACATTGCAATCAGTATTAAACTTCAGAAGAGTGGTCGTTATCAAAGCTTTTTCATCCATCAGTCGTTGAGCTTTCTCAGATGAGGAGGGTTCAGTAAGGTTGTAGATTATGATATTGCATTCGCGTTCCTTACGGTCATTTATTTCGTGGATGACTTCTTCCATGAAATGATCGTCAGCAGGCAAAGAGGATTTGTCTTTCACCTTATCATTTAGCGATTGTACTTGCTCTCTTAGAGACTGTAAATCAACCTGAAGAGCCCTCACTATATTTGATATTTCATGTAACTTGGAGAATTGGATCTTAAAATCCGAGCAAGAAGGGCAGTTGTATGACAGTTTACGCTCTTTACTTCTAATTACAGACGCTTCGTGTCGCGATATACCAGCGCATGTGGAATGCAAATATCTTTTGCAAAAATCACATGCAATCTCATTAACAGGTTGTAAATCCAGATTGCAAATTAAACAAAAAGCAGCCATCATAAGGGAAAGAAACAATAGGTCGAAGGAGATAGACAAAGGACACAAATTTCACACGAAGGGGCCCGTCTTCGTGACTCACCAGAAACAACACAAGAAGGCCGCAGAATAGAAAAGGATAGGTATGTTAAGAAGTAAAATACGAAAATATATAACTAAAAATAAAGGCGGAAAAAAAAATAAAAAACAACAAGAAATAAAGATCTACCTTGCTAATGTTCCAACTAACTTCCGAACACTCCCAAATGAGACACAAAGGCACTGAAACATTAACACCACTCTAAAGATAACAAAATTAGCTTATAGATGATATAAAGCTCGCGAAATTATGTTAAGAATTTCGTGTTTAAAAAAAGGGAAAAGAACGGAGCGATATAATACACGTGCAATGCTGTATTGAATATGATCATATGAACATGATGGGACAGTGATTTGTCTATAGGAACAATTGAGGATCTACTGCTCAGTGCACCTGCAGAGTTTCAAACGGTTCTGGTACCTAGAATTGCTTGAAAAATATGCAAATTTGCCCCAATAGCGTTGCACGTCTAGCATTACTAAAGCCCCGGAGTGAACAAATAAAGCTATCTGAGAAAGTAACATAGTTAGAGTTTAGTAGGAATCATCTTCGCACACACGGAGAAAAATGAAAATGTTGGTATAACAAAAATTGTTGTTTTCAATTTTTTGCATTCATTGCAGTTTAAGCCAGCACATTTAAATTTTATTCTAAAACAATAACCTCATTGAAGGGAAACGAATATTTCTGTTGAATTATATGTGTTAAATCAAACTATTATTTGCTTTAAACTACAGCAGAACTATAAAATCAATTAACTGAGTGTATGCGGCCGACAAATATTTACTTTCGTTTCCGAACAACCTCTAATATTCTTTCACACAAAACCAAAAATGAGAAAAAAGAAATATATTTATTATATTCTGTTTAGTTAATTTCATCCACCTGATGAAGCCACTGTGTGGTGAAACAATATTGTGGTGGACTACTTATTTCAATATATTTTTACTCCTTAACGTTTTTGTGTTTTATTTACGTTTTGAAGAAATATACTGATTATTAAATCAAATACTAATAGTGTTTAGGGTAAAATATATTTGAAAAAACGTTAACCTTAATAATCATTCTAGAAAATGGAGGAAGTGAAGTGGCTTCTACAAGAGTGAGGGTTTTCTGAATATATTGAGATATTGTCTTTCGTCTCTGTTCACCTGAAACTCAGTTTCAGTTTCATTTCACAGTATGTGTGGATGAAACGTTGGCAAGAAGTTCGAGGGCCCGGTTCCAACCGGAAATCCAAGAAGAGTATACCATGATCTGCTAGTTTGACGGTCAATAATTTTATGCGACAGTCAACTGTATCGCACCTCATCATCGATTTAATAGCCTATTCTGCGATTTTGTTTTTGTATTTTACCCAATGTAATTATCTAAAAGTGTGTCACGTGACAGGTGAATTATATTCTCCGTAATTTAAGTCAAAAGTTTTGCAATATGCAATTACTTTTGGGATACAATTGCCCGGTTGTACCAATGCGTTAATCTTAAATAAACTTTAATTGACATTTAGAAAATGACAGTCAATTTTAAATACATGCAGCGAAAAAAATTGTTAGTTAGTTCAATTCTATGGGAGCTTAGATCTAACCAACAGCAACATATTGATTCAATAGTTCTTAAGGTTTAATTGAAACATTTATTGTAATTGGTTAAATAAACTTTAAATTTTAATTCAAAAGCATAATTCCTTAAGTGAACATTTAAAAGATTGTTGGGCGAACTGGTATTGTAGATTGAGTGAACAACATTAGTGCAACTAATTTTGCGTAATTGATTTAAAACATGTGAGTGGTTTGAGCATATTTAAATACAAAAATTTGTTGATTGAACCAATTATTTGTTGAATCAGCAAATCTTTTTTCTCGGTGTAGTAGTAGATTTCCTAATAGGACATTGACATTGAGACGCTAAAAATTACCCCAGAGAATTATTTTGACCGACCAGCCAGAGACCTGTTCAGACTAGTAGAGGGCACCAGGATTTTGGATTGGCTAGCAGAATTTAAGGATTTTTTAAGGAAATGGGAGATACAATACAAGCTGCAGTGTTTCCAGAAACCTTATGTCCGACGTCTCCCACTACAAAACACTAAATAGCATTGCTCCTTAAGGGATTTTAGAAATATGTATTGTCAAATCGCTCTCTCCTACGCTGCAGTAGTTCGCATCCTGCAATTGTAGTACATATACATCTATGTGCTCGTATCTGCGAGATGATTGGTAGTTATTTAGTTCTGTCTACTACTGCCATCTCTTTTATATCGCAACCTATAGGTCCACCAAACGTCTATGTGTAGTTACTCCGCGATTGTTCGTCTGTATTAATACCGTCCCAAAAGATCGATTCGTGCAGGAATGCAGATTGGGTGCTCGGGTATCGCAATTACGCTTGGAAATCGAAATTTATGAGCACCAGTTTCAGATCTGAATAGAGATGTATGCGCGTTTGTTATCTATAAACGGTTCAAGCGGTGTAATGTGCAGTAAATGTGGGGAAACGTATAATTGGGGAGGTGAAATAGGCACTTTTGTACTTTGAACAACGAAATGTTCAGTCGACGGTTTACATTAGATCTAAGAACTTTATTTTTGGTCTGTTTGCAATTTAAAAACAACCATAGGAATTCAAAATCTAATCGGAAAAGATCCAAGTACGTAGAAATGAAGAATTGAATATTATACACTCGATTTTTTCACAACGGGATTTGAATTTATTTATTTTTCTCTAAGAGAGTTTTAGACATCTTGAATAATCTTTAGTTGCTTTAACCTTAAATGCTTAAACCTAGTTGTACCGCTATAACTTTTTACATAACTATATCATAATTTAATTTCATAAGAATGATCATAATTACCTGATAAATATTACGTTCTGCGCGTTAATAACGTCTTATTGTTCAGAAAATTGAAAATGTGATTTTTGTCAAGTTACGAAACAATAATCAGTACTTTACTATGAGAACGAATATGAGTTGGTACGCAATCCTATATTACTATAATAGATAGAGGCGAGATATGAAAGCATTTTCCCTATGATTAAAAATACATTTCGACTCACCTGTCCGCGATTGACGAACCCATGCTTGCCGGCGATTTCATCCGCCGCTCCGTGGCCATCTGGGATGTGAACGGCAAATTCGTTATTGTACAGGGGCGGCGCGCGAGCGCCCCGCGCTAAGCCGACCGCGACGCAACACCACAACACCACACTCGCGACTAGACCAAACGGTAATTTCAAAACGACCATTATTTAAACGCCAAATCAAACGACTAATATTTTATTCGCTCTAATAGTATTACTCACTATTCTATTTTTTTTTTTTTGTATATGGATATTATTTTTCTTTCGAGGGAGGATGTTATTATACTGAAATCGGACTAGCAGTGAAAGGTGAGGGAAACGACGGCGCAAATCGGGTTAAAAGAGAGAGATGGTGAGTGATTCAGGAGAAGAGTAGAGAACACGTGGTGATCGGTACCGAAGATCTTTTTGAGGCGGCAGTTGAAGTTGAGGGCGGCGATTGCGGTTCCCTTAATCATGGGGCGGTTAAGAATGTACCTGTAAATAAAAATAAAAAAAAGGTTAATATCTCTGCTATTTTAGAAGCTATCAAGCTGAAATTTTCAGAATCATTAGCATCTATGATCTAATTTAACATACTGAGAGATCGGCACATATTTACAAAACACCCTGTATATAAAAAATTTAAATTTCCTTAGAAATAATTGATTTCTTTTTTAACGAATCTGACTGATAGATGCATCAATAATTGCTGAGCATTTATTTACAACGATTCCCTCCACTGTTGCGCTGGAAAAAGACAGATAATCCGCCTCTGTCTCAGATCAGTTTCTTTTTACGTCGTATTTTCGCGGCGAGGCGAACCGTAACACCCCCCATATAAGTACGAATCTGGTCGGCGACATCCCGAACACCTGTTAGAACGTAAAAACGGGAACTGGAAATAGAGCGGAAGCACAATTGAGGAAATACGACACACAGAAGGACACGTACGAGTCGAATGAGAAACCATAGCGGGGTGTCACGTTTCCGGTTGCGCGGCGGGCTGCACGCTAGCGGCAAGACAAAGAAAAAAAAGTTATTATAACGAGTCACCACCGAGAGAGTTTCTCCACAGTTGCGGCGATATTGTCGCGTTTTATTATCGTCTCGCTGACGGTTTCGTACGCTTTAACAAAATCTAACTACCCTGCGATCGTTGTAGGTTCAAAAAAACCCGATATTCCATTGTTAAATTCATCACGCAATTCTCAAAGTCATCCCAAAGCAATTCGCGTGCGTGTAGTTATGTAGTCGAGTAAAGTTGACATTTTAATACTTATATATGAAAAAGGATAGACAGATAGTTAGACAGTTGTGTACATCGTAGGAAATGTCTTTCGTAAAACGTCAAGCGTAATCGCAGAGCAAAATGACGTAAATCCTTCAGGCCACAGAATTACCTCGCTGCATGATAAAAAGAAAGTTCTGTATGTCGAAGCTGTAGCAAGAGGAGGATGTGAACGTTTAGAAGGGTGAGGGTCAGAGAAAATTCTTGATATTTTTCAGGATTGGGTATTACATTTATTTTATTTTTTATATACTTTTTAAGATTCTTTTTCACATATCTTAGAAAGATTATTTAGAAAATAATATTCCAATTTTTCGAGCTGTAAGAAATCAACGCAGGAGTGCCACAAGGAAGCGTTCTTGATCCTCTACATTTGCGACGTATCAGAAAATATAGAAACAAGTCACTCTGAATATCTTTCCAGATGATACAGCAAGAGGATACGACGAGGCAACATCCACCGGAAAAGTTTCTAATTTAACACATGATAGACCTAGAAATCAAGCTAAATGCCTTAAATCAGTCAAAGCAAATATCACTAAAAAAAAAAAGTATTAATGTTCCTTCATAAATAAAAATACATGGTAATTCCATGCAAAAAATAAAACAAAACAAAATATCTATGGATGCTACAAATACTGAACTAACAATTTGGAGAAAAGTCAATATTTTTATACAGGCTACTAACTCTACCATTTAAAAGCCTTTTCATTCATTCATCGAAAATCGATGTTTTTAAATGGGTTAGTATACTATTTAAAGCATTGACTTTCATTCACTTAATCCCAGACATAAATATTGATAAAAATTCTGAGATAAGTAATTAATTAATAATTGGGATTTCTTTATGAGCATTAGGAAAAAAAAGCCAATGTTTTTAAATAGGACAGTATATTATTTGAAAGCAATGATCTTATTTATGAGGTAAGAAATTAATTAGATTTTATTTATGAGTATTGCTTTTAAATAAGGTAGTAACAGAAGAGGTTTCATTCATTAGATCCTCGGTATAAATATTTATAAATGCCATTAAGGAAATGTGCCAACTCAACAATTGGGCTATTTTGTAAGAGGATTTGAAAAGTTAATGTTTTTAACTATGTTAATATATTATTTAAAAACAATGATTTTAATTCGTTTAATCGTCGATATAAATATTATGAATGCCTTTAGTAATTATATTTCTCCTTACGTGAGGATTTAAAAAAAAAATCAATGTTTTTAAATAGGTCAGTATACCATTTAATTTAATAACTCTAACGTGTTGTACCAACAAAGAATGTTCAATCCAATTACGGTTAAATCGGGAAAGCTCATGTAAAATAGAAAATGCGTTTATTTTTGTGTCTTTTTCAATTTCCTAAAATCCCCTTAGCCTGGCATCTAATATTTAAACCCGTGAACCGGAATCAGTTCAACCCCCGGCCATTTCGGAATATAATCTGACGATAAAATTTCATCGACCATAACTTCATTCCCACCCCACCACCATTCCACTGCACCCTCAAAACGCAGATTACATTTCCTTCGCTTCTCGATCGAAAAACTTCTTTATAACGAACGGGGCAGAATTATTTTAAATAACTGCTCCCTTTTTATTCGAGCGGTGAGGGGAGGGTTTCGGGTTAGGAGCAGATTTGATTATCGACTCCTTCCAGCGGCGAAGGATGAAGACGCGAATGCAAATTCGACGGATTTTTTCCCGCCACGTTGGCAAATCCGCATTATCATAATCGAAAGCCCGAAGCATCGGGGAGTTGTTGGAGTGGGGGAAAAGTTGTTTTCGTGAACCTTCCGACTCGTCCCGGATAAAAACTAATACTCCAAGCGCGGTATTATCGCCGTGCCACCCACGCGTTGCCAAACCCCCGGGGGGTGGACGTGGAATCAATAGGACGTAATTAAACCGGAAGTGGGACTAATGAACTTTTCGATCCGCTATCCGGACAATTTTTTTTTTTTTGCCTTTGATCCCGGATGTTCCAGATTGAATCCATTTTACGAGCGAATTCTCTCCGTCTTTGTTGCGCTGGAATCGGATAATTTATCGATAATATTAGCTACACGACCGTCGGCAAGGATAGACCATCAATAACCCATCCATCTCTTATCTACCACTTATCATCCCGGCAAAGAGAAAGCAAAAAGGGGAGAAAAACTAGATATTGCCCTACCGTCGGCTATTTTTTTTTATCGTTGAAATTCTCGCACAGCATCTAAGAAACATCAGAGGAAAACCTGTCAAGGGGAATATGTTTTTCATTATTTTTTCGGCCCAAATGTTTTGCGACGGCATCCATCTTGGATGTGATTACTTTTCAACGATGTTCGAGACGTCTGCTTTCGCTAGATTACCGGAATTTCTACCGTCGCATGTCTGCTACCAGGTAGATAACTGAAGAATCGTATATTTTCATGTAATTGAGTTTTTTTTAAACTCCAAATATACAAACTTCTGGAAATACAATTCTTATTTACTCGTCTAACTCTATTTCTTCCAGATATTAGTATCCGTAGAAACAGAAAGTTCGTATAGGTACCATCTAAACACCCGCGAGTACTTGATATGCAAAAGCAAAGATAAAAGAATGGCAAATATGGTTTTGGTTCGCTGTAACACGACAAGAGTATATGGAATATTCTACTGAGGGTAAAAGTATAGCTTGGGGCATCTTTACCACACATTCCCTACCCATTCCCCTGTCTTTGTCCGCTGGTAAAAATTCAATATCTGTGCTAAGTGCAACTGCAATACCTTCATAGTTCCGTTATCGCATTTTAACACTTGAAGATGCAGTGCCATCATAATCCGCGACGGAGTGAACTATGACAAGCGAAAGATAATACTTTTGGTGCTATACGACAGAGATGCCGCTACCTTTTCGGCTTGCGCATTTGATTTTTATAGTTGCCGCCAAAGAATTAAATGTAAAACTAATCTTTAAAATCTAAACATGCCCAATCGCGGGTACATTTTTAATTGCCATAACTATTTAGGTCGAATTTTTGCAAATTGTAAGTCAAAAAGTTTCTATATTTATGTTTTAAACACCTGTATTAGTACAAAAACAACATTGTTGCAGTGTAGACGTTGTTGAGGGTGAGACACAGTCTAATCTGCAATGTCGAGTGCTCGAATGACACATATCGAACTTACTTCTCAGTCTCGTATTACACCATATTGTAAATAATACCGTTGCAAGTATTTTTAAACCACGAATGGAGGAAATATAACCCGCTAAGATCGATTCTAGTGCTCATGTCAGTGCAAATAATTCGGGGAGGTGGGTGGAAGAGACTTTAGATGAAGGGACGCTCAACAGTCAACTGGGATTTTCCTTATTATTATAAAAACCAAGCTAGAGCAAAGACGGAGTGCATCCGCATATCTCCCCCGTCTCCTCCAGCACTTAACCGTAACGACTTCGATTTGTTTGGCCTGCACTAAGCTCCGAGTGTGAAAGTTGTGAAGTTTTGTGTGCACGCCTTCATAAGTAGGTAAACGTATCATAAATTCGAGAATTAAGGGAATTACCTATAGCGTGAAGATTGCAACCAAGCAAATTTCGTTTCTTATGGGATGGTTTCGGAATTTTGTAATATTTTAATTAGTAACGGGAAACTCGTGCAATTAGCTCGCTTGAATTTGAACCGAGAATTTCCATGAATGGGGAACTAAAATGAAATAAAGTGGAGAACAATTTAAATCTTAAGGATAAATAAACTAAAAAACAAACATTTCTGTAAATTTAATTTTAAAGTACAAAATAAAAAAGTGGATTTACAAGAAATTGTAAAACCAAATGAGGCTTTTTTTAGTGTTTTTAACTATTATTAGTGAAGTGCTTCCAGTTGGTTGGTTTTATAGAATTTTTTGCGATCTTTTAAATGCATTATGTGACATGATAAAGAACTTAACCAAAGAGAATAAGCCATCGATAAAGAAATGCATATTGTTGTATTATGTTTGTGTTATTTTCGAAAGGCGTATTAAATGGATATACACATATGTAGTTGCAGAAATGTGCTGGAACGTATTGCTCTCTCGAATTGTATTATCTGTGTGCTCTGAATAGAAATAACCCAAGGATAAAGTTTCCATATCGGAGGATCTGCCAATATAATGCCTTATTGGATGCTGCAATCATTAGCTGCGTTTGTCTATTCTACGGAACACGTTCACAATTAATAGTTTTCCGTTTTATTAGAAATTAATTTGTGTCGCAAAAACTTTTCCGATTCAGATGATAAGAATTAAACATTTTTGCAATGTTAGGGGCAAATTTATAATGATAAAATCGCATTTGTTCCCTCCCGAACACATCATTATTTTTAACCAGAGCCATTTCTCCGTAGCAGACCTCTTAAGAACGTTCAATCGTTTATTTCTGCGACACAATCGGGCCCGTCCTCAAGAAGACGCCTTAGTATTCATCTATCGGCTCTTAAATTGTACAAAGCCGTCTTTAAGTCACGTCTGGCAGTTTAGCCCAACGTTAGATATCTACAATATTCAAGACGATGACGAAGTCGAGCACCAATTAGCGTCGATTTACATAAGACGGGTTCCGGAGCGCGCGCGACTTCGAAGAATAAGAATTAATCCCGGATCCACAAAGGTTAACCTCAAAGTTTCTCGAGCGCGTTTTACGAATAAATTTATGATTCGATTTATTAGGGAATCGGTAATTTTTCAACGCAATCGTACAGAATCATTACTTCGCCATGTTTTAGAAATAGGTAACTATAAAACACTCCGATAAATGCAGGGTTGTATTCAGATAAAATCGCACATAAATTATTCATTATACACACAATTCTAAATAGGAATTCATCGCCGAACACATGTGATGCCCTGGCCTCTTGCCAATATCACTCCATTGTTCGCCATATAGATACATAAAAAATAAACGGGTGCGTCGGCGAAATGCGGCCATATCCACCCCGGGCACGTACCAAGGAAACAGCTTTATTCACCCTACTGTTTGCTTTTGTTTCTCGAGGCGGACAGTATTCTATGATTTTACGGACGACTTCGTCGTCTTTCATCGCACTTACCGCAGTTTACTCAGAAAATACACGGAGAGAAAACGACCTCCGCTACAATAACACCTTTGTTCGGCGCGTATGTGTTTATGTCCCTCCGGAAATTTTCGCTCTTCTTTTTAGAGATGAAACGCTATAATGCGCTTGACACGGATTCCCCGCCCCCGTCCCGATTAATTAACATATATATCGGAAATTTACCCCGTCTTGAGCGAGTTATGTAAATCGGACGCGTCGAAATAATATTGGATTACCCGGACCGGTCGCAATTTACTAGGATATCGCATCAGTTATGTCTAGGAGTGATCTGGGGAATAATTGATGAGGGTCGACTGACCTAAATTGACTAATTCACAGCTCAAATCATTAAACTTGCAATAGGGAAAACATTTGAAATGATTTATCTATCAAAATAAACCAGATAACAAATTTATGAATATGACACGTTTTGCTTAGTAAAACGTCAGAATTAATCTGGCAAAGTTTCTGTTACGATTTCGTATACACCTTGTATAGGAAAAAATCGAAGAAGCCCAAAATTAGTGGTAAAAAATACGTTTTTTTATAAAAATTATATCCATGACAAGCAACTGACGACCCATATTGACAAACTCGCATTTAAAATCATTAAACTACTATAAAAAAATATTTGAAGTCGTTTATCTCCTAAACCAGACAAGATAACATTTTTATTAATATGACAATTTTTGCCTAAAATAGTGCCAGGATTCATCTGGCGAAATTTCTTCTTTTATTTCTCAAACACCTTGTATAAGAAAAAAACCAGAATAATTCCAAAATTACTGACTAAAGATACGTTTTTTATATATATAAATTCTGTCTATAACAAGTAATTGATGACTAATTCGCTTTTAACATCATTAAACTACGATAAAAAAAACATTTGAAGTAATTTATTTCCTAAATTAGGCGTGATATTTATCAATATGGTAATTTTTGCTTGGACTAATACCAGGATAACCATAATTAAAAGTTTCTGCTTTTCTTTTCACCATTTGAAATCATTTATCTATCAAAATGAACGAGATAACATATTTATGAATATGACACGTTTTGCTTAGAAAAACGTCAGAATTAATCTGGCAAAGTTTCTGTTACGATTTCGTATACACCCTGTATATGCAAAAATCTTATATCTCGAATACTATAGGTTTAAGACGTGTCTTTTTTTCGTAGAAATTTGATTTGCAATGATGAAACATAATTAGAACGACCCGAGTAAGTAACATCCTTAAATTATATAGTGTTGATGCTAAATATCCGGGTCCCTTCTACTATTTTGATCGATATTAACAACGTGAACTGCCTAGAAGATCTCCCACAAAGTAAGCGAAATCCTTGTGTACTTTCCTTACCCGCACACGTCGACACATTTCCAGAAGATTAAAAACGGCAAGAAGTTCGCATTTCCAGGCGCGTCGTTCGGACAGAGGAAAAAATCTGACGATCGCGACAGCCCGAACGGACAGTCGGGACTGTTATTGGACGTGGCCGTCAATCATGGACGTCAGGTGACCCGGAAATATCAAGCGAGAATACCTCAGCCGAATTTTCCAGGGTCGTCTCTTCCGGTCGAACGATTTCTGAACGATTTACCTCTCATTCCCGGATTGGAGCGTTGCTACTCGTTGGACGCGATCTATCATCGCCGAGCAATTAGCCCGTTTCCTGCATGTCCCTGCATAAATTACGAACGAGCTAGGACCGGATTCGGCCCAAAATCGGTTTTAACCAACGGAAGTGCATTTAAATCTTGATCATAATGAAATTGGCCGGAGAATAATTAATTTGGAGAGTAATACGTGGATTAAATCTGTATATACAGGGTCTGACAAAATTTGAAACTATAGCGATGTAACATCGATTTACTTTTTTTTATATAAATTTACTCGGAATGTGCTCATTTCTCACCATGGAAATAACCTGACCGAGAGAAATGTCCCGGGCTTCCTTTTGCATTACGTAGCCGGTGCGCTGTGACACAATGTTCACGATCCGTGAAATTAAATCTAACCTCGAACGACATGCTAATGCATCCACGAACACTAGCTCCGGCGGTAGCGTCGTTAATAACGGAATTGCAAAGTTTGAGGAGGCACGTCGGACGTTGGCGCGATGCAAGGTTGCGTTTAAAGTCACCGGCCGCGATAACGGAATCGCATAGAAGCAGACCGCCGACGCATACGAAATTATCATGCATCACGGCTCTTTACTGATTTCTCTTGGCAGTCGCATCTGATGGAAACATGAATACGATAAGGGAAATCTATGGATCGAGAGCTTTAATTTGATATGCGACACGATATACATAGTTCTGATAAAGTTTTAGTTTGTCGGAATCCGCTAAGTCTAAATAAGTCCTATTCGGGAGTATTGTATCCGTTGCTTGAATATAGTGTTATATATTAAATTAATATCGTTAATAATACCCGGTTAGCATGGGCATGGATTTGCCAAATCTTGACTTAGAGAATTGGTTAATAAAGTCCAAAGGCCTTAGCATTTACTTTTAATGAAATTAATCTATCCTGTATCAAATTAACGCATTTTAACACACATTTTACTCACAAAAACTCAGGATTAACTTGCCAAATATAAACTTAGGTATCATGTAAGTCCAATGGCCTTAGCAACTATATCTTATCTGAAATATGTCGTGTCGCATATCAAATTAAAGCATTTTTCACACACATGCCACTTCTGACAACCTCAATTTCATATTTCAACCCAACAACTATTTAGGTAAGGTAATAACATCATTCTCTACTCCCACCTCGTTCGGATTAATTTAATCACGACGATCGTCAGCCTTTGCGTTTATGGACGTCGCTGCCGCTCTCGGATTTGCCCGTCGGAATTCTTCCGTCGCGTCGGTCGGGGTGACACGCGATCCGCATACAGAACGAATCAACCGCTCACCTACCCCACGCGCCCCCGCGCCCGCCCGCGCCGTCCATCAGTCGACGGAAGCGGACGACCTTTTTATCTTTCTCGACGCGATTTTATTAAATTAGGAAGGGGGTTGGGAGGGGTAGCGTGCTTCGCCCGCAGCGATCCGAGCGGTGGCCGCCCTTTCCTCTTGGCTGTTTTCGCTCGCGCGATGATAAACTGAACAATCTGGAGATCGGGGCGGCCGGGGTTTGGGGGCGGGGGGAGGCGTCTTCATTCCGACGCCTTAGTCAGCGCAATTGAAGCGCCAGGACGCGCGCTTTATCGCCGAAATAACCGTAGGGTAATCGGGACCGGATTCGATAGCGGGGAAGAATAAGGGGATTGTTCTTATGGTTTGTGCGGAATTTGAATTTTTAAAGGGGGAGAATCGCGATAAGATAAAGGAAATGAGTTGGGAAAGATTGTCGGCGCGAGAATAAAGCAATTACGCCAGTACAAGGGAGTTTTGTAATAAAATAAATATAAATTTAGATACTTTAAGTTACTATATCTCCCAAACTAAACCAAATAAGATATATGTTTATATAAGGTTTTTTATTTACTTTAGTATTAGCTCCATGCTGGTAAAATATCTGTTACGAATTTCAATACACCCTGTATATAAAAAGATGAGGGATATAGACATACAATATCAGTTTGTAAGAAAAGCAATATAAGCCAACATTATATGTAAGTTTAAGGTATTTTCCGACTGAAGCTGATAATTTAACAAAATCTACATAGATAGAAGCACAGCAAGATGTTACAGTTGCTTGGTTTAGAAATTTATTTATATTTGATATTAAAATATAAATCCATATCAAAATCTTTAATCCCGTATATCTCATCAAGCAGGCGAGATTAAAACTTGGTTCATATAACATTTTTTACTTAGAATTGCACAAGCTTTAATCCCACACAAAATCTGCCTATATTTCCGTAACACCATGTATATAAAAATCTCGCTATGTTGAAGCATTTTTTTTTTATTTATTCCGATTCAAGATCGCGACACGACTACACGAAGGGTGAATTTATTTCTCCTTTACACTGGGCGTTTAATTAAATATGTGCATATTATCCTTTTAGTTACTCATAAAGGCGTAACACGTGCAGGGCAGGCCTTAATTTAATAATAACCTACCGCCTAATACTGGAGCCACGCCAAATGAGCTCCTCGCCAGTCTCAGTTACTACCATAGCGGAACATGATAAATTACGACAAGGGAGAAAATTAAGCCAGACTATCCCGCGCTGCTTTCAGCAAGCGGAGCGAAGAAAAAACGACCCCTAGCTTTCGGCTTTTTCGCGTTACGTATGCACGTAGAAGGACGCGGTTGGTGGGTTCCCATTTCTGCCGTTCGCAGAAGCCAAAAAAAAAAAAATTGCCGACTCAGTTTGTAAGGCGCAGGCTACGGTATTAGAGGTAGAGTTTTTTTTTTCTTGCACTAGGTGAGATATGGTTGCGTTGGCACTTAATTATTACCGTTCTTAATTGCTTTTTATAGATAGGGTATCCTAGCGATGGACAATGTAAGAGTGGACAATAGTAGTGGGAAGAAACTGGGATTTTTTAATTGCGATTTTTTGTATCCTAAGGGTAAAAAAATATATGAATGCATAATGAGCAGAATAGCGAAGGGTAGATGAACGGCGCACGATGACCTTGATCTATATGAGTGCTTGAATAATCGTGTTGAGAGAGGGGTGGATTTAATTTTGAATCTTATAAGGGATGAAGTTTTTAATATTATATTACCCTAGGGTGGGTGTTTGTAGCTTAAACAGATATCCAAATTATTATTCCTAGTTTTATACAGGCTGTTCCTGTAAAAGTAGGGACTTAGACACCACAATAGCTGTAGTGATGGGATTGTTTCAAATTAATAAAATCGTATAATGTGGGGAGGATATCTTGTGTGTCTACAATCAGTATTTTTTTTTACGGTGTGCTGGTCACAGTGAATGACATTTTACCCCCATTTCTCAAAATAATTCAAGCGTTTTATATCCTTTTGGCGGCAATCCCATTAGTTAAAACATTACTAAAAGCACTTCTGTTTCATCTGTCCGGACAATAGTAAAAGAATAACAAATGAGAAGTAATTGTAAGGACCAGCGCAACCTAAAACTCCAATCGGAGATTTCCAATTAACTTAAATTGACACATCGTTCTTATAATCTCCACGGCTAAATTGGCCGAAATAATCGCTTTTGTGGCTCTGTTTCCGTTGCGTCGCCGATGGGAGCTACAGGGTTCCACTTGGTCTCAAAAGATTCGGCGCGATCAAGGGAACATTTTGCACGATAGTAAAACAAAATCGGAGCAGTAGTTAGCCCGCAAAGTAAGGATTTATGGGTGAAAAATTACGAGAAAAAAAAAAAATATATGAAATATATTTGAAAATATGTATTCTTAAATATTATTTAAAAAATTCTTTCCTTCTAAGCGACCTCTGTGTTTCTGTTGCGTAATCCGCACAGTGTGACAGCTATCGTACAATTTAAAATTTAAATTAAAATTTTCCGCTTCTAGTAGACCCTAAGGAAATGACCGAGCGTCGATTTTATTTTCGAAACTTTAAACGTTCATATCTCCAGAACGGTTCGAGTTCGGAGGATGAGCGTGGTGCCGTTCGATTCCCCGCGAAAATGCGTTTCTTTTGGGGTTATCTCAATGTTTCGATGATTTCTTTTAACATAACTCCGGAAGGTCGCGAGCTATCGGGTTCCGCTTGGTATACAACCCGGCAATCGTGAAGGAAACTTCATTTGGCGGTTGCCCACAGTAAAAATTACTTCAACCGCTACAATATAGTTACATTTCGTTTATTTACAGCGACCTCTGTTGTTATTTTTCGCAGTCACAATCGTATGTAATAAAACAGTGAAGGAAATACGCATCACAGTCACATGGTTGTAAATTTCTAACCCTCGTTCACGTGCATTTACGATCACCGGCAAACCCATTTGTCCCCGTCACTGAAGATTATAGCGCTGACATTAATTACCCCTTTTAGAGCCCCTCAAGATTTATACCGTACGCTCAATTTCACATCATCAAATGTATATATTGCTAGATTCCCCTCTCTTAATAATGCCCGTACTAATAATTTTTTTTTTCTTCAATATGTAGGTAAATTAAAACTCCTAAATATTAGTTAATATGTAATTTTACTTTCAGCAAACAACAAACCTTCTAATAAAAAAAATCATCTACTTTAGATTCACAAAGTTAGAAAAATTGAACTAGATCCCCATCACCAGATGAGACTGATCACCCCGACGATATGTTTAGATACAATGCACCTCGCCCACTCAGATTCCCGCATATAACAGGCGGTATTTTTAGTCACACCTCAGTACGTGGGGAGTGTTACTCCTGATCTAATGTTACCCTTATTTTTTTTACCTCGGGACGTGATGATTTAATGATTCATTAAAACAGTTTTCATCGTACTAATAATTCATTATTCTGGATTGTAGCAGAGGGATTCCATATTATTGACTGCTCAACTTTATTACTAAATAATAATCCAGTAATTGGGTTTTGAAACCTTTGGTGTAACAATAACTATCACACTGACAAACTGCATTGTTGTTTGGTGATAGTGGAAAACCTAGCATTGACTTTTGTCAGTGTGATAACTAAATAATAAAATGGCTTATCTTAATTTAAATTTAAAATAAATACAAACTTTGATGACTAGAGTATGCAACCCAAAATACGCAGTTGTAAATGTGATTGTAATGCATCCATCCGGGTGAGATATAAATAAGCAAACTCGATAATAAATTTAAAATTACTATATACAGAATTATAAACCCAACAAAAATGATTAATAAGCGCACGTTTCTCGACGAAGGAATTGAGAAAACCTAAACTGGAAGAATCCGGAAATTGGATGCGCGAAAACTCGCTCCGTCCCTGTGCTCCTATTAATATTAATTTGACTCCCCGCTGGCGGTATAATTCACACTCAGCCCCTAATCGAATACATTACCCGAAAATACCGCGAAAAATTTTCGGTTTCGCTCGCCCAAGGGTCCGTCCGCGGCGGGATGTGTCGACATCTGGGAATTACAAATTGCATTAGGGTATGCGTACGTTTCTGTAGGGCGTAGTGACCTTGGCGGCGTCTACGGGTCGAAAAGGAGGAGTTGATTCTATTTTATGCGTCGAGAGAGATTGTCGGGGGTGTTTTCAACGAGAATCGTACTATAAAATTAACTATAGTTCGGCAAGGATTTTAAACTATGATTCTCTCTTTGAAAAAACACAGACACAACTTTAATAGTTGTTACAGTACTCAATTAGTATATCTATAATGAAATAAATACATTTAGCAGTCATTAATTCACAAAACATTTTTGATTGCTCGTTAGGAAGTTGAGACAGAGAAAAATCGATGAATGCAACTTTCAGCAATGAGGCAAATTTCACAAAAAATTGTCTATAGATGCAAAAACCATATCGATAGGATTAGAAAAATTGAACACTAAGCAGTGCTGATGGATACCGTTATTCATTTGAAATTTACTTCGGGGAAATCAAAAGTCGATAGCAAACACCCATTGGGCACTAAAGTACCACTTAGTTTGTTGAAATGCGTGGTCTTCTTTGACAATTTCTCTACTAGCCTTATCGTCGTTATTAAATGGGCTCAAATAGCAGAGATTTAGAGCTACTGGCAACAAATTACGGATTTGTTCAACCAACTTGAAAAGTCAAACAATTAATCTATTGAGCTAAATGAGAAAATGGATATGGAACAGCAACATTTATTGCACACCTATAATAAAGGGATGGGAGAAGTTGATGCGTAAGACCAAGATGAAAATTGTTACAGAATCTCTATCAGTGGTAAAAATAAACATGGTACTGGGCACTTATAACTAATATGGTTAATGCCTGGAAACTTCACATGCTTTGTGCAGATCAAAAAATAAATTTGCTTCTATTTACAAGAAGAATCATTGGACATCTTCGATACCCAATGGCAACAGGAAAAAAAAATAGAAACAGCGCAGAAGATGCTGTTGGTCACTTTCCCAAAAAAAACAAAGTCTCAATCCACTCAGATATTATATATGTCATTCCAGGGTCAGATGACAGTATAAAAAGTGTAAAGTAATTCTATGTGTTGAAGGAGCAATACGATTGTTACGTCTAGTGTACACAGTATTTTTTCTCCCTTTCTGAATATCTTTCTAATATGTTTTTTGTTTAGAAGTGTGTTTTTAACAGAAATATATGGTTTGGCAGATAAATTTTACTTTGACTGTTACTTGGGTTTAATTAAAAAAAGTTGAAGGTTATTCAGGTTGATCTGTTGTTTCTAGTTAAATCTATAGTAATGTTTCCTAAATAGTTTAGAATAAAATTAGTGGAATAAATAATTTATTAAATAAATTATATTAAATTCATATTACTGCTCCATCTAGGGTGCGAATGTCGAAGTACTACAGGGATAATATAGGGATCTAATAAACTCACGTTTATTCAACTTTCATGTGTAACAAACAATACGCCTATGTATACACTGAGAAAAATAGATAGTAAGAATAGGGCCAACTAACTTTATAATTGGTTGTATTATAATTATATTAGAGCGTACCATCTTCCTAATAAACAGTAATACATGGATGAATACTGGGTACTAGATAACGTATTATTGTCCTTGAGTTAATATCATTCATTATATTTATAGTACGTGGTAACATCTTTTTTTCTCCGTGTAGAGAGTATATAAAATGTGCGATTCGGTTCGCCCCCAAAATATACACTGTATCAAACTTTAAGATTATACAAAATTAATTTACGCTAATTCCCGAAACACAAGAATCATATTTGTTGACCTATGTACACAAATATTCTACAGGGCAACATACATGACCAATTTCTCATGACAAGATGTATATACTCTGCATACCAGCGAATGAGACGTAGATTCATTTATCGCTCTTGAAATGCCCAACTGCTTGCACTTTGTAGTACCATAAAACTTAGTAGATGTGGCATCACTGTACAGATGTACCACCAGCGTATGTAAATATATCCCGTCTTCATATATATTCCGTAGCGCAAGCAATTTCTCTTGTCTCACAGGGAAACTTGCTATTGTAATTCCCTAAGCGCTGTATATACCTGACTTATACCCTGCGTGGAAATATCTTGCCTCTAGAGCCAGTATTGGATCTCTATATGCGCTTATATGTAAATACATATTTATTACTGTACATAAAAGTAGATAGACATTCATATGCTTACGTTTGGAACCTATATTCGAGTTGGGTTTATTGCATTCTCAAAGGACATATCGTAGATATTCAAATGTATATGTAGTTTTGTGCTCTTATCTGTTGAAATATAGAAAGAGGGTGTGTCTATATTGTGTAGCAGATATCTCAGATTAGGTTTGTCGCAAAACCATTGGGATACTCATATCCTAAACGATAATTCACATTATGTAGTTAAATAATGTCATACTGAAATCGTAGTGAGAAAAATGTATTCTGAAATCAGATCATATAAGGATCCCTTCAAAAAATTGTGACGTTTTATAAGTGGAGCCCCAAATGACTTTCATGCTATTCCCAACTCGTAATTGTCACTGATGACAGGATCAAAGAATCTTTAAGAGGCGCATTTCATCCATTTTACCTTGTCATCCTTGATTTTTCTACCTCATTCAATCTCTCCTTTAACAATTAATTACCCTGAAGAATTACTTGACGAAGTGATGAGGTCAAATAATAGGATGACGAAGGATGACAGCTGTCGTCTGCTGTCCCGGCGCCGCTGGATGTTATTCCTTTCGTTTGTCCTCATAATTGTATCAGATCTCCTTGTCCAGAGGATGACTCTCCTCGAATTAGATTCGAATGAATTAATCGGACGGTTTAATACTGCGTTAAAATTAATACTTAATGATCGCAATATCCCCTCGGTAATGCCAATACTACAACCGGTACTAGACGCCGTCGTAGTGACGGTGTAATCGAACTAGATGGTCTCCGAATTCCCCAACCCCCGAAGCCAATTAGGGTCTAATCTATATACAGGAACTTCGGGGGTGTGTTATATCGGTGCCGGCGGATGCGAGCCCCTAACGCCATTTCCGTCCGATGGCAATAAATAAAGTTCCTGCGAGGAGGACCTGGACGCTATACTCGACAATGCTATGGGGGCGTAAATCAGCAGGACGCAGAACCAGTGGGTGGGAACGAGGTGGAGGAATTAAGACGTCCGAATTTGGGGGTATTGGACCAAGGTGGTGCTGTCACTGAAGAATTGGTCAATAAATAAGAAGAAATTCTCATCAAATGATATATATATTGCTACAAAACTCGTAGATATTTTTATAATTTTATTAAATTGATTTTAAATTAACTCAACACTGTTTTATTAACATTCATACATGCAGCGTCCTCTATTAAAGCTAAATTTACTCCACAGATAAGCTATGCCTCAATAAATAGATGCCACTGTAGCACACAAGTGAATAAAATCTTCCCCTCTACCTGTTTTGAGTATACCGCATACCAATCGTAAGATTTTTCCTAATTGTATATACATAGTTACTTCTTTTTTGTTTAGCGTGTACGCAGAACCAGTGGGTGGGAACGAGGTGGAGGAATTAAGACGTCCGAATTTGGGGGTATTGGACCACGGTGGTGCTGTCACTGAAGAATTGGTCAATAAATAAGAAGAAATTCTCATCAAATGATATATATATTGCTACAAAACTCGTAGATATTTTTATAATTTTATTAAATTGATTTTAAATTAACTCAACACTGTTTTATTAACATTCATACATGCAGCGTCCTCTATTAAAGCTAAATTTACTCCACAGATAAGCTATGCCTCAATAAATAGATGCCACTGTAGCACACAAGTGAATAAAATCTTCCCCTCTACCTGTTTTGAGTATACCGCATACCAATCGTAAGATTTTTCCTAATTGTATATACATAGTTACTTCTTTTTTGTTTAGCGTGTACGTACTTATTTTTTAGAGTCATTTTTCTTGTGCATGTATTTATATTCGTCACTTAGTTCATTCATTTCCTTCTTTATTTTTGCTACTAGGAGGTAATGATCACTACCAGTTTCATATAGACAAATGGAAATAAAATGTGCATCGAATTTAAGCGGATTTAAGTGCGATAGATAGAACTCGTTGAGCAGATATTGCTAATTTAAGCATTGCATGCGACAACCTTGATTTATACCGCATCAACTACCTTATAGAACATTTTTTTCATTCCCCCAGCCTCGTTAGAGGACACTTCACCTTATTCTTCGTACCCTAAATCATCCACCCTGCTAGCAAGGGCTGCATTTTCTCCTTGACTTTCAATCTTCATATCTTCCAGATACCGCCCTCACGGAGACCGGTCTAACAACAATGGGGTGGCTGAAAGCGGTTCGAAATTCCTCCAGAAATTCTTGCGTCGCTCCAGTTTCTCTTCCCGAGAACGTTGGCAAGACGAAGGCAAAAAAAAAACACCAGCTTCGGGGTAAAAACGCGAAAACGGAGATAAGCGGAGACCGTTCCGATGTATTTTACGAGGTTATCCGTTTAAGATGTGACGCGTATATAACGGTAGTTCATCGAATTTTCCTGGAGGCGAGACGAGTGCGAGTGTAAGGGGGTGGGGACGCAGTGGGGGAGTGACGTGAGGTGTGCTAAGACTGTATAAGGAGTCGCTTATGCTCTCGAGATACGTATTCGAAATGGCGGATAAATAATTCGGAAGCTATTAGGTGAAAATTTCCCCGAGTCCGTCTCTGGCGGGTTGCTCTCAACTTCGTGGATTAAAACTTCGTTCACACATCGCAAAGTGCTCACCTTCTTCTACTTGGTAATCTGTTAAACTAATGGCGGCATCGAAACTATGAAGTAACTATTTCACGTTGATTCCAGGACCGTGTCAGCATTAATTAGTATAATGCAAGTTGGATATCTGGAAGGCCTCAACGACTGTTGCCTTTCCTTCTTGCAAAATATTTTGCTTAAATTTAACAAAACCAACAGCAAAAAATGACATCACAACGTCAAGAAAAATGTACCTAATATAAACCAGGAAATTTGCTTTATTTTGCATCAACAAATTCCAAAATACAGTATGTTCGATTTAAAATAATAAACTTGTATAACGCGCATATATACACCCTGTATATATAAAAATAATTTTGCTGTGTAGAGTATTTGATTCTGAATCACTTTTATCTAAAATATATTTCGGTTAAGTGGATAAGTTGGCCAATAATAGACAGTCCACAGATAAATGTCACACCTTGTATAAAAAAAAAAACTTCTACCCCCAAAAATTTTTACAACAAATCTTTCTCCGGACATTCTCTTTTTCACCGCCGCGCCAGCAGGGTCCATTACCAGGATTAAAATTCATCCGCGTTCGCCTCCCATCACGTCGAAAGTCACGTGACCTATCCGATCCAATTCTAAGAGTGTCCCAAACCCGCCAAGTCCTCTTAGAACGCGAATTAATTAGATTAGGCTCGGGTAAAACTTACCGAACGGTTAATTAGATTGAGAAGTACCTACCGAGGAGGCACCGATCGATGTTCGACGAAGAGGGATACGTACAAGAAGAAAATTGCGTCGTAACGACAAAGTGCATTGGGCATTTTTTATTTATTTCGTCTCGGAGAACACGCGTGCTCGATTTCCGCTACTATTTGTAATACACCCTATATGTCAGGATCCCTATACGTCACGTAGATAGGCCGCGATTGATGTTCGACTAATTTCGACCGCTCTATTAGGTGTAAATAGCCCGGGATAAGCGTAATATTTCACGGTAATATATCACGACAGACGTTAGCTATTAGATGTCCCGCTGTCGCGGCAGCAACACGGCTCGTCTCCCACCCCTATGTCCCTTTGCCACCCCACGCTCCCCTTTAATTAAAACCCGCGTTACAGGCGAACATATGCACGTGTGTGCCGGTATGTCAAATAAAGCCCCAGTATATCCAAATTTATCGTTTTTCGTTCGGTAAGACGGCTTTCAGTAAAACGGGGAATCGCTAGGGGTGACTATGGGATGCGATATTTCTGTCCCGCTGAGAAAAAAATAAATTATTAACATTTCCATAAGCGATTATAAAAGTAATACCATTATAATCGATAAAGCGTCGTTCAGTCGAGTGGGGATCCACCGGGATATTTGCGGGATAATTCTAACAAATAAATCACTATGAATATTGGTATATTCGACAAAGTGTATACCTGTCGAATTGGGATAACTGTAAAACGGGATACTTATACACAACTATGAAAGAAGTTCCTCGAACAGATCTGCCTCATTCGACAAAGTCTTCCAATGGGGTGGGATTGAATGGGATAGCCTCGACGCGGAAAACTTCTATCCACTAAGAAACAAATGAACATTGAAGCATCATTCAATTGAGTAACATCGACCGGGATAGTTGATTTGATTTTTCACAAGCAAGCCAATCTCTGCATCTTTGCCAGTTTGGTAGCTGCTTGCTTCTGTTTAATGCGCCCACCAAATCAGGCAGACATAGATTAATTACATTAGATCATGCAAGGTTTTAATCCCTATGTTGTTCTGCGGGTTGCCATTAGTGTCCGTTTACACTTGTCCATCATGTATTCAAGATATTGATTCCTGATTAGCTTCGAGTCGAGAACAATTCCCAAGAATTTAACATCTGAATTGTACCGTTTCATTATGAAGATTTGCTGGAACATTCCAGCCTTTTTTTTTTTTTTCATGAAGGGTGTTAGTGCTATTTTCTGTTGGTTTCAGTACTCTTAGCATGAGTTCTGACATAGTGCTTGCATTTTTTCCCCATTAGGATTACAAGCAGTTGGTCGATGACCAAATCCTACAGCGAGTTGACAGAACTCCTCTCCATTATTACGCCGTTAGCGTGTCTCAATGAGTCTTCCTTCTGGCATGGCTTTGATCCGCTTACAAATAATGTTTTCAACATCACGATTGCTGGCAGCTCTTATCATTGATTCAGAGGGGGTGTTAGTTATCAAATGCTCCTTCTATGTGCAGAAATGCTGCAGAGTGCAATCTCCTGATTATTGATAGATGCCTCTACTCGCGATACGAGTTGGTGTAAGGTACTATCACAAGATTTTCCTGACTGGTAAAGTACATATGTTGAAAGTTACCGGGATAGCTACGGGGTGGGATATTTCTACCCGAGTATAAGGAACAAATAAACTACCAGCGATTATAAGAATAAATCGGCATCCTGCAATCGATTGAGATCATCAAACGAGATACTCGCAAAATGGGATATTTCCATCCCGTATTGAAAATGGAGTAACTGGCTAATATTTTCGCGGGTTATTTTAGGAATTGATCCGAGTAATTAAGAATTAGCAAGTATTTTTGTCCCGGGGCAACTTTGGGACACGTCCCGAGGGTACAATCGAAGATATTCGGTAGCCAGAAATTTTCGGTTAATAACAATATAAAGGACGGCCAGTGCGATGAAAGAAGAGTTCGAATTTGCGAGGATGTAAGTCTGGAGGTGTGGGTGGGTCTATTCGGAGTGGGTTATGGCCCCAATCGGAGAGGAAATAATTCGAAAGTTCTGTAGATATTGCGTGGGAGGTTGAAAGGGAACTTTATGAATGGGGGTGCTTATAAATTACCCCTTCCTCCCACGCTCTTTGAACCAACCCGTCGGATCTTCTAGACCATTTATATTATAATACTCGTGGGTTGAAATTACCAGACTTTTTCATAGTTATAATATTGGAGAGTTTAAGCATAACGTACGCTAAAGTCTACGCTGAATTTAACGTACGTTATTGAATAAGCCAGTTCACCAAAAAGAGAAACATCTAGCGTACGTCAAATACACCGTGAACAAAAAGGAAGGAATAAAATCGATAAAGAAGTAAATATAGGTGTTTTTTTGAAACAGCACGTTAAATTTCTGATTCTACGTTGTTTGATATACCGTAATTTCGGGTGTCTTGGGACTAGCGGGTGGCTTGGGACAGCGGATCACTGTATGTCGTTTGCGTGCAGAGCTATGTTGTGGTTGGTAAACGAACTTCATATAAAATATTTATCGAATACTTATACAGTAATCTGTAAACTTGGGTCAAATTTCACACTCCCTGTGTACCCAGTCCTTTGCAAAAAAATATTTAATTTCAGGTAAGAAGAACACAATATTTGATACACCTTCTACTTTTCCCTGGCCTCGAAGTTCTATTTGACATAAACCTTTGCTATATTTTTTTTGTAATTCCTAAAGCGTCTGGAAAACGTGTCATAACCTTACTTTTACTTACTTTAGTATGTTTCCCCAGTAACACCCTGATTATTATTTTTTGTCTTTTCAAGGGTGACTTGGGACTTGGGCCCAACAAATATAAGAGGCTCCTTGGTAACCGCAGATACCATGATTTTACAAAAGAAACGCTCGAGGAAGCACTCAACGATATCAGGGTTAACAAATTAACGTACAGGGTTGCCAGTGAAAAATACAGCATACCCAAGTCCACCCTCGAACGAAAAATTAATAATAAAAATATGAAAATAGATGAAAGAGAATTTCTTGTTCATTTGGTTAAGTTTCCTAAAATTTACCCAAATCGTTGGGTAACTTGGGACAGACAGTTTTTCTTTTTTTTTTTTCTTAATACAGTTCATTGTATCCCATGTGCGTACGCTCGATCGGTACCTCTAATCATTTCGCATAAGCTACAATTTTTTTGGTATAAAAAAAATAAACAGCTTTTTAGTTATAAAGCTTTAAATTCGAAAACTGTCCCAAGTAACCCGAAATTACGGTATTGAAGTGTTTCAAGTAAGAGTGATGGCGTCATTATTGCTCATTTTTTTTTTAAATGAGAACCAATGTAGTTTATTTTATATTTTGATGATTTTTTCCCAACTATTTGTCGATTTGGTGAATAATATTTTTTTTATATACCGAGGAGTTATGTATGTTCTTTATGTGTCAAATTGTATACCAACGTTTCTATTGGTTACCGTAGTTTACCGTGTGTCTGCTAAACTTTAAGTTCCAGTAATTTACGCGCGTGCCCCGACGTCAAATTTAGCGTTAACGTTTACAGTAAAATTTGCTTAAACTCTCTATTAATGCATAATATAAAGTATCGGCAAGTTCTACGCTTATTTCGCAAATTTCCATTTTCCACCATAGACATAGTGAATTATATTTTGACATATAGGTATGCCAATTTGCTAATTATAAAAATCATCTTATCTCCTTTCTCAGAGAAAAAAAAAAAAAACGTCGTGGTAGACATCCCCTCTGTGTTAAGAGGTATTTCAAAGGAAACGCTACTTTGTATTCTCCGACACGTTCGCGCCAATATTTGCCAGGAGATGGCGTTCCGCAGCGAGCAAGAAAGAACCACGTCAGGGTCGGCGCGGGGACCAGCAGGGGGAGGGGAGAGGGGAGCGACAGAAAGAAAGAAGAAAATTGAAATGCGGAAACACGCCACCTCGCATTTCGGACGACGAGCTTCCGGTAGTCTACCCTCTAATTAGAAAAGGGCTGCTCTCTACAAAGAGGCCTGGCAGAGCCGCGTTTCCGGGAAGAGGAAGCCAGAGACGGGTATACCGCTGCTAATAAAGAAGTGACATTCGCGTAAGTATTTTCCTTAATCATCCGAGGAATTATTCGTTAATTATCGTTGAATTATCCCCCGAGCAAGGAACGGTACAAGGTAAATACAAGCGTCGCCCGGGTTAATTCTAAAAATACTCTCTTGAGATCACCAATAAGTGGTTGTTTTAACAAAATACGCCTACTGACAAAGTGACGTTTTAAAACCGTTATAAAGTGGTCAGGTGACAAAAAAAAAATTGCCGTAATAAGCTACTGAAATCAGATTTCGTACAATTTAAAATAAAACCTTGAAAAATTTATTTTGTTAAGTGCTGTTTTCAATAACCAAATTTTAAAATTCTATATCAGTTTTCCTGTTCGTTATATTCCGATGATTATGTAAGCAATTTACTATTTAGAAAAAAAATAAGAAATACTGCTGTCATTTGTATAATAATGATTAAAGTCGAGCCTATTATAAAAACGCATGCCGTGAACGCAACAGTTTGCTCCATATATGCTCAAGTCGTGAAGGCAATATTAAGAATTTACTTCACAACAATATTTACCGCTGTCTTTAAATTTATTTCTACTTCTTAGAGTTTATGATTTTCATGTAAATCGTGAAGGATAAAGCTTCTTCGAACAATAACATTTTCTATCCGTCGCTGTTTCAATTAAAACAATACATTTAATTCACTTAGATCACCTAGAAAACGCAAATAACTTAAGCATTATCCTAATACTAGTTTGAAGAATCGACATTCAAAGTTGTCGAGTATTGTACAGGGCGTTCAAGCACATATATAGAGCTAACTTCGTGGACTTCGCCCGTGCATTACTTTATTATTTTTAAATGGAACAGCCTGTATATCTAAAGGTGTTGATGGATAGAAAATTTTATCCAATCAGCCAAAAGATCTATTATTTTCGGTTTTGAGTTAATTTCTTTAAAATTTCTTCGTGTAGAAACTCCCCCTCCCAAATTAAATATAGGGAACCTGAAATAAAAATGATGTAGGTTTCAGTGTATAAGTCAAAAATGCCATAAAATACAGGATCTTCCATTAAGAAAAACATAACGTTGATACATTGTTAAATTTTGGAACACCCTATGTACATTGTGTATTATTTTTAAATTGCAGATTTAATCCGCCTACGCATATCCCAATATGTATGTAGCTTTTCAACAATGTTACCATTTGACTACCAGAAACCAGGCGTTGCCACTGTTACACCCTAAACAGCATTTTTTTATCAGCATCTAGGTTATTCTCTCAATTTATCGATAAAACAACTTACGTAATTCTATAATCAAAACGGAAGGTATGTTAAAATCGCTTCCGGATTTGGAATCGATAAAAAAAGTTCTAGGGTAATTAAATTAAAGTTATATTTAGTTGTACTGCAGCACTTTTCTTTTATATTTATTTACGTTAATCACTTTTGAAACCGGTGTGCGTTTCTTGCTGCAGAACTTGTGCATTTCCTACTTGACGTTGGTACTTCCTAGAAACTCCTGTTGATATGACACGAATAACTTATATAAAACACTGGATTCCCAAAAAAAAAAAATGATATATAATATTATTAATATTGATATAATCGGATCTGAATGAATATCCGTAATTGAAGTTGGAAAAACAGTAATTTCCACGACTTCGCAAACTAAAAAGATTGCAAAAAAAAAACTATTGGTATCACATAGAAATAAACACTTGGGTTATCGAGAAAACAATATCGAAAAGAAATATGAGACAGCTCAGTTCCTTTTCCTTTTTTGGGATAAGCGAAACATTCCTACCCAAATAAGGACAAAGAAATACATCTGGAGACGTAACACTGCTTTTATTTATATCACTTCGGGCTACGATTCAAAATAAGACGATATAGATAACATACCTATTCCCTGAATAAGAAAAAAAGCTCATATGGTATAACAGTATTTCTTGATATTCATCATATCGAAAAGAAAATATTTTTTACTATAGATACCCAAAGAATATTTTCGTTCAAATGTAAACTTGAGAAGTGCGTTGTCACTAGACATTCGCTAGGGAAAAAATCATAAAAAAATTTACAGGTCATCTGTAAATAACTGACAAACTATGTCAATTTTACCGTATAAAAGTGTCATTTTGCAGAATATCTATTGCAAAAGTCAATTTTAACACCCGAACATAATTTGCAAAGCGATGTATTATTATTGTTTAAAATTGAGGAGTCAATCAACAGGAATTGGAAAAATTTTGAACATACCACAGATGCAAAGAATGTCATAAACTCATAACAGCCATTAGATATCTTGAAATCTATTAATTACGTCTTATGTATTACTAAGTCTATTTAAAAAAATAGTTTTCGTCGTGCGTAGATTAAAAACCAAATCACTACCCTTTCATTTTAAAAAGCTTGCCAAACCAATTCCTTAACGAAAACATCACTCGATTGGAATCCAAATGGATTTACTAGCGCCCTCTCTCGATCCCACACTATACCACATCAAAAAAAAAAACATCTCGTGCATGTTTGCAAAGAAAACAGGCTTTGCAATTGTAAAAATAGCTATTCGTTGAAAATCTGTAGGCGTTTAAAATATCCGAGCGACCTCCATAGCATTGGGGTAATGGTCGGCTTGTACCCAGGCCAAAACAAACAAGGAAAGGGCATTACAGTTAATCCTAACTGCGAGGCAAATGCAAACGAGTACGACAAGACTATCCTCCTATATGCGAGGTGAGATGAAAAATCTCGACTACATAGAAGGGCTGACAGAAACCGACCAGTTCAGTGTGGGGCTATTTTTCATCGGAGGCGGAGAAGAATGGGATTTGTCCGTCGTTACGTTTAAGGGTGGGAAATTTAAAGTCGTCGTTAATTGGTCGAAGTGATGAGGAATTGTAAAATGTGACGAATTGAAGTTTTATCATTAAATACGCGCGAGAGTGTTGGTAACATGTGTATGGCTAACCGTGGATTTTATTAACACTGTTCTATAGTGTATTGTGTTGCGTATAAATATTTGTATTTCTGTTCCCTCTTAAGATTAATTGAGGGTGGATTCCTATCAATGAATTTGACAAACAAAAACCTTTGCGATGTTAGTCCCACATTTGATAACACCATTCTTCCACTTTTTCAATGTCCTCGTTAATATGTTGTTGTAGTCGTTCTTTGTTATTGTACAGTTGTGAATATACAATACATATGTTATCGGCATACGCGTAGATTTTGCCATGGATTTAAAGAAAGTCAGAAAAATGATTAGAGTTCCAGTGGCCACCCGGACAGTTCTAAATTTCTCAATAGGTTTGATAAATAGATCTGCCATATTCATGAGCAACAACTTTCTTATTTCCCTTCAAATCGCGTCGAACAATAAGAATAATTTATAGCACTCGTCTAGGGACAACCGGAACTCTAAAGAAAACAACCAATTTGTTAAAACCAAATTATTTGTTATAAAAAAAATATTTTTTTTTAAGTTTGTTTAGAGTTCTGCCCATAACATGTAACACTAAAACCGATCTAGAACTTCGGGGGACTCTAATCATTTTCATCAAATTTTGTAAATGTTGGGCTAACTTCACAGAAATGCAGAGAACACAAACAAAAACGGTAACTTCGCATGCAAGAACGCTACGCTATAGAATTGTTTTTCCTTCGCCTGAATCTAGTATGCAAAAAAAAAATAATTCCCATAAAATTCCTGTTTAAAATCATGCCTTCATTTCGTCCTCGAAATGGTGCCAGCTACTACACTCCTCCCCTCCCTTTTCAGCCGACAAATTGCGTGCTACCGATTCCGCTGGCCCGATAACCCGATAACCAAACACACCAATGCTCGAATTTTACTTCAGGATTCGCACGCGATTTTTTGAAAGGATATTCAGGGTAGTATCTGACACGTTCTTTCCACCAACAAACCGCACTTATTTTTTCCCCCCCATTTCTACCGGACGAAATAATGAACACGTCTCTGCCGCCATCACGTCTGTTTTGCTAGAATTTAATTATAGACGATATTTTTGTGTTGGGTTACGGCAGAGGATAGCAACCGCCAAGTTAGTGTGCTAATTAACGGAACGGAACAGAAGCCTGTAGCGTTCGTTTCCAAAGAATTTCTTTCTTTGATTTGCGTCCTTTGACTAGCGCAGACCAGCTAGAGTGAGATTTCATGGTTGGGTATCCTACAAAGGTCTATAGGGTGCTTTCTGTACGTGGCTGTGAGTTTAAATGAAAGAGCTCTTGGATATCCTTGGTAATAGGAAACTTAGGGTCGGTTTGTTCGTTGCTGGGTGATGCTTCGAGTTGCGGAATACGCCTTGCTTCTTCCAGGTACTGACATCTATTGATATATTGTACCATCTCTACTGAAATTTTGTCGAATCTTTTTGCCAAACATCAGCATGTACACTAGAGTAGCAATTGAACATCTATTCTTAATAAAAATTGAAAAAAAAGAAGGGAAATGATACACACATCTCTAATATTTTCTTTTGCACTAAAGCTTAGTTTCGAAGGTAGAAATCGTCGCCACATTACACAAGGTGCTCGCTGCATACAAACAGACACTTCTGGTGGTGTAACCCGAACAGAAATGAAATTTTTTTTCGTAATAATTTATTTTTTGTTACAATAACCCTTGGTTTGGAAGATAGAGTCTGTCGTAATGTCATAGAGGATGTTCTACGATTAAAAATCACACCGTTTCGGCCTGGATTCGAGTCCTCACCATTTGAGGTAAACTATGCTAACCGGTTATACAAGATGTTAATTAAATAAAGGCAGTACTTCTGGAGGTGGAATTAAAGAGGAATGAAAGACAAATAATTTTTTTCTTTCGGAGATAGAAACTGTCGTAATGTTCTACAGGGCATTCAAACAGAAATGTCAGAAGATATAATTAGAATAAAATTAATACTTTTATTTTCGGAGATATAGGCAAAGGTGACGCCTAATACAGAATGTTCGTTGAAAGAAGCAGAAAATCTTTAAACAATAAATTGTTTGCAGCTACACTTATTTTCTGAGATAGTAACTGTCTTAACGTTATACAAAGTGTTCGATTATTACAAGCAGAAATATCGGAGGGTAAAATTAGAATTAAAATTGAGTATCTTTTCTTGATAATATTTTTATCGACTCTCTGCTTGTGAATAAAGATGGCAGTTCGCCTGGAAAAGCGATGAAAACAACAGAAAACAAAGTTCTTGAGGGGGCCGTATTCAAGTGGTTTTTACAGCAGCGATCTTTGGGCAACCCTCTTTCAGAACCGATTATTTGTGTGTAAAAGCAAAACTGTTAGCCGAAAAAATTGTCACCTAGTCCTCATATAAAGCGAGTAATGGGTGGCTAAGACAAAGTCCAGTATTCGCGAATTAGATTGAAGAGGCCGGAAACTTTCAAAAGTGAAGCGGAGTTGTATGGCCCAGAATTTGTGTGTAATGCTGCAGACGAGACTGGCCTTCTTTGGAAGGCTTTGCTTAAATCCATTCTAACTTCTAAGACCATAAGGTTAGCAAAAACCGTGTTACTGTGCTGACTTGTGCCAACTCTACATGAAATCACAAAATTCCTCTCCTGTTGGTAGGCAAATCAAGAAGCCCCCGGCCTTTAAAAATTGTAAATTTTTTTATAAAATTCAACCAAAGGCCTGGATGACCGCTGCTTTGTTTACCGAATGGTATGATTCAATTTTCACATCTGGAGTAACAAAATATCAGAAGGCTAAAAGACAAGAAGGTAATAAAGTTATGTTGGTCTATGTTAGTGCACAAACGTGACCAGTTTGTTGCAAGCATTGGACGAATCGGTTATTGAAACTATAAACCGACACTACAAAGGACTTCTGTTGAGGAAGCTTTTGATCGAAGACGGAAATGAACAGGGATACGATGAGGGAAGCGTCAAGACGTCTTAACAGATGACTCTTACTGAAATGCTCAAGCAATCATAAGACATAATGTATGTACTGATTATGTTTAGACAACAATTGTTTCGCTGGCAATTCATCACGCATGGGGTTAAATAAAAGACACAAACAAATTAATCAACACAATATTGCTGTGTATTTTCGTGGGGTATCTCTTAACCTAAATACCTTTTAATTGCTTCCGCGATCCTCCATTGTTTCCATTTCATAATTTAAAGCTGTCTGAATAGACATAAATTACCTGGTACCAGTACACCGCCACTTTCCAACCCCTTCCGCGTCTATTTTATGCCACATTCGTGACCTAAACATCTCAACACGGCTTGGCACTAACGTGCGGTTCTATCGCTTATGGTATCGGAAATATTCGACGCGACTTCGCCTATCCCGAAACGCGATATCCATCCAACGGCTAACCCTCATACCCGCCACCTCCACCATTCCACCCCCCACCATTTCCCATAAATTCGCCGCCTCTGACTTTCCCAAATCTAGCCGTGGGATCATCGCATAAAATACGTTTTACTAAACTGTTGACACTAATACGGCCGGCGTGTGCGCCTCACGCGATCGTAAAAAAAAAGAAGAGAGGAGACGTCGTCGATTCCAGCGCGCCCCCTCGCTCTGCGTACGTAATTTCCAGAAATATCCGCGATATTGGGGGCGATATTTGACGCCGTAAAACGTTATTTACGAGTCGGAACTTTTAAAATTTAATATTCGCGTGTTTAATTCCATTTATAGGCGTCATAACGTTATACAGGGTGTTTCATGAATAAACGCGGATCGAAATATCCGCGTTTATTCATGAAACACCCTGTATAACGTTATGACGCCTATTTTTATGTCATAGGCGTCATAACGTTATACAGGGTGTTTCATGAATAAACGCGGATATTTCGGGGGATGAAACTAGAGTGAAAATGAAAGATTTTTTGCTAATAAATTTTTGTTCGTACACGCTTAGTTTCGGAGATATAGCCAGTATTATACGTACGTTATATAGGATGTTTCAGAAATAAGAGCGGATTAACTGAACTTTTAAAATTTAATAGTCGCGTGTTTAATTCCATTTATAGGCGTCATAACGTTATACAGGGTGTTTCATGAATAAACGCGGATATTTCGGGGGATGAAACTAGAGTGAAAATGAAAGATTTTTTGCTAATAAATTTTTGTTCGTACACGCTTAGTTTCGGAGATATAGCCAGTATTATACGTACGTTATATAGGATGTTTCAGAAATAAGAGCGGATTAACTGAACTTTTAAAATTTAATAGTCGCGTGTTTAATTCCATTTATAGGCGTCATAATGTTATACAGGGTGTTTCATGAATAAACGCGGATATTTCGAGGGATGAAACTAGAGTGAAAATGAAAGATTTTTTGCTAATAAATTTTTTTTCGTAGACGCATAGTTTCTGAGATATAGCCAATATTATACATACGTTATATAGGATGTTTCATAAATAAAAGCGGATATTTCAAGTGATGCAACTGCAAGCAAAAAATTTTTCACAGACGCTTAGTTTCGAAGATATGGGCCATCTTAAAGGCAAAATAAAAAAAAAACAAATTTTTCGTCAAAATCTTATTAAGAAAAATTGTTCTTAACACAATTCCTCCAAATAGAATTTGATTTATTTAATTAAAGAGATTAGGAGTTCTGTATAATTATATCTTACCCCGATAACCCTTCTTCAATTCGAAGTAAATACAAAATTACACGTTTTCTCTTTCTTTCCTCTCTAATGCCCTGACACAAACCAAAGAGTTTCCATTCACTCATTAGTCGATCGATGCTGATGAATTATTAATTGAGTTGGCGAATCGGAAGCAACGCGGTGACTGCATGCTATACACTACTACTAATTTACTTTATCGTGGGGGCTATTTTGAGGTTGGTAATATGGAAATTGGGTACATGATACTTCCAGGTTTTCTTGTATACGCCCGTAAACTGTAATTATGTTCTGATAAGTACGATGTAATGCTAGAGTACAGGAAGCGACCGTAAATAAGCAATGTACCCATTTGTTATGCGTAATTACAAAACGGACAAATAACTCGAAAAGGGTTGAGCGTACACGGTAAGACCTGAATTCATATTTAATTTATGACGTCTATATGTATTAGAAACTTAAATAGCTGTTGAGAATATAAGAGCAAGGATCCACCAATTTCATGTTCACTAGCTGAATGAATTTTAATGATTGCAATTGATTTTTGGAAGCACCAGTTTTTCTTATTATTTTGGGTGAGCCAAAACTTATAATCGCATAATCTTTGGAACGCCAACAGCTTGCAATTTTCGAGTACGACAGGTTAAACTGTCAATGCGTTCTCATTTTTCTGGATTGATTACACAGTGATATATCATTCCAGTTGATATTTTTCAAGGGAATCACAATAATAGGACAAACTAGTAGATAGCGCCATCTAGTTTCCATTTAAAGCAATAAAGCAAAGAGTATTATTTATGCTCATCACATACTTAATGTTGTCTTCACAATGAGTCCAAGTTTTTGAAAATCGGTTGACATTCACTAAAGTTACAGGGACAAACAGTATGTTTCCCCCCACCGCTTTATAATAGGTGCAATGTGGAATCTCAAAATGTTATGAACAAAATTTATACTTATTTTATTTACAAATTTATTCGTCACTCGCGATTAAATAACGACAATTAAAAAATACTATAAAAAACACACAATGACGTTTATTGTAATGCGAGTGATTCAACGTACGAGTATTGGAAGTCATTGTTTTACACTTGTGTTTTAATATACTTTTTTTTATCAGTCATAGATAAAACTACTTTTAATAATCACCTACGAATAAAGCGATTTATTTCTCACGATTAATAGATAAATTATCTGTATATGTGAGTTTATTCAAATAAATTTTTACCCAATACTGCTAGCTACGTAACGTGTTTATTGATTGACGTAAAATACCCATAAATAAAGTGACGTTTTTTAATTCTAAAATTCCACATTTAACAAAGCGGAAATTCCGATCCGGCGAATGTAAGCCACAATAACATCTCGTTCAAGTCTGTATACACGTTCGAACGTGCCTTTGCGCGTATTTTTATCCAAATTTGTTTATGTTTTCGCGACAAACGATTTTCATTTCGTGTAATTGGTTTGGGTGAAGTTTACTTGGATTTTATTTTCGTACAGCTGAGTCATTACTCTTAGCATACATCATACGAAGTTCTTTTTTTGTAAACTGACGGGAAATAACTTTGGGAAGATTCCGTTGAGTTTATTTTTCAGTATAGGGCCCAGTGAAGGAGTTTGGTTCAAAAGTTATTATTCAAAAATTAGTTTAAGCATTTTGGAGCAGTTTCCCACAAAAACTTCAATAACACTAGTCAACAGCCATTTTCCATCTGGGATGTGATATAAGAAATAGTATGTTTTTGTTTTTTTGGTGTGTAAAATACGAATCTAGCACCCAAGATTTTTTTAAGGATTTCTTGTGTTCTTTCGCAGTATTTCGCTGCTTTATGTTGTTTTGTTTAGACGTCTAATTTTGTAATTTTTGTTATTTTGTTTAGTACAAAAATCCTAGAAGATCTACAAAACGTCAATTGATGATAGATGTCGTCATAAAGATTCTAAACTTGACTCACTAGGTGGCAAGATAAACGAAAAGTGCGAAATAGACTTTATGATGTAGTTACATATGGTGCAATTCTCATCATACCTATTTTGACCTATAACAGTGCATTGTGAGGTTTTGTTACACTAAGCGTTTCTGTGTGGTATGAGCCCAAAGACAATTTTTCAGACTGTAGCTTCTGCCTCGCATATATTTCAATGCCTTCAAGCACAACTAGACATAAAATAAAGTATCAAAATGTATCCTCAGTGAATTTGCCTGGTGCCCCATAATGAAAAATTGCCGGTTCATATATGTAACTTGCAAGCCACGGGATCAGACGCAATGTGAAGTGAATCAGAAGATGCTGTGAATATGTAGAAGACTGCCCTCAATCTTCAATGAATACTCAACGGTGCATTTGGCTTATGCAGTAGACTTGAAAGAGACTTATAAAACCATGGCTTTACTGTTAGATGCAACCAAATATAAAGACCATCAACGGCAATTTTGCTGTGATTTGAGAGTTGTTGGACTATTCATAGGTTTACAAGTTTGGTTCACAAAATACTGCTGCTTTTTTTTTTCATAATCAATGTTTATTATGCATTAGTGCATTCTGTTCTTTTTTTACAATATTGTACTGTAATTCTGTTAATTCCAAAATGCCTTTTCTCTACAAAAACGAATAATACGATTTATTTTTTATTTAAAATGTAACGAATCTTGCTGGCCGGTATTTGTAAGGGAAAAGATATTGACGATGTGCTGCATACCTATGAAACAAAATGGATAACAGACATGTTAGTGTGCATAAGTGTTATGTGAATTGATTACGTACGGGCAATCATAAAACTAGCTGGTTGGAAAAACCACCTCCGTACGCTGGTCATGCTCTATATAATAAATTGCAGGAGAAAATAAAAAATGTCCGTATGTTTAAATGTAAATTGAAATTGTTTCTTTTAAGAACTCATACTATACTGTTAATGACTCTTTATATTGTAACGTACTGTTTTGTGGGAAAATCCATTTTAGTATAAATTTTTAGTTTATCGTTAATCAATCAATAATTCTCTTTCATTTGATTGATTTTCCCATAGTTCTTAAGTTTTTATTTATTCTTGTTTACGACGCGAGTATCGTTTCCGCAGACGGTACGTTCCTTCAAGCACGCCCAACTCCTACTATCGCTACCGCGTGGACGACCGCTGCAGTGTATATAAACAGCGCGTTTGGCGATAAGAAAAGCATTCTCTCCCACTATTCTCGATCTAGCAGTTGGTGTCGGCACAGCTTCTGATACAACGCAGGTATTTTCTCCCAGCCTTCGTCGCTCTGGGAGATGGTGTCGGTAAGGCTCTCTGATACGCACATAGATTCTCAGCCACCCTTGCTATGACAATTGGGGTCGGCACAGCTTCTGACAGAAAGGAGGCGTTTTCCCCAGCCGTCTTTTCTCTGGTAGATAGTGTCGGCAAAGCTTTCTGATGCACCCGATGTATTATACTGTTTTTTTGTCCGACATTGCGCCAAACTTGTATGTTAAATCCGTCCGTGGTTTTTCGACCCGGCCCGGTATATAGATTCTAATTTCATCTTAACACCAGAATTAAACAGCTAAAATTCTTAATTTAAAAGCGTTTTGTTTATATTTATCATTGTACATGCATATGTTTTTTGTCGCTCTCCTGTTTTTGTCATTGTACATATAATTAAGTTACTCGATTACGCAAATTAGTTTTTAAAAACAACCACTAAACGTTTAAGCAACTTTTTATTGAATGATTATTGTTACACTGTAATATGTAAAGACGTTTGTCTTGTACACTACTGCTAAGCAACTAATAATGCGTAAATTAGGGGTTAACGGTGATATATATAAGTTTGGGATAAGTATGTTTATACTACATTATCTAGGGTTCCACGGTAAATGGTCTCGTGGTGAACTACATTAGCTATTATAAATAAACAGTCTGAAAGGGTACTTATGATTAACTTATCTATAATATAATTATATTTGATGCCTTTCACACCTATTTTATGGCAATAAATTATTGATTAAAAACACGCATTCATGGCTATTACATATTTATTTTAACGCGTTTTACTGATGACGTGGCAAGATTAATGTTTCTAGATTTTGAAATATCAAAGTCCTTCCCTTAATATAATAGGCACGTTTGATTCATCGTTGTCTGTACTGTACTTCTTTACTATTTTATCTTTAAGTACTTACTGTTGTTTAAAGCAAACTAACCCTCAAAGAGCAGTAGAAGTTTACTGTTATTTTTTATCTAATCTACATATTATTTGTACTTGTCCATTATGTATACAAAGTGTAAAGTAAAGAAAAAATTGTCACTTAAACGTTGTATACCTACTCCGTTTTAATCACCCCATTTTTCTGGCCGAAAATTTACGGCTACGAGACCTAGCAATTAAAAAATTTAACAGCCCCGCGGGTGCCTCATCGAACAGATTTGGTGTTCCTGCGTGTATATCAAAAACCTGGCCCCTTTTACGCACGCAGTTTATAATGTAACTGTTGCAATGTAAACAAGAGATCTATTTATCTTCATACGGTGTCCATAACGTGTTGTGTACATAAAAATAATAAAAAAAATGTACTGCCTAGTATCGTATTACACACAGTTGTACGCATTGTGTAAACGTAAATATAAGCATAATAGGCATAGGGGCAACGGGTAAACAACACTTTTTTTTTTGATCGTGTACGTTTAAAATGCATGCTTCTACAGTTTTAGTGTGTACATAACAAATACCAAATGTTTTTCGATCCCTAAAGAGGACAATCATTTCGTTTTGAATATAAACAAAATGAATTTAAAACAAATATTTATAGATAAAGCAGGCAAGTTTCCGTGCGCTTCGCAGGCGGAGATACGGAAGGGCTATCTATGTACACTCACGGACGCCCAAAATGTCCGGTCTAATGCGTAGTCTAAACGCAGCGAGCTGTTTGGGTGCGTTCGGAAGTTTACCAGCATCCGCGCCTTCCCCTTGCCTTGCGACTATTCCGTTCTTCTGTGAATTACCCATATTTATGTATTATATTTGCTTCGTAGCGGTTTAGAAAGATATGCGGGTGAAGTTCATTGCGCTATTTCTCAGACAACTTTAGCACAATTTATACTTTTTCCTTGTTTTAATAACTAGTCATGGGCAGAAGATTAGGCCATTAGCATCATAAATGTTCATCTATATATGTATATATAAATGTATGTCCTAAACGGCTTACCGAAACTTGAAATTTAGATTAAGTTTAAATCACTAGTTTATACGACTCTCATTGAAAACATTGGTGAACTGGGAAATCGTTGCACCGTTTGACACAAACAGGACGCATTCACTAATCGATGAAACGGAGGATTGAAGCTTGCATTGCAATTGAAGGCGGTCATTTCTAAAAAATTCTATAACATAATTTTGTTGTATTAGTACGTTTAATTGTAGGAACGCTATTGGACATCCTGTAGCTTTAAAACAAAGCCGTTTAGGATATATATTCATATAAACTTTTATGATCATAATAACCGTAGGAATCAGCCCATAAAATTTGTAACACGAATATAAAATCACCCTGTATATATTTTTTATAATAAAAAAAGAAGTATTGCAACCACGCCACAAGACCAATTTCCAATTTTTCTTCACCTCCCGAACGAATAAAATATTTCCAACAAGTCGCAAAAGCTTTGATTCGCCCTTCCGGATCACTCAAACGCGTTACTCAAAGGAACCCCAGTCCCGGGGATACGGGAAATGAACTTTCCCGAACCTCGACCGCCCTTTCCATCGAACCTTTTCCCCGATTTCACGGAGCAAGGTAACTATAGACTAGAGAAATTTTCCTCGCCCAGGTTTTCTGGCTGAACTGCTCAAGTACGAATGTAAATTTTACTTCACTTCCGGGTTGTTTATGTTTCGCCCCGCATGGACTCGGACGGAATGATTATTCTTTTGTTTCCTTCCGGGACTCGTGCGCAAGCTTTTTTACGGTGGTGAAAATTAGGCAATAACAACGCGTGTATTATAACCAACCACATGTGAATATATTATGTACAAGGTAGATATATATCTCTCGCCGCTTAACGCGACAAGATAATTTGCTCATTTGTTTGTGGGTATTATGCAACAGACACTCGCGGGGTGCTTTTGTCTTCTCGACCCTCGTTCGTGGAAAGCTCGCGAAAAAGCACAGTACAATGGGTGTAAAGTTAATTTATACAAAATATTTGTTTACCTCCTTCGTTCCTTATTCATGCTGGATTAATGAATATGCAAAAGGAGGCTTGATTTAATTGAATTTTCTATGAGAGAGAGTTGACAGACTCCCTCTGCGCTGCTTTTTAAACACTTGAAGAACTGTCAAATTGATCCGGGTTTTATTGCTTATATATATTTTTTTATATTATAACTGCATGAAAAAAAATCCCTTGGAAGAATATACTACAATATTGCAGAGAAAATATTGTGTCAGTAAGAAAAAAAAGAAAGATTAAAAAAAAACGAAAATTAAGAAAAATTTAAAAAATAAGAAATTGCAATTTTTTTAACGTGTCGCGTTACGCCGAGTGTAACGACAGAGAGACGCGCAGCGTCTAGTCTTATTTAAAGCGAGGCGCCTTTGAAAAAAAAATAAAAATTTTTTTTTTAACTTGAGGCCTAACGTCGAGTGTAACGATAGCGAGACGCGTAACGTCGAGTCTTTTTTAAAGAGAGTAGCTTTTGAAAAAAAAATTAAGAAATATTTAAAAATTAAGAAATTGCAATTTTTTTTAACGTGACGAGCGTAAAGTCTTTTTTAAAAAGAGGCGCATTTAAAAACGAAAAATTAAAAAGAAACAAAAATTAAGAAATTACAAATCTTTTAACAGTAACGCGTAGCCTCGAGCCTTTTTTAAAGTGACACGCATTTGAAAAAAAAAAGAATTAAAAAAATTAATATACAGGGTGTACCGACGATCCCAAACCAGTCACAGGTGTAGACGGGAATTAGTGGAGACTCGTGCGGTATAGCCGGTCTGTCGAGTTGGGGTGTAATCCGTCATCCAACGACACATCAACTGGTTGGGTGCGGAATATCTAGTTAATTACTTTGTTCTCACAAATAATAGTTGAGAGTTGTTAAACTTTCGTTGTATAGTCTCACACAAATGTAATATTCTCTCCAACAATGTTTGTAGCGAGACGTACAAGATTGTGGCAATTTTTTGCACAAACCCTTCGTATTACATAACATTCTTGTTTCTAAATAAGTGGTTTAATTTAAATACCCCAATGGCAAATTAGAACCATCAAATCTAACAATGTGATATACGTCATTACTGTTACTGCATTCGAATATAGCGCCATCAAAATTTTAATGGACAGTCGGTTTAGCCAGTTTACACACACAGTTAAACTAGGTGATGCGGTTTGTGCACCCATTAAATATAATTTCCAAACAATAGATGCGTTTGTTATAAACAATGTAAGACAATGAAAACTGAAAAAACTATTGGAAGTCTTTAAAGGTAAGATAATTTGGAGTCAAGAAAATGAAAAGTTAAGCACATGTAGTGTCCCCAACAAAAAAAACTTTTCACTCGCAACTCTTATATGAAGATACGACGTATCCTAAATACAGTATTTTGTTATTAAATTCTGCAAAATCGCCGGTTCCATTAAATAGTAAACCTTCCTATGATGTTAAAAAACAACAAAAAAATTAGCGACAATTTGAAGCTGAGAAAATGACAGACGCCCATAAAAGAACTTTTTAATCGCACCTTGTATACCAACATACGAGGTACCTCCGAAAAGTAATTTTTCCCAATTTCACCAAATTACCGATCACATCGACTAATAAAAGCCGTGTCGGTGTAATTGACAATAAAATCGAAAGCCTTAAAACCCTTGGGCGACCTCAAATCGCCCCCGAATTTACGATACACCACCGCTTAACTGTCATTACTGACGTTTTAAAACGTCCCAGACGCGGACAGCGCAGTTATTATCGCGCGATATCGTCTCGGAAGCGGAACCGTCGACTGCGGCCTCCACGATGCGCGCCCGAGGGGGCGCGCGTAAAAGCGCGCCCTCCCGCCGCCGTGTGCGTCGTAAATTTTTATACGTGTCGTTAATTCGAATTTATAGCGGTAATTCTGCGCTCGCGGGTCGTTCCGGTCAGTTTAGCGCGCGAGAACAGCGGGCGGCGGCGGCCCTTTGAAAATTGGCGAAAATTTCTCGTTGGTGTTTTTTTTTGCCCCCTCGGAATTGAGTCTAAATATAATTTGAGACACACATATTGCCGTAGAAACCCATAAATAAACCAGTGCCGCCCTCCACTCGCCATTTTTTTGCTCCCGCTTTGAGGGGTGCCGTTCGGCATTACAAAGCGGACTTTTTTACGCTCCAGTTTCGAAGTTGGAACTGGCTGGTGACAAGCTTTCTTTGCCCTTCCTGCATCCACTACTCTTTTTGCGTGAACGTGGCCAGCGAAGTGTATCCGATAAATCAAAACGAGTGCTGCCAGTCACCCTGTCCCTATTCCCCTGTTCGCTGTTCCCTCTCCTTTTACCTCTAGAAGTGGAAAGCGTCGAAAATTCCAGGGTACTTCGCATAAAATCTTGCAAACGTTCGTACACATCAGAAGTTCGGGATATTTACAATAGTTCCTGTTAATAGAAATGATGGGAGTGAGTCAAAGTTTGTTTTAATTTAGATGGTAGATGGCGTTGCACATTTTTATTTATAATTTTAAATAACCATCCTCGCTTTACCTATTTTTTTAATGAATTTTAAAATTCATTAAAAAATTTTAAATAATAATATATAATAATTAATAATAATTTTAAAATTCATTAAAAAATTAGGTAAAGTGAGGATGGTTATTTAAAATTATAAATAAAAATGTGCAACGCCATCTACCCGTGAAGATAAGATGTCTGGTGGCCTCCACATCACTAATGGGAAAGCTTCTAAGCAGTAGTGGAGTACAGGCCGAGCCATCTCCCACCAGAGAAACACCATACATATTAAATAATGTGTAAAATAAATGAAAGCGAAGAGATGGTATAGGAGTGCATGCCCAATATGCTACGCCATACATGGAGAGTACTGTTTCGAACTTATTAGTTCTTATCAGCATGCCACAGGCGTAGAGTATTGTTCTGATGTGTATCCACCGTTAAAAACAAACTTGTCTCGGCCGGGAATCGAATCCACACAGTTAAGGTGAAGTACCAACATGCTAACCGTTCAACCAACTACACCTGTGTAAAATATTAGAGTTGGCTTTCTTAAAATCGTTTGTAAAGTGGTTCTGGTGACGGCTGAGGATAGGATGCTAAAAAAATTCTTCTCTTAGTTTATTGGGTCATTGATTTCAGAAGTTTATAAGGATTTCACTAGTAAACTCCGGACCGTTCGCCCAGCCAATTAAATAGTCGTTTAATAACTGATTACGTCCCAAACAGCGGACCGACTAAACCGCACCACCCTCCACTAACCCTGGTACACACCCGTGATTGGTTTGGGATGGTCGGTACACCCTGTATATTCATTTTTCTTACTTAAAAATTACACAAACTGTATATATTGTAATAATTAAACGTGAAATTGTCACCATGTATATTCATTTTTCTTAATTAGAAATTACACATACTGTATCGGTGTACGACTACCTGCTGATCACCGGCAATATTACATAATTCGACCATTCTCGCATGCGCGCGGGGGTCGGCCTTGGGCATTGTCGGTCCGTTACCGAAAATCGTAAAAATACGGAATTTCGGAAAAGGTTTACGCGTTTTCCCGCTTTTAACGACGAAGCCCCTAGTACCAGACGACCGACCGTCTACGCCCCCTAAAAATACCCCGGCGCCTATTCGCGGTCTACGATCGGATCCTTTGGAACAATACCGGCTAGAGGCGTCCACGCTACTAATAGCGTATTGCTTTTGGATGCCTTTTAGCATTGTTTGTGACATACAAAAAGATACTATCATAAGAAGCTGTCGCAAAACCAATACCGCAAAAAAATGCACTTATTGTAATTAAAGAGCTATTTTTTATTAGACTCCGTCCTATACTTTTTTCCGAACGATATATTTTCGCTCTTCTTTATTTATGTTCCGATTCAAGATTGATCGCGACTATGGCAATTTATAATCAAATCTCTATTCCTCGCTCTCGGAGAAACTTTAGACAAAACAAAGTTGCTGCATACCTAACAATCCGAAACTTCAACCAAAGATAGATTGCTCTTCCAACTTGCTCGTTACCTGACTAAATAAACGATTGTTTACAGATAACAAGCATTCTGAATCAGTGTCGAAATTCTGTGTAAACTTCGAACTAGTGTAACACAATATTAGATACAACGATAGATACACATGAAATTACGAATCAAGTGTGGATATCTACATATATTATATAGAATTGCAAGTTACTTAATATAATAAATTTATTCCGTTGATAGGTGGTGACAACAGAATAAATTAACTATGATCAAAATTATATATTCTACTAATGTGTAAATATTTTAGTTCGCTTAAACGATTCCTTAATACTGATAAACTGACTGTACTTACGTGACAAAAAAGAATCCTTTGTGTTGTACCGTAAGTAAGTATGGTCGTCCATTGACATTGTCTGATTCTGGAGAATCGTTCTAAAGAAATGCTTAGTGGTAGTGGCACTCGAGACGATACAATGCTGGGACGATAGAAAGGGGAAGGAAATTTAGCGATAACGTGAAAATGGCACTTCTAGTATAATGGGATAAAAGGACCCAAAAGGCAAATTATTTTAATGGATCTTTCCTGCTATATATAATAGACGAGAAATGATATCTTTTTTTTTTATGATAACCACACGAAAATTAGGAAAAATGATGCAGTAATTTAAATTTCAAGTGTAGTTTTTAAACAGATATTAAAAGATAAGATTTATCAAATTACTTTGGACGTATTTCGATGGTACTCGATGTGAATGAGGAAACTTTTCCAGTTATAAAAGTTGCATATTGTCGATGAGCATCATAACACAGATAAATATAAATGCAGAAATGTGATTAATAATATGAAACAGCTTAATGTTGTATAAAAATTTGCAGGGGTGATAAAAATATGAAAGAATTCTATTTATAAATATAAATTTTATATATTGAAACATATAAATTTCGATTAAAAACAATCCTTATTTGCATATTTCAGTTTAATCAAATGATAAATATAATCATTGTGTAGATACAATCTCGAAATATAAGTTTGAAGAATTTTGCGTTTCGTCAATATTAAATAGAAATTCCGTCACATCACGAAATTATAACATATTTATACGAATAAATAACGGAAAATAAAATAATTTTCATTAAAGTTGGTCACCCTTAACTATCACCAGAATCGCATTTCAAACTATTTAAGACGAACGCTCCGACGTAGTTTCTATAAAATTTGATCTCCTCAACCATAAACCCACTTTAGCATACCAAGCTTCCAAGTTATCCTACACCAAGCAACTTAAAATCTTTCGCTTTGTTCGGTAGATTATTGATTGTGCAAGACGACGTTTAGATGAACTGAATAATGACATTTACATGGAGTGTTGACATTTACCATTTTGATCGATGAATGATCAAGAGGACATGAAATTAATTTAAAAATTTCACGCTCTATTTTATTATATATAATATATAATTGCTGGTATGAGAGAAGCCAGTGGAAATTTTAATTTTTAAAAATAATTCAAAATTATATATTTTATTTTAAATTCTCAGCTAGAAATCTCTATCACCAACAGTTTGTGCACGCGTTTAAACTTTTAACGTTAGGATATTACTGACATAAACTGGTATCTTTGCACTTATAAACCCTAGCAGACATTTAACAGAGAAATTGCTGACATTTCACTGGTAGTAAATCGCGATAATTAACCGTATGAACTCACGCGGTGATTGGGTAACATAGATGGAATTGATGGTACATTTTAACGCCCTCGCTCTACCCCAAGAACTTCCAGGAGGGGTTTTAGTAGATTTAGCAAACTTTAGATCACTTACGGAAAAAGATATTTCCGAATAATTTTTTTTAAAGCCATTCAATTCGAGTCCTCGTTAGAGCGATTCATTAAAACTACGAAAATCCATCTTCCAATATTTTCTTTTCGCTATCCACTCTTGCTCAGATACCCCATTATACTTTTAACGATGGAAAATTCTTTTTTACATCACTCCGGGGATATTGCGATGTCCCTCAATATCACGAGGGGTTAGTAGATGCTATCCGTCTTCGGGTTGAACGATATCGATACAAATTCCCGGCAAATAATGGAGGTGTTCTTCTGTTCGTGTCTCTTGCGCGCTCGGAAATGCCGGTCTAAGTGAGAAAAACAAGAGGGCCACAGCGAAGAAAGAATAATTACCCCCATCGATAAAATGGGTATTTCCCTATAGGCACTGTCGTATGAGGGTTTTCTGTTATTGATGGGCCTCAGGGAAAGATGACGAACCTACGTAATGTTTCTAGATTTTAAAATATCGTTAGTGTATCGACGTGCCACTTGTATCAAAGTGCCCGAACTCCCTCTAATTTTCTCATTTTAAGCTTATATATTACTACGAATGTTACTGTGGTTGCAGCTGAAGAGGGTGGCGCCCAACGTGGGGCCAATTAAATATACTACGAAACTGTAGATATTTTTATTTAATTTTTATTAAATTGATTTTAAATTAACTCAACACTGTTTTATTAACATTCAGACATGCAGCGTCCTCTATTTAAGATAAAAGACTCCCCAGATAAGCTATGCATCAATACCTAGATGCCACTATAGCACACAAGTGAATGAAAAACTTCCCCTCTACCTGTTTTGAGTACACAGCATACCAATCGGGTGATATACTAATATTTTCTCAGTAACACTTGGGACGTGACAGACTGTAGTTCGTCAAACAAAGAAGTATATTATAGCTTAATTGACTTGTTATAATCCTTGTTTCTTTAATAAGTGCTATTTTAGTTATTTAGTTGTGATGTTATTATGTTATAGTGAATAAAATTTTTTTTATACAAAACTTTGTTTATTTTGAGTTAATAAAAAGTGAATAACAATTAAGATGAAAATTCTCTCTCTCAGGGAAATAAGTAAGTTCGAATACTATTTAAATTATACAAAAATAAGATTCCTTGAATCTTAATCCAAACTAATCTCAATATATCTTGTTTAAATATCAAAATTGAATTCAAAACTCCCGCTAACCTCCTGTCATACAATCGCGTATTGTCAAAAACCTTACTACAACAGCAAACGTTTGTTTAACATCAAAACTCCCTAACAAATCACTGTTATCAAAACATTCTAACCTCAGAATTTAATTACGTTCTGAACGCCGGTTATAAGTTCGAAAGATGAATAAACGCTTACTTTCAAGTACGATAAATAGCTCCTGTATATTCCAAATACTGATTCCCGTTCTGCAACAATCTTTCTAGCTCCAAACCTGCGCTATCGATGTATCGGCCGCCCAAAGTTGTATCTTAGTCCCTCGATTGTGGCTCCAGGAATAGAAAACACGTTCCCCAATTCTTCGAAATTAATGGATTACCATCATTTTTACACAACACACACAACACTTCATCCTTGGCAAGTAAATCTTTAGTTAAATGACTCTTATAATTATTTAAATTTTGAAATTTTTAGATGTTTTTCAAATTACAACCAACTCAGGAAAATATCGAAAAAGAAGTCCCCCACAATTGTTTTTAAACAAACGTTCATATCTCCTAGGCATTAAGATCCCATCAACGATGAAAGAAAATCGTTTCCAACGATACGACAACCTACGTGAACCTACGTTCGTACAATCAGCGAAGGAACTTTCACCTATAAATCCATGGAAACGTGCCCTTTTAAAATTATATGCGATATAGTGAGTGTTTAGTTTGAATTTTTACAATAAATTTACAAAGTAGTAAAATACATAGATCAGAATACATTTTATTTCAATAACAAACGTTTGATGTTGTACGCTGTTGATTTTAGGTAGGTTAGGTAATTTGATATCATAGCAATATGTATATATTTAATTAATTTGGTATATAAAATAATTGATTTTGTTTTCAATGTATTTCTGTTCATATGATTATTTTAACTCATTTTACATTTAAAAGCGAATATTATCTGAGATATTGGAATGTTGCAGCAGAGAACAATAGTATATTAATTAAATAAATATTTTATAAGATAACAAAAGAATACCCATTCATCGGGAAAACGCATTTTTTTAAAATGCAAGCACAATTTATGATTGTAATAATTTTAACGTTATCACCCTAACGAATTAAAAGATATAGATAGAGACGGACGAATTCAATCTTTTGTTTTTAACGGTGAAATTCATTTTTTACAAGGGCAGCGATTATTTTCAAATGATGAAATTATTTTTTTTATTAATGTCAGAGAGCAGAGGTTGCTAGAGTTAGGCGAATTAAAAACAAATTTGAAAGAGAAAATAATTTATTTGTCACACCAAGAAAAACTGGGAATACTGGAAGATGGTTTATTATTATTATTGTGGTATGCCATATTCGGGAGTTTGTTCGTCGCTTTCTTGCTTATTAACTATTGTTTGTGTTCTTCCATATAAATCAGTTTTCTCTCATTCCAAGTATTCCCATTTTTTGTTATTTTTTGTATTAATTTTAGTTTTGATACGGTATCGAATGCTTTTTTCACATCGATGAAGATAGCTATTACTGCATTTCCCTTTTCTATTTTCTCTTTAATGCGAGTCAACAGGTCGATAGTAACTGAAGTAATTCCTGAATGTTTTTCGAAGGCATATTGATTTTCACGAATTATTTAATTTTATTACAGACAATAATTGAATATTTTTTCAGCGATACGAGAAAAAAAAAGGAAAAAAAATTATTAATACATTTTTTTGAGACGTCGGCGCAGAGAAGCGTATATACAGCAAGTGATGTATTCAAAATAATTCAAATAAATTATTAACACCAATGTTGGCTTTTGGAATTTTTTTTTTTTTAATTATTTTTTCTAATTTGTTGTTACAATAATGTTATAAACAGAGTCGACGGAGTGTGTTCATATAACACACAGTGTATAGCAACCACTTACGGTTTTATTCCATATGTTTCATTCAGAAAAATCTTTAACATTAAAAATTGTGTTCGTACTTTTTTCATAAAACTACGATAACTTAATATAATAATAATTTTTTGCGCCTCCGTCCAGAAACACTGATTTTGCATTACTTTAAATCGGCCGGAAACTCACCATTCTCCGGCCTAGGCCGGCAAAAAGACCGCTAATGGTTGGCAACACTATATTCGAATTACTGACATTTCTGTGATTAATTATAGATTCGATGACAGATGACAGAATTCTCATTACACAATCTCTTAATTAATTCATATTCTTTCCAATTCTATTTTCGGAAGATTTTATAGGTAATAAATGGTTAATAACTTCACACACAGCCTCTGTAATATGAGCTAGGGTGTCCATTGTTCTTAGTATTGATGAATATGTGCCAAAACTACCAAGAAAATTAAATCGTCAAAACACTAAGGTATTTTAATCCTGATTTCCAATTCAAAATTCATACATAATATTTATTGCCAACCTGTACTGTTAACTCCCTAGCGTTAATTTCTTTTATTGTTTATAACAAAATTAAGATTTGTCGGCTCAAAAAATAGTGTGTAACACACGACCAGAAACTCTTTTGCGAGTATTCGCACTTGCGAGACCTCGGCTTCGCCTCGGCCCCACAAACCGTACTCACACTCGCAAAACTATAGTTTCTGGCCTAGTGATACAAATAACTATTATTTCCTAAGTCGTTACAACACTGCACATATATCCTATCACGGGTACATGTTTTTTTTTATATTTTTGTTTAGTATCCAAGTATTCCGACTTCTTGGCAAGTGTTCGTCGAAAAAACACATTGACTGAATTTTAGCTTTGCATCAGTAACTTTCGCTCTGTCGCCGCTGTACACATAAAGAGAATATATGCACACAGAAACGGATTATTCGGGACATATATACATACATGTATTGTATACCTGGGATTATATCAGTTTAAATTAAACGTTACTAGAATCAGTGTCGTTATCAATCATGTCGAGGGATTTAAATGATAAAGGGTACAATGTAACAGATGCATATGCATATATGTATGTATATCTATGATTGTTGTATTTAATATTAATGTTAGTAGATATATCATTTGCATGCTAGATAAATTCGTGCCTAGGCACTTAATATATTCGTTCGTTCATATCCAATTATAACCTGATTGCGATAGTAATTGCATGTTCGCATAGATTTTGTATTAATTTGCAGATAAAATCTAGAAATAAACAAAACAAAATTCCCTCCACTCAAAACGATAAAACTTCTTATGTCGAAACAAAAACATGTAGATGACCCTCGACTTCTTCCCAACACGCATCTGTTATATTTCCCAAGGATTCGCCTAGGGCTGTTGCATTTTAAAAATAGTTATTTTTCAATGTTATATTATTCTACTTTGTCGGCATGCGACATACACATTTTAATCCGCTCTACATTCCTAAAGGGATTGTTTTGTTTATTTCGATTCTTTTTTAAAAATAGTTATTTTCCCATGTTTTATTTTTTTTACTTTGTCGGTATCCGCCAAACACATTTTAAGCCGCTTAACTTTCCGAAAAGATTGTTTTGTTTGTTCCGATCGAAAAGACTAGAATTCCGCGAAGGACACACCCCAAAATTTTAATCTGCGCATTGTTTCGCGAACCTACTAACTCGCGACCAATAGAATCACCTTGTCCTACTGACCTAATTTCTGATTGGTCATATTACACCGCCATCATTATTTCACGAACAGCTGTTATAAAAAGGGAAACCTCTGTCTGACGAAAAGAGCAAGGAAGTGAGAGCATGATGTGATTAGTATTTTATTTTTGGAAGTGATTATCGGTGTCAAGGTAGAGCCTTTTTTTTAAATCCTAATTTGCTGTCGGCAAAACGTAATTATTACGATTTGGGGATTTTAAAAAGGAAAAGATTTTTTACGGGAAGTTTGCCACGGGGCATTTTGTTGCATAGAGTGCAATTTGATCATCCGTAAAAAATCGCGTACTGTGTACGGATATAGTCTACTCCAAACGACCCGAGACGAGAACTTCACCCACTTCACATCAGCTCCGGAGAACAACAACAACAACAACAACAGCAACATCAGTGTATGTGTATTTCGTGTTAGTTACTGTAAGTTATTTTAATTTTCCTTTTGCAAAACGTGCCCTAATTCATTTATTATTATTAATAACTTTTCTTTTAAAATTTACGTTCGTTTCTTTGGCTGTTAGTTTTAGTAATATATAGAATATCCGATAAGTATTGAGTTATGGCCCGTTATATATGCTTCTCGATCGAGTAGATTAGCTGTAGATTAATTAAGATTTCGTCACACGGATTGGGTTTAATTCAACTGTTAACATCACTGTAAAATATCTTATTTCATTTTGTTCAATTTATCTTGTAGTCGCATTGATAATTCAACTTTTAACCTCACTGTAAAATATATTGTTTTATTTTGTTTATTTCACTTGGAAACTGCAAATTTCAAAAGTTTTTCTAATCAGTTTTAATATAGTATTTAATCGTAAAATTGTGTTGTGTTTGATTACGTCAATCCACCTTTCCGAAACAAACGATCCTGAGAATTAAGAGCCGGAACCCCGTAACAAAGTGGCGCCCAACGGGTAGGCCTGGAATTTGTGGTAATACGGGCACGAATTAAGTGGATTTTAACTGAATTTTGTGGATTGAGGTAGTTGAACATAATTTTTATGAATTTGTCAGGTTTTAATGTGACGGAATTATCGTTTTTAAATTTTATAACGAATAGTGTGTAGATTTTGTGTAGGAATTTTAATTAGTACGGTTTGATTATTCACTAGTGGCTTTCATTGTTGGGAATTATTGGAAATTTGTATTTGTTTTTCTTGATCGTTACGAGAGTTAATCGTATTATTTTGCCAGTATGTCGGGTTTACCAATGGAAACAAATTATCTTCATAAAGACGAACTTATTTACGAATTAAATTTACGAGGGATATCTGCTAGTGAGTCGTCAACTGTAGAGAAGTTACGACAATGTTTACGCTCCGCGTTGAAGTTAGAGAAGCAAAATGCGTCTTCATCCTATTCAAAATTTAAAATTAACCTTGACACTGATATTAAAACGCTTCAAGAAAAAGTAACTGAATTTAACACTTTGAGTTTGTCACCAACTCGTTGTGTTCGATCTTTGCGTACTCGTGTTCATCATTGCATAAACCGAATAAACCGTAATATGTCAGATACATCGGTAACCCCGGAACAAACGGAAACGCTTTCGTCTTTGTTAGCCGAATTTTTAGTTTTATTAGACACTTTAGATATGAATCAATTATCTCAAGGGGTAGGGGATATTTCAATAAATGATATGAGTTCTCAAACAAATATATCGTCAGTTAACGTACCATCAACACAGTCGAATACTCAGGCTCAGTCTTCACAATCTGTTTCTCATTTACCTGTTATGAAATGGAATGTAACATTTAGTGGTGAGGCAAAAGAATCCGTCCATAATTTTCTAGAACGTGTTCAGGAATTACAAATGGCGCGCAACGTTACCGATTCTCAACTATTCGAATCTGCTATAGATTTATTTTCTGGAAAGGCTTTATTGTGGTTTAGATCAAATCGTGATCGTTTTTCGGATTGGAAATCTCTTGAGCAGTTATTGCAACGACATTATGAACCGGTTGATTACAAATCGAGATTATTTCATGATATATTAGATCGTACTCAGGATTCATCTGAATCATTTGTTGATTATTTTTCATGCATGTTATCAATGTTTCGACGTCATGGCAATATTTCGGAAGATGTTCAGCTTAGTATTATATCACGAAATCTAGCACCGTTTTATACTATGCAACTACCAACTGTGTCGAATTTAACTGAACTAGAGGATGAATGTTTAAAATTGGAACAACGGAAATTTAGATCTGATAATTATAAGCCACCTTCTCGAAAGCGAAACACATACGTAGAACCAGACTTTGCTTTTGTTGACACTTCTACTCAGAAGCACGCACCATCTGAACCTTCAGTGGATCTTGTAAATTCTCAACTTTCATCGAACGTAAAATGCTTCAATTGTGGTCAGATAGGTCACAGATTTAAATCTTGCAAAGAGTCAAAGAAGCGATTCTGTTATAAGTGTGGTCGCGCAAATGTTTTCGCTTCGAATTGTCCTAAGTGTTCGGGAAAAGGGTCAGGGAATCGTTAGATAGTCGAGTGAATGATTCCCATTTATTTTCAAGCTCGACACTATCAGATAAACAACAAATATTTCTTGATTATGTCATGTCTCATGTTAGTGGTGATCAACGACCTTATTTGGAAGTTTCGGTGTTGGGATGCCCAATGATTGGTCTTTTAGATTCAGGAGCTTCCAGAACGCTAGTTGGCTCATCTGGTTACGAGCTTTTGCGACGTGTAGGTCTGTCATTAAAACCTCTTTCTGTGGAATGCACTGTGGCAAACGGCGGAAAATGTTTTAGCTCTGGTTATGTGTCCACTCCTTTCCGTCTGGAAGACAAGATTAGACTTATTGATGTATTAGTAATCCCCGAACTTCCGCATAAGCTTATACTAGGTGTAGATTTTTGGTCAGCCATGAACATAGTTCCCGATCTTCGACAAAAAGTATGGCATTTTAGTGAGGCCGAACCATCCGTTAATGTTGATAGTATTTCTGGAGTGACAAAATTGACTGATAGCGAGCAGGCAGCTTTGAATAAATTAATCATCGAAAAGAAAGCTCAAATGAATGGCACAAAATTAGGTCGAACTCATCTTGTAACTCATGATATTGAATTATTACCAGGAACAAAACCAATAAAACAACGCTACTATCCAGTTTCTCCGATTAAGCAGGAAATTATCAATCAAGAAATTAAGAAATTATTAGACCAAGATTTAATCGAACCAGCACATAGTGACTGGGCTTCTCCGATCTGTTTGGTACGGAAAAAGGATCAAAGTTATCGGTTTTGCGTTGATTACCGAAAATTGAACGCGGTTACTCGGAAAGATTCTTATCCGTTACCCTACATTTCGACTATTTTAGATCAACTTCGGGATGCCCGATATCTTAGTTCACTTGACATTAAAAGTGCTTATTTTCAAATTCCTCTTTCGGAGCAGTCAAAGGATTACACAGCATTTATCGTTCAAGGCGGTCTTTACCGATTTAAAGTGATGGCTATGGGTCTCTCAAATAGTCCAGCGACATGGCAGCGTTTGATAGATTCTGTGCTCGGCTCAGATTTGCAAACTGTCTTAGTTTACTTAGATGATATTTTGGTTGTCTCGAAAGGTTTTCAGTCTCATCTAGATACTTTGCGTGAAGTTTTTGATCGTTTGCATAGAGCTGGTTTAACCGTGAATTTCGATAAATGTCAATTCTGTCGACCTGAGATCAAATACCTTGGATACGTAGTTGATGAATTTGGATTACGTCCGGATCCCGAAAAGGTTCAGTCAATCTTAGACATTCCACCACCTAAAACAGCTAAGGAAATTCGTAGATTTATAGGAACAGCGTCTTGGTATAGACGATTTGTACCCCAATTTTCAACAATAATAGCTCCTTTAACGCGCTTGACGCAAAAACATGCTAAGTGGTCTTGGACTGCGGAATGTGAGAGTTCTTTTAAACAACTTAAAGAGAGTCTTGTAACACCACCGATTCTCGTTTGTCCAGATTTCTCGCGAACCTTTTATCTGCAGACTGATGCATCTGCTTATGGCATAGGCGCCGTCCTCTCGCAACATTTCGACGAAGGAGAGAAAGTTATTTGTTATCAGTCACGTTCACTCACCAACCAAGAACGAAAATTCAGTGCGACCGAACGGGAATGCCTAGCCGTAATTTGGGCTGTCGAGAAATTGCGTCATTACTTGGAAGGCTACCATTTTAAAGTTATCACTGATTGTCACTCTCTTCTCTGGCTGCACAATTTAAAAGATCCGCAAGGGCGTTTAGGCCGTTGGAGTTTACGTTTACAACCATATGATTTCGAAATAATTCACCGAAAGGGGTCACAACATGCTGTACCAGATTTCCTGTCTAGAGCCGTTCCAATAGCAACTGATTCCGTTGATGTAAATTCAAAAACAGATTCGGTTACTGATCGTTGGTATGCTGGAATGTTGGAACGAATTCAGCGATTTCCTCAACGATTTCCTTTGTGGCGTGTTCAGAACAATCAGATGTTCAAATTCGTCAAACCTCGTTATTCTGATCTCGGTGATCCTGGTCAAGAATGGAAATTAGTACCTCAAAGGAATGAACGGTCGAAAATAATTCAAACATGTCATGATGAACCGACTTGTGGTCATGTGGGAATTGCAAAAACCACTGCTCGCATTTCATTGAAATACTACTGGCCAAAACTGTCAGCTGATGTAGCTCGTTATGTAAATCGATGTCATACTTGCCTCAGTACCAAATCATTGAATAAACCACCGATCGGACACATGTTGAGTAAAATACCAACCGCTACTCGTCCTTGGCAAATAGCTTGCGCTGATCTAATGGGTCCTTTACCCCGATCTTCAAAAGGATATTCATACATCCTAGCGGTGTGTGATGTGTTCAGTAAAGCTGCCCTAGTGTTTCCGCTACGCACCGCCAATAGCGTCAATGTTGCTCGTCTAATGGAGGAACAGGTTATTTTAATGTTCGGTGCTCCGCAAACGTTGATTGTCGACAATGGAGTGCAATTTAAAAGTAAATTATTCCAGAACATGATGAAAGGTTACAACATCGAAATTGCATATACAGCTAACTACCATCCTAGCCCAAATAGCACAGAACGTGTAAATCGTGTTATTAAAACCATGTTAACGGCATATGTTAAAGACAATCATAGGTTATGGGACCAGTATTTACCGAAAATTGGATTTGCCATTCGTTCGTCCGCACACGAAGTAACGAAAATGACCCCGAATTTTATTCTATTTGGTAGAGAATTATCCTTAAAAGGAAATGAAGAGAAATTCAACAGTCCTGAAGTTGAAACTCCCAAATTTGATTCCGAAAAACGTCATCTAGCTTTTGCTCGTTTATATAAAGATGTACAAGATAGACTTCGTAGAGCTCATATTCGCAGTGCGCATCAGTATAATTTGCGGCGGCGAGACGACAAGTTTAGATTGTTCCAATACGTATGGAGACGAAATTATGTGCTCTCCGATGCCTCCAAACATTTTGCAGCTAAGCTAGCTCCTAAATACGTCGGTCCTTATCAGATCACAAGGATTGTATCACCTTGGACGTATGAAATTACTGATAAAGACGGGAAATCATCAATTTGGCATAGTAAAGACCTAAAAGGACACCCACCCGATGAAGACGATAACACACCTGCTGAGACCTAGATTACGTTCGCCCTGCTGTTGGGGGCCATAATACCACAGCCAAGACCGTCTGAGTCACCTGGAACCTCCATCATTCCCATCGTGACACCACCAAGTATAGAACGATGTCGGCGAAGAATTTTTTTTATTACCGGATGCGACACCTTATTTTTGAACGTAGGTTCGTTTCGTTCTGTTTTGTTAGGCTTCATCTTCTGTTAAGCGGAACACCAGCGCTTGGATGGGGTCGTGACCGAACCAAGTAGGCCATTGCCTTAACTATCCTTGCGACGTGATTCGTTTGATGGAATGAACCCTTGAGTTTCGTCTAGTTTTTAGATTTTGACATATCGTTTAGGCATTTAGGATTAAGTTCGTTATGTTAAGTTTTTTTTCTCTGACTGTACCAGTTTCAATTCTTTATCGGAAATTTTTAGAAAATTTCCTACGGTAGTAGAGGGGGGCTTGTTGCATTTTAAAAATAGTTATTTTTCAATGTTATATTATTCTACTTTGTCGGCATGCGACATACACATTTTAATCCGCTCTACATTCCTAAAGGGATTGTTTTGTTTATTTCGATTCTTTTTTAAAAATAGTTATTTTCCCATGTTTTATTTTTTTTACTTTGTCGGTATCCGCCAAACACATTTTAAGCCGCTTAACTTTCCGAAAAGATTGTTTTGTTTGTTCCGATCGAAAAGACTAGAATTCCGCGAAGGACACACCCCAAAATTTTAATCTGCGCATTGTTTCGCGAACCTACTAACTCGCGACCAATAGAATCACCTTGTCCTACTGACCTAATTTCTGATTGGTCATATTACACCGCCATCATTATTTCACGAACAGCTGTTATAAAAAGGGAAACCTCTGTCTGACGAAAAGAGCAAGGAAGTGAGAGCATGATGTGATTAGTATTTTATTTTTGGAAGTGATTATCGGTGTCAAGGTAGAGCCTTTTTTTTAAATCCTAATTTGCTGTCGGCAAAACGTAATTATTACGATTTGGGGATTTTAAAAAGGAAAAGATTTTTTACGGGAAGTTTGCCACGGGGCATTTTGTTGCATAGAGTGCAATTTGATCATCCGTAAAAAATCGCGTACTGTGTACGGATATAGTCTACTCCAAACGACCCGAGACGAGAACTTCACCCACTTCACATCAGCTCCGGAGAACAACAACAACAACAACAACAGCAACATCAGTGTATGTGTATTTCGTGTTAGTTACTGTAAGTTATTTTAATTTTCCTTTTGCAAAACGTGCCCTAATTCATTTATTATTATTAATAACTTTTCTTTTAAAATTTACGTTCGTTTCTTTGGCTGTTAGTTTTAGTAATATATAGAATATCCGATAAGTATTGAGTTATGGCCCGTTATATATGCTTCTCGATCGAGTAGATTAGCTGTAGATTAATTAAGATTTCGTCACACGGATTGGGTTTAATTCAACTGTTAACATCACTGTAAAATATCTTATTTCATTTTGTTCAATTTATCTTGTAGTCGCATTGATAATTCAACTTTTAACCTCACTGTAAAATATATTGTTTTATTTTGTTTATTTCACTTGGAAACTGCAAATTTCAAAAGTTTTTCTAATCAGTTTTAATATAGTATTTAATCGTAAAATTGTGTTGTGTTTGATTACGTCAATCCACCTTTCCGAAACAAACGATCCTGAGAATTAAGAGCCGGAACCCCGTAACAGGGCTCTCCGCGTGTTTCCCTCTTTTTTTGTCCAGAGAGATTACATTTAAAAACTTCCAGAGCCATTGAATTCAAGACCGCATCGTCTAGAATTAAATCGGTCATCGTTCAAGCGAACTTGCCGTAATCGTCGAGGCCGAATAATTAATTTTTATCGTGAAGTTTCCGCACCGGAAACTTTTCCCGCTTTTCCGTAAACTTTTTTTTCTTACTGAGTTATTACCGAAAGGTGGGTGTAGGAGGCACCTGCTTCTTGACTCTCCCAGTTAGAGCGCGTTTATCAGATGGAGATAATTCGATTAAAAATATTCTATCAAAGGGCTTCTCTGAGAAATTCTTGCGCGGAGATAATAGATCTTAATTGCAGGAGCGCCGCGTGGAAGTTTCTCTCGAACTGATATAAGTTAAATCCTAGTCTATAATCAATATACATATTAATTGAAATTTCACAGTATAAATTTGAAAAGATGATGGTGGAAAATACTTTCTTTTTGATAGGAAGATTATTAGCATAGCTGGCTGGAACTCCTATTATACAGGGTCACTGTAAATTTGTCTTCAGACCAAATTAAACATCTTTGACCAGCATGATTCGTGATGCTGAATCTTTATATCACCAAAATTGAAAGTGTGACTGGTGTGGATGTCATGGTTTTGGAGAGGGTTGTTTGATGGGATGTTGTTTTTTAACTAAAAACAACAAAACTTAAGAAATTGCAAATTTTTTAAACATGACGCGTAACGTCGAGTGTAAAGACAGCGAGACGCGCAGCGTCGAGTCGCTTTTAAAGAGAGACGCGTTGGAAACAAAAATTGAAAAAAAATTAAGAAAAATTAAGAAAAATTAAAAAATTAAAAAATTGCAAATCTCATTAACGAGACGCGTAACGTCGAGTGTAAAGAAAGCGAGACTTTTTTAAAGAGAGGCGCGTTTGAAAAAAAAGAAAAAGAAAAATTAAGAGAAAATTGCAAATTTTTTTAACATGACGCGTAACGTCGAGTGTAAAGACAGCGAGACGCCCAGCGTCGAGTCGTTTTTAAAGAGAGACGCGTTGGAAACAAAAATTGAAAAAAAAACTAAGAAAACCAAAAAATTAAAAAATTGCAAATCTCATTAACGAGACGCGTAACGTCGAGTGTAAAGAAAGCGAGACTTTTTTAAAGAGAGGCGCGTTTGAAAAAAAAAGAAAAAGAAAAATTAAGAGAAAATTGCAAATTTTTTTAACATGACGCGTAACGTCGAGTGTAAAGACAGCGAGACGCGCAGCGTCGAGTCGTCTTTAAAGAGAGACGCGTTGGAAACAAAAATTGAAAAAAATTAAGAAAAATTAAAAAATTAAAAAATTGCAAATCTCATTAACGAGACGCGTAACGTCGAGTGTAAAGAAAGCGAGACTTTTTTAAAGAGAGGCGCGTTTGAAAAAAAAAAAGGAAAAATTAGGAAAAATTTAAAAATGATAAAATTGGAAATTGGTGAAGTATAGCGGGTCTACTGAGTTTGGGGCGTAATCCGTCTTCGAACGACATATTAACTGGCTAGGTGAACGACCCAGAATTTCAACGAACAAATCAAAAATTAAGAAATTACATATTTTTTTCTACGAGACGCGTAGCGTCGACTTCTCTTCGGCGAGACGCGGAGCGTCGAGACTTTTTACAAGTGAGAGGCATTTGAAAAAGAAAATTGAAATTAAAAAAAAAATGAAAAAATTAAGAAAAATGAAAAAATTAAATATACTTCCAGCGAGTTTTCAAACTTAAACCGCGCAGCGTCGAGTTTTCCGAAGAGACACGCTTAAAAAAATTGAAAATCAAAAACGTGAAAACATTAAAGAAAATTTACAGGTAATAAATTAATAGATTACAACTTCATCTTATCTATTCTACGCGATTAAAGGGCGGGCTGCTACCTGAGGGGTATTTTATCTTCTATAGTGGATCGCGGGCGTAGGCGTACCAACTTTTTCAATAGGGTGCGTTCCAGTTGGAACGCGAGCTTATTGCTTTCTGCCGAGATGGGGCGTAGGCGGTCATCAAACGACTAACTAGTTGGCTGGGTGAACGGACACGGCTTTCTAGTTTTATTCTATTATCTAAGTATTAGCTAGACTGCTCAACAGACACACTATTAAATTCGTTACAGGATATACAATATGCCACGTTGGAGTTCAAACAGGAAGGAGTTCTTTCACTTCCGCTACAGAACAGTCTGTTGATGGTTTTGATATTGTAAGGAACAACTCGCGCACAACACAAAATGTGCGAATCATAAAAAAAAAACTTGATTTCTTCGATGTCAAATCTTCGATGGATAGAAATCTGCATAATATGGTGTCAACGGTAGACACTGCGTCACCATTATTAAGAATCGTGTTGTAAACCTCTAGATGTTGATTGAGTTCCAATTTAATGATTTTTATTTTTCATTTTATTGTTTATTTTTTTAACACGTCTCGCTTTGAAAAACTTTAATTTTAATTTTTTTTAGTTTTGAAATTTTTTAATTGTTTAATTTTTTTTTAATGCGTCTCCCTTTGAAAAGTTTGAATTTATTTTAATTTATTAATTTTAAAATTTTTAATTTTTCTTAATATTCTTAAAATTTTAATTTGATTTTTATTTTTTTTTTAAACGCGTCTCACTTGAAATTGTTTTTAATTTGCTTTAAACCCGTCCCGCTTTGAAAAACTCAACTATGGTGTAATCTATTCTGGCACAAACATCGTGATGGTAAGTATAAGTTTACGGGGAATCCCGCACAACAACCCTATTATTTTGGATAAAAGTAATTATGATGTAAGAGACCGCATCAAAGCCAAATTAGGTGCCGCCTCATTGCACTGGCCAACTTAATTAATTGGGGGAGAGATGAACCTGACGTAGTTTGTTTCGATAAAGACTGTAATAAAGAGGACCCGACGCGTGGTGGTGGGTCGCCCGCTCCAAACAATATTTCAGTAATTAACCTGACCCTGCAAGCCTCAGGGACTCTCTCGAAAGTTACTTTGTAGTATATTATATAGTACGGCTTCAACTTAGTCTATACTACATCAGTAGGAGTTCCAGCGAATATATGAGTTGCATTGTAAACATGGGGGAAATATATGACAAATTCTTGCTTTAAATTTCACAAGAAAAAAATTAACTTTACTAATCCATATGCTATATATATTGGCCAAATATTACAGTGCTCAAAATGGGCACCATTAACTGTCAAACACTAACTTAGTCCGTCTTTACACAGCTGCAAAGCATTTTGGAGTGCAACTAGTGAAATGGTATAGACTTCAGTCTGAATTCCAAGCTGTAAATCCTTGAGAATATTATAATTTTTAAATGAACAGGATGTAAATACTCCTAATAGTCGTTCATGAGAAGGAGGACTGTTAAATCTCCAATTTGAAGAGAAATAAAGCTATTCGAGGTAGTGAAATTACAACAAGCTTGCTTGAAATCGGCTTCTTCCAAGAATCAAAATCAGAGGAGACACAACACTCATGGTGGTCAGAAGAGCCCACAGAAAAACATGGGAGTTTAGATCAAATATGACGTATTGGACATACAACACGATGGTGAGATCCAAGATCATTTATGCATCTTTAGTATGGCGGACAAAGATGCAGCAGCAAACTTCTATACAGAAGCTTGCGTATTTAGAAATTAAGAATACAGCAGCAATGAAATACCTCATAGACCTACCTTTTCTTTCGTTATTGGATGATGGGACAGACAAAAATAGGGTATATCAAATTGTAACAGCATAATTTATCGGCTGATATGGTTTAAAAGTAATGAATGAAAGAAATGGAATTCTTACATTGGTCTCAAGTACAAACATATCCCAAAAGAAAATATTTTATTCTAATCATATCGTATTGCATCCCCAACTCTATTGGGCAACCCCCAACACCGTTAAAACCATCCCCAATTCCTTCGGAGACTCCTCTTGTGATGCGCATCGCCAAATTCAATTTCTCCTTTTCTGGGAAGGACAAAATTTCTTTCGCTACCCCTCGTTATGACGGGATAATCCGTTTTGAACGGTCGAAATTCGTACGAGCGTGAAAATTTCCTGACAGGGAGCAAGACAATGATTACAGGACCAAACCAGGCATCCCAATCGCGTCTGTGTGCACTGGACCTCGTACAGAAACATTTCTTTGCGAGAAAATTGCTGTTCGGTAGAAGACCAACTTTGATCATGGTTGATCATTTTTATTTATGGCTAATTTAAGCGGATGTGTTTAATGTCCCCTCCCCATTGGGAGCTCGTAAAAACGGTAAAAAAAAATACGGAGAAACAAACGGTGAGATAAAATGACATGAAAATCTACTTTGAAACTTGAAAAACTAAACCCGGCAATATTGATACGAACGCGTCAACGTAACATCTTGTTAAAGTCGCGTAAAAGGTCCCCAATTTCCAGGACCGTACTTTTATTTAGACCCCAAAACGATATTTGATCGGTAGACGCATCCGTAACATAACTGCGCACTTCATTTCTTATTTAACGATACCGACAGTGGCGGAAAAAAGCACCCAATATCGTTCGCCACGGTGCCATTGCCAAAACCGAACGGAATTACTTCACGGTTTCACATTTCCAAATGTATTCGCAATTTTATGAGGTACGTGGGATATACACATGTGTCAAAAGCGTCCTTTTATTGGGGATGGAGACGATACTAAGGTTAGAAATGCCTTTTTGGGGTAATAAGGACGTAGTTTCTCTTTTCAAGTTGAGCCTTGTAAGTAGCTACCTAACAAGAAGGAAATAAAAAATATTATAATCTGTATTAAATCGTAGTTGCATTAACTTGCTGTTGCTTTACGCAATAAACTACCATTACTTATAAAAATATGAAAAATGCTCTTATGCTTTATTTCGTTTAACAAAATAAAATTTAATATTACACTATTGTTTTCGCTGATTGCAGCGATTAATTCTCGATATAGTAAATTGGTTTCGAAAGAATATAATGGGATATACATATACCAATTTAGTTATCGATGTTACATAATTTAAATCACACTTTCCTCGACACACCGATAATCCCCAACATTATTGAATTAATTTGAAAACGATTCGCCTTGACTAGATTTTAATTTAAATGGATTTGTAATGTTATTCTGAAGGTCGTACTGGATCATCATTATCGTCTGCAGACGAAATTAACCTGTGTGTAAAATAAAACTAATTCCGAGAAATAAATTTGTGTATTTTTAAGGAGGATCTTTGAAAATTTATCATCCATTGGATAAAAAAAGACGGACAAAATAAAACGGCTATATAATTAAACCTTTAGGCAAATCTACCGTCAAATTGATAGGATTTAACCTTGAACGGATAAACTAATGGAAAAAATGATCAAATCTCAGCGAGTATAAACTCAATGACTACCTAAATAGAAACCGAACCTTTAGCGAGTCTTTTAATGTTTGTGACCTTACATGAGGGTCATTATAAATTGGTATTGCTGACAAAGAATTTATATTAAATTTACAGTATTCTTTTTACAATATTATACTGTAGGCGAAAATTTATTTTTTTGGAATGTGGCTAGTAATCGAATAAAAAGATTTACATTTTACGTTTCGGCTTCTTTATTTACTTTTTAAGCCTTCATCAGAAACTGTGATGAAAAGAACAATTATAAAGTAATTAATATTTACGGACAATATATAAATTATTAAAAAATTACCTGATTGTATACGTTATCGCCAAAGGTCAAAAACACTTCTACTTAAGTGTAAACACTACAATTTAACCCCGTCTTTTTTAAATTTTAAAACTTCACATATAATTTTCAATAATCAATTTTTAAAAACTAAATTTCATAATAAAATTGAATCTTTTAAACATGTCACATTAAATTATCTAATTACTGATTGTATTAAATATCAAAAACATTTAAAAAATATTATTGTTAATATTATGTTTTTGACCTTTGGCGATAACGTATACAATCAGGTAATTTTTTAATAATTTATATATTGTCCGTAAATATTAATTACTTTGTAATTGTTCTTTTCATCACAGTTTCTGATGAAGGCTTAAAAAGTAAATAAAGAAGCCGAAACGTAAAATGTAAATCTTTTTATTCGATTACTAGCCACATTCCAAAAAAATAAATTTTCGCCTACATTATACCACTCCTGGCTAAATAAAATTTCTCCCTACTATAACAATATTATACTAACAAAAAATGCTTTGAAAGTTAAACGACAAAAAAGATTACTCCTGTTAAATAATCTTTGGAAAGATTATTCCTGTAATAATAATCTTTGGAAACAAGGATAAAAATATCAGGATGAATTAACACAAAAAAATATTAGCACAATTGGCTTTAGCAAGATCAAAAATGTCTCTTTGAATCTGATATTGGCAGCAAAGTTTATCGAACCAAGTTAAAGAAAGACTTTGATGATGCTTTCTAACTTCCTTTTTGTGGTGCTCCAAAAGACACCCAATAAATATTTATACGTAAGATAAGATATACACTTCAATAATGAAAAATTAGTTTGGAAGAATTTACTTTGAAAACAAGCATTTCACAAGCAGATTTAAAAATTGGCTATTATGGTGATTTATGTATGAACCAAAATATACATTTAAGCTACTGTATTTCCTCGAATTTACTATATTTCAAAATTAATAGCTTTACGACCAATATGTATTTTTATTTTGACCTTTTGCAAATCATTAAACAATGTAATAAAGCTATTTTCCTATAGGTTCGCTCATAAAGCTTCTAATATTCTTTTATATGTTAAATATAAATAAATTAAGATCAAAAAACAAGCTAACAGAACATTTTTATCTTTAAATATAAAAAGTAAACCAAAAATGTAAGGAATTGTACATTTCTTTCAAATCTGGTCTTAGCAGCAAATTGTATGAAGCTATTGAAGATTCTGTTGAATCGATTTTATTTCAAATTAATCTTTTTACAACCAATATGATTTTTATTAATGGAACAGTTCCAGCATTAAATATTGATAAAGCTTATTCGATTTAGACATTTTTTGCAAGTCTTCAAACGTTTTAGTAAAGCTAGTTTGATTATGAAGTTGCTCAAAAACTTACCAATCTATTTTTATATGTGCTAAGAGAACTATTTTATCTTCAGCAATAAAACATTTTAAGTATTAAATTTTTTTGAATCGAGATTGATCGATTTTCCCCAAATTATTCCTGGGTGATATATTTATATGTGGAGCATCAGTAAATCAATCCCTTGACCCAATTTAGAAGAATTAACTTTGCGCATAAACATTGCGCAAAATAAAAATTTGATTATGATAAATTTAAACTGATCAAATTTCTAGGTAAATGTTTCTGCGGAAAAAGCATTGATAAAAGTTCTGGCAGCAAATGGTGGGAAAGTTTATTAAATTTAGATGTTCCTTGTTAGTATACAAATGTTCTGGTGAAGGTATTTTGATGATGGTGCTTTCAAAATCTGCCAGGTGTTGTTCAAAAGACTTCCAATAAATTTTTATATATTGGACCAGTTTTTCTCAGCGATAAACAAACTTTTTAGAACAATATCTTTGGAAATAACAATTTACCAAGATGACGACTTAGAAAGCGCCATATTTACGTTTATATCGGCAATAATGGTAATGCGTATTAGACATTATCTATACAGTATAAAAGAACAATAAATAAACGCTGAAAATACCCGCTACAATTGCCTCTACATCATCTGTAACATCCAAGACATCCACAGAGGGCAAATATTGAATGCAAACGTCCCCATTTTACTGGCAATAAAACCGAACAGCACCGATAGCCTAATTTCCGGTATTGCCGCTGCTTCTCCGCTTTTCCCAACCCGATTCCACGCCATTTTAGTCTCGCTAGCGTTCCGGCGTCATCCCATGCACAACAGTCACGTTCTGAAAGACGTTTCGACTGTACAGAAATACGAGAAACGAACGGGGAAGAGGAAAAATATAGACTAAGCGTTTTCTGTACCGCACGCGAGCCGAAGGAAACCTCTAATTTATTTTAATAGCCCAGAAAAAGGAAGTTTCAGGGCATGGAAGGAAGCGGGAAAAGGGAACAGAGAGAACTTTAATTTGGGCGGCTTTTTTTTTGGCGTGATTAAAATTAATTTGGGGTCACAGATCTTTGGTTTTGTTCAAGTGTATGGAAGATTCCGTGGAGCAAAGGTCAAAATTATTAATGGGTCTGCTTACGAAAACAGATCTGGGAAGCGCAAATGTAGATGTGAAACAGTTTTTTACAACTTTAGAAACTCAAATACAAACTGAGTGCTTAACATAATCCGTCGCAACGCAGGATCTCAGTCATTTAGCTCACGAAGCTCTGAGGTAACAAAACTTAGTTTGCGTGGTGTTAGTTTTCAACGTATTGAAAACAATAAAGACCAAAGTCAAAACATAATTGGTAAATCTTTTGACCCGTGAAAACTTGCAGCACCTTTTTACAAAATACTCAAAAAAAAAATCATAGATGCGCCGAAAGAAAAAATTGCAGAATGATATTGCAGCGTAATAAACTTTGGGACATCGCTTCCGGCCCAAACGAATCCAACGCGATATGAAAGTAGACCAACAGCTAATTATAACTGTACAGGGGTTTTGCTATATTGGCTCGTAAATTTCTGCTTTTATGAGCGCCTGAAGTTATGACGTTTTTTTAGGACAATTTTTTCAACATTTTTACCGTAGATCTTTATATACAGTGTGTCACGCAGTCATGTGACCAACCTTAGAGTAAAGGTATCTGACATAATTCTGAACAAATTATCTTAATGAACCTTCATCCGCAATAGACTCATTTCTGAGATACAGGGTGGCTTTAATATGAGACACAGATTCTATTAAATGGAGAAAAAGTTACGTTGTATATTAGAGACTAATGCATTAAGAATAATTACAGAGCAAAGCAGATGTTTTAGTCTTTTTGGCACAGCACCTTCAGTTTAGAAAATGTGAAAAAAAATGTATTAAGATTTTTTGTTTAAAAATAATTAATTTGGCTATAAGCCAAATTAATATATTTATTATTTATATACGTTATATATATGTTTTCAAACACACTAAATATGGTGGTGATAATAATTATTTATTTAATGAGAGCCATGTTTCACTGTTCTTTTAAACATGGCATTTATTAATTCTATAGTGTATTCTCTACAACTTTTTCCCCCAAGTTAACCGACTCTGAACCAGATGCACTTCCTCAGATAGCAATAGTACTCTTATCAAAGTCAGCTTGTATCTCTAAAATCAGTTGTTTGTCGACCAAGTTTGTTTGATAGTAAATTTCAGCACTTAATCCAATGACAAGCGTTCGGTTGATTTGGGCATGCATTTTTTATTACACTGTATAAGTAATAAACTTTAAAGTATAAATGTACTTCACATATTACATAGTACAGTTTAGTCCTTGACTATCATATAGTAAAAAATCTTTGGATATTTACGTAATGCCGTCGGCATAGTTTTGCATAACATGAACACTTTTACTTGTATGTAGCGGTAAGATAATTACAGATACAATGTGTTTTCTGTTAAATATACATTGTTCTTTTTAGATCATGTTCCTAACAACCTATATTACCGAATCGTTTTTGACCATATGTTTATTAAGACCTTCAAACTCATCAGTAAATTTTACGGACTTTACAAAAATGTAAAGTGTACGCATTCTTTACGTACATTGACTTTGGCTCACCCTGTACATATGTTGCATATAAATTTTGTAGTTATAAGTTTTTGATTATATGCAAAACAATTTTCTTCTCTAAAAATTTTGTTTAAAGATTACTTCTCTTTTGACAAATTTCTCAATTTAGCACCAATCTGCACTGCTAATCTTGTTTTTTTTTTTACCGTAAGCTAATTTCTTCGAACATCAGAGTTCATTATAAAGAATACGTTTTTGTCGTAAAAAAATTAATAGTACAAATTTATCTGAAATTTTCCAATACACAGAGTGGTATTTTGATTTGCATCATCGTACAGGTTAAAAATCAAATTTACTGTAGAATTGCATACAAACTAAACACAACTGCTTGCACATTACCAATATCAGTTATCAGTAAATGTGCCATGCAGACCCCAGAACCTAAATAGGGGTTAATTAAGGGCTATTTACACAACCCTCAGGTATACATAATAGACTGTGGTAAGGACAAATTGATTATGGGTCAACATTCTGATGCAGTAAATACATAATTACCGTACTATATCAATGGATATTTTATTTATGCAGATAAACATTATTATCAAATAAATTTTGCCTTTCCCTAGCATTTTATTAATTTCTAAGATTTATATACATCTATTACTTACAGATTAAAATAGGTGTTACCACATCATAAAATGGGAAACGGCTGCTTACCTGTAAAAATAAAGAGAAACATAATCAGTTCGATTAAAAACATTGGTGAAAAAGTTAATAAAAGTTTATAATATAGCGTTCACTTTTAGAAATCGTAAACCAAAGCAGAAAAATATGTATATGTATATAAGGTACACATTCAAACATCCAGTACAATAAGAAGTTATGCATAAACTCGCAACTTTCACTAAACACATAACAAAGTGCAATATCGTGTTGATATTTAACCAGGAAAGGCTACACAACCAAAGCTGGTGCGGGTAAAAGGAATGAATATATTGCATGAATGAACGACCATGAGATAAAAAATTTTATTATTTGCAGCCGGAACCTTTTCAAAATCTCAATGACGTATATTGTATTTCGCTTTGCTCGCAGGTACTAAAGGATTTAAAATACAATAATGTAAAAACAATAGTGTTAAATTGTGTCAAAAACAAAATAAGAGTTACTAATAGGCGTCGTGCATTAAATAAAAGGGGCACAAAATTATGACTTGTTTAAATCGTTTTAGCCATTAAGTTTTTTTTTTTAACATATCGTCTTGGATTTAATTGAAATACATATATATTGGAATAAGTAGTAATATTTCAACAATAATAAAACAACAAGTAGGTATAGAATATTCCTAAAAACTATATTCTGATTTTGTATATAGTAAGTATGTGAATTAAATTATCACTTAACGTACCGCTCCATCTATAGTGCAAGCGCGCAAGTTCTCGATTCTAAAGAAAGCCTTCCCCTAATTATTATTATTATTCCTCATTATTAATTATAATGCGACAGCAACAAAAAATACCTAAATATAATCTAAGAATGGACGAACGTACACCTGCAAAATTACAGCGGCTCATTTACGTATATTCGCTAGGATACAAATCTGTATTACGCCTACGTAGCGTGGATAAACTCCATGTTTACTTTCGTGGGCCTCGTTTAAGAAGCCCGACACTGTACATCTATTAAATTCCACTGTAGGAAGCGTTGAAGTCAGTTAGTTACCATCACAAGTTAAAGTGGCAACATATCAACTGCTAAATTAAATCCGGAAATACGACCGGATATCTACGCTCTCCTCGCCCCCCACAACTTCCTCTCAGCATTACAAGTACCCCGCGAGGCGCCAGTATAAACTACAAGGGCGGGGTAAAAGGATTTGGAGGGGAGGGGGGAGTGCAGGTTATTGTCCAGTTTAGTGGCCCCTTTGTTACCGTCGAAAGATCCATTAATTCCGGACAAACTGCTTTCCAGTAGGAACGTGTCTAACTCGAGCCTGGTCAACTATGGTAGATCCGAGATTATCCTGGAGGAAGTGGAGACAAAGAGGGACGCTACCAGGATGTGGGAGGCGAGAAGGGTGGTCGGAGGAGGTCGTACGGCGATAATCGATAGTCAAATGTATCTAGGATGATTCGTTCTTGAATAAAATGTTCCTTATCTTAAAATTCCACAGCAAAACTAGCTAAAACAGCATTCCAATATCCCCAGCTATCCTCATGTTTGGTATACGGGACACGCTCTATATTTAAAATGTTAATTTCTTTCCAAAACGAAAAGTTAAATCTGTTCTCAGTTCTCATTTTACAAAGTTCTGATCGAGAACTATTCCAACACGATAGTTGTTCCACTCGAAATACCTGTATCATATCCTAGATGTCGCACATCCAAGTGCCTCCCTCTATTGCACTCGGGACGCAATCACACCCGCTTCAGTGGAAATCGACACTATATACTCCGCCGGCTGCGGTAATAATGCTCGCAGAACTCCAGACATAAACGTAAGGGAATAGGATTAACTTTAGACAGGTTGAGAGGAACGCCATCTTATACCACGGCAATTGACACCCATCCGGGATTATTATTAGGGAAATATGGTAATGAGAGAGACCCATCAAGTTAAGAAGGTGTCGATTAACACACAGAACATGCACCCCGCGCTATCGGAGACATTTAGCTGCTGTCGTAACTTTAAACCGCAAGGTTTGAAGGGGCCCTCTGTGTTATATGGCTGGTTTATACGCTCGAAGGGAATTTCGTATCGTATAGTGGTGATGGTATTATTTCGAATAAGATGCAAATTTCGTTGTTTATTGGGGTTGTATATAGGGAGTAGATTATTATTATTAAAACACATTAAAACAACTGAAACGGCTAGTAGGACTAATAATGCACATAACTCACTGGCGGTCAGAGATAGAGAAAAAGTTTTAGGACAAAAATTGGTTGTTTGGATGAATTTTATTAAACAGGCAAGAAAAAAGGTATAAACATTTTTAAATATTTTTTTTTACAGGTAAACATCTTTGGGATTAATAATAAACAATAGAGATTAGTTGCATGCATGGAGAGTCCCTAGGTCCCTCCCAGTCCGCTCTGACTGATGTGTCGGCACAGCTTTTCGGATACACGCCGAGTTTCTTATTTGAATTATTCCCGGCATGATTATTAGCGCTGGTAAAGCTTTTCTGGTGTAACGGAGGCATTTTCCCAGGCCGCTCTGGCTGATGTGTCGGCACAGCTTTGCTGATACCCGCCGAGTTTCTTATTTCAATTATTCCCGGCCTGATTGTTAGCGCTGGCAAAGTTGTTCTGGTGTAACACATGCATTTTGGCACAGCTTTCTGAGGCTCCCAGGGTTTTATTTGCAATCATTCCCGTTCCGCAAAGTTTAGCGCCGTCACCGATGTCTAACCCGTCATAGCCCCCGAAAACGAGCCCTGTATAGATACAGATTGTCGTTTCATGTTGTTAACAGAATTAAAGCCAATAGATTTAAAATTTCAAAAGCGTTGCCGAAGTCCCGCAAATGTTTGATTGTTTGTCACATATATTTATGTATGTTCATTATTGTACATATATTTTAACACTCATCTTTTTTTCTCGCTGTTTATATTCGATGTCTTTCACACCTGTTGTATGGAAACACATGTTTGATTTATAATACACTTTCACTGTTTTGTTGCGCAATTCAAACTAAACCCTGAAACGTCCATGCACTCACACTCATAGCTACCACATTTTCCCTTGTAAGCGCACACTGTTTCATAATTACAAATCAAAACTTACGGCGCCATCTAAAGTTGTTTTTCGAACTGCATCTAAGCAAAAGTTGGCAACTGTGCTTTAAATTCTTTTAAACAATTTCGAACAGATTAAACTAATTCTTCGTCAACACTAGTGCCATTACGAAAGTAACTTTGAACTTGAAGAAAGTTCTACGTTTTCTAAAGAAAACATCATAGTTGCAAGTTGTATTTCATAATTGATAATTATTCTGACAATTGTGCAAAAGTGCACAATTGGCGGAATCAAGTTACAACTTCCCTTGTTCCATCAAAAAATTGCAGGTAACTTGATGATGTTTTTAAATGAACGCCCGTTACATTTTTCGACTTTCTGTATATTACGCCTCGTTTCCCCAAAAACGAAAAGCACGTTAAGAAATTCACTCTCTTGATAAAGATGTGTATTTTTACGTATGTATATACAAATTATGCAAAATACGCATCCAATTTTTTTTTAATAGTATTAGGACATCTGTGTCATGAATGCTTTATTATACACTTTTAACCGGTTTTCATTAATGAAATTTAGACTAGTTTTAATAAAACGTATAGGTTAAGGCCACCTGATTGATTAGCATTATTCATTATATGTATAATTTTGCGAAACCGTTATTTTAATTTTCATTCTATATATACCTCTGGATAATTCCACTGGGTATTTTAAACATGAAAGATGACCAGAAATAAAGAATAAAATCCTTCATCTTGGTGTATACACGACTGCTAAAATCAAGCCTAACATCGAGCAGGTAGAGATAAAATTAATGCAAACAATCCTCTAGTTAAACTATAGCGGTCAAGGTTGGCCAAACATGGCTTCAATACAGGCAATTTATTACTATCAAGATGCGTGCTGACGTTTGCTATTTTCAACGTCAACACTTTGGTGTGGTGTTGATAGAAATTCGGTTCGGGATAATAACATATGTGAAGGCAAACATATGGGCCAACACATCAACACAACATGGCGAGACCACCAGGGATTTGTTTATATAAGGAGTCGTAGTAAACCGTATGGAATAGCAAAAAAGTGCTCGTCATCGTTATAACAACAAGGAAAATTGCTTCAATTTTCTCTGGCAGTACAATTTTCGAAAATTAAAGCATTAGTATACAGAAGTTTCATCTTTCTTTCAACATCACAGCCACATCTTCACCTAATATAACTATACAGAATCTGCCGTTATACCTGAAGAGGTGGGACTCGAATCTTGCATCTGGGAATGCTGACGTCTGACGTTTCATTCGCGCATTTATTTGCGCGGTGGTACACCCTCGCCCCACACCCTCTCATTCGCCTCGTAAAGTTTTAAGAGCGCCAAGCCCACGTACAACTACCATCTTCCTTTAAAACTAACGCAATAATCCACCTGGTACTGCGGTGTGTGCGCCGAGTAGGTGATACGCCCGTTCTTTATGCTAATGTCCCCATTGTCGACGTCCATTCGCTCCAATGGCCTCGTGCGCTCGCTCGCTGCCGTCTGCTCGTCGAGATTGTCGTGGTACCGAAGCGCGTCGGTTGCTAGACTATCGATCCGAGGTGGTTTACGCTTCGGCCCTATTCCCTCGATGCGCTTTTGTTTATCGAGTTACTGCCGGTCGCCCGCGATCGTTTACTTAGAAATATTGTGCAACGGAAGGCAAAAAGCCGATCTTTAAAATACGTCGAATCCGACTCGATTGATTTAGTTTGCGGTCGCGAGTTTCATAATGAAAGGTCGCGTTCTTTCTATGTAACTTCAACAGTATTAAAAATTTGGGTTTTTTTTCGAATATAATATTGATAACAAGAGAGAAGTACATCTTTTAAAAGCAAATTACATTATTATTATGTCAAATTTCAAAGTTAAAATTAAGCATTTTCCGGCTCATATTGATATGATTTGTTTTTATCTCATAAAATACTACATACTGCTTAAATATTATAAGCGATTTCAAACTCACCCTGTATATTAAAATTTCACAAAATTTTCTATACCGCCTTCATTTTGGAAAATTTTCAAGTCAATAATAGGATATTTAGAAGTTTCAGAGATATTGTGCGAATAAATAAATTTTTTTGTCAACATTGTAACTTTAATGGTCCGCATCTCGAAAATTACGCGATTTTCGCCTTATGCCCATATGAACTTTTTTGTTCATCACGTCGAATAAAACATCCTCATAAAATATTATACCTTCATTCAGACTCACCCTGTATATCAAAATTTCATGAATTTGCCCTACAATTACTAAACATTTGGTTATTTGTCAGACTAATGCAATTTTTAGAAGATTCCAAACGAAATCGGCCGTTCTACGTCAAATTGCAATTTTAACGCCTTATATTTCGTAAATTAGGCGACTTGTATTTTCAACTTTCGTCCATACGACCTTTTTCATTTTATCTCGTCCAATACGGCATACGATTCTAAACACAAATTCCGTGAAAATTAAGTTCATAACGTTAAATTTATACTTCAACACTCTGTATCTCGGAAAGGAAGAGGTTTTCGACTTATATCTATATAAACTTCTTTATTCGCCTCATCGAAAATTATATTCTGATTAAATATTCTCACTTATTTCCGATTCACCCTGTATATTAAAATTTCCCAAAATTGTCCTAGATCTACTTGTTTTCGGTATTTTCCCTGATTTAAAATTGATAATGCAATTTCTTAGAGATTTCGGAAAGTTATGAAAAACAAAATTACGTTCTTACGCCAAATTCCAATTGTAACACCCTGTATCTCGGAATCTATGCGTTTTTCGATTTCCATCCATATAAACTTTTTTGTTTATCTCGTCGAATACCACACACTTACAAATTATAATGCAATATTTACGACACACCTTGTATATATATATTTCGCAATTTCCACGCGCAGCACTCCAAAATGTTCCCTTCGCCAGATGCGCAGATTACACGGACAAAATCGCACGAAATGCGCCGCGCTACGAATCGCTTAAATCGCAACGCAAACAAGCGAAGAACGCGATGTACGAGAATTCGGGATATTCGGATTTGCAATAATCCTTTTTTCCCCGAGGGGAAACAAAACAAAAAAAGGTTTTCTCTCGCATGTTTTACATCGTCGGGAAACGTAAAAAATCACGCCCCTATACAGATGGGAGGAGGGGAAGGGCGATTCATTATTTCGAACATAGCGTAGGCAATTATCAGCACCTCTGCCGTTAATTAACAGGTATGGGACGGATCTAGCCCACGCAGGTGCTTATATTCCCATACGTGTTAGAACTCCATTTCGAATACTGCAACTTTAACGTATATCAAAGCAGTATGAAACAAAAGACATCTGTATTAGAAAATACAACCCGTATGTAACATAGTAGAAAAACGAGAATATATAAAAACAAAAGGATATATGCTGTGGTATCCATTTTTCTTATCTTGTGTTGCGTATAAGGTGAAAAGTTCAGTGACATATAATTACGAATATATGAAGAAAAAAAGTACTCTGTTGTGTCAGTAATAATATAAATTTTATCTGACAGGTACGAGATTAAATCTGCATTTACAATGTGTACATTTTGATCTAAATTTTATAATTAAAGAAAGAACCATTAAAACTATTAGAAAGACCATTAAAATGAGTTTAAAATTACTCGATACTTCATTCCATTTAAGATTTTTAACTGGGGCAGAGAGTCAAAGTGGCTGAATCAATTTTTGCATCAAAAGTTGTCCCGCTCGATAATATTTCTTACCTGTTTCAGGAAATTCTTCATAAACTTCCAGGGAGGGAAATTTTCAATGAAAACCCGGTACGTTACTTTCCTCCAATCATGCATAAATATAATCTACAGTGTACACACAGTCGATCTGTCGATAGATGCATTAGTAATGATTGGTTTATTGTAAATAGTAAATCCCTAGTTATAAATTTGCTTTATAATATTTAATATGTGAGAACGCTGCGACTTCAAAATTGAAATTAATTTGGGGGAGAACTTTGTGTTTGCGCATGAAAATGACCTCCAACACACAGCGCGAATGTACCTATAAAGAATGCAATGGATTTGGATCCCATCGAATTACTGTGAAATGAATAAGAAAAATCTGCCCAAGTTCAAATTTTCCTTTTCTTCTCTATTCATCATCAGCTCGCCGACGATCAATTGGTATATGTACATATACTATCTACATTTTTTTTTATCTGTTTAACCTAAACAAGGCAATAACTTTATCGTGATATCATAAATTTTCCTGGCATACATAAATACGTATATAATTAATTCTAAATGGCATTGGGTCATTCGGCTGATACCTAATTGCGGAAATGCACGAATGAAAAACGAAAGTATCTTCATAAATTATTGGTGTGGAGATTCAGTATAATCTAGCACAAATGCTGTATTAAATAGCACGCAGTTGGGTAATATACAATTAATTACGTTTTCCGTTATTGCTAACAACAATCTTGTTCCTGCACGCTCAAAGAATGAAACACATTACTACATATATAATTGACTTGTCCGATCGGGAAAGATCGGATTTGTTTGCCTCATATGTGACATGTTGACTACATTCACTAGAATCACTAGATAACTGTAATTATCGAGCCAGATTTAGATAGAAAACCGTTGTTGGAATTCCAGACTTTTTCAAATAATAATTAGTCGATGTTTCTCCCGAAATTAACAAATTATCAATTCAATTAATCTTAATAAGAACAGACTTCATGCACCTTGTTTACAATAGGAGCGTTATCAATATAAATTGCATTGTAAATTTGAAACTCCATGCATAGAAATTTAACATTCGGGTAGACCAACCATAAAATCATTTATTATGACGCCTGCACACAGATTTAGGTGATGTTTGCTCTGTTGAAACTCGACAATCCATATTGTAGGGGAGTTCTTTGACATAGATAATATCGGATGTAGGAATTACTCATACGTCAACTCATACATAATTAGAAGTAATATTTCGTATTCCGAGTTTCAAGGGCAGAAAGGTTCAACGACACACCAAAATCAATTAAACCAGTTTTGACCAGACCAAGGCCATTTTTATACATACAGCGCATCAAATATCCTTTAGTAATAAACAATTGGAAAGAAAAAATTAATGCAATTTTTCACTAAATATAAAATAAAAATAAATTACCTACGTATGTACATAATTCTTTTAAAATATATAAATGCTAAAGTCGAGATATAATAAATTCATTGATCAACTTCGTTTTTAAATCAAAAAGGTTCCGCACTTGCTCCTGGTAAAAGCACAAAGAGAATCTATAGATGGACTTTGTCAGGGTAAGTTCTTTCCAAAACAAAAGCTCGGTATTTGTTTTCCTTTGCATTCCAGGCTGCTGGCCTATTTCCTTGGGTGACCTCGTATGTTTACTCCCAAAACCAAAAATAACCAGGAGAGATGAAATTACATTTGATGTGTTGTTTACCATGTAGAACATTCACCTTTAACAATGTTTTACCAAATAAAAAAGGCTGTTAAAATCATAAGGTTTTATTGTTGCCCTCAGATTCCAAAACAAGAGTGTTGATTACATTGAAACGAAGAAAATAAATCAAATCTGCAACCAGTCAAAGATTAAGAAGTATATTTCTTAGCCACTCTATAGCCCGATATTGTTGTCTTTAGACTTTTAGCTGGTGCTTTTGTGGCTCAACATTTTTCAAAAATAGTCAAAACTGCAGTTTCGCTCTTTTAACCTTTGATTTATTAATTTGAAAGACCCCAAAATGCTAAATATATGTGTATTAAAACTTTTTTTCTTCCGTTGGTTAAAGCGACACTTTTGAGAGTGGGGGTACTTGCCCCAAATTTATCTCAGTTTTTTTTTTTTAATATGTACTCGTGTGTATTAATTATAAATTCTGTTGTATCCGCTATATATGTATCTGTTGCAAGAGTGAATGGGATAGAGATACCATTTCGAAACTCAATAGAAACGCCATTAAATGGTATACAGATGGCTCCAAAACGGCAGAGGGAACTGGAATAGGGATATATGGGCCTAGAACCAAATATTTCGAAAGCTTGGGGATGTACCCAAGTATCTTCCAGGCGGAAATACACGCCATTGAAAGATGTGTCCAGGTCAACATTAACAGAAGCTATGAAAAGCAGGAGATTATCATAATATCTGATAGTAAAGCAGCCATTAGAGCGCTGAGGTCAAACATAATCAGCTCCAAAATGGTTTGGGAGTGTCTACAAAAACTAAACGAGCTAGGCAAAAAGAACAAGGTAACCCTTTTGTGGGTTCCGGGACACACGGGAGTGGAAGGAAACGAAATAACAGATAATCTCGCTAAGAGAGGGGCTAGAACACCTTTTGTAGGGCCAGAACCTTTTTGAACCCAACTGAAAAATGAAGTAGAGCAGAGAAAATCCAAATACTGGGAAAATCTCCAGGGAATGAGGCAAGCTAAAACTCTTCTGGGTACCTATAACCAGAAAAGATCTGCAGAATGCCTCAACCTGAGTAAAAATAATATTCGGATATTGACAGGGATCCTTACAGGCCATTGTAAACTGAACGGACATCTAAGCAGGCTTGGAATAGCGAAGGAAGCCGAATGTAGATTTTGTGGGGAACAGGACGAAACGTCCATTCATCTACTCACAAACTGTGTTGCACTGTGCAACTCAAGGGCGCTGCACCTGGGAGCATGTGAAATCGAAGAGGGAGAGTTACCTAATCTGGGGCCTTCGGACATTCTGCACTTCTTGAAAGGAATCAGACTGGACGGCCAGCTGTAAATACAGCGAGAAGAGGGGACACAATAGATCTTTTAGGTCGCAGTGTACTATCACACATACATACATCTGTTGCAAAATTTATTAATAATCAAAAAATTATATATGTAAGTAAATTTTAAAATCAACTTATCGTATTACTTTAATACTTTAATATTATTTATTTTATTTGCATTTAATATACTTTTTTTTAATAAAATTTATAAAATATATTTCATAAATTTAAAAAAAACGAAAATCCGTATGAATGTGACTTTTATATAGGTGTATATATTCGAGTCTATTAGATACACAATCCATCAAGTTGTAAAATATATTATTTAACCAAAAATTAATAGTGATTTATGAATCTAAATCTATTAACTACTTTTGTTTGTTTTATTGTGTTTTATGAAAAAAATTACGAAACAAATTCTACAAACAATAGGATTACATGAAAATTTGAGAAACTCAGATTGAAGGAATAAAATTTTGTACTGATGTATTTTTTTCTATTGCATGCACAATCTGTTCGTTACAAAATCAACTAATTAGGGAGAAAAATATTATAGTCTCTATTTAAAGTGACACATGACATAAATTTAGCATCTATGATTCTATTTTTTCATATATATATTTTATTGTGCATTGTGCATAGTTTCGGAAAACAAAATTTCCCAAAAAATCAAAATTGAAGAAACAAAAATTTCTTATATAATTTTTTTTTATTCATTCGATTCTATCAATTGCAAAATCTATTACACACAAAATCTACTAATGGACCAAAAAAATATATATTAGAATTATCTATTTAAAATGTCACATTAATTTAACAATCACTAATTATAGTGTTGTACTAAACTATGCAATATATTCTCCCGTGTTATTTGTAGGTAACATACACCACGTTAGGAAATTACTATTAATAGTCTGTAAATAATTGGGTTAGTAACATCCGGATCAGATTAACTGAACGTTAAACCTAATAAATTACTTCCGGAGCGGTGGTTCTGGCGGGTTTAACAATCCCGACATACAAACACGGGTTTGAAATTTGTGTGGATAGGGCTATCAAAAACTACGAGATTTTCTGACCATTTTAAACTATAGGTTTGAATTTAAATTCCGAAAATATTTAGTAGTAAAAATACTTTTGCTTCTTAAAACAATAGTTATAAATGTTTTCCCACATTACTAATAATAATTTCAATATGGTCTTCGTTGATTAATGTGTTTTTCTTACATGTAGTTTTGATTAGGTTTAAAAAAATATAATCAGAAACAGATATATGTATGTAACTGCTCCAACACAAGCTACGATAACCCAATTTCAATCTACCTATAATACGTCACATAACATTATGTTATTGTTATGTCAATAACGACTCAGTTTTTGCCCACACCTTAGCAACAGAAATAACAAGAGATACAGCTGTTCTCCCGGCTACCACCTATGTATATGTGGAAATGATAAAGAATACGTTCATTAACGATTGGAAACATACCAACACAGATGCCTGACTATATATACACAACACAAAGCTTAAAATTCCATTCAGCATAGGTGTATGATAATTGTTTTAAGTATGTTTAATGTTATTATGCGTACAGTGCTCTTATTGTAACTTAGAGGACGCTTATGGAATCTTAAATAGCTAAAGCAAGTTCAAGATCACGATTTTTTCCTACTGGTCATCGCTGACAAATATACTTTCTATTGAATAAGTGACAGTGTCTTTTTTTTTCTTCTGTTGATTGTGTTGAATCTTAATGCACGGAACAAAAGAAACTAAGTGGGATTCTTTCAATTTTCACTTTCAATATTCAAAATATTGTAGTGCGTAAATATACATATGTGAAAAATATCCTTGAAAATATTTTTTAATACGATTAAATACCTATTATATTCTTGCATTATGTTTAATCTTTTTTTTATATTATTTTAGGAATTAAGTGAAGAAAATTGACGGATCAAAGTGCTATGAAGACCTTCATCGCTTCTCAAATGAAATAAAACCAATATCTCAACATATTAAAGCATTTTGGAGGAAATTCAGTTTCTTATTTGTTAAAATAGAAGATCTAGAAAGCATTTTACGTCGGTATGCGTTAATCAAAACACCCTCAACAAATTATACTATTTGATTTAACTCAAAATCCAAATTTCAAATGCCAACATATGTACATTAAAATGATTTGTCTTTAATATTTCTTGGATTTCTTATGGATCTTTTCACTGAAAATGCCTGAAACTCTTTCAAACTTAGCTTAGCACCCCTCATAAGGTATTTCCTTATTTATCTGGGAATCTAAAAAGGTTTTTTTCATTACAAGGAATGTATTGGGGTTGTATTTTGCTTCTAGTTTTCGGAGGGATCTCATCTCTATTGCTTAATTTTTTAAGTGAGCAGATTACTTATGCTAAAGTTAGGTATCATATTCAAAAGGAAAAGAGCACTAAAAGGCTTAAAACCGCTAGTGCTAGGAGAAGAAAGAAAAACAAAATACTTTGGTGTATATTTCGATCGAAGACTTACATGGAACGTTTGAGTTGGCAAACACAACTTTTCTACTATTAGCCTTGCGCAATCAATGTAATTATGAAGGCAAAATCACTCTCCTAGGATAAAGAGAATCACATCAAATTTGAAAAGGTCGCACCCCAATTCTAATCTATGCCAAACCTACTTTTAACACTTCATGGCGTTGAGACCTTCATTGTTATTCAAGTTAAATAAAATGAATATCACCACGCATTAAAGCAATTCAGAGCAAATTTCACTTCGGAAAATATTCTTTGTTAAAATCGAAGACCTACAAAGTATTTTATTTTGGTATGTGTCGTTCGAAGCGCCCTCATCACATAAATATTTTTGATTTTACGTAATATTGAAATTTTAACTGATACGCAGAAATGAATCCTTGATAGTTTTTTTTTTGGAAAAAAAAAAGACGCATGATACGGTGTCACGTGCCTTTTACAAATAATAAATCTGTAACTTTTGGAGTAGTGCTGATGTATACCGACGTACCCCTAAAAAGGCTTTACGGCGTTGATTCTGGATCCAGTGAAAAGATTGACGGAAGAGACCTTCATTATTACTCAAGTGAAATAAAACCAATATCACGACGCATTATAGCAATTCAGAGCAAATTTCGCTTCGGAAAATATTATTTGTTAAAATCGAAGACCTACAAAGTATTTTATTTTGGTATGTGTCGTTCAAAGCACTCTCATCACATAAATATTGTCGATTTTACGTAATATTCAAATTTTAACTGATACATAGAAATGAAGAATATTTTTTCGTTTCTTCTCATTACGTAAAGAGAAAAACATATCCCAGGCGCGTTTAAGCTCGGCACGCGTGATACGGTGTCGCGTGCCCTTTGTAAATAATAAATCCGTAACCTTTGGAGTATATAGCGCTGATATACTGACGTACCCATAAAAAGGGCACATTAAACATGCAAGAGATACATATATACGTGGACGAACGCTTAAAAATCAAAAGGTCCCTTCCGCGTACGGTGTAACGACGTTAGCGCCCCGTAACGGTGGCATTTACACACGCTCCGATATAATCACCCGAACGCTTACACTAATGCATCGATACTTCTTCATTTATTCAGGGGTGTGTGTTGGTACAGTATAATGACGTTCTCATGCTTTTGTGAATTTTATATTATTTATCTCGATTCGCAATGGCGAATGTCACGGGTCACGTGATAGGGCAACTGGGGAATGAGGAGTGTAAGGAGGAGAGGGCGGTTAACGCTTTTCAGGGGTAGATAAGGGAAAAATATTCTCTCCCTGGACCAGCTACGCCAAATTTATGCTTTGGTATACATATCGTAAATTTTTAGTCCTATATGTGGGGAATGATGGTGTTTGCATTTTTTTTTTTGCTGTTGGTAATAAAAGGGCCTCTCAGAATCATTTTGTTGAGTGGAAACTCCCGTTATCTTAATGGGTTTTTAATGTATAGAATTAGGTTTATATGTATAGCGCCTGAATTGCTAAAAAATATGTGCTTATATATCCCCGTAGGTTGATGATGTTGGTTAAAATATATTCGTCGAAAAGAATCCGTGTCTATTCTATATAACACGACAAGTTTACTGATTTAACAAGACGAAAAGAGAAAAAATAAGAAAGTTACTTTCACATATGCTATATACAACAAATATAGTTATAACACTTTATTAGATTACACATTTGCAACAACAGTCTTGGATTGTGTCTATTGCGAATAAGATCGTACATTGGTGTGGGAAATAAGTTTTTAAATCAAGAAGAGCCCTGCCGAAGGCCCCAAGAATATTTTGATTTTTTTTTAACTAGTTAAAATTATCATTAAATAGAAGTATACTAATAAGTTTAAGGAAAATGTAAGGGAAATTATTTCCGCAAAATTTCAAACCGATTGGTTAAACATAAAACAGAGATAAAAAAAAATAAAATCGTTTGGGGGTTCATTCTATTAACGGGCTAAAACTTAATAATACCCAACTTTTGTATTTAGGTTTTTAACTCTGTACTTCTAGGGGCATTAATTATTTTGACCTTGAAATTATTTTTATCATATTTAACTTCCCTACCCTCAAAAAATGCAGAACCACCCCTTATTAACATAACAATTATTTTCATTTTCATTTTTTCTGTTAAATTCTGAAAAATGATAAGTTTCATGTAAAGTATTTAGCACAAAGAAAAAAACTTATCAAAGATGCAATGTTATAAATGCACTCTTAAAATTCAAATATTGACTAAGATAAGTAATATTACATCTTTAGAGCGCTTTGAATAACACATACCAAAATAAATTCCTTTTGGGGTCTTCGATTTTAACAAATAATATTTTTCGATACTAAATTTGCTCGGAAATGCTTCAATACTTTGTTATATTGGTTTTATTTCATTTGAGAAACAATGAAGGTCTTCAAACCGACGCCACACTTCATCTCTTTTTTCTCCTTCTTTCAACCAATCCCAAACTTACCCCATAGAACCTTAAAAGCGTAGATACTAAATCAGAATGACAACGTTAGCATAAATCATCTCTTTGGCGACGTAAACAATCCATTCGCGCTTTCCTACATCCCTAATACCTATCGAAAACAAAATTTCATTTGTCGCAGCCTCAGCGAGACACCCCCTAGAAAAGCTTTTTAGATTCTCAGACATTCAACCCCCAAAAACAGGTAAGATATAGCGCCGTTTTATACTAGGCGCAAGCGACCCCCAAGTCGCGGGAAATCGTTTCCCTTTTGTTTTATTAACTCCTCAAGTCGACCGATATTTCCGTGGTGCGGCGAGCGGTGGTTAGTTTCGTGTCTGCTAGATTGTAAAACTTTCACTGGTAGACTAAAATTTATTTGTTTGCACTTTTATGGGCTTTTGCGGTTCGAAGAAGTTTAAGTACAGGATAAGGGGTGGAAGAAGGGAAAAGGGGTGTGTTATCGATTTGAATCCTAATGGAAATTAGAGAGAGAACTAAAGAAAAATAGTGATGTAGTTGCTGGCGATATTAAAATAAATACTCTTTAAATACTGCGGGGAAGGCATACTAGAAATAAATTAAATTGAATTCGTGCATATCAGTATTGCGTTTCAATCTAAAGGCGGCCTTAAAAATTAAATTTTACTTAAAATCGAATTGTATTTGTATTGGGGATGTTTTGAATAAGACAAACCAAAGTAAAATAATTCTCGCGTTTTCGATTTTAACAAATAATATTTTCCAAAGCTGAATTTGCTCCAAAATGCTTTAAATTTTTGAGATATTGGTTTCTTTTTATTTGAGACACGATGAAGGTCTTCAAATCAATTCCATTGAACCATTTTTTTTTTTACTCAATCGTTGTAGGTATGTATTTTTTATTTAGTCTCAAAAATAAAGAATATGTTTTTTATAATAAATTAAGAGTGGATAAACTGTGGAATTTTAGTTTTTAGTGAGAATTTTAAAATCGTAAGTAATCAAAAAATTATAATAATTGACCTTTATCACTCCTATGAATACAATAACTATTGTTAATATATTTACAGCGTGTAGATAATATGTCGATACACTTGACAGATACCCAGAATAGATACGACCATCAATTGCTATCTTATCTGGGGCACTGTTTGTATGCATCGTTTGTTTACTATTTCCCAGAAATAAATAATAAATTAATCCTTCAATTTTCTACGCACGCTTGTTAATAACTACGGATTGCCACAGCAAAACCGTGGCTTCAATAAAAATCTATCAAATCAACCGTCATGTTTCTCGCGAAAAAAATTGCGAATCAGCCCAACTCGCATTGACTGCATGCACCTATGAAAATGCTAATTTTACCCATCCAGCAATAGAAAGGGAAAAAAAGAAGTCGCCCGGTTTACGTTGAGAATGGAAACCTTGGCTAATATCACGCTTGAAGTGAGACGCACATGTTCTATATCCTTCGAGTAATCGGCAAGTTTTAGTTACCTTTACTGCGGTGAAGTTTTCAGATTGACGTGAACGAAAATCCGAAACGAAATGGCAAAGATAGGTACATATAAAGGAGGGAAGAAATGAATTTATATTGGAATTCAGAACGAGAATATGATTGGATTCGAAATTGTGGCATCGTGCCCTTGAATTTGATACGCCGCATGATATATTATTATTATTTATTATTATTATTATATTATTAAAAAAAGATAAAATTAAAAATTAAAAGTTAATAGCAATTAATTATTACTACAGTTTATTATAAATCGGCGTATATGTATTAGTTTGTTATTGGTGTTTTCAAATTGGCATAAATGTGTTATTGATTCAAAAAATATAATAAAAAGTATATACCGGTTGAGAAGTGAGTGGGGGGCGAGGGGAGCTAACTGTAACGGTATTAATTTATTAAAATTTAGAAAAAGAGAACGATTACACTTGAAATTGTGGCATAGTGAAGTTAAATTTGATATGTCGCATTGTATATTTGCTACAAAATAAATTTAATTAAAAATTAAATGTTAAAAATTAAATCCAAGATTTGCAAAAATTGCAAAGGGAAATTGTAGCATAGTCAAGTTAAATTTGATATGTCGCATTATAGATGCACATTTTCTCCAAGATCATTAAAATTAAAAATTTAAAAAATTAAAATTGTTATAATTAATACCAAATTGTAACATCACTCATATAAATTAGAGGTGTAACCACCATACCCTGGAATATTTAAAATGAGAATTAAAAATTAAATCACCGGTTTACAGAAATTGCCCTTGAAATTGTGGCATAGTTAGTCAAGTTCAATTTGATATACTGCATTATATATATTTTCTACAAGATAATTAAAATTAATGAACTTCAATTTTTATAATTAATATAAAATCACCCCTAGGAACATTTTAAATAAGAAATAAAAATTAAATCAACAGAAATATGACATGTTGGGGATCAAATTAATAGCCTCGAAAGCTTATTTCATCTAAAATAATATCATCTTTCTCAGCGTTTTTATTTTAAATTAGATTAAAGATACGGAGCCCCCACCTCCTATCCGTATTAGTTTTTATTATTAATTTTTTGATTTGGACTTAGGAGGTATTAAAATATTTCGCCAAAATTAATTTTTAGGCAGCTAGTAATGTGATTTAAAAAAATATAAAATAAATATTTTGTTCTCATCTACACATCATACTTTCTAACATCATTTTATTTATTTTTTTCACTTTGATAATCCTTTCACTATTCACTTACAAGAACACTTTTCAATTTGCTTTCGATTTGAATTCAAATTAAGTGCTTCCTATGCCGGATCCATGTTTTCCTATACCCACCCACATAACGCGAGAAAACTTTATGTATCCTAATCACTCCCAAAACGCATTTCCTTACAAAAATATTGTTTATCTTTGATAATTTTCGCCCACACGAATTAAACCGCTTCCTCCTACATTTATTATCTTTCTAAGTTCAAACATCTCAAAGCCACCGTTTAAACCCCATCATTTTCATAATGTTAATATTATGAACGTCATCAGTTGCTGTGAAATTGAAAGCGTATATAAATGTACGATAACAAACGGGAAAATGCAATTAGTGCAAGGTGGAAATACGACCTTAAAACCGTTATTTTTGTATGGCACTAAATTCTATACGCATACATACCTTTTTTCACAGCGTTCAAGTTATTTGACCTCAATTCGTTTCACTCACAGGTATAATGGCATAATACCGATACAGCATAACGACAGCAAGTTTCAATTACGTAAAGGATGTTGCATAAATTCGAAGGAAATCACTCCGACTCGTTATGTCAACAATTTTAAAGATATAATTGACCAAAAAGTTGAACGGGTATTGAGTAGATAGCCGAACAATAACTTAATAAGGATTGACACATTTATCAGAAAAGTAAACAATAACACTGATATAAGCCTAGTTAAGGAAATAAAAAAATAGCATTGGATTTCCATTATAATGTAGGTGATAATAAAGCGATTTGAATTGGTATAAAAACCAATGACATTTTCAATATTTATCTTTCGCGTTTAAACAGAAAATGTATGCAAGCAATTATTAAAAATATTATGACTAACGCAGATATATCAAATATTTATTACACCAATGAACAAATCATTTTATACTAATCTCTTTATCTATCTCTTATTATACTAATTATATATTTTTAGAATCTAACTGGAAATAGAATTAGAAATGAGCGTTATTTATGTGGTAGGTATTATATAATTGCAACCTTTTCAGATATAAAACAATGTTTTATACAAGCTATTTAAAAGCTAATCATTTTTTTCTTATTGCTAAGTTGTCTACACTGCAATTTTAAATAACTGTCAAATTCATCTCGACCGAGAAAATCCTTGTTTTAAAATCACTTCTTACAAGCGATGTGAACGTCTCCACTGATTATGCAATAAACCTTCGTATGTGCAACTGGCTTTATTAACTCATTCCATGTCACTGGGTATATGGGTAGTGAAAAACCCCAGTTTACCTTACGTTTTACAAAGCGAATACTCCGTGTGCTTCACGATATGTCCTTGCTTTACTCCCAGCAACGTTCTCAACTTTCGCTTGTAACATTCGAGTCATACGAGTATTGTTTTACATTCTGTGTTTTTATTGTATCATACGTAACGCTCTATTGGTATATTAAGCAGGCAATTAAAAGTTAAAGATGCACGGAATCGTGTCCTCTCAACGCGTGCTAATAAACCCGCGTAAAAATTCGCACGTACTTAATAACTTTGTCGGGTTTATTTAAATATTGCCACATGCATGCACCAGTTTCATCGCGGGACAGATTTAATTTATTGGTACTCACCGAAATTGGACAGTTTGCGAAATTCCGTCGGCGGCAGAAGAAACCCACTTTCTACAAAACACTTTCCAGCACCAAGAACAGTCTGAAGTATATTAGCAGCGACAGTACACCTCTTTACACACAATTTTAGACACAATATTATTGATAATAACACCGCTACAAGTAGCATTATTTCATTGCACTGACATATCGCGGAATATCATCGACTTTTTATTATGGGAACTTCGTAACCGGCCTATTCTCTATAATATACTGACACACAGAGACGGAAAGACAGAAACAACGACGGACAAACAACAATAAACACGATGAAATCAGTGGAAGTCGTATTGTATTCTATAATAGCGCGTTATCTGCTTGCTTTTCCTTCGGGGTGTTCGGTGGTACGGTGTCTTATTTATTTACACCGTTCGGATAATATCTGTTCTGGGTATTATTGTGATTATTGTTAGGGAACGTTCAGTACATCGTTCGGAGCGGAGAAATCAGCAGTTCGCTCGACAAACCGCACGATTGTCAGCTGCGAACTGACAGCTTTTACCGACGAACGGATTTTACGTTAAAATGGCGCCTGCGTCACATTCGGAATGGTTCGCTCATTCGCCGACGGAGGGCTCTGCGCAAACGTCACTTATAAATTTATAAATCGATATAAATAATTAAAAACTAATTTTATTTACATGCTCTGTTTGATTATTCTAACAGAGAAAGTAAGTTATAAAAATTACGATAGCTCTAAATATATAAATCCAAAGTTAACACAGGAATGAACATAGTTACATGCAGAACCAATACAATTATTATTATCTACGAATTGTGTACATACATACATCTGTGGTACATGCATAGAAAGAAAGAGTACAATTTTAATGCTATATTGCCTGAAGGTTTTTATTTAGAATTAATATAAGCGAAACATGTTAACATACATAAATTATTTTGCGTCCGAATATTGCTTCCTCTAAGCATAATATTAAATTTCCTTAAATTATTCTGACAATTTACTAATTAAATAATTTCAACATTCAAACATGATTACGCCAAGTTTTCAATTATTAGTTTGTTGAATGCAATTTTATTTGTATAGTATGTAGAAGAATGAAGTTGGTATTAAAATAAAAAGAATATATGTGTATTATTGTGAATTAGAAAACCCACGAAAGGCAACAAATAGTTTATTATAAACAATATAAAAAAAGGAATTTACCTTTATTTATCATTTAATACAAGAATGACACTTTATGGAACGCACTATTAGTTTAAGTATAACATAGACGCTCGCTTTAATTTGATTCTGTTAGCTTCTCTTTTATTCTTATGTGCAGGCAGACGAGTTCTTTATTATATATCTACTCACTTGGAGGGGTTGATTAGCTTAATTGCTTTTCCTATCTCCTCTCTTTGTATTAGGTAAGGAAGTCCAATGACTTATAAAGTTATTCATTGTAAATTATTTTATGAATGTATAAATGACACATAGGTTTTACACTTCATTAATTAATTATTAAGATAGTCAAGATACACATAATATTCTTTGTCTTTTTTAACAAGACAAATTCTGTCAAATATAATCATAGATTTCTGTAAAATTTTATCTTCCCTATGTTTAATAGAATTTACATTTTAGTTTTGGTTCATTTCAACGTCGTAAGAAAAAATTTCTTTCTGACATTGGAAAATTACAACCCCACCTCCCACTCCCACACTTCTAAATAACGAAAAAAAAGCGCCATCTGCTCGAGACAATGTGAACTAACGCCTCAGCATGATTCCTCTCCCAAAAGAAAATCACCTTTTCTTGCCCATTCTTCTTTGATCGTACCTCATTATTAGAAGCAATCACGAGCCTTTTGTACCGTACGCCTCAATACTAAGGATATTAGTCGTTACAAAAGCCGGGACTAATACATCTAATTATCGCTAGAGACAGCCGAAATTGGAACGAAAAGAAGTGCCTATACCTGAATGTTGTAATTTCGTTGTTCGAAGATCGAAGACGTCTCCAGATATATGTATATGCGTTAACTGTCAACGCGTAGTCAGCGTAGGGGAAATGGCAAGGTCGTGGCGCGTTCTCGACTGGATATGTCAAAAAAAGTGCAGAGAGATGGATGTGACAGCGATACGGACAACGGGACTACACATAGATCTTTGGAGGATGATTATAGCCAAGGATCGGTCAAGACGATATTGCTGTCATCGGGAAATGGTGAGTACTAACTTAAGATTTGAGTTAGAAAGCGCTTTCTCGACGTGACATAACCTAAAAATCAATATGAAAGGTATATTGAGAAAGGCAACTTGGTTTAATTTTAAATTCGCTGTGAAAACTATTATTTAGATTATTAGAATAGAAATTTCTTAAAATAACACATTACATAGATATTTTAATATAATAAATTAACAATTCAGAATAGATTTGATAACCAGGTTTTGCACAAGGCGTAATATAAGCTTCGACACTTGATTTTCTATTTTACAGATTTCCATTGTGATACATCATTTTCTACCTTATCCTCGGCATGCTCATCGCCATACAGAAACAGCACAGGTAACCTGACTACACAGCTAGCAGAAGATTCCAGGACGAGCTCCTCGTATCTAGACAAATCTCCGACATTCATGACTCAATCTAGCCCTCCCCAGCAACATACACCACCACAAACTAGCTTAGTACAATTCCCCGAGTTCCAAAATACTACTAAACGTTGCAACAGCGCTCCTGCTTCCACCACGAGGAGATTATCTGCTAAAATCTTAGTCAATAAACTGCAGATTATCAAAGAGAATGAAGAATGCTGTTCCAGCGATTCCTCTTCCAGGAATCGTTTGGAACAGCAGAGACAAGAGATCCAGGTGACACCCAGAAGTATCGAAGTCCCGCCCAAGAAGATGTGCATACGCCAGAAGACACCCGTTATGTCTGAGACGTCCGTTATGTCTGAGACGCCAGAGGTGACCGATGAATTAGCTCTGCATATCGGTGAGCGTTGGAACGATGGCGGGAACAAGAGATTCAGCATAGGGGATAGAGAGTTCATTTTGAGGAAGATAAATAAGAGCAACATGAGTTGCGTGTCGACCCAAACTAAAACTACGATCAATTCGAGTCGTCCTGCGTTCACTGAAGGTGATTTAAGGCTGGATGGTGGCGATAACTCGAACGTTGAGCAAATCAGGGAAGATCGTGACAGTTTTGGGACGAATTTACCCCAAAGCGTCGAAGACATCGGTTTGAATCCCGTAGCATTGGAGCCGAATATCATAATCATAGGATCTGACGAGGATAAGAAAGCCAAGAGGTTCAGGAAGACAAAAGTAGGAGTGGCAGACGTGTTGGAGGATATCATGGTGATGACTCCTGATTCATCAAAGATCTCTAAAGCTTGCACACCCGCTTACATGATGACCGCCAACTACTACGATGCGACCCTGCAAGGTGTAAAAGACGACATACCACCAGAGAGGAAGCCCTCGCGTCGCTCCACCACCGAAATCATCGAACGCGAAATCAAAACTATCGAACCAGATGATGATTCTAAGGAATTATTGAACGCGGCAGGTCCCTCAGAGAATCTCTTCGAAATGGTCGACGTAAAAAGCTACAAAAGCCTCCTGGCGAACTATTCCTCGGGCGTTAAACCTACCAGAACTTTCCCCATCCATTTCGACGACTTGGAAACTTTGGAAAGCAATGACGAAGCTCCAGAATCGATGAAATTCAAGGAGAAGGCCTCGGAATGGTTGAGATTCGCCAGCAATCAGATACGGCAGTGGAAACCGCGAGATAAAAACACCCAAGATAACCAAAAGAACGCTTCTATTATAGATTTGAGGAAAAATCAACAGACTAACTTGGAGTACTATCTGGTGCGTTCATCTTCGGAATCTTCTAAGGTCTGCAGCGAAGACGAAGCACAACCGCCATCTCCCGGCGTGAGAGCGAGTGAGATATACGTTGATAGCGACGATGGGGAACGTTGTTGCAATTGTTTTAGTGCCTTAAGACTGCTGTGATCTCGTCCACACAGTTTTTAAGTTAGTTTAAGGTTGTAGTACTAAGAGAAATGTAGTTTAAGGGTATGATAAATATTTTTTTATTTAATATGAGTTTTATTTCTAGAAGAGATGGTACCCCTCCCATAAAAATTCTCCATCCTCTATCTATAAGTTACGCTAATGGGCATGAGATGAAATTTCTTTTATTTTGACGGTGTTGCCAGCAATTTATGAAGACCTTCATTGGTCTTCTTTATTTCAATCATGATTTTTCCACGATTTAATATGTAAAATCACCAATTGACCTTCAAAAATCAGATTATCTCACTTCTTTTTACCGCGGAATACCGTGGATTTAATTCGTCAGTGAACGAATGCATTTCCATTGTCGACTCCACATCCGCCGTACGGAGTAGATTTGAACACATGTATCTTCCGTTTGACTTTGATAAATGTTTATCACCGACAATATTAATTTTCCAGGTGGGGTATCGCGTTCTAAAACAACCGCCATACCCCTGGGGCAGCGCTGACAGTAACTGGTGCTTCTGTATGAGCGGGCCCATTTCGTTAATTTCTTGCTGGAGCGGTTCCATTTCGCGTAATTGAAATTAGACATTGTTTCGCGTATTTTACATGTGGAAGAGGAGGCGAAGGGGGCGGGGGGAGGGGAGGGAGGGGGTGTTGATAAGTGTTGTTTGGTTTCGTTTCGTTTGAAACGGCTTTGAAAAGGTACGAATACACGATTGCTGGAATATAAACTGTTAAAAATTCAATTTTGAGGTTATATTTTCATATTCCAATGGTATTTCTTTATTTATTATTTCAACCGACTAAAGAAAATAAATTTATGAATTCTATGATAAAATTTAATTAGCTATAATGAATTAAAAGTTACATTCAAATACATATTTCGTCATTTCGTAAATTCGAATTTAATCAACTTTAAAAACAGAACTCCCTAGAGGCGCCATCGAAAATTCTATCCACGTGGTAAAATTTGCGCACACCCAAATTAATAAATAAATATTCACACAACAAGGAGGCGCTGCGTTGCATTCGTAACACGTATTTAGCAAAGCCATAATTATTAAATTTTATCTGATAATTTCCGATATACAATTGTAATAAATGCCTAGTTCACTAATAGGAATTCAAACCGCTAAGGGGGAGCCACCGTGTCAGGACATGTGCAGTGGCGTGCGTGCTCCACCGTTATTATTATTATTATTATCATTATTACTATTACTAATCGACATGAGTATTAAAACTAATTACCCGTTGCAATGTGCACGAGGATTAAATTTTAATTAAAACAAAAACGAACCGTAAATCAGAGAGTGTTTTGCATGCTGCAAATGGGTTGGGAGCGGATTGGTTGATTTACTGTGTTAGAATGAGGATGGGAGGTGATATCGATTCGTATGGTTAAATTTTTTATAAAATATTATGTTCAGTTTTACGTGAGAATGTATAAATGAAATGAGAAGTTACGTTATTAGGGATTAAAAGTGAAGTTTATATAGTAAGGTGTTTTAAAGTGTATAATCCAGTGCCACAGTTTGGAGTATTTTCATCATTATTAACCTGTGTTATTAGATATTACATTTAGTTAATATCTGTACGCAATGTCAACATGCATATATTAAACATAGCAACGGTCCAAGTATACTCCATTGCGGGACACCTCATATCAACGACATTTTACTTGAGCAAGAACCATTAATATCTATTTTGCTACGACACTGGTAGACAATATTTCTTAATTTTAATTATACAGGGTGAATCACAATATATGCGACAAACTTTAGGAGCTGATTCCTGAGGTTATTTTGATCATAAAAGTTCATAAGAACATGTGTTCCAAACTGCTTATTTCTAAAATTATACAATGTTTAATAGTTAGTTATGTAGTTTATTATAAATTAATCCTCATACACACCTGTGGTTTGGGATCGTCGGTACACCTTATATTTTCTTAATTCTTGCCTCTCACTTGTGGAAAGACTTGCGCTTCGCGTCTCGCAATCTTTCGTTTGATGATCGATTCCAACTCACCATTCCACTTGTGAAAAGACTGGACGCTTTGCGTCTCGCGGTCATGTGTTTGAAGATATATTACACACCACCTCAGCAGACCCCCTAAACCGCGCCAGTATCCACTAACCCCCGTCTACTGTGACCTATGCTAATTCCAAACCGCATTCTGAGCGGATTCGATTAAAAAATGGATTATTTATATGCCGGAGCAGAAACTATTTATAATTGGAACAATGGAATAATCGAGAGCCAAGTATATTATTCACAACACGGTTCCATCAAGTTTTAGAAGAACAATTCAACCGCTTGCACACCATATAAGTTTGTTTTATATTTAATGCTGTTTAAAATCGGCACAGAGCTCCCGAAATCCATACTGTAAAGCCCGGATACAATTCCTCAGGTATTATACTCCACCAGGACTATCGGAATTCTTTTGTATGTGTGTGTATCTTAAGCAAAGAACTGGCTTGTGCGGTTCAAATTTAGCACAAGCTAAACTTCACATTCTTCGTGCTTTATTCGTATTGCGTTACTTCCATTCATTGTGTACGAATACAATACTGAAGTACAATAGAAAATATATGTTAGTAATTGAGACAGCAGGAATGGATGTCTTTCTATAGACATGTAGTTACGTAGGTTTAGAACTTAAAATATATTTTGAGATACTTATATTGGTTGATTGTCTTATGACGTGGGATAAATTTTAATGACAAATGACGGGCCAAATCTCTGGGGATGTAGCAGCCCCCACCCTTAAAATTTGTATAGAAAAGATGGGTCTTGTGACCACTCATTCAAAAGATTAATTCCGTAAACATGTATCAAAAAGTCATTTTTTTTTAATCAGCAAGAAAACACTGCATAATTTGCAACTTGTGTAATAAAACACGAGCCACAGTAGCTAAAAAGGTAACGGATCAACGATCCTAACTCCAGGCACCGCACAGTCCTGTCTCCATTGGAACAATATCTGCACTATTTTCGATTTCCTCCCAAGGGGATGGAGCTAAAGTGCACATTTTTTTTTCAACTTGATTTTCATAACTTAGGTATTACCAATTTTTCATCGGTGAACCTTTGATAAAACATCCCCCACACCAAAATTAAATGCAGAATTCTAGATTGCAGAGATAAATTTTAAATGCATCATCGATTACCAGTCGAAATGGGTTGAAAAACGATTCGTAAAAGGCAAAAATATCGTCGCATTTATTATCCGTTTTAGCGTTTATATGCGGAACTAACTGCTACGCGAATGAATAGCACGTGACTGCATGCCTGGCTATGGATTTGTTTGCCATTTTCATAATAGGTGATAAAATGGCGGTGCCTCGTTTATTAAGTTCATTTTATATATGGTCTTGTTTTCAATAAATCTACCGTACCAACGTTATTTATGACATATTTACCATTTGTATTACCGACCCCTACGCTTCATTACTCCGAAATATCCCCGACATTCATAAAAGCGCACTTCAACCAAGTGTAAATTCTACTTAATTTTCCCAACTTTGTACAACCGATCCGGGCCAGGCCCGGATTAGTCCCGAGTAACCCTAATTGAATTCCTACCTTGCCTATACAGACCCTAACTTTGCATAACGCAGCAAGCCAGAGAGCCGGTAATAGGCACAAAAGGGTCACGTGACTTTATGTATGCATGTATGCTGAATGAGTGTGGTGTTAATCTTTGCGTGGCTGAACGCACATGCTAAAAGGGACGTTGGACATTACAATAAATACATATATGTATGCGAACACCAGCGGCATGTATCCAGATCCTCGAGTTATCACTAAATATATGTATATTTTGATGGTAATCCGTCGAGCGACACCCTTTTTGGTAACAAAATAAAATATTATACGTTAGTTATTAAAATTATGCCATTACTAAAAGAAATATAAGAAATAGGTCTTCAAAATATCACTGTTCCAGCATATCTAGAGCATTCTTTTAAAAACTAGAATCGCACCAAAATACCCCAGATGATTGGTTTTAAATCTGTATCATGTAATCATTAACCTTCCTACAAATATAGATCTTAGGAATAAGAACAAAGAACCACCATTGAAAATTTACCCGTTCCAACTGTTTACAATAAAATCTATTATAACTTGATATAATATGATGGTTAGTCTTAAATCAGTATCATATCATCATTGACCTTCCTACAAATAAGAAGTTGCAGGATCAAAAACAGAGAGAAACCAATACAATCAAGAAATTAATGAAATAGTTTCATCTTATTCCAGAGCGACAAAAAAAAAATGATGGAAATACAATATCATATATTTTTAAAGTATTAACGATGTGCGTGCTATAAAAAAGAGAAACTGTTTCTAAAGCGTAGTTTTCTAACTGCTGGCTAACCCTAGCACATATATAAAATTTAATTCTAAACGAAGTTATTACGAATGAAAGCCTGAAGATTACTATCACGAATGAATATATGTGGAAAAATTTATAAAATCGTTACTGCAAGCTCAGCAGTTGATGGTAACAATATTAGCAAACAATTTTTAATCCCAAAAATTTCCTAACGATCTAACATTGCTAACACTGATCGTTTGCCCTCAAATTACTGCGAGTAAACTAAGTTAAACAGACTCAATTTAAACTTAGGAGCTAACGTCTACCAATCCTAGAGTTGTAGAATACTTGGTTATATAGTTCAGCTGTCGTATAATTGATGGCGAAGCAGTGACATTTGTTTATCCTTGTCAATCGATGCGAGTTTGTAATATCGTGTACAACAACAAGAATGCGCGCTAAAGTTTGTGGTCCAAATGATCGATTTGCGTTAAGTCGGTTGGTTTATCAACCCAGGTAAGACCAGCATTTTTCAATTCGACAACAACAAAGAAATATGAACTTTACCGGAATTAATTTATGGTTAAATAGAATAACATAATAACGAAAACATTTACTATGTAAGAAAAACAGCGCAATTAAACTAAATTAAAAGTAAACATCTATCACAGAAACACTCATATTATTCTCTCCACCTGATGTTTACAAATACTCCAGAACTGCGAAAGTTCGAACGAAGCACGCGCAGAAACATCGATCTGCATCTGGTCCTCAGTTGAATCCAGCATCCGCAGCAAGATGGCGTTAAAGTCGATGTGGGCGTGATCCTCCTAGAAATGTGCCGAAAATCGTGGTTCGCCTTAAAAATAATTATAATTACGGTCGTAGCAGTGCAATATGAAGTTTTTGGTACGACCAATCCAGTGTTAATAATATCAAAAAAAAAATTGAATTGGTGTAACTTTCGGTAGGTGCCATCGAGCAAATGGAAGCCAATCCGGAGGCGAAGAGATTATATGACGATCTTCTCAGCAACTACAACAGACTCATTCGGCCCGTAGAGAATCATACGCAGACTTTGACGGTGTATCTAGGATTGAAGCTGTCACAATTGATCGAAATGAATTTGAAGAATCAAGTGATGACGACCAACTTATGGGTGGTCCAGGTTTGTTATTAGAAACATTTTTTTTTATATCTAGTGACAAAGTTATTTACTTTGGGGGCAATTTTATATATACAGTGACTGACGTAAATGAAAATATTGATTGCTTAGCATTTATTTAATGAAAATATTGTTTTTTTTATCATTATTAAAATATGTTAATTTTTTTAGATTCAACACATCTAACCACCACAAAATTTAAATTAAATTTAGTAGACAAACAAACCTAATGATTGCATCATTCAATCAGGTGTTATTATTCATGTTGACAGGTCCTCCGATATGCAAATTTTATCCTTGGATTATTTCTATTCAAAACACAGACGATAAAATTCAGAACATCTCTGCAATAACATATGTGTATATCCATTTATTACACCTCTTAAATGCATTATTGATTAAAGAAAAAATAAGTTTTTAATACTCATTGCCGTAAAGAGAATTAAAAGACATTTTGAATGAGTGGTCACAAAACCTATCTCCGCTATTCAAATTTTAAGAGTGGGGGCTGTTGCACCCTCAGGTATGATGTTAAATCATCAGGTACGTCTTTAAAAGTTATCCCCCTTGATATAGCATTGACAGGTTTCGGGATTTTAAATAAATCACAGTTGCAATTGAATCACCAAAGATTTTCACTGTAGATTTCAATTTAAAAAGCAAAACTTTCACGTTCGTAATGCTACAATAAAAAATAACTCATTTCAGAAATGGGTCGACTACAAACTCCGCTGGGATCCAGCCGACTACGGCGGGGTCGAAATGCTTTACGTACCTTCGGAACATATCTGGTTACCGGATATCGTCCTATTTAACAAGTGAGCCATGCCCCCACCCCTCCATATCATAAGATGCCATTTTTTTACAAAAGTTTCCCCCAAAATTTACACTTTGCAAAATTATCGTCTGTTTCTTCCCGAAACTTTCTCCATTACATTAACCGTTGTATATTAGATACCTCGCATTCATTTATATTTAAATTCCGGCTGAGAGAAAGCTCCGAAATTGTCTAAAACGGGAAGGAGGGTGCGTTCCTTATGAAGCTTTGTGCACGCTCGAACAAAATAGGAAGTCCAGATGGAGGGTTAGACAGTGTATAGGAGGAAGAAGTAATTCTTGCAATTTATTGGGGGAGCAGATTTTTACCAGTAAAATGAATTTATTAACAGGGCTAATTTGAAGTTATGCTTTTCCAGGATCTGTTGGGAGGCGAAGGGGTTAAGCGAGATCTAAGGTAATTAGGTTAATATTTCGCGACATCAAAATTGTAAAGATAAAATACGCTTTAATAAATAAAAGATATATTCTGATACATTTGGACAATCCTGAACAGTTCTGAGCAACTCCCAAACCATTTTGGCCATCGCAAATTCAAATTAACTCTAATTAGGAACATGAAAAATATGAATAGATAAGAATATGAGGTATTAAACGTGTTGAGGAAAATCAAGCCTTCGGTATTTCTTTATTAAAGATTGCGCTTTTCTCCTGAGCGAACCTTTAACCAATATCTTTAATTTAAGTCTACGAACTTGCACCTTTCCTGAACTATGGAAAGTGAGCCGAATAGTGCCAATTTTCAAACACGGTGAAAGAAATGAAATCTCTAACTACCGACCTATTAGCATATTATCCACCTGTGCCAAAGTGTTTGAACAAGTGCTTTATCATAAACTTTATATAAGCCTCATATTTCGCCATCCCAACATGGTTTTATGGCGGGAAGGTCAACTATAACAAACTTGGTTGACGTTATCCAATTTGGGAGCAGGTATTTAGACAACAGGCAGCAAGTTGACATAATTTACACCGATTTTGCAAAAGTCGTTGACACCATTGATCTTGCTCTCCAAATTATCAGCTTTTGGATTTTCTACCACAACTGTAAATTTAATGTCTTCCTACCTGCAGTACAGATCCGCGTATGTGTGGTACAATGGTTTTCTCTCAGATACCTTCATAACTACCTCAGGAGTTCCACAAGGCTCCAATCTAGAACCGTTATTATTTAATATCTACAATAATGATCTTTTAACATCATATGTGTAATTTCGTTTTTCCATTTTTCAATACGCGTTATGTATTTTTCTTTCGTTCTCTTGTTTTGTTTGCACTACTTTTATTTAAATATGCACTATCTCAATTATGTTTGTATATTATCCTGTGAATAGATTTTAAATCTGTTGGGTAATAAAGTTTATTATTATTATTATAAGAAAGCATATTTGAACCCCATTAAGATCCTCATAGAGCCCTTTCTTTTACCATAAATAAAGCAGCTCTGGTAATTTTGCAGTGCAGATGGTAACTATGAGGTCACCCTAATGACCAAAGCAACCCTCAAATACAACGGAGAGGTTATGTGGAAACCCCCATCAATTTACAAGTCATCATGCGAGATCAACGTGCAATATTTTCCATTCGACGAACAAAGTTGTTTGATGAAGTTCGGCTCCTGGACTTACAACGGTTTACAGGTGTGGATGTTTATGAAAGATTTGAAATGGCTAAAATTTGGCAAAATCATTTATTTATATTATTGCAATTTGTACCCTTCCGATTCCTGCATATAATCATCTTTTTGCCATTCAGTTTTCCGTAAACAATTCTTATATTTTGCTTCCTATTCATGAGAAAATAATTTCTCCAGAAATTATATTCGATGTAATTCGATATTATATTTATACGGCAAAACATATAAATAAAGGTTTTATACCTATTGTACCTGACGATGTCGTAACACAAAGATAAAAAAAAAGTGTTCGCTGGAAATATCAAAACGCAAAAACTCGCATTTCTCAGGTCGACCTAAAACACATCGAGCAAAAAGAGGGTAGCAACATCGTCAAATATGGTATCGATTTGACTGAGTTTTATCTGTCTGTGGAGTGGGACATACTGGCCGTACCCGCTACAAGAAACGAAGAATACTATCCGTGTTGCGCAGAGCCGTATTCAGGTAAAATTTGCGCCTCAAACATGAAGTGATTCTATAAGTCACAAATAATGAATAATGAATTTGTAAATTTCTAAGATTAAGATGTTAATTTCATAAAAGTGCTCTATTTTATTGACGGGTAAAATATATGACATCTGTCATTAATGTCATAAATATTTACGTCAAATTAATTTTTTGGGTATAATTCACTTGCGGCATTATAACTTTTAAATTTTGACACTTCTAACTTGACATTTAAAATGAGCTAATTTATAAAAAAAAAAAAACACATTTACATTTTAAGTCTACGCGTTTTTTGATTCGGTAATAGTACATTAATTAAGAATTTAAAAAGAAGTAGAGTACAAACTACAAATTTTAAGAACCCGTTTAAAAAAACGTTGTAAATGATTTTAATTATTAGACTATGACGTTTTTGCTTGTCCTCAACTGTATAAATTAGTCACAATAATTCATTTTATCCCCTTCTGAACCCCCAGATATTACTTTCAAAATCACCATGAGACGAAAGACCCTGTTCTACACAGTCAACCTCATCATACCATGCGTCGGCATTACCTTCTTGACAGTGTTGGTCTTCTATCTTCCATCGGATTCTGGTGAAAAAGTCACTCTGTGTGTCTCCATATTACTTTCTCTGACTGTATTCTTCCTCCTATTGGCTGAGATCATCCCACCGACATCGCTCGCTGTGCCCTTGCTGGGGAAATATTTACTCTTCACCATGATATTGGTCACCTCATCTATATGGGTTACAGTCTGCGTGTTGAATGTACATTTCCGGTAAGTAGAAACTTTTTAGATCAGGTTTTTCTTGTGTGAAATTGCCTATATATTTACTCAGAAAGAAATTATAGTATAGGTCTCGATACAGTCCCTGGAGGAACTCAATTTTTTTTTTAAATAATTTTAGTATTGGGATTATCAAATATTTTCTTTTAACAAACGAATGTCGGTTGTCAAACTGTCAAACTCCGATTTCCATGCAAACCTAAACTAAAGATTTATATTTGTATTTATTTACTTATTTAAGGTGCAGTTTTGCATGTAGATCACTAATTACTTCAGAATGTGCTTTTATAGAGTAATATTTTGAACAATAACATCTAAAATGTAACCCATATCAAGATTTATTATATGTGTAATTAAACATGAACCTTCGAAAACACATGTAAATATTACATTTGTATAATATACACCTTCGCCATCACCTTGCAGTTAACTTTAATAAATTTAACTAGTTAGCTAATATAATTTAGTTAACTAAATTGGTGTCAGTGAAGCTCTAATTTCAGTTACGTACTCTCTTATGAATTATTTTCGACATATAATAATTCGTTCCGCAAATACGATATTTAAACATGAAAATAGAGATTACCCGATGCTCAAAATGTTATTAGCTGGTGATTTTTAAACCTTCGTATGAAAACCAAAACCATTCCGCTTCATTTTTACTTCGTTATTGATTTTAGAACCATCGATATATCGGTTCTAGCCTGCTCTTGCAGATATGATAATTGAAACTAAATTTTTCTTTTTACAATTCGTCTATATTGAGTTAATGTTCGGAAAACATACATACATTACTTAGACAACTTCTTTCTGAGTACATTTTATTTTGAATACCAATTTTTGGAATGCTAAGGTAGAGTATAGGACTCAACACTATCCTTTGCGGGACTCCACTTCCAAAACATGTAATTTTAGTATGTTAATAAATTAAAAAAGATAAAATTTGAAACCATTTCAATGGAAACTGCAACATTTATAGAATACAGTTTTATTATCTGTATTACCATCCCTTACTTTAATTTTTTTCTTAAATTGCAGACTTTATTACCACTTTTAGTTTATTTCTTCCAGTTCCCCCACCCCTAATTGAATCCAAATCTACTAGAACTCGGTTTTCATGAGAAATACAAAATTAATTGGATCCTAGCAGATTCCAGTTGCAATTAAACAAATTCATCTGCTATGCCCCCTCCTTTTTACGCTCCAATATTCCCATCTCTCTCCATATCTGATTTCATCAGGTTTCCTTTGTTCCGGCGATTAATTAAAACTCAAACGTCAGTGTAGCCGTTTTTACCGGAATCTCACCGTTTACCGGAAACACGTAGCAATTACAGGATCCGATTTAATTAAAAACATTTTTCCGGATACCTTTTGTCGGTGTTCCCCTACCCCCGTGTCCCCTCACACCCCCGAGCGGCCCTCTCACACTATAGAGACACTCCGTTGTAAGTAATTAATTTCATCGTTCCTGAGACGAAATCGTAGCGAGTTCGCGCGGGGGAAACGCGTAGAGAATCCACCCGCGCCGTAGATTCCAGAGAATAATAATCTAGAAGTCCCGGAAGACGAAAGAATCGCGATAATGGTCACGGAAGGAATTAAGGATAAAAAAGAAACGCACGCGAGGACATAAAGGGCACGTAAGGCAGTAAACAATGATTAATAACTGTATTAGCGCCTTCTGACGGTCAACCCTGGTTCAAAATAATGGTAGGAAATCAGTCAGCATTAAATGTATTTAATGTTGGATGTGTTATTCGCGTATTTCGAATTTCAGACGCGGCATTGTGGAGCTTTATTAATTGAGGCGTCTATATGTACAATTTTATTACAAATCTTCATCAAAACTGTGTATTAGAAAGTACAAGATTTATGGGATACGACCCAAACAGCATAGGAACATTATATCTATATAATTCAAAAAAATTTTTTGCAGAAACAATCAATGCAATCATTGTTCAAAATGTTGGTCGTTGTTCAAAACTGCGGCGTAGATATAGCTCTTAGCAGGGCTTTTAGGCCCACAGCTTTGCAATTTTCTTCCATATCTTCCTATCCCTAGCCTTTTCTTGCCATCTGTTCGCCTTCCCTTCCTTTAGATCTTCTAGAACCGCTTCTCACCGTCTTCCTCTTGATCTGCGTCTCTTCCATCCGCCCTCCGGTTTCTTACTCGCAATTCGTTTGACTATTCTATCTTCTGTCATTCTTTCTATGTGTCCCAACCACTAGAGTCTCTTTGATATAATAGTCGCATCTAGTTTTGATTCTTGACTAGTTCTTCTTACATATTCCTCTTCTGTCTTCCTCCCTCCCAGAATCTTTCTTAACACTTTCCTCTCCCATGTCATCACTTCCGCTTTTTGTTTCTTGTTTAAAACCCAAGTTTCACAACTGTCCAATAACGTGTGCTTTAAAATAGATGCGTATAACCTTAATGTGGTTCTCCTCGACAAGTATTTGAAACGAATTAAGTGGTTTATAGCCGCTGCGCTTTTATTAACTTTCATAATTCTGATATTTATTTCTTGTTCTTCATTGCAATTAGATATATAAATTCTTTCACACACTCAAATTCTACTGCTTCCACTTTAAACTTTTCATCTGCATATTGCGTCCCTATTTTCATCAATTTACTAGCCATATCTGCGTAACAAGTATCTGGTGACTCTTATAGTAAATATGTCCCTCTCTATTCGGTTTGCTATCTCTCATGACCTTTTGCAGTGCAAGATTAAACAATAATGTCAAGAAATGTTTGACACCTGTTCCAACTTGAAATTCTTCCGAGCTTGTTTGTATTTGTATTTTGTTGTTGGGCGAAGCTTCGGGTTGTGGAATACACCTTGACACTTCTAAGCACTGACATCTATTTGACGTATTGTACCAACCCCCACGCCTGTTTACCTTGTATTGTATCTTGTAGGCACGGTTTAGTACTTGCTGACTAACGCTTCGGCGTTAGTATCGATTTTTTGACCAATAAGATTGAAGTATGATGACGCGTCGTCAACGACAACAAAAAAAACATTGTTTGAAAATTTTATACACATCCGTCCAGAGGGGTGCGATTCCTTGGTTAGGGAGTGGGGAAATGTTTGGACGCACCCTCGGAGAGATTAAGTGTACTAACAGAGCTCTATTTCAGTCTTTCCATATGGTTATCTCTTTCTTTTTCATTGTTGCTATGTAAAATAAGCGTGGTTACTATAAACAGCAAACGGTGTAGTTGACGCCATTTTTGAATATCATTTTAATATTTAGGCTTCGTTTTGTGATTTCGTATTAAAATTCGCGAAATTATCGTAAATTAAGTTTGTTTGTACGTCTCAGTTTATCACAGAACGTCGAAATGGAAAATATTTTATTAGGAACTCACTTCCAACTTAAAATATACCAGGTAATACCTATATTAATAAAAGATTTTGTAGGCAAACATTTAGTATTGTTTGCTTGGATTTTTTAGAGGAACTTTCAAGAAAAAAACCGTTTTCTATGCATTGCAAATTGCGACAGGCGAAGAAATAGACTTACAATATTTGAGAATGAGAGATTTTATTGAAGGCTGCGTAAATTTTGGAAAGAAACACCAATTACGATTGGCAGATTACTTATTAGTGTTTCTCGTAGAAGGCATCTACAGAAATTGAAAGCAACCACTGTTTTTTTACTTTTTGTAAAAGTGCAACACCTTTAATTCCAATTTTTATCCATGTATCCATCCCAGTGGCAGCAGTGTGCGATCAAGGGACGAATAACCAAGCTGCAATTAATTTGCTTATTAACGAAGCGAGGAGTACTTATAGAAATCGAAATAGTGCATATAGAAGATTCGATTTAGGAGTTGATCAAGATATTATTTGTTGGATCATCTACATTTAATGATCTTTTAACGGTCAATGGCTCCCAATATTGACCAATAAACACATAACGTTGGGAGTCTTGTCGTATAAAGGGACGTATATGAGATAACTAAACGGTACTGTGTGAGGACTAATGGGATTTTTTGCCGAAGATAGTAAGTTATGAATTTCTTTTAGCACGAATTGAATTTTTATTGCTCTCTCTTATTACGTAGATATGGAATCATTTCAAGAAACAGAGGGATCAGCAGAAATAATATGGTTTTTAGATGGCGCAGAGAATTTTATCTGTCTCACTCGCAGCCATGGTATAAGGAATGCAAACTCAATATGTAGTTTATTTTTAACATCCTTTAAAACATTTGCATTGTACAATTTCATGTCCAGAGCACGGACAAAGTTAGTGGCTCAATTCTGCAGCTGAATTGTGTAATAGTTTCAAGCGAAGCAGTGGACACATATCGAGGTGAACGACTATAGTAGAAATTTTGAAGTAGCATGCCATGTATATCAATTCTTGGAAAACAAACCACACTGATGCATTCGATGCTAGTCAGCATGGCCTTGTCCTTTTTTCGTGCAACATTGGAGAATTAACTATCTTTCTATCCGTGCTTTGTTCATGTCATATAAATCAATTTGTTGAAATTGTGAAATGACTGAAAAATTCTAGACAACTATGCTGATTTTGTTAAGGGTGGCAAAGTAAACAGGTGCAATGAGAAATTTGTTCAATCACTTTTTGTTACTAATTATCATGATTATATCTTCAGGCAATATTTTTGCTTCATATGCAAGAATATATATGTGTGTTTATTTTGCAAATGCAGCAACAGTCTACTGCCTACTGAACAATTTATTACCTAAGTTAAAAAAGTTATTAGAAAATGTTGATTTTACTTTGCTTTCCTGCAAAAAACATTTGACATAGTTTTATTATTATGTTAATAACATTCACATTGTACACCTATATGTTTACTTTGTGATTGTATTTTTGTTTTGCTATTTACGGATATGTAATTGATTAGTTTACACAAACTAGTTAGCATTCTGTATTTGAAATTTATTATATTTTGTTTTATTCTACGTACCGTCATATTCCTGCAAATAGTAACTAATTACAATTATCTAATTCTTCGAAAATTATTAAATTTCAATCTTTTTTATATTAAGCTATATAGACTAATTTAGCAATGTGAATGTTACTGTAAGAATATATAGTCATTTTGTGCGTTTTTTCTTTTACCAAGTGTGTGTCCAAAATATGAGTGACTGTTTGCATCAGTATAACGGTATTTTAATGCTTCAAATTTTATATTTATGTACATGGGAAGTATACTGTCCAAAGTCCATTTTATTATACAAAAAGGATAAATTGAAATTTGTCTAACATTTTAACATAAGTACAACTTTCTTGTATTGTAGCCCCAGTATTACATACTACAAAAACAGATTAGTTACGATAATGCAAAATCATCGAAATTGTTAACAATGGACTTCAGATACTATCATTCCCAGGTTTCGGTGTTGGAATGCTGAAGCCAGCTTTCAGAGTGAGGTTTTCGTGGTTTTCCTTACTCCTTGGCAAATGACGAGGGCTAAACACCCTAAAGTCGCTTCCACGAGCGTAATAACAACTACTTTTCTCAAAATTCTCATTTGAGTTTTGAATATTATGTTTATGAGTTACATGTTTTTTAACCAGTACATACATACAAACTAATATTCTGTATATACAATTTATTTATATTATCTTTGTTTTACAGTTTACGTAATTTATTGCTTCATTTCTTATATTTGCATCTAAAAATGTTGAATTTAAAATGATATAGTTTCCTGTTTTCTATAATTTAAGTTTTTATTTTACAACAAATGTGTTATTGTAATGGATTTATATGTTATTCACCAATTCATAGAGAGTGGTATTCTGTATATTTAATTTATTGTATTTTTTGTGATATTAATAAAGATATTTAAAAAAATGTCGGTTTTTTTATTTATACAAAACTAAATATAAATTTAAAGCACCAATTCAAATTATATGGGCATTCAAACTGCGCGCCATAATTTTAGTACACTTAACGTCAAGAAGGGGGCGTAAAAGATGGTTCCAAGTTAGCCGGGAGAGTCACCATTCTAGTCGGGTTATTCTATGCATCCGTCATTTTGAAATTTGTGCGTTTTCAATCGTTTGAAATTGCTTTTATCTCTTTGTAATTTGTGAGTGAAAAGGAAATAATTGTGAATATCCGTATTTGCTATAATGGGTGGCTTAAGAAATTGCTGTCCGTAAGGATGTTTTGGTACAAAAAGTGTTCGAAGGAAATTCCCAATTTACGATGCAGCGGTGAGAATTGTTGATAATAATTACAAATAAAACAGGTGCGAAGAAAGACGGAGTTTGCATCAGAAGCTATCAGCTTATATAAAGTAGCAAGATCTTTCCAAAAACGAGAAGCGTGCCTGAAAAAAAAATTGTAAAAGACTAGAAGACAAGGTTCTCCGCATAGATGATTTTATGAAGACCGTATCAAGCGTTAGAAAACATGAGCAAATCCGTATCAAATTTGATCCCTTGTCAATTACGGAATGTACATCATACAAAATGTGACAGGTGATTTACAAATTTCATCACATGATCTTAATTTAATTAAATTACAATGATTACAATTTATTATTATGATAATTATTCCTTATTATTACTTATATATTTAGTTAAGTAGTATTAAGTAAGCGATTTATTTTAATTTGTGGTTATGTATTGCAAATATTTGTACTGTATAGTTATGTATTTATGTGCGCACAATAAACGATTTCGTTCTAATTTTTATTTTATTTTCTATGCCCATTCATTTAAGTGCAAAAAAAAATTTAAACAATACATTTCTTAATTGTAAATAATATCAAATCTCCCGCGTATTGGAAATAGTTCTTGCTGACTAACGCTACGCGCCACCAGTCTTAAAAGGTTTGAAACTTTGCTCGTGCCGCGTGGAATTATATGGGAGGTACACATCTATTATACGTATATATATTTATTATCTATGCCAACCCCACTGAAATTTTGCCGAACCCGAATGAATTTCAACCTTCGGTAAGGATTTTTAACGTGCCAAACATCGTATTGACACGGAACCTACGGCTTTACTTCCTATCCGAGAAGAAGGCAAAAAATCACAGCCTAGGATCGAACCAGCACCTGCGGGGTGAAAGGCGAGCATGCAAGCCATTCACCCACCTGTTATGCACATTGCTTGTAGTTATTGCTAGTGTTATCTTCACAAGTCTGACCAATTTTCCCGGAATTTCGAATTCGTAAAGTGTTTTAATCAGGTTAACTCTAGAGACAGAATCATACGCACTCTTAAAGTCCAAGGAAAGTATTACAGCAGATATTTTATATTCGTAGCATGACGTTATAATTTCTTCGATTGTAAATATCTGCTCTGTTGTTCCTCTTCCTTTCCTGAATCCTGCCTGATATTTCACATTGCTGAAACCTCATCCAGCAATCCAATTACACACCCTACAGTCTACACCAAAATATAATAACGATTTCCCATTGTAGTTCCCCATCAACGCACAAGATGTCACCATGGGTCCGTAAAATATTCCTACAATTCATGCCACGCCTACTGATCATGCGCAGAACGACTTACGCCCTGCCAGAATACGATGACAATCAACCGCCTGCGAATTATAACAACGATATGGACGTGCAGTAAGTTTTGAACATTCCAAAAACGATTTTGCGCCAATTCATAGGATGAAATCGTATTCTGAATTAGTGACCCTTTCAACACCGACTTCAAAATAAGAACTAGAGAACCCAGTTTCGTGCTACAAAATCAAGAACACGACGATAAAATGAAGGCACATTCCTCCAGTCAGTATTACCGTTAACGATATATAGTGAATAATTTTTCTATAAACACGCAAAAAAATTCTATTTTCAGTGACGTGTTCGTCAAACGTCACGCCAAAATCTTTGTCTTCGAATGTTTTAGCCGCTTTGGAAGGGGTAAGGTTCATCGCACAACACATCAGAGACGCAGATAAAGATAATGAAGTAAGCGATTTGTTTAGTAGTGTATAACAAGTAACACAATTTATATGACGTATCTCTATAGATAGTCGAAGATTGGAAGTTTGTTTCCATGGTTTTGGATCGTTTCTTCCTGTGGGTGTTCACTCTAGCTTGCATCGGCGGTACTTGCGGCATCATATTCCAAGCGCCGTCTTTGTACGACACCAGAATACCAGTCGATCAGCAATTAAGTGAAATTCCAATATCAAAAATTTCACAATTACCACCTCATCACATTCCAATTATGTAACGATGGACGACCATGTAATATTATATCTTTAGTGAGATCCAGCGCTTCCTTTGATTTGTACTGCGAATTTTTACTACGTAGAAATGTTTATTAGAAATTTTAAGTGATGTTATATCGAATTATATACACATTTGTTATAAAGTTGTTTAACTGAGCGCACTAGGGAACACTGAGAGTATCTCCATCTTATGTCAATATACCAGGAGAGAAGTTGCGAGCTGTGGATTGCAGTCTGAGCGATTGGAAATGGGAGGAACTTCAGATGTAGGCTGCACAAAGTCGCAACACAAATTTGTTAACGTTCGCCGAATCATCATAGCTCAGTGGAAGTAAAATGAGCGAGATTGTTTTTCTTCTTAGAGCTCACACTTATATGTAATAGTAAATGAACTACCTAATCGTCGGTAAATAGCATACTGTTATGGTTCCGCTCGTCCACAACCGATTTGTCCGGGTTTAAATAAAATGCTCACTTGTTCTAACTATGTTTATTACACAAAATACAATATACGGTGTTGAAAAGAGTGATTTTACTTAGGACAATTTGCAATCACTTGTCTAACACATGTAACAGCGGAGATACACGGAGTGTTTGGACAACAGGATGATTCTGGCTTGTTTCCCTGAAGGGGCATTCTTATACGACCTTTAGGTCGGCAAATTTCACAGAATCGAACGCAACGGGTGGTCCTTCGCTGTCGCGTTTGGTAAAGAAGACAGTCGGATCTATGCGATTGGAGGGTGTTAAAGTTATAACCAGTAAATATATATTGAAGTATAGAATTGTCGGTGAATGTCAAAGTAAGGTGGTTACGATTGTGTACGATCTAACTAATATAAACAGCAAAAAGGTTTTTAGGTAATACAATGAATTTGGGACTGAACACGTAATGGTAAAAGACAGTAACGTTAAAATTTGAAAAGAGTCGTAAAATGAAATGAAGGGACAGTTCAATAAACGTTGAAGGTAAACACAGAAATAGAACAACTAAAATATAATAAAAATGCGTGTGGTCCGCGCACAACAAATCCTTAATATAAGACTAACAACTAGAACTATTACTAATAATTACACTAGTGCACTACACAAACTGAATGTAGGTAATGTTATAACAATACTATTGAAAAAAATATTTCTCAACTTTGTTAACTCATAGAAACCATATTTTCATCCTTCATTTGCTCATATTACAGCAATTAACAGGTTAAAAGTGAGCTCTTGGTATAAGATTGAAGTAGGATGGGGATGCATTCAATGCGCACTAGTGCGACCAGTGAAAAACGCTATTAAACTTATTGTTAATGCAATGATTTTATTAATCTATTATTGTAACTTTGGATTTTTGTATATATATAAAAAAATTTATTAATCTATTATGTAATTATTAGAGAATTATTGAATATATTTGCTTTAAAATTTAATATGATTTGTATTAATTCTGTATTCTGTTTGCCTCAAACGTAACGTACCTATATTATATCTGTGACAAAACTTTTTATACGAAATCAATATTTATTTATGTTTTATGTGTGTAATTTAAAAAAAAATGGTTTGGGGTAAGTTTCTTAGAGGGTAGTTTACTATGGGTAGTTTTAAAAGGTATATCTTTTAGGATTCTGCAAAGCTTTTTCATCGACGCGACGCCTTGCTGTAACCCTATATCTTTACAAATAAGGGAGATATCACTTATTCTAACATTGAGTCTGGAACGCTGAGTATCCAGTACGGTATTTTTTTAATGAAGCACCAAAACATATTTCTAAGAATTTATTTTTACTCCAAGTCAATTAATTTAAAAGAAAAATTACATTCGTAATAAGAAATAATATAAATTACAATAATTATAAACTCACAAAGCATTAGGAGTTGAAATACTGATTTCGTTGATGTGCAAACAAGCCTGCGGAACTTCCCTAACGAAAAATCCGCAAGCTGCGGCCAAGAAATCTTCCCTAGCTCGCTGGCTGACGTCATCGTCGTAAACGTCGTTAAAAACGATAGCCGGGATATGCGCCGACCCGATAGATTCCGTACGATATCCAAAATTATCCAATATGAGATTGCCAATCCTGCTGTACACGCAATTTTGTATATTCTGCCAATTCACAGAGAAGTTTTTGACGCACTGAAATTAAACAAATCAATGTGAAACGATTTTTATTGGAAAAGAATATATATTAAACTTACCGTATTGATTTCGACCTCTGTATATTTGCTATCCATCAAGCAGTTTATGAAGTTCATGGTTTTATTTGCCTCGTATCGCTCGTTGACGGCGCATGCGTGCATCTTCATGAATCTACAATCCTTTTTACACTCGAAATCTAGGCTACCGTTCGTGTTTATTCTCTGCAAATTGTACGAAAAAAAAGATATGAAACAACTGTTGGAGTAGTAAACTTTAAAAGGGTGTTGGTTACAAAGACAGGTGTGTTGTGGTTTACAAGTGAATGAATTCAGTTTTTGACGGTTAGGAACTTTGTGCGAATGTGAGACTTTTATATAAGTTTCTACAAGAACAAACAGGTGAGGTTAAAATTAATTAAAAAGAAACAGACCTTAGTATTTCCGTAAGGCACTAAATCCAAGGTTAAGCTATCGTTCAATTTCAAATAATTGGGATACAGTTGCTTCCTGATGAAGCTGACGCTGCATGGACAGTGTGTTTCGTAATATACCGTAACTTTAACTTTCTCCGCTGAAGCACTAGAAAACGCTATTACTAAAACTAATAAACAAGCTTTGATATACATGATTTTCAATGGTATTTGAACGGAACTGTCACTCGCGAATGGCTGAAGAGTGTATGAATTAGATCCTAGAGAAATTTGGGTTTTTATATTGCTAAAATATTAGTCACAAACGCACAGATGTCACTTAAGTTGCTATCGTCAAATTTTCAGATAGTAGAAGAACACATTTTTGTAGGTATTCATACATTCTTTATAAGAACAGGTGTTTGAGAAAATGATACGACGAGTATCAATAAAATAACTGTTAGAAAATTTGTTGTTCGACATATATCTGCAATAATTGTGAGTAATGCAGTGGTAATCTATAAAAGCATAAAAGCATTTGGAATTCTTCTGTGCCGTGGTTAAAATGCATGTTTGATAAAATAAGAATTATCATACATTACTCACGATATCTAACATTAGTAATAAAATAACCTAACTCATAATCTACTATAAATAAACATTTTGACAGATTCCAGAATCTACTGCATGCATGTATGTACAGGTTGATTCAATAAGGGTGATCACCGACCATATTTCGGTAACGATTGGTCCAAAAGTTTAGGGAAAAAAATTATACTATGTAGATGTGATCATAAAAATATACTTTAAGTCTCTGAAGTTCTCGTAAGATGGCGCAATTTGTTTTCTTTTTACATTTATTATTTTTTTTTAATAAGTTTTAAGTTTAATTATTAAGTTTTAAAGCCAAATTATCTTTGAAACGACAACAGAGATTGGACCAACGTAAGCTCGACTAGGTAGACATAATTCGTTTAATTGTTTTGTATATACTTAAATACTTATTTATGTTCTTCTCTGAAACAGCACTTACAGCTTAAAAATCGTATTATCTTTGGAAAGCCGGCGCCGTCAAATATTAATTTGCGGTTTTGACAGGACAGGTAAAACTGTCACTGCGTTCTCATTTTTCTGGATTGATTTTTATTATATAGTAATACCATGTTTGAATTTTTCGAGAAGTACATAACGCCATCTCGTTTCAATTAAAAGTAATAAACCAAACAATATAATGAGGAATTGCACAACTTTTTTTTTATGTCATAGAATGATAGAGAATATTGTAATATGTAGCCCTTCATTAAACCTTCTTTTAAATTGTTTCTCATTAAGGCATAATTAATTTTTTTAACGTGCTCTCATTCATCATGTCACCTATTTGATGTTCTCATCACAACGAGTTTAGTGTGACAAAAAGTATGTTTTTCCACTACACAGACATGAAGTAAACTCAGAGTGTCCTGAACCAAACTTATTTTGCATTGATTTTTCTCCAACCTTAACAAAGAAAAAATTATTAAAACGAAAACAATTTACGTCACCTTGCGGGAACTTCGGAAACTTCAAAATATTTTTAAAGATATTTTCACGACCACATTTACTAGTAAGTACATTATAATCTTTTCCCCTAAACTCTAAGACCAACCATTATCCAGATACAGCCAGTGGGCATCCTTGAGAATCATACTGTACATACATACACGAAAAATGAAAATTTCTAGTTTAATTTAAGATTACGTAAGCACGATAGATATCTTAATAACTGATATTATCGCAAACAATTCCATTATTCATATCTTTGAATTAATAATTTTAAGTACCACTTTATCGATTATGGTGGTATTATATTCATGCCAACGATAACAAAAAAACTTGAGCAAAAAGCATTCTGCTATAAATGTAAGGTAAAATAGGTCGTCTGGTGCATATTTCGTTCAGTGCTCCTGTAATGAAAAACTGTGTTGACATGGGTGGTTTGACATTGTTAGTTTTATTACTCGTCGGCGTTTTTGCATATTCTTCACAAGTACGTATCAAAAAAACAATACGAAAATAAAATCCCCAGAAGATAAATTGCAATTTTATAGTTTGATGTGGTGAACATAAATGTTTAGAACGACGTATTCCCAAAATATTTTGTAATAAAATCGATCTAGTAATGATTATTTTATGTATAAAGTGAGGGATTTTTTCTAACGTATGATTTTGTCACCTTCATTTGTCATAGGTAAAAGAAAACGTTAGAAATGCCAAGGTTGTTGAGGAAAAAAAAACAAGATCAAAGTAGTCTAATGGAGTTCAAACGCACCAATTGTTCGAAAAAACTGCATTTTTATAAAAACATGTTTACGTCTGCAAATACAATGCAGACAGAACTCGGTAATAAATAAAGATGTTGTGCCAACAGTTGAAAGACATGGTTCTATTAAAAACACATTTACTTTTTTTGCAGAAATATGTATTAAATAGTGAATTTTAGTATCCATTTTAAAGAGATTTCTTGCTTGATTTAAGTTAATATAAATCTGTTACATTCATACACTTTCTTAAGGATGTGATGGCAATTTTTAAGGCTAACACAGTTTGGTAAAATAAATACAAAAAAAATATAAAAGAACTTTTGTAGTGTAATATACCCCTAATATAAACAAAATATTATTCTTACAATAAATCTTGTAATACAGTTAATTTGAAGAAGAATACAACACTTGAAGCAAAAAAAAATAAAGATTTTGTTCATGGCCAGATAATAGTTCTCAAAGTATAATTTTTTATGGAAATTCTTTTCAAGAACAGATGTGCGAGATAGATTAGATAACATACATTTACTACTTACACATTTCATCAAGTAGGCCGGTATTCTTTTTACTTGCCGGAAAATTATTGCCTTGCTATTTAATAATAAATAAATAAGTGGCGCCTTATTGTATACAGGATGGTTGATTTTTCATTGTGTATTCATTATTTACGTGAGTATCAAAGTATTTAAAAAAAATTTAAAACAAATTTGTTAGAATATTTTGTGTTCTTTTCAGTCAGGTAAAACGCCTGTACAGGGTGGTCCAAATTGCTTGTCAGAATAGGGTATCTCAATAGCCGTAAGAGATAGGAAAAAAACGAGTAGTCGGATCTCGATCTTTCCTCTAGATATTCTCAATAACGAAAATTAGTTATATTGTTTTGTTTTCGAGTTATAGCTAAAAATTGAGTTTTTCGAGTTTTAGGGAATCGTATCTTTAATAAACACAAAATTACCATTTATGGGATGATTTCAATCCTCATAGAATACAAATAACTCGATATGAGCTTACGTTTTTCTACAAACGCATGGATTATTTTTTTTTTTTTAATTTAATTTTAAGAAAGACAAGTTATAACAAATTCTTATCGTACTTCGATGGATAAAATGTATTAACGTAAAACACAGTTTATATTCAGTTGTTTATTGTATTATTCTACGTACAAGTACGCTACAAGTCAGAGAAAAACAGCGTCAATGTCTGTTGTATTTATCGAACGCCTTAAAATACGCCATTTATGTGCGCCATCAATGTACCGCTCGTGTACGCACGCATAAAAGCGTACAATGTACGTAAAAAATTGTACACACTCGTGTACTCGATAGACCCAACACTTCTATTTTTAGTAATTTTGCGCTTTTGTTATAATTAAGTTATTTATTGCCTAAAGAAACGTTTAACTCAAAAAACAACAAATTTAATTCACACTGATTTTATCAAATTTAAGGAAACTGTAAAGGTATCGATTTTTTACGAGTCGCTGTGCCCTGACAGTGTCAGATTCATAACTCAGCAACTCCATCCAAGCTATGGCCTAGTTTCGGATTATATAACAGTAGATTTCGTACCATACGGCAAAGCCACGGTAAGGTCCGATATAATTTTAGAATAATCGTTATTAATTTTGGTAATTTTCATATAATTTTAGCACACCTACGTGAACGGTCAATGGGAATTCGAATGCCAACACGGTCCGCAAGAATGTCACGGAAATCTGATGCAAACCTGTGCCTTAAATCAGCCGATCTCGCAGCGCGCCAAAGTGGATTTCGTCAATTGCGTGATGAGTACCGCTAATCCGTCTAGCGACGCATACATCCAACAGGTAATGCGACGAACAATAAAATTCATCTTTCCCGCACTCTTTAACTTGACATTCTAGTGCGCAAACGAGTTTGGCGTCAATTGGTCAGAAGTCTTGACGTGCTCCACAGATGGTAGTGGGGCCGCACTATTGGCTCAAAACGGAGATAGGACTCACGCCGTTATCCCCGCTATAACGTTCATCCCCACCATTATTTTTAATGACATTTACAACGCTGAATGGCATTCGATGGCTCTGTATGACTTCTTGGAAACCGTCCGCCAAATTATCGGTTTTCGGGCAAGACTGACCGTTTGAAATGAATGAGAAATTGTAAATATGTTACTGATGAAATAAAAGCAATATTTAAATATTAAAGTGTTGAATAAATCCAGGGGCGGAGTTAGTTTATATCTACATCGGATTATACAAGGTGTTTATTAAACGTACGGCAAAAATTGTTGGGGCTATTCCTTTGACTATTCTAAGAATATTTTGTCCTTTTATGATTTTTGAGAAATCGCGTTGTTTCGAAGATACAGGGCGAAAAAGTTTTCGATGAGACCAATTTTGATATTCTATCACTAACGTAGTCATGACCGACTATGATATATTTAAAGAAAATATTTTAAATTTTTATAACCCATCCAGTATACAGGGTGTTGATATTAACTTTCTTATTTTAAATGGGATGGTGCAATTTTTATGTGTCTGATGTAGTTCTTGGATCATTTGTGATCAGTTTGTATTAATATTCCCTATCCGTAAACCTGATAGCTTTTGAGTTATTTTGCAATTTCTCAAAATTTTGACGTTTTCATTCTTTTCAATTAAATTAAATATTTCATAAGGTATTAGATATTAAGGTACCATACTGATGTGGACGCAAGTATGCAGTTATTGCTATTAATTTTGCGGCACTAGTAACGCTAAAATCCTATACGGGGTGTTCAGAAACTCATGTCCAATATGGCAATCTTTAAGCTAAAAAAATTTAGTTTTTTCAAATGGAACATGATGTAGCGTAAAATTCTAGCATCGGTTTTCAAAATGAAATTCCAACTCGAACTTCGAAAAATTATAATAAACCAGTTCGGTGGGACAGTCTGTATTTATACGTCAGTTACTCTAACAATGCTTGACGCATACCGCACGTGTGATTTTAGTATACCACCAAATTGATACTATTGAATATTAAATTGCATATACATACTAAAATAAAAATTGTACGTTACTGCCTCATATCAGCATATTCTATAACTTCATTACGAAGAGCGGAAGTTTTAGATGTTGATATATGGACTACATGCAAGGTGGAGTAGAATCAGGACAGTATTCTTCGTTAATGTTAAAATATATTCATGATATATATACACACTTATATTTTGCTTTTAATTATCACATAACAATCTTACACAAACAAAACCCGAAAAATTACGATAACCTCTCTTGGTGATTATATAACTTAAAATGATTTCATAAACAATAAAATTTCAATAGCGAACTAACATAAAACTAGTCTTTAAAAAAAAGGATGTACACATTAAATCTCTTTTTACTACTATTGTGGGTAGTACATTCTCAACAAAAAACTAAGGTGACAATACTATACGAGTCCCTCTGTCCGGACAGCGAAACACCTTTGAGGAACCTACAAGAAGGTATTGGAGATTTTCATAATAAACAAAACGAAGTGGACCTGGAACTGGTGCCTTACGGAAAAGCTAATGTAAGTATTTCTAATCTTCCACCATGTCTTAACAAAAGCGAAATTCCGCAGCATACATTCTCGAATGGAAAATGGGAGATCGATTGTGACCACGGTCAAGAGGAATGCGTTTTTAACAAATACCATGCGTGTGGCCTTAAATATTCTGCCGACCAAATCGTCCAGTTAGGATTCGTTAGTTGTATGATAACTTACGTCAGAAAAATTATGAACGAGGCACATGTAAGGAATGTAAGTGTCATTCGCATAATGCGCTGAATGTAGTTTAAATCATTTGTCTTACTTTTCTAGTGCACCGATTATGCTAGGCTGGATTATGGTAAAATACACCGTTGCTACCATAGCGATGAAAGTACAGCGCTGCTCGTTGCATACGGAGAGAGAACAAAACCTTTTAAACCTTTGCGAGAAGTTCCTACCATCCTTTATAATGATACCTTTTACGAAGATCTTCAAGAAGAAGCTAAGAGAGACCCCATAGGTACTATAAGCAAGATAACTGGTGATGATAGTGAGGAAGAAAATGAGACAGATGACAATTGCTGTTGCTGTGACTGCTGCTGTTAATGTCGCTAATAAAATATATTAATATTAGGTACCTATATTAAATAAATGCCCAATATATCAAAAAAATATATGTATATTACCTAATAAAAATGTTTCTAAAATTACAAATCCTAACATTTAATGACCAAGTTATTTATGAAGGTATATATGAACTAATTTTTAAAAGCAGTTCATAGATGGCGCTCTATAGTGTATGACTGGTTGCGTGGTTTTCCCTATTCTACTTTATCAAATTAAGCAAACTATTGGAAAAAAAAACCTTTTTTTTATTTTAATGTAGTAACTATTTCTCCGTGAAACATAAATTCAATTGATCAGGTATGACACGGCTCGCTATTGCAAAATCTTCAACTATATCTGTATGCGTAGTATTGCTGAATATCATTAGCTACTATACCGACTGGTACAAATCTCAGTTTATCAATTACGCGTTTCTTATAACGCAGACGCAACAAAGTTATACGATGCGCGTACATCATCACTAGTAGGATGTTATTTTTATAAGCCTATATATTGAAATGGAGACATGAGAGGTCGGGTTCACGGCTGCCGAATTGGTCAGTCGATACCGTTTCCCCTTAAGAAAAGGTTTGTTTTCTTATAGTTATATACCCTATTATCAATAAAAGTTCATAACCCTGGAAATTCAATAGCTATTTTTAGCGTATATTCAACGTTCATTGTATCATAATTAATGCCGAATTTCTAAATATTTTCACGCAAAATACTTATCTTATTATTTGAGTTATATAATAGTACCAACAAAAAAATTAGCAGCGATAACCTCTATTATATATATATTTTTTCCTTCATAATAGCACGCAATATAAAATTTGAAATAATGTTATTCAAACGTACTGCCTCCTTCTTATTCTTAATATTAATACAATTTTCCGAGCAGCAGGTAAGTTTATTTATTTTGTAGATATGCTTTTATTGTGGGAATACTATTAATTTACAATAACGTATTTTTAGAATCAGAAATTAAAAGTAACAGTCCTATATGAATCTTTATGTCCTGATAGTGCACGATTTATCAAAGAGCAATTAGAGCCAAATTATAACACACTTAAAGAATGTATTTCCGTAGAGTTGGTACCTTATGGGAAAGCTGAGGTGGGTAAATATGAATAGGCAACCCAATATGTTAAATAATAATAGATCTGTTCAATTTGCGCAGAGAGTTATACGACTGTACAAATCGAACATGCCTGATATCGACATTTGAAAGTAACTTAAAATTCTGTCCGCTTTTTTGTATTTTATTTTAGCATACACCTGGTCCAAACACTTGGACATTCACTTGCCAGAACCTAAAACCTGAATGCGATCTAAACAGATATCATGCCTGCGGTATAACATACGCTACATCAGAAGAAGTTCAGATAAAATTCGTAAATTGTCTAATGCAACAAACCACACCAGCTATTAACGTGGCTGCAAATGTAGAAACGGTAGGTTTTTTTTAATCAGAAACAAGTATTAACAAGCAAGTTGGTCATCGTGGGTTAATGACGTAGTATTTTTAAGTGTTGTCAATTTTACACAATCTAATATTAATCAGAAATGTTTAATAATAAATTATAAATCATCAAAATCTCAAAATACAAAATACGCTGTGTATAGTGACAGAAAAATGACAGTATAATATTCTGACACATTCTATACAGGTAACCTCGCACCCGACAGGCGTTTATTACATTATTACCGTGAAATGTTACTACATATAACATCGCTATATACATACATATATATCACATTATTTGAAAAATTAAACAAAACAATAATCTAAACGGTGATAAAAACCTTTCTGTACAACCACCATCGTAAGTCACAAATCTGTCATATATAAATCACACTACCAACAATATGGCCGATCTCATGTTAACCTTCAGACGACAACATACTTTTTTTGAGACAAGCATTATTTATATGAATCGGGGTCGAATATAATTATAACATGATGTCGTTTAAGGGTTAAGTTTACTATTTTGCATTAATTTCAGTGCGCCAAAAATACGGGGGTGGATTACGGCAAAATAAAAACATGTTATGACGGCTTCGAAGGAGATACATTATTAGCTGGACATGGAGATCGCACAAGACGTCTTGCGCCGCATATAAGATTGGCTGACAATAAGGGCTTTATTCCAACAATTATTTTCAACGAAGTATTCAGTCAACAGTATCATGACGCAGCATATAATCACTTCGTCTCCGCAGTTCAGACGCTTGCGCAGTATTGCGGGACCAGATGCGGAACTTGTCAGCAACCAACGTATCCGTACTGGCTGCGATACCAACCTTGCGTATACCCTTGTTACCCCTACGCGTATACATAATAGAAATGTGTACGTCGCGCTTTTCATTTTACTACAATAGTAGTGTGTAGTAGCTTGTTATATATGATATACCTATTAATAAATTTCTTGATAATAAACTGGTTCTTGTTATTTGTTCTCTATTTAAACTGCATATATTATCTATAACGTTGTATTTATTTATTTATCACAAAACGTGCAGGAAGAAAAACACGATATTATTCACAACATGACATGTATCATGACTCTATGATCATGACCATTGAAACTTCACTTATTACGAAAGAGCAGGTGTCACATGTGCTGCTTCGTTAACGGCTATTCAAGGGTGTGTCATGGGTGTGTCATTAAAACGGAGCCATCTGAATTTGAATAGTTGTTCATAAGATCACAATTATTTTTCGAGACTTTGTGGTGTCAACAGAGTTCCTTTGCGATTTAGATTATGGGTCACGTATTTATTGCCGTGCTGGAAGAATTTCAGAGAATTTGAGATCTTTCATATTGACAATATACACATTCTTCTGTAGACAATATAAAAGACAAATATAAATCTAAGGGATACGCGAGTGACGCATTTAACATTCCTATTACTCCTAACGGATTATTTATACAGAAATGTTCAGATTTCCAAAAGAATTGACACGTGAATTATTCATTCAAATTGAGGAATTTGTAAATCGTGGTTGGCGAAATACAAAAATACCGTCAATAGTTCAAGTAAAATTAAAAAGATGTCTGCATATACATTAAATTGAAATACTCTTGTTTAATCCACAATTTTTTTGATGCACTATATTTTTATAGTCATGGCAGTTACTAAAAATCCATAGGAAAAGGCAAAGAGTGTTCTTTATCACAAGCATCAGTGAGTCTGCATTATCTAACTGATATAATTGTAAACCATTTCGCATCGATATTCATTGAATTTCCGCAGACGATAGATGATATCTGTTCTCGTAATATTTGAATTTAACAATAATAAACGTAACTTTGTTTTAAAACTGTATTTCACATAAATTCGTCCAACACGACATAAACCTAATCAAACATACATAATGCATAATACCTACATCTCTAACTTCACCCTAGCGCTCGACGCGCCAAGTTCAAATTTTGAATTCGTACTCTAACATATCGGTACTGTTAAAAACGGATTTTTTTAAACTTTGGGCTTTCCAGGAGCAATTTATGGGACTCACATAACCATTGTTCCAGCAGCTTCAGGAGGTATTCCGCCAAGTGTTGAATATTTAAACTGAAACGGGTTTTACAGTTTCAGCTGCCAAATTGTATGTGACGCCAGGTTAAAAACTCTTAGTATAAACTGCAGATACCCGTGGAATTGTATATGACACCGCTATTTGGCAAATGAGTGAAATGTTCAGGCGTATGAAATGGTAATATAAATTACTAAACGATAAATAATGCATTGTTATAGTATTTTATTACAGTTTAAATGTCAAACTATCCAAAAGTACCGCACTTTTCTAGGCGTCTACTTCACACCTGTGTACAGTCCACTTACAATTTTCGTTGTGATAATTTCTAATGTTTCGATCAAACGAAAGAGTTACAGAATATAGTGCCAGAAATGTTCGTTGGCGTTTCCGTTTACGCTTATTTGTTCATGAATGAAATCGTTCATAAACAAAAATTACAGAATTAGGGCTTTGCTGTGTCGTCAGTGCATTTCGCATTTGTGTACAGACACAAAATATATTTCCGCCCTCTGATGTTTTGTTCCTGAACTTGGTTGTTGAATTCATTCTCCATTGGTGCCATCTATGAGTGTCTATCGAAAATACAATTTAAACTTGCACGCCTAACAATATAAATCCACAGCACAAGCAATGGAACATACATAATTTCAAGGGTGAAAACATATTGAGCATGACAATTACCAAAAGTCTTTTATATCTTACAGGCAACATTAGGGGGTGGAGCAGACAACTTATAGAAGGATATCTATCGTGACGTCACTATTTATTGTTGAGGAAATCATTTTTGTTAAAATGTCAGATATCGAACAAGTAACTTGTTTAAGAGTAATAGGAAGTTATGAGACACCAAAAAATCACGGTGTACTCCATAATACTATTTTGGGACCATTATTTATTGACTTTGAATAGAAATGGCATAGTAACGTGCTAAATTCAAATATTTTTAAGTATGCATTATTAAATAAATTATGTATTTAAATCATTACCTAATAATCTATTTAAACTAAAACAACTGAGTAGTCTTTTACTATTATTTTATTCCCTAATTCGGAACAAACAACTACAATCTTTTCTTATATTGCGCAGGAATTAACAAATATTTTTAACGTTTACAGTAGCAAAACAAGTAGAAATTGCTTTTGCACGATATTCGCCTGAAGATTTTAACTTTCTAGCATTAGTACGCGAAGTATAGGTCCTTATTATAACCCAACTTGTCCAAATTAGGAATGCAAGCGTAATTTATCATCGGCGGCGGGCCGCACATCAAAACTATGGTGTCCGGACCGGGAGGTAAGAGGTGGTCACGTAACATTACTTCATCGACGAATCCGGAGCTATACTTCCATCCTAGAACGCAATTTATATTCCAATTAATGAGGGTGAACTGCACATTTTAGATTGTACCAACCTTCTGGAGGCGTATCCAAGGTGTACCACAGCTTAAATCGTTCCGGATGTTTCTCGGCGCATTCTTCCAACTCTTTCTGCACTAAAATATCTTTCTCGGTCTGATTGGCGAACAGCAACGATAATTCAGTCTTATCAGTAGGATCTTTGAGGATATGTCTTATTAGTTGCAACATCGGTGTGATTCCGGTGCCCCCCGCTATCATCGACACCTTTTTCACGTGTACAGTCTGTGGGGGATCCTTGCGCAATTTCCTGATTGAAAACGTACCGTGGTCTGTGTACACTAATCTCCCTGAGGGACCACGGAAATCAATCGTGTCTCCTATCTTTAAATCGTTCAAGTATTGAGACATTTTACCCCCGTCGGGAAAACGGGGATGCACATTTTTGAAGTATACCTGAAGGAATGAATCGTCCATCATTTTCTCTTTTAATTTAATAAAGATACTGATACCTTAATAACTAAATCGACAAATCCATGGTCGTCATCCGAAGTTACTGGTGTATACGATCTTATAACTAATTCATCATTAATCTTAGCTGATAATTGGATGTGTTGACCGATTGGTAAACCTAAATAAAATGGTGAAAATTCAAATATTCATGAAGCTGACAGTTTCTCTTTCAAAAAAATTCTTTAGAACTGAAGTTTTGTATCTCAGCAAATAAATAATAAACATCTATGAAAGATCTTATTAAAAACTAAAATGCTATTAATAGATGACATGCATTTTTGCAGCCGAAAATCTCTAAGAAGATAATAAATATTTTAAAATTTACCTAAGATGTGATCTGCCGTTGGTAGACCAAATCGGAACCTTCTCGTATCATGACTTATCTCTTCCTTCTCTATCAAAGGCAGTGCGTATTTGACTTGGGCATCCTGCAGTGTAACGAGCTCCTTCTTCTTCTCTACCTTACTACACTTTGACGAGCCTTTCTTTTCTTTCTCCTCCGCAAAGTAGACTTTGTATATAACGACTGTCGTCACTAAAATCCCAACCCCTAAAACTAACGGTAGCACCTGTAAACAAAACAAATATTAGTCCCAGGACTGCTCTGCAGATTTAAACAATTCACACGCACGAGGTATAAATTAATGCAAGTTAACACAATTAGTAATGAATTATTTCAGCTGTACAAAACTGTAAAATGCACTCAATTAAATGATAAAAGCCTAATTGTTATATTAAACCAATTATGTAATTACTAAACACACATTTACCAATTGTTGATGCACTTCTATGAAATTGTGCATTGCCCTAACCTCGTTTCACTGAAAATATGCGAATAAATTTACGTAAATTACTTGCCTGGATTTAAACGATTGTATGGAAATCATAATGTAAAATTTAATGAATCTATACAAATTGCATCGTGTATCTTACAATGTCAAATCAAATATTAATTCACATTTATCATAAATTTAACAATGGAATTTATCATGAGGCATGATTTGTAAAAATAAAAACACCACTAATAGGCAAATACCTGGCTACTTGTTTCTTTTTCACTATCCATAATAAATGTAATATCATACAAAATTTTATACGTGACTTCTCGGTTAAAATGATGACAACACTTTTGAAAGATAAATTATTGAAAAACAATTCGCTACTATTCTAACATACAAGGACGTTCGTGATAATTATTGGGCTACTTTGCGATGTAATTTAAGTAATTTATTCTACTTACCACCACGCTTATTACGTTCGACATAATAATACAAAAAAAACTATTTTATCTACACGATTCCACTATAAACTACAAGAATACGATTGGCCTGACACAAAATCATTAATCCAGTAATCCCTATAGGTAAAACAATGTTCCGTTCTCTTTTTTTGCTCACTGTACACGCCTATGTTGAATGTGTAAATTACATCATATACTAATTGATCTAAAATATATTTATCGCAGTTCGTGGTTTACCGGCAGAATATTTTTTTAGGAAATATTTATAGTTTTTACGGTTTAGCAATTGCATACACAGCCACAGTGTAGGTATAGCACAGGTACAAAAATACAATGTCCTGGGAAAGGCGGGAAGATTCATGGAAATTCTTTCTAAAATAAAAACAAAATAAAGGGTATTTGGGCATTAACTGGGTAAATTAATCATATATAACTAAAAAGTGCATAAAAGATTTGAAGTTATAACGTTTTAAGAAATATAAACATGTATTAACAGACACAGTTTTCGTTTAGAAAAACTTTATATAAAGCGGCTATTTTATCCCGTTTAATAACCTTTTGATAAACTCAAATTGATAAGAATACGACCTATGACGTAACTAATTCCTAAATAAACTTTCATAATACTATATTATGCATATTTCTAATGAAAATTAGGTATGTATTTACCTATGAAGTTTCTCAAATTGCGTGAACTGCTTAAAATTAATCTATATACGTATTTACGTTATAATAATAAATGCATTTAAATTTCCCTCAATTACTTTTACTAACTTAAGTAAAATAACTAGCCAGTAAAACAAAATTGCAGATAATTTCGTACTGGAACGTTGAAGTTAACAAAATTAATTCCGGAAAACTTTAATTTATCCGCTAGGATTATCACATCACCTTTAATTTTCGTTTTTTTTTTTTTAAAGAAATGTTATAATTGCGGAACGTTCTTACCAATTTTAACTATTACGGAACGCGCTCCATGATTTATCAGAATAACGCCATCTTCAAACGATTCCAATTTGACAGCAAGATCTGTCAATTTTGTTTAGTAAGCAATAATTGCATTTTCAAAAACAATTTTAGTTTCTTCTTGATTTCCTAAGTCGTAAGTAAAAATGTCTCGCGGTAGCAGTGCAGGTTTCGATCGCCACATTACGATATTTTCGCCTGAGGGCCGTCTCTATCAAGTGGAATACGCTTTTAAAGCGATTAATCAAGCCGGCCTCACTTCTGTCGCGTTAAAAGGAATAGATACCGCCGTTTCTGTCACGCAGAAGAAGATTCCGGACAAGTTAATCGATTCAGATACTATAACCCATCTGTTTCAACTCACTGAGAATTCCGGTTGTGTCATGACGGGGATGATAGCCGATAGCAAGTCCCAAGTGCAGAGGGCTCGTTACGAAGCGGCCCAATTTAAATATAAATTTGGATACGAGATGCCAGTCGACTCCTTATGCAGGAGGATTGCCGATATATCTCAGGTGTACACTCAGAATGCCGAGATGAGACCATTGGGATGTTCGATGATTATAATAGCGTATGATGCAGAAAAGGGTCCGTGTGTCTATAAGACGGATCCAGCTGGATATTATTGTGGTTATCGTGCTGTTAGTGTGGGAGCGAAACAAACGGAAGCCAATAGTTATCTTGAGAAGAAACTGAAGAAAAAACAGGAATTGAAGCAAGATGATGCGATACAGTTAGCTATTAGTTGTTTATCCAGTGTGTTATCCGTCGATTTTAAACCTAGCGAGATAGAAGTGGGGCTTGTTACTAAGGATAATCCAAAATTCACCAAACTGAACGAGAGTGAGATCGACAGACATTTGGTTGCTATTGCCGAGAAGGATTAAAATATGTATTATTTTATTTCTGGTATTTAAAACAAAAATGATTAATGTAATTTTTATTATGAATAAATTTGATTAAGAATTACAATCATATTTTTCTTAGACAAAATGACAGATAGTAAACATAACCTCATTTCTTGCGAAAAATATTAGAAAAATGATCTGCACTTTTAAGTAGTTTTTATTTTGATTAAAAATTTTCATAAAAACTGTGTTCTTTTATTAGGAATGAATTGATTATAAGCGATTTTTTTTCTCTAATTTAAATCTCATGAATATAAACGAGTGACAGATACATACATCCATGGACAAATAGTAAACATAACCTAATTTTCAATTAAAAATATTTGAAAAATGATCTGCAAGTTTTTGTACTTTTAAGTAGGTTTTTTTATGAAAAATCTGTGTTAAAATGTGTCCCGTCTTGCAAGACGACCGCTTTAACCTATTACAAAATGCCGAATTGCAATTCGGAGCGCAGACTTTCTTCGCAAAACTACACAAAACAGACACCTGCGGTAGCAATGGTTTACCTTTAACACCAAATTCAATTATAATCTACGGTAAAGCTCAGATATTAAAGAGCATTAAACACAAACACTTGTGCCAGTATTTGGATATAATACGGGGTAAACATGGTATGTAAAACGAGACCTTAAAATGCTTATTATCTATTATATCAAGACGTTTTCGTCTCGTAGAACGCCTCATTGTGGTTTCCCAATTCTGTGGGGAACCCATTTCAGATTATATTGGGAAAAATTCCTTTGAAATCGATGACAAAATACGGATTGCTCAGCAGATTTTGTTAGGTTTGAGGGAGCTGCATGACAGGCAGATTGTGCATCGATATTTGTGCCTGGATAATGTGCTGGTGCAGAAAGATGGGAGTGTAAAATTGTTTAATTATGGATTGTATCATATGACTGATGGGGGAAAATTGATATCGTTTCCATTGATGTAAGTAAAATTACATTTTTGTTTTTGAGATAAATTTATTTTATGCCTAATCTTTATTAATATATTTAGGACTGTTTAGTTTTATTTATGTAAAATGGTAAAGTTCTGATTTTTATTTTTTAAATTGATGATAAAATAAAAAGTATAAATGCTTATTCTAAACATGTATTTCACATCGGACTCCGTGGCGCAACGGTAGCGCGTCTGACTCCAGATCAGAAGGTTGCGTGTTCAAATCACGTCGGGGTCAAAATTTTTTTTAAGTTTTAATAATCAATAATGGTTTTTTTATTTACGCTACGATGCTTTTACATAATTTAGGCTCAAAATCATGGACGTAATATAATTTTTTGCAGTCAATTATTATACACACCGCCAGAAGTTTATTTAGCAAACTCAGAAGGATCAATTCATTACACGAAAATCGATATTTGGTCTTTCGGTATCATTCTGTGCGAATTAGCACTGGACAGACGATTGTGGAACAATTTAAAATTGGGCCAAAGGATACGGAAAGTATTGAGTCTGTTACAATCAAACGGGTCTATATTTGAAAGAATAGCTCGAGAACATAATTGTTACGAACAATATCAAGTAAGTTACGTTAGTGCGAATGAATTTACCTTTCTCCTCGCAGTTGTCATTAATTAATTATTTTATTCATCTCTCTAACTAATTTGTTCTTTGCGCAGTCGCTGCCGAGCGGTTTTAAAAATTTAATCGAAGACTGCTTAAAGATATACGCTAAGGAAAGGCCGTCAGTTGAAGATCTCCTGCGACGAGACTTATTTAATTCCGAAAATTTCTTCGAAATTGATGATAAACAGCCTCGCTCACCATTCCAAGTCTTCACGCTTAATGAATTTTATCACTGGTGGCAATTGGCCGGGGGCGATGTCTTTCTAGAATTGAAAAATCAGGGATTGTTACGTTCGAGTCCGCCTATCTTATCGCTACCTAGGTATTTCCGGGAGATTTTCGGCGATAATTTATGACATATCATTGTCACATCGTTGACATAATCTTAACGATCTTTTTTCTTTCTCTTCCCAGTCTTATACTAAATGACGGGACGATCTTGGGACAAGAGAGGAATCCAGCCACACTTTACGATCCGAGAATCATTCCAATGCCGTTAGATGCTCTCCATCAGAGATTCGCGCATATTCCGTTAAGTAGTTACTATCCGTTGGTGTTCTCAAAGTCGCATATCATCAAGAAATTCGACCCGCCTCCTTATGACGTGTCGAATTTGCCTCTGGTGATAAGAGAGCGGGATCCAGAGTATCAATTCCACCGTGTGATTCTATTAAGGAAGCTGTTACATGTATTTATAAATTGAACTAAATTCCGTGTAGAAATATCTCGTTAAAAATTACCATTTTAAATGTAGGGATATCCATTTACTAGAGATCTGATCACCAACGAAGCTGAAACGGACATCCCACCATTGCTGCGTGGTGATATTTGGATGGCCTTGCTGAACATCAAAGGAGATTATCAGAGTGAATATCTGCAGATCGATAAAGAAACTCCCACGAATACAGATAGACAGGTTCTGAGTTCTAAATACGTATAAAATGATTTGAAAGGTGTTTAATATGATTTGATTCTCGCAGATCGAAGTTGATATACCGAGATGTCATCAGTATAATGAATTGTTATCATCCGCCGAGGGCCATAAGAAATTGAAACGTATTCTCAAAGCTTGGGTGTATAAGAATTCAAATTACGTCTATTGGCAAGGTTTAGACTCGTTGACCGCACCGTTTTTATATTTAAATTTCAATAATGAAGGTGATTTTCCAGATTATCCTCATGTGTTTACGTGCTGAATTTCTTTTCTTATCTTGTAAATACATTATATTTGTTCATAAATTCTGTTATTGTGATCTTCCTCCTCCTTTCAGTTAGTGTTCCTGCTTAGATTTCTAGCCTTTTCCAATGATTTATCTCAGCTATTTCACTCATCCATAGCTTGTTTTTATTCCTGCATCTAAAACGCCCTCATATTTCGCTATATTTTCTCCTGTCCCGTCAATACAATCTTCCTCCTAGCGCCGTTAAAATTCGTGTTTTACCTTCACATAAACTTAGTTGTTTTTGTTCCTCTTTTCTCAAAGTCCTCTTCCACGTTGTTGTTCCATTCCATCTTCTGCATTACTTTTACCATCTTTAATCTGTCCAATTCCACTAATATCCTGCATGCTGTTTCCAGGTATCTTGCATGTTCTTTGTCTAGCCAATTAACACTTCTGAATCCTAGTATTTGGCTCTACCATTATTTATTTATCTGTATACGTCTTCTAAACTTTTTGAATTAAAGAAAATCTTCATTTTAGCCAAAGCATTCGCATGTCTCTCGACTTTCGTACCAAAATATCTGCATAAATTCTTTCTGCAGGACAATTCCGCCATTATACACGAATATTTGGCTAAATTTTCGCAGTTGATAGTATTTCACGACGCCATCTTGGCCAATCATCTGCATAATATACACTTTATTCCGGAATTGTTCGCGATACCGTGGTTTCTGACGATGTTTTCGCGTAAGTTTCACACAAAATCAATTTTAACTCGCTGCTAATTAGAAAATGCCGCAGATGTTTTTCCCTTGCACAAAATCTTCCATCTGTGGGATAGATTGTTGCAAGGCGATTCCTCATTCCCTCTACACATCGGTTTGGCCGTACTGACACAATTACGTAGTAGACTTTTGGACTCTGGTTTCAACGAGTGCATCTTGCTCTTTTCCGATTTACCGGATATTGATATAGAAACTTGCGTTAGGGATTCGCTAGCAACGTATCAGAAAACACCCAGGAGTATAACGGCGCGACAACACCAAAATGAGGCTTACGAAAAATACGATTTCGTAAATTCTAATTTACAACAGAATAATCAATCATCTATAAACTGTTTAATTTCAGGACATCGATTCAATCACTTTAACCGGAAGATGTCCTAGAATCACTACATCAGATTTCGTGAATTTAGTGCGGGATTCCCCTAATCAAATACTAGTTATTGATATAAGAACTACTAGACAGTAAATTACAGAAAACTGCAATTTTTTATGTAGATATCTGCATTTGATCATTTATTTTTTAGATATAATATTTGCAGCGTAATTGATAGTATAAACATACCTTTAGAAAATGTTAAATTGGAAGAAAATTCCGTTGAAAATTTAGGAATTCATTGTAGTTTATTAAAAGAAAATATCGACAGAAATATTGTTGTAATCGGTATGAAGGATGTAGAGATGGAAACGGTATAATAAAAAGAAACATTTTGTTCTATTTTCAATAATGATTTCCTTTTTCTGTTACAGTTCTCGGAATATTTATTAAAATGTGCTGTGAATAGAGTGTGTATTTTGAGTGGGGGTTTTAATGCGTTATTACCGATATCTCCAACAATTTTAATTCCACAAAATCAAGTATAATTTAAATATATTACCTTTTTCTTATTTATATAAATATATATATATCTTAGCTCTAGCATGTAAGAGTTATTATAAAATAAAGTGTTTATAAATGTAGTTGCATTTCTTTATTAAAAGATAAACTTATGATTTTTTTTTATTCATCATTCATATTTTGTAATTACTCCGTATTGAGATTGTTAAATTTATATCATTACAAATATAAATTAAATCTGAGTGCGACATCTATCATTCATTAGCAGGGTTTTGAGAGTTGTCGGTAATACAGTTTCTCAAAGCCTCTTCATTTGACAAATCATAACTGACATCTGACATTACAAAAACTAATATATCGCACACATATTTGTTTTGATACAGATTAAAATGCAGTTTAGAAATCGTAATTGATAAGAGATCTGTATAATACAACGCATAAAGGGAGCTCAGAAGTTGCTATGCGTCGAAGATTCGCATGACAGCGAGAATTGTCCAAATCACACGATGTCTTACCCAGGATGGGGTTTCTTAGTCGTATTAGGGGTAGCTATAGGTTCTGCGATCTATTATTATTTCAACAACGAAGGTTATCGATACGAACGGCCGCACGGTTCACCAGGGTAAGCAATTTCTATATTTATCATTTTTGGGGGATTCACCCAGTCACTTTGAGTTTGGATAATTGCAGAGGAGGAAGAGGATTTAGGGGCGATCTACACGGGGAGAATTGCACTATTTGCCTGGACAGCCTCGACACTATTCGCAGGGTACGTATGCTCCCTTGTGGGCACTCTTTCCACGATAACTGCATCAAGATGTGGCTCAACCAAAAGAAACTCTGTCCAATCTGTCGTATTACTATCTAATTTAGGGGAATTATTGAAATGTGTAAGTAATTAAATTATAACGGGAGGGGGGTGGGGGAAGTATTATCACTGGGATTTTTAATAATACTAAGTGCCTCTCTCCTATGATATACGATGTGATAGTGGAATGTTCGATTTAAATCTGAAGATAACCTTTGTTTATGTATGTATATTTAAATATAACTTTTTATGTATTGATTGGGCGTGATTTACATCTTTTTTTTTGTTCTTCATAGTATGTTATAACAGTTGTATGTTTGTAATTGAAATCTTCGATAATTGAATAAAATATACTTTTTTATTAAAAACGAATCTTATTTACCGTATTCTTAATGACTTGATTTTTTACTGTATTGTCGTTATTAATTCACTTAAGCCAAACTCACAACACTCATATATAGTTCACATATAAATAAAAAATAAAAAGAAATAATATTCCATTTCCAATGAGAGCTGATTTCAGACCGACTCAAAACTTTTACACATAGAAAACTTATATTACCTTACATTATTCTTGAGGTTGAATTAAAATTTAAATACAAGGAGATATTTGTGATATTTATCCTGAATTTAGAATAAAAATATGTCAGGTGACAGTTACGTTCAATCGTAACTGTCACGTTTAAATAGAAAAAGAAATTTTGAGTCCGTTTAAAATGGTAAAAACTGGGAAGATTTGGTACTTACCAATAGTTAATTTCGCTTGGTTTATTTTCACTTTCCTCATAACGTATTCCATTAAAAAATCAGTAATGACAATGGATTTTTAAAATAAATTGATTATAGGTATGTTCGCGCCGTGCAATTAGATCATGTAAAAAACATTGTACCTCTTTTGAGTGATATCGGTGCAAAACCACCCGTAAGTTGCATTTTTGGTCAAATGTTAAACATAGGAAGTTTTCTCGGTAAGTATGCGTTCCCTAATAACCAAATTTAAATTATTTTTAGTACTTTAATAGTTAATTTGATACCTTTCACGTTGATTTACGACAAAATAATTGCGGGAAATTTAAATTTGCTTATCACAGTCTAATTATTTTTTGTTTTTATATTTGCACAATTTATTTTAGTCCTCCTCACAATGTACGTTCGCTTTCTCTTCGTGAAACAGCAGGCTGTCAATAAAGAATTCAGTTACTCTAAGTATGTGACGATTATCAATTGGGCGTCGCTTGCGCTAGGAGCGATTTATTGTTTTGGGTTGAGTTTGGTAGCGAATTTCCAAATAACAGCGGTACAAATGGTACATCTAGCTGGGGTAGTTGTGGCATCTGGTTTTGCTGGTTTTTACCAAATATCACAAGTAAAAATTTAACGGTCTAACATTATCTCAAGTTTATTACCTTTATAGAGCCGCAATTTTTAGACTTTGCTAACATTTTTGGTTACACCTAACAGCGATGCTCTAGCTATAGGGAGGATGTATATGTCTGTATCCACCATGATTACTCTAGGATTATATGGTACATTCTACGTCATGTGTTTACAAATATTCTATGGTAATAATATTATTGTATAGGTAGTCAAATTTTTCAATGCAGAATTTTCTTTGCTATTTTAAGAGGAAGACGAAGAGAACCCTACGTTTGTAAAACTCACAAATAAAGCCTTTGTAGAGCACATGGTAAGCGCTTTGCTTCAATGGAAATTAGCCTTAACGCAGTTAATTTATTTAACCACTTATTCAATCGAATTCATCGATATCAGTATTAGCGAACCTAAAGCACAATTGAAACAAGGATGAACAAACGTTTAATTGTTGTAATAACTACATTTTTTTTAAAATAAATTATAATAATGTTTGTAATTTTATTTTTTTTGGGTTGTCACTACATTCACTCCGCCATATTGCCAATGAGAGTTTGAAACTGTCAGTGTGTATTTCTGTGTATTTCATGTGTACTTGGTGGAGTTGCAATTGGTAAAAAAACATGAAAAGATCACTTTTATTCAAACGTGCTTACATCTTACCTCTGCTGCTATTTATTTGGTTTATCGCAAGCTTCGCTGTGACGTAAAATCATTTAAAATTAAAGTGAAAAGTTTTTATATATTAAAGAACTGATGTTCGTAGATATGGAATCGCTGTTTATTACAATCACGTAATGCCGCTGTTGCCATTTATAAGCGATACAGGGACATTCTTACCTGAAAGCGCTGTATTTGGACAATTGTTAAATATAGGAGCTGTTATCAGTAAGCTTTTGTACATATTCGTTAATATTAATTTACAAATTATGTTGTAGTGTTATTCTCGGTATATATTAGATATTTACAAGTTAAACCCCTGTCAAGATTTAATCATTTAAGCAAAATAATCAATACTACGTGTTTATACCTCGGGTTTTTGATATCGCTCGGAGTGAGCATGGTTGCCAATTTTTCAGAAACGAAATTCTTTAAACTTCATTTAATCGGCACCGGTTTTTCGCTGGGTTTCGGAATTCTGTTTCAAATAATGCAAGTGAGTTGCAGATCAATAGAATATATAATTTTTTTCCCTGTGATATTTCCTTTTTCAGACATTCCTATGCGTTTTGATCTACCCAATAATTGGTTCGAAATTGATCAATTGGGTTCGTATAGTTATTGTGGGGATATCGCTTGTATGTTTGATTAAATGTTTACCCGCGGTAAGTTAAAATTGATCGTAAACAAGATATTAATTAAGATTTTCCTTTTAGTATTTCATTGGATTAGTTAATACTGATTTGGAAGGTTGGTACGCATGAAAGATATTTTAGATTTTTATAATTTATAATCATTTAACAGATCGAAATAATACGTCAGATCAACTGAACATTGTGGACGTAACGGCTGAATGGGCCATAATGTTGTTTACGATGGTTTTTATCCTGACATTCGTTTATGAATTCAGGAAGATTAGAATCTATGAACCCCTAATCGAAACCATCAAATAGAAATGTAAATTCTTTGTTGTTTTACAATCACCTTAACTTTTTTCTAGCGTTTTAAAATATTCTTTATGGAGCACGATTAATTTTTTGTCCGTGACTGTATCTCTACCCACATTCCCTCGCTGAAATTTTAAATTTTCATTTCCCCCGTCTGCGTCAAGTTGCAGGGGTATCTGGTGTGGAATAATTTGAATGCTCGCATAAGAGGATATTACATAAAACATTTTTCATTTTCGCCTCGTCGCAGATTTTACAACGCGGCACGCTAACAGAGTGAAAGAAGTTTTTATTGCCGATGGTGTTGAGATATTTACGCTACGTTGCCCAAATAAAATTTTTTTGTTAATGTGTGTTAATAAATGTTTTTTATTATTATTTAAAATCTCGCAATACAACGCAAAATAAAACGAAAGAAGGAAAGAAATTCCGAAAGATTGTAAAAGGTAAAAGTTGGTTCCTAAAAGTTGGTGCTTCTGCACATTTGACGTTTCGTAACTGTCAAAATTTTACGTAACGTTTTCATCTATGATCTCCGCATTTTCGGCAAAGGTAGTCTCTATTGTTATTTCTGGTTTGGTGATGGTGATGCCTCGAAATTCATAGGCGTACGTCGAGAAGAATAGCAAAATCTGCATGGTCATGATCCATTCGTCCACGGCGCTGATGACGTGGTAAGTATGTCCAGGGTCCACGGGAGACCATTTGGTATAGTGGGAACCTAAAATATCCTAGTGAAGAACCATCAGCGATTAAAGCGAGGTTTTACCATTGAACATGCCCCACGATATGAATCCAAAGGAACAACATTTAATATAAAGGAAACAGAAGACTGCCACGATACATATCCTAGTGATAATAATGATTCTGCTCCCTATATGGGGGTGAGTCCAAATCGTCAGGAAGACCTAAAACGTTACGGGATATCATGGAAAGCCACTTTTTGCCTTGCTCTAGTACTTGCATAATTAGGTATACAGTCCCTAGATTATAAGCCAAAGCGGCACCGGCGAAATGCAACATGAATGCAATCTTTTCCTGGAAATTCCCGGCCATACCAACTCCTAATACTGCGAAAGCTCCAAACCAGAGCATAGCGATATTGGTCGTACGGACGTATGGTTTTAATTGGTAAAACCTATGAACTTCGTTCAGTAAAAGGTAACGGATGTACACCGTCGCGCCCACTACAATATATGCAAGGGGATCTGAAGATTACCGTTTAACATATCCTGAAAACGACTCACTAAGGAAGCATCCTATGTTTATCATTTGCGCGAAGATGCAGCTTTCCGGTGGGTAGACCCCCGTGTCGCTGATGTAAGGTACGAAGGGGTAGACATGATCCATGTGGACGGAGACAGAGTACCTGCAACAAAATTCTGAATCTATGCTAGAAATATCTGGCTATTTTACTATATGTACGTCACCAGCAAACAGAGCGAAAGCCATATGATGAGAGCTACAGGTATGAGAGAGAGCCAATCCATTATTGCCTTACGAGCCCTGAAGAGGTTTGATTACTGCTTGTCACAATTGGAGTTGCCACTGTCAATTGTCATTCTTTAACTTTGAAATGAAATCGAAATTGTGTTTAAAAAACTTTATTTTCCATCGCGATTATTTACAGCAGACACTACTTATCCTAATGGAATTTTCTTAAGGTATATAGGCGTTTATGTTTCGGGTGCTGGCGTCCTAGAAGGTAGTTCTTCAATCTCTATTTCGGGCTCAGAAAATTCCACGTCTTTAAAGTCGTAGGCGAAACTGAGGGCGAAAACCAACAACAGAATGAGGGTACCAAATTCCGCCATGGCGCATATAACGTGAGCAAAGTAACCGGGGCTATCCGGATTCCATTTCGTCAAGTCTTCGCCTACGCAAATTATTAAAAATACAGTAGTTCTAACGGTAAACGTGACTTGCCTTCTTGTGCCGAGTAAGAAGCGGTTCCAGCTCCTAATGCGATGATGCAGAAAAAAAAGCAGACTCCACTCACACCCATTCTGGCGAAAGTCATCCACGTAGGGCCCAAATTTGGTTTTAGCAAGAAGCACAAAACTGCCTAAAAATTAACTTCGCTTTTTTCTGTTTTGGGAGCGCCCAAAACACACTTACTTGTATAACTGTGTAAACAGAACCCAAAAAGAGACCCGATCCAAGTCCGAGAGCGTGTGGAAGAAACCATTGAGTGATTAAGAAATTACCAGTAGCTGTGAAACCAATAGCAGCTAATATGCAACCGAAAAAGCTGGCTAGATTCACATAAGCGAAGACACGATTGCCATTATTCGATTTGATGGTTTCATTTACGTGAACGTACCTGAGATACGCTGTTATCATGACTGTAATAAAAAACATTTCACACCTTCTTTGGCCGCAATTAAAAACGGATTCGTACTTACGTAGTAACGATCCTATATTCATCATCAAGGAGAAGACACAAGATTCGGGAATATGAGCGCCTATATCACTTATATTGGGAATAAAGAACAAAATAGTACCGTACGTAAGCGCCATGATATACCTGCAAAAAACTTTTGGGTTGAATTTAGGCATTCATCCGTTTTTACCTTGCCATACGCAATGAGAAAGACAATGATGAACCAAGCGACCATTGCTAGCGGCAGAATGAACATCTTCTTGGTAGACCCAGCCATTTTACTGTGAGCTTGCGCCTACACACTACGAAACGCCCAGAATAAGGTGGTAATCTGCCCTATGACATATCGGAGATTGACAGCGCTAATGTCAATTCTTTGTAACAGCAGATTCTGTATGGTTTTCTTATTCTAGTATTGTGGGAGATAAATCATTACTTGCAATGGATCCACTTATTGAACCATTGCTAGAATCCTAGTATAATAAAAGGAATTGGTAACAGCAATGATTGCTGATAGGATTACATCAATACCTGTTTTGACTTTAACTTGTCAAAATTTTGTGACTTATGAAAGCTAATTGTGGGATAACCAGGCAAGTATTATAAATTACATCAAATGTCAAAAAGGCAAATTTTTTTAATAATTAATTTATTTTGAACTGATCACCTTGCCGAACACAATTAAAAAAACAATAAGAAAGAACAATTTAATATCTGCTAACATCGAAGCCGGTTTTGGGTTCAATTTGTTCGATTTCTATTTCCGGTTCGTACAAAGAGATTGTTTTAAATTCGTAAGAAAGGGTTAATATGAAAGCCATGGTTAAAATCACTGTTATCCATTCGGCTATAGCGCTTGCCACGTGAGCTTTATATCCACCTAAGTCAGGCGTCCATTTCGTAATGTCGTCCCCTAAATTTTGCCAAAGGATAGTCGCATATCGGTCGTGGTTACATCAGAAGCACACTTACCGTCAAAAGCCAACAAAGATAACCCGCCGAAAACCAATGTTATCGTACTGGAAATGCAACAGCTGAAGCTTATAACAATTCTGGCGTAATTGACGTTCGTGGAGCCCATCTTGGGAAACATCCTCAAACTTACTAAGGTCTAGAAATGCCCGAACTAGCTGTAAGTTCGTTATAATTGGCGCACTCACTTGCAAAACTTGATAGACTGTTCCTAAACCGAAAGCCAAAGCAGCTCCTAAGAGATGGACGGAAAATACGTTGGTTTCTTGAAAATTTCCAACTAGGCCGACTCCTGCTGTAGCCGTTATTCCTAACCAAAGCCCGAATTTATTGGCTTTGTTTAATGATCGGGGTAAATGATGTAATTTGAGAACTTCATTGACCTGACGAAATCTAACATACATAGCGGTTGCCACTGGAATGAAAAGCAACCTATTTTATGTTTTGACATACAAATTTTGAACAAATCTAATGTATACTTGTTCATAATGAAAAGGTTTATTTCTATGATTTTGTGAAAGTTGATTTGAGGATGACTCAAAAATTGTAAATGATAGTTTACGAATTATCTCGACATTTTCAAACAAAATCTTCTACTTGGCTGGCGGTTTTTTTGTAGATATGATTACTAAATACAAAAGAATAGATTGCAAAGGCAAGTTTTTTGAAACAAAACAGTAAAGTTCGAGGATTGATCAAATCACAGCAGTTGTTTTGGAATAATCGTACTCCAGAATTTATTCATATTTCCTCCTTTTATTAGAAACAATGAATTAGACAAAAAACAAATTACTTTGGGATGCACCGAAAATTTTGGATGATGGTTTGAGTTGAGAGCGATTATATTTTAGAATTTTCATGGCAAACCTTCGGATTTTTTTTAAGATTGTCCAAATATTTTTACTAACGAAAAAATCTTAATAAGCTACAGTTTTTTGAATAAAATTATTTTTCAGGGTGGCCCAAAAATCAGAGATGATAATTTTGGGGTGGTTGTATTTTAGAATTTTCAAAGAAAATCTTTGTGTTTGTTTTTGGATTTTCCAAAATAATTTTATTAAGTTCTTGAACAATTTTCGAAGAAAATTTGGAAGTAGAAAAAAATGTTAATCCAAAATGGATTTTGAACGGTAGGTTTTGCTGAATGATCTTGTAAAGATTATATTTTTTCCAAAAAATCACAAAGAACAACTATTCTGCGGTTGTATTGTGGAATTTTCAAGCAAAATCTTCTGTGATGGGTGGAGACTGTGGCTTGAAAACTATAACAAAAATCCCAAAATTAATTTTGTGGTAAGGGATTTTTTCACCTTCCTTTTGGGATTTTTGTTAAAGCAAAATCTTTTTTCTTGCTTTTTGGATTTTCTCAAACAATTTCTTTAAAGCAAAAAAGCTGACCAAAATAAAAGTGTTAAACAATTTTATAGAAATTATATTTGGAAGAGCGTCAAAAATTATATGACAATTTTGGGATGATCGTATTCCAGAATTATTTGAAAAAATCTTATAGTTTTTTGAACTTTACCAAATAATGTTGCCAAAGCAACAAATGTGAAAATTACATTGGGGGTGAGCCAAAAACTATAGTCGAACATTTTTACTCACTCAAAATCGCTCCCGTATTTAACATTTGCCCAAAGATACAACTCTCAGGCGAATAAGTTCCAGTATCGCTCACGTAAGGCATGAACGGCACTATATCTTTAGATTTTAAAGCTATAATATATCTGAAAAGATTACAGTAAGATCAGAAATACTATCACAAACTCTATTTTCGTGCATACGTCACCAGAAAAGTTAAAGGGAATCCCACGAATATGATGATTGGTAAGAGATATATTTTCCTCAGCACTACCGCCATTTTGTTCTTCTCCTGTTTTCGTTTTTTGGCGAGATTATATCAGTAATATTTGCACGACGCGATGGTCTGCATACTACTGAAACTATTCGCGTTTAAAGAAACATTTTCCAACGGATTTGACACGTAAGATACCTGTCACCAATCCTGTAATAAAAACCGCGATAGGTCTATATTTTCTCTTCTATAGCCATGACACATCGCGAGCACCGCCCTTAGAACTAAGTTAGAAATGCTTTCTGATTGATGTAACTGTTATAGGCATTATTTATTTAGTGTTCAGTCGATTGCATTGTATAGGGTGAAATAGATTGTATCTATATATCCTTTTTTTGCGTATGAGGACGGATATTTTTAGTAATCATCGATGTCTACATGAAAACAAACAGGGGATAATAATTACATATTTAATGCTGATTACTGGTATATAGTGTATTCACACTATGGTGTAGTAATAAGTTTTTTTTTTGTGTTTCGATGTGCGCACGTGGAAAATTAGAATCGTTAATACAGAGAATTTAGAAAGGATAATTAAAATCTCCTTGACGTGAAAAGGGACCTTTGATATTCTATTATGTGTACTCCTGATACTCATCAAACTGTTCATTTTAAAATAATTAGCTTGTCTTCGCTGGATTCGGGTTTTTCTATAGAAAGACGGAGAGGATAATTTGAGATAATGACACTCTTATCCTTGAAGGGGAGTTGAAAGCGGGATAGTTACTGGGTTGAGGGCACGAGAGCGGTCATAATTACAGGGACGGGATGAGAGTGTATTACGTAAGGGCGCGCGATTGTTTGCCTTGATGGTGTTTTAAATTAATTTACGTGACAGAAGTTTCAAAGTTAAAGGCCCGCAGACATGAGGGTAAGTATGGTGAAAAATGGCATCGAAGTAAGTACAAAACGTCAAGTTGAATAAATTACATGACATATATGCGGCGACTTGATAAGTAGGTAGTGCCGTTTCCATTAAAGTTTTGGGGAATGTAAAAGTCGTAGTACCAATTGTAATAAAGTATAATGCTATTTAGCTATTGTTGAATTTATTTTATATTTGGATGAAATTTTTTGAAGTGTTTTAATTTATTTTTTTTTCACCACAGCATAGGGGAGAGGACGTTTTGTTTTTTAAATCATTACATTTTTTTGTTTAAATGTTTCAACTGTTGAAATTATTTTTTTTTAACACGGGGGTGAGGCGAATTTTTTAATGTTTAAATTAATTTCTTTCTACAACACTTGTGGTAGGGGGAGTATTAATAATATTTTAAATGTTGATTATTTGTTTTTTGAACACCGAGGTGTGGCAGGATGAGAATTTTTCAAATAAATAAATTATTTTTTTTTTATTCAACAAAAATAATGTTATCATTTAAAATATTTTTAATGCTCCCAGTATAATTTAGGTAGTCATTAAAAAAAAATCATATTTTAAACACTTTTAAAGCCCCCCCCCCCCCCCCCCCCCGCGCACACTATTGTAAAAAAAAAATAATTTAAATGGTGTAAAAGCAAATTATTTCCATTTTCCACCTCGATATAGGTAAAATAAAATAATTTGATTTGATTTTTCCAAAATTTCACATGCAATCTTCAACTCTACGCTGACGACTCACAATTATATAAGTCCTTTTTCGCTGATGACATATGTGGAGCGGTTGTGATATTAACCGTGATCTCAACAATTTGTACGCTATTGCCGAAAAACATTGTCTGCTTCTAAATGAAAGTAAATCTTATTTAATAATGTTTGGCGGCTCTAACATCAGGTCGAGCATCGTTCCTAACATATTATTAAAACTTAACAATATACCACTGCAACATGAAACACAAGTGAGAGACTTAGGTCTAGTTATAGATTGTGATTAAAAATGTTATATCCCCATCGGCACTCTCTGGATGTATCCATTAAAAAAAATGCTGTGTGACTCCCTAGTTTTATCACGTTTTAATTTCTGTGATGTTATTTACGGAAGTTGATTCACGAAGAATTCAGGTTGTGCAGAATGCCTGTCTCAGATTTATTTATGAGATAGGCAGACGTCAGAGATTATCTCACAAGCTTGTAGTGGCTGAGTATGGCACGCCGTAGACAGTTTCATTTTGTCTTCTTTGTCCATAAAATCTTAAATACTGATTTCCCTGCTTATTTATTAAACAAGATAAAATATCGTACAGACGTGCACAATAACAATGTCAGCAGAAAAGCTTTAATAGATATACCTAGACATCATACGCAGCTGTTATATTTGGGCAGTGTTGTTGGAAACCTTTTCGAGGTTTACTGAAGCTGATCCTGTTGGCAATTTTCCTTATTATTTTGATCTTTCTATTTATTTCTTATTGTAGATTGTTTATTGCCAATAAATATTATTATTATATTATTATTTAAAGAAAAATTAACTTTATTATTAAAAAAAAGGACTGTCCCCTTTCCTAGTGTCCAGAAAAAATAATTTAATGTAAAGAAATATTCTCTCCACCCGCTTTTTAAAAAATAATATTACTTTTATTTATTTTTTTCACAACAATGGGGGAAAAGGTGCATTAAAAATGTTGTAACTGCCTAATATTATTTGTTAACGTGGGGGAAGGGGGGATTTTATTTTTAAATAATTATGTTAATTTTTTTCACGACACCAGAGGGAAAGAGAGATTTCATTTTATAAATAGATTATTTGCCTCCCCCTTGGTAATTTATTCATTCCTACCCCACTGTCGTTCAAAAAAATAATTTTATTATTTTAAAAGCAAATTATTCCCATTTCTCATCCTAGTATAAAATAAAAAAAAAAAAAAATTTGAGCATTTAAAAAAATGCACTTTCACCCTCGCACCCTTCCGGGTCATCTAAAACTTTTTAGTGTTTTCTCTCTCTCTCACTTCGCTCTTGTGAAAAAACAATTAACTTAATTATTTTACAAAAAATTGTCCCCCCCCCCTCATGGTATTAAAAACAAAAAATTAATCGTTTAAAACATTTTTAAATCGCTCCTTGTCCGCAGTGTTGTAAAAAAGATAATTCAGCCCCCTCACTTCGCTGTTGTGAAAAAACAATGAATTTAATTATTTTATAAAAAATTGTCCCCCCCCCCCTCATGGTATTAAAAGAAAAAAATTATTGTTTAAAACATTTTTAAATCGCTCATTGTCCCCTGTGTTGTAAAAAAGATAATTTAGCCCCCTCACTTCGCTGTTGTGAAAAAACAATTAACTTAATTATTTTACAAAAAATTGTCCCCCCCCCTCAAGGTATTAAAAAAAAAAAAATTATTGTTTAAAACATTTTTAAATCGTTTATTGTCCCCAGTGTTGTAAAAAACAATAATTTTGCCATTTACAACAAATTCATCCCAAAATTAATTATTTAAAACATTTTAAAGCCCCATCTCTCCACTTATGGAAAAAAAATATCTTTATAACTCTTCCTCCGTTCTCCCTCCGCCGGAGTTGTGAAAATAACTTAATTTAACCATTAAAAAAATCACTCACCATCATCACAGTGTTTAAAAAAAATATTTAATTTAAAAAATCCTCTCCTCTATGTTAAAAGAAAACAAATATTAATTAACACATTTAAAAATTAAATTAATTTAACCATTTCATATAAAAAAACATATCCCCCTTCCCTTCCCCGCGGTATTAAACCAATAATTTAATCATTTAAAAATAAAAGTTTATTACCTACCACTCGAAAATTGTTGTGGTTGCAAGGTAGGTATTTTACAGAATTGAAATACTTAAACGAATTAAAATATTTATATTAAAGGAACGAAATTACTCACCAAATACTGAAATTACTCTATCTACTATAAACAAAACCCAATTACATTTGCCACTACAAACTTAATTCAAGTGCCAACCAAGTATTTCAAAGCGTCTATTAGGGTAATTTAAATATGGAAAAATAATTTTATATATTATTTCAATTATCTTTGAATTACTTGACTGCTCTGCAATCCATTATATAAAATAAACATTAATAGTGTTATTTACTTACTTAAAACTTAATTGTAAAATTAAATATGTTCAATAAAACAGTCAGATAAAAAAAAATTATTTAAAAAATATTTACCTGTGCTATGAAAGATGGTTTTTTATATTCTCTACACTTTGCATTTCACGTAATGAGGATTTTATTGCACGTTTCATATGTGTTTACTGCGCCAAAATCCAATCCTTCGTAATAACTTATTTAAATATTTATTCTATTCATAATCTGCGTTTAGTACAAATCGACAAATCAAAGTTATTGTGAAACCTAGCCGCTGAGTAGAATAAGGTAAGTATACATACATACATATGAAAAAATACAATATTTTTTTTATAACATGCATTTCATCACTTTTTAAATTAACACATTCTGTTAAAGGATACATGACGATTGACCAAAAAAGTCTTCGAGAAAAAGTAATACGTGCAATACTTTACTAATAACACACAGAAACACTAATATTGCTAGCCCCATAGCAATATTTGAAAATGATCGAATACCTACAAAGGATGTTGCTCAAATGTATATTAAATCAAAATCCAACAATTCATGGCGGAAAACGTTCAACTAAAACTTTTAATAATTGATTTATAGTGTTGTTTATTATATTATTGACGTGAATCAAAATTAAACATCTATTCAACATTTGCTTGAGGAGTTATCTGACCCTAATAAGAAAGTGGTTTGGAAAAGTATCTTTTATTAAACAGAAATTGGTTTCATTTACAATATATTTCACGAGCCACATTATGCTGAGGCGAGCAATCGAACGAGTTTTATAAAGACACTTTTCAGCCGCGGTGCGTACAATATTTTTTCGGCTACCACATGATCACCACTTACCACAATCGATTTTACTTGCATTTGTAGTGTTCAGAATACAAATCACTCATATTTGAATGACAGGTTGTTTGACAGCTACATATTTTGGAGCCAGAGAAACTTCAGAATCTTCAGCGTAATGTAATCAATGCGCTAGTATTTCAATATTCGATATGTAGTTATTGTAATTCACCGTCCATTGACGATAAAGTAAGGTGGCGGTTTATATCTTCGAATGACTCTAGTAAGATTGTACTTTTCGATGTGGTGGCCGAACAGATAATTTTACAATGAATACAAGATGAGCGAGTTTTGTAAGAAGTAGTTGTCGTCGAAAATCCACTCTCGCACCTCGAATATAACTCGTCCTGATTCCCTCAATCCCCCTTCCGCTAAAATTCACATCAAATTTTCCTTATATCCATTTTTTTGCTTTCGTACACATTACGATCGTGCGAAATCCGATAAGGACAAGCCGTCGTTCTGTCGACGCGTTACCGAAATAAGTTTCGCGGCCTGGCAAATTGATTAGGGCACGTCAGGCGAACTCTAGCTTCGCCCCGACGAATCTCAAGGACTTTAGTTCGATCGCAAACGTAGAGACGTAGAGCATCATCAGGAGGACTGCGATCCATTCTGTGAAAGTTCCCGCCAGCCTTAAGGCGAAACCTCCGTCAGTTTCCGTCCAATATTCAATCCTGTCACCTTAAAAAAAAAAAAAAAATGGTGATAATAATGAAGAAAATAAAGACGTCTTTTTAAAGTTTCATTATAAGAAGATAGTTGCATTACAGATTTTATTTTTACTCTTCTAGTGAGATTGTTAGCATATTTTTCGGGGAAAATACCTAGGTCTTCAAAATCTTTTCATTTTCCATTCCCAAAAGCCGTAGCTGGGTAAGTATGGATTGGATGGTTGGAAATTGGGGATATTGTTGAACCTCCTTAGTACTTAGTGAGAGTCAAATTTTTAGCTCTTCGAGTAACAAAATAATTTTTCAATTTTTCTTTGAAAATTTTTATCTCACGATTGGATCTTCTGATCGCAACTTATTGATAAATCCACAAATTGTTGCGAAACACAACTACACGGTAAAAAATTGCGTGTAGAAATCAACACTAAAAGTGGTCTATATAAGTCCACACTACTTTTGGTAAATTTTACACCGTGAAATTTGGTAAAATTTACCAAAACGATTTGGTAAATCCTACACTTTAAAACGTGTAGTGTAAGACACTTGCCAGTGTAAATTACTAAGAGATGATGTATCTACACCTTTGGGTGTTAGTTAGAGGTACACTACATGGGTGTAGCTTTTACACTGAATAACGTAATTGCAATTAAAGTGCTTAACTGTAAATGAAAGCATATCTGCGCGGTAGTACGTTCGTGCAGACGGCAGAAGTGCTCTGTCTGCAGTCACAGCGGTGCACTGATGATATTTTATTTGTATAGGTTATTGCATAACCTACAATATGTCATAAAATTGTTTAGAACTGACAAATATTTTAGGAAATACAGCAACAAAGAATATAGGTTGTAAACGATACGTATTATGTACCTACCTACATATCTAACTATTGTTCAAAATGATGTAATTAATTACTTACCGTTTGATATGCAATGTTTATATGCCGACGAGATAGGCGTATCACTAATACTCAGCCATTTCATCATACTTTTGCATTTAATTCATATCAATATAATGGTTGCACAAAAAATAAAATATGTAGGTACGTGTTGGCAATATCCAATTTCCCTAAAATAAAATAGGTTGGTAGGAGTAGTAGTGTTAGAGAAGTGAAGGTGAAGAGACGTTAGAGGTTATATAGAATTGTTGTTATAGTTATTGTATTACATAGACGTAAATTAATAAAAGTGTTTTATTAAGAAGTTAAAAGGGAACTTACATACGTATAAATTATAAACAGCTAAAAAGCAGAGGCACAGGATTCAAGTTTCAATACGAATCCGATCACGTGTCAATTGTTCGTTAGTAGTTTGTAAGTTTATCTCTCTTTATTACATGTACCTGATAGAAATTGTTCATGCGCAGGAGTACATATGTACGCCCCTCTCTTTTCGAAGTCAACTTTTTACACCCCCAGGTGTAGATATTTCAAATATTGGGCATAGATATCTTTACTTAATTGATTTTGGTAACAAAATGCAACTTTAACCAAATTAGGTGTTAATTTTAACACGCAAACTTTTTACCACTTACTTTTTGAGCTTTACATGCAGAATTTTTTTACTGTGTAGTGTTCTTTACAACAATAACATATTTCATTGATACAATCAAATCATCGTTTTATTTTCAATGATTTTGATTTCATTAATACAATGAATAGTTTATTATCCAATAAATTCTTTCCTCTTTTAATAAAGTATTATCCATCGTTCTTTGGACCAATTTTAATGAATTATTTCATGTGAATGATGAATTTCAAATAATAATTTTAAAGAAAAATTGATTTTAATTTTTTTCTCGTAGATCAAATATCTCAATAGTCAGAGGGGCTCAACTATATGCCTCCTGGCATCCCATACGTACCCACCTACAGCCTTTCCTCCAAAACCCTTAATATCCAAAGAAAACTAATTAAAATCACCCTACTCCAAGAAAAACAAATCCCACACCTCTCTGTAGAATACAAAGACATAAAAAAGCAAGAAAAATAACGCCGAATTTCCCCAAACAAATCCCAACGCATCCCCTCTATTACCTGTGAACTGTTGCGCGGAGATGAAGCTACAGATCGACGTAACGAAAAATAGTGGCACCAGAAACACGGCAACGACCGCCCTGAGACGTACCAGGAAGGCCCCAGCGCGATAGGTGGGGTGGGACGTCCCGGAGAGCCTCGCTGTGATCCTGGCCTGGAAAATTGAAATTTACAGACGCTGGAAGGATGAAATTTACCCCGTACGACAGTCGATATCTTAGTTGGTGGAGGTTTTCTTTTTTCTTACCTGCATGAGGAAATATATGCTGCCTATGCCGAATAACATGAAACCGCCGACTAAGTGCATCGCTAAAAGGTTAGTCTCCTGAAAGTTGGCTATAATGCTGACGCCCATACATGACGTGTATCCTAAACATGCTGAAGATACGTTCCAAGATGTTCCGATAGATTTTTCGGTGGAGTTTATAGCGAGTTTGAGCTGCTGGTAACGTAAATAAACAGTTATCGCCACTGAAAAAGAGAAAAGAATCATTCCCAACTTGAAAATCAACTTAAAAGTCGCAATATAAGTTATATTAATGATGTAATAGTATGCAGGGTTACTTGATTAAAGTAAGTATTAAAGTATCTGCGATGTTGTACAACTTCAGGGAGAATTGGAAATTGCCATCAACTTACGTAATTTAAATGAAACACCTTGTATATGATTGCAGTTTTTGATTCCACAATCGATTCTACGATACTATATATGTAACTATCTTAGAATTTTTTCTACCATTAATTTTAGTGTGCAAGTAATTTTTTGCCGTTAGAAACCTTCACCTAAATCTACTCTTTTAATCTAGTTTTGTCTGGTGGTGGATTTTAGTACCGGCATAAATTTGGCACTCCAGTAATTTTAATCAACAACCCCATAAGATTAAAGTCTTTCTTCTGTTTTTTTTTTATTTATATATTAGCAGAGTTTGTCTTCTGGATAGGATACTCATTTTTTTACTGAGTAATATCATTAAGGACAATGATATAAATATAAAGTGTGTTTAAATGCAAATTCGCACCATTAAATAAATAAAAGTTATTATTAAAACTGTATAGTTTTCCACTAATTATAAAAATATAAAGATAAAAAAAACAATATTAAGGAAGTTATTACACGTTTTCGGATTATTTTAACTTTATTATATCCGGTTCTATTCAATGTATTTGACTTTTCATCATTTCATTCAAAAAGATTTGTACTAAGTATATATTTGCTACAAAATTTTACTGACTTTGTTTATTCTATTTCTTCTTCAAACTAGTTTTGTACTTGCATCATTAGATTTCTTATATAATTTGGTCGGTATATTTTGTCAAGTTCAGATTCCTCTGCTCTTTATCATTTCTTGTTTGTCTTTCGGTGAAGGTAATTTTGTGGATAGTTTTTATGGAGCATTGAAAATTACTCTGATGTTGTGTTTGCGCAGCTTTCTTCCGATTTTGTCAGTGCATCCTTTGATGTATGGCAGGCAAGTCGTTCCAGTAATGGTTGTTGTTTCTTCCTGTTGTTTCGGTTGTTTGTTGATGGTAGCTGTAATGTCTTTGAGTCTGTAGTCGTTTTGTCGTAGTGTGTTAGGCTTCAAGGTGTTCTTCATCTGATATCGTCTTAGCTCTATGCACCAATGTGTTTAAGATTCCTCGTTTTTGTGCTGGGTGATGGTGAGAATTTGCATTAAGATAGCGTGTTGGTTGGTTTTCGGTAAACCTGGTGTCCCAGTGTTTGGTCCTCTTTCCTTTTGAGTAGCACGTCCAGAAAAGATAAGGAGCCGTTCTTCTTCTTTCTGGAGTAGTAGTATTCAATCTCTCAATATTATTTTTTATTTCTAATACATGCAAAAGCATGTCGAACAATATACATAAATGTCAAATTATTGAAAATATTATTGTAACTTGGCCGATAGTCTAGTGGTTTGCACGCTGGGCTATTAGCCATGGGGTCGCGGGTTCAAATCTCACTCTGGTCAATTGGGATAATCGTTTTTTTTCTGTTCCGATGTCATAATGATGATTAGGATGAAGATTTGGTTCTGTGGGTGTGTCTGATATAAGCGACAATTGTTTATCCTTCTTATCCACCCCATTAAAAAAATTAACAAAAAATAAAAAACTAAATTTGGAAACAAAAAAAATTATATATTTTCGTTTTTATAGTACCATGTTGTTTTTAGTTTTTGGATTTTATTTCAATTTTTTTAAATGGGGACGCTATTAGATAGTAATAATAAAAAAAAAAAATGTGAACTCTGAATTTTGTTTCTTTATTGCTAATAGTTTAGGAGTTACATAGGCGACAGATTCTCCAGAAACACTCAGTATATAATACAGAATTTTAATGATAAAAGACAACAAGAATTTCACTTTTAACTGGAGGTGATTTACCCCCGCACAAATTTTGCCACAAAAACACGTTACTCAACTACTCTCACTTATATCCGAGACAAAAAACGAGCAACCCCCATCTAAATTATACCCCAAAATGGAGCCACCCCCTTATCTAAATTATATCCGAAATATGACCTACCCCCACTCAAATTTTGCCACACTTTTAACTCCACCCAAACAACGCTTCAGGTCCTACTGACTAGGTATATACTCATGTTACTAAAGGCTTATCCAAAATACGATCCTGTAATCGCAAAAGTGTAATATTCATCCTCGCATTGTATCTCACATTAGGCGCGTTGAATTATACTCGTGTCCGCATAAGCGTTGACAACATCTAGATTAAGGTAGCTCTACCACCCTTTGTTCTTCCATAATCCAATTAAACTGGACGACACTCCGGTATTCCGTCGGAATTACCAACAGAAGTCTACGTGCGTGTATGAGTGGCAAACAGTGTTTCTCAACTGTATAATCTAATAGTTAAAATTGAACTAAAACCCGAGCTCTGACGATTGTACGGGAGAGCCCAACACAATGAAATATTCACATTGTGGGGGTAGATATACATACGTAGGATGTATTTGTACATTGCTTGAAATCTCGCGTTAATTTGACAATGGAATTGGATTTTATTGCAATATACCCTTCTTCTGTGGTTACAGCATAAAATATAACGCACGAAAAGATGTTTTAAACAGAAAGAAGGTTATTTGGTGTGTTCCAAAAATTGGGTTCACATCGAAAATAATTTTTTCTTTTAATTAAATCACAAACGCAAATAATATTATGATTGTCAATAATAGTTTTAAAATGTCATTACGTTTCCTAGCAATTAGAACTCACGGCCTGCTGTTTATTTGCCAATACATAGTTTTTAATAATAGCTTTATATAAAAAGGCTTAACAAAAATTGCTATGTAATCATAAAGCATATTTAATGATTTTAAAATTGTGAATTCCAGGAGCGTTTCAAAGAAATGGTACTAAAAAGCAATAGCGAATTTGACAGATGCATTATGTCACCTGTCAACTTTGACGTGCGATATTTCAAGTACTTTTGACAGCAGCAGTGATTAAACCACAAAAATTTATTTCAAATCGCAATCCTAAAAAGAAACTCTCATATAAATCCAGCTTTGTGGAACGCACTGTATTCATTCATAAACCCAAATTACCGACAGATGTCAGTGTCAGGGTGCCGGACACACCGAGCCGCCTAGGCAGAAGTTTTTATTGAAATGGTCACCCATCCAACAACTTGTTATGCATATTGCTGTTTGACGCACAAAACTGACAATGATGCAACGTACCATTAAGCCATACTGCCGGCGGAACGCACTGTATACACGGTTAAAAATATTTTGCCAATTTTATCTCAACTCAACAAAATATTTTTAGTTACATTGACAAAATACATATAAAATATAATAATAATATTTATTTGCCGTCCGATCACATGGGTGATATAAGCAATAGTCAAAACCACACAAATATAAAAGCAAAAGTATGTTACAATGATAAAAATTCCTCATAAGAGTGTCAATTAAAAAATTTTTACGATTTCGCTTGAATTCATTTAAGTTATTAATATTTTTCATATGCAGAGGCAGGCTATTGTATAATCTGGCAACACTATACTTTGGAGACTTTTCGAAAAGAGCCGTAAGGTGTCTGGGTGTTACACAAATATTACATTGTCTAGTTTGGTAGTTCCTTTCGTCCCTAAGATATGTGACTAGTTTTTTTTACATGTATCACTGCCTTGTATATGTATATACTTGGCAACGTTAACAGCTTGTAGGCACGAAAGAACTGCCTACAGCTATCACGAGGCCCCAATCCGAACATTAAGCACAAGATTCTTTTCTGAGCAATAAGTACACGCCTGTAACCTGTGCTTCGTCCCCACATCAAGATGTTGTAAGAAATTGCAGAGTATACCAATGAGTAATATACATCCAGCAGGGAGTCACTATCCAGCACTGATTTTAGCTGGAAAAGAGCAAAATAAGCTTGATTAAGCTGTTTACACACGTGTGATGTATGTTCGGCAAAATTCAGGTTGCTGTCAACTATGATACCAAGAAACTTTAACGATTTTGACAACGGTATCGTCAAGTTATCGTCTTTGTTTAGAATCAGTCTATTTGCACTACACCAGCTCTCAAACTCACATGTAACGCGACAAATGTCCTGCTCTAGATTCTTAATGGATTCAGAAGACACGGCAACTGTGGTATCATCAGCAAATAATACTAATACATGAGAATTTGAGATAAACTGCGGCAAATCATTTATGTATAGTAAAAACAGCAAGGGCCCAAGAACTGACCCTTGCGGTACACCGAGGTATAAGTATTCACTGTTGCAGCATTAATCATCAAATCACCTACAGCGTGTTAAAAACTCATCTCCAACACCTTTAAATCGAGAATTTTTTGAAACACACGTTTTTGAATCTAGTGAAATATTAGCACATTTTGTATGGAATTGCCTATTCGTCCGCACGGCTGTCCTTACCTAAACATACTTACATAAGCAAGCACCCAAGTTCAACAACTGTCCGAAAATACAACTTTCTGGAGGATTGGTACCAGTATCACTGATGTATGGGAAGAAGGGGTAGACATGGCCATTTACTGTCGCTATCACGTAACTGCAAACGATAATAAAAATCCACATGCCATTTTGAAATATCATTTGAAAAGGTTACTAATAACTAAATTAACATACATTGGAAATTTTAGCGTTTTTTGTTATTCCATATAAATGGTATAATTTGATAATTGTGTAGTGGCGGTAAACATTCAACTTTTCGCTGGTCATGATGTTTATGCCATAACATCTTTTACAAATCTGTTTGTAGTTCACACGGATATGCGGATGTATACGGTTTAACAATTTAATTTTTGTAAAAAGTACTTTGGGATTTCCAACAATTTTTTTTTGTGTTCATTCACTTTGGTGTTAATTTGCTAAATGATTTGATCACATGTTTCTTAATTTCATTTTGATAATTAGAAGTAAACACATATTTTGTGGTGATTCCCAAATCTTAATAATGAAAAAATTACACTTCAGATATCTATTGTTAATCCATTGCTAAAGGTGGCTACACTTAAACTGCAATCAGTATTCCAACTACTGTTTGCATGTGGTATGTGTAAACAAGATTAATTAAATGTATAGATTACCTACTATGTGCATTAGATGAACCAGATAATGCATTTAAAAATTACTAAGTGAGTGTTTATTAGAATGATGGAGCAATTACTATATTAAATTGCCAAAATAGTAGATACAATCTGCATTTATACAGAGGATTTATTAAATCAAAGAAAATACATTTTTTTTTTTAAATATATTTTTGCTTCTGTCATTCGCTAGGATGTGGCTGCAATGCAGTTAATGTAATTAATAAGTAATCATTTGATGCAGACTAGAAAACTCTAGTTTTCGATTTGTTGCTTGTATCTCGAAAACGCTTAGCGGTTGCTGCAAAAGTACTACATATATACAGGGTGATTTGCGGAACCTGTTCATTAAAAGTTCTTTAATTTGCAGTGAGATCTCGATTTTGAAACTTCGGCGTTAAGCATAGTTGGCTACGATCTATTTAGAAAAAGTAAGTTAATCAATGTTGCACTTCCGGTTACATCGAAAGTCATGGCCAACTTTGACATTATAAATACATACCTATATTTTTAGTCGCATTTTTAGATTCTATAGGAAATTTTTTAAAACTAATTTTATTAAACATCTTCCTAGCTATTGGTTACCGTTTTCAAGTTATTTCGATTTTTGTGAAAAAATTCAAAAAAAATATATGATGCATTAAAGGCGTGTGACAGCTATACAGTAAAAGGTATACAGCTTTTATGTGAATTGTGGAGGGTACAAGTACTTTACTATTTAACCACGGCATAAAAAGCAACAAAATTATATATTAAATTTGACGTAACTTCTTAGTACTAAAAGTATTTTTTTTTAAATGGAACGCCCTGTATATTTTTACACTATGCGATGTAGAATGTAATTCTCTACCGAAAAGCTGTAAGTGTTCTTATGCCTATCTCAATCGCTTCTTTCAGAATCAAAAACGAAATGGTGTATGTATTATGTACCTATAATAAAATTATAAGTGTTGTATGTGACCCCCATTCGATTGCAAACACTTTAAAATATTAAAGTTGGCTATGACTTTCGATGTAAGTGCGACATTGATTATGTCACTTTTTCTAACTAGATCATAGCCAACTATGGTTATCGCCGAAGTTTCAAAATCGAGATAGCATAGCAAATCTAAGAACTTTTAATGGACAGGTTACGTGAATCACCCTATATATAGTGCATGCAAAAATTATTTGCTTAATCTAAATATAGTATTATCTTTGCCTTGAATAAAGCTCTGTCACTTACGTGATAATCAACGAAACGATACACCAAAAGCAACTGAATATCGGAATATAATATACTGGAAAATTCACAGAGGGCGCCATTATCTTCTCATCTTCTTATATACGAACTATCTCTATATAAGGACACAAATTTCGCAATTTCCAGATCACGCGTACATACAATAAGGAACGATTCCGTTTTATCGACGGTGTCGCGTTCCAGCCATATTGTTCGCGTGATTTTCTAAAAGACGGGGGCGCCCTTTCCTCCTCTATATATTCATTCCATTGAAATATTAAGATACCGACCGCGTAGATGGAGACAATAGACGACTCTACGTAGCACAATCGATATCCCGAATTAATAATTCAAGACGTATTCAGCATCAGATATCGCCGGAAACAAATTGGTTCCTATACGGAGTAATGTGGAAATTAGGGCCCGCAGGATATTGTGGCTTGTATCCTAGCAGCTATTGCCCCCCCCGGTATTAAAGACAATGCGTGTGCCGTTATTGTAGTGCGGAGCGGTTATTGGATGAATGACGTTTATAGGGTTTAAGTTAAATTAATATAATGTAATCTATCATGTTATCTAAACATGTTCCGATATGTTGCTCTTAGTAATAATCCCAGTTTTATCATCCATAATCTGTGCGCATCAGTGTGTTAACATAACAATTTCATGATTGCTCAGAATAGATTTGAAATTAACGAAATGCAGATTTATTTGTTGTTCACATAATAAAATAACGCTCCCAGTAGATGGTACCCGCATGAAATAATTATATTTTTAAGAGTAGATACATATACTACTGCCCAGGAGAGTTTGCCCAAGTAACAAATGTTTTGAAAGATATAAATAAATGTTTCTTTCATTTGGAGCAATATACTTTATACCAAAAAATGATAAAAAGTTGAAAGGTTACTGGGAAGGCAGCCAAATTGGTCAAATTAAAACGATTCCTTCATACATTAATCTGAGCTTCCGCAGAAATCCAAAAACCCCTCCCCAGATATGGCCCTGCTCACAAGTAAATATGTCATATATCAATAAACCATTCTAAATGACCAAACGGAGTACGGATGGGACCCTAAGGGCCGGTTTTACAATCGCAGAATAAGGAAGGAATAGCCTTATTCCGGGGATAAACTGTTCCGTGCCGTTTTATAAGTGCAGAATAAGAGAGGGGTTGGATAAGTTAAAGGATAAAGCTCGCATATGTTAACCGCTCCAGAAAGATCTAGACAAGTTTATTCTTACGGTATTCTTTGCTACGATTGGTCAATATTTAAACCGCGCTAACCTAAAAATTTCAAAGAATTCACGTAAACATTGGTAAACATTCGTATATATGCCATTGTGTACTTTTTGTGCAAAATGGATAATATTGACGTAAATCTATTTGAATCTAGCGATGATGAAGGCAATGTATTAGTTAATGAGCGTATGAGGCGTCCTAAAAGATTCCGTACCAGGTATCTATATTGAATATTAATACTGTACCATAATGAAACTATATTATTGAAACATGCAACACCTACTTACATATTATTATGTACATTTTTAGAACTAACTACTTCGACGATTTGAATGAAACAGAATTTTTTAATCGATTTCGGCTTAGGAAAAACACATGTCGAGAATTACTACACAACATCGAAGATGACATAAAATCAAGCACAGATAGAAACAGTGCCTTACTACAAGTGACAAAATTATTGCTAACACTTAGGTTTTATGCTACTGGGTCGATGTTAATTGTTGCTGGTGATTTTATGGGAGTTAGCAAAAGCTCTGCATGTGTTGCTGTCAAAATTGTTACTCAAGCTATAGCACGTTTGAGTAACAGATTAATAAAATTTCCGACTACAGCAGATGAACGAGAACAACAGAAAATAGGTTTTTATAATGTTGCTCGTTTCCCAAATGTTATAGGGGCTATTGATTGCACACATGTCCATATCCAATCTCCAGGAGGCATTGATGCGGAAGAATATAGAAACAGAAAAGGCTACTTCTCCTGGAATGTACAAGTAGTTTGTGATCATAAATTAAAGGTGCAAGATATTGCGGCACGGTGGCCTGGTAGATCACATGACCAAACCATTTTCGATAACAGTAGATTAAAAGCACGATTTGAAAATAACGAGTTCGGCGATTCTCTACTTTTGGGAGATAGTGGTTATGGTATAACCAACTATTTAATGACACCTCTACTTCACCCAAATAGGTACGCCAGCTGAGCAGCTTTACAATGAAACGCATATTAGAACTCGAAATGCGGTAGAACGTACATTTGGTGTGTGGAAATATATTTTTGTACCAAATTTATCAGCATATCCGTCTCCTCCACAGTAAAATTGGAGGACCTCATCCTTTTCTCAATTTTAAAACTTTCCATTATGATTAAGTGTAATAATTATAAAAATAAAAGACAAAATCGTTGACAGATGCCATAAAACCTTTTAGCACTGGCGAAATTAATGAATTCATGTAAAGTTTGACAGTTTCCACATGTATCATCTTTGATTCGATCTTCTCCTCACAGATGTCGCCGTATAATACGGTCGTAAATTCGGCGATTTCATCTGGAACAATTTTAACCGGTTGATTAAATTTTATATCTATAGAGTAAGCGAGCCCCAATCCGTTCTATGCCGCTTTGTTTTTAATTACTTAAATGTTATTCAAGGGGTTGAATAAGTAATTTAGTTGAGGCGAATTTAATTCAAGGTGGTAAAGGACATTTCTGAAGTCGAGTTTAGACGTTTAGGATTTGGATTTCGCGAGTTGTAAACTGACGGTTTTAATTGCCCGATTAGAATTTAGTATTCCGTTTGGGAAATTAATATATCTTTACGGAGTAAATTGGCTCTCAAATCGGAGAGAGTTTGCTTAGAATACTTTTCTTTTTGTTAATAATTATTACTCGACGAATTACGGCTCAGAAAAAACAAAATAAATCGCCTAGTACATGTTAATATGTGGAGATACATACTAACAAGGAAATTCCCACTCATTTTATATATACATAGATATACCATCAATTAAAAGAATAATACATCATAATACATTGTAATTTATGCTAAATTTATTCGCATGCAAACCTGTAAAAGAAAAATACCTTAGGCGCTTCTTCTATAGAAGAACGTTAGGCGAATAAAAACTGAGTACCTACATGCACCAATAGCAAAAATGAAACCTTGACCACGGTGCTTTAACCAAGGACAAACAACCTGCTCTCTAGAGGATGGTTCCTTACATATTTGTATAAATGCGAGCCCTAGCTTCTGATCATATCAGTGTGGTATCATATTGTAGCCTAGCTGAAACGTGTGCAATAACAGTGAGAATTAATTTCATTCCTTAATAAGTTTATTTCGTATTAAAAAGAGTAAGTTTCTTTTGTGTATATACTGCATACTACATATATGTATATGCATTTTATTGATATACATATGTAATAATTTGCATGCGATTTATTATGGAAGAAGTTACCTATTTAGCAATATATATATATATGTAAAATTCTGAACAAATTTATACCTTTTGAAGGATGTAGCGGTATGCAAATTTTACTGTTTAAAAATATAGAATATACAGCGTTATTCACGCTATAGTGAAATACGCTGAAATACGTCACATTATAAAAGTTTAACTTTTTAGGATAAGATGGGGTGCCTATTAAAGATTTTTTAAAATTGTTTTCATATTACACAGGGTGTCCCAAAAGCCCTAAAAGTATCAACGTTGTGTTTTTTAGAATGAAACTCCCTGCATTTTTAGATTCTCCAATCAAAGTAAGTGTCTGCTTAAAATAAGGCTTATAATACCTGAACCTCAAGGGTTTTTTTAAATAATTTGAATTTTTTTGAACATTTTCATGTTTCAAATACTTTAGAAGTATTTAAGATAGTTGGGCACGTTAGGAGAAAATAACTATCGTTAGCAAAGACCAGACAGACTCGCGTTAATCTTATACAGGGTGTACAAAAATTAAAACTAATCAAACTACTACTTCATAACTATAACATGATTAATTTATATAGAACCCTATATTTTGTTTAGTTACTGGTAAATATAATTTTTAATTACTTTTCTAATAGTATTTATAGCTTAAACTTTAAGTTTTTGCGTTTTTACAGAAATCCCAAAATAATCGGTTTTTTGCACCATTTGATGTTTTTTAAATAAAATTTTTAATGTATTTAGTTGGCTGTGGTATTTAAAAATATCAGATAATTTACAATTATAGTAAAAATAATAACAAAATATCTTTGCAAGTGTTCAGAAACTTGGAACGCACCAACATACCAACGATAACGTAAAACAGAAGCAAAATATATATTTGGAGCAAAAGTAAATGAATTATCTAACACTTCGAAATACTATGGGCAATTCTTGCCATAGGTCCTACCAATAATCCCGAAAATCCAAGATTTCGTGAAATGTTTGGGTATGACATTAGATCCCAAATTGCGTTGGGGGAATCATATAGAAGTCTTGCGTAAGGAACTGCCGAAATTCTACTACGCAATATAGAAGATCAAAAACTCGGTGAAGCTCAGATTTACTTACGGATTGATTTTTTGATGTGCAACGAATTTTTTTAATTCGGAAAAGAATTATACGATGCATGCTAAACGAGCCTACACATTAAAAAAATGACACCTTTCCTACGGAAAATTCCTGTAATGTATATGGTAAATTTACCAAAAATTGGGAAATTTACTATAAAACTTTAGGTAAATTTTCCAATTTTTGGTAATTTTACCCTATACATTACAGGAATTTTCCGTAGAAAAAGTGTAATTTTTTTTAGTGTGTAGTGGATCTCTGTTTAGGTCGTTCTATATTATCTAGTTATACCAAGCCATAGTTCAACCCAATACGAACAAATCTATTTCAGCGTTCAACGTACCAAACAATATTAAAAAAATTGAAGACATGGTTAAGTTTTGAAAAGCCCTTTCATGAATGTTTGCTGGACAAGAGCTTTCACAATTAGAATGATTTTGTGACTTGCGATTATTTCTTATCGTGTGTTGCGGAGACCCACAGTGGGTAGTATTTCTATGATATTTATTATCGTATTTTTATATATATCCACTATATTCCTCTTTTGTTTTTTTTTATATATATAAACATCTTTATTGAAATAATTTATAGCATAACACTATAATATACATACAAAAAAAAGAGTACATCGCACAAAGAAAAAAAAAAAAACATTCAGCTTCAATTATTATACATGTAAATAAATTACAAATTTCCAAAGAATATTTAAATGTGTTTCCCTACGGAGAGAGAATTCCTTAATATCTTAAATCACATTTGGCTTAAGCTACCAAAAATACACAAATCAAATCACTTGTTTGTGATTGTTGCATACCACAGATTAAAGTTGCGCACAAATATTTCTTCTCTACAACAATAAAACTAGGAATATGGTAAATTCTAAATAAAACATACTTTGCTGTAAAAGAAGAGCTAATAACTACAACTGTATATTACATGTGGAAAAAGAAACGTATTATTATAATTTCATGTATCGTTTACGGTTAACATTGCAAGAAGCGCACAAAATACTTTTTTTCTTAAATACTAATATAAATAACAATATATATATTGGCATTTTACTTATTGTACGGTATTTTTAATTTTTATAATTTTTTTGGTAAAATTTCCGTATCCACACGCTCAAATTCCTATATCTTAACCTTAGTCATTATTACTATATGCAAATCAATTTCAATTAAGTTTTTTCAAGAACGTAAACAATCTTAAAGTATCAGTATAGTAAAACTGCGTGCTTCTATAAAATTATTCTTGGAAAATTTCCTTTCTTATGTGTCATTCATAACAAGAACGCGAAAACCAGTTTTTTTACAACTTCCTCTAATTGATTTGTTTATTTTTATACTGCTTTGAATACCTGTTTTGTGAAACACGTTAGTCTTTCTACATTCGTCGTACACGTCTTGGGAATTCCCGTTTTTACCTCTTCTTTCGTAGATCTGTTCAAAGTGCGGACATTAAATGTTAATGACTTTTTAAATTTTCGTAACGTAACAGTAATTAATATGTGAAAAATGTATTGGGAGATCGTGTATATTTTGATTTTTCTTTTAAACGTAATTTCGAAATTTAAAAAAAAATTAAACCGAAAATATAATTTTTTTTTTAATTTTTTCTCCTATTGGCCGACTTTGAATTTGAAATTTTGTACCCTCGCTTGAAAAAAATTATACCCTTTGCGATATTTCCAATTGGAATTACAATTTCAACAATTTTTATTTCCATGTTAACAAAAATAAATCATTTCCAACATTTTTAGCCATCACCTCCAAGTTTAAAAAAATTAATTCGGTCAGCCCCAACTTCTTCAGTAGTTTTTTTTTTTCATTGCTCCACTAGCAGCTTTTGGCTTTTCGTAGGAAGTTTCACGAAAGAGCTTTATTTTTTTTTAAACTGTGTGTAGTCGACAGCAAACTTTAGAAACTCCGCTTGTAATTCTTCAAAGCAATTTCTCAAAATCACAAGTAACTTGGTGACGTTTTTCAACAAACACCCGGTATAGATTTTGTATTGAATAACTCAAGGCGATATTTTTATATTATGGTTGTTTTACGGCTTATACTACAATTTCCCTTTAGCGAATTTTCCCGATATTATTAAAGCATAAACCATAGACAACACATAAACTACAAATCATATATCTCCTTGCGTTTTAGTACTTTCAGCAAACACGGAAAACTTCTTCTCCTATCCATTCTGTTTATTGAGAACTTTGTTTACGATATTCTCTTTACCGCACTGAGCACTAAAGAGCAGGGATAAAGGAAAATTTACGGTCCTAAAGCAAACAGGATGGCCTCGTGCTCTACGCCAGTTAGTGCGACAGCACATAAATAATAAGTGATTTATATAAAGAATATTTACTGCGGCAAACACGGCTTTGAACTCATGTTCCCATAATTCCTTTGCAGAGAATGATGAAGTTGCTGGTTGTTGTGTTGTGCTCTCTGCTCGTAGCGGTAAACGCCGCTGGGAGGACTAGCCCTTGTCCGGCGATTTTCGAATACAAGAGTAGCGGTCCGGGCTTCTGGGAAGGCGAGTTGAACATTGTACCAGAATACAGACTCTTTGGTACGTGGATTAGGTTGATCTTCGATGGACCGATCGTCAGTGTTGAGACCAAGGTAATAATAACTTTCTGTTTCTAGATACTGTACCTGTTTAGATCAGCCACATATTTTTCTTTAATAAAATTATTATCTCAGTAAAATCCAAAAAGAAACAACGTGATATATTGAAACCGCGTCCGTGAACTGTTTATGGCCGACGTTTCGCCCCTAACTCGTACATCTTCAATCATGCTACTTCCGATGCTCTTGACTTGAAGCCAAAACTAACACATCATGTTGAACCGTAACACTTACTCGTACATAAACCGATCCCCATGGATTAGTTCTTCAATTTCAAGTCAACAGCAAGAGAAATATAGAAGTATCAACCCTGAAGATGCATTATATAAGCGAGGACGAAACGTCATACACCAAAAACACCTCCAGGATCCAGTTTGAACCCGGAAATTAAGCAGAAAAAAATGTGAAAACTTTTCTCCAAAGATTTGACCAAAATTTCTCTTTCAGAATTCCTCCCCACATGCTTTAGATACAGTTGCAAGAGATGATAATTCCGTCCTCCTGAAGAACAACGAATTAGTATTGACTCGTGGCCAACCTATCAAAGTACAGCTCAAAGTGAACTATAAAGGAAACGACGCTCCAAGTTTGGTGCAATATAGATTGAATGCTCGAGAGATATGTCAACCAACATCCGAAGACTAAGATTCATTTAAACGCATAAAATGCAGTTTCGTATTTGTCTAAATTATTTTGTTTTAATTTTGTATTCATTTGATGTCCCATGGATCAATCTTTTACCTAATCCACCATTGTGATTTATTGAGGAGTTTATTAATAAAGAATTGCCAAATGTTATATTTTTTGGTGTTTTATTATGCATTGTTACACCCTTATAACATTATCATATTTTAATTTTTTCCAATTTACCAGGAAAAAATAACATTGAATTATAAGAATAAGTATCATCAAAACCATTTATCAAAATAAAACTTCACCGATAAATCTTTCAATTTGGTAATGTAATTTTAACCACAATGATAAAACAGGGAAAGGTCTGTTTTATAATTGAGAATTACATAGAATTACATTTCCAAACAGACTTTTAGGCTTATATCTTCTTGACAATAAATTGTCTTTCTGCGTTTGTAGTCTGCCAGTGCAAACTTCCCTTGACATCGGACGCGAATATAACTAGACGTTTTAAATGTATCCTTCTCAAGCGATAGTCGACACTTTTATTGCTAGCTGTTCTGGTATTCCGTCGAAGAAGTGCAAACTTGTATTCTGTATTGGACGCGGTAGAACTTGAGAGACATCTGCTCGTAGATTCTGAACACATTTCTGCTGTGAAAACGTGATGTGTGTAAGAAATTTTAGTTATGATAACACATATGATATTATAATTTAATAAGTTAAATAACATACATTTTATTTTGGCATCGCAGTTCGTAGTTACCAGAATGAATTATTTTTGTTTTTCAAAAAATCCTCATCGATCAAAAACTAAACATGTCCGTTTCAATTCATATTTTATTTAGTTCTTTGCTGCAAGTCGGTTATATTAGTGTTTCAAAAATGCTATTTTTATGTAAGGCTATAAAAAGAAGCAAATCACATGAACGCAGAGGCCAGGGCTTCTAGTGTTTGGTCTAAAAGTACTTCGCTTCTTGAAACGCAAATAGAAACTTAATAAAAACATATTTCTCAAATAGAGAACAAACAACAATAGTTAACAAAATAGAAAGTCTACATCTACAAGCAGAATATGGAATCCCCCAAGGAGGGAATATACCACCAATATTGTACATAGCCTATACAAATGACATCTTTAATTTGAAGATCCACGGAGAAATATATGGATACGCAGATGATGTATGCATCGTTTGCTCAAGCAAGAACGACGAACAGTTGCAGCAACACATTATAGCAGATGTGGAAAAAATAGAAGATTGGTGCTATAATAATCTAATAACGATCAATGAGAACAAAACAGAGTACATGGTACATATTTACAAAAAAAAAACATATAAACCCACTGTTAACATCAAAATTAAAACACAAGCCATAACTCAAACCTACCAAATAAAATATCTAGGATTAACCATACAAAATAACCTAAAATTGGACACCCACGTAAAAAATTTGATAAAAAGAAACACCATGATTATAGCAGGTATGCAGAAAATTAAAGACATAGTACCAGAATATCTGAAGAAGTCTGTATATCACAGCATATTTACGTCCTATATTAGCTATCTAATAAGCATATGGAGCCATACAACTAAGCAAAATAAACTACAAAGACAGCAGAATAAGATACTAAAGACACTGTATAACATGGACAAATAGACACCATCAAAGGACGTTTACGAGAAGACGCAAGAACTAAATTTACAACAATTAATAACATTCGGAAATCTCCTTACAATACACAAAATCGACAACAAATTAATGAAAACTGATTGCAAATTCACACCTAATACAGAAATACACATACACAAAACACGAAGACATTCACAGCTATAAGAATAGAAAACATAAGTTACAAATATGAAAAATTTCCAACACCTGATGCGATCAAAACATACAATAAACTACCAAAACCGACAAAGACACAAACACGTTAAATTTAAAAGCAAGATGAGGAGGGAGGTATACCGGCAGTACAACATGTAGGAAGTACCAAACGACTAAACCAAGGACGCCTTCGATACCGTTAGTTCGAGAAGAGAGCACCATCTCGTATGCTCGGATGAAGAATGAAGGCGGAAAAACAGTGCATGGCAACGCTTGCTATAAGTGTTGCAATCTTTTTTGTGTATATACATACATTTTGTAAACTGTATAATTTGTGTTTGTTTAAATAAATAATTGTTCAATGAATCAAAAAAACTCGGCAATGTGGCCGAATTTCTTGTTAGTTTTGCAAATAACTTGCAGATGGCTCAAAAGTTGAATCGGTGAATATCAAACTAAATCACTGAGTATAGTCCTCTATAGTAGTATAACAATGCATCATATTATGCATTGGTTATACTTCGTTATTACAAGTTATATTGAAAGAAAATAATAAATGGATTTTGGAAAATAAATTATTAAAGAATGATGGATGTTATTTGAGCAGATTTTGCCTCCCCTAGCGTTATAAGATCTATAAAAACATTTTTGAAACCTTTTAGACATTAATTTCCCATTGTTTGAATTTGCAACTCGATGGATCAAAACCGGTCGACGTGACACCCTCCTAAATGATTCAAATCATTCGATATGGCAAACATAACCCTCAGAATTTGAAATGGCGATTTTTCCTCTCTCCGCGAAAACAATCTTCTTAACTCAATATTGACGCGAAGAATTGTGTTAGTGTAAACAGTTTTATTCGCATATCACAGCGTCAAGGTAAGAGGCAAATAAAAACGGCAATTTTTAACCTCGCCGTACCCTGCAGAATATTCGAGACGTATAGCGGCTCTTCTCGGAGCTCGTTTGACGTCGAAAGTTCCCCGGGGGGTTTAGAATTTCCTGCAAATCCCTTCGCAGGACGCAGGATGGCGTGAAATATCCCGGAAAACTTCGAAATAACATTTTTCCTGGCTCCGTTTGTTCAGGCTCCGTAAATGATTGGGGCGGATATATTTGAGGTTATTTCCTAGGATTTTTAACTTGTTAAAAGAGTTCATGTTACGTTATGAGAATCCACGATAAAGAAAAAGGTGGTGTTTGGAATTAAATTCTAAGCAAAATTCTAATAAAGAAAACCAAATTGTCCTTGAGTGCTTGTATCGGAAAAAGGAAAAATAGACCGAAATTTTTAAAAATATAAAGACACTACTTTACTAAAAGATTACCTGCGTCGCCGGACATAGAGTATTGAATAGAGTGAACGGAATCAACTGAATCAACTGCTCAAGTTCCCTCGCCACTTCAAATTAATGAACTTCTAAAAAGTATAAAACGACTTTATACTATCTCGAAAGATACGATATTTAAAAAACATTTTTGAAGACACTTCTTGTGAGAAGTCGAATTTCTCATAAGTTCACCAGAGATGTTTATTGACAATCAATATACATATGAACATTAAGCAATAATTATACTAGCCTCCTTATCTGTAAACATTTACCTGAACTTGATACATCTATTTGTCAAGTAGAATACCTCTTTCTTATGTACAATTACTTGTGGTATTACTTTCGGCATTAGCACGCTTTTAGCGTTGACTCTTTGATGGTCGCAAAACAAACGATTCATAAAAGAAACATGTATACAACCATAAAGCAGCAAAGAAAACATTAATAAAAAGCCAGCAAGATCAAAATATCAATATTTACAGTGCGTGTTTTAATGTATCGATGGAACGTGGCCGTAAAGCAAATATGCCCCCTTTTTGCGGTGGCTTTTTACGCTCGACGAAACCAACGCCGGGCCCTGAGTGAACCGCTCCTCTAGTAATAACTGGTTTTACTGGGCGAATAAACACGAGACGGGACAATAAATACGCCTGCGAGAAGCTACGAGGACTGGCAGAGACGAATACAAACGAAGCCCATTCTCACAGCCTTAGTGAAAACATAAAAACACGTAAATTTGTTACGTACGCTCTGTTGTAATATTTCGGGCCGACAGAAAGAATAAGTGTGAAAAAATATGAGATGTGAGAATATAGACGGCCGAATATGCACTTCGGTATAATCAGTAGCCTAAGTTGTATATCTATAGACAATTACATATGCATATGCAGTCAGCCAACTATACGCTGCGGTAATATATGTTGTCTAAGTTGCATGTTCTGTATGCAACCAAATATGCTTGTGTAGGCAGTCAAATGTGCACCTTAGTAATGTTGGTAATCTAAGTTTCACGTTTTCCTTCGTAACATAACAAGAAATTTATCATATGTTGGAAATCCTTCATATAAACATATGTTAATAATTCTTCTTTTAATATTTTCGATTTTAATTGATGTTTAGGGTGAAATTCCAGGTAAAAAAAATTCGTGAAAACTCCGCACAAAACGAAATATTGCTATCGAGTTTCTCCAAATTCAATACTCAAATTGGAAATTATATGAGCTTTAACAAACTACCCTTACACGAAGACGCCATCGGATTTTGTCAAGATTCGTATTATGCGAAGACGTCCGCTTACATTTTTTCCCTTCATTATGCAAAATTTGAGGAAAAATTAACAAAAGCCGTCTAGAAACTCCCCTGAAGCGTTTCTCTTTCTCCTGGACTCACCCCACACCTTCCTTGCGTCCCCGTTTCCTTCAGAATACGAGCCCAGCTAATCAAACTTCGTCCATGGTCATTACGATGAGGATACAGTCGCAGATGGTAAATTCTTAATAATTCCGGGGGAAGTACCGGGTCGACCTTGCTTAAATAAATTATCCCTTGGGGTTGGGGGTGTTCCATATCCGCCTATTTCACTTTGTCTTTGCCGGTGCGCTAATCAAATTTTATTATTTTCTTTTAATTTAGGTTTAATTTAGGCGTAGGGTGGACTTTTGTAGAATTTTTAGGGTATAGATGTGATCGCACGAATTTTCTTCAAGTTGAGTGTAAACAGACATGTCTAAGTTTCCTATCCGTCGATGCACCCCCGTTGGAAAAAATCGATGCCCCCTCATACCGTAGACGTGTGCAGCGGAGCGTCCCAAAATCCATCCCCTATCTACCCCAGCAGACATCGAACGTAGGAAGGCAGGACTAAGTATTATATACGACTGGGTCAAAAGGACTGAATCGATGTTCCAATAAAGTTGTTTTTCGATTTGGAACGAATATACGAAGCCACTATGGAGAGTTGATGGTCAATTCTCACCCTTGTCAGTGCCATTTTGTTAATGGATATCCTTTATTTTTTAAAATGAATTCAAACTACCCCTTTCTAGAGGTAAGGATCGATAAAGAATTCTTGGTTTGCTATTATAGTTTGACTGGAGATTAGTTTCAGGGTACTTCGTTCATGGGATCAATTTGGGGTGTTCTTCGATTAGAGTGATGCGGCAGAAATTATGGCTAGGAATTGAAGGGACTTAAATTTGATTCAATTATTCTTACCCAAAGTTAGAAGAAATTGTAGGATTGATGGTTTGCAATTTGTTACTTTTTGATACATATTGCCGCAATGCTGCGTCCCCAGAAATGATATAAAGCACAGCCAGTAAAGAGTTATTTTGGGTGGGTTCAAACTTAACAATCTTTACTGAAAAACAGTGGCAGCGTTGGTGACGTTTTGTGCAAGGGAGGCTACTGTAGCCTAAGTAACTGTTCTCGGTCAATAACTTATATTTTTATAGTTATTATTGTAGCATTGTAAGTGTAGAATAAAGTAAAGAAATAAAAAGGTCATAAATACTTAGAATAAACTCTACAAATTATAACAAACCCTTATCAAACCAATATTTTTCAAAATGTAAAAGAAATAGTCTAAGTATTGAAAATGTAACCTCGGGTTGTTCAAAAACCAATTTAAAAGTTTCTAATAAAAAGCAAAATTTTTCGTTGGTTAAATAATTGTTTAGTCCTACTGCCTCTCTTATATACACACTAAAAAAATATTTGCAATTCCTACGGCAATTTTGGCAATTTTACCTTATACATTACTGGAATTTTCCGTAGGGATTGCATATATTTTTTAGTGTGTAGTCTGTGCATCATTTCTGAAATCATCACTATGATGATGGATGATACGTCAAAAACCCCCAAGAATCTTTCAATAACTTCACCGCTCTTGACATAACGTAATATGATTGATAATTGAGACTTGCAGGAAATATCTGTGGTTTCATCTACTTGCTAAGAAAAAAACGGAGCTTCTTTAATTTCTGTATCTATTTCTTGTTTTAATACAAAAGAAATACAATCTATTAAATCATTTTGTATAGATTTAGATGTACCCGAAAAAATATTACTACTAACAAATTTATTAAAACTAGGTTCATATTTACTAAAGAGTTCGAGTCATTCTTTATAATTTCCACGATTAAAAGAATCTGAAGTCTCATTATGTCCCCGAAAAGCTAAATCTTGTGATGCTAAAAATATTGTTACGTCTATTAATTTTCTTAAATTTTTGCCATTTTCTCTAACTTCATTATTATAGGCAATAATTACATCTTTGCGCGCGCTGTCTACAGCAGTAGCAATATTTTGTTTTCCAAATAATTTAAATTTGCACAACGATGAAATGTGTTCTTTAGACTTAGAATGCCGTTCAATAGCGCGCGGTAGATTTTTTAAATCTGTATAACCTAATTTCGACCACGTTTCGGTTTGGTTACAAAAAAGTAGACATGGCCAACAAAATAATCTTTCCCGTTCAATTGAACCAGTTAACCAACCACATTTAGTGTACCATAATGAACTAGAACCACGATTGTGCCGGTTGCCGTCGTTAGATACTACAGATAAATTGGGCCGTGGTTTCTCAATGTTTTGTACGATTTGTAATTTCGTCTCTATGTTTAAACAACTAAAAAAATTTCTTACCAACCAGTAGACAATATCTTGGCAAATTCTAATTTCCTTCATTTTATCCATTTTGTGTGCGTAACCTAACAAAACTCACCCAACGCTTCTTAAGTTATTAGTACTGGCAGCTGGGAGTCGCATGGGCAGTTGCCTACCAACGTTTTACGACCGATAACGCACAATAACATGCCGATCGGGTACGATCTCACCACGGTGGCAAGCCTCCAACTTTACGTATTCGCCGTATAAAGTGCATGTGCACTTACGGAGACGCATTGCTTTCAGCCATGGCATTAATCATCGGCGCGGAGCGAAATCTGTGGCTAGCCTCCTCGCTTGCTGTTATAGTGCGTACAGTAAAATTTCGCGCATTATTGTTTGCATTTTTAAATTAAGTAATGAATAAATATACTATTGATTATATTTTTGCAAAATCGCTCTATTTTAGTATATAGCCGATGCTGAAACATTATTTTAATACATGATAAACGCTACTTATTTTATTAAAAATGATAGGGGAGGCTTAGCCTCCGTAGCCTCCCCTGACGAGCCGCCACTGCTGAAAAAGCACTTGTAGGGACTCTTAGAGGAATACCCTACGGAATGTTTGTACATTAATTAGGTATATATGTTAGATGACTTTATGCTTGCCAAAACTACGAAATCAGCAGTTTTAACAGACTACAGATAGCAATTTGAACAACTTTTGGACCTGAAATGAAATTAATCTGGATGCTTGAAATTATTGCCAAAATAAATAAGAATAATCCTTTACTTTAACATTTCCAATATATAAATTGACATTCGTTCCATGTTCGCTATTCCACGTTTAACTCAAATCCTCGCACGCCACGATTTAGCAATTCCATTTATATAATCTTCTGTGTAGATTGGGTAATTGTCCAGAAAGTCCAGTTTCCGGGGGAAATTCGACTCAGCACGTTCAAATTACATTGTGCCCATTCTCGGGCATAATGAAGATTAACCGTTGTTCAGATTCCGCTAGGAATAAACTAGTGTCCTCATGGCCCGGAGAGAACCAGTATAGGAGCAGGCCGCCTGGGTGTACGTACGGCGAAAGGGATCAATACACACTCCGTACCCTTAAACTAAATGACGATACAGGGTGGCTCCTTAACGAGGAAATATCGACTGACAAATGCATGCATATATATTTACAATTTTGGTGGCAAATTTTCCATTTTTTTTTTTGGAATATAGCGCTCTGGGAAAGAACAAAGCAAGAATGAAATGAGAAACTGCATAGGAGCGGCAGCACATGCAAAATTCTACTTTTTAAAGTACATGGAGGAAAGAAAATTTTGGAAAAAATATGGACGTGGTTGTTGTTAATAGCAAACACTTCTTCGAAAATTGTAAATCCTTCAATATGAATCATTAATATTTATCTGTTAGAGTCGATGTACCTATGAGAGAAAAATAATGTTCTAAACTAAGTTGGCGTTCAAAATAACCTTACCCGTAGCATAATTCAGACCACACGACTCGAACCTTGGTTGGCGTGCTTGAATTATGCAAGCTCCCACGGAATTTACGCGCTCAGCCGATAGTAACTTGTCAAGCGCTTCCTGTTGTGATGCAAATTTATTGCTTCTGTCAGCGTCGGTTATTCCTGCGGGTCACCGGTCTAGTATTTACGGTCCATAAGCCCCCGAAACAGGCTAATAAATAGACGCATTCGCATACTTGGTGAAGGTGAAGGTGAAAAGTAAAATTTTCATTTTTTTTTATTAGTGTCTAGGAAGCGGAAATATCTGTTACAAATTATGCACTTTTTGCTTACTGATTTAAACAAAAAAAATACTTTACATGTTGCCCTAAAGATAATTAAAAGACCTTTTGAATCAGTGGTCACAAGATCCTATTCAAATTTTAAGGGTGGAATGATTTTAAAGCTGCCCCCCTTGATATGAAAATTTCAGAATTTCATACCGGGTGTCCAACCTAAGATGCAACGGTTCCTAGCCAATTTATTATTGCCTTTTTGAAAAACAATTTCAAATAAATGTTACCTCGAATCATATTCTACTTATGCTAAAATTAGTTTCAGTAATGGCGGACTTCCGGTTGTACCGGAAGTAGATACTAACTTTATTATTTTAAATGGAACACCCTGTATATTATTGCACTTTTGGATTCTTTGTTAAATTTAAATAACAATACGTTAGGGATACATTGGGGCTAAGTTGTACCGTTTCCGAATTACATGACGTTTTTCGAAAAAAAATGACATTTTCAGTGTCTTTGCAGTCGCGACCTGCAAATAATTATAAAATTCTCCTGTTTGCGTCGTAAAGGCGACGTGGCGCAGAGAGCAACATCTTTACAAATTAGAAAATTAATAATTGTGTATTCCTACAGTGTAGTGCGATAAAACTGCAGAGGCAACAGCATTAACACAAGACAGAAAAGCAAATATCCAAGTAGTTCAGTCTGATTTCAACAACAGAACGCTAGTTTGCGTTCCGAGAAGCAATTAACAAAGTAAATAAGTTTTGTGAGCGCGGCGTTTCGCACTTCAAACGCTTCTTTTATCTGTTCGGTGTCACCCTTGTCTCGTTTCTTGAACGAACGAATACTAGAAAGACAGTTTAAAGAATACGTTTGAAGTATTTAACATAAGTTGAGAAGGTGTCTCGCTTGAAATTTTATTGACTTAAACGGTGCTGAAATAAAATTTGTTTGAAATAAAGTTATTTGTATTTTTATTTTTTTTTTTTTTGTTCTAGCTCTATCAGATATTTTATTTATTAAAACGGCAGAGAATTATGGCATTAGTGTCGGTCAAGTTCACCGTGATGCAATGGATGTTGCCGTTTTGATAATCACAGTTGCTATAAGTTGTATGCATGTATTATAAATTATTTTCTGATTGTCCTTATTTTGTAGTGTTGGGTCCGTCGCGTCCACGCAGGCGTACAGCTTTTCACGTAGGTACTATACTAAAAATATGTACTCTGTAGAGAAAACGTACATTATGCGCTTTCAGCGCATACATCAAGCATTGAGAGCTTGTAATATACGCTTTATCTGCGGACTATATATTATTAGAAAAATTGTACGCGTTCGTGAAGGCAACGGACCCACCACTATTATTTTAGTCTTAAATTGTTGGTTAAAATATTAATAAGTATTGTACATACTTCGTATCGACAGCAATCTTTATCTACTGAAATTGTTGTTAAGGGTAATTAACAACAATCCAAAAAAAAAAAAACTAAGAAACATAACACTTCCCAAATCGATTTATTGACGCCAAATTCAAGTCATATACGAGTATATAGGTATATGGCAAACCTGAAACTAAGCCCCTTTATTTTAGTTCAGATATTTCCCGGAGTCGCTCCGTCAATTCCAGAACTCCGGCAGCGTGAATTACTTCCTGGGGATCCAGCGTTCTCTATACCTACCTATTCTGGGAATTTCCGGGTTTTCAGCGTTGTATCACCCCACGCGCGCCGCCCCCCGAACCCCATATCGTCCCTGCACGGACCCTGAAGTATCACGACCGGATAATCTGGCCGGCAGGGCACGTGGAACGAGATTTCCGTAAAATTTCAGGGGACCGAATTAAAAGGAAATTAACCGTAGAAATTTAATAGGAGGACATTGGACCGGGTTCAGGTTGAATTTGAATCCGTTTTACGTACAGGGTGTTTTATAAAAGGAGCGAGAAGACAAAGATATACAGACAGATTTGCCATCGAATGATAATCCGCCAGAAATAACTCGCAAAACAAATTTACGCAATTAATAATAAAGTTAATCGTCTAAATTGTAATGTGACATTATAAAGAACTTAACCAATAAAAGGATGCATATTGCTCGTGTCATGTTTGCGCTATTTTCAAAAGGTGTAATAAATGGATATACACATATGTATATTAAGATCAAAAAGTCTTTGGATCGCGATAGCCATGGAATGTGGCAGGTATAAAAAATTATAAAAGATGTTGAAAATATCTTCCCTCTTCTTAAATACGCAGATTATCACGTCGGCCCATATTATTAAAAAATCGAGTTAAAAGATCACGTGGCACCGAGCGAGGTTTTTTCAAAAATACGTTCTTGTAATTCCCCTAATTAAAAATAATATTCTTCATCAATGAGAATAATAATAATAGTCTAAAGGACTCAAATCCGAAGACGGTCAGTGACTGACGCTGCTGGCTAAGAGTATATATTCGCATAGAAAAACCACGCAAGTTACGAGATCACGCACTGAGAGAAATTAAATATAAAAGCTGTTGACACATAATTTTCTTCCCGTATGAACTAAACTGAAATTTTTAGCTGCCAATGAGCGTTATTAAAAGTACTGCTCACCAGGTTCACCTTATTTATTAGAAAACAATAGTTAAAACTTTATGCCCCTTCGAATAAAGTTTATACCCCATTCGAATAAAGTTTTAATCATTGTTTTCTAATAAATAAAATGAACATGGTAAGCAGTACTTTTGATAACGCTCATTGGCAGCTAAAAATTTCAGTTTAGTTCATACAGTCAGAAAAGTATGTGTCGAAAGCTTATACTTAGCTCAGGAAGTAAAATGCCACTTGAATTCACTAATAGGTATCGCAAAAGCTAATCAACATAACAGTAATTCACGATAACCGCAACAAAAATAGCTTACTACCTGTGTATAAAAAAGAAATGAAGCGTTAGATCTTCAAACAGGTGTTGTGTCCTGACCTTTTGCACCTCATTACCTTTATTGCGTAGGGGTAGATACAGTGTCCTTCAATCGAGGAGGAAATGTATACTTAATAAGGTGGAAATTTCGCCCGAAATACGATTAATTTACTACACAGTCCGTTGCCACTGCCAAGTTGAGGTTCCGGTAAAATAAGTTTGATCAAAGGTATAATCATGTAAGGATGTAATATCTATCTAATAAAGGATATACATATGGTAATAAAATATAATTTAAACGTTAATGATAAATATTTCCGGAGAAATATTAACTAAAGATACTCTTGATTAGAATAAAAGAAAGCAATCTATTCTCAGGGCTTTTTTGGGGTTCGATTAAACGATGCGAGAGTACGCACCTACCTTGAAATAATTTTTTAAATCTAGCTTAATTGCAACCTTTTTTGAACATTTATTTATCTTGGTAACCATGCAAAAATTACAGTTAAATGATAGAAAAGCAGTTGGTAACGAATTTTACCGCCAAAACTTACGATTCTTGGTTAAGTCAGAAATCTGTGATAAAAGTGATGTAATATTCTCAAGAAAACCACAAATATTCAGGTAAGATAAACAGAATCAGGTAAAAAATCAGCATTAAAACATTAGGCACATTCGATTCAAAACAAAAACAACTATAAAATTGATTCTTTTAACAAGACAATGATCGACTTAAGCTATAATTATTGTTTCAGCTTTGATTCAAAAGCAAATCTAAGAAAATGTAAGTCAATTGGCCGTTTTACACTTCTAGGTTTTGAACTAAATGAATTTAAATAAACTCTGAATGTTTTAGCTGGTGAAATCTACAAGATACCGTGAATAAATTTGACGTAACATGAAATTCAACTAAACTTATGACTACAATTATGGATACAGTATAAACGATGAATTCCTTACGTTCAGAAATGAGTAAAATGACTTTTTATTTGATCCGATCAATCTCGGAAATAAACGCTGTTACTTTTAGGTGAGTTAACTTTATTTAGTAAAACGATTTATTTGTAGCTAATAGACTTTCTTTAATTATACTTTTATCTTCACTTTTTTAATCACCCCAATTTCTACGCGTCTATCTACCCATGCTATTTTCTTTTTCACCTCTGTACTCCAATTTTTCAACAAAACACGTTTCTTTTTTCCTGTAGGTTACTAGGACTTACATCTCAAACAATCTTATGCGCTGGATTGCGTTCGGAACTGGATTTATTCAACCGACTTCATGCAGGTCCTTCGGAGAATCATCCGGCGTAACATAACACAATTAAATCGTTCATTTCCTTCAGTTATTGTTCCCTTTTCACTAATTTTACATTAATTAGGATTAATAAATCAATTAATTACAAATTTGTTTGACAATTCAGATTACAGCTCTCTATACAAAATGATAAGGGTTAACATTTCTGTTTTCTCACTAGATGTCAGCAATTAGTTAAACGAATGAAAAGAAAACTAAGATGTAACTTTAACATGCTTTGATAAAATGATTCGCAATTGGTGTAACTGTAAATGTTTGTATTTTAATTTGGAAAGTTAATTATTGTATGTTTGTAATGATCTGTGATACTCACAATGCTGTCGATAAATTAATATTTTAATGATAAATGCAGAAATTTGTGTTAAAACTTACAATAATAACATAAGGAACTGATAGTTTAAATTTATCAAAGTTGGTGTTAACCGGTTTGTTTGACACAACAATCTATAGAGTAAGTAATCATTCCTCTATTTATACATTCCGATAATCATAAACCAAACTTATTAGTACTCTATTCTGGAACAATTTTAGCGAATAATTTTAATTCACAAAACAAATTTATGAATAGACATGTGAGGTATTATTCCATGTTTCTCAACGAAGAAGTATTGCGGTACCTATTATACTTTTCATTAGAATCGATAATAGTCTTCTTCATGCCTTCACTTCGAAAACTTTTTCAACTTTGACCGTCACGTCTTACATTACGAGGTACAACAACGACTTGAGATTCAACTGACATGTCCAGTTCCACAGTTCTGTTATCGGATCTCGTGCTGCGGAAAAATGACTCGTCGCTCGGCTCTTTCAAGATATCGGATTGCCTAGATGTTCCTGTTTAAGTTTGTGAAAAGGTCAAGATGGGGGCGCTTAAAGAGTTTACGGCTGTCGTTACCAACGGAGGCTTTGTATGCCTTCTCCCTGCCGCATGAAGAAATCGTTTTCGCGTTGGAACGTCGAAGATAAACAAATTAAATAGATTTGTTTCGTACCATTGTATCAAATCAATCTTCGTTTTTTGCATTAAATTATTAGCACTAGAATAAATATCCCATTTAAAAAATAAGTTACCCCGGACCTGGACTAAAGTTAAGCAAATGTTCAGGATTTGGGCAGCGTCAAAATAAACTCTTGATAAACGTATTAATAAACAAAAAATAAACTCCAAAAACAATAACAATTAAATTAGAAAAGAAAATTGTAGATTCTTTGTTTATATTACAAGCTTTACTCAAAACTAAATTTAAGGCATGAGCATGACAATGTACAAAAAGAGCTTGAGGTGCAATTGTTTTTTTTTTTTTACTTTTTAAACCATTTAAATGCCCTGCCATAACAGATGCACCATCACATGTTTGAGCGACTAATTTTTTTTTTTTTTAATCATATTTTGCGCTGTTATTTGATAAAAGGTTAAATAAATCTTCAGCTGTTCGACCGGATGATACGTCAAAACTCTCCAAAAATCTTTCAATAACTTCAGCGCTCTTGACATAACGTAATATGATTGATAATTATCAATTGAGACTTACAGTCAATATCTGTGGTTTCATCTAGGTACTTGCCAAGAAAAAAACGGAGCTTCTTTAATTTCTGTATCTATTTCTTGTTTTAATACAAAAGAAATACAATCTATTAATCGTTTTGTATAGATTTAGATGTACCCGAAGAAATATTAGATACTATACTCGGGGCAAGATAAATATCGATGCACGTGACTGACCGAATATTACGTCAAGTACTACAACTGTTGTCAAATATGGCACAAGTCAATGAATAGCCAAATTTTAGGTTATGTAATTTACAGTGAACTGTATTACCGAACGTAAATATTTTCATTTTAATATTTATTATAATTTATAAAAGTCACGTGCATCGATATTTATGCTGCCTCCACTATACTAACAAATTTATTAAAACTAGGTTCATATTTACTACAGAGTTCGAGTAATTCTTTATAATTTCTACGATTAAAAGAATCTGAAATCTCATTGTGTCCCCGAAAAGCTAAATCTTATGATGCTAAAAATATTGTTACGTCTATAAATTTTCTTAAATTTTTGCGGTTTTCTCTAACTTCATTATTATAGGCAATAATTCCATTTTTGCGCGCGCTGTCCACAGCAGCAGCAATATTTTGTTTTCCAAATAATTTAAATTTGCACAACAATGAAATGTGTTCTTTAGACTTAGAATGCCGTTCAATAGCGCGCGGTAGATTTTTTAAATCTGTATAACCTAATTTCGACCACGTTTCGGTTTGATTACAAAAAAGTAGACATGGCCAACAAAATAATCTTTCCCGTTCAATTGAACCAGTTAACCAACCACATTTAGTGTACCATAATGAACTAAAACCACGATTTTGTCGGTTGCCGTCGTTAGATACTACAGATAAATTAGGCCGTGGTTTCTCAATGTTTTGTACGATTTGTAATTTCGTCTCTATGTTAAACAACTAAAAGAATTTCTTACCAACCAGTGGACAATATCTTGGCAAATTCTAATTTCGTTCATTTTATCCATTTTGTGTGTGTAACCTTACAAAACTCACCCAACGCTTCTTAAGTTATTAGTACTGGGAGCTGGAAGTCGCATGGGCAGTTGCGTAGCAACGTTTTACGACCGATAACGCAACATGCCGATCGGGTAGGATCTCACCGCGGCGGCAAGCCTCCAACCATACGTATTCGCCGTATAAAGTGCACGTGCACTTACGGAGACACATTGCTTTCAGCCATGGCATTAATCATCGGTGCGGAGCCAAATCTGTGGCTAGCCTACTCGCTTGCTATTATAGTGCCTATAGTAAAATTTCGCGCATTATTGGAAATTTGTTTGCATTTTTAAGTTAAGTAATGAATAAATATACTATTGATTATATATTTTTTTGGAGAATTGCTTTATTTTAGTATATAACCGATGCTTACATTATTTTAATATATAATAAACGCTACTTATTTTATTAAAAATAATAGGGGAGGCTTAGCCTCCGTAGCCTCACCTGACGAGCCGCCACACATTAAATCAACACCTTATCTACGTATCTATTCATGGGAGACAAATATCTGTATCGGACACATACATATATTGTCGATACTTATGCTATATATGACATAATAATAAACTAGCTTTATTTTATCTTTAAAGACATCCAATGGTTTTTCCAGTTTGTATTGTCTTAGTTTGTTTATAACAAATGCGTCTATCGTTTTGAAATTATATTTAATCGGTGTACAAACCACATCAGCAAGCTCAACTCAGTGTGTAAACCGACTAACCCGACTGTCCATTAAAATTTTGATGGCGCTGTACCCGAATGCAGCAACAGTAATCTCACTGTTAGATTTTACGGTTCTAGTTTGCCATTGGTGTATTTGAATTAAACCACTTATTTAGAAACAAAAATGTAATATAATAGGAAGTTTTGTGTCAAAAATTGCCACAATCTTCTCGTGCACTTCTCGATAGAAACATTGTTGAAAGGAATCTTACATTTGTGTGAAACTATACAACAAAAGTTTAACCACAAGTATTATTTGTGAAAACAACATACTTATAACAATTAAAAAAATTCTGCACCGAGGTTACATAATTGTGCCACAACTGCTACAATATTTTCTCCACAATATTGTAGCTTCCAAGTGGTATTTTTTTGGTATTGCAGCCGTGTTATTTTTTTTTACAAAAGGGCAAACAACGTTATTATTGAGGGTAGATATATAATAGTTTATATGAAGTCATAGTATTGTTCTAATATATAGGATGTTCCAATTAAAATATCGGAGTAAGTATGCGTTTGCTTACTTCTGGAAAACTTTGTATAATCAACAATATTTTTAGGTTACGCAGTATTAAAGTCTGTGTAATTAAAGATCCAGTCTTCGGTGGGACACCTGTAATTATGTTGCGCAATGTTTTTGACAATTGCTGCTGTCTTTGTCAAGATTTTATATCAAATATATATTATTATTGGTGAGCTTAAATCTTGCCTGAGAGATCATTTATATGTAAAATAAATAAAATGGAACTAAGGGTAGTCCCTTGAGGATTCCATAATTTTCCAAAATATCTTAGGCAAAATTTTACGCAATTAACTCTCTGGATATTAAACCTCCATCGGTCTTGCACTGCAACAGACATCCTTTGCGCATGGGGCCGTCATCTATAGTAGCAAAACCATAGGCGGCGTTGCCGTAGCTTATTGATTACAGTGCTGGGGCAGTCGGAAACACGAGGAGCCACACCGCGGCTAGCTGAGAGTATTCGCGTAGCGAATGCTTGACGATCCTGTCATGTGCCATTCGCGCACGGTAGCGCTTCAGGGGAACTCTCAAACACGTGCTCCTCACAGTACGCTGTCCTAACGCGTGTCTGAAAATCTTAAAAATCATCCAGTGTGGTAGTGGATAAAATAAATTGAAGCCATGGGTGATTTCCCTGACGTAGTCGACTTGAACGTCGGTGGAGTCTTCTACACGACCTCCTTGGAGACCCTAGTCAGCCAAGGAGAATCCCAACTCGCCGCTATATTCACGGGAAAAGAACCGCTGGTCAAGGATACGAAGGGAAGATATTTCTTGGATCGGGACGGAGTCCTCTTCAGATACATCCTGGATTATCTGCGCGATGGGACGATCGTCCTTCCGGATTGCTTCAGGGAGAAGGACCGCTTGAAAAGAGAAGCCGAGAAGTACGGTCTACCCGGATTGTGCGAAGCCATAAACGAAAGAACCAAACCTTCAGGCGTTATCACCGTCGGGTACAGAGGAAGCTTCCAATTCGGCAAAGACGGCTTAGCAGACGTGAAATTCAGGAAGTTATCGAGGATCTTGGTGTGCGGCAGGGTCGCTCTGTGTCGAGATGTCTTCGGGGAAACGTTAAACGAGAGCAGAGACCCAGATCATGGGCAATCCGAACGGTACACTTCGAGATTCTTCCTGAAACACTCCTTCCTGGAACAAGCGTTCGAAAATTTGATCGACCAAGGCTTCAAGCTGACGGGAAGCTGTGGTTCTGGCACGGCTGGTAGTGCTGCCGAGTTGAAACCTGGAGTTGACGCCGAAGAGAACCGTTGGAATCACTACAATGAATTCGTTTTCATAAGGGAATAGTTCGGAGGAAATTGGAACAATTTTCATTTAGCAAAATCATAAAAGAACCTGAAACAGATCTCCTTCGATTACATGTGTTTGTGTGTCTCCTTAAAAAGTGGAAGTGTGAAAGGGAAATGAAATACTCCTGAAGAATTAGTTGTAAGTATAATATCCAAAGATGTTCTACGGGGAAAAAAAAAATAATGCTCTGAATGCTATATTTTTATTTCTTTAGGGTCATTAATGAACCCAGCTTTAGGAATGCAGGTTCAAAAATATGTTAGTTTTTGATATAAATATTTTGAAGAATTAGTTGTTAGTTTCACGGAAACAAAAAACTATGCATTCTGAAATCTTAATATATTTATATTTCTTTGACGCAAAATAATAGTAACAAAAATTATAGCTTACTTCTAGGGTCATCAGACTCAAAAATATTAAGTATTTTATAAGTATATAATCTCCAAAGACCTTTTATGGAGAAAAAAAGATTCGATGCAAACTCGTCAAATAAACTAAAATATACCTATAGGGTCATAAGTAATTAGAGATATACATTTTTAAAATTATTTTTTGTTAATCTTGCGTATCGTTTACTCATTAAATCATAGCAAGCATTCCATCATAATATCCACCATAATATTCATATTCAACATAATTCAATAATAAAGAAATATCGAATTTCTAAAAATAATATACCGACCGCAATTTAACTTTGAAATGTCATCATGTCACATTATCATGCTTAAATAACTTTGGTATTATGTAAGGTAAGATACCATGTATCTGCTTATATACACTCCGTGATAAAGTATCTAGTATCAAGATTCTAGGACATTGGCGTAAACCTAAAACTTTTTTCTGGGAATGGCAAATGAAAAGTGTATTACATAATCAAGAATGTAGGTACTGATTTTTTCCTTTGTGTTCGAAAGTGCAAAGTATAAATATGATAATGCATTGTCATAAGAATAACCAATAGTGAGACTTCCCATACGAATGGGTGTACTTTTGGAGGGAAATTTTACGCAATTCCAATCATCTTCCATTAGCAAGAAAAAAGGCTTTCAAAATAATTGAAATTATCATGTTCTGGAAATGATAGGACAATGAATTAGTTATCATACAGATATATTTGTGGTCTGAATCATTTTAATATTCACAATTTCCACTATTACACAATTTGTTTAATAAAAAAAAAAATGTTTTTCTGCATTTACTGCTTATCCAAACTAACATTAAACATTTCACTTTGTAGCATTTGGTTCGTGTTTAAATCCCGAATAAATATTTTTTCAACCTCCCCTCAATCTCTCGATCAGAATGTTTCTGACGCGACAGAAAAAAAAAAAACATCGAACATTTATAAAACTACCTGTCACAACCAGGCTTTTGTAAATATACTTGTTGCACAACATCCCTTCCATACATTAAAAACAGCGTGTTGCTGCTGATATATTTTTTTATAATTCATCGTAAAAATGCAAATATCTCCCCCCCCCCCTCCCCATTTAAAATAATTGCCCGTCTCCCTGCGATATTAATTACAATGCAGATTTTATAATTAGCATCTTGTTTACGTGCTTTTAAATAAATGAATTACGGATACCCTCCTCTCGGATTACTGCACTTGCAATTTAAATTAGTGTACACGTATACAAACATGTGCCGTGTATATGAAACGAGAAACGTGCAGCCAGGAATGGGGAAAATGTGTGTGCATTAATCGATTCTTCGTTCGACCTAGTTTCCTAGACTTCAGCGGAATCGCTGAAAGGGAAACTGCATCCGAATGTTGTACGTTACACCCGTACGAAAATACGGGTAATTTTAGATTCGGTGGATGCAATTTTTATCGTTTCTAACCTATTTTATATGAACTAACGAATATTCTCTTAATTTGTTCCAGAGTTTCCTCAACGTTCAACATTTTAACGCGCAAAGAAATACCATTATGGAATTAATCGTTATTATACAAGACCATATTCTAAATGATACGTTATTAGAACATTATAGATATTATTGCAACTGGTTATTAGCAACTAAAATGCATGTATATAACGAGGTAACATGAGTAACGTAATGTAAATAATAAATGCAACACAAAATTATCTACAATTCTAAAATTAGATAATATTACATTTAAAAATTACCTCTAACGTTGCTCCAAACCGAATTAAATTCCTACAAAAATATGAAAAATCATCACATCCAATGATAATCAGCCATTTTGAAGTACTCGTCTCCCATTGGGTGTAAGTAAGAGCGATCGAAATTTCATTGGAGGATCGACGTAGGCGCCTTGAACTGCATTCTATCAACTTTTATAGCCGTTAAACTTCATCGTATTCATTTACTAATACTAATATCAAAGTAGTAGAAGACACTAACTAAAATAAAACCATTATTTATTAACGTTATCGAGATATTAAATCATTTATTAATCGTCAATAGGGTGATATTAAATAAAACAAAGACAAACAATGTTATAATGTAAACACATAATCTAGAAACGTGTTATTATTAGACTTACCTTATACATGTAATGTGTCAAAAACGACGATAATATGCAAAAATAGCTGTTGTATTTGTGTAACTTTATAATTAGTTAAGAATGAACGTATTATAGCATGGTTGCGATGTCTTTCGCACTGAAAGAAACATGATTTATTTACTTATAATTAATATAGTTAGCGGTATAGAACATCTAAACTTCCAAATATTTCAAAAACAATGAATGATTGAAATCGTGAATATGATCCACGTAATAATAATATTAATTATATTAACACATAGAATATTGATGATAAAATAACTCTACAATGTCTTTATTAAATGAATAAAAAAATATATATTTTCCTGTTATTATTATAATAATAACCGTATCCAGTTGTAGAAATAAAAACGAATAATAAAATCGAATCTGATTTTTATTTACCTTTTCCATTTGCAAGATTTTAAAACTCCAAATGTAATATTTATCATTTTAATACTTGCAGCGCCATCTATCATCCACTAGACGAACCCTTATAAAACTTCAATTTATAATTTCTAGATAGCTATAATTATCATTGTAATAAATCAGCTCAATCATACCACAAATAAAAGAAAATTATATTCTCTTGCCTATAATCATACATAAGAATAATAATAAATAGGTAAAAAGAAAGAAAGTTTGAAATTTAGCTTTTTTATTTTACAAATAATTAGTACAGATACCTGTAATTGTATTAAATGACTTATGTTGTTTTTTTCAAAGAAAATATAACTACAGACAACAGAACATACATTATATAACAACATTATGTTCTCTGAGTGTTGTGATATAACAGAGAGACAAATTTAAATTTATTGCTATAAATACTAGATACAAATCGTAACGCTAATGAAGGACAGATGGCGCTGTGTAAAACGAATTAATATTAAACCACAGACAAGAGAATGTTCTCTTGTCTAACCACAGACAAGAGAATGTTCTCTTGTCTGTGATAAAACGAATGAAAATCGTACAACTGATTTTTTTATATATAATCTTTTTGCACATATGAACACTAATAAAAATAATAAAATAAAATTTAACTTTACGCCGTTTTGTTTTATTAATTTTTATTTTCATTAAAATTCTTATATATACAATGAATCAGATTCTTAATGAGAGATGGCGCTAACGTAAAAATATATGATATTGCAAAGCAATTTTGTCCTAATATAGAAAAAATACTCTCAAAAACATTATAAAATATAACACAAATTTAATTTAAATTTATTTTATGCAATGCAAAATATGAAGGCATTAATATCACAATAAAAAATTTTGTGATAATCCATATGAGCAGAGATGACACTGATAGCAAATTTAAGTTAATTACCAATTATTTTATAAAATTAACATAAACTTAGTAGCAATTTAAACTTAGGGAAAATGATACTGCTCTCATTTTCTAAAACAAATTAAATTGTGTTACGAGAATAATACAGAGTCTTCATTTAATCCGGAAAACCACATGATTAACATTTTAAAAATTTATGGTGACTTTTGATGTTCATATCATGCAGAAATATTTATAGCTAGATAAAGCGATGTAGCATCAATACGTGGGTTAACATGCATGAAGTAATCTTATAGCATTTTCGACTTACTGCACTTTTATGCAATGATTGTATTTCCATCTTATTCTAATACATAATATTAGTAAGGGAGATAGATACACTCCACGCGTAAAGTGCAATAAGTCGAAAACGCTATTAGACTGATTGCAAGTCGGTTCACTTTGTTTGGCATGGACACGTCTTGACAACAATGTATATGTTTCTTTGTTTAGAAGCTGAAAACGATCGTTTTGGTGAAAATCTTACAGCCAAGAAGCCGGAGGAAGTATTAATATTTGGGTTGCCTAATCTTTGTGGTCACATGACTTTCGGAATAAATCGAAGGCTATGTAGATAGATACTTACCTGTCAAATTAATACACAACAGAATTGGCTGAATTTTACGATAATTAAAAAAGAAAAACAGCGGATTAAAAAGAAATAATTATTTATTATTGATGAATATATATATATAAATATATTTATTTATATTTTATGTATAAAAAAAAATATTAATACAGAAAATAATGTATATTTATGCATATCAAAAATTGATTTAAAACAGAATGATATAAAAAGAATAATCGAGTAATATTACATAGTTGTTCGTTTATAGTTTATAGTAAAATAAATGCAGAATAGAAAGAAAAACATTATCAACAAAAAGTGTTAGTAATAAAATATTTATTTCGTATGTTTTTACCTTGTTAATTCGTTTATTCTTTCAGACTTTAAAAATATAATAATATAATTAGAAATACAACATTATAATATAATATAAACAATATAGTTATTAATATAATTTGGACATAAAACTATTTAATACGATGTAAAACGTAGAAAAAATTGTCATTGGATCAGGAAAATTTCTTCAGTCAGTTTGTATTTATGGAGTATTAAATATTCGATGAGATTAAAATAGAAAAAGTTTGTAGGAACATCTGGACATACTGATGTATGACCGTAATGAGAACAACCTTTCGAAATAGAGATGCAATAACATTTTATGTCCACACACGTAAAGTTTGTTTGCACTTAATATATAAATAAATAAGGATACAGAATTAAAATAATCATCTATGAAATGTACATAAATATTACAATGTGGTTAAATGGTACTAAATTATAATATACATAACAAATGTACATAATAAAATGAATTCAATCAGTGTTCGTTTCAGTAAATTTTGATTATTTCCCTAATTGTAAGCATAGAGATCGATTGGGGAGAGTTATTTCCAGGCTGTTTCACTTTTTTTGTTTAAGTAGCATATGGCAAACTAATTTGAGCAAAATAAATTATAATATATAACACAATACAAGAAAAGATAGTTCATGATAATTGACTAAATCGACTGTAATAAAAATTAACGATCAGAAAAGTTCAGCGATTCAATAAGATGGACACGTAGGTGAATCGATCATCAAAAGGACAAGACAACAACAAACTTTGTACATCAATTTTTGCTTCTTGGAAAAATTGACTTAATTCTCTTTAACGTCCCGCCATTGCATGGCAGATTTCTCTTTGTATATCGATATAAAAATTCATAAGTTTTGCTGAACACATTACGTTTGAAACGATCACATACTGCGCTTATTGCACTAGATAGTCCTGCTTTTTTTATCATTTTATCTTTTTCTTTTTTTCTAAAGAAAATTTTAAGTTATATCACATATATTGCTTTTCGCTGTCATTTTTATTCGATCATTTCCATTATATAGCTTATTCCTTCGTTGTCCTTTGTAACGAAGCTCTTAAAATTTGGCGATACGGAGATGCTGTTCGCGTAAGAGCCTTTCAATTTTATGGCACGAAGTAGATGCGGTTTGGTTTCCGAACCAATCTTGTTGCACATCTGGTGAGATACGGCTAAATCCTCAGTCAGCCTTATGAGATCATTGACGGGAGGACGGCTTCTCCTGCTACGTCTATTTCTGTAAAAGTGTACGATAAAAGTTGTCAATACAACGTGTAGTTAAAGTAGTCTTTAGGCTTTCACGGCCGTCGTTGCTGGCTGCTCTTCGGTTCTCGGGTTCTCTGCCGTGTAGAAAGTTTAAATTACTTGACATTTCGATCATCTTGTCGTGATCTTCTTCAGAAGTGAAGTACTTCTACTACACTTCACTTCTGAAGAAGATCACGACAAGATGATCGAAACGTCAAGTAATTTAAACTTTCTACACGGCAGAGAACCCGAGAACCGAAGAGCAGCCAACAACGTGTAGTTGATAGAGGGTGCGCCAAAAATCAAGAAAAGGAAATCGAAATTAAAAAATTTAGGACATCGAAATTTACAAATAGAAAAAGTCATAGATCGACTTATTCAAAAGTTATTACGCTACCTACTGAACCCTGGAAAAGAGATTTGCTTAAAAAAGTGATCATTCACTATAGATCGAATCAATAAAGTCATGAGTTAGAGTTTGATTCCATGATTTTGTGATTTTTAGACATATAGACAATATTATTTTATCATCCGACAAGTAAACGAAAAAATGTATAAGCAAAGGTAGAGACATACACATGTGTTTCATAGATCTAGAGAAGGCTTTTGACAGGGTACAAAGAGAGCACGTATGGGACGTATAGAGATAGAAGCTGTAAGTCAGAAGATAATAAAAGGTCAACTTAGGTGGTTTGGACATGTGTGCCGTATGCCAAAACAGAGACTAACGAAAAGAGTATTTGGGACGCGAGTACCAGGGAAAAAGAAAAAAGACCCAGAAAAACGTGGGAAGACAGAGTAAGAGAAGCAGCAGAAAACAAGGGAATACAATGGAAAGAAATAAGAAAGATAGCCGAGGATAGAAAATTATGGAAGGAAAAGTGCAAGTCAGATAAAACCACCTTACACCTAACGGTACAAAGGCCTAAGATTAAGAAAAAGAAGACAATATTAAGGAAATATGAATTCATTGCATTTCTAATTTTATGATTATTCATTCATCACATAGATAAATAATATTGTTATTTAATATATTGAGATATATTCATTATCTTTTGGTGTCATTTTTATTTTTAATAATTTGAAGTCTATCATACTTTAGTTACATTTATGTAGGTACGATTTAACCTATTTTGAAATTTTGTTTATTAGAAGAATGACGATGATTATGTTCCATAAATTTCAAATTATAAAGATAAATATTTAGTCTATCTAAATTATTATTAATCACTGATTAAAGGAAATCATTTAATAATATACATGTTAAAGTAAAAAAGTAAACTCACCGTGTAATACTGCTATCGGGTACTTTCCTTAAATTCCACCAAATTATTTGCTCCCCGACACTGACAAGTAAATCACTGTAACGAGGAGCAAATTCTAAACATCTAATTGTCGATACGTGGGAATGTAACTTTGTGTGCTCATAAAAACTGTTCCCGTTTAGATCAATATTGTACACCTGTAAAAAACATTATTTGAAATAAATCACGATTAAAACCCCACAAAAAACAAATTACAATAATAACACCATCTACGGAACCCACAGCCAAATATCTGCTATCGTGGCTAAAACAGCACGAATATAACTCATGCTTCACTTCCGAACCCCCGAAATCGATTAAATTTACTGCACCGTCAGCATGTTCGATGAGGAACAGATCGAACATATTCGACATGGTTAGAACGAGCAATCTTCCGTCTTTGGACATCGCAGACATCTGCACCACGTGCGTAACATGAGATTGTTTGGGCCCCCGCAACACCCGCATGGAAGTCTTGCTTAGATACCACAATTTTATGCCCCGATCGACAGAGATCGTCAATAAAGTTTCGGATTCTTCGAAATAGAAGATTTGCACGATCGGTTCCGGTTTGATCTTAGATATATCCGAATTGGCTACTAGACAGACGTTCCTGTCTGCTAAACGCATCATTAGATCCCCTCTCTTGCCCGCAGCGATCATCATTTGTCCATTATCGAAGTATTTTAGGTGGGATATCGATGAGAGTAAACGCATTATGGATTTGAGATGGTTAGTTTTGATATCGTACTCAAAAACTTCACCGTTTTCCAATCCAATGGCGATCGAGTCACCGGATGGTGAAAATGTTACTGTAGTGACTGTCCGTTCCAAAGGATCTAATTCGCTTAATACGTTGAAATTATTGCTGATTTGTATAGAGTTCTTGAGATCGACGCTCACTAATCGGACTTGCTTTTCAGTCCAGAAGGAATCGAAAACTGGCTTATGCTTGCGATTATGGTTTATTAGGGTTGTTGGAGTGTAAAATTTTAAAACATTGTTTTTATATTTCAAAAGAAATGTTGCGGAATCTTGTGTGTAATAAACATCAGCTGCTGTCACATAACTAAAAAAAAAAAATGCAATGTTACACATAAAGTTCGTATCGAAAACAAAAATTAAGAAAAATTAATAATTATGAAATTGGAGACTGGTGCGGTATAGCCGATATTTAAAAAAAAAAATCAAGAAAAATAGGGATATTTTACAATTTTATGAAAGAATGTTAAATTTAACAGTTAAAGCAAGAAAATAACGTGATTGCTGGTATGCATGTCATTTGTCATCATTTTTTCAGCACAAATAAATGGCAAAGTCAAAATTTATCTATAATGAAAAATAACAAAAAAAAAAGTAGCTACTTACTCGTTTATTTCGCTATCATAAGTAGTGATTGTTTTCAACTTCGGCTTTTCCAAATTGATACTAATATCAAAAATAATAATTTTATAATTGTTCGTAACAACATACAAAATATTTCCCTCGATTAAACCACACATAAACTTCTGATTCACAGACGAAGTGCAAAAACAAGTCGTTTTCATAATCGGCAATTGATCTCCCGGCATTCTCCTGGATTTAAATCGCCACAAAAATACACTCGTCTCATGCAACGTTATAAAGGAATCATCATCGCAAATCAAAATCGATATTATCGGAGTCTCCATAACCTTAGAAATGGTACCGCTGAAATTCGAAGTCCACACGAACAACTTATTGAAGGAATTGCCCATAATTAGGGTATCGTCATCGGAAAATTTTAAATTCTCAATTGGATTCATGTGTAAATGCAAGCATCTCCTCTCCCCGCCTTTGTAGATTTGTATTTCACCGTTCTCCGAACCGATTATTATGGTGGGGTCATTCGGGTACTCGTTACAAAAACTAGCTGTTACGAAATGATCGTTTTCCTCCGGTTTAAAAGTATAGGATGGTGATACGTTGTTTTCTTCCCCGAAAAAGGTTCTATGATTCGATTGCACCAGCGACGGGATGGAATCTTGTTTGTGCAGACGGAACTTCCACAGATAAACTAAACCGTCATCGGAAACTGATAAAAAAGCAGTTCTTTCGGGGTCTAATTCGATGTATTTAATATTTTGAGTGTGTCCGATGAATTTGCAAGTGACTTTCCGATATGTTCGATCCCAAAGCTTTTAATGAAACAAAATAATAATAAAACAAAATAATACGGAATAAAATTTAACTTACTTCGATAACTCCTTCTTTTGTGCCGATTAAAAGTTGATGTTCTTCTTTCCCGAAGCATACGAAAGTACAATTTTCAGGCAAATTAAATTCCGATATGTGATTGTCACAATTCTTTTGCGGCACGCTAAAATAAATATGCAACTATAGAATTATTAATTACATTAAAATCACGACAAAATTACTTGATTTTAAAATATAAAGATGATGGGGAATTTAATGCTATATCCATCGCAGTTTTGTAGATGAAACTATCTTTAGCGTACTTCAGAGCACATTGTATTATACTAATATCTTCATATTTATGCATATCATCCCCGAATTTCTTAATAAAAGTTTCTATTTCATGAATTATATCCGCATTATTAGGATAAGTATGTCCCTGAAATAATAACTATTTTAGAAAAAAATTGTAAAAAATGAACAGCGCTCGTAAGTTTAACAAAGTTTTGATAAAATATAGAAAGGAAATATGATTGATAAATGGCAAAATACAAATAACAAATCGTAAAACAACTTAAAAACTTGTAGGAAAACTTTACCTGTATTTCTTTCCGATACAAATTAAAATCCTTTAAAACATCTCCGATACCCACTGCTTTAATTTTGGCACCGATGAATTTGAGATCAAAATAGATCTTGAAATCTTGCAAGCATTCCGCTTGCTTCAGATGATACCCGATGTATTGGAATATGTAATTATCGTTAATCAGTCTTGAGAAGTCCTCGTCACAACTTTTCTTGTAAGCAGAGATCAGTTTGCGATGCTTCTCTCTCAGTTCTTGTTTATATCGGGTCTTGAGGAACGCTAATAAAACTACATGAATGCCGAAGATGTAATTGTGCTGATCGTTGCTGTAGTACGACACGATGAGCGATTTATTTTCTAGTTTACGCATTATCTCGATGACCTGCAGCTCCTTCAAACCCCAGAGTATTTGCAACACTTTCGACGATATGTTGACATCGTTGGGAAATATGGCAAAGTCTGAGAATTTGTGCCGGGTTTCCTCGTCTAATATTTCGATGCACGATGAGATTACGGTGTTTTGTTGGTTTCTAAAAGGGTACAGCAAAATTAAATTTAAGATCATTCAATCATAAAGTAAGACTTACGCGTAATTCTTTTGTAGCACCTCACTTAGGGTTTTCCACATTCTAGAATTTCTATCCAATAATTTATCTTTATATGTCGCTATCTGCGACCCAAATAAAGCGATGCTAAACGGATGCCCTTGGCACAATTCGTGTATTTTATGCACCTCTGGTATTCCGTGCACATAATTAACGGGTTTATCGAGACATTTTCCAAATAAACGACAGGTTTCGTCAAATTTAAATGAACCGTCAACCTCTATAAATTCCGTATCAAGATCTTGTTTCCATATATCGCGATTTTGAGTCGTTATTAACACTTTACAACCAATATCGAATGCTTCGATAGTATTTCTATTACAAACGTTATCTAAAACGAGCAACATCTGGGAAGAGATGGCAGTTTCGCGGATCCTCTTCTTCAATTTATCTTTCAGAACCTCTTTTGACGAGAACAAACTGTTTTCTTGAGCATTTTCGTCACTTAATTTAAGGTAAAATCTATCGAATGAAATTAAAGGATAATAAAGAAATGGCAAAAACAAAGTGAGTGAGTAGAAAACTAAAAAAAGCAACAAACAACAATAAATCATAAAAATCTACCTTGATAGCAGCATCAACAATTGTTCCTCATCCACATCGCCAACTGTAATCCAAAATACATTTCCGGCACAGACATCCATCACTATTTCTTTTGTCATTATACCCATAACTAAACTAGTTTTTCCCGAACCTGTCATGCCGCATAACATAATTTTTCCTATACTTGACAACCGTTTTAATACTTCTTGAACTTGTTTAATCTAAAAATTGCTTTGATTACACTCTAACATATTCAAAAATGCATATTTATAGTATTAAATCGTAACTTACTCTATTTATCCATGTCTTTAGTTCGCATTAAGTTAAACAAGCAGTATTTTTGGTAAAGTATAAATTCTTGAATTGTTTGAATACTCACCTTATCTGAGCGCTCAACGTAATGTGCCGGCTTTCGTGGGAAATCGCCATAATTCAAACGATTTTTATATTTGTCCTGTATCCAAGTGTCATCCGTCAACTTCCCCTGGAAATCCTTATACAGCCAGTCATATTTCCTCTGTATGACATCCTCAACGAACAATTTATACCCATTCCCACTGTTATCGTATTGTGAGAGGTTCTTAAACACAATCTCCAAACTCTCATCGTTCGTCAGCTTCTCGAAGTGTTCAAATTGCCTCCGATCGATCAGCTTCAACTCAAACAACCCGTTGGCGATCACCTGAGCGGAGACGTGCTCTTTAATCTTGGCGAAATTATCTTCGACCAGCAACTTATAATAAGTAGTATCCATGTCTATTGTATCTGAAATAAAATTTTTAGCTTTGGAAGTTTATATTAATCGATTCTGATTGATTTATACCGATTTATCATTATGTATTCGGGGGACGTGAACACAATCGGGGTAGAGGAATTCGAACGAGCACAATAACATTAAAAAGAAAAATTAAAAATGAAAATATAACCTCAGAACGAAACAATGCAGAGCGAATTTTGTGGGGATGAGATGATGCAACCAACGGCGCATACGCTAGAATCGCTCGAGGATGCGTACCTGCGTACGCAAACCGTTCGGTTCGAATAATAAGAAATGAGTCATCCACGGTTGTATTTGTTTTGTATGTAGGTATTTATGATTAATCGCCGTGAAGAGAAGACAAAGTTACACCGACGCGTTTTAAAAAGGAATTACATCGAAAATTTAAAAATTACAACCGTAATCTCCGCTGAACTCCACCGTATCTAACATGCACCTGCACACTGCTGCATATATAACTATACCACAATACTATACTATTATGAATTACAAACAAGTCTGGACTTGCATAATTGTTAAGATGATATACCTACACACAATAATGAAATCTATTCGCACCCTAAACTTTTAATGATATCGATTTTTACGCGTACCTTCAAATTCTAACAGGTTTTATTTGAACCGTTATTAGTTTATGTTGATTAAAAAAAAAATTTCTTTGAAACCGGTTTAATATTTAATGTTCACACCCAAAGGTCCCACAACTTACTGAACGATTATCTAGTAGATTATTGCTTCTTATCATCTTACTCCTTACGTCCTTACAAACACAGGAAGCTTTATACGCGTGTACGTATTAAAAGGAAAATAAAGAAATTTCCTAGGTGTTTTGTATCAAATCGATATGGATGACGTGAATTTATCTGTTTCCGTTATGAACAAACACCGATAACACTCGTCAAAATTTACGTATTTACTATTTGGCTACTTGTGTGTGACGTTCTATTTTTATTTTCTAGTTACTCCAAGGCAGCAGGTAGAAAAAGGGACCCAAGGAACAATAATTACGACAAACGGTCCGTATTGTTGGGTAAAGTACCAGCAACCGCGTTAGAGTATTATAAAGTAATAAATAATAATCTAAGTCATAAATATATTTGCTTTCTTTATTCTAATAATAGTTTGGTAATGATGGGTAATTACCCTTATTGTTTAGATTTCCAACTTATAATGCGATATTAATTTATAGATAAAAACGGTTTTACAAAGGATTGGTTAGCATTACAATGTTATCAGGAATACTTCGGCCTAAATATGTCGTTTGAAATATGTAAAGTATTAAAGAAAGGGAGTTTATTGAATTTTAGATATGAAAAATCAAACTAATTTCACAACAATAAAGTCAGTTTAAAAATAAAATATATATATATATAATAAAAAAAAAGATTATATCGCAATACACGACATCAGGTGGTAAGTAGTTTAGCTTCACGAACGCCCGGTGGTGAACTGCGCTATATATGCCCAGCAAATATTTAAATGATGTAATTTTTATTTTCATCAGGAATATTTTGGTGTACCTAAGTAGTTTTTGTTTCAAATAAAATATAAGAGGAAAATAATTTAGAAATAGAAACTGATTGTTGTTCTACAATAATAAAACTAGTTTTAAAAAATATTATATTTAGATATAATGGCGCGCGCCACCTAATGGTGAAGCTTCCCTCTTACATTCATAGGCGGTGAACTAGGATGAATATATCGCTCTTGAACTATTGATGGCAGCTCATAATTTAATAACTTTACAATTAAATTATATTTATTACCTACTTTATTTACATTTATTTTAAGATTGTAGAAATTCAATGTTTTTTTTGTTTTAATTTCTTTCTTCTAAAATTGATTTTTTTAAATATAATTGAGCGTAAACGCATTTTATTTGTGATAAAATATGGAAAAAAGGACGTCACTTAAATTGAAATATAAAAAATTATTGCACTTTAGAACAATAATATCACTTTCATAATATTAACAACTCTTGGTAATGAATCTTAGACTGAATTTCATTGCTTCTGCTACATAAATAGCAGCATATATTTTATTGATTTAATTTTTATTTAGACCTTAATATATTTTCTTTGAAATGAATGAATATACAGATAACCAACAAAATATTTTCACGATAATAAAACCAATTTGAAAAAAGACAAATACAAATTGGTCGCAGCTGCCATCTAATGGTAAATAACTTCACTTAGCAACATTCAGGTGAATATCACAACTTTTGTGGTATAGATAGCAGCAGTTATTTGATTGAATTAAATTTATTTTATTGATTTCCTTTTTTTTTTTAGTAATTTTGACAAAAACAAAAATAGTTATAATAAAATCCATAAACACCAATAATTATGTTCGTTAATTTATTTAATATCTACATACAAAATAAATAAATAAAGCAAGTATATTAAACCACGCTCCCCCTCTGTAAACGCGTCTTATTAATCGTCGTCCGATGAGTCATTCCCCTGCTGTTTTTCGGAGCCCTCTTTCGGCCCCTCTAGGTCGTCTTCGCCTTCCAAATCAGCCACCTCTTCAGAACCGTCCATCTCTTCCAAATCTTCGAGTCCCAAGCGGTTGCGAAGCAAGAGTTTGTTGATTGCTTCGATGGTCTCGTGAGGTATGTCGGTATCGCGCAAGTCCAGCCAGTGCAGGGTCTTATTGACGGTCATGGAATTCAGGATCTCCTGGAAATTAGAATCAGAAAACTTTTAGTTTTGAACTTTGGTCGATTAAATACCGATTTGTGATTTGTTGAAATTTGATTTGAACATTCTTAAATGTGTTTCTTTACAAATACGGTGAACGTTCTTTTATGCGTCACATATATGTACATACTCACCTGTTTGGAGTTTTCATCAAACCAATTGCAACTTACATCCAATAATTTTAGACGAATATTGGGGAATTTTAAAACTTGACATAACCTGACAGCAGTTTCTTCTTCGAATTGGCAAGCGGACAAGTTCAATTCTTCGGGCTTATCGCCCCTAACCAAAGCCCGAAAAATTCCCATAACGCCATCGTGCCTTAACGGATTCAGCCTCAAATCTAAATGGACCAAAGAACAGCAGTCATCTTGCAAAAGAGCGAAACCTATTCCAACAGCGCCCGTGTCCGCAATTTTATTATCGGCCAAGACAATTTTCTTAATCGTTGGTTGAGTTAACATCAATTTTGCTATACACAGGGCTCCCTGGTCACCTATCAAACAATGGGACAAATCCAACTCGGTGATAGTTTTATGTTTGATCAAATTTTGAGCCAAAGCACGGAGTTTCTCGTCGTCCACGGCGCATCGATGCAGCCTGAATATCCTTAGGATCTTCAGAGGAAGAATTGCCTTTCCCAACCGCTTGCAGTCCACTACGGACATCTTAAACATGTTCCAAGTAAATTCTGTTTCCACACTCTTCATTCCGTAAGTTATATCGAGTTCCTCGATCAAGTCTAGACGTAGCAGAATTGGATTAAGGTCTATGTGGTCGATCGGATAGACTGAAGGTATATCCGCCGTGTCCCATGTCAGTGGGGGCTTCCAACTTTGCAGTTCTGTAATGATTAGCTTATGAATGTAAGGATTTAAGAGTTTCAGAATGTCGTCCATGTTGTCTTCGTCGCTGTATTGCGGTTGGGCCTCTTCCACCATCTTTTGCACGTGCTTCTCCAAATACAAGCACTTCCACGTCCAACCTAAGTGTTTCGGATCTTTGACTACTCCAAACTTATCGCCACATCTGCGTTTCCAATAGATTTCATCCTGCTTACGTGAATCCAAAACCAATTTTTGAAACTACAAAAAGATGAGAGACATATTAGGTTTTACCTCGATCAAGGGCACTACAATTTCTAATTCCAAATCGGTGGGAAGGATTTCCAGTAAATGCAGACGATCTTCGCAAGGCAGCTCGTCTAAGAGCTGTTCATTTTTAAAATTCTTCGCTATCGCTTGAATGCACAAAGTACTGAGCGGGGGGCATAAATCTTTGTCCCATTCGAAATCTTCGGCTTTCACCTTCCTGTTTACCTCTCCTTCAAGTTCTAGCGCTGCTGGTGAAGGAGTGTAGGCGATTCTAGTGTTGTCAGCAATGATATGAGGGAACCTCATTATTTTTTCATTGAAATTTCTTTAGCATGTGCGAAATTTTTAGTGATATTCTTTAAAGAAAAACTAGCAGTAATTGAAAGAAATATAAAAATTTAAATTCTTTAGAAGAAATAAAAAAATATTCAAACGGATTTGACATTTGTCTGTTTGTCTGACACACGGAGAAAAAGTGACTTTTAAAATTGAAAGCGCTAAATTTAAAATTCAAACACAAATATCCTAATATTTTCCTACTTAAAGGGCACGGAAGATCAAGAGATATTTTGACGAATTATATCACAGATCCCAACCTATACTATGGAGCATATTAAACATAATCATTAAATAACTGAGACGGACCAGACATTCTTTCTAATGCTTGTCATAGAGAATTACACAATAAAGGAAGTACACTTAATTTGAAGTATAGTGACGACTTATCTTCAGAATTTCCAACAGAAATTACAAGTTTTCGAAAAGCCCTTAGAAATGATATAGTGAAGCAAAAATCTGCAAGAGAAATTGCTGACTTGTAATTTATAGAAAATTATTCAATTGCTTACAGTACTACCCCTAACGGTTGCTTCCGCAGAACGCATATTTTCCAAGCTCAAGGTGATTACAAATTATTTGCCACAAGAAAGACAAACTGGTTTAAGTTTGTTGAGTGTTGACAATGAAATCGCAAAATCTATTGATACTACAGATATTATTAATACTTTTGCATGTCAAAATACAAGAAGAGCAAAGAAATTTCAAGTCAAACGGAGTAAAAAAGTATATCTATAAACAATGGTTACGGCACCAGTAGCTGTTTGGTGGAGTAATAGGTTATAGCATAGATAGTTATAGCGAGTTAGTGTGTAGTAAAACAAAATCCTTTTATAACCAGTCTGTTTTATACTGACATTAATTATGACAATTAGTTTCGCTAAATTGCGACAATAAATGCCACATGAACTAATATTAAACTCAATTTAAGTGAAGCATCAATCTGTTACCTACTTAATTAATTGCAAGTTAGATCGTTTTCCGACGGAAATCTAGGCATTTTAGCCAAATTAATCACCTCTCCTTCCAAGAGTACGACAATAAATCCAATCCAGAGGAAAATACCAGGAAATCCTCTTTTATTTTCCTATTTCAACTTGCAGAATCGACCAAATTATACACCGACCTATTTTTAGGTTACAAACAGTAATTACAAATCCATTAATGTTGATTACAATTTCGAGTTATCATTCGGAATAAATTGTCTCTGCTTTCACATGTACTGTTTGCTGTGTTACGTTCGAAAAACGGGGTTTTAGCAAAAAAAAGGATCCCTTGAACACGCGTTAGAATTTGCATAATCCTCTTTATACACAAACTACGTATGGGCGCGGTGTATCAACCTTCCATGCAATAATTATTATCGTTTGGGTACTAGGGGTAAATAAGCTATTATTAGGCCTAAAGCTGTGCCTACATGCAAAGCTGATGAGGATACAACTTCCTGTTTCCATTAGGTGCGGTTAGGAAATTGCAGGTTGACCCTTGGACGTACAGTACTTCGCAAAATTAAACGTACTAATAGTGAAAAAAAAAATTTTTTATAGGTGTGTTCAAATCGATAGAATTTACTAAAATTCTTCCTAAACTTGAATATTTTAAATGTGCTTATTTTTGTTTTATTTTAGTGGTGATGTGAATATGTCAAAACAAGTTTTGAGGTTTTGTTCGACATACTGAACTTAAAATAATATCATACCTTAATAATGAAAAAACTTCTCATATGTTGCAACAAGATTTGTGCCGTTCACTGTATATAGGATAATTCAAATCGTCCCTGAAGACTTACATTTCTAAAATGTCAGAGATCTGTAAATTTTTATTTTGTATTTTTTTATTACTTCGATAAATTGAATATTTTAAAATGTTTTGTCTTTGCTTTATTATCTCTTATACAAGATTCACATAACAACTAAATTTAAAAAAATAACTGACACCAATAACAAGCATACCAATATAAATTTTAAATTATCGATAACCGTCAACAACATATAAATACTTAGATAAATTCTTCTATGTTTTTTGCGTTCAAAGTTATATACAGGGTTGTTCAAAACTTTCTAAATACCCATTGATGTCAACTTTCAACGCTCACTTTGTATACATCGCATATAATCATAAAGAAAAGAATATACTTCACGGATCCATCGTTCCCGGACCTACGAAGCGATCGCGACAAGACCTCCACTTCTTCAGGCGCACTGTTCGATACGTACATACCCGAATGTAGCCGAACCGGTTGGCTCGAGCGTGCGGCGTCATAGCTGAGGGCACGACTCGATAGTCAATTGTCACGCGTCGTACTTTCTGTCGTTCAGGGGCACCAATTACGTGTTGTTTCATTTCGCGCTTTCTCACACACGGTTATTGAATTGATTGAATCGCGTCGTTTTCCAAGCAAATTTGATTGTTCCGTCCTGTCGATGATTGGTTCTGTAGTGGCGTTAGGGTTAAAAAAAAAACGTTCTGGACTCTGTCTCTCGAGGTATAGCGCGTGAAGAATTCTTCTTGTGTGTGTGAGTTCGGTGGTTAGCGCCGAGATGGATTGTTTGTAGTAGACGAGCTGTGTTCGGAAGAGGCGAGTGGTTTGTGGGTTGTTCTCCTGGCCCCCCACCTGCCACCGCTCTTAATAATTTCACGTGGATGTTGATAAAGGTAAGAGCAGCAAAGACGTAAACATAAAAAAAGGGGTAAATGATGTGGTGTACCTATGGCTCGTTAGTTATACTATAAAAACATTTTGTCGTTTGTTTGTTTACTATATTTAACGGTTGGTTAAGGTTGAGATAACCTAACAAAATTTGTATGATGTTCTAAGTTTGAACTATGCATTCTGATGCATTTTATGTTTTAAGAAAAACCTCAGAAGTCACATTAGATATTCAAGATAATCAAATAGAAAAATGATAACATCTGAATTAGGAAAATAAAACTATATTACAGAAATCTTATCTCTTGTACAATATGTATCAATAACAGGAAAACCGCAAACTGCAATATCGCTTTACAAAATTTTATGCAAGAATAATTCGAACGAAAACTAGGCCGACCACAATTAGGAATGCTAAAAATTATTTTAGCCACACGATTACGGAAGGATATCAATTTGGAATCGCCACATATTTTTCTTTTTGTAGATTACTTCGTTTATTTTATTTAGGAGGATTTGTTATAGAGGATTTACAACAATTTTAAGATCTTTACCGTTGAATTACAGTTTTCAATTCTGTAGTTGTTTCCTCACGGACATCTTGGATAGTAAAAAAAAGAGCTGGAATAAATACCTGCAGATACATTGTTAAAAAAATGTCAAGATATTAGATACCAAGATACTTTCTTTTCGAAGTAATTTTAAGACACAAAAGATACTTAGAAAAGTATCTTAAAACAGTATCTCAGATACTAAAATGTATCTTTCCTCTCATTCCGACATACATGCAGGCCTTTTTCTGACTGGGTTCTGTGTGAAAATGTAAGTTATTATATGTATCATTGAAATAACGATCATTATTTCTATATTCTTGTATAGTTTGAATAAGGGTTAACAAAAACGATTCCGCGCAAAATTAATGGCATACGTGTATTTGTGCGAACGTTTTACGAACGATGATGCACGACAACTTGCCGATCTCATCGAAGCCAAGTCTCCAGTCATACTTTATCGCCGTATAAAAAATACGCATGCATTTACGAGAAAGCATCGGTTTTAGCGATGGTATTAATTAGGCCGTCTTTCTCAACAATCGGGTACCCGTTTAGTGCAGTACCCAGGTTTTTTATATATATCCGGTCATAGAACCAGACTTCCTCGCTTGCTATCATAGTGCAAACCACAGATATAAGTTTTTTTTTTTATATAAAATTTAATCTAATTGATAATTTACCTACCCTTAATTAAAACTTAATCTATCAGAAAACAACTTCCGACCTTCCCAAATTCTTATAAAAATACTCTTTCCCCATTACCCACAGACATAAATAATATATCAACACCTACAAATATCTATAAATAAACAACAACACGAGAATCAACAAAGGAAACAAGTTCTGTTTTTACGTTTCTATTTTTGTTCCTCAAAGTCGGTCATTCATGTGATTCTCTCTCTCTCTCGTATACTACACCGATACGCGGAAATAAGCATATAAAACGATTTTACGAAGGCTAGATTATCGATTGGAAAACTGACCATTAAAACATGTGTTTGGGTCATGCCCGTTGCAATCAAAGGCATTGTTTTGTTTACTATGTGCTATTTACACAGAGGCTGGTATTAACGTTTTATTAGAAGTTGTAAACTGTTATTTTAGTTGAGAATTTTATTAGGATCCACTAGCTCAAAGCAAAGATAAAGAGCTGCAAAGTAAATATATTACATATGTAATTAGTTATTTCAAAATTGAAAGAAATGTTCACAGTTATTGGTAAGTATAAAAGTACCTATCTGTGTGTCACTTACTGTGTACTGAGAAAATTGTTTTTAGTTGCCGAAAATGTTGTATATAGTAATGATTGATCGGTGTATTCATTCATCATACATGTCAAATATCTACTGCTGTGCACAATTCATTTCATTTAATTTTATTTAAAAATAAAATTTTTAAGATCTAGTGAAAAATGTCCTTTGAGGTTAGTTATACATTACAGCTTTTTCCCGTGTTCGGTTCTGGCTTGATACAAGTTAACGAAGTACAATTTGCATTTTTCTTAAACTTTTATGAACGTAAACCGGACCTTACACTAAACATCGTCCCTACAGTAAGAGTAAACTAGCACAAAAACACAACGCAACACATCGTAATGACTACAGCGTGACAGGTGACAGCCACAGTGACAGCTCTGAAAACGTCTAATAAGAGGTTATGTAAGTGTGAGTAGCCAGTAAAGCCCCCTACATATATAAAATAGAAAAAAATTCTTAAAAAATATGTTTAATAATGAACAAAAAGTGTTGACTGTATTGCCAATCAGAATTAAATAATGAAGATATTAGAATTGCATTAGATCTATTTTCATTAATTCCTCATTTGATCGGTTATTTAAAATTGGTTTTTAAAATAACACAAACTTACAACAATATAAATTAATTTACCGTTTGTTCTTTTAAGTTAATAATATTTACAATTTACAAGAGTGCTACGTATAAAATCAAATACGATTCATTTTATAGGTTATTTCATTTCTCTATTTCTTGGTTTTTAGGTCTTTAATAATAAAAGCATGAATGACTATGTTATAGTCATTCATGCTGATGCATGAAATATATACATGGTCAAGATTCAAAGATTTAAAAATTTATAGGTTATGTTTTATGTTATGTTCAATGGATGCTTTTATTTCAAAATTACACTACAAAAAAACGCAAAAATCTATTTATTACAGTAGTTGTGGGACCTTATTTTTTTTGTAATTGTCTCTTTTTAATTAGCATACGCCTATATGAGCTAAAATCGATTTTCATAGTAGCAAAATATAATTAGAAAAAGCTGTTTTAATGTGGAGTAATGTGAAATTGCTTTTACTACGTTGCAAATTACCAATTCAGTATGGCCTTTTGGATTTCCTTGATAAAGCCTGCTTTTCCCACTAGGGGGGGGTCAACTTTTTTAGTTTATTTTTTAATGACAGAAGATATCAAATTATCTTGAACGATTTAAGATCGACAACTGACTGTGATTGTATCTTAAATCAGCTTTTTTATGTTATTCAAAGTTATAACTAGAGAAAATAGTTAACAATCAACGCTGTAAAAAAATAACATAACCCTGACATAGGTGCGGTGCCCAAAGCAAGTCTGGATATTAATAAAACCTTTCCAACCATGACGTAATGAACATGCAATGCGCCCCATTGACGTGGAAAATGTTTGCTTACGTTGAATGGAGAGACATGAATTCGCTTCTTTTAATATGAAATCGTGTGTACTTAGGTAGGAAACCCATTCAGCCAGGTGAATTGTTATTCCCGTGATTCTCATTTAAAAATGTCCCTGAATGGGCGCGAGATATTTCATTTTCCCGGAGAAACGTCGAAACATTAAGGATTTTATCCGGAATAGGTTTAAATTTATTAAAAGCGACATAAAATTTAGCAGTAACATTTTCGTAATGCAAAATATCCGTTCGAAAATTGCTTCTTAAAATAAAACTTATCGCCAAAGCCTTTTAGTTCGCTCCCGGCTTTCCCATACCGATCTCTTCGGAACTAGGTCACGCCTAGCTCCCATCGAACATAATTACCATGCAAATAAGTTACTCGGCAGTCCGTGGAGACCATTATAAGGGTTCCATTTACCCAGTTAAAAGGCAGCATGTTCCATGCGTCAATTCTAATTGTGTGTATATGTATGGGAGTGATGGCTGACCTTATGCGACCCCTCTGTGGGAATCGATTTCTTTCTGCGTGCAAGCCGAATTACTGCCTATCCTTTTGACAGATGAAAAACCTTACCCGTTCGTAGTTTTTTTGTCACGCCCACTAGTCTGTTGTTTGGTTTTTTTTCTACTGTAGTAGTAAAACGTGAAGATATATTTAGCAATACCTCCATATCTATGTAGTAATAATAGCTGGTGGAACTAATATATGTTATAATTGTGAATTGATAAGCTTACGGGTGAGGATATCAGCTGGTCTTATCGATAGGAAAACAACACGATTGACGTAAATGTTAAAGTAAATATTAACACCTAAACCACGATATATATAAAAAAAAATAATTTCCAAATTGTTATTTTGAAAGATGGAAATTCTTATTCTGGTAAGACTGAATGATGACAACCTCCTTCATTTTAATTATGCTACAGATCTATAAAAATGATGCCTCACGCCCAAAGACCAATGTCTATAAACTTTTGTACAACCTTATACATAAGGCGTCCAATTTTAACACACAATTTATTTTATTTAATGCATGGGCGAGGAAGATATTTATTTGTGGAATATATGTGGTCGCGTCACATCATTTTCACGTATGAGTACCCATCGAAAATAAGTTGAGGATTTTATTTTCGTCAAACGTATTAAAAAAAAATAGAATATCATCCGGCTTGTTTGATGAGAAGTTGAAGTAAAAAAAAAATTAATGTGTTTTTACATTTACCGTCATATTATTTGGCAGTTGTTTATAATGATTACTAGAATAATAAATTTGGCAACAGAAAAGCTAAACTGAAAGAAATTTTAGTGTGAATATACATTATATATACATTAATATTATGTGTGATTTTAAAATTTTACCAGAAATATTTTTAAAATGATAGTTGTCAAAACATTTGGACTAAAGCTGTATATGTATGTACAGTGATGATCTTAATTAATGTCACCTCCTATGACCGGGAGAATATCAAAACTACTTTTCCATACGGTGTTCGCATACATGAATATCAAAGGAATATTTTTCGTTTAAAAATAAACCGACGACAAATAAGGAATTATAAATAGCAATACACAATATTTCCAGATGTCTGTGTACAAGTTATAAATACAAAAACATATGAATAGACGCTTCATTCAGATTAACAAAAAAAAGTGAACCTTTCCTTGACGGAAGGAATTACAAAACACTTATTACTATTACTTATATTATTTTTATGTATTTCTTTATATTAGGCAAACATGAAGGTGATACTGCTATTGTATGTGATAATGCTGCGGTTATCATTCAATCATGTGGTCGTTTTACATCCCAATAATATATTTTACGACTTTACTGGCACATTTTTATAAAAATCTTCCTAAATTGAAACAAAAATACAGATTCTATTAAGTGCAATTTCTACTCGATGGTAGTAATTCTATCAAATAATGATTTCTATTAAACTATACATTTATTAAATTATAAATAAAAATATAGATATTTTAAGAATAACAGAAAAGAAGTATATTCGAAATTCAGTTAAACATCCTTAAAAGAAATCATTTTTAACTTTCAGATTTCCGCTTTTGATAATACCTTTGTCTAACCGCCCTTAAAGATAATAACTATAAACGAGGCTAGTAGCATTAAAACCTATCTAAGTGAGTGTTTTTGTTTAACAGACAACTGAAGTAAACATCTGATTTCCCTAGAAATACTGAATCTTCCGTATAACTATAAGCCCCAGTTCAAGCGTCCCTTTATGGCTTAACCGACGACAAAGAAGGGTTACCTCTTTGAAGGATTAGAGTGCGATATAATGAAGTTCACTACGTTGGAACTTCTCCATCCAAACATTTTTTTTACATTGTGCATTCCCTTAATCTATAATTATACAACATGAACATTTTTATTTGTATTACAAATTTCTGTATAATATATGTTATGTACCAGAATTAATACATATCGCTGTGGTATTTTATTAGACTATTTCACGAACAATTTTCATCAATATTCCGGTTCATAACTTCGTTTGAAATAGCACCGAACCGAGTCATTTTGACGTCTACAGCTACATTTTTTATTTTTTTGTCAAATTTCGAAACGTATACACGGTTACGTCGTTGAAAACACGAAGCTGATAGACCAATCGGAATTGAAAGATAGCTGGTGTTTTCGCTATAATACAAGCTGTCTTTGGTTTGTGATTGGTCAGATTATGTGAACATTTTAAAATGATTGAAATAGTCATACACATCAACAAACAATTATTATCGTTTAAGTGAATCAGTGGTTCCAAAACGGATTGCGTATGCTGCCATCTCTTAAAAGACAGCTGAACTAATACGAAGGCAACGGGCAAATGGAATAAATATAAACCACTTTTAATTGTGAATTTTTTTATTTTTGTGTCTAACGGTATCTCATTTATATAGTAAGTCTTTTTTATTCCTACTAAAAGGGGTATTATGAAAATGGTTTTAGATCACTAGATCAATACAAATCGGTTTATAGTGTCACTTTTTTTATTATTAAATTCGGTACTTCTCTTTATTATTATGTAAATAAAATATAGATCGCTGTAAACTTGAAACCTTACTCTGTCTTGTAGTTTTAGAAAATGTGTAAAAAAACATTCAGGTTCGGCATAAGATGTATCGAAATATTGCTTTATTTTGACGTATTTTTCAATATGGCCGACCATTGCAATACCGCCTTAACTATGTATTGTTTTGCTGAAATCTTAATATAATGCCCAAATATATGACGGGATCAGAAATAAAACGGTTTAAGTTTTTCTTATAACAATAATACATAAGTAAATTATAGAATATAAGAATCCAATTAATTAACTGAAAATTTTCTTGTTTCAGATGCTTCTGTCACCGGTGATTTTCAAACTATCGGGAAGGAGCACAACTAGGTGGAAGTAACCACCCATCCACTTGACCTGAAGGTATACGATGTAAAGCAATAGAACGCGGGCTTATGCCTAAATCCCGCAATGTAATTTTCGCGACAATATTACAAATTATGGGTTGCGGACACAGCAAGAGCAGCATCAAGGGCAAGAAGAATCGCAACAAGAACAACGCAAGACAAGCAGGTTGGTATTATTAATTGCATATTAATTCAAAACGGGGAATATTTTTAACTGCTCAATTAAATAGTCTGCTTGCCAAACTCTCCGATAGATGGCGCTCTTGCGCCATCGCGTTCTTTTTCCGTATCGCCTATATTTCTGCTCTTTTTGAGCCGGAAGAGAACGCGAACATTGAATAATTCAGTTTGGGAAGTATGTAGGCGGGATTGCTAAAGTGGAACGGGCGTTAAGAGCGCCATACGTTAGAGTGGGGGCAGCCGAGGGTGGAAAAAGAAGAAAAATTGCAAGCACTTGTGTGCGGTGTAAAAGTTGAAATTGGGGTGCTGCTCCCTTGTGGCGCGATGAGCAAGCAGATGACAGAAGCAGATGTTTTATTGATGACGTAGAGGTTTCAGTGTTTCTTTTCTATTATCTAACGGTTTAAATTTTGTGTTTATAACATATTAGCACTTCGGAAAAACCGGCATTTATTATTTCAACTTTTTGCTAGTTTTTTTCTTCTTAAATTCTATTTGAGTTTTTCTAGTTTTCCATTCACCTACGATCTAAATCACTCTCATACCTTACAAAACTCCATGTAAAATCTGTAGATTTCCATCCAAGCCAAGAATAATAAGTTAGCTTAGAGGTCTAACTGTAACAACAATGTTTCTCCGCTTTCCATTTGCTTGTATATAGATAGATACGGTTTAGCTTACATCTCACATAGCATGTATTGTGAGTAATATTTTAGGCATCCAGACCGTGCTGGTGAATTTATCGTGGGATAAGGGTGAGATAATATATTACTGATGAAGTATATATGGCATCCAACGAAGTTAGATTAGATGCAATACGGGGTTTTGGAGCAAAATTTATGTTAACATGTTGTGATATAGGATTTTTCTCAGGTATAGGAATAAAACAAGAAGATCTCTTATATTTTTCCTTTTTTTTATGATTTTGCAATATGTCTATTTTTGTTTCGTTTCATTGAATGAAAAGAACGGACAGCCTTTACATACACTTAGACACAAAAGTCTGCATACGGCTAACAACTGTCGACAAACGTTTAGCCGTATATAGAGACTTTTGTGCCTAAGTGTACATAACAAGTAACTGTATTTTGAGGTAATTTATCTGGCAGGATTTTATTAAACCAGTTTGCAAATGCGGTAGAATTTATGTCTTCATGATAATACCACTTCAGTTTTACTGTCAAATTACCATGTTCAACAAAACCATTATTGTCTGAAATAACGAGTTACAATGAGACCTTTTCCAGTGGAATTTTCTAAATTCGCACACAAATATTCCACAAGAGCTTCTCGAAGGGTTTAAATATTCATATATCTGTTCATATTTCGTTTAACACGGCTCCATCTATCTAATTGTTAAGTACCTACACAGTATTTTCGATTTTCTACGCTGCTGTATCGAACATGCAATAAATCAAAAACAATCTTCGAGCCATTGAAATTTTTCAAAGTATGTATTGTTTGTTTTGTCCCAATTCAGCAAATACTAAATTCGATTAGTTCGGCGTCCAAGACGGCAACGTCTTACAAAATAAATGATGCGTTGCGAACAGCAGTTTCATAAATACAATCATTTATTTCCCCGAGGAATTCGTACCGATGTTAAAACTCGTCTGAGGAAATGTAGGTACAACTTTTTTTATGATGAATTGCTGTTCTGAAATCTCATCGTATTATTGCTATTTTTCTTCTTTTTTCTCGATTTAAAAATAGAATTCGCTCCTGTCCGCGGAAAATACGACTTCCTAGCCTTACATAACTCATTAAGAATCGGGGCGGGTTGGTTACGCCTGAGGGTCATTTTAAGGAATTCAACTTTTTCGATTCGTTATCCAGTGCCTTCCCCTATCTGAGAGAGGTTCTTTAATAAACTTAACCGATTTAAAGTAGCAATTTTCCGGACAGAATTTCGCAAAATCATTTTATAAATAACCTCGCTTTTAGGTGGCGTGGGCCAAGAACACAATTTTTAATATGAGAAATACGAACGCCTACTGTAAAGTGCCAAAATTTAAGTAAATTTAGCATTTCTTATTTTTGATAGGCTAAAATTATATTTTATAAGCCAAAATTATCAATAATCTACAATATTAAAGAGAAAAACTTTTGAAATTGCCCTTATAACCGTGATGTTAATCATAAATGGAAGTTACGACAATAATATAATATTGAACATTTTCAATAGAGATTTTTGTAATTAGAAAGTATTTATTTAACGCAAAATTGTATAAAATACTTTGCAAGTGTTATCTACTACGTCCCTGTTAACACGTCTCAGAAATAACTAAACGACTCGTTACTTTTAATGTTTAATCATTCACTTCTGTTTACAACAACAACCGCTCTACACAGTTCTGTTCTCTTCTCTAACCTAAACTATTGCCAACTTAACATAAACTCGTAAACTAATATCCCTATTGATATCACAAGTATTCGAATAGTGTTCAACAAAATATTACGATATACAACCGAGCTGTGATCCTGTCAATTGTCATATCAACTTGACCAACTTTTAATGGGCCTAAAATACATTGTTTACCCCTTCTGAAACAAAAAAAAAAGCTTTTCTAAGTGTAAGTTGAGAGCGTTGAAAATATTATGGTGCTTATAATAACCCTATTTCTACTTTATGGCGCATTTCCATTAGCACTATGGGTAGCAGGAGGTTGTAAAATATCTAACAAAACGGCGTGTTAAACATTTAACAATCCTCAAAGCCGCTATAAAGAATAATGTACACAATATAGACATTGTAACATTTTAAAATAGTCCTATGCAAACACACTTGCGTATTCTACATCTTTTTTTACGGCGTCGAGCAAATGCTGCCAACTAATCGATACTAAAACCAACAGATATTAAATTTTCCATCAAGTAGGTTATTAATAAATTAATATCTAATAAGTTGAAATACTCCCATCACATTGACCAATATATTTTGAGCCGTGTATATTTATTTTTGCAGACTCTGATGATTTCTGAGAATTATTTTCTCAACAATTCAGTGTAAATACAATCCCAGGATAATACAAATTTGTTTTCTCACGTTTATGTATATTTTTGCAACGCCTTTCACGTATACAAATTTTATCGTTAATGCTTTTAGCAGATTGTTATTAATTAGAGAATCTATTCAAGTTCTTATCATTACCAATATAAACAAAAAACAATAGAAATCGAAACAACGAATTTCATGATTTTTTTATTTAGGTTATTTAATTTTAATACATTTAGTTTTAAATTGAATTAATTTAATTTACTTTATCTTTTCAGAGATACCACAGAATGATTCAGACGATGATGATTCAGTGGACAGTGACGTAGAAGATATAAATGAGAGGCAAAGTGAAATGAAAACCTTGACTGGGAAGACGCATGAGATACCATTGACCCTTGCTCAAAAGTAAGTTTTTTTTTGCGCTATTTAAAATTATTTTAGTTATGCTAGAACCGCAATTTTTAGGAAATTATCATGCAGCCAACAGAATTTCTTCAAGATGTTAGACGAAAAGATTGAAAACGTAAGTTTTGTAACTATATTCAAGATATTCACTACCAACATTCGAATTATAATACTATATATTGTATTATATTGAAATTAAGGGCAGAGACTACGACGACTCAAGTTCCATTGAAAAAGCAGCCGAAAATGTCCGATTAGCGGCTCTCTTAAAAGACTGGGAGACGGCTAGTGCTGGTTCGAGGTCACTCGAAGGTACTCCGAAGAAAGATACATTCCAAACGACCAATGAGAAACCCCCAATGACAGTTCCGACGGACACCGCTACAAACAATGTAAAATTCCAAGAAAAACGCTCGTATACAAGACAAAGCACAACACCAATTCCACAAAGTGTCATTCACCAATCATACGGCGTCACGCCGATGTCTTACGGACAACCGAACGTTCACCAGCTACCCTCATCTTCAATACCGACTTACCAACCGTTGCATAGTTACAACGATTGGGGTTATCAAGGTTTCACGCCGTTGTGTGCGACACAATTGGCGAGCAATCACTCGCCGCCGGTTATTAGATCGAGTGAGAGTTATAGGTTATGTTCGTTGAGAGCCCAGAAACCGACTAACGGTATTCCATTCGAAAACAATAATTGTAGATCGTCGTTCGCTCATCCTAAGCCACCATTAAGAAAACCTTACTCGAATGGTGATTTGATACAGCAACAAGTGCAGATCGAACAGGTGCAGTATAGACAGGCGAAAGAACTGGCTCAGTATCGGTTGCTGAAAGAACAACAATTAGTTCAACAACAGCAGATGCAACAGCAACACAATCAGGTCATAATGAGAAATTACCAAAGCAGTATTCACATACCCATGGCGGTGACTCAATCTTATAAAGAGGTTTTGAGTAAAAATCAGATTGAGAGATAAAATTATTTGATGTATTTTTGGCCTCTTTTCAACTGAAGAGAGAATGAATGAATGTACCTTAAATAATCTTGTAGATGATTTCAATAAAATACTTAATAATATGCCTACCCTTGGAACACACAAATAATTAGCTGAAATTTTATGGGGAGGCATTCCAAGGATTTATAAAAAAAATATATATAAGATTCTTTACATTGTGATACATTAGAAGTGTTAGAAACAGAAGAAATTATATTGTTGTATCGATAAGTGTCTTTTGATGTTAAAAAGCAAAATCAAAGGAAACAGTCAGATATAATTTAGAAATTAATAAATAATGTAATAATTGTATAAATAAAAGTAATATTTTAGAACCAACAGTTGCCAATGCTGTATAAACTGATCTTTAAAATTCAAATAATAATTTATCCAACATGTTCCATTAGTGTGACGTCAAGACTTAGCTAAGTTGTAGAACTGAGTCCAAACAAAACTTCAAATCATTTTTCTAATGTAGGAAATTTTATATTTATAATATTTAAGCCCCTGATCTTGATGCGATGTCATATGCACCAACAACTGTCAATTTTAAAATTGTGAAAAAATATATATTGTAGAGGGTGGTAACAATGTAAACACGTGGTAATATAAATAATAATGGCATATCCTCTATTAACTCCTTTTTTTACAATTCTTAACTACTTGCAAAGTAAATTATAAATAACGCGGTGGTTTTAAATGGAAGAAAATTTTTGTTTGGACACAAGTCACCAACAATCTGAACTTTGTGAAATAAGCACTAATGGAGCATTCTTTCTTCTTATCGAATTTTAGTAGATTTAAATTATGCTGTAAATTTCTTGAATTACATTAAGACTTGTACATTAAGTTATTTTTTTATACCAAAGATATTATGTATAATTTATTATTTAAATTCCTTGTATTATCACTGTAAATAAATACGTTTTTTTTTTCGAAAATTTGCTTTGTTTTGAAATGAAAATTCGCTAATTTCAAACTAATTTTGCTCGCTAATTTTCCCTTAAAACAAAACTAATAACAACATCAAAGTTGCTCTAAACTGATAAATGCCAAAGTTAATGTCACATAAATTATTTATATCAGTATAAAGCACCTGTGAAAAAATGTCCGATGGAACTCGTGTAAAACTAAAGTTACCATCATGGCACTCCCCCTACTTGGAAAAATACAAAATCATGGAATTATTTCACGTAAATATCGATCATTATTTAACCCGAATTCGTTTTTGTATCGTTTAAAAATAAATAGGAATTGACAAGGGAATTAATTATACAACAACCGGTCGATCACCTAATGTTCATTAAACAACTATTGCATCGGGCATCGAAAAACATAGGAGTATCCCGTGTCATCATCTTAAACTCCCCCAGAGTTAATTGCGTGGAAGTGGCGAAGCAAATAGCACAAGAAACAAACCATCAAATCATAACGGATGCTAATATATTAGGACATTTGAATGTGGTACGGTACCTTAATATTATTATTATAATTATAAATTAATCTGTCATTCTGCATGAGTTTCTCCACAGCCGTCACGAGATAAAGTACGTCCTGGCGCTTTAGCTTCATGTCTGTCTTATTTGATACATACGCAAGCTGCGCAGAATAGAGGTTGGATTCTAGCAGGTAAGTTACAGTATTGTAAATGATCTTATCACCTATTTCCATAATGTGTAAGATTGTGTGAAAACGCCTGAAGAAGCTAAAAAGATGCTACAACTGGGTGTAATCCCTACCCACGTATTGCACTTGATACCACCATTCACCCCAAAATTAACGGATTTACTTTACTGCAACGTACATGAAACATGGCCAGATTACAGACGTAATATTATGAATATTAGAGACGTATTCAAAGATAAAGTAGTGGTATGTATAGCGTAATAATCTTACTACATTTATTTTGGGGAATTTTAAAGAAAAGTCATACGAAATGCCCGTAAAATAAACTAAAAAGACGTTTTAAAAATGTACACCAAATTGTCAGATTACACAATTTAAATGAACTGTTATTTAACAATCTTGAAGAAATAAAATCCCCAATTTTAAAATTTTATAATATTCCAGTGGCGTAGGTATCTCTCTTTCTACATTTATATTTATTTTAGGAAATTCATTTAAAACAGAGATTAATGCATGAAGTAGTAACGGAATGTGTAACTGTTTTAAAGAACATGAAACGTCTAGGTTGCCCTAAACAAGTACGCGTAGTAATACTAGGTCCAAGAGGTTCTGGTAGGAAAACTCAAGCTAAATTAATTGCACAAAAATTAGATTTGGTCCATAGTATATCCCATACAATGTTTGTCATAATTCGTTTTCCTAATACTATTTGATTTCTAGTCGATTTTCACTATTTATTATGTCAAATTTGGAACGCTCACGGCGAGTTAACTGACGCGCTAAGAGCTGCTGAAAAGGAAGTTTGTTTCAGGCCAGATTTACTATCTCAAGTTATCAATAGGAGAATCTTGGAAGACGATTGTTTGTCCAAAGGATGGGTTTTGACGGGATATCCGTTTAACGTGGCCGATTTTAAATATTTAGATACCTTAGACACACCACCAAATAGGTTCTTCCAAATCGAATAAATTTTAAAATATTTCATACCTAACACTTACATATTTTAGAGTAATGTTTCTTGAATGTGACCTCAATATATGTAAGGAAAGGATAGCCTGTCGTAGAATTAATGCTTACACCGGGGAAGCGAAGAACATTAACAAAGTAGAGGAAGCAGATGACGTTAGCGAGTTAAAAATACATCCCAAAGATTCGGCCGGCATTGTAGAAGCCGAGGTACTATTTGAAATTCAAAATTGCCACAAAAGAAAAATTGTTGTATTTTAATTTCTAGATAACTTATTATTGCGAACAATATGGTGCAATTAGAAATTACTGTGGTGGTAGTGGATCCGTCATTAATGCAGATCAACCTGAACGGTGGGTTTTTGAATCGATTTTGGCAGCAATTGTTAGAGAAAATCTATCTGCGGCTCCTAGAAATCCATGTCTTTTAGAGGATAAACCGTCTACATCTAGCATATCACAAGCTTCAGATACTTCTTCTACAGATAATACTTTAACACAGATATTCTCGTGTTATACAAGCAAAGTGTAAAATTATTTTAATAAATTTGCCTTTCTCAAAATTACCCTAGGGGTTTCAGTATTTTGCTGTTGGCAACATTCATTGCCATAAAAAGTGTCAGGTAATGGCGTATAAAAGAAATGAGTGTGGTATTTGTAATTTCTTGGTACCTACTATATGTTGACAATTGGGAAGATTTTTAGCGTAATTGCAGTACTCTAGATTAAAAATTTAAAACTTTTGGTTAGCAACGATCGAAAATTAAGAAATCGCGTTTTTGATCCCAGATGTTCCAAATTTGATCGTATTTTCGGTTTTATCGAAAGTAAAAGAAATAGGCCTGTTCATAGAAGAATCACAAGCTAGTTAGAGCTAATCATATACTGGGAAATCAATCAGAAAACTGTTTCGAATTTTTTTTAACCAATCGAATCGCGTCTTACTTGTTCGTAATTCTTCTACGAACTAAATAGAGGTTTATAAATGAAAATGTTATAAACATTTTGAACTAGAATCGCTAGTATTAAAAAAATGGTGCCCGTTATAGAAATACAAAACATGTTCTCCCCATGGATATGTGGTTTGCTTTAAATTAGTTCCAGCACGCCAACATAAAAACGATAAATGTTTCAACCTAGACATATGAATGGCGCGATATTAGAATATTTAAAATCTGGTTTCAAGTTTATAAATAGAAAACAAAAAAAGGAGGGTACTAAAATATGTATGTGTAATTACAGTTTAACATAAAACAATGTATAAAATTCATGCAATAAGTATTTAAAACTTTCTTTGTATGTGATGTGTGACAGTGTGACAGTGTGATGTCAGATCCAGGTTAGAGAGGTTAGGTTATGTCAATGTGGTTGTTTTTCGATTTATGTAAACTTTAATAGTAAAAGGTACAATGTCTGAACATTTTATCCCAACTCGGGGGTCAATGAAGAAGGAAAACGTACAGCTTAAATTCGATGTGGTTGTTCACCAATCCTATAAGCGCAAACAGAGAGAAGTAGGGTCAGAATATCACACAGCAAGGTCTGAAGATTCAACAGTCACGACAGATCCAAATGAAATAGATATGAAAAAAGCAAGATACGAGGTTATAAAATTTGGAATGTCCGGTTTTAATACCCGAAAGAAGGAGGAAGCCAAAATACAACTCGCTATAAAGTTAGGTGAATTCAAGTTAAATCTTGCTACTAAAATTAGTTAATGCAAATGTGTATTTCAGGCGCTAAGCCTCCCAGGAATAAATATAAAAACTATAAGCAAGTGATAAAAGAACGGAAGAAGGGGAAAATACGAGAGGAGAAACAGAAACAGTCACAACAATTAATGAAAACTCAACTTATTAGGACACATTCAAACAAAAAGAATTTTGATAAAAAACGGAAGGACAAGAATATATTAGAAATTTATGGAAAAGTAAAGGTATTGCAATAGATTTATTTTATAATGAAGTTAATGCAGGTAATGTGATTCATGGATTTTTATTTTTAGGTTCCTAATAGTAAATGAAATCTAATAAATCAATAATGTAAATAAATAATTTTTTTTATACGAATAAATGGTTTTTAAACACAACTTTGTAATTTTATTTATTTCAATTTTTTAAGAGCGCGGGAAAATATAACCACCAACGTGATGAGTTTGAAATCACTAAGTATTAAAATAGCATTATCTTCAGTTTTATAATCAGAGTTTTAATTTTTATTATGTCTCGACCCCTTCAATGGCTTTAGCAATTTCTTTTTGAGATAAAATTATGATAATTCTACATTATTTCGACTTCATATCTTTTATGATTTTAGTAATATTTAGCTTTGTGGGGCTGTTCAACCTGTCGATGATCCACATTTTGCTTTTTCACAACAGTAATGGCGGTTAGCGTTCGGTTTACATTTTTTACGAAGTTAGGCCTTTGTAGCATTCTTTACCCTTGTAATTATCGTTGCCGGTAAGATTTGTGCCGTGTCATTCGATATTTAATCGAAACTAGTGTTAGGGACAAATAGGCAATTCGGTATTATACAATAAAATAGTTTATAAGTTATAAGCAAAGTACAGTGTTTGTGTTTTAAGTTATTGAGTGCGTGGTAAATTTGATGTGAATTTAGAAGATGCTCCCCTTGGGTAACGTCCCCACTGTACATACGCCCAGTTCTGTATCGAGTAATCCACCCTCTACAAACAATTCTTTGACTCCCACAGGTGCATCAAACAAAACAAGCAGCTTGGTAAATATTGTGATTTCATTTAGGGGTATGGAGTTAATGTATTTAGCAATTATGGTTTTAGAAACCAAATTATACCTTAAAATTCACATTAGCCGGACATACGAAAGCAGTATCGTCAGTTAAATTTAGCCCAAATGGGGAGTGGTTGGCTAGTTCTTCGGCAGATAAATTAATTAAAATATGGGGTGCATACGATGGGAAATTTGAGAAAACGATATCTGGACATAAATTAGGTATTAGTGATGTTGCTTGGTCAAGTGATAGCCGTTTACTTGGTATGTTATTGTTTGTTGTATAAATATTTAGCTTTCTAAATGTTTTGTTGTTTTCTTAGTATCAGCTAGTGATGATAAAACATTAAAAATATGGGAATTATCATCAGGAAAATGTCTGAAAACACTAAAGGGACATAGCAATTACGTATTCTGTTGCAATTTCAATCCGCAATCTAATCTAATCGTGTCGGGATCATTCGACGAATCGGTGCGTATTTGGGATGTACGGACTGGAAAATGTTTAAAAACACTACCTGCACATTCAGATCCCGTTAGTGCGGTACATTTTAATAGGGACGGATCTTTGATTGTCAGCAGCAGTTACGATGGTTTATGGTGAGTATATTTAAAAAATATATAAATAATATATTCGATTAATGTATTTCAGTCGTATTTGGGACACTGCTTCGGGACAATGTTTAAAGACCCTAATCGACGACGATAACCCACCGGTGTCTTTCGTGAAATTCTCGCCGAACGGGAAATATATTTTAGCGGCAACCTTAGACAATACGTTAAAACTGTGGGATTACTCAAAAGGGAAATGTCTGAAGACTTATTCCGGACACAAGAACGAGAAATACTGTATATTTGCCAACTTTTCCGTGACAGGGGGTAAATGGATTGTTAGCGGATCGGAAGATAGTATGGTGTACATTTGGAATTTGCAAACGAAAGAAATCGTACAGAAACTGCAAGGACATACAGGTGAGAGTTGTTGCTTCTCATTTTTTTTTTTTAAGTGTTAACAATTTTGTTTGTTTTAGATGTTGTTTTATGCACGACTTGCCACCCTACTGAAAATATAATAGCATCTGCTGCTCTAGAAAATGACAAGACGATAAAATTGTGGAAAAGCGACACCTAGCTTTACTATCACCATTAGTTAAGATTAATTGATGAAAAGCCACAGTTGACTGTCCTTTTTTTATATTTATAATTGTTTACGATAGATAATTTCGTTTACGATTCTGCAGATTATAACAAAAAAGTTTTTTTTATTAAAATATTTTTCTAAGTTATCTTATGAATACCTCCCGACTTCCTTTTTATTTTATTATTATTAATGTATATTTTCTTTAAAATGTAAACTTTGAAGCGACAATTTTAACAGCAGATCTTTAACGATTTAATGTCTCACAACGGACTTGAATCTTTTTATATTGTGATAGCAGTAATAATGAAGCAAAATTAATAATAACTCTTAGGATATAATACTTTTTTCTGTGTATTATAGCCTGGCAACGGTTGTAAAAGGAAAGCGATTTATTTTAAAATAAAATAAGATGTTAAATAAAATGGTTCGTTTTTGTTCTGCGCATGCGCAAAAGGAATCTAACCTGTTCGTTATTAAGGGAAAAGGAATAATAAAACAGCATTAATCTTTTTATAGATGCATTATATTGCATTTTTTAATAAATGATTACATCATTTGGCAACATCTGTTCTTCGACATTTTTCATTAAAAATATAGTACTAATAAAAAACGGTTGAGTCTTTCTAGCATATTGCGTATCTCCTGGTTTTCAATGATTTTGATATTAAAAATCTTTTTAAAAACTAATTTTATATAATATAGAAGAAATATAAATTGCAAATATCTGGCAGGTACTTCTTGTTTCATAAAATATATTCCGTTTTGATATAACAGTAAATTTTAGCAATTAAATGTTGTTTAAATTCTATTTCATTTAAATATGTGGGCTTATACTAAAATTATTGTTGGCATTACCGTATACAGGATGTCATATTAAGCTGTTACATCAAAAAATGACATTTAGAACTAATTAAAACGCATATCGCCTGTTGTTCCAATGTTTGATTTAGTGGTTATTATATTTTTTGTGTTTTCTTTCAAAAAATCGGTAATGAAGTACAGACTCTTCAAATGCATTCAGTCCCCGTTAATTTTTTGATAAAACCATCAATTCTCCGACTAATGTCTTCACAATTCCCCAAAGTAGATGAAAACTTGGTTGTTGACGAATTAGGTATCTTCTTCAATCATTTCTGTAAATTATGCTTTGTCTCCCTCCATCCAAAACCAAAAATATATGCATTTTTACTTATAATTATACAAAATACGCACACAAGTTAACTTTTAAAGTATTTAAATTCCTTTATATAAACTTTAAACTAGGAGTCTCTTGTTAGGCTCTGTCTACTTGTCAAATCGAATCATCTTTTGTTTTATTGTTGAATGGCGGGAACTTGCTTTGTTTTAAATGCTCGTTTTAGTTTCTTAATATTCTGTGATAAACCTATCACATATTTAAATTTTCTGCAATTATTTTTTTTTACTAATTTTTAGTATATTTGAACAATGGAGCGTGATTGATGGAGCATTTTGTAGGCTAGGGTCACAGAAATATAGTGGAGAATACGTGGCCGTTTTACTAATGAAGGCAGCCATTTTTAAGGTTAGTAATTGCTGAAACTCAATTTAATGGGTAATAGATAGATAGATACATAATAATAAAAGTATTATTATTAATAATAATAATGTTGATGATGTAAATAAAATGTAAGTTAAGATAATAATAATAATAAATACACATAAAATAATTTAAATAAATTTATGAATAGAATACCTACATAAATCAACATCCAGAGCCAAATCCATCATTCTTGTATGAAATATTCTGCGAATGAGTAATAATTTTTGGTTTTTAAGTGTAATTTCAATTGTCTATTAAACCGTGTATGAGAGCAGAGTTTCAGAGCATCAGGTAGAGCATTGTAAAATCGAATACTGTGTCGAATGTAAGATGCGTAGATGACACACATTAAAGTAATTTATTATCAAACAATATTTTTTCGAATACTGCCCGAAATATTGTTAAAACTAGCGCACTAGTCCGTTAATTGATCTATTAACGCGCTGGTAGGATTTTACCGGAATGTAATGCGCAAATTAGAAAAAAAAAATGAAAACTACAAGAAAGCACGTGTCGCAATGACTTGTAATGCTCATACATTGAATTACTTGCTGCTCCACGGCTCGTGATTCAAACTTGTACTCGCATTACAACAAACCTCATTGTGACACTTGTGTTTAATATACTTTTTTATATAAAACTTTGTTTATCCTAAAACAAGAGATTTTTGTACTAGTTAACCGAAGTCATATTAATATAGCAAATCGACATCATTAAAAGAAAATGTAGGTACCTGATAGGTAAATGATGAAATATATCTATAATTGGAGAAATAGTTTATTAATAACTACGAATTAAGAATTTGAACTAAGAGAAGTTAGTTTTAACCGCCATTTTCGAGTGTAACGACTCAATATTAACATCCTGTATGATAATCGTTTAATAAAAATAAAGAAACAAGTAAATGTTAACAATAATATATTTCATAAAATAAAATATATATAGAATACAAAATTTCCATTTTAATTGACGCCTCATAGGTGAGGAATGATAAGTCATGAGTTCACCTAAAGCGCCTTGCATCCTTTTTTATTATCAAAAAGAAACAAAAAAATAGTATATTATTATAACAAATAAAAATTACAAAAAGAAAAGAAACATGGTTACAAGCACTCTTAAAATATCGAATGGCCATCGGAAAAATTGGGAATTCCCCAATTTCTATGAAAGAGTAAAATTCTAGGTAAATCCCCCGATTTTTTCGATAGTCAATGCATAAAATCGCCGGATAATATAATAAAATATACAAAAATATCTCACAAATATAAAATCAGACTTTACTTTTCTTGTTTCCGTTTTTGGTATCTTATACACTTTTGTTAGTTTCTTGTTAGGTCTTTTTTACAGCAGCTATTGTATTCTACACGTACGATGCTAATAATATTACTCCTTCGATGATATACAGGAGGGTATTCAGGGGGCGGGGTTGAGGAGGCGAGGGTAACATTGAGATTTCGAGATTTCAGAAGCTCGGCTAAAATTTTGTTTTCCACAATAGACATCTACTAACGGGGCGTCACGTGTTGCACCCCACGCAACACCCTAGAAGATTAAGAGGAATGATTCGTGCAACTACGATCCTGAGTCACGGTTAGTACTGGTTTTACCCTACTGTATCCTTAGCTGTGTACGGAAACTTGTAACCATGAGCGCATGCGCACATTTCTACAGCTTATAGAGCGAATAGTGAGACAGATATATCTAGATGTATCTATATAAAGGTAAAAGAGAGAGAGATATACACAGGCAGGACCTATGTCTTCTACGACGGTCGGTAATGCAGGTCCCTATTCGAACATAGACGCAGTAGGGGCCACTTCTAATAGCATCTGCAAGAAGACGGTGATGCCATCTGTAAATAAGATGAGAAATAACAGATAAAACGTGTTTTTTTTTAATAATGATAATAGTAAATTAATCTTTCCTCGTAAATGATTTGCGGTTACCTCTTATTCGAGTTTCTTTTTTTTACCGTTTACACAAACTGTACAAAGGTCGGAGGCTTACCTCGCGCCTACTTCCGCCTTAAAATTCCACTTCTGTTTTTCTCTGATACCCGCAGCACGTTGCGTTAATGCGAGCCGCTTCCAAGCACGACCTCACGCCGCACAGAAGCGACATCTCTTAACGCGTAACGTACTGAATTGAAATGCCTTACCCATGAACGGGATGCGCAACTTGTAGTGCACGAACGGCACGTAGAAGACCATCCCGCTGACGATGAACGTGGCTGCGTACAGGTACTCGATGGTCGGCTGATCGATTATGGGCCCGATTACCAAGTAGATGGAGATCAGTAATACCAAGATGGGAATGAATATCGGCACCTGAAACGAGATACGCTCAAATTCGCAACGGATTCGTAATCTTCACCATTGGAAATTCTGATTTGACACCCAACATGACGTATCTACCATAACAAATAAGTAAAGTTCCAGGGCCGGAGTTAGGAAAAAAATAATTTAATTTCTTTTTTGGTAAATTTATCTTATTAAGGTGTTTAATCTATTATACAACAATTTATCTATTATAAAAAAACCCTTTCAATTCACACAAAAAGTATTGTTCTTTACATAATATAACGAATGACTAATTTTTTTTTAAATCAATACCGAATTCGTAATCTTCACTAAAGAAAAATCTGATTTGACACCCAACATGACATATCTACTATAAACAAAAATATGGAAAATTGCAGGACCGGAGTTGGGAGAAAAATTATTTTAGCAAATTTATCTTATTAACGTGTTTAATCTATTATACAATGTAATTTATCTACCGTAAAAAAACACGTACAAAAAGTATTTTTCTTTATATACTATAACCTGTTTTATCTAAGGGTGTTTCATAAAGCAAAGTACGTATAGGGACTATATTTGCAGAAATTAACGTCAAATTCGCAATGTACATCCTGGATAGTCTTGATTTGATACCCGACACCACGCGGGTGTTATTAAAAATAAGGATAATGCAGGGTTGTATTTAGTTTTTTTTCTTTTTCTTAATAAAGCTACTTATTTTAATAAATTCATCTTGTTAATATTTGTAATTTCTTTGTTGGTGGTAAACACGACATATCTGTGTCAAAAAGGAGACATAATTGATTTTACAGGACAGGATCAAGGTAAAACCTCGAATATCTGATTTGCTTTACCTTGTAAGGCCGAGGTTGATTCGGTTTGGTGAATCGCATCACGATTAGCGCCAACATAGAGCCGCCATAGAAAATCCAAGCTGTGAAGCTGAAGAAATCAATCAGGGATCCAATTGTGCCGTACAAAACCATGGCCGCGGCGATTAATGACTGAAATAGACGAAAACGAAACAGTAGATTTGAATTGCGGTGGGTATATATGTATATGATTCTGAATGAATCTTGTTTTCAGGGGACTTACATGGAAAATCAAGCCGGGTGCAGGGGTGTACCGACGTATATGGACGTAGGATAAGATGTCCAAGAGATGTCCCTCGCGACTGGCGGCGAAGCACAATCGGCCGGCGGCGAACAAGGTCCCATTGGCCGATCCGAAAGTGCTGATGGTCACGGAAAGGGGCATCAACCACGCCATAACGCCTAGCAAGCGATTTCCGAACGTCACCGCCACCGCCTCGGATGTCATCATCTCCAGTGGTGACATCACTGTTAAGTACGATACATTAATGAGGGCATAGCACACCGTTACCAACGGAATCCCGATAATTATGCTACGCGGCAGATTCCTGCAAAAGATCCAAAACAGAACAGGTCCGGTGCCATTATTAGGAGAGTTTGACAACAGTTAGATAGTGTTTGTACGTTGGTACTACTAAATACATATGTAGGTGTGTACGGATGATAGATGAGAATGAAAACAAGAATGAAAAAACGAATTTTCACGATAAATTAGAATTCTGCCAATTAGATGTGGAACGCACACATAACCTAAAACTTTGTGTTAGTCAATGTTTCTTTTATAGAGTCATAGCTTACTTGGATGGATTCTTAATCTCTTCAGTAACGTAATTGAGGTTGTTCCAACCGTCATACGCCCATAATCCTGTGTAAAATGCCGTCGCTATATTTCCAACGGAATAAACAGTGCCTTTGAAGGGATTTCTTAGATGTTGCACGTTTCCTGCATTTAACAAATTGTATAAATTAATAAAACTCTTCAATTTTTAAAATTGCATTTTTTATTAGTTTTTATAATCTTGGATGAAAACTATCGTGTCCGACTGTACTAATTCAATACTTTTGACCGATACTGTATTGATTCGTTAATTTAGGTTAAATTTCCATTCCTCCTTTTTTTAAATCGTGGAACGTGTTATGAAGCATTACTCATAGCAATTATGCGCTGAAATGCTAAACTTAAAACGCTCGGGATTATTTTCAGCTGTCAAATTATAACTTGGCACTTCTAAACACCTGTCACTTTTAAACAATTATTATTTATTGATGTATGGCCTATACAATTGGCGGTAATATTTGATTAAACTCGTTGTGTTGTAATTCTAACAATAGTGTAAACCTACTAAATAATAGTTCTATTTAAAGAAATAATTCATTCTCTCTAAAACTGTTAAACGACGCAAAAAAATCTAATCAACAAGTGTTTGAAACTATCCACTTTTTTACTTCAATTAAGCTAAATTTATCACTGTCCTATTTAAGTATAGAAGAAAAAAAAAAACGATTTATGAATGACATAATGAAACTACTGGATTTGTTTCAATTGTCTTTTTCCTTAGTTAGTCAGTGACAGCAAAAATATGCGAGAACTGAATTGAATATTAATTGGGAGCAATTATGCTTTATGATTGCTGAAGATATGTACCGGATTTTTCATGTTATTTCGGCGTAATGATTTTCACAGATTTTTTTATCATTTAATTCAAATTTACATTTAATTGAATGTTATCACCAAGTTGCGCCAGGTGGAGCCAGGATTTACATCTTCATATTTAATATCTGCGTGAGGTATCCTTACAATAAGAAAAAAGTTTTTACGTACACTTTACGCATATTAAAAATTAGCACAAATCAACAAAACAATTTCTTAATATTGCTCTACGATATATTAAAATTTCAAGACTGTGAGTTTAAGTGACTTTCATTCCGCTCCTTAACAATTTTCATATTCTTATTATTGCAATATCATTAAAGAATCTGAGGTGTTCTAATTTTTAATATGCTCCTTTCCTAAAATGTTCGTAAAAGCATTTTTTATTTATTGGCTTAATTTTTGTTAAGAAAAATGTTTGCTAGATCAAACTGTTACGAAGAGATAGCGCATATTGGGCGACTTTGCTTGTTAGTGCAATGCAACGAGCATAGTTTTAAAGTTAATCGAAATTTTATCTGAAGAAATAGTGTTTTTAATTTCTTGCGTCACAGCTTAATGAAAAGCATAACAACATATGTATTTTAATAAACGTGGAAGATAATAGCCAAATTTGAGCAATCTCGATCCAAAAATATGTTAATTTCATTCAAATTTTATTAATTATGAAGGAAATAAACACATATTTGAACCGAGATTTGTTCAAGTTTGGCTATTAATTATCTTCCACCCTTATTGAATTTCAGATTTGAGCTTTTACGATCTATATACAAATGATGTAATTGTTTATTTCTCTTAAATTGCATCTACGACTGTGAATGATCATTTCCTAACTTGTTTAGTATTCTTATTACCAAATTACCAAAACGTTAAAGTTAAAAACTGCAAGCGAAACGAAATTCACGCTAATAACTTTGCAAAGCGCATTATATCAAATGGGGCAAAATGTGACCTTTTCTGCCCTTGCATTGCATACCCTTCTTTCGCGTCTTTCGGATTCGCCCAGACAAAGATGCGATCGATAACCAGCCCCACGGGCTCATTGGCGTAGGCGGATGCAACAGCCGAACTTTATGAATGGAGTTTTATAGTAAGTTAGTCACGTTTTCGGGTTAGGAACGTAATTTTTGTCTATGTTTACATAAAATATGATGGAAAAATATTAATTCAATGTTTATTTTAACGTTTAAAACCGTTAAAATAATTTTTTTTGTGTTATTTTGTGAGGTTAAGTTGACTCACCTTCGCACATCTTATAAACGCCTCCTAATATCACAATAAGTACAGCAACCAGCTTCGCTGCCGTGAAGACATTTTGGACACTCGTTGCCAAATTCACGCTGTAGCAGTTCACGTATAATATCACCACTGTTAACCGAGAAATGAAGGATTAAGAGAATGAGGATTATTATTCGCGAAGGTGAAAATCCCAACACTCGTCCAACGGTTAGTGTTGGAATTTTCAGCCCCATTATACATGAGGTGAAGACACTATTTTCATCACGCCTATTAAGAAAAACTTATATAAATAATATAATTTGAAACGGCAAAACGTTTCAGTTTTTGACTTATTTAGCGCAAATTCTGCTATGTGTGATTGTGTTCTGTCCGTATATTCCGAAAATATACGTGATTGGTCGATGAAAAATTACTCATTCATCAAGTGAATTGACGAGAAGAACTGACATATTATTTAATAGGCGTGGGGAATCTTTTTTATTGGCTTAGCGATGCGTTTACTCACCGATAATCAACACTGCCACCATCTTCACCACAATCTCAGGCGGTTCGCATTCGGTGACGAAAGCTTCAACGGCGTATTTGCCGAAGCTCAAGCATATGATGGCCATCTGCGATGGTTTTAAGACCAAGGTGCTCGCCCAAGAGAATAGGAAGGCCGGCGGGGCGCCGAAAGCGTCCATGAAGTACGCGTATTCAGCCCCAGATGAAGTATTCATCGTGCCCAACTCGGCGTAGGCCAGGGCACCTAAAAAAACGCGTGGTGCAAATGATGATGACGTGGCGAAATTGAAAATATGATGGAAATTATTATACGTAGAAATTGTCAAAATAGAAACCAGCAGAATCAATAGATTGTAGATAATCCGACCATGTCACTCACAAAGTGTGCTTCATAGAATATAAAGTTTCTGTCCAGGATGTAAATAGAAGCAAATGCGCTCTACAAGATATTTAGATTTAATGTTAAATCTTTAGATTCTTTCCGCTGTTATTTTAAATAACAAAAGACAAAATCGCATTGTTATTTTACTGAAGGTATAGTTATTATACGCCTTACATGTTTCTCGGAACTTATTATTCAAACGTTTAAGATTCTTTACGAGCTATTTTTAAAAAGAACGTTTTGGCAAGCGTTTCTAGATATTGTTCAGTGGATGCTTACGACTTAATATCAATGCTTTCTCTATTTTATTACGATTTAAATTCGGCCGGGATACAAAACCATAATTTTATGTTAGAACTTAGAGAAATGCTACTCACCCAATAATGATAATAAACCACAGGCCATCCATATTACAAAACTCATCCCAATGGATCCGGTACGTTCCAGTAAACCGGATGGAGAAACGAATATCCCTGATCCTGTTCGAGAAATTTGGTGATTTGGTCGTCACAAAAAACATATTTGATGTATGTATGTCCATAATATATTAAGATTTATTTTAATGAGGGCAATTCTTTATATACTTTTTGATCAAAATATGGTGAAATCACAAAGTGTAAAATTGGGAATTTTGACAGCTATATAAAATGATAGTTGTTAAAAGAATTCGAAACAGAAATTAATATAAATTGAATTAAGATGTTTCTTTTAAAATGTGTTTAATTGTGTTTGGTGAAACCCCATTTTAATAAATTTTAATTTTTTGTTTTCAAAAATTGACATGTGTCAAAAATCTTTTATTAGTTTTTTTTTCAATAACATATTTTATGAAATTTAGTTTTCCATTAATTTTTTTTTAATGAAATTCTGGTTATCAACGTTAATAAAATTTGACATACATACATATGTGAGAAATGGCAATGGAAATATAAATTGAGTTGAGGTCTTGTAATGTTTTTGATCAAACCATTATTTACAATTTGTGTATGTCGACAAATTTTGACACCTGTCAAAAATAATTTTCAATGTATACTGTATCAATTTGGTTGTTTTCCTTGTTGAATTATTTGATAAAGTTCTAGTTATCTACGTCATTAAATTTTCATATTTACTAAAAAAATGACAGCTGTCAAAATAATTTTAAACACACATAATTTAAATTAAATTGCCTTGTATGTTATTTTTATCCGTTTGAAGAAATCACATAAATTTTAATTATCTAATTTAGTTTTTTGAAATTTGAATAATTTAAAAAAATGACAGCTGTCAATTCTTGGTAAAAATTATATAAATCCAAACAAATTTAACGCGATTTTTCAAACCTTAAGGGCGAAATATTTATTTCACATTCTTTGATTTTTGACATATGTCACTTTCCGTTTCTGTCATCGGTCAATGTCTAACCTATCATAGTCCCGACAATTAAAGCCACCCCACTGATGAGTCCCACCCGTCTCTGGAGGTGAAGAGTGTCATTCTCAGTTGGGCCCGCCCCCTCCAGCTTGTCCGGCCCTGATCCGGCTGTGCCCTCGACACCGGTGCCATTTTCTGCGTCGCCGACTGCGCACCCCCCGTCTCCGTTGCACTGGCCGTTGCTCCTGCCGCGCCATTGCAAACCTTCTTTTGTGGACGCATTGTTATTTCCTGTTTTTTTTTTTTTTGGAAGGAAGAAACAAAAGACAAACGATATAAAAATATATTCATTTGAGATGCGCCAAAGTACTATTATTAAAATCGGTTAAAAACTGAAATTTAAAATTTATACCGGTTGGACGGACTAATTTTGACATATAGGGAATTTACACGTAAAATTAACAAATATTGTAATGTGTTTTTTTATACTATAAATTCGGTCAGAACTTACAAGATTTCAGTATTATGTTTGTGATTGCATTAGCATTGACAATGTTTCTATGATACTTATACTTATATTATTACTGAATCATTTTGGCGCCTACAATTTTTGGCGCGTTTTAAAGGCAGTTACTTTAAAGTGTGAAAAGTACATTATATTATTTTGTGTATCCGCAAAATTTATTACATTTTTCATACTGCCTACGCTACTTTGGTGATTTCAAATGGTGATATAATAAGGAATGTAAATAGGTGGTTTTTAGGACCATTTTAGTTTATAATTGCAAATAAATCAATACAACTATGTTTAAATTAGTGTATTAAATTATCATATATTTTTGTTTTTATTACAATTGTTAACGGTTAAGAATCATCAAAGGAAATTGAATTCTTGCCAAATTGTGGTCGATTTATTTTAAAATGTCTCTGCTACAGCAAAACTGGGTTTTATTACTATGTACCTGTTGTTGTGTAGTGACTATGAAGAAATATTTTCAAGGGTAATGGAAATTTCCGTTAGAATGAAATGATAACACTGTCAAAAATGTCGGAATTTTAAAATACTAATTTTGATTTTTTTCTTACTATTTTATTAATATTTTATCAATTTTCTCTGTGTAGATGACGTTTAGTATATTTGTAATATTATAATACGAGATAATATCTATTTTTTGCATTGTAGATAATAATAATAATAGTAATATATATTTATTTAATTTCAAATAACAGAACGAAATGCACACGAAATACTTTTAATATTTCTTAATTAAATTATAAAATTTACAATAAGTTTCTAACAGCAATTTTGAAATTAATCACCATTAAGGGTTTGCATGTATTTTATAGTGACACATTATAAAATTTAAATCATTGGCGTAGTGATTCATATATGGAAATCTTTACGATTTTTTTTAAATTCGCAAATTTTCTTTCTCGTTTATTTATTTTACTTTGTTCATTACACTGTATAATACATTTTGTTTTTATTAAGTTTTCAAACTCAACGAATCTATTTTTATTCGTTGAAATATTACTTCCTAACCTAAATATGTACCTACGTCTAAATAAATCTTTGATTTTATTGAAGAAATTTGCGTCATTTAAACCTTGTGATTATTTTTTTAGTAAGGTTGAGTAGTAGTTAGTAAGCTGTTAAGTAATCAAACCACGTTTTGGCAAAAGTTTTTGATTTGGGAGTAAGATAAATCGTACATTTAATTATTTCCGAACGTGTGTTGGAAATTTCATTGAGAAAATCGGTTATAGGGGAATGTTAGTCACGGGAGGAGTATTCCATACGTAAATAAGGGCTATTTTTAGCCGAGTTGAGCGTAAAACGGGATCGACCAAGCAACTTTGGACCGTTGGAACCAAAATTCCATATCGTGAATTGTTTTATGTAGGTAAAAAAAAAATGTTGATGGGTGCATTTTCCAAATTTGTTTGGCTTTTTCCTTCGAGTAGCATATCGCAGCACATCTATTTATTATACCTGTTATGGAATAACTTTGGGAATGTCTATTTTGGTTCGTTTCAAAAAACGTGCAACCCAATAGTTCTTTGAGTGTATCTAACATCATCCGACACTGTAACTACTCACTGCTAACCGCGATACTGAACATTGCGCGCTGTTTGGGCCCAGCGCGGAGTTTTGGGGACTTTTGGGACCGCCGACATTTTCGCCAGCTCCACCCCCCACTACTGCCACTGTGGCGGCGGAACGTTTGATGCGAAATCGTCAGCGTTTTCCAAACAACTGGCGCTTTGCTATTTTTATGCACGATTTTGTAACGAGTCGTAATGTATATGTAGGCTCGTACGTACACACCAGTCAAAAGACTCCGAGAGTAAATTCCGTGGACCTGTCATTGGATTTATAAATAGGTTGGAAGGGATTGCGTTCATCGTCATTGATGTAATTGTTTACACACGTACACAAACATTATAGTTAGAGTATTTGTGGTAAGTATATGGGAACGACACAAACAGAGGATTTGTTTGTCGTGTATAAGAAAAAGTCAATGTCGATTCAGTGCAGTGCACGTTCGATGTTTTCAGGAGGAAATATGAATCTCTTTTCGGGCAAAATATATACAGCGTATATATAAATTAACGCATAAGCACGCTTGAATCGAAAATTCTAATATTAAATTGTTCTATAATCATATTCTTGGGGAGGAAATGTACGTTTGGCAACCCTGCAGAAGCATTGTATCTACTGCGATAACATGCTTTAAAATAGAAACAAAAATCTGGTTGTAAATAAACCAGCGCCCTTTTAACTTAGTGCCCGGTGTATTTTCAGGAACAAATGACCACTCTTTTAAACCAGTAATGGAAGTTCTTAAGTGCTTTATAAATTGTAGATAGTCATATTTGTTGAAGAAGTGGCCATTGATTTAAGCAGTTTTCTTGCAACTGGTGCAAACTTAAAGAGCAGTCCAAATCAACAAATCTGTTGTTTTTGATTATTTGATATTTTTTGTGGCCTGAAGATAAACACCTCCTTCTATAAATGAGAGATACTTAAGAAAACGGATTTTTTCAAGAGATATCTGACGGGAGACATAGTGGGGAGACCACACTTAAGAGTCATACTCCATCTTGTTCACAACGAAACTAAAGCACGATATTCTCAAAAGTTCAGTGTCCCGGAAAGATTTTCAGGAACGGATGAAAAATCCTAATGTTTTAGACGCTGACAAGATTAGTAATGTGATGCAAAGCTCATGGAATGGTGAAAAAGTATCGGCAGATGTATTGATTCAACTTTCTGCAATACAGCATTACTTAACATGCAGGCAGAAGCAAGTATTTACTAATATTTAATTTTAAATTGTGTTCAGTACACCATTCACGGAGATGAGGTATTTAAGAGCGGTTAAAGGGGTCACCCGAAGTGATAGAATAAGGAATGAGAAGATAAGAGAAGAATTAGGAGTAGAGCCGATTTTAGAAAGCATAGAGAGACAGAAATTGAAATGGTTTGGACACATGATACGTATGGAAGAGGAAAGACTGACGAAACGAGTATGGCTGGCAAGATCAAGATACAAACGAAAGAGAGGCAGGCCAAGAAAAACATGGGATAGTACAGTGGAAGAAAGTTTGAGAAAAAGAGGAATATCCTGGAATGAAGCAAGAAGAATGGCAAAAAACAAGAAAGAATGGGCAGCGTTTATCTATAATAAGAAATAAAAGTGTTTGTGTATAGAATTTACCTTTACACCCATAGGGTAATTAAGGTTACTGATTATATATATATATATATATATAATTTTAAATTGTGTTCAGTACACCATTCAACCATATAATCGATATTATTTAAAGTTTAAAACGCCATCTTCGATTTCCCTCCACAGTATTCAGGAGATTCTGTCAATATATGTCCCTCTTATAAAATCCTGCAATTTCCAATAAAATTTTAAACAACTCGCATTCTTGCTATGTATATAAACGATTCTTGTATAAACACAAATTCCACCAACGTTCCTGTCAATGCAAATTCGCTTTCATTTACATTTTTAGGAAGTGCGCCTGCAATAAGATGCAACTCGCAAAGTTTTCCCATGCGAACAACTACTATTAGAGTGCAGTATGCCAAGTACACGTATCTTAGCGTCGTTTAAAAATAACCCTTGTCAAACTTCCAGGACGTGCCATCAAAAAACGCGATATAAAAGAATTTTCTGTATACACTAAGAAAAGAAGAAAAAAATAATAATCAAAACCTGTTACGTATGTAAACGTATTTGAATCACGAGGTTCGTCCTATCCCACGCTAAAAAAAACGCGCAGACGGTTTTCGTTGATGATGCCTAAGTTTGATAGCGAAAGATTTTCTTACACGCCCAGCGGTTTATAGTAATCTTCATCGCCGATAGAGGGATCTGTTTCGCGAACGAGAGTTTCTATTTCTGTCTGTGAGTTTTGAACGCACGTGATTTCTGTAAATTGCTATTTTTAATTCACCTCGGGCCAGTCAGACTTGTATAAAGCGCAGGGTATATAACATAAATACGTATTTGCGAGAGAAGAACACCGTCAAATCTCCCGTCGATTTATTGGAAGTCACGTATACACCTCGCTATTAAACATCATTAAGACGATCATATTCACTTGGCAACGGCGCACGGTCACGGTGAAACGAAAAATTGTAATTATTGTACAATATAAATCATGATGTTGTTCTAATTTTAACCGAAGAGAATACTGCAAAGTGCAAGCACAAAATACAACGTAGGTCAACAATATATAATTAATTTCACAAACAGTGTGTTGCAATTTCAACGGATGTCATTATATTTCTGCTACGTTAACACCTTTTTAACATCGTTATATGGTTTAATCAAATCTATAATGATAATACCACAGATATACAAAATAAACTTATGCATTGTATTGTCAATTCAATTTAAATTCCTTATTCAAAAAAAAATAATTATTATAGAATTATCTCCAGCTTAACAGCTTTTGTTGACACTATTTCACATTTAATCCTAAAAAAAAATGGCATTGTATTACTCAAACATTCATACACTAATAAATACTTTCATTTACACATACATATATTATCTTGTATTATGTATCTTCACACGTATTATGGTGACGTAAAACTAACGTTTTATCTGAACAGGTAAACCGCAGAAACGCAGATAACGATCATAACCTGCTACTCGAATTAAACACGCCTTTAGATTAATAGCCTGTGAAAAATGACGTAAATCTCATCGATTTAAGTTGCTCAAGGGTTAGAACGGCATTCAAGAAATCCAACGCGGATAGGTCAGTAGCCACGGCGACCACAATAAAATATAAAGGGAAATTTTATATTAAGCAAATACCCTATTACAGTGTTATGTTATTATAACCGTAGTAAAACTGCATGAAATTCTCTGTTACAATATGAGATATGAATAATGCGGTTAATACACAGAATTTATATGGACTTACCATCATACAAGAGAAATATTTCTTCCCAGAAACCGTTATAAATAACCAACATTACACAACATCAACATCATACATATCAAACACACATGAAAAGAAACATTTACCCAAATTGATTTTGTTGATATTGCTTGGTGGTGTGATTTAAGGTGATTTTACTGATCTTATGTGAGATACCCGTCGAGTTTTCTATTCGTGTATTTCTTTGTTTTTCTGTAATTTTATTTTCACTTTCATTTTATTGAGTATGATTTAAGTTATTTTATTATTTAAGGATTGGCTGTACTGTTAGGATATACGATATGACGTTTGTAAGGGATGAGGAAGACGGTGATAATGTAATGGCGTTATATGTTATGTTAGTGAAACTAGAATATATTAATAGATAATCACGGTATGTGTTTTATTGACTTGACTATGAAGAAATAAAAATTATTTCGGCCAATATTAACTAACCCCACAATTGTTCTCAATTTTGTGCAGAAGTAGTATATTATGTAGATCTATTGTTTGTTTTATGTTTAGCTCTCGTGTTGTTTGAGAGATGTATGTTGTAGTGTTCTGTAATGCATGTTGCATAATATTTTCATTACGTTGTAGACTGCTGGGTAGGTTAGGAAATATTTTTAGCAGTAAAAAGGGGGTGTATATTGACTTTTTATAAGACGGTAGTACTATATATCTGATTTTATTTATTGCAGTAACGGTTTTTGGGTTCAGCCTGATTATTTGCTGTACATGTCCGTCCCATTTCATTGTGTTTTGTAGTTCCAGCACTAAGTAAGTTGTTCTCTATTTACTTCTCTTAATTTCTGGTTTTTCAATATGTTTATCTCTTGTTTAAAATATATGTTTTTATTATATTAAATTCTTTGCCTTTAATACCGTAATATTGATATTACGTGTGCGTTAATGCTTTATGAAATTGAGTAGAAAAATTTGAAAGAACAGGAAGCGTACATGACATCAAGAAAAGAGAAAGATTACACGATGAAGTATATGCTGCTATAATAGATTCTGTAGAAACATGTCCAAAATTATCTTTACGAAAACGGTCTATACAGTTAAATCAGATAATTTTCGCGTATTTTCTGTGCAGTTAACTGCAGTGATGTGTTCTTTTTGTCGTTCGAAACACACGTTCACAACTTTGATGATAGTATGTATGTTATTTATAAACATAGTGAAGTATAATAAGAGGTACGATCGTTTCGCGTTAAATATTTAATATGACAATCGGTTAGGGATTTTAACGCAATGTTGATTGACCTATCCTGCGAAAATACATCTGGTTAACCATGAATATTAAAGCGAATATCCATTCTAAATATACCGAACGGTTCCCCCGGCATATTTCGGGGATTAGAAATTAGGTTTTCAATAATTTTGTCTCTAGTTAAATCTTCGCGCGTGCTTCAATCGATTTTTTCTTTACACGAGATGCGAGAGGTTATTGTTCTCGTAGTCTCAAATTACAGCTTACTACACTTTCAGTAATTAGTTTTTGGCAGTTGATATCGCGTGCAATTACTGGCATCCCATTCCGTGTGTTACGTTTTAGTGTTGGCGCAATTGGTTCGATTACCAGCGACATTTTAATTTAAGCTAGTAATTCCGACACGATATCGATATATCAATTAACATGGATTCGTGATCCGGAACGCTTTAGATTGTTAGATTATATGTATTTATAAGCGCGATTAATAAACGCTAATATTCCCGGAATAAAATAATAAAGAAATATGTGGGGAATATCACGTAATATCTGCCAAGATGCTAAGCGTAAATACGTATATTTGTAGTAAAAAAATTGTACTTGACGTTAGAGCAATAAAAGTTGTAATTTATGACCTTGCGTTTGAAGCGTGTTTGAAGTTAAACGCGTTACGTTAGTGACATCTACATGTGGACTTGCAAATATTATTTCTTGATTATGGGCAGTAAAAAAGGTGTTTGGTTTTGGTTTAAAAACGGTTTAATGTGTTGTTATAAGAATTTTTTTTTGATTAATTGTTTTAACCATTCAAATATGTTTAATAAATAATATTTCATTTGAATGTTATGCCCAGTTATTATTTCCACCAAGCAAAATTTATTGTCGATGTTTATACTAGCTAAGTAAATAAATATAAATAAAGATAGGTTATAGAGTATTTACACATATTTATATTTGGAAAAGCGTTACTAATAATAATACTATTGACTTATTCTTAATATATAGTGATTTATGGTTAACTGCTTACGAACCTAACCGATATTTCATTTTATTCACACCGGAACCACTTCTATTCAACGCACTTTTTCTACTTCTATATATATTTTTTATACTACCGAACTACTCAGAAACTAAAGAGAGACTGATGATAACCAGCAGTTTGTGTTACAATAAAATATCGAAATATTTTCTTCCTAAAACGATTATATACGAAAATACCACACCACACAAGGTATTTACCCAAACAATTTGCGATATTTAGCATCGGTTTTACAGGATTCTGATTGTCGTGTTCGCGGTCAGCCTACGTCACCGTCATCCATATTGTGCGTTTTTATATATTTTTGTATTTCGTGAAAAACCGGAAACATAGTGTAAATATACTTAAGCAAATTATAATTCCACGTTACTTATATAATGTATAATATGTATGTACCTATGCATTGAAATGCGCCTTTTATAAGACGAAGTAATGCTTTGATAACTTCGAGAACGCCTGAACGAAATACGATAATTAGAGATGCTAATGCAATATGACTCCTTGTGTACATTAAACATCTGATATAGCGCATGATTTATTAAGGCATTGAGGGAGTTTAGCTTCTAGTGCAGTCATTCAGTTTCTAGTTTTGGCTGGCATCGGTGACACCTGATATATAAGTATATCTAATTTTGCAATCGTTTTTTTCCATTATAGTATTATCGTAATATTTATTGTAGCATCTTAATCTATTTGGGCTTGTATATCTGACGAGGCATACTATTAAGATAACCAGATATTATAATTAGGTGCCAATGACGGCGGATTACTTTATCTATAGCAATAAGATATCCATGTATGTATTTAAAGTTAAATAACTGCATTTTGCAATTTCATTAATGTGATGATAAAGTGAGTGTTTTAACTTAAAACTCCCATATTTCGGAAATTGTTAAAGTAACTTCTTTTTCCGTTTGGACACTTTGGACTATTCATTATTTGTTCTTACTGTGCTTGTGTTGTTCCTGTATAATGCTTTTATTATCTCTATTGTTTTCTATGTCTCTTTTCTAAAGCCTTCCATATATTATCTTTCCTTCTGAATCTGTCTACAAAGCACAGGCGTATGTCTCTATTTTTGTTTATTAGTTTCTCATTGATCTATCTAATTGAGGAAATCAACTCCTGCGTGACCCTCAATTACGTGTCTCTTCAATAGTCTTGTCTATTATCGGTCCTAATCTTTCTTTTAGTACTCTTGCTAGCACCTGGTCTGGTGGTATGTTTGCCTATGTAATTCCTCGGTAATTTTTTTGTTTTGAAAATTTATATTTTCAGAAATATCAACGCCGCCATCAAGTGCGTATGAAATTTTTAAAATAATCTGAGGTATGTTTTAGACCTTTCAACGATCAAAATGAGAAACGTCAAAATTCAATGTACAAGTCATTATTCAGTTAAGGATTTGCAGGAAAATATTCTCTACTTTTGGATTACCAATAACGTTTATGAGCGACAACGGTGTTCAACTCACTTCCTATAAATTCAGAAATTTCTTGGAAGGAAATGGAATTCATCAACAATTTTCTGCTCCTTATCATCATTTCTACTACAGTGCAGGAAGTCACCCCAATGCCTCACCAATACAAGTCCGTCACAATTGATGTTTGGAAGAGAGGTAAGATCGAGATTGGACTGGATAAAATTACCTCATGCAAATGAGCCTAAGGACACAACATTATACAGGAACCTATAAGTAGGGGATAGGATTATTGCCAGGAACTACGGAGGAGAAGACAAATGGGAAAAGTACATGAAAATTGAGAAAATTACATTACGGATTTGTACCCAATATCTTTCCATAGGTCGCAACTCCGGGCAATTGGGGGGATTCATTTCGCTAGGGACAAACTTTAATGTATTTCTCTTCATCAAATTCTTTCGTACCACGGCTGTAATGGCATGAAGCCAAGTCAGGCCAGAAGAAAGTAGAACTGGTATGACTATTTAACAGTGGTATTAGTCGTTTTTTCAAGCATTCAGTCACGTACATTTCAGTGTTAATTGTACCAGTTCTTATAAATTTTTCACTTTTCAATTCGCAACTGCAGATGAACTACAGTCGAATTTGGTCGAAAATGTTTCGTATAGTGGCTCTCGTTTTTGCAATTTTTTTTGTTTAGTAGGGTCCCTATTTGGCACTTTTTGTATCTTAAATGATCTCAAACCATTTCCGACTTTAATTCTATGCACTGTACTTTTCGACGTATCAGCTTTCACGCAATGGGCCATTCCTTAACAATAAAGACCCCCAAATTGACGCTAGTTCTTTGGTGCTCCACTACCAACTTTTGTACAATGCTGCTAGTTTCACGAAACAGATCTAAAGCTCTTTTAAACTGCATGTAGACAACAGCAAAATTTGGAAATTATGCTCAAAATTCTTCTAAGCAATTTTGGACAGAATAAACCCGTCCTCGTCAACACGGGTCCCACTACGAAAGCAACTTTAAACTAAGAAAGTTCTTCGATCTAAACAAAACATCATAGAGGGCGTGCTCAATGGAGTGAAAGACACCCGAATAAATACCGAATTCAGTTTTTATTGTAATACCTATGTATGTACTATACGCTATGCAAACGACCGCAACCCCGTCTTGCCGCTTCGATCTCTGTGACCTGTGACGTATAACGTGCGTGGAGGTGGGATTCTACCACTACAAACTAATTCACCTGTATATAGTATTTCTGTAGATTGATAGCATTTACAGAACTGGGTAAACATTACTACATTTAATATGCTAGTAGGTTCTGATATACACATACTTCCTATTACGTGTGCGGTGTAGTAACCCTGCAGAAATCGATATATAAATGTACCACGAATGAAAATGTCTCCTCTCAGCTTTTAGCTTATACTGCGCAGCAATTTATACATAGTTACGTTTAGCATTACGTGTAACACATATCGTTTTATGCATCATAGTGAGATTAAGGCTTTTGTTTAGACTGATGCATTTATATTATAAACATCTGAGTTTTAAAACAAATAAGTTCTCAAGAAATTTAGTTTCTGCTAATATAACAATAATGATACAAAGGTTTACTTACGTACATATATAGTAAGCTTACTGTCTTGTGATTTTATTGGAATCACATGATATATGAAGGACATATTGTGGTGGTGTGGATAAAACAAGCACAATACTTAAAGAATTTTACTATTTATTTCAAAAGATAGATTTAGTTGTCTGCAAATGTAGTATTATGCATCTTACTATATATCTTGTAAATGTTTATATACCGCCCAATATTAGTTATGACGATTTTGAATCATTTATTGATGCTCTCAGTTTAAAATTAGTTGATAAGAAACTTGTTATATGTGGAGATTTCAACTGTCCTATGTTTAATTCAGTTAACAATTCCAACGACCGCAAATACTTAATACTAAAAAATTTTATGAATGTATTGGGCTTATCTCAGTTTAATAATGTAGTCAATAGTAGTAACAGGTTACTTGATTTAGTTTTTTCTAATTTATCTTGTCCAATTTTTGTTAGTCGTGGCGATATTTCCCTTGTCTCCGAAGATAATTACCACCCCACCCTCAATGTTAAGTTAGATCTTGAAACTCCGCTTCAGCAAAATCCTATCAATTTTCCTTCTAATTCTAATCCCAGATACAACTTCCGAAAAGCTAATTTTTCTGCACTTTATGGCGAGCTATGTGATGTAGACTGGTCATTTCTGGAGCTTTGCACTAATGTGAATATTGCAGTTTCATCTTTTTATACAACTTTATACTCTATCATTGACAAACACGTACCTAAGTTTACTACAACTTCACGCAAATACCCTGTTTGGTATACTCCACAAGTAGTCCAACTATTGAAACTAAAAGAATTTTATCATAAAAAGTGGAAAGCTACACACTTACGTATTTACAGCGATGAATTTGCTAGAGTGCGTTCGCTAGTTAAGATAGAAACAAGTAAGGCATATGATCTATATAGAACCCGAATGGAGCATAATATCTCTAATGATCCAAAAACCTTTTGGAAATTTATTGGACAAAAAACTGGCAAATCAAGAATCCCTGGTAGTATGAAACTGGCTGACAAAGAATTCACCGATGCTCATGAAATAGTTGAAATATTCGCCAAAAATTTCGCCGAAGTATACCACCCACCCGTACTTACTACAACCACATCCTTGAATCGTTCTCTGAACTCCAATTATTTTCAATTAGCACCTTTTACGTTGGATGAAGTGCGATCGGCCATCAAACACATTAAGGGAGATTACACGTCAGGTCATGATGGTCTACCCAATTTTTTAATTCGAGATTGCGCATTTATTCTGTGTACTCCATTATGCATAATATTTAACATTGCCCTTGGAACAAGCACATTTCCAGAAGTATGGAAAATCAGCAGGATTAATCCTATATTTAAGAAAGGTAGTAGATGCGATATTCAGAACTATAGGCCTATTGCAATCTTATCCAGCTGCTCTAAAATTTTTGAACATCTTCTCCAAAGTAGGTTATACAATTGCATTCGATGTTACATATCTACTCAGCAACATGGTTTTATGTGTGGAAGATCGACTACTACTAATCTTGCTGAAATTACTCAGTTTATAAGTTCTAGTATAGATTCGCAAGAGCAAGTTGATGTAGTATATACCGACTTTGCCAAGGCTTTTGATACCATCGATCATGGCATATTAATAACTAAACTTACTAGGCTTGGTTTTTCAACCGAAATCACCGACTTAATAGCCTCCTACCTTGACAATCGTTCGTGTTATGTCTGCTACAACGGTTTTGACTCCGCAATATTTACCGCCTGCTCCGGAGTACCGCAAGGCTCGAACCTGGGACCGCTGCTATTCAACATTTACGTTAATGACTTATTGCCTAGATTGGAATGTCGTGTTTTAGCTTATGCGGACGATTTAAAAATCTTTACAAAAATTAAGTCGGTGAAGGACTGTGAATCTTTGCAACGAGATCTACACATTATCAACAATTGGTGCAATGAGAATATGATAAATCTTAGTATTGATAAGTGTGCTGTGGTATCCTATACTACATTAAATGACCCATTAATCTATCAATATAGTTTGAGCAATATTACAATTCGACGACAAACTGAAATTAAGGATTTGGGGGTTATCTTTGATCAGCGGTTGCAATTTTCTCGTCACATTTCTACCATCTGTGCATCAGCCTCGCAATCGCTCAGCTTTATTATTCGATCTTGCAGAGGATTTGAAAATATCAATACCATGAAAATATTGTACTACGCTTTTGTTCGGCCTAAACTGGAATACGCCTCTATAATCTGGTATCCGATATATACATATCAATCGTTGCAGCTAGAAAGAGTTCAGAAAAGATTTTTAAAATATATGACCTTTAAAACCACCAACATCTATCCTGCGCGTGGAACAGATTACAATATTCTTCTCACAGAACATGGTTTTTCCTCTCTCTCTAGCAGAAGGGAAGTTATGAGTGCGAAGTACATGACAAAGCTAGTAAATAACAAAATTGATGCACCAGAATTATTATCTATGGTAAACATAATTATACCTAGATATGGCACTCGATCGACGGACACCTTTTTGATACCTAAAGCCAGAACAAACGTGTTGACTAAATCGCCTATAGTGCACATGAGCAGGAATGCCAATAAGCTTTTTCCTGATCCTTTTTATCTTCCTCTTTCTCCTTTTTCCCTGAATAATTGTTAATTTTCATAGGATAAGATATATACATATAAATATTTTTTTTTCTCTTCTCATAGTTGTCTGTACCTCTTACATTTTATTAGTTCATGCACTGTATTTTTCTATCTACATTGTCCTGTAAATGGCGTTGTCTGTTGGACAATAAAGATTATTATTATTATTATTATTATTATTATTTAACTAGAATTCTCTGTGGCATAGCAGCATTATTCCCCAGGTAATAGATTATCAGATAACCCTTAATCTTATTAATGGAACTTGCGAACTTATAATACACTAATATTGTAATTCAGCATAAAAGTACATACAATAGTTGACTTTAGACAATAAAGATTTTTTTTACTAGTTATACAGTGTGTTAAAAACAGGTTGTCGGATATTTTCCCCAATTGTAGTACTGGTGGAAATAAACAAAAAAGTCATAGTCAACATGGGTCCGCAATTCAACTGCTTTTGACATATAGTCGATTGCATATTGTTTTAGTAGGATAAAAATTTTCAAAGAAATTCTGATCGCAATGTAAATTAAACAAATGTTTATTTAAAGTAAAACTAAAGAAATTGTTCTACATGTCCACCGTTCATTTCTAAGCACGCTTCACACCTTCTTATGAAAGATCGACGCAATCTTTCGAAAATTCCTGGAGTCCTCCGAATTTCCTCGCAACAATTTACGATTCGTTGCCCGAGTTCTTCCAAATTTTTTACAGATCGTGCGTACACTAATTGTTTTACTTGCCCCCAAACATAGAAGTCTAGAGGTGTCAGGTCAGGGGACCTAGGAGGCCATGCAGTTGGTCCACCCCGTCCTATACATCTCTCGTTGTAATCTTGATTTAAGAAATTTCTAACTACGATGGAAAAATGCGCAGGAGCTCCATCGTGCATAAACCACATATTTAATCTGTTAAAAAGTGGCACGTCTTCCAACAAAACGGGTAATTCATTTCTTAAAAAATCCAAGTATACTTGTCCCGTTAAACGATTAGGGAGAAATACTGGACCAATTAAACAGTCTCCAAAAATAGCAAGCCAAACATTTAGCGAAGAACGGTTTTGGTGATGCAGTTCAACAACAGCATGGGGATTTTCATCTGCTCAGACGTGATTGTAAAAATTGAATATTCCGTCTCTTGTAAACCCAGCCTCGTCACTAAATAAAATCTGAGTCGCAAAATTAGGAGTGTCTGCCAGCTTTCGTAAAACCCAATGACAAAAAACCCTACGTGCATCATAATCGAGAGGAGCAAGAACTTGCACGCGTTGAATGTGGTAGGGATAGAGCTGCTGTTCCCGCAGAATTCTCCAAATGAGAGGATGACTGACGTTCAGTTCTGCGGCAAGTCTTCGGGTGCTAATATTTGGGTTGTCTTCTACCCGTCTCAAAATATCTGATTCTACTGCGGGAGAAGAAACTGATCTAGGTCTACCAGAACCACCATTAATTTTAAATGAACCAGTTTCGGACAGCCGGATATGAAGTCTTGAGAAAATCTTATCACTCGGTAACAACCGATTTGGAAATTCTTCGGCATACATACGCCGTGCTTCAGTGGCATTACCATTCGCACGACCGTACATAAAATGCATATCGGCCATTTCTGCATTTGTGTACTTATGCATAATTTGAGAACAAAAAAAAATCGACGCAAATGATAAATAATCTGATGACAGATGTCTCACAGAACTAATTTTAAGTCACAATCAGTTGTTTGACAAAGGGAACTATTCTCAAAACCGAAAAATGTTTTTTTTTTTTTTTATTTTAAAATATGCAATCGACTATATGTCAAAAACAGTTGAATTGCGGACCCATGTTGACTAAGACTTTTTTGTTTATTTCCACCAGTGCTATAATTGGGTAAAATATCCGACAACCTTTTTTTAACAGGTTGTATAGTCCCAATTACACTAATGAAATATGAAATGTGCTCAATTTAATTGCTCAAACTTTTTGTTAGGTTTCACAATAGTCTAGGCGATGTTTCTTATAATTTGTGAAAACCAAAATATATGTTCAGTTTCCTATTTATGACGCCATGATATTTAACATTTATTGTCATGTTGTGTTGATGAATATAGTGTGTACAAATACTTAAGTGATACAGTGTCGTTCATTTAAAATATTAAATTGTTAGATTTATTTTCCCGGCAAGAATATTAATTTGAATATGAACTGAAGCAACGTTTATTTTATCAATCAAAATATGTTAAAATATATAATTTCTATAATGTATTCTCCTTTTTGATGTCCAACTTATATCAATAGAATTATAATACTTTGTCGAAGGATTACCACACCGAATTACATAAATATACTTGTGGGTTTGGTCTGGTAGGTAAATAAATTGAACTTACAGAATACTACTCAAAAGAACAAATATAGCCATATATATATATAACCAAGCCAGTCCATATGAGGACTGTTTTTCACGTACACCCAATTCAAGGTCACCTTGCAATACGAAACAAATGACACCCGATCGTAAAAATGGCTTTTCTTACAAGTAAATTTTATTTAGTGTTAAATAATTAGTATTTGTTTCGCCAATTACGTAAAAATTACGTACAATTCTCGGTAAACAATTTAATACTTGGAACATGATTGGTAATCCTATGCTTTTGCGGTTACAAAAGTTGCTTGGAGTCGACGATAAAGCAAATTTTATTGAATCAGATAGCGATGACAGCTTTTTACTGGAAATCATTATATATGCATGTTTTTTAAGGGCAGAGCAAACCGCATTAAATGCTGGAAAAGGCAGGTCTTTTTGATTACTGAAAGGTTGGGAAATATTACGCCACATTGTTTTGTCAATCGCATTAAATAAACTGCAAATGCGCAATTGAAAATCAGAATGATATAGGCATTTCTCAACTTGCAATTATCTCTGCAATAATAGCTTGAAATGTCACTTTATTTATAAAGACGCAAATGTGTGTAACTTCGGGCGTATTTAGGCAAATGAAATATTTTCTCTTTTGATGAAAATTTATGATAATACATATATATTTTAAAAAATAAGGTGGTTGGTACTTATAAGTCAATTTGGTTTGTTCTCATTCCATAACTAGACTGCGGATTAACTGCATCCATCGCCTACGAGTAATGCAGGGGCGGTTATAAATCCGTGGATTCATAAATAAATTAACAAACAAATGACGATGATATTTCCAAACAAGCAAGAATTTTTATTTTATATAATTCTTCCTGTAAAATCAATAATAAAATTCTTTTTGCTGATATAGTTGTATATGTAATTGTGTTTTAATATATACAGGATGTTGCAATTAAATTCGTTCAAATTAGAATTAGTTCATTGCCTTTTAAACCTACTAATTTAATGTGTCCCTGGCCGTTGTCAATATTGAATTAGAAATGATTGAAACGTATTAAGACTCCTGCGATACTGTTGTGTAACATACATATTTGATTGAACTTATTATAGACAAATTACTTTAAAGAAATCTTCTATGATGGAAGCTACGAATTTGTAAGCTTTTATTTTTTTCTAGTTGCAGAATTTACTATATTTATTTATATAGAAGTGTTTATACAAAATGTATTTAAATTATATATTGATTTATTTTGAGAGGTAGTTTTCTCTTATAGTGTTTAAAGTAATTCATATATATTCATTTATTTGGGGTTCTTTGGGGGTCGCTCATATCCTTCCTTATGGAACTTAAAAAGTAATTTTGAATTTTGCCCATCACAAAAAAAAATAAAAATAAATAATGAATCACACAATTCGGGACCAGAGCGTCATTAGAACAGTGGGTATGGATTATACCGATGTTTTAAAGGGAATCTTATACAGGGTGAATCACAATATATGCGACAAACTTTAGGAGCTGATTCCTGAGGTTATTTTGATCATAAAAGTTCATAAGAACATATGTCCCAAACTGCTTATTTCTAAAGTTATACAATGTTTAATAGTAAGTTAACATAATTAATGTTTTTATTATAAATTAACAAAATAATTAGTAAAACAAAATTAACTTATATTAACTGTTGAAAATGACCGCCGCCAACTGCAATACAAGCTTCTATCCTCCGTTGTATTGACTGGCGAGTCCGTTCGAAAATACCAGGGATATTTCGGATTGTTTGAAAAGCTGCGATAATACGATTTCTCAGTTCATCGACATTTTCAATGGGAGTCGTATAAACTAAAGATTTAAGGTGACCCCAGAGAAAGAAGTCCAAACTATTTAAGTCTGGAGACCGAGGAGGCCACGGTTGTGGACCTCCCCGTCCTATCCACCGATTTGGATACGTATTGTTCGAAAACTCGCGAGCAACTAAACTAAAATGCGCTGGAGCACCGTCATGCATAAAATACATTTGTAATCTTAATTGTAAGGGAACTTCTTGCAGCAGTAGTGGTAGCTCCTCTTCAAGAAAATTGCGGTATACTTCGCCATTTAACCGCATCGGTAAAAAATGTGCACCTATCAAGTGATCTCCAACAATTCCGGCCCACACACATTGACAGAGAATCGATGTTGATAACGGGCATTCACTATTTCGTGCGGATTTTCTTCGGTCCATATGTGATTATTATGAAAATTAATAATCGCGTTTCTAGAGAAACGGTCGGTGAAGAATATTTGAGCCAAATAGTCAGGAATTTGTGCGATTTTGTGTTGCACCCATTGACAAAACACCACTCTTTGCGGAAAATCTGCTAGCAAAAGTGCCTGTACCCGTTGAGTATGATATGGATACAACAGTTGATCTTTCAATATTCTCCAAACTGTGGCCTGACTAATGTTTAAAGCAAACGCAATTTTTCTGGTGCTTGTAGTAGGATGTCCCTCAATTTCATTTAGTACAATTTCTTCAACTTGTGGAGTTCTCACTGTAAATGGGTGCCCGTTATCAGTCGTCTGTTTTCTAAAACTTCCCATTTCACTAAGACGTTGGCGAAGACGGGCAAATATTGAATGATGCGGTATGATACGGTTCGGGTATCGTAGCACGTGAATTTCCATTGGCAAGACCGTAAACAAAATGCATATCACCCATCTCAGCATTCTTGTAATTTATTTTAGAAAACAGAAACTGACAATAAACTGAATGCATACTCTGACAACTACTGTCAAATATTGAAATGACAAACAATTCCCTCTCAACACAATCAATTGATTTTGAAGAACCAACTGTGATATTATATCGTGTGTCATAGTTCATAATTTATTATTAAACATTCAATAACGTTTAAACCAAACCGTTTTGGACATATACTCATATGAACTTTAATGATCAAAATAACCTCAGGAATCAGCTCTTAAATTTTGTCGCATATATTGGGATTCACCCTGTATAAGCAATGTCGAAGCAAAAGGCTTATAGCACGGAAATTGGCATGCTATAAAAATTGGCTCTACTGAAAAGTTTACTTGTTTCAAGTTTATGGGAATATTTTGCCCAAAACGATATCTTTTTATTTTATTTTAAATAAGCACTAATACTGTATCAGAAAAAAAATGTTTATTTTAGAATTAGTGAGGTTTTGTTTGGAATCCGAAATTAGTTAATTACATTGACATTTTCTCTTTAAATCCTGAATTTAAAATATAGCTTAGTAGATAACGATACATAGGAATTAAAAAGAATTAGAATATCTTTAGTGGTTTTTTAGAAAAATTGATATACTTTAATCCAATTTTCTACATTAAAAAATCATTTTGTTGTCTTTTCTTGATTCTCATTAAAACTTGGGCTTTCTCCTTCAAAAGAAAGCAAAAAAAAATGAAGGATAGCATTCCTTAAACAGTTTTAAAACTTTGTAAAGTTTTGAGCCTAGTTATCGCAGGTTCAGTATCGCAGTAATAATGACTATTATTGGAAAGGGAGATTTTGCTCAGCATATAAATGCTTAATTTTTTTAAAGAAGGAAAAAAGTAACTGAGGAAAGAATATAACAGATTTTGAGTTTTAACAAAAAAAAAACTATGAAGACAGAACTTTTGAACGAATCTAGATATAAAGCTGAAATTTGGAGAAGTCCAGTCCTAAGATTGTGAGAGCTGTTTTGCGCAAGATTGCATCCATCCCCTATCTTCTTGGGGTAGGAAAATGATGGTGACTAAAAACAGTTTAAACGGCATGATAGGTGAGGGTTCATTCTGTAGGTGTTTTGAAGACGAAAAGAATTTTTTTTTTTGAAAAAGGTGCGAATCTTCCAAAAAACATTTCTTTCGTCTTCAAAACACCTTGAAAATGACTTCTCACTTAACTTATCGCGCCATTTAATTTTCTTTGGTCACCGTCACCAAATGTTTTTGGAAAAGTTCGCCACGATTCTCCAAAAACGTTTTTTCCGTGTTCAAAATACTTTCAAAACGAGCCCACCTTGACCTATTATGCCATTTACATTTTTTTAGTCACCCCCACCTTCCTGCCCTAAAGAGGTGCAGGGTGGATGCGATTCTTGGGACAGGGGGGTGGGGGTGACGCCATCCTGTACAAAACATAGTTTTCATGATCTTATCCGACTTACAACTACAAATTTCAACTTTATATCTAGATTGGTTCAAAAGTTATGAAGGTGTTTCCATACTTTTGTCCCACCCCGTATAATAAACATTCTATCAGCATATTAAAGTAGGTTATCAAAGCAAAAAGTATCTACCTAGTAAATAAAATTCATTTTATTTCCATAATATGAACAAATGGATACTTTATACAAAATCTAGAAATTAATTTATACAATAAAAATGTAAGAAATGTTTTTACAGTATCAACTATCAGATTCTAAGAACTTTATTGAGTTGAAAAAGTTAAATTAAAAAAATAAAATACGATTTTGGTGAAATTTTACTTAGAATGTTCCGAATCAAAATATCAACAAAATTTGTAGTATTAACAATAAAACATTTTCGGTTTAGTACATCCAATTTATTTATTGGTTATGGCAAAAAATATGAATTTATGTCCCCATACACTTTCCCAAATTTATTCCCTCTGTTGCAAATATTTTTGATAGGTGTGTATTTTGCACAAACTCGCTGCAGAAGCACGTTTTACAATGCATGCTTCTGAAGTACAAAAAAGTAAAAAAAAAATCTAATACATAGTTGTATCTCTATTATGAAGCTATTGTTTTCGTGCGGTCTCCCTCTATATATAAAGAAATTCATCAAGTAATCGCACAGGGTTTAATATCATTTCTCAAGGTCACTTTGCCGCTACATGTTTCTGTTGCATATGATCAAAACCAAACAAACTTTTCTATATGAAAGTACCATCAAAATTATTTTTTTTTCCGGCGTCATTGCAACAGAATAAATTCCGCGTTTTATTTCGCACGTTACTCGACCTAACACACCCTCGACACCTTTACCGTGTAATTCTGACCGATTTTCTGGCTTAGGATGAATGAAAAACTATCTCTCCGCTACGGTAGTGACTGTATCTCTTATCTTACCGCAAATAGTATGCTTGCTGCTGTAGTATTCATCTTGATACATGCTTCCTTGAGCGGATGGTGGATGTGATGCGGACGTGCTGGTGCTATCATGTCACTGTCACAGACTGAGCCCGCTTCGTGCGTCCCCAGCCAGAGTTAGAACATGTGCGTCGCTTGTGGAGGTGGCCCATCTGCGGCGCGCGAGCTCCATCTAGCGGAGGAACGACGTCGCGACGCTAAAGGACGCTTCTTTTAGCGTTTTATTGCGCTCTGGTTTTGAACGGGAGAATTTGCGTTGGCTAACAGAGTCTGTGACGTCCAGGGAATGTTTTTATCGGCCCAATGCAGATTTTTTACGATTATATTTGCGATAAGATAAATCTATAGGATTAAGAATCATTTTTGCGCGTTCTAATACGTACTTAGCTAAAAATTTTCCATTAGTTTATTGAGTAATGCTCTTTTAGTTTTAAAACGCTTCACATGTTAAAATTTAAAGGGTTTAAATCTGGATAGGACCTCTATTACATTACAGTAGTACCCCCATATCCGCGGGGGTTTGGTTCTGTGCTCTTCCGCGGATAGTAGCGAACGCTTTATTTCCGAATACAATATGAAATATGAAGCAAAGTTAAAACAATGAAACAAGAAAAAATAAGTTATATAATATTTATTTAAAATAAATAAACAATAAATAAATATTCTTGTGCTGTGGCACAAATAGAATTTAAGTTTAATAAATATATAAGTTCATACACATGATATTCATACACAACAAAAAAAACTTTATCATCGTGAGCTACATATTCATTCATCTTCCTCCAAGTCCAAGTTAGCTGTCGATTGTTTACTTAGATCCGAAGCAAACGATGTTGATGGCTGTGCATTATCGACAGTTTTGTCGACTTTTTCAAAGAACATTGTTATTGGTAGTTGTCGTTTTTGTCTTTTCATTTCCTTAAACAAATCCTCCAAAGGTTTCAAGGCGTCTGTTATAGTGCGAGTAATTTTTATACTGCGTTCCATTATTGGATCATATTCTACTATCTGTTTTTTTAATTTTTGAGCAGTTCGAAATATCGCTGAAAATTTTTGAAGCGTCTATGCTGGCGGTTCTTGTTGACCCTCATTTCACAAGGTCTACCAATTCCTCGTTGGTGAATACTTGATCCTCTTCGTTTATGTAATCACTGAGTTCCTCTTTGGTGATATCGTTAAATCCTTCTCCATCTATTTTCTGCGCTATGTTAAATATCGTTGTTAGATGTGAATTAATATCATGTGTGTCTTCAGAACTAAGAACGATGTCATGCCACAGATTTTTCCAACATGCTATTATCGTTTCTGGCTTTAATTCCTCCATCGCTCCTTTGATAAATAGAATTGCGTCAGCAATTGTAAATGACTTCCAGCATTCCATGAGCCCGATATCAGAGCATTCGTTAGCCATTGTATACAGCATTTCGAAAACCTGTCGAATATATATGGCTTTAAAGCATCTAATGACACCTTGATCAAGGGGCTGAAGCAATGAGGTCGTGTTAGGTGGTAAAAAAACCATACATGATCAGCCGACGCAGATTCCCCTGTCATTTTTATATTTTTTAGATTAAACCGAGTTTTAAATCTATGTAGCCACCCCCTACTTGCTGTGAATGATTTTCCTTCCTCTTCAGTATAATCTTGGGTCTGCATATCTTCATATAAAATCAACGCCTTTTGTTGTAGCACTTTGCCATCGATAGGAATATGTTTTCTTGTCATATCTTCCACCCATAAATTTAAGGCATTTTCTACCTTAAGTAACACTTTATTACGTATTGTGGTTGCAACTTTTGCAGTTTGGGGTGCACTAGAAAAACTAGCTCGAATCTTATCTTTGTTTTTTTAACACTTCCCGTATCGAAGATTCGTTTTTGTTGTATATTTTAGCAACAGTTGCAATAGATTTTTTTTCTATTTCAATCATATTAATGATATTTATTTTTTCACTAATAGTGAGCATTTCACGTTTTCTTTTTGGTTTAGAAGCCATTTTAAAATGATTTTCAAATTTACTTGCTTTATTTAAAAACTATTGCTAGCACTGTCTTGTCCGACAATTCGAATAGTACTAAACTCATAGTTAACAGGAGCGTTTATATGTACAAGTAAAAGCGAGTGGCATCTTAAGCACGTTCCAACTTGTTTAACTCATCATAAGAGAGCGCCGAATTCAGGGGATGACTCATATATACGACGATATATCGGCAAATGCTCCTATAACTTTTAATAAGGCTCGAATGTCTTTATTTGTTTCTGTATTTATTGATATAACGCGTTTTCTGCTCATCGTAGGTAAATCGCGGATGACTGAAACCGCGGATACGGAGTCAGCGGATAACGTGGTACTACTGTACTCTATAATTTAAGTAGTTGCTTATACTTCTGTTACATAATGATCTGGTGCACTATCTTGTTGAAATAAAACGTGCTAAGAAACGCCATTATTTATAGGAAATAAAGCTGCAGAAGCAGCAAACACTTGATTTTGCAACAGATGCAAGTATCTATCAGAGGTTAAAGTTCCTTCTATGAAGGACAGACCAATAATATTGGTGCCAATTATGCCCCAGTCATGTATTTATTTTCCGGGCTCGTTGTGTATGGACTTCTGGCCCAATGTATTAAATAAAATGTTGCCGTGTTAGAACATAAAGTACTCTGAAAGGAAAAGAAATTAAGATCATCATGACTTTTCTACATAACTTCAATCAATTCATGCAGAAGATCTATTTTAAAAGGTTTAAGCTATTTTTTTTTAGAACACACATATCATTATTTAAAGTTAGAATTCGGGTAAAAATTTTAGGATTCTCCGTAACCTCTAATAATACTTTCAGAGCCTTACCTCCGTTAATTCTTGGTTTGCCAGGTTTTGGAGCGTGTTTAACGGTATCCGTCTCATTAAACAATTTTACAATACAACGATACAGTTGTTTGGTTGATTAATACCCATTCAGGATACTTATTATTAAATAAATCCACATATGTGAACTTGTGTACGATTCTTGTCACCGTAACCAATCATATCAAATAATCAAATGATCAAATAAATGTAAAAATTTTATTTAATGACGCGTGATTGTCAATTTTTCTCTGTCATGTTGACATTTAAGAAAAAAACCTTAGCTGATCCTTGCATTAAAATAGTGAGAACCAATGCTACCAAGTGATGCCAAATATTATATCAATTTACAAAAAAAATGTTTAATTCAATTGCTCATTCAAAAGTTGCATGCGATATACAGTACTTTTTTCCACACCCTGTATAAACACGTGCCTCTTTTACCTTTTAATATATTTCCAAAACAATATAGGGTATCCCATAAACAGTCATTATATGCAAGAAAGTTACAACAAAATCCATATAAAATAATTTAACAAGTTAACGACAGATGTCGCTTCTGTATTCCCAAATTAATATTACAACTAAAGCAAATAAAGCAAAATATCGTTAACAGTCACTTATAGAGTGGAAAACTTATTTTATTAGTAATAATGCTGTTATTCAAGATATGAAATAATAACTCATTTCATTTATTTCCACCATCTACTTATACCCAAACAAAAGGACAACGTCCCATTTCAAGGTCAACCAAGCCCTTCCCTTATTTGCATTTCACCGCTTACATTACAACTTATATAGCCTAAAATTATATTCCGAGCAAATTTTCACGGTTATTTGTAAGCGTTAATTATCTGCGGGGGCTTTTCCAGGCGTTCATTAGTTTTACAGGATTATATGTGATTTAAACAGCAGGAGGTTGTTATTAGCATAAACATATAAGAGTAAAACGACAGTGCCCAAACATTGTTATGAATTATTACATACTACATCCAAACGGAAATGGATTAGTTTGATATAAGCTCACCTCGGTGACTAGAGTTACGTATGACTGAAAATGTATATACGCTGAAAGTGGATTGAAAGTTGCTCTATTTTATTGATTACATGCTTTGGAATTCTCAAAGTTAAATAAAAAAACGGCTTGTCGTGTGGGAAAATACTTTTTAGCGGTACTATATATTCTAGTTATGACAGCCGTAATTGGCTTAATAAAAAACGATCGTTTTAAATTACGGGTGCAGTTCAATTTAGACTAATTTACGGTCATAAAGAGAGAAACAATTGAAATGTGGTTGTACAGAGCAGCTAATTTTGCTTCTAAAAGTAACATTTCTTAATCAGTACTGTACATACAAGGTCTTTATTTTATTTTTTGAAACAGAAATTTAAAAAAAACATCAAAGTAAAAATGCCAAAACTATCATATCGCGATTGCCTACTAAGGAATCATGAGTTTAGATGTGCAGTCCCTAGGGGACACAAGGCCAAATTCTCTATCAGGGAGACGGCCGGTTTAAGTTCTGTTCGCCCTATTAGTCAAATACTGAGACCGTTTGTTCAAAATAATTTTGTGATAAAAGACAGTGGCATGCAAAAGTCTTCTATTTCTCATATTTCTCCAATTATCATCTTTTAGTTTGTATGATACCCTCTGATACTTTCTAATTCCAAAAATTAAGACATGAGTTTTGTACACGCTGTGTTTGTAGTTTATCACTAACTAATAGCTAGCTTTGCCGTCACAAAGCTTACTGATGCACGCAGAGTTTTATTCCTCCTAGTCATTCTCGTTTCGTAAGGTCGGTGCCGGCATAGCTTCCTGGCCCGACGTACCACCAAATTTGTACGTTAAAACTGTCCGCGCGTATTTTTGACCCGGCCTCCGTATATAAATTTTCGTTTCATGTTATCGCCAGACTTAAACCGTTAAAATTCCGCGTCTAAATTCAAAAACACTCCGAAGCCCAGCGAATATTTGTTTAAATTATTGTTTGTTCATACATCTGTTTTTGTTACTCCTCTGTTTTTTGTCATTGAACATACTTGAGGTCTTTCACACCTATTTTATAGTAATAAATTCTTGTAAAAACACGCTTTCACTGTTTAAATTGTTGCGCACATCACGATCGTTACGTTGGACACCTCGCTCTCACACCAACAGCTACCACTTTGGGGTTGAAATATTATTGTAAGGACGAATTAAGACGCAATCAAGTCCATTCCTTTTGACAGCCACAGCCAGCGTCATTACACGGCTAGGAGGCGAGTCCGCTCGCAGAGATTTAGACATACAGGGGCCAACGCAAAAGTAATAAGTAATAAACTTTACAAAAGTCAGTAAGTAAATGAAAAGCACTTTAAAACTTGTAACGACGCTTACTACTACTACTACTGTGTTTACTTACTGCTTACTACTATCTGCTTTCTTTCTTCAAGTTTTAAAGTACTGAACCCTTATAGTTAGACGTATTTTGAAAATATCTTCCTGCGATGCCGTATGACAATGTAATATCTGATTTACATTTGGGTTAATATTAACAGTGTAAAAATTAATTTGAGTATCAGTATTAACAAAATTTATGTTAGGCACTATATGTTGATAAAATAATTAGTTGTTTTCAGGATTCATCAAGTGATGTGGCAACTTCTTTTTATTATTGTTACGTGTGTTGATATTTAATAGTTTTTTAAATCAGCCCCAATTCTTTTGACATCACTAATTTGGTTTAATTAAATTTTCTGTGGCTAATACTTTGTTGTAATACAAATTAAGAATATACTCCTTGAATCCAATGAAACTCATTAGATTAGTATTTGTAAAACAAACAAAAAAACTCAAAATCAAAGAATCAAATTTGTAGCCTTTATTTTAACACCCTGTAAACTGCGATTTCGGTTAATTTCTTTATGAACGCACTGCGTATATTCCAACCCTCGTTTTTGCAATTAATAATATCTAACGCCACCGTGTTGGCGGTTCGCTCAAAATCGCCAAATTGACCCATAAATTATACTTTCTCATCAGAGAGGCGCAGACCCACTGCTGGAAGCACTGCGCTACTTTTTTGTTAGGGGGCGAATTCGTGGTTCTGGAACCGCAACGCAAATACGTACTGGTAATTTCCCCACGAATTTAATGCCCTAAGGTCAGGGTTTGAAAGGGTACGTTTTATTATATTTATTAGGACGCCCTCTGTATGTGACTACAAGGGTTAAGTTTACATTTGTTGCGGTGGTGTTGACAGGAAAATTTTACACCGCTCTAAATGACGCGTTTAAAGAAATTTGCAATTGCAATTTTGATTAACCCGCGTTAACTTAGCGAATTGTTTGGAAAAAGAGCTTTGGTAATAAATCTAAATGCACTTCTATTTCACAAAATGCAAGGGCGCATTCTATTTCCGTGGAAGCTTGCTGATCATGCAGATCTTCAGTCTTCTATAGCAAATAATTGTGTTTCCCGATTGAAGCCCGCATGATATATCGTAGGGGAAATTGCGAAGGAAATCTCTTTTCCAAAAATGTGCAGAGAGGATATCTTTATATTATATTCAACGAGGAAAGCTGAGTTAACAGAAAAAGGGGTGCATTGTTTTATGATTCGGGAAAGCTGATTGAATAAATAATGAATCGCATTCTACTATAACGTTCGGGTTTTTTGAATGTCTAAGGAAATTGCATTGGTACCTAATTTTATCAGTTCAGTTTTTAATAAGTATATATTGCTATGATATCATATACCTAACCTATACAACTTACAGCATCGTTCGAACGTAAAGTACTAAATTATATATCAATGTATTACGAGTTATGTATTTATCTATTTTGTAAATTTATTGTAAAAATCTAAACTAAACACTCACTATATCGTATCTAATTAAAAAGGGCACGTTTCCATGGATTTTTAGGTATAAAGTTCCTTCGCTGATCGTTCGAACGTGGGTTGATTTAAGGTTTCGTATCGTTGGAAACGATATTCTTTCATCGTTGCTGGGGTCCTTTTTGCCTAGGAGATATAAAAGTTGTTGAAAACAATTGTGGTGACTTCTTTTTCGATATTTTCCTGAGTTGGTTGTATTTTCGAATATTATCTAGAAATTATAAATTTAAAATCACAAATAGAGTCTTTTAACTTAAGATTTACTTGCCAAGAATGAAGTGTTGTGTATGTAGTGCCAAGATGATGGTAATCCAGTAATTTCGAAGATTTGGGTGGCGTATTTTCTATTCCTGGGGCCAATAGAAGGGGCTTCGATTCGAGCTGAGTAGCTGAGACATCGTAGGAACGCTGATTTGGAGCTGAAAAGATTGTTGCAGAACTGGAATCAGTATTTGGAATATAAGAAAGCAGTTTGTCGTACTTAAAGTAAGAGATTATTCATCTTTTGAACTTATAACCGGCGTTTAGAGCGTAAATAGAATTCTGCGGTTAGAGTGTTTTGATGGCAGTGATGTATAGGGATTTTTTTGTACGTAACCAAACGTATGTTGCTGTAAAAGGTTTTTGACAATACTCGATTTTATGACGGGAGGTTAGCGGGAGATTTGAATTCTATTTTGATATTTAAACAAGGTATATTGAGTTTTAGTTTGGATTAAGATTCTAGAAATCTTATTTTTGTACAACTTAATTAGTAAAGAACCTACTTACCTGAGAGAGAGAGTATTAAGATTCCTTTAATTGTTCATCACTTTTTATTAACTCGAAATAAACAAAGTTATTTAAACAATATTGGTTTTTATTCACTATAATATAATCACTTCACAAATGAATGAAACTAGTACAGCTTGTAGTAGAGAGACGGAGAGTATAACAAGTCAAGTAAGCTAATAATATGTTTGGAGAAGTACATCCTACCACGTCCCAAGATTTACTAAGGATAATATTGGTTTGTAGTATACACAAAAACAGGTAGAGGGGAAGATTTCATTCCCTTGTGTGCTACAGAGGCATCTACCTATTGAGGCATAGCTTATCTGTGAAGTAAATTATCTTTAATAGAGGACGCTGCATATATATGATGTTAATAAAACAGTGTTGAATTAATTTAAATCAATTTAATAAAATTATAAAATATCTACAAGTTTCGTAGCAATATATATATATATATATATATATATATATATAGTTCAAACTTTGTATTATCTCCAATAGAATTTATTATGAAAATCAGGAACTTGCAATAACTAAAAATAGGAAAAGTTGGGGATAATGTTTGTTATTATTATAGTTATTTTGCCTTTTGTTGATTTAATTCATGACAAGATCGTATCACATTTATAACATCAGAGATATTTTTTTATTTCATGATTTCCAGAAGAAGAGCCTTAAATCCAATAAAATTTCAGGAAATGTTATTCTAACGTTTACAGAAAAAAGAGGAATTTACGACTTCCACGGTGAAAAAATAAACACGTTGATCGAATACGGATATAGGCAGCAAATAATAAAAAAAAGATATTACTACATACCTTACCAAGTCGTATATGAAGTCGTGTATGTAACATCTGCGTTTTTAGATTTACAGCAGCAATACATTACGTCAAACACAGCCACGATAAAAAAAATCTAAGCTCCTAACATATCGTTTTTTTTTTCTAGTGCTTGTAATTTTCTTTAGGTAATTCTTCTTATAAATCTGCTGGAGCAATGTGATTCTTTTTGCTTATAATAAGATTAAAAAGATATCGAGGTAGAAGGTTTTTCAATAAAGAAACATTTATTGGATTAATTTATTACAATACAATATTTATTTGTTCACTGTATTAGTATACAATAAAAGTTGAGGAATATTTAAACTATGAAAATAAACAAAAGAAACAAGGAAGAAGAACATAAACAGTCATACATAAAAACGGGAGACATTGTATAGACATATTCCACAAACAAACAGTCAATCAAACAGGTTTACACAACTTAGAAACTCTTATGTCTTATAGAACGCTTCCAAATTTTTCTTAGGACCCTTATAATCTTGTTGGTTAAATGTTTCCTTGTCGCTTCTGGAAGTCTGTTGTATACCTTGGTCTCCCAGTAATCTAAGTATCTTTGCGTAGTTTGTAATCTGTTGTACGGAATTCTGAGAACGTTCTTAGCTCGGGTATTGCAATTATGCATTTCGCCATTAATATGCAGGTGTTCCCTGTTTTGATAGATGTACTTAACAGTGGTTAGTATGTGAAGACACGGTATGGTAATCTTCTCATCTATGAAGCCCGCTCTACAGGACTCCTCCTGGCTCAAACCAGAGAGTGTTCTCACCGCTGGTTTTTTTTTGGAAAAACTGCAATCCATACGTACCAACACTGCGGAAATTCGCTCTGCCCTCATTATTCTGCTAATACTGACAGTCTGCCTTCTAACTTATCGATAGGTATAACCCAATTAAGTCGCCCATTTACATGGAGTCCTAGGATTTTAATGCTCTTTTGTTTCGCTCCCCTACCCATAGCGACATCAAAGTGTTGCGTTTTCGCCGTATTAAGACTAAGTTTGTTGGACGCAAACCATTCTTGTACTTCGTTCAGAACCGTCTCTGCCTTTGTGGATTTATCAATGGATATAGATAATAAAGAGGAGTGGTCCCAAAATAGACCCTTGTGGGACGCCTCGTTTTACAAACATTATTTCGGATTGGGTGGCTGACATTTCAGACATATTGCCTTCTAGCGTACGAAAAGGAGAAAAATATATCATAAGCAACACCATGCTGTCTATAATATTGTAGTTTGTCTAGCAACAGGAAATGGTCGAAGGTTAATTGAGTCTCTTCCTGTTGATCCACTCCGATAACCACGTTGACAATTCATAATATAGTTCTTTCAATTAAGAAAGTTTGTCTGCGATAACTTGTTCCATTATTTTCAAAAAAACGCTGGCAGTATAGAAATCGGCCTATAGTTCTCAGGGTCATTTGTCTCACCATGCTTATAAACTGGTATTACCTTGGTAATTTAGAGTTCATCTGGGAAAACTCACTCAAGCAACTATTTATAATAGATACCACCGGATTTTATACTTCGAAGAACAAACCGTTTATCCTCCTCAAGGTTTTAGTCATGCTCTTCTTTGAAGCCACGCTTAACATCGATTTCCTCGACCTTCGACGCAACAAAGCTGGTAATACAATTAAAGTTAAATTATCTTTACTCGTTACCTTATTTAAATAATTTTTTTGCCCAAGTTTGGTATGTATCAATGCTTAAAAATATTAATATTGAAAGTTTAAACGAGTTTTAGATTAAACGCATTCCAAGAATCCTTTTCCAATGCCAATTCCAAAACTGACACCACCTTTAATTAGAGTTAATTAAAAGTTTGGGCGTTATTACCCCCAAAAGTGTTCCTCCATCTCCGATGACACTGGCTAATTCTTTAGGATTAATTTTACACATCCATTCTGGGCAGTTTCTGACTTCTGAGCTTTTCGCAAGATATACCTATAGGTAGAATAGAAGTTTGGCACTCGATTGGAGGATGCGCGCTTCTGACGCTGGCCTTCTCGCGAAGGAGCGCTTTTGAACGAAAGCGCAGTCAGCGGACAAGCTTTCAAAAGGACGAGTTGTCCTGATCGACAGCAGCCGGTGGCTTGGGAATCGCGTTCGCGTAAACTCTGAACACGCATTTTTATTTATCACTGGAATTAAAATTAATTATTCATCATTATCCATAGTGGTGTTAAAATTCGTGGTAGAAACTTTTTTTTAAATCGTGCAGAAGAATAAGGTTAAAAAAATGTAAGTTTTACAATTTTTATTGAAAATTAATTGACAGTTTTATTCCGTGAAAATTTCATACACATGTCAGCTTTCCGCACAATTTTATTCCCTGAGCAATAAAAGCAGAAACCGCTTTAAATTTTACCCTTAATATTCGACAGATGGGGTGTCTTCACCCCAGTCGTTTGAGGGTAAAAGAACAGCTCACTTAACGTAGCGGAAGTTTGCATATTTTTTATTTCTTCTCCGTTATATTTTTTTCTGTAGGGATTTTGTCTTCTCTTGTATTTTTATTTTTTTTTTATTCTTTCCCGTGTAGATAAGGAGTGTTCTTTTTCCCCAGCAGTTTTTAGACTACCTCAATATTAAAATGAGCAGAATAAAACGCGTCTGCATTCTTCCAGTATAATATAATCTTATTTCCCAAGGCGAAATATTTATTAACAATTTTATCTTAATGTGTACATACAGGGAATTTCAATTACAGAAGATTTTGACTACTTCTTCAAAAGGCCTTTTAATTCTCTTTAAGTATCAAAAAGTATTTTTTTAATCACTAAACAAAAATTGCATAATTTACAACCTGTGTAATAAAACACGATCATTTTAAATAAAATTTTATGAACTTCTACATAAAAACTAAATTTCTCGAGACATAGCGTTTCAGGGAATTTCATTACATACTTCCTTGTCTTCCTATCAAATTCAATCAAGTTTCAACTTGCCGTCCTCTATAGAAATCTATATTGCAGCATCTTTGTCCGAAGACTCTCTCGGAAACTTTAACCTGTGTTTATTGCTTCCCTCCTGTGACGTATTCTTAAATTTGTAAAGTGAAAATTCTTGTTTAGGGGCGCGCATGGTTGGCCGCGCTTGCAGATACGTATAAAAAAAGAAAAAAAATCGTCTTATTTCCATGGAAAATCGCTATAACCACACCAACGAACAGAACATCTTATTTTAAATATAAAAGATATACAGGATGTTTTTCAAATAGATGATAACATTTTGAGAGGTTGTTCTCCTGGCTGAAATAAGTAAAAAACTTCCTGTGCATATACACCGAAAATTTCATCGTTTTGAAGTTACAGGATGATAAAAAATACTTCACTACTAACACATTTAACATGATTCGTTTAGAAAAAAATCGGCTTTAAATCTAAAATACCAAGCAGAAAACATATCCAGAATGATTTTTTGTTCCTAAAATTGATAATAAACAAGTTTTTTTTTTCTTGGAAACAAAAAGCATTAGTTCACACATATATGTATATAGGGTGTTTTTGAATTGATGGATAATATTTTAACACAGTGTTCTCCTGGTCGAAATAAATAATAAAGTCCTTACGCACATATATCTAAAAGTGCTTAGTTTTCAAGATACAGGGTGTTAAATATTTCAATATGAGAAATGCTTCGGAATAGTTTATTTTGATGAAATAAAATCTTTATTTCCAATGATTATCTGTATCAAATCTGCTGTAAGTATCTACTAGAAACTTTTGGTTCAATTGTTTTTATTTAATCAATATTAATTTATTGAATTATGCCGAGAAATATACTTTTATTATTTAATTTATTTCGCTCATTTTATCCGAATTACCGTTAAATACATTAATTACAATCTACAACCCCTAAGTCCTGCCCTGCAACTGCACGAGAAACAAATATCGAATAAACAGCGATATTTCAATATTTAAACGCTCCGACGAATGCCGTTTGAATGAAAGGCCAACGAAGTTATTACTATACCGGCGAACAGTCAACCGAAATTAAATAAACTTGAGGGAAAATTGACGCTTAACGCTTCCTGTTGGGGATGGCTCGCATTGGGTTCACAACGGCGAGTGGTGTCGGCGTTTTTCTAATTAAATTGTTCCGACGCGAACGCATGTACGTAGTACGTCGTAGCGTAACTTTGTTGTTTAGTGTGCGTGAGAAAATTTTGTCGATCACGAAAGATTGGTGCTAATTTCTAGGTTAAGGCTGGTTATAGGGCGATTATTGAATTATTTTACGTCTGTTCTATTTCGATCAGTTACTTTTTACACCAGTTATAATGTTGTGAGAACTATAGAGGCACTGCATTGTCGAACTCCCGCTATAAAAGTACTGGGAGATTTATTAAGGTGAAGGCCAAATGTGTAGGTACACCGAAAACATTCTAGGGGAGCTTCAAGCGGGCTTTAGAAGTAATAGGATTATGATAGATTTAAAAAAATACACACTACTAGTTATTACTACAAAACTGAACTGCATACGATGTATGTACGTAGAATGAAACAAGCATACGATAAAATAAATAGTAATGAAATACGTATACAAAGGAATGTTTTGCAACGTTCCTTTATCATTTAAAGATCTCAAGAACACTAATAAGATTGGTGAAAATGACTTTAGGCAATACAAAAAAGAAAGTATTATAGAATGGAAGAAAATCAAGGGAATTCGAAGTAAGAAGAGGGTTTAAGCAAGAGGACCTCCTATCAACGATACTTTTCCATGAACACCAAGTTATGGCCTTTGCACATGACCTAACAAGATCAAAAATGAATTAAGAAAAATTACATGCAGTTTAGGACAGGAAGCAAGGAAATTTGATCTGGAAATAAATCAAAATAAAATTAAATCTATGATTATGGGACAAACAGAAAACCCTTGAGAAAAAAAGATAACCTGCTGGTGAGGGCAAAGAACAACAAGAGATATGTCTTGGAGAGACTAAACAAATTTGTCTACCTGGGAGTTAATATCGACGAAAATTGTCGTGAAAGACAAGAAATCTAGGCAAGACTTGTAAAGGTGATCGAAAATACGGAAGCCTGAAGAGGCTCATGAAATCAAAATACGTGCCAAAAAAGTTAACTAAAGAGAGGATTTAGAAAACAGTTATAAGATTTTCCGCCAAATATGAATGTGAGACGTGGATAAGGTTCTTTGAGACGCAAAAGTTATCGTTATGGACGAAATTATACAAATATTTCACGTTGTCCAACTCGGAGATCAAAGCTAATGACGGCTTCTATACGGACAATGTACAAGACACTCTTTACAATGTTAAATTTAAAAGCAAAGTCAAGGATACAATTTTGATATGGTGTGCCATATTAGAGGCTGGGATTTCACGGCCGCGTATTGGATGTGTTCCAGGTGAAGCCGTATTTACATACGAAACTGCCTCACAAAACCTAGAAATTTTATAATTACCCATCATCCCAACGACCAAATATTATTCAGGCCCCACTTAGCCTCGTGCCATTACGCTAGAAGAACAAGAGGGTGGTGTACCACAAATCAATTTTGACAGATAATTCTCCAAATGTTTCTCAGGCGAGACCCATTGAGGAATTTTGATGTCATTTGAGCATAAAAGGTGTATATGATGGGGGTTGAGAAGTCCAAAATGAGGAATGGTCAAGAATCTTTCAGAATATTCGGAAAATCGACGCTACGCTATCATCCAAAGAGGTGCCATAGAAGAGCATGGGCCTTTATCCGTCATGTAAATCTTATGATCAGTTGAATAAAGACTATATAAGAATAATATTGTTGTTAATATCTGAAAAAATAAAATAAAAAAAATGACTTTTACTTTTTTCCGAAAACTTTTGAGACATACGTTAAAAAGATGGGACAGGAAAATACTACGCCCTCTATATGGAGGGGTAAGAACCGAGGAAGTATGGAGAAGGCGAACCAACCTAGAAGCAGATGATGCATAATCTGAAAGCCTAAGAAAGATTTTAGTTTAAGTGTTTTATTAGCCCTGCAGAGCAAATTATTCGATATTCCAGTCCATTAAATAACTAACAAAATAGACCAAGTGATCCTTGTAGGCACCTTGATATTAGAAAAACTATGCTTTTACCATAAAATCCACCGGATATTTTTTCTTGTCCCTGACTATATCCACTAAAATGTTTCGTACAGCGATAATCGATCGAATGGGCCAAGTGTAGAATCTTGCGGGAGCCCTCATACTTCATCTTTTCAAGGATGTGGAAAAATGCATCTTTATTATAAAAAACACGGCTGATTATGTATATACTAAAACATCTTGTACAGTACACTTGATATTGAATATACAGGGTGTCCTCTCGTTGGGTTGCATAACTTCATAGGGTTATTCCTTGTATCAAAATTAACAAAACACTTCTAGTCAGCATAGGTCCAATTCTCAACCGTTTTCGAGATATGAGTGGTCAAAAGCGCTGAAAGTCACTAGTTACGGTAACTAATTTAGACGAATCATAGACGCATTTGGCTCGAATTTTGAGAATTGGAACTATGCTGGCTGGAAGTGTTTTGCTAATTTTGATACAAGGAATAACCCTATGAAGTTATGCAACTCAACGAGGAGACAGGCTATATAACAAAGTGAGTGCAATATACATATATCTTGTGAGAGCCCTCTCGTACTTTACCTTCTGCAAAGGTGTGTAAGAATATGTTTTCCATCATAAAATCCGGTTGTTTTTTTTGTGCGAGACTGTACATATTAAAATATCCCGTATAGTGCACGTGACACTCGATTTATGCGAATCAACCCCTCCACTTAGTGCCGCTCGTACGACTATATATACGACTCATAACCTCGTGAAACGTGAAACAAGTGGAATTTACTGTGTGGCACTGAGGCCCCGAAATTGGATATTGAAAAGCCTGGTGCAGACTTGACGCAGCCGTTTCCCCGGTGGAATAATAAAAAAAAAAAAAAAAAAAATTGGAAAGGATAAATTCAGTTTATGTTTGGGGATGTCATTTTTATCAATACGGAAATAAGTTGCAAATCGCAAAATTATTCACCTAGTGGTTGATTTAAAACGTTGGAGGTAAATTTGACAGCTGTCATTTTATATTTTAAGAATCGTAAGGAAATTTTGCTCTTTAAAATTAACCGGAATTAAACATCAGAATCTAATCTCCTATATAAAGGAAAGCCCACGGGGTGCGGCGTCTGTTTTCAAACTTGAGACGAGTGCATTGACGCCTTTCCAACGCATCTGATACTGCCTACGCCTACTTGAATCACACCTCCTCCCTCTTAGCGTTGGCGGGCTTATTTTACAGGATCGTGCCTACGTAGCTACGTAGCTCTGTTATAACGTCATCTGTCGTCCTTTTCCGACTGCGGTCGAAATTAATTCATGCGTAATGCGGATCGCACGCTTTCAAAGCAATCCTGACAGGGGAATATGTATGAACGCCATCTAGCGTTAACCGTTTGTAAATACAGGTGACTGTATTCCATTTGTCGTTGAGCAAATTCGCATATCCATTTTTTTTTGTGTTGTATTTCTGCGTTGTTTAATTTTATCTGACCGGATCATGATGTTTGTTTTTTAATCGTGTTTATTTTGGCATCACATATACATGACTGATTTAATTAAAGGAGATTTGAATAACTCCCACATTCCATTGGTATTAGTATATACTGGTAATGATGTCTATACTATTTGTTTATTTTTTTTTTCACTTGTAATTTGAGATTTTGCAAGCATGCTTAGATAACAGAACATAAAACGGTTGTAAAGAATATAAAAGGAAGAAGAATCAAAGTAAAAAAGCTTGTGATATAATCTAAGCAAAAAAAAATAGAAAGAACGAGAAGAAAAATTCGAGAAGAAAAGCCACAAAAAATTATTCTGCAAAATTTTGAAAATTATAATAAGGAATCATAATAAAAAGAAATAGAATACTTCATAATTGAAAGTAAACAAGGATATGCAAACTTAAAGGCGAAAAAGAAACTCATATTGTTCTGCTGAATAGTTTTCTGTATAGAGACTACTGACAATCGTTGTGCAACATCCTGTATATAGCATCACCCGGTATTTAGGTAAAGCGCAAAACTTTATCTTAATAGATATACCCCCACGTTGTGTGGGAAAAGTAAATTTCACGGAAAGTTTACATTAGTAGTCATTGGAGGGGCAGATCAAATATTAGTTTTCAATTCCTATTCTTGGAATGATGACGTTACATGTATGCACACACACACACCTCAATGCATATTACGTTTACTCTCAGAAATTTAGGTTTCGGTTGATTGATTGCCTTCGTGAGGTGCAGTGACGTATCTTTGTCCCTTGGTCTATTCTGAAAGGTTCTGCACTTCGAAGAATGTAAGGGTAGGAAACGGCCATTTATTCTCGGTAGAGCAGCCATTAGTTTACGCGGGACAAAGTGTTTTTGCGTACGAGGGTACAAACGGAAAGTGAATTCAATTTGCTTACTTGTTGTATCTTCCGGTTTGTCCGCAAATTTGAAGGGGAAAGCATTTCCTTGGGGATAGTTTTTGTTTAGGAAGATCCACGTAATGTGTAAACATAACATACTGTTGAGTCAAACTAATAGAGATACTTTTGGAATAAGAAGAAGTCGCTTTTTTGTCATCTAGAGAAATATGCCTCTAAAAGTACTCCTAAAGTTTTATCTATGCATATTATAATTTAAGGACCAAAAGAACCAAGAAAACATCTGATCTGAAATAATTATACTGATCAAGAAAAGAAGATTTTAAACATAAGAAGAACACAGAAATAAAATTTGTAATATATTTATTAAAGCAGCTAATTTACAGTTTTTTTTTTCTAACGAATCTGTACTTTCTCCTTAGTTTTTGTTTATGTAGAAGATAAAAAAAAACGCTAGACAAATTTAATGAATATACTCTAGAGACAAGTCAAGTAAATACCCAAAAGTATACATAAGATAAATTTGTCTGCTCAACCATTCTTTTATGGCTACTTGAAGTGAAATTGAATAGTGACAAGGATTCTGCTTCGTTGGGAGTAAATTAGTTTTACTGCAAAATACAATGCCTTGCATCCGTCTACTTAATTTAAACATCGAGGTGTAACAAATAATCAATTTTGTGTCACATTATAATGTAGGAAAGTGTGATATTAAAAGTATTTTGAAAACAGCGAATGGCACTTATAAAAGTACGACGTAAAAGTGTTAAAGGTTACTATATCAAAAGTGTTCTGTCCTTCTGTCTAACGTATGTCGATACCCTTTTAAACCTATCGATTTAAAGTAAACAATTAATATCCTTGAACATTTCTCGTGCCAACTTACCTATCGCGACAACAACACACAACTGGGAAAAGTATTAAAAGATGTTCTACATTCTGCGGTAATAGCTAATAAATTCGTGGATAACGTGCTATTTTGTTACTTCCTAGCGGATAAACAAATAAATTTTACGACTGTAGTGTTCTCGTTTTGAAAGAACAGTTGAAAATAACCCGATATTTGTATCACATTCTATCTATACTTTAAGTATATAACTTACATGTGCCATTCTAAACCCCTAAACCGGAGTTGTTATGAGAAATTAGTACCTATACTTTCTCACGTCTGAAATAACACAAATTATATTGCAATATATCTAATCAAGTTCAAACGTAACATCATCACTCTGGAATTAAGCAAGTTCCCACCAACAAACACGTAGATCGGACGACAGGCTCATTTAATAGTTAATCGCCTTCTAAATTCCCTGGCATCACCCACGTTGAATTCTCTTCGATCGATAAGCTAAAGCAAATTGTGCGGAAGAATTTACCGTTTATACGGGTATTAAACGTTTAAACCGGTATCTGCTAATAACATGAGGAAGATAATAATATTGATTATAAGAAATTTGTGTTAATTACTAAAGGAGCCGGCTAAAAAAAATTTTTTTATAACAAATATTGTTTGTAGCGTTTACCTGAATTCAATTTTGTGTTATCCGTCGTTAATTCGGAAACACCCTGTATATTAATTTTTATGAATTTATTAAAAACTAAGAAAATAAATACGCTGTGAGGATTGTCCCGGGAGCAATTGCCATTTTATATTTACGACAAAAATACAGGTGTTGCATAAGTTAGAAAAGTAATAGACGTCAAATTTCAACTTTCTAGCGCTCCGACATAAAAAATTGAAGGTCTACGGTGAGATAGTATTAAGCAAGGGAGGAAGAATGATAAATACACGAGTTTTTGGCATTTTTATCATTCGCGAGTGATATTTTTTGCACCCTGTATATATTAAGAATTTACCGTTAATGCGCGTATTGAACGTTTAAACCGGTATCTGCTGATAACGTGAGGAAGATGATAATATTGAATATGAGAAATTTTGTTGATTTTTTTTAGTGTTAATTACTAAAGGAGTCGAGTAACAAAAAAATTTTTTTAACAGAAATTGTTTGTAACGTTCACCTCAATTCAATTTTGTGTTATCCGTCGTTAATTCGGAAACACCCTGTATATTAATTTTTATAAATTTATTAAAAACTAAGAAAATAAATACGCTGTGAGGATTGTCCCGGGAGCAAGGAACAGATTTTCTTAATGCCATTTTATATTTACGACAAAAATAAAGGTGTTGCATAAGTTAGAAAAGCAATAAACGTCAAATTTCAACTTTCAAGCGCTCCGACATAAAAAATTGAAGGTCTACGATAAGAGTTTTTGGCATTTTTATCATTCGCGAGTGATATTTTTTTGCACCCTGTATATATTAAGGGTATATATAAATATTATGACATTTTACTTCCGGTAACGCATCTACATATTTATTTATTAAAATTTTGAAGGTATATATACAGGGTGAGTCATAAAAAAATACAGAATATGTTTAAATGGTAGAAATGATCAATAAATTAAAATTATTTTACGATCCTCTACATGAACCGACAAACTGGGATATAAATTCGAGTTTGAATCATATCTTAGAAATTGATATTACTACCGTGAGCGGGCTGCCGTTCTCCAATTTGAATTTTAAATCTCGTTTCATTCACTTCGTGGCTGTCCTTTCCTTTGTCTCCTCCCACTTCCTATATTTCGAACACCCGGAGATCAGATTGGTAGGAATAAGACGTAACATCTTGATAAAATCAATATAGCTTTAAATAAAACATATTGCTTTTGTGGTAGAGTTAGAGCTACAGTATAAGGTGAGATTTTTAAATGAATTTGCTAAATGAGAATGGGCTTCACTATACGAATTATAAATATATAATTCAGAAAACTAGAAGCCAATACGATAGTGTTTAAATAGGGAAGCTTGTTTGCAAACAGCGACCCCTAACTACATAAATCAAATCTATTTTATGCACAGAAAGCGATAAAACTGCTCCAAATACTGCTCCATCCTATTCGAACTGCTATTAAAACTAGTTTAACGGATATGCGTTCCAGTGCATTCTGAAATTGGGTTTAATCGCGAGATCTTGCCATCGTAAATCAAATAGTTTTTGTCGAGCTTCCCCGGTTTTCTAGTGTATCGGGTCCCAAATAGTACAGTAAAGAAATTTAATCCGGAATATCATGGACATGATTGATTGAACAGTTAGTGGAACACTTTTTATTGGTCTATTTTATAACAGATCCTACTAACTGCGCCATTTTCCAAACATCCTCGTACATACGCTATCAATATTAAACTCATATCTTGCTGTTGCATCATAAATTCTAACAAGCCTTAACACACGCATTTAATCCGAAATTAATGTCGTGCGCGTCCACCACATTATTCATAATTCTGCGACACGATTCTTCGTGTGTAGGCCATTCGCGTAGGAGCGAATGCATATCTCGTGCCGGAGTGACGCGTTTGGCGGTCTTTGACACCCCTAATTCCTCGGAGCTGGCGACGGGGTTGTAGTTAATTCTCATTCAGCCCCGGGCACCGCCGAAACAGAATCGCAATTAGTGCCTCGAAATCCTCCCCAATGATAAACCTGGCGCTCGGGTAAACGACGTCTGCACGGATTGGTGAAAGTATTTTTGACAGGGATTCGATGGTATGCCGTATAGTCCAGTAATTAAATGGGACGAATCTTATTCATTTACTCTGCGTAAGAAACGCGTGCCGAATCGTCAAATCACATCGGGATTTAAAAGGTAGATTTGTCTTAATTTCGAAATTGGCAGCAGGCACATTGATTAGAAAAAAAGGATTCGTCGATTTGGTTCCAATTTCATCGAAGATGTGCACATATAGTTGTTACGGTCGTGATTGATCGGAACAACGCTTTGATTTGATACGTAACACGACTTCATTACGAGAAATCAGATTTTCCAAAATTAGATTTTTTGAAAATTTTTGAAAAATTAAAAATCGTTATAAACATATCGTGTGGATATGCCACACTTGGAGAATGTTACAAGAAGTGTTAGTTGCTGGCGTCACGAGTATGCCCTGGCAGAGGGCATTTAAATCCATGTACGCTTCAAAGAATGTCGGATGGATTTACAACTACTGGGACTGTTCACCGAGTAAAGAAAGTTATAACGAAGCCAGTGTTGACTGAAGTTATAGAAGCGGCTGTTGAAAATCCTCATATGCTCTCAAGATGCAATTGCACCAGGAATTGCGACTTCAAGATTTTCAAACCAGGCGGAATTTCTGTATGTGGGCTATCAAAAAAATCAACCAAGATCAAACCTAACTTATGCGAATGTTATTTTCCGATGAATTGACATTCCATAAAGATGGGTTAGTCAATCGTCATAACATGATTACGCCAACGAAAACTCGTACTTCATGAGAATTGGAAACCACCAGCAAAGATAGTCACCCAAAGTTTGGGGGTCGAATACTAGGGGAACACCTACTTGGTTCCTTCTTCGACGTGGACCAAAACGACAACTATTTAAGGTTTCTTCGTGACGACTTAGTGGAACTCTTGAAAAATCTCCCTTTGGTCGTTCGACGACAGGTTTTTCAATATGATGAAGTTCCTGCACATAAGAGTCTTGTCGTTCGGGAATATCTTGATGAATGAAAGGTTTCCAGAATCATGGATCGGTCGTGGGGGTCCAGCAAGGTGGCCGCCAAGATCACCAAACCTCTCTTCCATTGACTTCGTCCTTTTGGGCTACAGCAAAAGCGAGGTCTACAGGACAGCACCCGCTACAGCCGAGGATATGTGAGAGCGAGCCGTCTCTCACATTCTTTCCGTGGTGTAGTTGAACGCCATTGAACACCAAAAATATTTTAGGAAGATGGGGATAGTAATTACTCACAATTTAGGTTTTAGACTTGGAGGTATGGTACGAGGCATCTTAGGTGCTACACCCTGTACACATCTACAAAATTTGTAGAATTAAAGCCAGTAATATAAATAACAAAAAAATGGAATCTCAACATCAAAAATTACCAGCACCAACTCAATCTAAATAAATCCTGGTTTTCTTGCGCCATTTCTGTTGACTCTAGTAATAACTTTCCCTGTTATTTATCGTGCCTGTCTCGGCATCGTCTAAAGTAACTACATTCCTAGAACTAGCTACGATACGGCTAACTACGGTAATTTTACAGCACGCCGAAAGTGAAACGAGAATCCCCTCTCTTCTTCCTCGAGGGCTAACGAGTTTATGCAAGTAAGTGTGCGATGGATCGTGAAAACGTTGTGTCTGCTGTCTCGTCCATCTCAATTACCAACTGCGGGAAAATTTCAGACCCGGTGGCTTGCGCGAAAATATGAAGTGTAAAGTTTTTTGTATTATATCCTGATTTTATGCATCTAGATTTTCGCGACAAAAGCTGCAGATATGTGTATTTAATTTTCAAACAGATGGTATCGATTTTGCAATTAGGATTATCAGCAATGGGAAAGAGATAATTCAATGGCGCAGTCAGTAGGATTATAACGCGAAATGATGTAATTTATCATAGTAATTGTTATTGCAGTATTCTAAAGCAGACACTGCTGGAGATAACTACAAAGTTGAAACATTACCGAAGCAATTATAGTCGACACATTTTCAAGGTTATAAACTTTATTGCTGCTGGGTCACAAAGTTTATGATGGGAGATGATTACGAGTGAAGTTACCAGAAGACGTTTTACAAAACTCCTTTATTGACTGGTGATTAACATATTCAAAATTGGCATAAATTGAAATCCCACCCCAAATATTTTCTGATATCCCCGCTGGGGTTGTCGAAAAAAACAAATGATTTATTACCACTTTGTTTTTCGCTTCTAATAATGACATATTTTCGATTTAGAGATTGCGATTCCATTTAGATACCAATTCTGGCGATTCATCATATTGGAATACATTATATCAAACGGCACTGAATTGTAGGATGCTTTCAGAAACATTTTTTTTTATTATTCAATAGTTCTTCCACACTACCAAGCACTATAGACAAAAGTTCTACGATTGCACGATAATAATATTCAACTCTGACCCTGTTTCCAATCGGCCTGATTACCTACTCTTGCAGAAGTGCTCATTACCGTATACAACTACTAAATTGGAGAAGGAAATGCAATACTAACTAAGCAGTCTCAAAAGAGAGAAGAAATCCTCTTGTTTATACTACAAATAGGGGTGCATGTAAGAGTTGCATACGGAGCCACGCGATCTAATGATTCCCTGCCACGTAAGTTAATCCTTCCGGATGCAGTAAAGAACTGGAGTGCATCTGAAGCCTTAGCAACATTCAGAGCTAGTTAATAATGTCGCGTTGTCAAGGAAGTACCTACATGCGATTGTAGAATTCTCTCTAGTAAAATCTGCACCGGGAACCTTGATTTCAATACGGTTGGTTTTCGGTTTAGAATAGAGATTTTAAGGAATTTCTGGATGCACCAGCTCAAACCTTAATTTGTAATAGATGTGTTGAGATTGTATAATAGTATTTGTTGATTGACTCTAAATATCGAGGTTTACTGAAGATGATCCTGTTGGCAATTTTATTATTTCGATCTCTTTATTTATTTATTATTGTACATTGTTTATTGCCAATAAAATATTATATTATTATATTTCTTTTACAGGTGTGTTCTACGATAACTCCAAAGAATGCTGTACGTACATTACTCCCCAATATAATCTCTCTCACTACGCCATCCGAAATATGTCTCAAAAATCACTCACTTTTTACTAAGTCAAAAACCATTGAATAAATTTCATTTCTTCATCGATATCTCCTGGTTTGGATTCGAGATGTGACCATTTGCAAGATATGCCCACTTCAGCGCGGGCTCCGTCGTCAATAACATCAACAATAAACCGACATGACGCTGCAGCATAGTAAAACATGGCCGGTGAATTCCTCAACTACCGTGGTGCATCTAAAAGTTGGCAGAGACGGCCGAGCTTATAGCACTTTCTTGGGACAAGATTTTCCGATAATTCCAAACAGTTTGAGAAGGGATGCGGCCAACCTTTCTGCGCACCAACAAGGTGGGGAAAACGCAGCAGCGCAGGATGGACAAAATAATTTTGGTGAGTGAATTTTTTGTTTATCGATTTGCTGGATGATAGAAATGCTACATTACGGAGAAGGGTCAGAAAATCCCCGTGTGTGAATAATTCTATTTAAAAGCTCGTTATAACTGATGCTCGCATTTGCAAAAATTTCATGTCATTTCTGTTAAATTATGATTGAAAAACAAAGCGATTTTACAGACGTATCAATTGTAGATATTTGGAATTTACAGGGTGTTTTTTTTTTCTCTCATAATTTTCTTGCAGTGGTGATCAAATAATTTAGGTCAAAATTTCGATTTTTGCAGGTGAAAAACCAATACAAATCGAACCTCCCCTTGAAGGATTCCAAGTGTTGGCTTTGGCCAAGATAGAGCATCTCAATCCTCAACAAAACCGTCAGAATTTAACCGACTCCAATAATCCCATCAAATTCCAACGGAATCAAAATACCACCACGGATAAAATTCAATGCAATTGCAAGTTGAAAACCCCCTCAAAAACGCATTCCAATAACGAGCACTCCTCCGACTGCCTGCTACCAGAAATCCCTTTGGATGCCAGGAAGGTTACAACCCTCAGACGTCATTACTACCCCGAAGGAGGGTGGGGTTGGGTCATCGTAGCGTGTTCGGTGTTGGTGCACGTGTTAAACAACGGTCTCCAGATATCCTGCTCCCAGTTGGTGCTGCCGGCCGCCGAGAAGTTTAAAATTTTTCCGGTGCATGTTGCAGGTGAGTTTTTGCAGTTTCTTCTGTTGTTATGTTTGTGTTCGATATCCGCGAGGTATGTGGAAAGTTTGTACTTATCTCGAGACGTACCGAAGCCAAAACAAGTTTGGTGCGAGCAGTTTTACAAAGGGAAATAAACTTTACCGTGTGCGCTAAGGGGGTTGGAACGTTAAGGGTGGGGGTGTATCGATATGCTATCTGAGTGGATAAAGTTTGTATTTTGCGGAAATCCTTACTTGAAATGGTAGATATAATCCTGTGATGCTCCAGTGGATCTAACAGGGTCGTCATACGTGTACCGTATGTGAGTTCGAAAGAATTGTAAAATTTTGTTTTGGAGGGTGGGGGCAGTGGCGGCTACGGAGGCTAAGCCTTAGGAGTTATTTTTAATAAAATAAGTATTAAAATAATATTTAAGCATCGGTTATATACTAAAATAAAGCAATTTTGCAAAAAAAATATAATCAATAGTATATTTATTCATTACTTAATTTAAAAATGCAAACAAATTTCCAATAATGCGCGAAATTTTATTGTACGCAGTATAATAGCAAGCGAGGAGGCTAGCCACAGATTTGACTCCGCGCCGATGATTAATGCCATGGCTGAAAGCAATGCGTCTCTGTAAGTGCACGTGCACTTTATACTGCGAATACGTATAGTTGGAGGCTTGCCGCCGCGGTGAGATCCTACCCGATCGGCATGTTACAACATTGCTACGCAACTGCCCATGCGACTCCCACCTCCCAGTACTAATAACTTAAGAAGCGTTGGGTGAGTTTTGTTAGGTTACGCGCACAAAATGGATAAAATGAACGAAATTAGAATTTGCCAAGATATTGTCCACTGGTTGGTAAGAAATTCTTTTAGTTGTTTAAACATAGAGACGAAATTACACATCGTACAAAACATCCTGAAACCACAGCCTAATTTATCTGTAGTATCTAACGACGGCAACCGGCAAAATCGTGGTTTTAGTTCATTATTGTACACTAAAGATTTAGCTTTTCGGGGACACAATGAGACTTCAGATTCTTTTAATCGTGGAAATTATAAAGAATTACTCGAACTGTTTAGTAAATATGAACCTAGTTTTAATAAATTTGTTAGCAGAAATATTTTTTCGGGTACATCTAAATCTATACAAAATGATTTAATAGATTGTATTTCTTTTGTATTAAAACAAGAAATAGATACAGAAATTAAGGTAGCTCCGTTTTTTTCTGTTATGTCAGATTTACAAAGTAAAAAAAGAAACCAATTGCAACTCAAGCTCTTTTTGTACATTCATGCCTTAAATTTAGTTTTGAGTAAAGCTTGTAATATAAACAAAGAATCTACAATTTTCTTTTCTAATTTAATTGATATTGTTTTTAGAGTTTACTTTTAGTTTATTATTACGTTTATCAAGAGTTTATTTTTACGTTTTTATTACCTTTTTACCTATCACCTCATCCATTTTCCTATCCAGGCAAGATTTCAGTCTCACCTCTTGGTTGGTGGTTCTTGCTAGACCATAATTTATATTTTATTTTAATCTATTTTTTTTTTAATTTTTATTCTACACTTACAATGCTACAATAATAACTATAAAAATATAATTTATCGACCGAGAAAGGTTACTTAGGTACAGTAGCCTCCCTTGAACAAAACGTCACGAGGCGCCACTGGGTGGGGGTAGTAATCAACCATATTGTGGTATCTACCTACATTTTATATCAGTTATAAATGGTGATATCCTAATTAATTTCCTTTTAGAAACATCAAAACAAACAAGAAAACGCAAGATCATTTCAGTAGACACTTCCTTTAGGAATTTGTTCCATAAATCATAATTTTTGAACCCTTAACTATTTATCTTCCCAACGACACAACCCAAAGATTAATTATCCTGCAGCCTACTACTATATAAAAAACACATTCTCCCTGGAACGCACAATAAGTACAGATTGTAAATATAAACTAAGACAGAACGATGTCAATAATTCTTCACTTGTATATGAATCGAGAAAAGTTTTCAAGCGGCATTTATCGCCTTATCAGGGGTGCAGTCGAACTGGGAAAAGTTAAATTGCTTTTTTAAATCGGGCCAGCTTAGAGGTCCGCTCGGATGCTAAATAATTTGTGCAGCAACTCCCGAAAAACCTGTGACCGCGTAAAAAGTTTTCGAGATAAATCCGGATGGTATAAAATGTGTTTTCTTCTCCAGTTCAGTTCCGCTGGAATTAATAAAAATAGGTTCCATATCAATTTTATTTAAAAGTTTAATAAACTTTATCGCCCATTCATTGTTTCGTGTTGTATACAGCTTCTTCGCCAAAAACGATAATATGCCTGACCTATTCCTATACACAGATTTGTTCTCTTTTTGTCCATGGTAACCGCTGCGACTTGCAACCACTACGGAATTTATTAATGACCAGATAAATCTTGTCCTCTGGACAGATATATGGTTTTTAATCCTGACTTGTCTCTTGGATTGGGGGTGCAGGAGGGGGGAGGTACTTTTTTTAAACCATATTGTACTATGCGACCTATTTAAGAGTAGCACATAAATTAGAAGAGATACGGATGCTTCGTGCTATCTTTCGCAGCGTATTATTGCAAAACAAGTGATATCATTAGGATGCAGTAGAGTTTTTTTTTAGTCATTTTTAAACATTTTGGGTTGATTTTAAAAATTAATTATGTTATATGATTTTGCAACATTAATTTATTAAAGAGAATTTTACAGCTGGTGTCATGTTAAAGTTATTTTTTTGAAAAATCTTTAATGTAATTTTATCATAGAAATTGAAATTTGGTTTTTAGCGTGAGTCCAATAGGATTCAGAAAAGATTTTGACCTCAACGAATTTATTGGATCTTATTTCTGTCTTAAAAAGATGATTTTCCAAATGGTATGATCTTTAAGTAATTTTTTATATAAATTTTTGATGCAAAAATATCGCAAATATTAAAATTTGTATTTTGGTCCTTTTGAATTAACACAAAAGGACTCAGAAAAGATTTTACGAGCTTGGCGATTTTTGATTTAGTTATTTCAACGCCCATAATCAAAAGTTGGAGAAGATACTTCTCAAAAGATATCACGCTCAAATTATTTTCTATTTAAATTTTTAATATACGAAATAATAAAATTTGTGTTTTGATGTCATCCAGGAAAATTCGGACAGGATTTTGCTTTGACAATTACAATTTTACAACCCTTACTGAGCGGTAGAAATATTTTATTTACATTAAATTTGATACTCCCTGATATCGTATTAATGAAGATAACCTTTAACCGGAGATCATAAAATTTTAAAATTTATAGCAATCGCGCCCTCGTAAAAATGGAAGTAGGTCGATGCACTTAATTGAAACCCTCTAAACGACATTTTATCTCTCTTATATTTGGCTATAAAATGCCCCAACAGGCCGCAGTTTATTGGCCATAAATGGGATGGCGATTTACTTTAGGGATGCAAAGAGTATTAGGGTTAAACCAGTCTTGTCCGCAGATTTTTTCCAAAACTTTACGCGCAACGGACGTAGAAATGGAAAAATCCTGATCCTTTCAGATATAATGTTAATATAGGTTAAACCAGGGTGAGATGACGAACGAAATTTTATACGGCAAAAGATTTTTAAAATCGTAGAGTTTGTCAAAAATATATGAAAACACAAAAAGTTATTAAAAAAAATAAATGTTACCATCTCATTCATTCCACCCTGGGAGATAGTAAACCATAACAACAACTTCTTGTGTTTGAACCTCAGTTTCCAACATAAATCACGAAATTCACTATATTTGGTGCAATCTTTGTGCAGCCATTACTTTGGGCATTTTATCCAATCGACTGTTTTTTTTTTTTTTTCTTGTAGATTGGTATTCTTCACCAGAATCAGCACAGCAATCTTTCATCGCTATTTTAGTCCTGTACTTGTAGAGATTGTCCGATTTGGTTTCAGTGCCAGAAAACTTTGAGCATTTTGTAAATTTCTTAATATCTTTTTGGCGTCTGCTTACTTCCCTTTTTTTTGACGTATTTTAATATTATTCTGTGTGTTGATGATGGCTGCTAAAGCCCAGACATTCTTTCGAATCGTTCTATTTTGGTCACAATTTTTATTTGAGAAGTATTATCCTTAGAGCATCCCCTTCAGTATCTTCAAGGTGTAGATACTATTTATGGTTTTTACTTGTGCATGATGAACATCCTAGAATCTTCTGAGCATTCTGGTTGCGGAGAAGCATCTTTTTCTCGGTTCCTAGCCATAAATAAAAAGAAATGTCTGATGTTAACATATGCCGATTTCGGGGACATGTCAATGACAGATCCAGGTGGCATTCCGTCCTTCCATTCAGCTTTCTCGTTTTTTTTTTTTTGTTTTAAAGTCACCAGCAAGGAGGAAGAAAGTGCCTTCTCAATTACAGCATACTATGATGATAATTGTCTCACCTTATTCCCCTGCTGCTATATTCGCAACACTTTTGGATCCTGCTACAACATATCCTGGTTTATTATTGAGTTGAAGCCCAGACTCATCGACATGTCAGCCAAATCTTTGGTGGTTAAAATAGTACTTAACATTGGAAATACTCTGTCATAGCTTCTTCATAAATAATTTATTATTTAACCGGTTTTACCGTTCGTTTTTTATTGGCGTTCTATATGAGGGGGCTTAAATCCATCCAACTATTCCAAAATATTTGTGTTCCCGAATATCTCCCGGTAAATAATTTTGGTTTCGGATATTTCTACTAGTTTCGAATAGAACTGAAATGCTAAATTAGCAGAAACTAGCGAAGAAACAAGAGTGTTTTAAGTTTTTTTTTTTTACAACAATTTCGGAAAGGTCGGGGAATTAGAGGGTTCTGTTTTGTCTCAAAAGATTCGGGAACATTTTGCGTGATAGTTGAAAAAAATCGGAGCATCAGTAGTTCACGTACAATCTAAGTATTTATAGGTGAAAAGATAAAGAAATTTAACGATGTGCGACACATTTTTGCAAATGTTTCGTAAACGGTTGGAGATATCAATGTTGCCCTTTTAGCATTCGACTTTTTCGTGCAAATGCGCAACCAAGTAGATATATATTAGAAGAAAGAAAGTTTTCCAATGGTGTCATGTTCAGATTAATTTTTCAAAAGGAGGATGTCATTGATGTTAAAAGTTGATATTTTGGCACGCATTCAAAAAGATGCCAAGACGATTTTGCCGTAACATTTATAATTTTATTAGGAGCATTGATCTTTTCTGGGTTATTAATATTTTTATCCTCCAAATGTAATCTATCCTGTCTAAACAGAGTTATAAAATATTTAAGAGGAATCGGAAAAATAAAATATCCTACAATCCTGTACATAGATATTTTATTAAAATATTTTTAGATACACATTATATACATAAAAAAAAATTAAACCAGAAGAAATCAATTAGAGTATAAAGAGTAACGTTTAGCTGGTACAAATCCTTTTTTCTTAGTTATGAAATATACAAATTTTCTTGTTAATATCACCAGAAAAACCGTTCACAGTTCTCCTTTAAACATTTACAATATCTTTCAAAAAAATATATCACTCATAAACATTAAATAACACATTCACATAGCTAAAATATTATAAATAGACGCAAAGATTTAGATTTGGCTTCTTAGTCTTGTTCGGGTTAAAGATATAAGCAGCCATTGCTTCGGCGAAAACTTTACTAACATTTTCCATGCGTTTTGACGAGCACTCAACGTATCTATCAAGCTTCAGTTTCTTTTGCATCTGTTTACCTTCCTCCTCGGTTATTTGATCGGCGTCGTTTGGATCCCGTAAATCTATTTTAGTACCTGAAAGGAAAGATGAAGGAGAATTTGAAGCACTAGTTTCTTTGCGGTTGCGTCTTAATAAAGTCTAGGCTTAAACGTGATTAAGGTGAAAAGGGTATGTTGCCCTAAAGTTTTCGCGGGAAATCTTTATTAAACTGAACTGATTACTTTATAATTTGAAAATAATGGAGGTCTTCTGGTGGGTTAAATATACGAGCTCCTTAACATGAAATAAATAAAGGATGCTTACACGCTAATATTACTTTAGAATAAGGCTTATGGTGCTTTACTTCTGGAACCCACTTCTTTTCGACGTTCCTGAACGAATCCCTGTTGTTTACGGCGAAGCATATCACGAAAACGTCTGTCTGGAACAAAATTTCTTGTTTGAGAGGTCTGCATATTGGATTATATTAAGTACAGGGTCGGATTCAAGTAGGAGGAGATTGCTATTTCCTCAGTTATTCGGGAAAATAGCTAAAATTATTTTGAATTATACAGAATATTCGAGAAAAAAGATCCATAACAAAGTTTCCTTTTTTTTAAATGGAACATCCTGTATATAATGCCATATTTGGAATCTAAAGACCAAATTAGAGCAAGTTTTTGTAATATTCTATATTCCTAAAGCCATCGGTTTTTGAAATATTTTAAAATTTATGAAATTGCAGTATAAAGTTAAAAGTTTGATTTTTACTGTGTAATCCAAAGTTAAACACATCTAATTACATTCATCAAATGAAGTGGAATTTTAATCACACGGTTATACTGAGTGTTAATAAACGCTTGTTTAAGTTTGATGACATTTGCAGTAAATTAACTTTCTTATCTTGAATAGAACACCCTATATATGATGATACTAAAGAACGTAGAATTTAATTCGCTTTCAAAATATATTAGGGTTCCCCATACCTAACATGAATTGTTTTCTAGTGGTTAGCATTTCATTATTCCAAGGACTACACTTAATACATTATTTAAATCCAGTTGGCTTTGATATCGTTACTAATTATGTATAAACAATTAACATTAACATTTCACAGCAATCAACCGTTTATCTTTAGAAAAAATTGTAAACATATTTCAGGGTTTGCAGGAATTTTAATAAAATAAATCAAGGTCTATTAACTAAAGTAAATTCTTGAAATATTTTAATTTTTACACAAACAAAACAAATAAAAAAGATATGTACGATGGAGGGAAAATATCTTTTCTAAAATTTTTTTGCGGGAATGATTTGTAGATGTTAAAATTATCTAAGAGAAATATAACTAACAAAGGGATGCCATGAGATGTTGATGTTTACATCTTGCAAAAATGCTATCACAGCTTTATTGAATATTTATTTTATTTTAGTGACTGTACGTCATAGAATCCCCATCTATACATAATCTCATCTTTAATCCTACTTAATCGCACCGTATTTTCCATAAAGAAGGATTTAAGAGACCTCTTTATGTCTCAATCTGCTTTTCGCCACGTTTCACTATGTCGGAACATAAATATTTAAAATATGAATTTATGATACACCGACCAACTCCACAAGTCATAACCACGGATTTTCGGGGGGCCAATTTCCGTATAGGTATAATAAATTGGCCGAGGGTGGTAATATTTTTTTATTTCGCTATTATTCCCCTCGAACCCGGACCTATCTGATGGAGATTAGCGTTTGATAACCTCGACCAATAACGCGATTGGTGTTTGGGATTGCTCCTATAAATTCTGTTTGTATATATAGCGCGATCAAACAGGCATAAAATACAACTTAGAGTGAATTGATGGTCAACAGAAACGCTTTGATTTATGAATTAGTTGGTTTTAGTGTAAACTTAATGAACGTAATAGATTATTATTTGTTGTTGTCTATGCTTTGTGTCTTGTATTATAATCTCAGTTCTGTATTGTTCAATAATATATATGCACCTACCAATTACGAGACAAATTACAAAGTATTGGTTTATTTACGTGAGTATTGATAATGTACAAAAATAAATACTAAGGAAACACAAAAAAAAAATTATTCTAAAGTTTTGTCACACTGTTTGCCACACATTTAACCTCTGTAGAAACCAACCCAAACTTTAAAACTATATCTGCCCTAATTGGCGTGCGCCATTACTCTACGTTGATTTCCTTCATCCCAATAATACCAATTGTATCTGTTAAAATCCCATCACTCCTTATCGTGGCCTCGTCTGTCCATATTACATTTGTGCCATTTTCTTTAAAATCCTTCTTACTGTCGTTCTAGACACCCAAAGTGCTGGGGTTCCATTGCTCTCGTGGAAGGGTTTGGAAAAAGATTTATTTTGCCCAAAACTGTCAACTCTTCCAATTCTTTTTCTATCCCGAGATTTCTATATGTTTTGGATCTTGGCTTTTTAAACCAACCATGTAATAGGTTTTGTTTTATTCTACTAACCATTTTACCACAGTTGTTGCCTTCTCTCTGGTTGACGTTCGTGATAAATTTGTGAAGCTAATTGTTTACTTTCATTAGCATCTATAAAGCACTTAAGCATATATTTCTCAAAGTGTTGAAACATTTTAACCAAACTTTTCACGTCACGATGAAAATTCTATGTTGCTGTGACATTGTTTGTATGCATACAGAGAGACTTTGTTTTTCTCAAGATTGCTCTGAAATTTTATTTTAATGGCTTTTTAGTCACCGTCATAGACAACTACGGTAATTTTAAAAATCCTTAAATATCCTAAAAACTAATAACCAAAAGCTTGCTTGTGATACATAAGTTTAAAGGAAATGTAGATTAAAAAAAAGAATAAAAAATATGACATGTTCCATAAGAAAAATACCAATTTTGTGTTATATCTCAAAAATTAAAAACAATTTCGGATTTTGATTTTCACTGGTGGATTCGCTTGAAAAAAAAAACTTCAAAAACACAAAATTTCTAATAATGAAAAAGATATGACGACTTTTCAAATATGCAAACTTTTAGAAATCTCCTTGTAGCTTGAAAACTACTTGACATAACAGTTGATATAATGAATAACAGAGGCCCTAAATTTCACCTTTGCGGAACGCCTAACGCCAAATGAAATAAATTTTAGGGAACACCATTATAAGAAAACTACTTACATCTGGATATGCTAGAGGCCTCAATCTGTCATATTCTTCTTGTCCCGCCGTGTCCCTTAAGATTATTGTGTACCTATCCTCCCCAATCGGTACCGTCATGGAATATGAGTCAAATCTACGTCCCAAAATAAAAATTAATCCCTTAATCATTCCATTCAAATTCAAAATGTTCGAATGTTCCAGAAAACTAAAGACTTACACAGTAGGTATGTAATATTCCTGAAATTTTTTATCCTTGTAACAGATGAGGAGGCAAGTTTTCCCGGTGGTTCCGTCACCTACAACCGTTATCCTAATGTGCTTGTGTATTCTCTAAAACAACAAAGGAGAAATAGCAAATTAATATCTCAAAATTCGCTGCTAAAATTTAATTCGTATCTTGAATAAATTAAGTTTTGACGTAATGAAGGATTGATTCGATTTTAGCTGAAATATATTTTGGGACCTGGGCTTTAAAGATGATTCATTAGATACCTAAGCGTTATAATCCCCTTCATAAATTTCTAAACACAAAAAAATTCCACCCCGAACATCGTATCAAATAAATCTAAGCATACTGTTTTGACCTTTACCTTATCTGCAGCAGGCATAATGTTATCTCATCTGCTAGGTAAGATGAAAACTAAAAAATAATGACCGCACATTCAACAACACTAAATACGAGAATCGCTCTCAGCAATCGCGAGTCCGGATCTTGTGCATTCACTAATCATCACAATTTAAAACAGAATGTAAACTACGCACAAATTGACGAAGGAAAAAAAAACAACTATCGAAAATTCCGAAAATATATAATAAAACGACACGTTATCATGATCCAACTGCCTGCATGTTTGTTACGCAGGCACGCGGGGCATTGAAAAATTGATAAGATTAAAACTAAAGTGACTATCTCAGAATTCGATGCTTTATTAAGGTGAGGTGTTGATAAGGAAAATTATAAGGATTTTTTTTTATTATGCCATATCGGAATTTGATAATTAATACTGAGATAGCATAAATTATAGATTATCTGGTATTGCAATGGTTTGAAATTAATTTGCCGCGTATAAAACAGCGCCATCTTCACAGCAGTAGTCGAAATTCTAGCGTTTCGAATTCTCCCCACTAGATGTCAGGGGAGTAATACATAGGAAGAGATCTTTAATTTAAGTTGGGATACAAACCGTTTAAAGTTGTCTGAAAACAGATGACACTTGCTTCTGCTATTTTGAAGAATAATATATTTGAAATATAGATGTCGTAAATTATATTTATATTTATTTATAAAAACTAATATCCCTAATTTTGTCTTTATACGCGAGTGAAAGAAATGTAATCTTCATAATGTTTTCAAAGGTATTTTTAGATAAAAAAAATTGAGCCCTATTAAAAGATCCCACAATCAAAGCAATAATATTGTTTAGAAAATCAGATGGAATTATTTGTTTTAAACACATTAAATCAAATGACATATTATGAAAAAAAAATGTGCAAAGATAGAATTATGTGTATTTAATATTTATTATATAAAAAAAATAAAACAATACATAAAAAAATATATATAATAATCATAAAAATCAATATGTTATTTACTAATACGAAGTACTATTACTCCTCGACAAAAATTTCGGTAACAACGTCGTAGTTTTAGGCACTAGATCGAAGATATTGCTAATAGCCTTTTCGAATATTTCCGCCACGTTTTGCCCGGTTTTCGCCGAACAATACATGAACTGCACAGCCCGTATTTTCTTTTTCACCTCTATAATTTCGTTACTCAAGATCTGTTTGGATTTCAGGTCGGATTTTGTACCTATAAGAAATGTTTGATGATTGTGATTGTTGATCTTAAATTAACTTACATATCAGTAAGATGGTCGCTTTCGGTCTAAATTTCTTAATTTCCGCGTACCATTTCACCAAGACGTTCTTGAAGCTTATCGGATTATCATCGGCGAAACATAAGAAAAATACATCCGTCTGAAAATAAGTAATGTTGGGTATAGACACGTAATTATTAGGAATTCGATGTATGCGCATTAATGATTTTTTACTCGTAATGATCAAAGGAATGCACAGTAAAAATTTCATGCGGTATTTATGTGACACCATATATATAGTATACAGGGTGTTATAGAAGTGGTGTAGGAAATTTTAAAAATTGATTCCTCTGGTTAATCACAGGAGAAAATTTAAATGAAATGAAGGCTTAGTTTGCTTGCTTTTTGAGTTATGATTAAAAATAATATTTAAATAGTGGATTTTGTTCGTTTTTAGCAGTCGAATCAAATTAGAGCGGATATCAGATATATATGTAAAAGCATTTGATTATAGTTCTGATATGTCACCACTTCATGTAACGCTCTTTCGGAGAAGCCAAATGTTATCTATAATGAAATCATAGAGATAGCGGTGTTCCAATCGAACTAAAGAGCTACATCGTGTTTTTTTCTTACTTACATCTTTATATAATTTATCCCTCCCCGATTCGAAATCTTCTCCGCCTATGGTGTCCCTCAATTCAAGCATATAAGAGCAATTATTCACCACCACGTATTTGGTGAAGATGTCACATCTGTTAGGGAGAAAATTTTTTGTTTTTAGGGAATCTTTGCGTCGACTTCGTAACTCACTCACTTCTTTATGTTGCACTGTTCTTCGAAGCCATAACCGTCTAGGTAGCGTAACAAGCTAGTCTTTCCCGTTCCGCCGTCTCCCACTAAGGTGATTCTTACTTCGTTCATGTCTGCGCTCTCTAATCGGGTGATGCGATCTACCGTAGCCGACTGAATAATGTGGCTACGCAATCGGTAACTTTTGCCTTATGTATTTGTCGCATCGATGGTAGGTGTTCGCGTATAGATTACGTTTGGAGATAAATAAGTGAAATTGTGATTATCCGCCGATAGTAAATGTTTACTTTACACGCTTATATTATTGAGAGTGCAGTCTTAATTAATTTTCAAACAATATTATATAAATCGTTATTAAAATTACCCATCTGTACTTTATTAGTATAAAAAAAAAACCATTTATGCATACTGAGGGCATCTGCTCACGTTGTGTGGTCTTCTTTCTCCAGCTGAGCAACTAAATTTACATTTTTATACGATCTTTACAGCGTTTTGTTCCTCGTCGAGGTTCGATTCAACTTTAATTGCGTTACACCATTCCGATATGTACAATGTACACTAGCGTCCACGGAAATTTTAGGTAGAAATGCAGATTTTCAGCAGAAATTCGACTCAATTAAACGAAAGAAATTAATAATAGCATTGGAAGAATTGGGGATAGAAATTAAATTGAGAAGCTTGATAAAATGACTATCAGAAATTTAAGGGTCAGTATAGTAACTCAAAGAGTTTAAACAAAGTATGTTAGAGTCAATAGAGGAGTTAAGGAGCGCGATTCACTGTCAGCAACGCTTTTTAACCTGGCGTTGGCATATCTGACGAGGAACGTAAACAAACCTGGAACCCTAGAACGAGTGATGATTTTAGTTTTTTAATATTAGTTGACTGTAAATTTTAAATTTGCAAAACATATGTTACTTAGCCAAACTTCCGTGGACAGTAGTGTACTTGCGCAATGCACAGCTTACGTTAAAACGCGGACATGAACTTGAGCGACCGTGGTAATAAAGGTAATGAGGCTTTTCCTCAAACGCCGAGTAGATTTCATAGGCCAATCGCATATGGCATACTTATATGGCGATTTTATACGCTCTGGGAATGATTTTTGAATGTGTGTACGAGTTGGATACAGTCTACAGTAGGTTGTGTTAGAACATATTGGTTGCAGGGAATGAAGTAGTCCTAACACATCTCTAATAAACAGATTATGATAATCCAGTGCAAATACGGTTTTGTGTTTTTAGGTCATAAAGTATTTAACGAAACTTTCTATGTTTCTTCGTTTATTTAAGCCGGAGGTGTTTTTTTATTATTATTTTGTCTTGGCCAAATTTCCGTGGACGGCAGTGTGTATTCCCATTATATTATTCTTCTTTATTTTCCTGTCGACTACGTTATTATATGTCCAACATACGGCAAAAATTATAGGGGCTATTCCCTGGACTATTCTCAGAATATTTTGTCCTTCAATGATTTTTGGCTAATCGCTTTGTTTCGAAAGCACAGGGCGAACAAGTTTTCGACGAAACCAATTTTGATATTTTTAACGTTGTTAATGTAGCCGAAATAAAAGTATAGTATCTGTCTAGTGCATATAAATTTCTAAGAACAGCTGTTTAATTCATTTCAACATCAGTTTAAACGTGGATTTTATTTAAATACATCTCGTGATTAACCATTCTGTATATGTTGAATTTGTTGTGCCTGATTGACGTTTGACTGTTTGAGGTGGTGCATTTGCTGTCCTTGATAGTGATTCATGGATGAACTTGTTGATGGCGATATTGGCAAAATTTCCACACATGTATCGGCTGAAGAAAATTCACGTTAGGTATTGAAGGTCGTTTCCAACATCAGTTCTCGTTGAAGGTTCGGGTTGGAATTGCGAATAAACTGGGTAATTGGACCGGTATTTCTACTAGGAAGACTTCGCAAATTTTTGAAACAATATCTACCTCAGTTTCTGGAGGATGTTCCATTAGCAACAATAAATGCAATGTGGTTTATGCACGATGGTGCAACAGCGCAAAAAAACCTAGCTTATTTCTGGCACAAAAAGAATTAAAGAAAAAAAATGAATTTATTTTATTAATTACCATTTTTTTTAAAAAAAGATGACAAATTCTTTTAAATTCTCTTCTGGAGATTCTCATGTTATTCGACGACGAGGGCTAACTCAGAGAGCGGCTGACGTTGATCGGGATCTAACAAAACACAATGAAGATATCCATACTAGATACGTATTTTATCGATCGAATTCCAAATAACTCAAACAACAACAAAAAATCGATAAAATAAATCTTCTACACCAAAAAAATCGGTACGAAGACTATGCGATACGGCAACTGGTGGCGTAGAAGCTGTTTTTCAGTGATCACACGTCGATAACGTCAATGGCGTTTAGAGTAAAAAAAACTTGCGCGGGAGAACTGCCACTTCCTTATATAAACTCTCGGGACACAACCACCTCCTTACGATAACGTGACATCAAACTCCAATTGGAGGGTGCGTAGCAACGAGATGCAAGCGAATGATTGGCCGACAAAAATAATAAACTGGGATAAAAACGAATCGGTACACATATGAAACTAAGCTGGAGGTAGACATTTTCAACGGTTCTTGCAAATTACGAAGCTTCATATGCAATTTTGTTTCGCCCTGTATCTTCGAAACAAAGCGACTTCTCAAAAATCATCAAAGAACAAAATATTCTTAAAATAGTGCCGGGTTTCATCCCTGCAATTTTTGTTGTATGTTTAATAAACACCCTGTATATGATATTTTACTGAAAACGTATTTTCGAGATATACCAATCAGTTGGAATGTTTTGATTATTTCTAATTAATAAAATATGTGTCTAAAATTATTATGGATTATATTCGAGGGTGAAATTTCAAGCTAAAGATATCTCTCACACTTTTAGCATTTCTTAATCTTAAAAACCATAAATTTTGTTGTAGACACCATTTATTATCATCCAAACTACACCTACCTCACGACGCGGTCCCATCCCACTATTCGACCAACTGTAAATGTCTAGATAGCGGTTCTTCACCCTAAGCAACTCTAAAACATTTAAGACAAGACTGCTATTGTGTCAAGACGATGCGTGAACTCGAGGAGAACCGTCGATTTTAGTGTAAATAAATAATTTATAAGGTTTATTCTGATATGACAATCTTTAAATTAAAAAAAAAATCATCCAAAGACGTCGCTTTTACTATAACTGCGATAGTGTATAATTTCGTAAATGATAAATTACCTCGCACAGGAAGACAATAAACCCCTCTTGATGGAAAACGTTTTAAGCGCTCCACCGCGGGAAAACAAGATGTTCTCTCTCACAGAAACTGCGCTGAAGAAATTTCGTCTCTGTGCATACACTAAAGAAAGGAAATTCGACACGTCTAAGAACTAGACGGTATGTTCATAGTACATACATTAAAAGCACTTAATTTTGATTCATGCTTGGTAAATACCGTTTCAAGTGCGAAGTGGACATCAATATTAATATTTGTGCTTCTAATTCGTCAATCATTTATTGTTTATGTCAATCTTAATTCTATCTTAATCCATAAACCAATACAGCATACTATATTATAATTACAGTAATTAAAATACACAAACATGTAAAGCACAAATCTGTTTGAATGAATTAGATTAAAAAAAAAAATATAGTTTGCACCTTAAAATTGATAATCGATCACCTTAAATTATTTTGGATGCAATTAAATAGATATTAATGTATTAGTTGGATTACGTCTCGATTCTATTATCTTTAAATTAATTATTTAGTTTCTTATCGTATAGCTAAGGATATTTATTTGTTTAGGTATAAATCTAAGGCAATTGTTATTTAAAATATTTAATTATTTTGTGATAACAATTGTTAGATTGCTTGTTAAAAAATGCTTTAATTGTAATGAAGCCCCATTAAAATAATTTCTTTTTAAAAGAAAAAAATAAAACATTCTTGAGTGTCCTTACATGCTGATAAATATCGTTTAAAACAATTGCTTCCTTTGTTCTTTTCCGATTTCTGGTTATTATAAGCGGCGACTATCTAACTGGTAGAATAAGGTATAATATTTTATTTTCAATTTAAAAAATTTAGTTAAAAGATGTTTTTATTACAACAATCTTGATTTTTATCTTAAAATGGGAGCCCTCGTCTTTTAAAAATATTATTGAAAATACTGCGAGCACTTACGTTAACACTTATATATTCTGATTAACATGATGACACTGAGATAATAACGCTAACTTATGTATAACACTACCTTAAAATTTCAAAGCACTTCGTTACAATATAAGAACATAATTTTTTTTTAAGTACGCATTTAATGTGATCACTATTGATTTACAACCTTAGATATTAAGAGTAATAAAACCTTCATAGCCTTTATACAGGGTGTCCCCTCGTTGGGTTGCATAACTTCATAGGGTTATTCCTTGTATCAAAATTAACAAAACGCTTCCAGTCAGCATAGGTCCAATTCTCAACCGTTTTCGAGATATGGGTGGTCAAAAGCGCTGAAAGTCACTAGTTACGGTAACTAATTTAGACGAATCATAGACGCATTTGGCTCGAATTTCGGCATGAAATGGTTGTTAAGGAACGATTAACTTAAATTACAGTCTTACTTCCACAATAATGAGCAGAAATTGTTTTAATGATTTTAATAATCAAGCAATGCTATAAACATTTAAAGCTGCTCAAAATGGCGACCCTGGACTGCCAAACACAACTCTGCTCTTTGACTCAGTCCTCCTATCCAGTTGACATTTTCCATATTTCCACGAACTTCCTGAAATGCTCGTTGGATTTTACCTACCAGTTCTTCTTTGATAGCCGGTTTCTCTTTGTCCATAAACGATGGTCTTAATACTGCCCCAGAGGAAAAAGTCGAGAGGTGTCAAGTTTGGCGGGGGCCATGCGACAGCTCCATTCCGCCCCATCCAGCGGTTTGGAAATGCAGTGTTCAAAAAGCCGGTTACCACTCTTCCATAGTGTACCGGACGCCCCATCATGGAAAAATCACATCCTATTACGGACGTTCAAGGGGATATCTTCAAGAATCTCCTGTAGATATGGCTAGTCAATGTTCCATCAAAGATTTTCGGTCCTAGGATAACATTTCCGATGATTCCTCCCCACACATTAACCGAAAATCGGTGCTGAAATCTACTTTCTGACAAAGCATGGGGATTTTCGTCGCTACAGATGTGCTCCTTATGTGAGTTGTTAATCCCATCACGAGTGAAGGTGGACTCATCAGCGAACAAAGCAATTGGGAGGAGATCCTGGTTCTCTAGGATCCACGAGCAAGATTCTTCCCGTTTTGCATAGTCGGCAGGTAAGAGATTTTGTACTTTGTTGTACGTGGTATGGATGTACCCCATTTTCACGTAAAGTCCTGTGAATCGACGCTCTTTTCTGTCCTGTGGTGGCAGCAATTCTTCTTATGCTGGTTCTCCGATTCTCAGAAACTTAATGAAGAACAGCTTCAGTGTGGTTTCTTCGCGCAGGCTCTCGCTCATTAGTCTTTTCCGGGAAGGATCCTGTTTGCTGGAGCGATATGAAACAGTTCGTGATGGTTGTCCGACAAGGATGTCTTCGGTTCGGGTAGCGTTCTGCGTACTCTCTTGTCGCTGCTGAAGCGTTTCCTCCACAATAGCCATACAAAAATATCGTATCGGCGTACTCTTCCTTCGTAAAAAGAGGCATTTTTAAATGTTCTGCGAGCGAAATCCCAAACTGTCAAAAATACAACAAAACTGCTTACATGACAACTGCCAAAAGGCCTACGTCAAGTACATTGCATCTAAGTTACCAGTCGAGCCAAATGCGTCCATGATTCATCTAAATTAGTTACCGTGACTAGTGATTTTCAACGCTTCTGACCACTCATATCTCGAAAACGGTTGAGAATTGGACCTATGCTGGCTGGAAGTGTTTTTGTTAATTTTGATACAAGGAATAACCCTATGAAATTATGCAACTCAACGAGGAGACACCCTGTATATATGTAAATATATTAATTTCTAATCTCATAATTACTATAGAGCGATGTTTTTAAGCTTTTTACTTTTTCCATATCCCGTCACATACATATGTGTAATAAAACACGATTAGAATGAAATGACTTCAAATGCCTCTCCCTATGCGTTCTTTTGATATTTCGCATTTTTTTTTGTAACCAAAGTAACTCCTACTTTGTTGTTTTTGTCACATTCACTTATCCGTTTGAATGTCGTTTTTTTTTCCACTTCTTTTGCTTCTCTTTTCAGATTTAGACACTTATTTCGTACGGTATTAGTTGACGTTTGCATTGTTTTGTGAAATGTTTTTTAGTGGAGTTTAGTTTTAGTTTGTCTTTTTCATTGAATGGTGAAGTGAATCGTTACAACTGCAGATATTGGAGTGACACTAACTCCCATTTTAAGTTACCTGCTATACTCGGTAAGGTACTCACTTCCATGTTCGGTTAGTAATCGCACGACAAATGGAGCGGTAATATAAATTTAATATAATGGTGTATCTCATTATTTATCATACTAGTATAAGTTCTTTTAGGTTGTTGCTTTTTCAAATTTATTCGAATACCTTGTTTTATCACTCGAGATGAAAGAAGTGTTCCTTTAATTATTTTCAAGTGTTAATATTATTTCATTAATATTTTTTTTTTAATAAAGCTGACGTACAACAATTTGTTTTTGCATTTTACATTATCCAATTTCCCCTTAACAAAAAAAGCATCTGGGCACATAAGACTTGTTACTTCTTCACAGCATCCATTCATCTAAATTAACAACTTGCCCATCGGTAACTCGCCTATTAGCGAAAAACCAAAACAGGTTAATCCCTCTATAAATTAAGCGAAATTACGACCTCTTGCGGTATAATTAAAGTCATGCTACGTCATAAATACTGACTCTAATAGCCCGTCCAGGATACGCATAACAATATTATAAAATTTATGTATACGTGGCCGATGCACTGCTCACAATTCGATCTGAAACGTGATTCATATCACCTATTACTGTCGATATTAAAAAAGCATTTTCCCATCTGACATGCGGCGAAACAGTGAGAGACAGGTTTCGCGTTTCCAGGGAGCTGCTAATACTTGCTATTCAACGCCTGACCTAATCTAATATTATTATTCATAAAATACATATTTGTATGTATATTATGCCTAAACAGGACGATTTATCAAAATTGCGCCTTGCGTAATCGAGTTTAATGTACGAAAAAGTTCAGAATTAATGCAGAACAGCTGTCGACCACTAAACAGGTTGAATGCGAGGTATTAGTAAGAGTCCTAGCGAATTACCAGCGGTAATCCTATTGGTTTTAATTGAGAGACCGAAAGTGTTTTTTCCTTTGATGTCGGATGCGATTTCCGGTACTATATGTCATCCGGAAATGCCGGAAAATGTATGGCATCAATTAAAAGTGGTTATTGCTGAAGTTCTGGGAGTTTACTAGGGAATATGTACTGCCAGAGATCGCGAAATATCCGGACATAAACAACACGTGAATATGTATATAACGTGTGTATATAAACTGTTGGAAAAACTACGCGCAGCGATGTTCTTCATTCGTGTGTTCAGAAACCGGTTGAAAGAAACAGATTTGATAATACTGTAGCCGAATACTATTATACCGTAATAGTTTTTGCATTTAGTTCTTCGCAAACATTTTACTCGTTCAGATTGGTACATTGTAACATCCAACTAGAAAAAAAAAACTAGAAAACGGATGAGGGATTACGCCCCAACACCGCGAACCGGCTAAACCGCACCAGTCTCCACTAACCCCCGTCTACACCTATGACTGATTTGAGATCGTCGGTACACCCTGTTTCCATTTCTTTTTCTTAATTCTTGCCTCTCACTTGTAGAAACACTCTACGCTTGGCGTCTCGTACTCTCCCATTTGATGACCGATTACGTCCCATCTCAACAGACCTTCTAAACGCCACAACTCTCCGCTTTCTTTCGAACGCCTCCCACTTGTTTTAGCTTTATTCTAACATCCAATTAGAAAAAATATTTTCATTTTCTCCGGTAATTGATTTCTCTGCATTCACTTCCGGTCCTTCGGAAAATTTACCGTAAATTTTCTAACGAACGCAATTTAAAATATGCGAGACAGCACATCTCTTAAATTTTGGTTTATATTTTGAAGAATAGTTCATTATCTCAGAAACGGATTGAGTTAGGAATAGGAAACATACACCAGTATATTATATAGGGTGTTTCATTTAAATTTTTGCAACATTGGTGTGTAATTTTCTTTGAGTCACTCTGTATATTTCTAAACAATTTTGAAACGTGTTCCTTATGAATCTATATAAGCCCTAATAAAAATATTTCGACAGTATTATACCGCTTTTCGTATATAAACCGACGCGAATGTGGTGCCCCACCCTGTATATTAAATAAATTTAATCAATCTGAAAATTAGCACAACCAAAGTGAGAGACGTGATAATTGACCGTTAAGCTGTACTTGTAAAGAAAAGATCCGTCAATTGCTTAAACGGTTTCTAATCGCCTGTCAATAACATCTCACCTGTATTGTGCTGATTCTTAGCAATAAAAAAAAAAAACTGTTCGCTTAAAATCTAATTTGGATTTAGGTATACATGAACATATTAAGATAATCCATTAACCGCACTGTAAAAAACGTTTAACGGAATTCGTTTTTATAAAATGACTTCTCTTTACAATGAATATATTTTTTTTAAGTTTAAGAAAAAGAAGTTGAATTCCGTTCCAGAATTCTATTTTTAATTTGACATCATCTTCAGATCTCTAAAAAATAAGAAAAAAACCTAAAATCGATGTGGAAATCTACATGCAGGATTATCCAGGCTCACCAGTGCTGAACATGAATGATTAATGGGGTGTAATGGCTCGAGCTATCCCACCTACAAACAGTTGTATATTACACTGCCAATTTAATTTTCAAACATACTCTTAAAATGATGTTCCTCACAATGATTGTTGTTTTGCTAATACTCCATTGATTTCGTACATAACTAGATGCAGGAGCATCTATCATGTCTTCCGTTACATTACCCTATAAATATGGCGTTGGTATGGCATTTCTGCTGACTATATTCGTATCTTCCATACGGTATAACGTAAAGACGGATCTTAATATACAATTTGCTCTCCGGTCGTCGTGAAACCATAAATTAGACGCTACATTAACACAACCACTAGAAGATCCTACCTGGTAGCTTGTAGTAATGATGTTATGTTCTCTACATCCTAATATGGTTGGACGTATTATAGGTTTATAAGTTTAACATGTACGCTAAGATCTTCATGCAGAATGCGATGAAAGTTTGTCTGCGAGATCCTTAATTGCTGTGAATACGATAGACAAACCTGGGTTGTCTATCATGTTTTTAGGCTGACCTGACGGTACGAGTTCGAACTGGCAATTTTACATTAGTAATAGTGTTGTAAATATTCGGATGATTTCAATAATCGGAATACCCGAATCGGAAGACTGTGATATTCGGAATAATATTCCGATTCCATATTCCACTCGACATACTCGTATAAGTTGTACATATTCGTATGATTTCAATAATCGGAATAACTGAATCTGAATAATATTCCGTTTCCATATTCCATGCGACATACATACATATTCGGATGATTTCAATAATCGGAATAATATTCCGATTCCATATTCTACGCGACATACTTACATATTCGGATGATTTTGTGCATTTCTAAGTGTGCGGCAATATTTAGAATTACCACATTGTGATAGAGCTCATGACCCGTTAGAGTTTTGGGAAAAACACAAATATACGATGCCGGAATTTTATAAACTGCATTTAAAGTATTTGTGTATTCCTGCAAGTTCAGTACCATCAGAACGTGTATTTTCAAAGGCCGGACAACTTACAAATGCTCGGAGAAATCGTTTATCACCAAAATACTTGGACAAAATCATTTTCTTAAATAGTTCTTTTTAATTTACTCTTTATTTATTCATTTCAATTTACTATTTATTTATTCTCATATTAATTCATATCATTCCAGAATTATTTTTAACGATGTTTTTAATAATTTATAATCATAGCTTTTTTTTTAAAAGATCTTTGTTTTTTTATCCTTCGCCTAGTTTGGTGATGATGGCGTCTTAGCGTTAACATAAACAATAGTCAAAAATATTGTTTACTGTTATCATGAGGGAAGTCTTAAGCTTACCTAATAAATCCAAGTGCATATAAACGCAGTGGCGGCGGTGGTAAATGTGTTGTCTCCATTCATATATACACAATGCATTTACCAAAGCCTCAACTGCTTTGGTGTGCGCCCAACTTAATGCTGTAACCTTTACATAAGTAATTTAATTCTTCCTACAGGTAAATATATGATTAAAAATAAGTGTCTAGTCTGCCATAAATAAGTTAGAAAAGAATTACTGTATCCTAACATACACCACGCTAATCAAGAAAGACGCAGCTATTAAAATTCTTAAACTAAAAAGATAAATTTATTGAATGCATCTTGTTGGTAACTATAAGTAAATGGAGCGCTTGCACGGAAAATAAATATATCTCTTCCAAGAATTTGCTTTCTTATTAGAAAGAAAATAAATTGCAAATAAAACTTTTAAAACACTTAAAAATAATCTTTTGACATTTTCCACCGCGTGATTTCCACCTGCAAGTATACATTCACTTTTATGCCGTACGTATTTCCACTAAAATATAGGCATTAGGTAAGTGTTAATTGATGCACTCACGGAATAAAATTTATTTCTCTCTCGAAGCGATTTGATTTACAAGACGCACTGACGGAAGTACATAGACCCTTTTCCGTTCTGCCTTCGAACCTCGCACTGATTTATGTGGATCGATATATGTATGGAATGAAGAAGACTGTGTATAGAGGATGTATCAGATTTGATGTTTTCGCGCTCTTACTGCAAAGATAAAACGTTGCACTACACAGTGATATAATACTATAGAATGATGTATGACTTGTCCCTATATATATATATAGTTATCACGATATACGGCGAAGACTTCATGTTTATATTGATTGGATGAATAAGTCAGTGCCGAAACAAACAAAAAATGTTGATATTAACGGCGTTTGTTGTAAACAGCGGAAATTGGAAGTCGTAACTTGGTTCTTGTAATTATATATTTTACAATATTGTCAGAATAATTTTGGCAAGCAAACATCGGACTTACTAAGACAATTCTTTGATCATAGTTAAAAGTTAAAACACAGAAATTCCATTGCCTCCCTCCACGTTCATGTGACTTGATACCAGTGACTTCTTTCTATGGCCGTACATAAAAAAACAGCATTTTTGAAACACCTGTGGATAATTTAGCGGATTTGCAGCAAAGAATTGAAAAAAATTGTTAAAATTAATGCTAATCCAACGTTATTGGAAATTCCTTGCAATGCACAGAAGCTAATGCTTAATATTTACATTTTTTTACATTTCCTCGAGCTTACCAGGACTTACCAAAGCTAACCGCATGTAACCAATTAATTTCTTCGGCTACACCATATAACTATGACGTCAAACCTTACCAAAACATGTAACCATCTTTGCAAGGTAGTTACAAGCATTGGCATGTATTGCTATCTCCCTCTATGTCGCTGCTGTGGGACGGGTTGTTGTCATTTTCCCCATTTTTATGGTTAGAAAACTTTACAAGATTCTGTTTTTATTATTACAAATAGAGCAACTTTATTTTAACAGAAAATGGAATATTTCGTTGTTAATCAAAAAATATATATGTTACGCGATTCGAAAAGCACCATTGAGAAATTAAAAAACAGTGGGTGCAGTGTCGCAGTTTGCTTGGTAATTTTAAAATAAAATTATTGTCTTGTTAATATATATAATAAATCAAATACAAGGTGGCCTAAACCTACTAAAAATAATGTATGAGGTACTGAAGAATTACTTGTTTCTGGAGTGATATTGCGGATATGTATAAGAACCGCAAACATACCTAAGATTTACAGCAACCATTTTTCAAATCAAAAAGAAAAATTACTTATCATCGGAGTCACTACTCCTTCTTTTTTCCCTCCCTTTTCCATCTTTCCTAAAATATATATACCGGGTGGTCCATTTATCGTGCCCCCCCCCCCCAAAATTTAGAAGCAGTCAGTTTTATGAAAAAAGTTTCAAGTAAACGTTTTACTACAAGAAGTGTCCTTGATCCCAAAATCTTTCAACAGGGGTACCGTCTGCTAAAGTATAACGGAAAACTATAACCATTTGGAAAATGTTTGAAATGTCACTTGTTTCATCACTTATCACGGACACGAATTTTGAGGCAATTTCTTTCTTAATGTGTGCATGACACACAGAAAGCATATACAGTCCAATAATTCATTTTGAATGTCTTTGGATGTTCCTTTAAATAGTGTGGATTGATTCAAATGATCCCTGAGTGCTAAATCTAATTCTGCCGAAAAATAAAAAAAAAAATAAATGATAAGACCTTTAAATATACCAGGATTTATCGAATCATTTCCTTCGTAATTGCCACGTAATACTAATTCGAAAGCACCACAAAATTTAATACTGTTTATAATTTTCGATAAAATGTATCCCTTCTTTTTTACTTGCTCATTATGTTTCTCGATATTCAGTCGGTACGCATTGTTTAATTGTTGTCGAATATCTTGTTTACCTAATAAATTAAAACCTAATTTAGCAGAGAGGTGTGTCTTGGAACTTTGATGTTTTTTAATTTTTTCTTTTAAATGGATTAAATCCTTGACACCGGATGTGGTCCATTCTGTTTGAACATCACCAGCAAATAATAAACACGGAAAACAATAAAGACTGTTACTAATTTCACAACCACATAACCAGGCGGCTTTTTCATAAGTTTCTATCTTAAAGGTTCTTTTATAATCGCGTGTTTTATATTTTATTACATGCGTGATCGATAAATTCGGTTTTGGACGACCGGCACTTTTGATTTTTTGTTTTTCTTCTAATGTCAGCGAAGAAAAACCAATTGTTTTTAAATATTGTAGGCTAGTGCAAATCGGATTCTCCAAATTAAACGCCATAATTGCGCGCGAATACAACAAAAGTAATTTCCCGGTTCCCGGTAGACAACACCACACTAACAGACGACCGTACACAAACTAAATGTGTACATATGGTAGCTAAGTACTGAGGACTATTACGGGAGGTGTGGGTGTGCGAGGGGTAGCTGCTGCTCCAATCACGGGCCAGTTCGAGAGAGCAGTGTACGAGCCGCATTACGCATTGTCGCGCCTGGAGTCTGAACCGAACATCGGAAATGAAAAATAAAATTAAATACCCAATAGAAAACGTTAGGTTTAAGTTAAAATTCTCTTTATACACGAAATATTGTATTGACCAACAAATTTAGATCTTAAATCACTTCAAAATCGATCATTGTTGATTCCGCACACGAAAATCTGCCTAATCCTCAAACATCTCAAACGATGTCTGCGCGTTTAAAAACCCAATAGTATGCGAAGATGTACTCTGCACGCAAGTCCGACCTGCCGATATTCATTTGCACAAGTACAGCACACGATCCGACTATGTAGCACGCGTCGCCTCTCGAGCTACCGGCTCACGAACGAGCAGTTATCATCGGCGCTTCTCCCGCGAACTATCAGCTAGCTTTGCGAACTCGACGTCGTCATATCTCGTAGGTAAAAACACGCGGGTCCTATTAGAATATCTCATAAAACGTTCGGCGGTTTTTGCCCGGTTAAAATGTGATAAAAGTTCGGTGAGAATTTAGTGTGTTAGTATAGTGAGAAAAATACTTTTTTTTTCCTAATATTTATTTAAGAGTATTGAAAAAATCAAATGTTTTAGTGTTAAATAAATTTCGAGGTATGACATTTTCTGTAAATAATAATAAATTTCTTATATATACAGGGTGCGCCATTAGTCGGCGGAATTTAGCACGAAAACTACGAAAGATAGCAACGTGATATTTTCAGTATGTAGTTGATCAATGCGCATATGGTAAAATTATTGTTAAATATACAGGGTGTTACAAATTCCCAGAGCCACTTTCAAGTTTTTTATTTTAAATGGATTGCTATATTTTTTAGTCATTATTTCGATAGCCACCTAAAACACCTTTGCAGTGATATATTGTTATGTGCGCTTCTGACTGTTAGTTTAGGCTATATTGCAAATTTTGTCAAAATTTTGGCAGTTGCGACTTCTGAGATTTTAACTTTCAACATTAAAAACTATTTTAGTGTCGCGCGTGAATCTTTTGTTATGAATTTGCGAGCTAACAGTTAGCATGTTTCACGGTAGTATAACTTAGAAATATATACAGGGTGTTAAATATGTCACGGAACATTTTTCGAAATTCAAACGCTTTTCTTTCGATTTTTTTAAATGGAACCTATATTTTCCAATGCAATCAGCAAATTCCTTGTAAAATTGCCTTCAAAATGGTACCAATAATGTAATACTTATTTTCAGTATTTTCGAAGATATTATGGAAAATATGTTTAATAATAGCAATTTACCCCTATTCATTTGTTCCTTTTTATGTAAGTTGTTTAGATTACCTATAACGTAACAAAAACAAACCGTACGTGACACAAAATTATTTTATTTTTTACACTTTTAGATATATATAATAATTTTAAATCAAAAGATGGTCAAATATGTCTCTATTCAGCTCCGTGTATATGGTCTGCCTTACATTTTCAAATATACATATTATCATATTATCCACATTTAACTGAAGAGAAGCATTTCTTATGCGTTTGTTCATGTTGTCTGCCGTTGCATCGGGTGTCATGCATATGATGGTTTTTTATAGTAGGCCGTAGAAAAAAATCACAAGGGGTCAATCTGGTGATGCGGTGATCAACTTAATGAATCCCAATCCGTCTATTAGTAAATACCTTATAGGGTGCACTTTTACAACAGCACCGTAATGTGTGAATGCACAATCGTGTTGGTACCACAATCTCTCCACAAAGTTCATATGCATGCCTTCTAGCAGTATTGGTAAATTATTTTAAAAAAAGTTTCTATAAATCTCTCACAATTTAAGGTATTGTCAAAGAAGAATGGATCCACAACGGTGTTCCCTGATGTCCCCCCCCCCCCCTCCCCGTTTGTGTTGATACTAAATGGGTTTTGTGTATCATAGTAGAGTGAAGTTTTTCTGTTCATTATTCCAGAATTGACAGATGTTGCTTCATCTGTGAAAAGCACAATAATCTAGAATATTTTCACTGATACACAAGTTTCTTTTCAAAATCCGTGTGTAGTAAGCCATGGTGAATATTAATTTTATAAGGGTGAAACTTATGTTTCTTTACAATTCTCCTCGTGATAGTGGATGCAATTCCATGATGTTTCGAAATTATTCTTGTAGAGATTGTCAAATTTTCTACAACGGATTTTCTATAACCATAGTTTTTGTCCTTCCATCTTTTTAATAATTCACATAACCCGACCAAAGAAACCTTACCAACAAATTCTCAAACCGTACTATCTGACGCTCTACCGGTAGGATAATCCGCTGCATACATTCTTGATGCTGATAGTGGATTTCTCTTGCAAGCACCAAGAACAAATATCATGTCTATGAGTTCTCCCTTGGAGAGATTTATTTTTAATAAATGAATTTAGGTAAAAAAACAGGAACAAGACGATATAATTAACAACCAGATTACAGTAATACGTAATAACTAATAATCCACAAATAAATAATTGAAACATTATAATAAAATCATAAAACATTGTAAAACGCTGACACCAAAAATAAACTACAAAAAACAACATTATGTGGACATTTAAGCAGAGATTTGATGTTTCGTTATATTCTTAGCATTTGTTTTGAAAATCATGGCTATCTAACCATATTTGGTGTCCCATATATTGAATATTGTCAACATATTTTCCATAAATTTGTAATATCTTCGAAAATACTGAAAATGAGTGTTTCGTTATTGGTACCATTTTAAAGGTAATTTTACGAGGAATTTGCTGCTGAAATTGAAAAATATAAGTTCCATTTAAAAAAATCAAAAGGAAGGCGTTTGAATTTCGATAAACGTGCTATTACATATTTAACACCCTGTATATATTTTTACGTTGTGCCACCTTGAAACATATAAATCGTTAGCCGCCAAATTAATAACCAAAGAATAACCCGCGACACTATAACCGTTTTAAAGATAAAACTTAAAATCTCAGAAGTCGCATGTGTCAAAATTTGCAATATAGCCTAAACCAATTGTCAGAAGTGCACATAACTCTATATCACTCTAAAGGTGTTTTAGGTAGCTAAAGAAATAATGACTAAAAAATATAGCAAACCATTGTGTTGAAAGTAACTCTGGGAATTTGTAACACCCTGTATATTTGAAAATATTTTTACCATATGCCCCTTGATCCACTATATATATATATATATATATAAGTAAATGGATGATTTCTTGGGTAGCGGCATTAACTAGAAAAATTACTCTATTGTTTCTTTATTTTTATTGCCAATATTTCGCATCTAGCTTGATGCTTCTTCATCAGGGCTCAAAATTTGAAAACAGATGTGAAAAAATCTCCACCTTAAGAATCCACGTTTTTAATTTAAGAATTTTTTAAAAATTTGTCAAAATGTCGTTAAATTTGATTTATAAAATAAAATTTTAAATTTAAAATGTCGAAAAGTTAAAATTATTGAATAGATACACATTAAAAAAGTTGTCACATTACAAAAACGGAGAAGGACAAATTCACATATGCACGGAACAAACAACAACAAATGTTGTTGTTTGTTGATGCGAAATATTGGCAATAAAAATAAAGAAACAATAGAGTAATTTTTCTAGTTACTGCCGCTACCCAAGAAATCATCCATTTACTCATTTACCCAACGGCAAAGACTCCTTGTCCAAATATATATATATATATATATATAAAATTAAACCTTGATTAAAATCGTAAAGAAATTGCTCAAAAGACACAAAACATAAATCACAAAATTACATAAACAAACGAATTTTATAGCGCCGAATGTCTGGGGCCACATACTTTTCTTCTGGCTCTAATTTATTCGCTAACAAAATCCCTGCAGTCATGTTTCAAACCAGTTAAATGTTTCCCTATACAATTTAAGACTGGCAAACCGCTGTTGTATATTAGAGAAGTTTAACTTCGAAATAAACAAGGCGTATTTTAACTTTCGCGAACGCATTAATTGCTCGAGTGCTTAACTTACCTAAAATTCCGCAACATTGTTTCGGGAGTTGGTGTAAACATCGAGAAATGAAAACGTTCTTGGGATACACCGATAGTTTTACGAGCCGAAATTACAATGTGTATACATTTTATTATCTAAACGTCCCATTTTTAAATATAGAGCCTTGGAAATGTTTCTATTCTTTGCTGTTATATACAGAGATTAAGATATTTGAGTTACGCGTCAATATTTTGTTTTAGATGAATTTTAAATTATTGAAACTAAATTTTAATTTAATGAAAATCTGTTCGGAATTAACAGTCAAATTAAATAATTTATTAAGATTACATATAAATCCTAAGAAGTGTTTGCAACTTCGTCTTTCGTCCGCTGTCACTTAATTGAGTTTTGAAACAATCTACAAGATGTAGTATAGGGTTCCACACATCATTCTATATATAGGGAAACTTAAATTGAATAAGTCGGAAAACTAACCGAATTTTCTCTGTTCTATTCTGATTCTCATATAGGTCCTGCGTCTCTTATTACTGTTTGTCCAACTGATGAAAAGTCCTGCAGAACTTTCTTATTTACTTATTTGTATTCGTCAGACAGCGAACTTTAAGTGTGAAAATCATATTTTCATTTTTCATACATACTTTGTCTAATTCTAATTTTAAAAATTCATTTGAAAAGACTGGCTTCTTTTTAGTGTTAAATTCTAAATTTCAAATTTGAAACATTTTCCTAAGATACCCGTGTATATCTTAGGTACCTATCTCAGGTTTTACTTCTCGGTTTATATTTACAACTTCGTAATAGTAGAACTGCTTTACAGACAATGGCTTATAAGTCTATCGGCGTACTATTGACATGTTACTCCAGGAAAGTAGATATACAAAGAAGGACTTCTATAGCGTGGTTATAGAATACAAACGACCAAGTTACAAATACAGATCATTTTATACAGGGTATCGATAAAATAGAATGCGATATGCATCTGAAAGAAACCAATTTTATTTTAATGGCAAAAACTGTTTCCCGGCAATATGAAATCATCATTTAAAAAAAAAACCATGCATTTTTTTTATAAATCACTTATCATCTAATAAGATCGCTAAAGTTACGAAGGTTGTGTATTATAGAACCAACTTATTGAAGAGAGCACCACTTTCTCACATGATTGTTAATTCAAATGTCGCATATCCAGATCTTTTTTTTAATTCTTAGATGTATGTATGTATCTCATTATAATATAGTAGATATTTTTTTTTACAGTTGTTTCAGGTTTCTATACGTTTTTCTTATATATATATATATAATGCTCATTTTGTTTGTTTTTGTTGGTTGACTTACTGTCACAATAATTTTTGAGTTACATTTATTGCGTGTAATGTCTAGTTTAAGTTCAGTTTATAACATTGTACTTTTGTTGTTTTTTGTCCTGTTAATGGGTTTCTGTTGGACAAATAAAGATATTATTATTATTATTATTATTATTATTATTATTATTATTATTATAGATGCCCTGTATATTATAATCTGTTTCAATCAAAGTAAGTGGGGTCACTATTGGTTATTTTCTTATTCATATTCTTTCATCGAAGTCTTTACTGGCCTCATAACTTGATTTAGTTTTTTTCTGAGCATTCACAATATTCTTTGTCAGCAATTACCTCTGCAATATCATCAGTATAAACCATTAAATCTGGATTAACCATATCCACAATTACCTCTGCAATATCATCAGTATAAACCATTAAATCTGGATTAATCATATCTACATGAAGTATACACCGTCATAAGATATATTCCAAAAATTTGGGCCTAAAACTCACCCTTGGGGCACCCCTGCTGTAAATGTTATTCATTTTAAACCCCCTCCTCGCAACATATCACCTGGATAACACTAGAAGTAGTTTCTTACAAATATTCCAAGCCATCTGCTAAAATTCAAATCTAGCTTTCAAAGATGTTTCACCTACAATATATTTGTAAAAATTCTATCATATAAGGCACCAAATATAGAAGAAAGATATACAAAATTTGATGTCTGGTGTCCCTCACGGCTACAACTTAGGTCCTTCACTTTTCGTTCGAATTTTATCCTTTTTCTTGCGCGGAGTTAATTACAAATTAAAATTAGGCACCAATTGGTATGATCGCCCCACCACGACGCACCTCGAGCGCCAAATAAATACTGCGCGCGAAACGTTTCGATCACATAAACTTAAGCCGAATTGCGCGCTAATGAAGTGCTCGTACACTTCATTTAAAACGGAGCCGATAAACAATCGGCAATCGGTTAATGGCAGGGCAGGGCAATCAACATAAATTTGATTTGTATCTTGGGGGGCCGAGGATTTAACAATATTGATTTTATTCGGGTTCAAGATTGGTTTGTCGCAATAAAGATGTCAAAGTGACGTGATCGATCGGGAATTTTGTCAACGTTCTTCGGCGCAGTTTTTGAATGTATTAATTAATAAAAGTTTAGCATATTTTATTACCAGCATATAGAACTCTGTTTCCCGCCGATTACATCCTCGCGGGATCATCAGATTAACTGCTTTACTTAACTTGTTAAGGGCCAACTCGCAGCAGTGTTTTCGCCAGAGGATAATGGAGTTTTAGCTGCAACTCGAGATTCTCGCAAACTGCCTCGGTTAAGAGTTGATATCGTGTTGTATGCAATAGTTTGGTGTAGGATGCACTTTAGCTCGCATTAAACTAATGGAGGATGAACATGGAGCATACAGTAAAAGATGCAAGCGGTATTTTGGCCTTAATAAAAGCGACCATTATATTTGCGTTTGTGTGCTTACTCGCTATAAAGTAGAGCGGTAGACATTACGTAGTTGTATTGTTTTGTGTTGGGGTTCAAATGCCAAATGTTTATGGCACTTTCGGAGAATGCAGAACTAAATTGCTGAAATTATGCTGCTTAGTTGTTTGCCATATAGTAAAATGGTTCTTGAATTAATGAGGATCTGCCTAAATGTGAATAAGAAACAAAAATTAAAGTTATATAAAGTTAAAATACTTCATGTTTATTTTATAGGTACTATTATTATTATTGTGCATCATTAATTTTTTTAGCAGAAATGTGTAGAAATCTATAAGAGATTTTCCATAAAGAAGTCCCATTTTAATTTTAAAAGGCTCGTACCGCCATCCTGCTGTAAATCAAAAGTGTTTATGTCCATATTGTCTAGTGTAGGCCAAAGAAAGACATACACACAATTCTGTAATCTAATTCTTTTCTTTGCTGTAATCGTAGCACCATTATCTTTCTCAACAAAAGTAAGGTCCGATAACTGTACAGTTCCAAAGACCTCACCAAACAGTAACTCGTTAGGGATGAAGAGGTTTCTCGAGTATTGTCCGTGGATTTTAGGAACCTCAGATGTTCCAAATAGAAGCATGTAGGAAAATATGAATTTCAAAGAAAATCGTTCGAGAATAAGAATAATAAATAAAATTGTATAATAAAATTAAATTCAGGACTGATGTTCAAACCATTAATATTAGGTACAAAAGCACTCTGACGCCTCCCCTTCACAGACTTTAATTGTACTACAAGAAGGGATTTACTTACAGGATCTCGAAAATATATAATTCCGTCCAACTAATATTAAGAAATATACAGTAGTACCCCCATATCCGTGGGGGTTTGGTTCTGTGCTCTTCCGCGGAAACTGAAAACCGCGGATAGTAGCAAACGCCTTATTTCCGAATACAATATGAAATATGAAGCAAAGTTAAAACAATGAAACAAGAAAAAATAAGTTATATAATATTTATTTAAAATAAATAAACAATAAACAAATAAATATTCTTGTGCTGTGGCACAAATAGAATTTAAGTTTAATAAATATATAAGCACATACATATGTACATATAATACATATTTACATACACAACAAGAAAATATACAACAAGAAAAACTTTATCATCGTGAGCTACATATTCATTCATCTTCCTCCAAGTCCAAGTTAGCAGTCGATTGTTTACTTAGATCCGAAGCAAACGATGTTGATGGCTGTGCATTATCGATAGTTTTGTCGACTTTTTCAAAGAACATTGTTATTGGTAGTTGTCGTTTTTGTCTTTTCATTTCAATAAACAAATCCCCCAAAGGTTTCAAGGCGTCTGTTATAGTGCGAGTAATTTTTATACTGCGTTCCATTATTGGATCATATTCTACTATCTGTTCTTTTAATTTTTGAGCAGTTCGAAATATCGCTGAAAATTTTTGAAGCGTCCATGCTGGCGGTTCTTGTTGACCCTCATCCTCATCGTCACTCGCTTCTGGAGAAGATTTCACAAGGTCTACCAATTCCTCGTTGGTGAATACTTGATCCTCTTCGTTTATGTAATCACTGATTTTTGGTTATATTGTTAAATCCTTCTCCATCTATTTTCTGCGCTATGTTAAATATCGTTGTTAGATGTGAATTAATATCATATGTGTCTTCAGAACTAAGAACGGTGTCATTCCACAGATTTTTCCAACATGCTATCCATCGCTCCTTTGATAAATAGAATTGCGTCAGCAATTGTAAATGAGTTCCAGCATTCCATGAGCCCGATATCAGAGTATTCGTTAGCCATTGTATACAGCATTTCGAAAACCTGTCGAATACATATGGCTTTAAAGCATCTAATGACACCTTGATCAAGGGGCTGAAGCAATGAGGTCGTGTTAGGTGGTAAAAAAACCACTTCAACATTTTTCTTTTCTGTGCCTAGTGACCAGGAGCATTGTCTAGTATCAGCACCCCTTTAAATGGTAATTCTTCCTTTTCCAAATATCTTTCCACTTCCGTAATAAAGCATTGATGAAACCATTGTGCAAATAGAACAGCCGTAACCCACGCCTTTCGATTTGATTGCCAAAACACAGGCAGGCAAGCTTTATCTTTGTATTTAACCCTTCATTAGTCGCGCATAGGCCCAGCGGACCTATGCCTGTGCATTTCTTATATTGCGAAAGTACACGCGCCTAATGGAGGGTTAAGAGCACGTGGATTCTGTGATCGGTAAACAAGTCCAGGTTTAATCATATGACCAGCTGCATTTGTACAAAATATCAAGGTAAGTCTATCCTTAATTGCTTTAAAGCCTGCACTCTTTGCAGTCTCATGAATATAAATCCGTTGAGGCACTTTTTTCCACATAAGACCAGTCTCATCGCAGTTAAAAACTTGCTTAGGATGATAATTCTTTTCTGCAATAATTTGTTTAAATTTTTCTGGAGACAGGGCAGCAGCTACATGATCAGCCGACGCAGATTCCCCTGTCATTTTTATATTTTTTAGATTAATCCGAGTTTTAAATCTATGCAGCCACCCCCTACTTGCTGTGAATGATTTTCCTTCCTCTTCAGTATAATCTTGGGTCTGCATATCTTCATATAAAACCAACGCCTTTTGTTGTAGCACTTTGCCATCGATAGGAATATGTTTTCTTGTCATATCTTCCACCTATAAATTTAAGGCATTTTCTACCTTAAGTAACACTTTATTACGTATTGTGGTTGCAACTTTTGCAGTTTGGGGTGCACTAGAAAAACTAGCTCGAATCTTATCTTTGTTTTTTAACACTTCCCGTATCGAAGATTCGTTTTTATTGTATATTTTAGCAACAGTTGCAATAGACTTTTTTTCTATCTCAATCATATTAATGATTTTTATTTTTTCACTAATAGTGAGCATTTCACGTTTTCTTTTTGGTTTAGAAGCCATTTTAAAATGATTTTCAAATGTACTTGCTTTATTTAAAAACTATTGCTAGCACTGTTTTGACCGACAATTCGTATAGTACTAAACTCATAGTTAACAGGAGCGTTTATATGTACAAGTAAAAGCGAGTGGCACCTTAAGCACGTTCCAACTTGTTTAACTCATCATAAGAGAGCGCCGAATTCAGGGGATGACTCATATATACCACGATATATCGGCAAATGCTCCTATAACTTTTAATAAGGCTCGAATTTATTTGTTTCTGTATTTGTTGATATTACGCATTTTCTGCTCATCATAGGTAAATCGCGGATGACTGAAACCGTGGTTATGGAGTCAGCAAATAACGGGGTACTACTGTATTAGTATTCACACTTTTAAAAGAAAGTTCTTTTTGCTATAGGCTTGCGTTGTCTACATATTAGATATAGTAACGGTTGAGTAGAAGAGACTTGAACTTCGTTGTAAGAATGTATTGCTGAGAAATATCAAAGCTATTCAACAGATGAGAAAATACCGCGAAATTTAAATTGGGACTTCTAAATGGACAACCCTGTATATGTAGCGCCATCTGTCCACAAAGCACCCAAACTATTTTTGACATTTCTTTTCAATTTATTACATAAACGTCCACCGAACAACCTTTTTCGATTTTTTTCACTATTAAAAGACGCAAGAGTTCGCTTTAAGATCGAAATAATAAAAAAAAGCGCGCACTCGAAATACAATTTGGTAAGTTTAGCTTCTTCGTAACGACATAATGAACGGTTGGAACTTGAAAAATCACCCATAAATGCCAGGCATCATCTGCATAAACGAGCGGTTATGTCAAAGCATAAAATTAGCGTAAAATTTTTACGTTTCTCCTTCTGCGACGACCACTTTCCTATTATGGTTGCGTCTCGCATTATTGAGTTACGTTTCGAAAAATTGGGAATTCTACGGGGACCATTTCGCGATTTTCATTATGTATTTCTGTCGGATTCGATTTTCATTGCTATAAACTTCAACTAGATGCGTTCTTATTCCTGTTGATCTTTACGACGTTGCTTTTATTAAGACGGACGGATTCGTCAACACCTCCTTGATTTATCTGATTTGTTAACCACCACCGGGGCACCCTATTAAACCCCGCGAGGCGTAGAAGCAATTCCATCCAACGCTTTTATGACCGGGAAAACATCTTGTGCGCTGTCAAGAATGCCGTGGATTGTTAATTCGTTTTTTTTTTCTTCACGCGAGATAGTTTTCTTTTTTATTATTATAATTGGACAATGCGCGGTTTAAATTTAAATTATATGGTGTTGCCGTCAGGTAATAAAAAGATATATAACGATATAAGAGAAAACAGATGGTTTATATACGATGTCGAAGATTGGATGACAGATTAGATAAAATAATACACGATTGTATTAGTGTGTAGTTGTGCCAGAAAGAAAAATAATATACATTATAACTTGTGATATTAAGAAAAATTAGCAGGCTCGAATAACATAAAATAAAATAAAAACGACTCGTCTTCACTTAACACAGATGTCGCTACGATCGATTGTAGTAAAAGTAAACAATGAATCATCAAATGTGAACAAACTAGACGTCATCTAAAACGTTTATCTCACATTTATTTCATTTAACATGCATACTTTCTCAAATTAATCATTGATTACAGAAAAGGCTTAAGTTAGTAATATGACTTTTCGCGAAAAACTAAAAAAGAACATTGCGGAATGCTGGTGTCTTGAAAATATATATGTTATTATCACTTCAAAGCATACAAGAAAAAGTTCAACACTGGGGAACACACATTTTGTTGACTTAAGAGCTGCACTTGTTTTTTGACTTCTTTTTGGCATCTAAATCCAAAAATGAAGTCAGTTTTTGTCTATCACATCAAAGTTTTACGATACAGGATACCCTCTCTTTGACCCAAAAGTTATGCAAAATGACGCTTACAAAGTAAAATGAAGGAAAACACTTACAAAATTTAATGTGCAAACAAAATAATTTTATTCGAACAAAAGCTATCGAACGGCAAACATACGTTTTAAGGTACAAATTTTCGCTTATAGCTTTTCCTAGAGTTCCCAAGCTGTGGACAGTCTCTCCTGATACTCCAACAATAGTCTGCCTTCATATGTACATCCCATCTACCCTGATATCGTGCTTCCATAGCCTTCAAATCTTGGTGAAATCCCTCCCTCTGTTCGTCGAAGTCGGCAAGATGGCTATGGAGAAAATGCACTTTAATACTCATGTTGCACCCAAGCGCGTGGCAGGTCTCTAACAGTTCCTGGACAATGTCGGGGTAGTTTTCTGCTCGGGTATTTGCTTACGTGTTCCCTTCGTCCACATCCGTAACCTCTCGACACACTGGTTGCACACCTTATGACGGGCCCAAGATTTATCTTGGTCACCCAGTTGCATTTTAAAATATGCCAAATAGGCTTGCCGGACAAATGCACTGTAAACTGTCCACATATATAACAAAAGCAATCAGGATTATTTAAGCACTTACGACGCGAACTAGTAGAGGCAGACATGATCTAACAGAACAGAAGTCCATATATAGTCAGAAAAACTAAAACTAAACTAAAACCCAAATTTAGCAAAAACTAAACACTGCTAACTCCACAAGAACTCAGACTGTACTTCGGAATACGCTTGACTATCAACGATCTCAGGTGTAAATGAATAGTTTAGTCGAGTCACGAGTCAAGTATGAACATGTCAGCATGTGCAGCTAGCAGGAGAGCACTGGTGCTTGCTCAAGTGGTCACAGCGCGATAAGCAGCAGAGAAAAAACTTGATAGAAGAAAACTGCCTGCAGTTTTGAAATGCATGCCCATTTAACTATAAAACAGCTTGAAAAACGAACTCAACAGAATTTTTTTTAAAAATTGTTCCCCAGTGTTATACGAAGACTTTTTCTACCTATGTAAGGATTACGTAGGAAAAAAATTCGGGCTTAAGCTCTTTCTAGATATATGAAGACTTTTGAAAACATTATTACAAGGATGATTCTAAGAATTTATTGCTATTAACTGAATGTAAAGCAATTTTCATAAATTAATATGTGAACACTTTAAGTTTCATCGCTGTCTTTACTATCAATCAACTACAATAAAGTGCTTTATTGTAGCTTTATAAAAATCTTCATGGTAGCCCACTGTAAGAAATCTACAGACATTTTCAATTAGAACTAAATATGGTTAATATCGCGAAAACGACTACAAATAGGCATAGGTATAAATCCTTCATACATATCGAAGTAGAATTCATTTTTGCATCGAATTTTATAATTAGAAATATAATGTTACATTTGAAAAAATTGAATTTTCTGAGGTTAAAGGTGTCGAAGTTGACCAGCGATTTATGAACACTCTGTATAAAATGTGGTGGTTTCTATGAGAGTATTTGTCATGCACCAGTATTTTTCTTACACTGTAACAAAATGAGCCCATTATCTCAAAGGGTTTATAAAGCACAGAATACTATAGAAGGAGACGCATATGTCAAAATTTTGTCAAAATATTCACGATCTCAAAAACGGTTAAATTTAGAGATAGTAAACTTTAGTAAAAATTGTATTCAAATAATCTGTAGAATTCATTGGAGTAAAGAAAAACATATGATTCTATATAAAATAAGAAAATTGCTATCGACTTCCGGTATAATGGAACGCTTCCGGGAGTTAAAAATATTTTATTTATTTATTTAGGGGATTCTGCAGGTACGGTTTTGGTTATTAAATTTTTTCTCGCATGAGTCTAGCTGGCATAAATCGCGAGAAAAAGGTAGTGGACGAGTGGTCTGGAACACCCTGTATATATGCATTGTGGTGGTTTTTTTTGAGCGACGTATTTTGAATTTTCTTTCTGGCAAAACACAAACATAACCTAAAATCACCACACATAAAAATATCACTTGTCGAGATCAGTTTTCGCCCAATTCCAGAGCCAAATCAAACAGTTTTAATTTAAAAATACTTGTATCGAAAAACATTCACGCCAGGATCATCCGTCATAGCGCGCACCTATAAGCTTTCAACGGCGAAATCTAATATTAAAAGCCCATGTATGCTGCGTCATCGCATTTTTCATCAGTCACTTCGTTCGTACGTTGCAAATTCCCGTTTTTATTAAAACCGTTCTTCGTTGTTTCGTACATAAATCACTGCGTATACGCCGTCCACAGGTATTAAATAATAAAAAAATCTTACACAGAATGTAACCAACAACCTCTCGTTCTTGTATATTATTATAGAAACATAACTGCGAGATATCGTCTCCTTCGCGGTGTTAAATGATTAAAAATTAAAATGTCCGGGAAGGAATCCGCATCTTACGCTTTTTTTCTTCAATGAAAAAAGATAGTACAGCATCTGTGTTCTGGAAATTACTGGAGTAGTTCTCGGGCGAGGTAATTATAATTGCAAGTTAGTTCTGCTCATGTTAGTCAATGGTCAACACCGCGACTTACGTTGTAATATCAGGGAAAACGCGATTTTATCGAAAAGCAACCGATTAAGACAGGAGAATAATCTCCTACGGATGCTGTAAATTGTACAGATGGTTAATTCATGGTTTTAATATTTTTCTTTTATTGCGCTTGGTAATTAATTTAGAATTAATTGATTGTTTTTTATGATCTACCCGAGCAACACTTTCAAGTTTTCTTAGTAGTCAATGAATATTAAAAAGATAAATAAAACTTGTAAAGATTAAGAAATAAAAAGGAAGTTTGATCAAATACGTCAATCTACTAATTTTTATTATAAGTTTATTTATATGTTATTGTAAAAAATATCGTACAATAAGCGAAAAAGAGTGCTCGAAATTTTCCGTGGTAAACTCATATGTAGGTATATATATCGGCTGTAGTAACCCTAGTGGGTCATAGCCATTTTGTAGGGGATCAGTCCTTTTTTCTATAACTTTGCACACACTTTTGCTTCCCGTACCACTGCACTCCACAATTGTCTATCCCTGCATCGGCGATTCCAAGTTTCCACTCCCATCTGGTGAAGGTCTGCAATTATTTCCTGACGCCAAGTGTTCCTGGGTCTGCCTCTATATCTTTGTAAAGGCGGTTTTCCACCAAACGGACAAAACAGAAACAAAACAAAAGCACGTGTCGAAAAAAACAAAACCGCAACTTTTTACAAACTTTTTCGGAACTCTAGTTTTAGGCGACTGTTGCTGTTTTGTTTTTGGTGTCCCGAACGAAATCGGTAACATCAAAAGGTTTCGACAAGTTTACGAACTCATGTTTGTCTAGTGGAAACAGTTGTTGTTGTTAGTTGTGTTTTTTTTCATTTCTTTTTCGTTTGTCGTTGACATAACCTGATATAACCTAAGTAAGTATTGTCAGTATTGTTAAGTATTTCATATCTATGCTGTTGTCTGGCTTTTTCGGCTCTTTTAATTTTCGATACCATCTCAATTATTGAAAAATTATTGAACACAGGTATTTATAAACTTACCTTTCCTCTAATGACCGCAATATAAACCATCCAAAAGAAAGAATAAGAAAGTCGTTATCTCTAGGCATTTTAATTTGTTGCATATAAATAAAAAACACAACCTCCCCATCAGCTAACTGAAATGGACTGAAAACAAAAACAAAACTAGAACAAAATGTAGTTCGCTTGGTGGAAACAGGAGTTTTGAATTTGTCTCAGTTTTGTATTTGTTTTCCAAGTTCTAAAAAACACGAACAAAACATAACACGACATAACGAACAAACTCGACTAGTCCGTTTGGTGGAAAACCGGCTTAAGGATGGTATCCAATTTTTCATTTTTTTATTGTTTTTAATTCGTGGCTTCTCTCGACATGTTCAAACCATTTTAGTCTTATAGCTGTTGCGTATCGTACTATATCCTCACCAGCCAATGCTTCTTCCACTTCCTTGTTTGTTCTCCTTCGGAAGCTGTTGTCGTCATCTCTTATTGGACCCGTGATTTTTCTTATTATTTTCTTTTCAAACCTCCTTAGTTCTTCCATCTCCCGTTTGTTCACTGTTAGTGTTTGCATGGCATACGTCACCACCGGCCTAATCAGAGTTTTATAAATTGCTATTTTAGTTTTTATCGTTAATGCGTTGTTACTTATCAGATTTCTGTGCATATTAAATACTTTATATCCCCTTATAATTTTTCCTTCGATCACAGAGTCTTTGTCCGTAAAACCATGCACGGTCACACCGAGGAATCTAAAGTTATCCACTTCTTCAAAATCGTAGCTTCCAGCTTGCAAGAAGGATTTCTTTGTATGGCTTTTACTTATCTTCAAATATTTAGTTTCTTGTTCGTTAAGCTGCAGTCCGTAAATCTTTGCGTGTTCATCAATATCCATTATCTTTTTTATCAATTCCTGCTTCGCCCTGCCGATTATTGTTATGTCGTCGGCGTATGCTATTAATTGCGTATTTTTAGTAATTAACGTTCCCTTAATATCTGCCTTTTCTATTATTCTTTCCAGTAATAAACTCAACAACACAGGAGATAGTATATCGCCCTGTTTTATTCCAACGTTGGTTTTGAATGTTCTCGTTAAGATGTTTTTTTATTTTAACTTCTGCTTCTGTGTTTTCTAATGTGCATTGTGCATTTAATTAGCTTCACCAACTTGCTCGGCATACCCATACAATAAAGTCCATCTATTAACTTTGTTCTATTTATTACATCGAAAGCGTTCCTGAAATCAACGAAGCTATATGTAAACTCATAGGTGTTGCTAAATGATCTAGCATAATTAATGATGAAAAATTTGTATGAAAGATCTCTATCAATCAAGAAACAGGTGCAATGGATCATCTAGGGCTTCTGCAATTAATAAGCAAACGAAATTGCATAAAAGCAGCTTCAGAAATAAGCCAATTTTGATGGGTATAACCTATCAAAATTTCTATTGATAGATTATAAAGTGGGCTTTATAACACACATGAAATTATAGGTCTTAGGGTGTATCTGTTTTGTGTAATTTGAGCAATCTGTAGATTTTTGATTGTCAAGTTAAATCTATAGTGATAAAGTTCTTCACTCGCCTCATTTGAGCACCCTCCATTGAGGACTCCATCTATTAACTTTGTTCTATTTATTACATCGAAAGCGTTCCTGAAATCAACGAAGCTATATGTAAACTCATAGGTGTTGCTAAATGATCTAGCATAATTAATGATGAAAAATTTGTATGAAAGATCTCTATCAATCAAGAAACAGGTGCAATGGATCATCTAGGGCTTCTGCAATTAATAAGCAAACGAAATTGCATAAAAGCAGCCTCAGAAATAAGCCAATTTTGATAGGTATAACCTATCAAAATTTCTATTGATAGGTTATAAAGTGGGCTTTATAACACACATGAAATTATAGGTCTTAGGGTGTATCTGTTTTGTGTAATTTGAGCAATCTGTAGATTTTTGATTGTCAAGTTAAATCTATAGTGATAAAGTTCTTCACTCGCCTCATTTGAGCACCCTCCATTGAGGACGCCCTCTTGCTCTTGCGCAACCACCAAGTCAGTTTAATTCGACTGTACAATTTTATCGCCTCGTATAAAAAATAATAATCTTTGCTGATATCTTTAAAACTCAACATTATAACAATAGAATGTTTCGTTTATGACAGTATTTTTATAATTAATACAAAAAGAATGTGTAATAATTTACCGGAAGTTGTAACTCTGAAAATTGCAATAGTGCCAACCTATTTTGATAGCAAATATAGGAAATAATTTCATTGTCATAAATAACCAGATAATATGACTTCTCTGCAAGATTTTAAAATTTAATTTTGCTTTCAATACGTCGCGTCGGTCGACAAGATTTTTTTTTGCATGCAACACTACGTTTGAAATGCCCACTTTAATTCGCTTAATTTATCGCATTACCCAGCGGAAATGGCTTCATAATCAAATCATCCAACTCTCAAAACATCGGTCGGAAAGCGTATTATGTATGTATATATATATATATATATATATATAAGAAACTTCTCAGAATGAAATAAAAGAAATCGCATAGGAAAAAGACGAAAGAGGATCCAGTATTATCCCAGATCGTCACGGACAATTGCCATCGACGCGCGACTCTTAAATAATTGCGCACATTCAATCTTATATCGTCTATATACTACCGCTTCTTTATAGTCGGCATAGTCGACTGATGGTCCGTTGCCCCGATTGTCATTTATTTTCTAGTGACGACACAACACACCCCGAGAACAGAAAAAAATTAATGATGCGGGCATTATGGGCTGTGAAAAATCCGCACCGCCTTAGTAATAAAAGAAATCGCCCATACACAGCGCGTATGAAGCAGTGCCGTCCATCCGTCATTTATTACAATGACGTATGAACTGTTAGGTTAATGTTGTCCGGGACATTTCTTTGATGCCGCTCACAATATAGACGCTATAAAATTCGCGATTACGTTCGATAAAATAATTAAACACCATGACGATATCCAGTGGCGTTCGTTTAATAGAGACGTGAATGATGACGTAGTGGTATGTCTTCACTTTCGCGGGCGCAAAGCTGGCCACTGCTAGCCGCTTCGGCTCCAGCTGAAGAGGTGACACGGCAGGCCACCACCACCAGGGCGGCTCAGATCCAAGCTAGGAGGTTCCTGTGCCGGCATTATTATCCGGAAGGCGGATGGGGTTGGGTCATAATGGTGTGCGCCTTCTTGGTGCAGATGCTGAATCATGGAGTGCAATTGTCTTGCTCCCAATTGGCCGTGCCCGCTTCTACGAAGTTCCAAGTCAGATCTATATATCCCGCAGGTAATATTTGCTGATTTTATTATTGTTAAATTGTAGGGAAAAGCTATACACTGGAGGAAATAACTATACATCCACACTATATTCTAACTACTAACTTATATCGCTAAAAAACAACATAATACAGAGACTAAACCTTACTTTATTTGCATCCATGAGGTAATTACATCTACTCAATTTTAGAAATAAAGCGAATACATTTTAAAATAACTTGATACGTTGCCTATAGCAGCAAATAAATATAAATCCACATAAAAGAAATCCATGTAATTTTACAAAAAATTATCTTAATAATGTGTATGTTTCCCGTTTAGTTTTGCATTTCATCTAGTTCTATGTTAGGCCAAACTTCACGAACTCTATTTTTGAGTCCATTGATTGTTGCAAATTGTTTACCATTTTGGTAAATTCGTCGGAAAGGATACCCCATAGATTTTCTATGGGGTTCAAATTAGGACTGCACGCTGGTCATTCTAGAAGTTCAATATTATGTTGTGCAAACCACTGTTTTGTGAACTTAGAATGATCCCAGGTTATATGCCCTTTGGCAAACGTCACCCTAGCTTCGATGTGCTTCACAGTAAGTTTCGGTTTACTTAATCTTTTGCGCCATTCTAAATTTTCATTACCCATTTGGCGTACCCGTCTCGTCGTAACGTCAAGTAGTGATTGAGCACGATTCTAGGAACCATGTGATTTTCTGTTGCTAGCCTAAAAATTGTCCTTTTGTCGCGGCTACTAACGATCGGTTTTCGACCAGTTCTTTTAATAGATCCATACATCTCCCTTAATTTTAAATACGAATTAACAACATAATGACTTCTATTAATTTGCTTGGCAATCTTCCTGTTAGACACACCATATTTGTATGAAGCATCAATAACACACTTCTCTTCATGAGATAACTGTGTTCCCCTTGGCATATTGAGCTATCTAATGATAAAAACGACCGCAAACTAATAAATGAAGTCCGTTTCATTAAATTTGGTCTTACCTGGAAGTAGCACGGCAGAAATTTTATTTAAATAACGTAAATCTCTGTCTGGATGTATAACTCTTTCCGCCAAGAGATGATAGCTTATACCTAAAAATCAAATATGACAGTGCATTCCTTATTGTGACTAGCTGATATCTGCACAGGTGGTGTGAAACATATCGGGACACGCATAAAAGCAGGCTGTGTCATTGTTCTAATGATCGGTCATAAACTACATGATGTAATTCCAGTGGATTTATAGCAATTTCCTCTAGTGTATAATTTACGTTGGATGCTCAAGAAAAGTTATGCTTTAGGCAGAAACAATAAATAATCAATTTAGTTTTTATTTTATTGAATATATTTTTTAAGGACCTTTAGGAGATTTTTTTGTTTTTATGACCCCTTGAATGCAATTTATTTTCTGCCGTATACAGAGTGAACACTTATAATGACAAAGACTTAAGAGTAAAGTAGTCTTATTTTCTAAAAGTGTCAAATGTTTTTAAGAATTAAGAGTTATACTAAAAAACAAAGTCAGCTTTCTATCTCAAAAACAAAAAAAAATGCATTTTGATTTTTTCAAGTATGTTCTTCAATATAATTCCAAATAACTTGGTTAAATATGATCTAAAATTCTTTTGTCAAGTTATAGAATAGTTTCTATTCGTCAGTTAATAATAAAATTCGAAATTTTTTTTTTTTTATCACGCTTCAGTAAAGAGCAGAACTTTTATATTTTAACCACATATGCTGGCTAAATTCATTAAATATTTAAGTTGTATTTATAACTTAAAATTTTATGTTGATATTTGTCCATATAATTTTTTACATTACTGTACTATACACTAGTTTTTTACGTGCATATTCGTATATATTCGGGACTTTAAACTCATCTTAGTCCATCTTCAATTTTTTTTCACCTACGCGCCGGACTCGTGCTGGGTTTCGTTTAAATTATTATCAAAGGAATAATTCATATCACGCCCCGATATATACGGTACCTCATCGTCAACGAAGGACAGGCCCTACCTGTCAGTAACGATGATAACCAGTCGGTTTGGCTAAGACTTTTTGTCCCCCGTACTTCGTTTGTCGATTACCTGCTATGATGTAGCGATTAAATGAATCTTAAAGCGAACAAATGGCGATAATAAACAGACTATTATAAAATGTTGAAGTGTATACCACACGTAACTCAACTGTGGGATCCTAAGGAACTAACTTTGACAGACTTATATGTATACATAAACAAATATATATATATATATATTTTTCAATCCTGAGGATGTTATATTCATTTAGATATATTTTCTCCAATCTGTCGAAGTGAACATTAATCGGCAGCGATATCTTACTTAGAATAGTAATTAAAAAATGTCTTACTCTATAACTTGGATCTTAAAACATTTCTTATCCCGAATAAAGCGTTTAAACTAGTAGTAAACACCGTAGTATAAGGAAGCAATTACATACACTCGGAGCGTTTGTTAATTAGGCCCTAATTACTACCTCTTCAATTACTATAAAAGAACAAAATGACCTGTAACAAGGCGCATTAGTATCGGTGAAAGAAAAGTTAATCTTTACACGCGTATACTGCGCCGCAATTTATTTATTGTATGTACAGTTCCAATCAAGAAAAGGTTAACAATCTGAACCGTGATTTTGGTTGTACAGTGTGGTAACCAGGTAAAAGGTACGCCTTCTAAATGAAATTTAAAGTATACAGGGTGATTTATGTAAATGCAGCACAAAGTAGATGATCTTTTGAATTCTGGAAAACGGTTCCTTGCGAAATATTGGGCAATTCAGGATACGGTAATTTCGGGTTACTTGGGACAGTTTTCGAATTTAAAGCTTTATAACTAAAAGGCTGTTTATTTTTTCTATACAAAAAAAAATTCTAGCTTATCCGAAATGATTAGAGGTGCCGATTTTTTAAAAAAAAAAAAAACTGTCTGTCTCAAGTTACCCAACGATTTGGGTGCCTTGGGACGTACTATTATTTCTATGATTTTCTTAACTTAACTCTAGAAGCTGTGACTTGGGACAATTTTAGAATAAATTTCCGTAAATTTTGATTAGGAGAATCGTTTGGCAGCTCATTTTGTTTAATGTTTTTATTTTATTTTTTAATTTTATTATAATACAAAATAGAAACTTTATAAAAAAAAGTATAAAAATTCTAGGAAACTTATACAAAAAATTTTCTTTCATATTTTTATTATTAATTTTTCGTTCGAGGGTGGACTTGGGTATGCTATATTTTTCACTGGCAGCCCTGTACGTTAATTTCTTAACCCTGATATTGTTGAGTACTTTCTCGAGCGTTTCTTTTGTAAAATCATGGTATTTGCGGCTACCAAGGAGCCTCTTATATTTGTTGGGCATAGTCCCAAGTCACCCTTGAAAAGGCACAAAATAATAATCAGGGTGTTATTGGGGAAACACATGACACGTTATATCAAAATATAATATATCAAATGTTTATGTCAAATAGAACTTCGAGGCCTGGGAAAAGTAGAAGGGGTATAAAATATTGTGTTGTTCTTACCTATAACAAAAATCCCAAAAGAAAGGTGAAAAATCCCTTACCACAAAATTAGATAACAAATCTATTCTCTTATCTTAGATTTGTTATCTAATTTTGTGGTAAGGGATTTTTCACCTTTCTTTTGGGATTTTTGTTATAGTTTTCAAGCCACAGTCTCCACCCATCACAGGATTCTTCTTACCTGAAATTAAATATTTTTTTGCAAAGGACTCGGTACTCAGGGAGTGTGGAATTTGACGCAAGTTCACAGATTACTGTATAAGTAAGTATTCGATAAATATTTTATATGAAGTTCGTCTACCAACCACAACATAGCTCTGCACGCAAGCGACATACAGTGATCCGCTGTCGCAAGCCACCCGCTAGTCCCAAGACACCCGAAATTACGGTACTTCTGATTAAAGATATCAGCAACTTGACTTTTACACTTACCTCCGTAACCGATCATCATCAAAATGTCTATACCATGACTTTCTGTTAAGTATCGCATTATTATTAAGGACAGAATGTCTTTCAAAAAGCGATTATTTACTAAACTGTTTCTGTCCCTGTAGATGATAATGTCATATACTGACTTCATTTTACTGTTTCGTTGCCTAGGTTATTTTTATTTTGGTACAAACCGCTATAAAGATTCGTATAAGAAATGTTTTTTTTTCAAATGCTAGATAAAAAGGTTTTACACGTGTGTGTAAAGTTTTTGAGTACCGTTCATTGCTGGTATGTACTGCAATTGGCCAAGTTACATTTATGCAGACGAAGAGTACCCACATACATTATGTTCAATAACCCTGTGTGAAAGACCGAAAAACAACAATGAAAGCATTTGTGTTTATTATCATATTTAAAATATATCTCTTATAGGGACAAATGTTACTTATTTATTTACATTTAACTAACATACGCCTAACATAAATTTAAAATTTTTTCGACATTTTTACCATTATGTTATCTTTATTTATACATTCCTTTATCAATTTCGTCCTAAATGCACTGGCCTCAGATTTCTCACGTAGTTCGTTAACATCTTCTTGGTAAAAGCTGTACATGCATATTTTTTGTGGCAATTTAAATACCATTCATTTTTTTTTTACCAATCCCGAGAAGATGCACGAAACTGTTTGAATATTGCATGCAATCCACAGAATTGATAGAAATGTCAGGACGCGGATTCTCTAAGATGGGAATATATTTACATACTGAATATTATAGTTTTGTTTACAATTGCTTTCTTGAGGTACAATGCACATTCTCTATATAGCCTCTACGTTACGATAAAACGACAGGGTATGATGCGTACTTGATTTTTATGAGAGGCCGTTATCAATTCTATTACGTAAAAATCTTTTTCCCAATATCACTTTAGGTATAATAAAATTGAGATCGAAAATGAAGGATCTTCTGACAGGCCGGGGATTTGCGATAATAAATTTTTAATGAGCTCTGGAAATTTCGAAAAACTCCCTTCCGAAATGAGTTTAATATCCATCGAATTAGCTTTTAAATGCCCCAATCTGGCTGCTGTGCTAGATAAAGCGAGGACGCGCTTAAGAATAATTTTACACCATGAATATTTATGGGCAGATTTCCTGGAATATTATTATGTTTAAAGGAAACCTTTAACCCCATTTATACCACAATGATCAATTCCCTAAGGGAATTCTAGTTGGGGAGATATATTTACTTCCATGTCTTCATACAATCCTGTTGAATCTAGGTATATAAACTGCTGATGGTCATTTTAATAAAGTAAATACAGTTGCTCACAAAAGTATCCGGCCACCGAGCAGTTTATCGAAACGGCCAGAATATTATTAAATTATATGGTGATAAGAAACAACTATTGCGCATATTACATTCATTTATTAATACTACTTAAGTCAAACAAACTTTTAAATTGAAAATATTAAAATTGCTGTAACCAAAAATATAACGCAAAATACGCACTATAGCAAGCACACAGAAGTATCCGGCACCTAACTATAAACATCAAAATAGTAACGTTAAAACTTTTTCAAAACAAAATTAATACTTAGTGGGATAACCTATGGATTTTATAATGCCTCTCAGTCTGTTGGGCATTAATTTGACTAACTTACTTGTTACACTAGGGCATATTGCTTTCCATTCTTCCAACAGATGTTGTTTTAGCGTTTCTTTATTAGAAATCCGTTTGGTGCTAAGACTAGGTTTTAATATTCGCCACAAATGTTCAATGGGGTTAACGCCTGATGACTGAGAGGGGTTTTTAGTTGATTTCTGGCATTATATAGAATCCATTCCTTAGTTTATTGAGCGCAGTGCTTCGGATCATTGTCCTGTTGAAAGACGAAGTTACCTTCTAGCCCTAATTTTTCTGCACTAGCTTTCAATTTTTTTTTTTTTTCAATATATTAATATAATGAATGTGATCCATTTTGCCATCAATAAACTCTAATTTTCCAACACCAGCCGCCGTCATGGATCCCCACATCTTAATTAATCTACCGCTAATCTACTCGATCGAGAAGCATACATAACGAGCCATAACTCAATACTTATCGGATATTCTGTATATTACCAAAACTAATAGCCAAAGAAAGGAACGTAAATTTTGAAAGACAAGTTATTAATAATAATAAATGAATTAGGGCACGTTTTGCAAAAGGGAAATTAAAATAACGAACACGAAATACACATACACACACTGAGAGAAATAGATTGTACTCTTTAACATAAATATAGCATGCTTTAATATATTTTATAGCTCCTATAGGGACAATCATATTTTATATTACCGGTGACAATATCTGTATAGTAAATTTCTGTGAATAGTTTTTATTAACTCGTATGGTAAAGTTGGTGTACTATATTTGTATTATTAATTTGAGCATACATGTTAGTAAATGTGAAAAAAATGTCTAGTAGCACTGACTATATTTGATAATAACTGTTAAATTTTTTATTGTACCCAGTATAATGTAATATTTTACTATGTACGATACATGATGCTCATACTTACCGTATAGCCTTGTAGTACTTACAATATTATTTTCTACTATAATAATCTAACGTCTCTTAGCATTTAAAATAGTAGATAGTAAACAATAATATAATGGATCATATGCGGGCACTATACAGCGATACTTACCTGTAATTTAAAATATAGTACTATACAAGGTTTTACCCAGTTCATGCATAAGGAAAGTGAAATATTACACAATAAAAACTATAATATTGATTTTATATTTTTATTTGTCCTTAAAACCATTATTACAAAAATCCAACGTGTATTACTTTCATTAACATAACAATCACTAGTAGGTTAGATTTAGGTTAATGTTATATCAAAGCATAAAGTACCCACTACGAAGTATATGCATATAATATCTATTACTTACCTTTGAATATATTAATTAACTGTGGAAACCCCCACTCGATTAAAATGTTTTCCACATTTGCATTCATTTCTGCTTACGATGCACAGAAATCAACGAACGACCAGACACAAACATGCACCGACACGAATAGGTACACCTGTATCACACGTACATAACACGTGTCAGTAATTTTGTCGCGGCAAAACAGCTTATTGGTCGATTTCTTCGGTAAAGATCGACAATGAATAGAGCAAGGGGTGGGAAGAGCGTTACAAACATTTATGTTAGAAATTGAATGTGCATCGAATACCTGATAATATCGCAGTCAATCGCAGCGACTATCTATATAATCCACGTCATTATATAGGCTTTCAGCAATAGAGTATATTAATTGTTACATCCATAAGATTGTAGATGGTAACATCCAGATTTTGCCTCTTACTATAAGCATGATAAAATCTGGTTATTTTACTCTTAACACGCCACATATTGTCGTTTTGACAATAATTATTTTAGTAATTAACATAAAGAGATTTACGATCTAATTTCTACAATCCATTTCTCTCAGTGTAGGTTTCCCTTTTTATAACAGCTGTTCGCGAAACAATGATGGCGGTGTAATGTGACCAATCAGAAATTAGGTCAGTAGGGCAAAGTGATTCCATTGGCCGCGAGTCAGTAGGTTCGCGAAACAATGCGCAGATTAAAATTTTGGGGTGTGTCCTTCGCGGAATTCTAGTCTTTCCGATCGAAATAAACAAAACAATCTGTTTACGAAAGTTAAGCGGCTTAAAATGTGTATGGCGGATACCGACAAAGTAAAATAGTATAACATCGGAAAAAAACTATTTTTAAAATGCAACAACATTTATTATTTGACGAAACTTCTTTGGACAGTAGCGTACATATGCAATAAGTACGTAAATATGTAAATATATGAGACGTTCGCTTCACAACTTATTAGAGTTCTACTATGATGAAAACCATATGACGAAATACCTCGGTTTCTACATCCAAAGTATACCGCAATGAATGAATATCTCGAGTAGGAATGTGATAATATGCCGTGCGATTTATCATATCTTATGAGAAAACGCGACTTTGCCATCCTATTTGGTGACTCTGCAGACGTATGTATTTTAGGCGCTTTTTCTTTTTGTTCGGATGACATTGAAAAAGGTGGTAATTTAAGACATGCTGCATATTTTTTCCGTTTTCTTTTTCAAATTGCCAGAGGATTTGAAATTTTACACTCCCACTTGAAAAAATTTAGATTTAGCTGTGACATATTAAGAGAATAATTCATTAAAACATTTCCAAAATTTGTATTCACTTGTATAACACTCGCATTAACTCATTTCTAATTTATGCTAATCTTATCAATGATCCCTTGGGCATCAGATTTCATGTACACAGATAAAAATACGGAGTTGGATTTAACACCGTTTCAACACTTTTCCGGTGTTCCCTCGCATTCATCCGTTCCAGGAGCCTCCATTTAAGAGTTAAATATTTTACACCTCAACGGAAGAAACGTGGAGGCAATTTCATCCTATAGAAACTGTGAATTTCCTCCAACAAGGAGGATGTTTCTCCTCTTACGAAGGTAAAACACACCGCTGGGAGCTACTGAAATCCATATCAGAGGTCACTAGCTCCTTAATAGATGAGATTACCACCGCCAAGGAGAGATTCTAACTCCATTTGAGAGTACATCCCCTCCTTGACAGACGAAACCAATTTTCGTTAACATTTTGGCCCATTAAACTTACCCATCTCTTAGAATATTGTCTCCGGTAGTAATAATTTTTCCGGCACATCTAAATCTATACAAAATGATAGATTGTATCTTTTATATTAAAACAGGAAATAGACACATATATTAAAGAAGTTCTGTTTTTTCTTTTTTTTTTTCTTAGCAAGTAGATGAAACCACAGATATTTCCTGCTAGTCCCAATTATCAATTATATTAAGTTATGTCAAAAGCGGTGAGGTTATTGAAAGATGAAAGGGTTCTTTGACATATCATCCGGTTGAACAGCTGAAGATTTATTCAACCGTTTATGAAATAATTGCCTGAAATACGATTTAAAAAAATAAAATTAGTCGCTCAAACATAAAACAGTGGATATGAAGGAAAAGAAATACCGCAGCATTGGTCTCCCGTTGTTTCTATGCATTAAACGTGTACCGCATTCGTGGAGTTCTTTCATAAACAACATTGCCTTTTTAGCCGGTCCGATGTCTGCCGTTCTATGAAAAGCGCAAACTTGAAATGTATATAAGCCTCCAGCACCGGTTTCAGCAAACGGTGCTTCGCGTCGGTTCTTTTGAGATATACAGATGTTAAATAGAAGATACTTTGCAAAAAACGACTCAGTAACATTCAATGCAAATATTATCAGAAAATTTTTCATGATTATTATGCACAACATGTCACATTTCAACAATCTTGTCACGTAGATTAGATAAAAATTATTATTAGCATTCATTTTTTTTTTTGTTTAATATGCACTTGTAACTGCTTGTCGATGTTATCATATTTTATCGTAGCATTATCGAGTCAGGATCATAATACCACAAATAAACACTTCTGTTATATTATAAATATTGTTATATCATGTGAGTTTAAACCTCCGTCCTTATCTTATTTATCTGGTTTAACTCCATCTGCTTTTGTGAAAGAATGCTAAGAATATCCAACGCTGACAGTTATGACTGCATAAACATGCAGGACAGGCTGAAGTTTCTTCCCTCCTTGCACAGTGTTAAATCGACTTGCTGTCAATCGTTGAAAGTTCCAATAAAATCCACACCTACACGAAGCCATAATACCACAAACAAGAACGTACAAGGTACAAGTAGTTGGTCGCTGTCATTTATGATAATTATTGTATTACAATAGTGCATCACCACTTTAAGAAGGCATACGGCATACATACATATATATTATAATAAGTGCTTTGCCTTTTATGACAACTCACGAACGCTGCGAAAACATAAATGTAGTTCAACCACATTCAACACACAAAATCTCTATAGATATTCATGTCCATTTTGTCAACATGGATGTACGCAGTCAAATTTTAAGACGGGCACAATATTTCTCCCGCAACAGGTTGGCTTATATAAACATGACTGAGTGATTATCATTCGGTTATGGTCACCGTTAAATATCGTGTTACATTACATTAATCAAGATATACGCCTACCCATTCCGTTAAGACGGTATTATTAATAAACCGTATCGGGTTAAAATTAATGTGTGCCTGTGAAATTTAAACGAGGTGAATTAGTTTCGCGTGTATAAATTCTTAAAGATATCCTGTAGAATTCAATCGGCGCCATCTATTTACGAATAGCTGTACTTTTAACGGCGGCTTTTATTGTGGTGATTCGCTGATAGGTGGCAGCACAAGTAGGAAAAGGAACCCACTTTGCAGAGAGCTGTTTTATCGCTACAGTCGATGTTTTCAGTTATCGCTACTTATTGGTAGATGGCGCGGCGTTTAATTTTATTTTACCTTCTTAATAATTTTTCCCCATTTATAAAAATTGCATTGCTGTCAGCACTAGAAGAAAAATCGATCGACACAAAGAAAAATAAATTATTAGTCATGTTTGTCATTCGATATTTTCCATCCGAATGCGACAGGAAACTTGGCATTCATAAATTTTCGCATACGATGAAATTATTGCCGGTCAAATTGACCGGAAAAATTTCTATCGATTTGAAATAATGTACATTCGGTTGATTTCGTTGTCCTTGTAAATAGGCAAAAAAAAAATTATCCACGATGTTTTCGTCTCGGTTTTGATTAAATAAAAACCGAATTCCTGTGCTGTTTGTAGTTTGATATACGGTTAGGAACATTCAGTTTTGTACTAGGTTTGCTTTAATACTTTTTATACTTACTTTATTTACTATAAAGCGCCAAAAAAGTGAACGTAACATAAACATAATAATACTAGTAATATAATGTCTAACGCCAAAACAATATAAGTGTGTATTAATAAACATTTTTTGATAACAAATATTCAACAAATGAAAATTAAAAAAATGCAGGACGCTAAGGTTTCTTTCTTCTTTGCACAGTGTTAAATCGACATGCTGTCAATCGTTGAAAGATCCAATCAAATGAGGAATTGCACAACTTTTTTTTATGTCATAGAATGATAGAGAATGTTGTAATATATAGCCCATCATTAAACCTTGTTTTAAATCGACGCCATCTATTTACGAATAGCTGCACTTTTACCGGCAGCTTTTAAGTCGCTGATAGCCTTGTTTATATATCTTATAGTTATTCAACCGAGCTGCGTAAGGTGCTGACATCTGGCAGCGATAGTATAAAAGTACTGATGAATGAAATTAAATACCGCCAAATATTCATTGGAATGCGAGCTATGTTGGTTGTAGATTCTGAAATAAACTTGGCAGTTAATAACAAAGTAAAACCAATCAAAATTAAGAAATTACAATGCAACATTATTAAAAAAAATTAATGGGCACGCCAAACCTGACACGCCATCTGAACGCCAACCAAAGGTACTTCAAACCGGTTGAATAACTATATATATATAAACAAGGCTGATAGGTAGCAGCGCAAGTAGGAAAAGGAACACACCGTGCAGAAAGCTGTTTTATCGCTACAACCGATGTTCTCAGTTATCGCTACTTATTGGTAGATGGCGCGATATTAATTTTATTTTTATTTTATATAGGTTATTAATAATAATTTTTCCCCATTTATAAAAATTGTATTGCTGATATCACCACTAGAAAAAAAAAAATCTATAAATTTACACAAAGAAAAATAAATTATTAGGCATGTTTGTCATTCGATATTTTCCATCTGAATGCGGCAGGAAACTTGGCATTCATAAATTTTCGAATACAATGAAATTATTGCCGCTCAAACTGACCGGAAAAATTTCTATCGATTTCAAATAATGTACATTCGGTTGATTTCGTTGTAAATAGGGAAAAAAAAAACATTCCCCACGATGTTTTTCGTCTCGGTTTTGATTAAATAAAAACTGAGTTCGTGTGCTGTTTGGAGTTTGATATACGGGTACAGTGATTGTATATAATCACTGTACGGGTATGAGCATTCGGTGTTGTACTAGGTTTGTTTTCTTAAAATTAACAATGTTTTTGATATTTAAATATATACAAGCATTGTAATTATTTACATTTATTCCATAAGTGGTTACCATGTATGTGTTGTACGAAACGAAGTATGTATATAGAAGTGTTTTGCGTGTACATAAATCATTGTATTTCTGGCTCATAAACTTATTGATATCTTTCAAAAACGAAGGTTTGTACCTACTGGTTTTACTATCACAATAACATGATTTATCGTTAGGTTTAGGTAGTCTTATTTGGATTTCATGTCACATTTTAACACTTCACCTCTTAAATATATACAAATCTTACTCCCAAATAATTATGTAGTTACATGTAGCTGTATGTATGTATATATCTATAACGAATTTTTTGTAATTTCTGATGCACCTACGAACAAAACTATTCGAAACAGTTCCGGTTTCTAATCTTGTAGTTTCTATACGATTCCCTGTAAACGTTTAGAAATGTGGAATGTCCATCAACACAAACCGCAATTTAAGTGCTAAAATTCTCCAAATTATTTACGTTACCGTGTGCTACCGTAAATTCACGATTCTAACGCATGTTTGTAAATATAGAATGCCTCTGTTGAACGCTGGCTGGCGGCATTGAGCCATAATAAATATGGGAATTACTGCTGACAAGTTAGTGGGAACATATGCGATATTTACATTTGAAACCCTGTATATATACAATGTAATTCCTAGTGCCATACATTATGCAGCAAGAAATACATGAAATATGATTAACCAATGCATCAGCACAGTCATTGAAATCAATCCATTATCATTTTTATGACGTATATCTGACCAAAACAACAAACGCATTTATTTTCGTAATGTTGGCACTCAACAATTAATGTCTAAACTATAGACGAGCAATATCAAGATAAACTAGATAGATAATAATAATAACACTGTTATATCTTACTAAAGTGAAGTTTAATGTTACTTTTTTGTCGTAAAATAACAGAAATATCTTATACCTGATATAGGATTGTAATTGTTAATTCACCTTCAACTATAAGCAGAAACAATCGCTATCTGATTCCGATCACGTGGTAAATCTTAACCATTCAGGTAACTCCTTTTTTAATTAGCTCTTAACGTTGTATATGTTCGTTATATACCAAGCTTTTAATTAATTGACTGTTTACTATATACGTATTTTGTACAATCGAGGACAACAATAATGACTCACTACTGTGCAAATGTAAAAAACAAATTGTATCGTTTTACCGTTTTAAAAGATTCTGCGGACAATCCTTGTCATTTCTATATTTATATAAAAAGCAAGACGAAATTGTTTAGTGTATCACTGCAAATTTTACCGTTTTTCTCTAGTCAATGGATTTTATTTAAATGTAATTAAATTTCATTAGGCTCTAGTAGTACTGTTAACGTTCTCAAGACGTTGTCATCTTTAAGTACGTACAGCTTTCTGTGAATCTAGTCAGAGGATTTCACTGATTCTCTTTTAATTATGACTACTGCAATATCATCAACATACAATACATTAACATAAGCTACATTTCATAAATTAGGTCCTAAAATTAACCCTTGAGGCACCGTTAATCGAAAAAAAAAACAGAATTTTTCAGGAGAGTCATTTTTTGTGAAGAAGTTTGTATCATACGATCGAAAACTCATTGCATTGGGGTAGGACTTGGATTTGACAAGCTATCGACAAGGTTAAATATTATTTTCTGGAAATAATTGAAAAAGAAATGGAGTATTGAACAGCTTTAAGTCATTTGTCATGTCTTTGACTGTACAAAACCTATTAATATCGCGTTTAAGCCATTCGAATCCTTTTAATGATTTTATCCTCGTGCAGACATTAAGAAGAACTACTACGACAATGGGTAATGCTTCTTCAGAATTCGCTGGGGTTTAGATGAAAGCAATACTTAGACGTTTTCATCGTAAAAAGGAATAGAAACCATCATAATTTTCAGTTCTGTAAGCGTATTTCAATACTTTTTTTCATCATTTCCTTTCCTTTATAGATATAACGTATGGGTACTTACATACATACAATGCAATACTACAGCACCGTGCACGTTCTCTTCAGCTCAATATTACCATAGCGGGAATGTCGTGTGTCTCCTATAACTACCACAGAAAAAATAGCATGTCTTGACTCCATTGTATGTGTACATACGTGCCGTAATAGACTTCTCTGTAGGGGAGTTTTGTATGTCGTATGAAATAAATATCTTCTACGATTTTATAGTTAATTATTTTTATAACAGGTCAACTGTAATAATAACTGTGCAATCGTAAAAGCAAATCTTTGATGCAGCAATAAAATTTTCGTGACAGGACGCGCCTTACATTGTAGCATGTATATCGCCCCAGACTGTGGTCTTAAGTATAAACGGGCGAATAAAACTGGCATTTTATTTGACGTGCGATTATCTCCGCATTTAAGAGCTAAGTTTGTACAAACCAAGCGTCTCTTACTGTCCCATGGGGTATTAGTACAACTGGATGCTTCTGGTGCAAAATGGCAAGTTCTCTGACCTGACCACGGGAAAGATATTTATTATACTTGCTTACTACTGCGTGGTGATAAGACGATTGCATTATTAAGAAAGAACATGTACAAAAGTTACATATAGAATAAAAAATAAGTTATTATGTATTTGGAATTTTTTTTGCGGTATGTTAATGTTTTTCGTTATGAAAATTATCAAAAATTAAAACAAACATTTATTTAAACCCCAATTTGGAATGATCTGTACAAATTTTGTTTATAGGAAAAATCGAGAATGTAAAATAGAGTCGTAATAAATTTTAGTTTGGCAAATGATTTGATAAAAAAAAAACGGTTTGGCAAATTATTTGATAAAAAAACGGTTTGGCAAACGGTATGGCAAATGATTTGATAAAAAACCGGTTTGGCAAATGATTTAGCAAACGGTTTGGCGAATGATTTGGCAAACAGTTTGGGAAATGATTTAATAAAAAAACGGCTTGGCAAATGATTTGACAAACCCTTTGGCAGATTGTAGATTCTTTGTTTATATTACTCAAAACTAAATTTAAGGCATGAGCATGACAATGTACAAAAAGAGTTTGAGGTGCAATTGTTTTTTTTTTACTTTGTAAACCATTTAAATGCCCTGCCATAACAGATGCACCATCATATGTTTGAGCGACTAATTTTTTTTTTAAATCATATTTTTCGCTGTTATTTGATAAAAGGTTAAATAAATCTTCAGCTGTTCGACCGGATGATACGTCAAAACTCTCCAAAAATCTTTCAATAACTTCACCGCTCTTGACATAACGTAATATGATTGATAATTGAGACTTACAGTAAATATCTGTGGTTTCATCTACGTGCCAAGAAAAAAACGGAGCTTCTTTAATTTCTGTATCTATTTCTTGTTTTAATACAAAAGAAATACAATATATTAAATCATTTTGTATAGATTTAGATGTACCCGAAAAAATATTACTACTAACAAATTTATTAAAACTAGGTTCATATTTACCAAAGAGTCCGAGTGATTCTTTATAATTTCCACGATTAAAAGAATCTGAAGTCTCATTGTGTCCCCGAAAAGCTAAATCCTGTGATGCTAAAAATATTGTTACGTCTATTAATTTTCTTAAATTTTTGCGGTTTTCTCTAACTTCATCATTATAGGCAATAATTGCATCTTTGCGCGCGCTGTCTACAGCAGTAGCAATATTTTGTTTTCCAAATAATTTAAATTTGCACAACGATGAAATGTGTTCTTTAGACTTAGAATGCCGTTCAATAGCGCGCGGTAGATTTTTTAAATCTGTATAACCTAATTTCGACCACGTTTCGTTTTGGTTACAAAAAAGTAGACATAGCCAACAAACTAACCTTTCCCATTCAATTGAACCAGTTAACCAACCACATTTAGTATACCACAATGAACTAAAACCACGATTTTGCCGTGTTGCCGTCGTTAGATACTACAGATAAATTACGCCGTGGTTTCTCAATGTTTCGTACGATGTGTAATTTCGTCTCTATGTTTAAACAACTAAAAGAATTTCTTACCAACCAGTGGACAATATCTTGGCAAATTCTAATTTCGTTCATTTTATCCATTTTGTGTGCGTAACCTAACAAAACTCACCCAACGCTTCTTAAGTTATTAGTACTGGGAGCTGGGAGTCGCATGGGCAGTTGCGTAGCAACGTTTTACGACCGATAACGCAACATGCCGATCGGGTGGGATCTCACCGCGGCGGCAAGCCTCCATCCATACGTATTCGCCGTATAAAGTGCACGTGCACTTACGGAGACGCATTGCTTTCAGCCATGGCATTAATCATCGGCGCGGACCCTAATCTGTGGCTAGCCTCCTCGCTTGCTAGTATAGCGCGTACAGTAAAATTTCGCGCATTATTGGAAATTTGTTTGCATTTTTAAATTAAGTAATGAATAAATATACTATTGATTATATATTTTTTTGCAAAATTGCTTTATTTTAGTATATAACCAATGCTTAAACATTATTTTAATACATAATAAACGCTACTTATTTTATTAAAAATAATAGGGGAGGCTTAGCCTCCGTAGCCTCCCCTGACGAGCCGCCACTGAACACACCCCGTATAAATAGCCTTGTACCCTTATTTTTGCTATATTATTATTCAAAAATTGACAGATAACTATCGATTGGAGATTATAAATAATAAAGGTGTTACAATCCCGCCTCGAGGTACTCCAAATCTGTACATTAAATAAAGTTACGTCGTTTTCAGTATCAATTCCGTTTAAGTTTCATTCAAATTTAGACGAGTTCAAACCCAAAAACCTACGCCCCCGTCTTTCTCTTTAAATTATCCCGTATTAAGCCTTTCGATTCTCCGTCAGTCCGCGCGCACTTTTATAATGCGCTACTAAAGAGGGCATTAAACGAATTACTCACGAAACAGTCGCAGCCTCCTGCGACGCACGGAGGCAGTTCTCTTCGTATAAGCGCGCAGATGTGCTCTATACAGATATACAGTCTCGGCTGAACTTCCGCGCGCTGTCGACGCTATTAGAGTTCACAGAGAACACACAGAACAGGGGCAACGGTCTTGCGCTCAGGTAGTATCGGTGCCTCGTATCCACGTGTTCGCGTGTAAAACAAAAAAAAATCCAGAGAGCTTTGTTTTTGACGGATCAAACGGCACAGCGTTCGGAAGATTAGCGATTTTTCAGTCCGAATCGTCGGTTTAAAAACTACGATATTATAGGACGTCGTGAATTAAACCGTTGTTATAAATATAAGGGAACTAACAGGTGGATTAGGACTCGATGTCAGATGTGAAAGGTGCAGAAACTACTAGACTACGCTGCAGGAACATAGAGAAGTATTCAGATAAACGAAACAGAGCAAGAATACTCGAAAACTTTCTTGCAAAACTCCTTTGATTCGAATAAGGTTGGATATTTTATTTTTACTGGGGACGATTTCATTCATATTTTCTTCAATGTTTATTAATAAAAGCAATGTATATAATCCCTGTATATAGGCTATCTAATATAGAAAATTTCATACCAAATATCATATATATTTCAAAGATAAGAATATTCGAGCCACCCTTATCTGTTTGTTCATTTTATTTCCGTTGGGTTTGGGATGCTGTTTATATCTCGAAAACAAATCAGCCTCTTTTATATTTTATTGTACAGTATGTTAGAACACCGTAAAAATATTGTTTAATTTCAATAAAATTGAACACAATATATTTCAAGTAAAACAGTTGAAGTTATTTATGTAAAGCATTCAGGTAAACAAAGCAAACAGGAATAACAAATACATAACAAAAAAATTAATTAAAGTGTCTTCTAATATTGTTCTGCCTAAAAACATTTCCATTCTCAACATCGTTAACATGTACTTCATTAAATTGGTTGTCTTCGTCAAAATCATATTCTAAAATGACAATATTAAATACTTACTATACCACAATAATATCAACATGAAATTTTACGTTCTATTTCTGGTTGGTTTTCTAAAATAACATGCAAAATGGCAACAGCAACTATGGCTGCTTTTGTTGCATCAATATTTTGGTACCTGTGTCATGACCATATGCACCTTTAGCCAATTACAGTACCTACTTAAATTATCACGAATTAAATTTATAAAAGTATTCGCTACATTTTTGGACGTTCGATATTTTGTTTTAAATGATTGTTCATTATACATTTCCAAAGGATTATGCCGTTCTAAATACAACTTTGGATTACGAACGAGCCAGAGATGAATGACTGCTTCTTAAAATTGAACTAATTCATCTTGCATATCAATTAACTCATCAGCCATTTACTTTGTTCGGTATGTTTATAAATGCTTGTCAGATTCTGTCAAAATCTTACAAGACATTCATTGCGCATGAACTTGTTAATATTTTACCCTGTTGCCACACAGTTTTCTCTACTACCATTTCTATTACTTAGTAGCCACCCTTGCAAAAATAGATTTTCTTTCGTTTTAGGATGACATTTTTATCTTGAGAACAAAACAACCCTTTTTCTATATTATACACTGAGAAAACGACACGATTTTGTTAACAAAATCTTGTTGAATTAACCAAAATTATAGTCAATCTAACAAAAAAACATGTATTGAATACTTATTTTATTAATTAATTTATTTAATAACCCATTGAATTCATTTGAACAGTAAGTACTGTTGATTTAACAAAGTGTACAATAAAGTAGTAAGAAAAGGGTTATTTATACCGACTAAAATTGCAGTTAATTGGCACTTTAACTTAAAATGTTCAGTTAATTAATCTAACTATAAAATGATAACAAACATGTTTTTGTTAAAGTAACAAAACTTGCTGCTTTGACTGTGTTTAACCTCGCAACATTGTCAACGTAACAGAAACGTGCTTCATTTAAGTGTAAATTTAATTACAATATACATAAGCTCGAAATGACCACCATTAGATTCCAAACATATATTTATTTTGCAAAAACCCAAATAGATTACAACTCTAAAGCAAGATATTGATCATTGAATTTGCCATCAATTTTTTTCTATATATAAATGCATATTGCAACGTGTTCTAAGCTGCATGAAGTGGTGGTAATGTATGTACATGTTGATGAAATTAGCAGTTTATAAGCACTTTCAAAATTTTGAGACGATAACTTCCAGCATTGTTATCTTAATTAAAAAAAAAATTAGACTAACTTTTATTTTTATTGCCGTAAAATTTAACATCAGCGTATCTTTACAACAGGAGAAACAATATTCACAACGTCACAATTTAAAAACGTGCGACACGGTGTAGTAAACGATTTTACAATATCTACTCTTAAATTTGACGAAGCAAAATCCAAAGCGGTTTTCGCCAAATCATTCAAGGGAGTGTTTACCAATATACAATCTACCACCTCAGATTCTTTTCATGTTATGCGCCCCCATCTCTAGTATATAAATATGGGTAATCTATAAGGCCGAATGATTTATCTTCCACGGAGTCTTATCTAAACATTTTTACTTGCCGCACTAGGAGCTATTAAGCAAAAGATAAATTACATATAGAATAATAATAAATGGATGGACTGAGCTTATCTTCAGTTAAGTTTTGGCTGTGTTGGTTACGAAAAGATTTTTCCCTAATGGTAAATCGGTGTATATTTGCAATGATAATATGCTAGACGATCTAGAAAATCTTTTGCATTATTTATTTTTCTATTTCAATAGCTGGTCAATCTATTTTAGGACTGTCGGAACAAAAACCAATATTAAAAATCCTCTTTAATTGCTTTACTTTATTTTTCAAAGTTATTTAAGAGTTCCAAAGTTGTCCCTCTCGATAATTCTTCTTACGTTCTTTAGGAAATTTTTCATAGTATAAGAAAACACAAAATTTGTGAACTTTTTGATATTTGCACTATTTTGCTGTGGAAGAAAAAAAAAATGCTATCAATGTATGTAGTTGCCCAGTAAAAAGCCTAAGATATTACACCTAAATTATTTTTTTTTGTTGAAAAAAAGAAAGCTTTAGTTCTAACAATGTTAAAATGGAAATCTAGGATTTATCGTCAGACCTTTTCTGTGTTTTTGAGGAAAGGGTTCAACCAAAACGGTTTTAAACGCTTTTTAATTCGAAAATTTATCGTTAACGGCCATAACCCTCTCATATACGATAAATTTTTGAGTTCACAAAATCGAATTGGGGGCGCAGATTTGTATAACTAGAATTCCACACGTTGAAAAAAGAAGGATCCTTGCCCGCACCGGAAATCGTTATTTTCAACATTCAAAGGCCTCACATTAGCTTGCAAATGTATCGCGAAGAGTGTTAATATGAAACGTGCAATTTAAAATCGAGCCGTAACAATAAATAAGTGCAGAACGCGGTCGAAATACCCCAAGGCGTATAATTGAAAAGTTTTATCAAGGGAATCCGAATAAATTTTCTCGTTTAAGCAACGATATAACGAGACGATGTCTTCAACTGCAATAATTGTTTTGAGGCGCGAAAGTAAATCTACTCATACCTCATTAAACGCGAAGACCATTTCAAATACATCTTGCACGTTAATAGAGACATTCAAATTGCTGCAAACGTATATTGTCCATGAATGAGTGACTCAATTTTTTTTATAAATAATATTCTTGACGCTTCCAACATTTTCCTGCATATATGAGGTTATAAAAAATGGATTGTTTAAATACCAATGTCAATCAAATATAGAAGAGGATTAATCTATTTCTTAAGCTTTATCAACCCTCTTAAAAAATAAAAATATATCATTTTAAATTTTAATATAAATAAATATATATACAAAAATATCATGTCGGCGTACTCTTTCTTTGTAAAAAGAGGCAGTTTTAAATGTTCTGCGAGCGAAATCCAAAACTGTCATAAATACAACAAAACTGCTTACATGACAACTGTCCAAAAGCCTACGTCAAGTGCATTGGATCTAAGTTGCCTGTCAAGGCCAAATGCGTCCACGATTCATCTAAATTAGTTACCGTAGCTAGTGACTTTCAGCGCTTTTGACCACCCATATCTCGAAAACGGTTGAGAATTGGACCTATGCTGACTAGAAGTGTTTTGCTAATTTTGATAAAAACGAATAACCCTAGAAGTTATGCAAATTAAATTGTTAGCTCTTAAAGATAATCTAGGAAAACGTGTAGTAGATATACAACAGCGTTTCTTTGATGCTACATTATATACTCAAGGTCACTAATTATCGACGAGAAATGATATAATTATATCCAAGCAAACTCAGGTTATAAACAAAAATACCTAAACAATAAAAATATAAACTTAGTGCAAAGCATATTAGTTTTAGTTAAACGACTTATATAAATTAAGTCTGACAATAGCATTTGTCGCTAACGGATATATACTATATGACGACAAGACCCAAATTTTGATATTTAGACAGTAAAGATGGCGCTTCGCTTATTTCACACTGGCAATAGTCTATATGTGCAGCAGACAACAAACGTACTATAGATACGTATCTTGTACAAGATGTGATCATTAAAACTGTGTTTTTCCCGCACCACCGGCGGTGGCTTTTGACCGCAGCTAATCTATAATAAAGATATTCTACACTATTTCATATTATTAACATCAAAGGAGCTGACAAATATAATACAGTCATTCTTTTTTCTCAGTGTGGCTTTCGATTGTGGCTTTCAACTGAATGAATGTTCTTTTCTATTTGAAAAATAATAAATCAAGGAAAGTATTTATAGTCGTCGGCACAACTTTGATAAACAATTTACTAAATCAATAGTTGACATAAGATATGGATACACTGACAGGCTTATTGAATATTGCGTATGTGACCTACTCTTCGGCTGTATACATTAAACTTGTCTAATAGTGATTCATAGTGTGATATAGTTCAAGTTAAGGAAATTTTTAATTTTTTTTCGGGAGGAGGTGTACCTAATCTATACATTTTGTTTAATTTATTTCCTATTTCTTAAATCCATCGATTGTCCGTTATAAAGAGGTTTCACTGTATCTTATTTGCGTAAGAGAGTTAATTCATGCAATCAAATCCTTCGAAGAAGATTTTTTTTTGCAGAATCGTGAATAATTTTTCCACCTTTGTTTGTTTCAATACTATTCGAAGGCAAACTATAGTAGTAGTACATATATAATAGATAATCCCGAGAAAAAGAAGTCCTTAAGACTTTTATCCCGTCAAAAACATATATAAACGGATCTAAGTTCGTCTCTTCAGATACCGTTTTTAACATAGAATACGTCTAGGAATTACATGGATTCTAAACAAATATTTGCAGCGACGGAAAAGGGGAATGGCTGTCTTAAACGCTGCTATCTCCTATAAGAGAATTGTAGAATTCAGCCGGTACTTTCGACACGAGACCAGACGAACACATTTAAGACGCGGGTGTTCAATTTATTTAAGAGAGTTTTACGGGTTCTATTCGTGAGCGAATAACATGTCTGGGACTGTTTTAGCGGGGTTAGAATAATTAGTGGGAAATTTAATGGGAAATATCTCACTTTACGAATTTTATATAGGTAGAAGCATTTACTCCTATTAAAGAAAAAAACTCAACTTTCGACATTTCAAATGAACAAGTCAAGGTCACAATCGTAAAATCAAAATATTTAGTTATTAATTTTTTATAAAATAGAAATAAAAATTATGGAAAGTACAACTTTGAGATTAGTTTATTATGCGACTTTTCACAGTTGTGAAATTGACTAAATCGGTGTAGTTACAATTCGACTGTGTATTGTGCTATAAGTTTCTACAGCTTCTACAGGAGATGAATAATAAATAACCATAGCAAAATTAAATTAAAACAATACAGAGGTTTATTAATCGCAACATTAATTCCCGCGCCCAACGTGGGGCAAAAATTCAATCAGGCAAGACGATAAATCCTTTTAAGTTTTTTACCCTACAACAAAATCCCATAAATAACCGGATTAAGACAAAAAGAATAAGACAAGAGCGGCCAGGGAAGATTAGACGACAGAAAGACTCAAAACTAATATAACTTGCATACAAGCACGATTCGTTTCACATAACAACAGCAACGTTCGAATACTAAACGTAAGACTAAAATTCAAATTGGATTTTGCCAGATAAAAATGTTCGTTTGACGACTTGATTGGTACGGTAAATTTGATTGTCGCATGTGGGTCAACATAGTTTGTTCATTGTTACACGTTTTGAATTGGGGTAAGTACATTTAAAGTTCGTACAACTTTAAATAGCAAGCCGAGTTAATTGTCTTGTTATTGTGGGGAAGAAATACTGCAGATGAATCCTACATCAATTGGGATCGATGTGTAAGAGTTTGTAATATAACCAGAACTAACAAATATCTTATTTCATTGGAACAAGTAAAATATTCGCTTACGATAACTAATTCCTACCAATTCAGAAATATTTTTATTTATCCTAAATACTTAGAATATCTGCCTGGTATTTCAGCATAATTTTTACTTATGTGAGGACTTGTCACTTGAATAATTGTATATTACACTAAAAAATTATAATATTTCATAATTAAGTGAATCTATTTAGAAGATTACTAAATAAAATGAAGATGCCATTTTGGATATATGGGATATTTTTAACATCAAGGAACACGCCAATAAAGACATTCATCCTCTTTTTAACAAACAAAGATTTAAGGTAATCAATATCCCTATAAAAGTCATCCTTACAAACTTTTCTTATTTATTTCATTGCTTTCTCTTCTATACGTATTTACTTCATCGGAGCAATAAAATATTACAAACTTTACGCTGACAAAGATGTCACCGATGTAAACATTGCAGCGACTCGAAAGTATAATATGATCCAATATGTTCACCTTCGAAAAGGGTAGAGAAGAAATTACTTTCTTAAAAATATTATGTTAAAGCTGACAAAAGGAATATTGTCTTATGCTTACAAAGAAATAGGAATTAAACTACTGTTGTGTTAACTACTTTTTGTATGTACACAGGGTGAAAAATGTAAGAAATTTTACTACAATTGTCAGCATTTATACTACACATTGTAGTACATATAGGGACAAGTACAATTTGTAGCAATGTTTACCATCAAATTGTAGCACTAAGTTTGTAGTATTAATTCTTACAATTTGTATGAAAAACAAGAATGAACAGTTAGTTTTCTTTCAACAACGTTGTAAGATAAAGTAGTATTTATTGTAGTAAAATTGTATACAATTTTGTGTGACTTTTCTATATACTGGTGAGCATAAATTAACACCTATTGTAGTAATATTTATTCCACTCGTAATTTTAAATTATTATAATTTTATAATAAATTTTCCTTACCTTTATTGAAACATTCACAAAAGATATACAACTTAATACTACATTGTTGTGTGGATAAGTTTCATCTTGTGTATTAATATGCGTAGTATATACTTATGCAAATTAGTATATACTTGCAATAATTTGTAGTAATTCTTATTGTGAATTTTATCTAATGTAGTATGTATACTTTGCAGTTTTAAAATGTTTCAGTCGTCTGTAGCACTTCTAATACTTTTATCATTAATCCTATAACTTATCGTTAAAGTTTCATTTCATTGTTAAAAGGATCAAAGTAGGTAGTAAAGATACACTATGTTAACAAACTAGAAACATATATTCTTAAACTGAGCAAATTCACAAATAACAGACTTCAACATAATATAAATATTTAAAACAAAACAGCAGTCTTCTGTAGTACTTCCTACTTTATTTATTATAATTTTACTACACTACTATGCTACCGCATAGTACGCGGGCGTACCCTCTCCGAAGCTGCAATCGACAATTGCATTCTACTTTCGGTAATTCTCACATTTTCTTCCATTGACAATTGACTATTGGCACTATTACATCATTAGGTAAGTGCCTGAAGACGGTTTATTAACGGAAACTACCACAGTAATATAGTAAGATTGTAATAAATACATAGGGAAGTATATATATATTAAAACATCAAGAGAGCACTATCCTTCACAACCGCACCTAACACAGGTAAAACCAAAAGGGAGGACAATGTCAGTGAACTACACATGTGCATTTCAGTGTCGCGTGATCGAGAACGCCAATCGTCGATGAGCATGTCAATGCAAATTGGGGCGTTATGTAAATGTAATTGGGGATGCGCAAAACAGCGCTATTAAAATAAAGAATGTATCACTTATTTATTCACGAGACATTCTAATATGTATGTATATTAAGCGTATAGAAAATTATTTTTATTACGAATTATAATTGCCTGATATAAAAATGTATATTTTTAAGTACGAAATAGGATGGGATAGTATTTTTTATTATATGACCTTGTGGCTTTATTGGCACATTGTTGTGCAATGGTAGATATCACAGTAAGGTACTAGTAAAAATATCTACTGACATTGTGAAATAATTACAGAATGTGTGCTAAGTTTTCCTACAATAGAGTATAAATTTTTGCTACTTCCAAATATATACAAATTTTAACAAAATTGTGTTACTATTTCAAACAAAATTGATCCTACAAACAGCTGTGAACTTTTCCTATAACGGCTAGTATTAAATGATAAACGTGTACGTTAGAGTCCACTTGTTTGTATTAGTTATTTCTACAAAATCGTTAGTACTGCGCCATGTAAGTTTTTACTACAAGGATTTCTCTCGGTGTAGACCTGTTTTACTGTGCGATATTTAGCTGTGGAACGACAAAAGTTCCTGTTCGATATGTGGTGGATTATCTCGAACATTATTGGTCCCAAATTCCGTTTGGTATGATACATAAAACCAGAACGTGCTTCTGTTCAGAAAATAAGCCCGAGAAGTAATATTGTTAGTTATTGATTATTGTCGTCTATAAAATTCTAAGAATATCGGGATACGATTCTTTTTTATTAATTTTAATATTATTTTCTTTGTCCATATGTGTTTAAAAAGCATGACTTAATGAATCATCTTTTCAAAATTAGCTCAATACTATTTATAAATCCTTTAGTGAGATTTTGCAACAATTCTGCAAACTCCCATTAACACAAACCCTATAATATCTATGTATATAATTTTGCCACGACGTAACAACGCAAAAGATAAATTGATACTTCACATTTACCACTTTCTAACGCACCTTAAGAACACGTAATACTTACTGAACTAAAAAAAAAAGAATTACATTTTCAGTTAACACGATCGCAATTAACACTTAACCACACAGGAAATACCATGTCCAACATCGAAGGTAATAAATCACCTTCTGATGGGTGCCCAACTACCTACCACACGTTTGGGTGTGTTGTTTTTTTATACTCAATTCGTATGAATTCCCCTTAACTCGCAAAAGACATTGGCGTCGATTAATTAGAGCGGCATAAATTAAAGTTTATAAGTACGCTATCAATCATCGAGTTTGTGTTGTTTGACGTTAATGGAAAAGTTTAGATTAATTGGTGAATGATATTCTAAATTGGTGATTCGCCGAAATTGTTGTGTGAGAAAGTTCGCAAGATGTTGCATTAAAGTTGACGAAAAAATAGATATCTAACAAATATTTTTTGGATAAATACAGTCAAATAAAAATCTTTGCTAGAGCAGGTATTTCAAACTCCTAATAAAGTGAGCTGAATGGGTTCTGTATAGCTCTATACGTAAATATGCCATTGGACGCAGCAATTAATCTGTCCAATTGCTATTAAAAGCTTCCGCTAACAAAAAATCTAAGGACTAAAAGTTGAAAAGTTACTGGGAAGGCAGCCAAACTGTTCAAATTGAAACGATTCCTTCATATATTAATCTGAGTTTTCGCTAATTCTTCTTCTTCGAAGTGTTCGGTATTCCTAACCTTATACGAATACGTGGTTTGCTCTCGGATGAGTATGTTGTTTTTAAACTTTTCGATGTAATTACTACATTGTTAGAGAATTAGCGAAAACTCAGATTAATATATATGAAGGAATAGTTTTAATTTGAACAGTTTGGCTACCTTACCAGTAACCTCTCAACTTTTGGTGCTAACTTCCATTCTCTATAAAATCTAAGTGCTACTAATAGATGCTCTAGCATGACTTTTGAGTAAATAGATCTTGTTAGCAATCTATTAAGATTGGCACGTTTCTAATAAACTTCCTGTTGTATATTGCAATCTATTTTCAATCCTTTCTAGTAACCACTAAATATTGCATTTTGATAATCTGAACCTCTTGATAAATTCCTCAACACCCCAATTATTTCAATGATTTATATGAGGGTTACTAATACCATATTATCTGTCTCATGTTAAATTTACCCCATAATAACATCAATAATATAATTTAAAATCGTAAAATATTAATACTGCATTTCTATACCATTGGATCACCACTCGTAGACTTTACCCAAAATTATTCCGCCATAAATCTTTTCCCTTTCCCCCGCTGAAAAAAAGGGAGAATCTAGCATTCACAAACGCACGTCAGATACACTCTCCAAAAGCTGTTTCCGCACCCGAACAAGACGCCCAGAATCTATATTATAAATTCGCTCCAACCCCCCAGGTCTTCAAAGAGACATTTTGGACGAATTTTTTGCTTATTAGGTGGTAGAAATGCTGGAACCGCCGCTGCTCAAGTTTCTTTTTAAGGGAGGGCGTTCTTTTTTGCAAACCTGATAAGGGATGCCTCTCCCTTTTTATCATTTCGGATAGGGTGAGTTTTGGCCGCCCTCCTGAGATTCCATTGAAAAGCATCCCTCTTTTTTTAGAGACCATACAGACGGCTATGATTAATAGCGGGAAGTGCTGTATGAAAGAGTAACCGCTGTGGTGTATACGAGCGTTCTTGCGTGTTTTGATGTGAGTAGAAATAGTGTTTAGCTAATTTTTGCCCTGATAATATAATACATTCGATTGAAAAAAGTGCTCGTTTCGCTGTGGCGTTACAATTGAAATGCGCTGTACTTTAAGTATCTTAAAAATAACTCCTCTTCGTCAGGAAATAAATTCCAGTAGATCGCCAATCCGTTTTTATTACCTGACAATAAAAACTCCTGCTCGTTTTTACGGTCGACCGCGAAACACGTAAATCGCAGCTACTTTACTACGCGGATACTCTTTTAAGAAACATCCAGTAAGCACCTCCATAAAACGTATCTTTTAGAGAACGTTAAATTCAACTGCGTTTCCTTTAATCAAGGAAAGATTTACGACTAACACTTGTCAAAGAACGCCGCGCGATTATTTTGAAAATTTTGCGAGGCCGGCCATATTTTAATTTCGATATTTCTTCACCTAATTAAGGACTATACTCGACGGCCGAGTTGAAATTCGGAATATCATTGGAATTCTTGCGGTATTTCGGGCAGATAATTCAACGTATACTAAAAGAAATTAAATATAGAATTATTGCTATAGATTAAACGCGGTTGAAACGCAGACATTTTTTTTTTATAAATGTCACTATTGACAAACATGCATGTTCCGCCTTAAAAAGGCTCGTCAGTGTCACTCGGAGACATTTATATGTATACACTCATGGCGTATATAATTATGCTTTCTCAATATTAATTATAGCGAATGAGTATTATAAAATGCAAAACTCTTACTTTGGCCAAGATTTTTTACTAATTTATCAATTTAAATTGACAAATATGTTCTAATTCGAATACAAATTTGAAATAATTTTGACAAAAATCTTCGCCGAAACATGAGTCTCACATCTTACCACGAAAGCTTATCTTATTGCGAAAGCATACACTCGCTATAAAAGTAGCATACAAATGTCGTCAAGTGTCACTGACGAACCTTGGTAAGGCGAAACATGCATGTAAAAATTTGTCTTCGTTTCAACTGCATTTGACAGAAGACAAGCTGCTGCATTCATAATAGGTTACATATTAATTTTTAAACAAATAACAGCAGTATCCTTTTGTTTGTTTTATTATTTTCAAATTATGATTATTAAAGAATACTATAATTAATTATAATCACTACAACAATTTATATTGGGATTATATACATTGCCATAGCAAAAATGTTAACACTAACGACTCCAGCAGTATTTATCTGCTTTTATTTACCCATAACAGTATTGAAATGTTAATGGTCGAGCGCTCAAACCAATGGACTATATTTTTGCTGCATTGCAAATTGGATTTGGAAAATTAAAATGCTATCATGACATGGTCAAAATCGAGCTATGGTCAGCGAAGATTTCTCGAGCAGCGAGGAGCATTCTGCACGAAGACAACAGCACGGTTTCTCAAGATCGCAATCTTTGCCTCATCTGTCGCAACACGATTCGGGACTCGGTAGCTATTACGGGGTTCGTTTCAAAATTTCTTGACCAGAATACCATAATACCGTTAGATCAAGAATTATAGTGATAAAAATGTGCTATGTCGTTGCTTAGGCTATTCCTTTGATATAATCTTATATACATATATAACTCTTTGGAATCTTAAGTAGTTTTTCAATTGCAATTATGGTTTTCACCACAGCGCACAAAACTTACATGATTGAAGCCTATATTTCAGAACAGGTGTTAGTTAATGAAATTTGGCAATACAGTCAGTGTTTGAATAATTTTCCTACACACTTCCTGAATTTCGCAGTATTAAAACAGGATTTTTATATGTGCCTTGCACATAGTGTTGGTGTATTTCGCGAAACTGGATTTGTAACTCATGAAAAAAGTACTAGCAGGCCAACTATTCGAGTGAAAAATTGAATACTGATGTTCATGATCGTATGGAACAGAAACTCATAAAACCTTTGAGACACCTACCCCAAGAAGTTTTAAAGAAGAACTTTAACATGCATCCATACATATAAGATGCAAATATACAAACCATTTTGCGAACAGGCACTTTTTGCAGTTATGTCAGTATGATACTTAACCTGACAATTTGATCAGTATTATATCAAAAAATGGAATAAGCTACGACAGACATTTTCCACTCTATAGGGCACTTTTTGAAATCTTCTTTTCTTGGCCAGTAAGTATTTTGATATTTTTTATTAATATTATTAAAACGACCTTAAAATCCACGAAAAATTACAAAGTATAATTTTTGATCTCACGGTGTTTATTTCGTCTTGACATAAACTAAATCCTAAACATAACTGAAATTATAAATTATAAAAGAGAATAAAAAAAACAGGGTTCCGGAGCAGAGGAACAACATGTAACTCGAGCTGATCGCCTCGTGGCCGATCTGAGGCAACTCCTCACCCTAAAACAGCATTACTACCCGGAAGGTGGTTGGGGATGGGTGATACTTATAGTTGGGGTGTTGGTGCACATCCTCAGTCACGGGTTACTCGTCTCCTATGGTTTGTTCTACTTGGAGACTGTCAGGAAGTTCGGAAATCCGATAACGCAAACTGCAGGTATTAATTTTTCAAAACTGAATAATTTTAGAATCTCCAAAATTACCTTTGACATTTACAAATCGCTTTTTCATAGCTACTATGATTATATAATCGTAGTAACTGAAAAAGAAATCATAATTTTATGTAATTTTTTATGAAACACTAAGGTATAGCTTAATAAAAATGTTCAAGCACTATAAGATTCCACAATAAAATACAGATTACAGATACAGATTTAAAATAAGCAAGTTTTCAGCAAATCAAGTTCTCCTAATGCAACCCGGGTTTCCGATCACACAGTATAAAAATTATAAATGCTTATGTCGTCTTAAGATGCAGAGATCCTTATACTTCCTCAAACTTAAATCGTTTTTAAAAGAAATCAGACATATGTAGATACGGTTCCACCAGTTCTTAAGGAAAATTGAGGATACGCGGAACTAAGCTGTTTGTGAAAAAATATTTCTAATGAAAGATATTGGGAATGTAGTGTGCAATATAATAAGCTTATATACTGAGTGTTCCATTTAAAAGAAATTATTTTTTATTCCTGACAAGTTTGCGGATCAGTCGGTGTATGTAAAAATATTTTTCTAATCGGATGTTACAATAAAGCTAAAACAGACGACGCAGTGCTATAATGATTATTTCAAATGGTGAAGCTATGACAACATAGAATTATCCAAATTTTTATTCAATTAACAGTTATCTAGTATTAGGTAAATGAACATTGCCATTTAGAAAACTCAGCTTGTATACTAATAGAATTAGTATAAATATTGAACAAAATTGAACCTAAATTATTATGTGTGCTATGTATCCAATGAACGTTATATATGTAGGTTAGGATAGAGTAATAAAACTCGTTCTTTCGTTCATCTAATATTTTAATATATGATTACTAGTTTCGGCTAAAAGCCATCTTCAGATCACAGGAAATGATTAATTTAATATAAAAAAAAAACCGTAATTGTGTTACAATTTTAGTTTTTTAAATTTTTTTTTAAACAGAAACATACAACTGGTAGCAGTAAAACCAACAAAATTCCAAATTGTAATGCTACCTACATAGGAGAAACTGGCAGGAAATTAGACACCAGAATTAAGGAACACAGGAAACAAAATAACTCAAATTTTTACCAACATTTATTAGAATCTAGACATAAAAGTATCTGTGATGACAACATTACTTTAGGTACTTCACAATTGCGATAAGGGTCAAAAACTTAGACTGTTGGAGGCATACCAAATAGAGCGACATAAGAAAGCACCTGACATTCACCTTTTAAATGAACAAATAGATTACAATATTAAACCAATGTTTACCTATTTAGATTTGACAACCAGTTTAACACAACACAAACATCCCATGTTCAGACAACCTAAATAACTTTATACACATACACACAAAATACACACACATCCACAAGAAACACACACACATTCACACATACTAAAAATTTCCAAACAGTTTTCATATTTCATTGTCGTTCTGTAAAAGTTGGTGTTCGTTTGATTTCAATTTAATTTTTACAATTTATTTTCATGTTTAATGTTTTATCTGATAATCGACAATTTTACCTTTTGACGTGTAAGTACACTTTTAATACATAATAATAATTCAAAAATGTCATTTGTAATCGTTGGAATTTCGTTGTTTTTACTGCCACCAGTTGTATGTTTCTGCAGCTCTATATTTTAAAAAAAATTTTAAAAAACTAAAATTGTAACACAATTACGGTTTTTTTATATTAAATTAATCATTTCCAGTGATCTGCAGATGGCTTTTAGCCGAAACTAGTAATCATATATCACAAATTATTTTAAAAATTTCATTTCAAATTCTACTTTTGTAACGTTTTTAAATGGACAACCGATATTAAAGATACGACGATGATCGCTTTGTAATTGTTGACTGACCTTTTAACCTTAAAAAAGTCATGTTTAAAAAGAGAAGAATCATTAATTATATACGTCAGGGAAGTATACGGTAACAAGGCGGTATTACAGCCGATTTTTGCCCAAGAGAAGCAGAAACAATTTACAAAATGATTAATGAGTTTAGCTTAAAGTTCTATTTTACATTTCTGCTTGTGGGCAAAATGTTTTTTTTTTTTAATTTTAAATATTTTGCCACTTTTCCAGCGTGATATCGACCCTATTTTTCATTTTAGAAAAATGTATGTGTTAATGTGATAATTCTTAGATTCCGCATTAAAAATGATTGTTTGAAACAAATGTAATACAAGATTTCAAGACATCTTCAAACGAATCCAGTGGTGGAAATGACATTTTTGAAGAATTGAATCAATCGCTTCATATTTTTGTAAAAATTTGCGAAACAGATGCAATTACCAGCATTGGATTCATTTTAATGTCTTGAAATCTCGTATTACATTCGAGTATTCACATCACAAACCAGTCATCTTAAATCATTTAACATTCCGTCACGTTTTTGACGCACACGTCGCTCATATTTGTCAATACACGTCGACAACTTGAAGCCACACATACCTACCATTTTTTACCACATCCAGAATGTTACAGCGCGCCTCTAATATTTTTTTAAGTAAATCAGCGACCTATCTCGCCTTTAGATTAAGACGTCAGTGTTCTAAGTCCGGACATCATTCGTCACGTCCAGAAACAAACAGAATCCTTTCAAACCGACCTCCTAATTCGCCCTAATGGACGGGACGCGAATATATTACGTCAATTACCGAGAAGAAGACCGCACACGTTCTAGTCCTGCTATCTATCAAATCGTTCGTTCTTGGAGCAGTGTGTGTGTGATTCGATCAGAGGGGAGACCTACAGCGGAGAATTTATCTCGTTCTCGGAGTTTTTCTTACGCCGCTGGCTGCCATCGGTGTGTCTGTAACGTCTTTTTGCCTTCTTGCAGGATGGCTGGGGGCCGTTTCCACCGGCATGGCGTTGCTTATATCGCCGGTTACGATCGCCTTTTGCCGCAGGAAGTCTACCAGGGTCACGGCGGTCATGGGGGGCCTTATCACCGCCTTGGGGTGTCTGTTCACTTCGTTCGCTACACAGTTCCATCAGCTATTCTTCAGGTAAGATTAGGACTTGTTAGTTTGGGGGTGAAAGTTGATGTGGAGTTTATATTGGGTTTGAAAAGAAAAAGAATATTTGCGTAGCAATCACACAAATGATTAGTTTTCAAAATTTCGAAATTTCATAGGAACAGAAGATTATTGGAAATCACAGGAATATAACCTAACATCGATTATGTGTAAAGACTGGATTCTCGTACAATAAAATCCTCAAAACAATGAAAATTTCAGGTTTATGGGAATTAATCTTTAAGCTTTTTCTTCTATTTTTGTTAAGGGCATGACATCTTACTCTAAATTTTCAATTAACCTATTAAATTTATGATACTTTCAAACCAAAACTGAGTGGCTTGTAACCAGGTTTCCCACCCCACCACTTGGATATTACCTCTTCTGGAGGTAAAGGGTAATTCATCACCTGTTTATGCAATACTACATTTTGAGGTGTTGCCAGAAATATATTTTTTTTTCTTATTACACAATTTCAATGGAAATTAAATGAATTTGAACCTGCTGGATGACATAATCAATCCTTTGATCACAGAAAAATTGGAGCAAAATTCAGATTGCTTGGAGGGGGCCTATAGAATAGCCTACCAGCTCGCCGGATCTTGCACCACTTGATGTTTTTCTCAAGGGGCATGTTAAGTCTAAGTTGTATGCCACGCGTTCAGCTCCCTTACAAGAATTACGTCAAAAAATTGTTAAAGAATGCCAACCGATATCTCCAGGAATGTTGCGAAATATCAGGAGAGTATTTGAAGCAAAATTGTGCATTGTATGGAGGTGAAGGCTCGTCATTTTGAACTTTTAATAAAGTCAAATCCGAACGATTTCGTTATAATCGTATTTTATTATATGAGTTGCAATTTATGCACTTTTTGCTTATCTGATTAAAAGAATGACTTTTTGTTAAATATTACCGTAAAAAGAATTAAAAAACCATTTGTATTAGTGGTCACAAGATCCATCTTCCTAAACATTAAAACACTCGCAACCTCCTGCATAAATTTAAGGAAGCACCTATCTCAAATTAATTAAATAAATCCTCTTTTAATTTTTTTATAAGCAGTGTTTTAATTCGCCAGTGTAGCCTAACAAAGTGTAAAGTGTACAATCATACATATACATAACATATATATATATATATGCACACACATATATAGAAAACACAATGCTGTTCCACACGTGCTGGCTAGTGTTGCTAGTGCTTCCCGTCCTCTGTCCTCGTCTCGAGATGATAAGAATTTCGTCTCGTCTCGGATTGCCGGTATCGAGGGCGAAATGGTCTTGCTCTTGTTTCTAAGTTTGTTTTATTTTTATTATAATACTTGTTGTTGTATCATTTGTTTAATTTTTTTTTTGTATTGTATATAGTTTAAATTTTTTATTTGTTTTGATAAAGTATTGTAATGTCTTATGGTTTCTGCCGTAGGTATTTTTCTATATCTGTTGCATAAGTTTCTTTCCGTTGTAATGCAAGATTGTCTTCTTGTGGTGTAGTTATGTATTTGTCGGGTCTTAGTCAATTGTATATTTGTTTTTACTAGATTTTTTTGGATATTGTATATTAGTATTAGGTTTTTTTTGTTGTATTGTTTGTTGAATATTTAACTCGTGTAAAATAATCACACGACCAGTCTGCTCGAGAACTATATTCAAACTAAACTCTTTACAATTTCTTTACATCTAGTTATGATTCATATTCTTTGTTAACAATACGCAGGTAGAATTTGGGTCTCGCGTGATATACCTTTGGATCGATGATTCACAATAATATGCAAGGTCATCTTATGCAATAAATGTGATAACAATAATACATAATTAACACTCGTGAGTTTTCTCATAGATTTCTGTTGTGGGAGTTCTTTTGTGTAATCCATATATGAGCTTCAGTTTCTGTTTTGTTGTCTTTGTATTTTCATTAGGTTCTTTTTTTAGGTGTCGCTCCAGACATTTATTAAGTAATTTAAGTGTGATGAAAAAATCGCATGGTATATTGATTTCTTCATATGTTCCGGGATGATGCTTCTTATTTTGTTTATAGATGCTATAGCCACTGCATTTTTACTAATCAGGGTATTTATGTGTTTGCCCCATTTTAAGGTGTCTTGTATTGTTATTCCCAAATATTTTATGTGGGTTACCTTTTGTATGTGTTGGTTGTTAAACGTTATTTTGACATTAGTAGGGTGTTTCTTTCTTTGGAAAATCATATATTCTGTTTCTTTCTCATTGATTATTAACAAATTTTCATGGCACCATTTTAGCATTTTTGTTACATCAGTGTTGCAGTTTTTCTTCATCTTTTCCAGAATAGACTATACACATGTCGTCGGCATATGCATATATATCTCCCCTTCCATGTTAACATTAAAAATATCATTTGTGTATGCTATATATAGGATTGGAGGTAAATTTCCGCCTTGGGGTATGCCGTATTCTGCGGTTAGAGGTTTGCTTTCAGTGTTATTCACTATTGTTGTTTTCGTTCCATGTAATAGATATGTTTTTATTAAATTGCTTTCGGCGCCATTGATTCCTAGTCTGTTTAGTTTCTCAATCAGTTTTGTTTTTGATACAGTATCGAACGCTTTTTTCATGTCTATGAAGATTACCACCACCATGTCCTTTTTATCTACTTTATTTTTTATATTATTTAACAGATCAATTACTGTCGACGTAGTCCCTAAATTTTTTTGAAAAGCATGTTGGTTTTTATTTATTATTTTATTCTGTAGAAGATATTCACTTAATTGCTTTTGTATAGTCTTTTCTAAGATTTTTGATAATATAGATGATAGGCATATCGGTCTGTAGTTTTCAGGATATAGTGCGCTTCCTTTCTTATATATAGGCACAATTTGTGTTCTTTTTAAATATTCCGGAAATGCCCCAGTCTTTATTACGTTATTGATTAACTCTTTCAAAATTGGTGCTAAACAGTTTCTGTTTCGTTTAATTATATTAGGTGTTATTTTGTCGAATCCTGTTGCTTTGTTGTCTTTTAATTCTACTATGATTTTTTGTACTTCTTCCTCGGTTGCTTCTTTGATTTTGAATTGCGTTTTTAATTTCGGGGTGTTTATCGGTAATGGTGTTCTTCCTAATTTTGCAATCTATCCATTCGCCAATTTTTTCCCTATGGTCGCAAAGTATTTATTTCTTTCTCGAGCTATTTCATCTGAGTCTGTTGTTATTGTGGTGTCTTCCCTTTCTATGGCTTGAATTTGTAGGTTTCTTGTATTTTTCTTGTTAATGCCTTTAGTTATTAAGTTCCATGTTTTTGATGGTTCGGTTCGATACCTTTCGAATTTTTTTCTGTAGTATTCCTTTTTTGCATTCTTTATCATATTCAGTGTGTTTTTTTTTTGTCTCAGAATATACGTTCTTAAGGTTTTCATTTTGAGGGTGTTTTGTGTATTTTCTATATAATTTGTCTCGTTTCTTTATTTGTCTAAGTAGATTTTCATTTACCCATGTTCATTCCTCTCTCCTTTTAATTTTTGTTGTTGTTTGGTTTCTTTCCATTACTTTTTGGAGTGTGACTGATAATTGCTGAAAGGTATTCACATCTGCCTGTTTGATATCTGATATTTCATTTCCTATTCACTTTCAGCTATGGCACGGTTGTCGGTATCGGAGTGGGGATAACGAGGGACTGTTCGACTCTGATGGTGGCCCAATACTTCAAGCGCAGACGGGAATTCGTCGAGATCTTCATAGTATCCGGCAGTGGCTTGGGCATCGCGGTTATGTCGATAATAATTAAAACGACCATCGGGTAAGTTACGACGACTTGGGCACGCCGAGAGCTCGCTCCTCGCCGGCCGCCCATCTCCAACCGAGAGCAGAAAGAGTTAATTGAGCGATTTTATCGAACTCAGCGGTAATTTTGGAACTCGTCGATTATTTATTATTGATAAATTCCCATTATTAATCGCCGCTGCGTTTTAAACTCGCATATCGGATACTTTTATTTCTCACTTTATTATTTAATGTGGCCATCGACAGTTCGAGAATTTATAAGATTACCGAACCAGTCTTTTAATTGAGCCGATATGAGTTATATCTGCATATCTATACTGTGCATACGGAGTAAAGTCGATTTAAAAATAGTTTATTACGCGCGGGGTAGAAATATAAACTGCTTGTAACACGGTTTGACGTTTTGAAACAATAGATATAATTTGCTATCACATTTTTCAATTTCTTTCGAACGAACATGATTAGATTAACTAAATACTGTGCAGTCTACTGTGTGTACCAGTACTGTATACACCACGTATGTCAAAAAAAGACATTTTAAAGCCACTTAGGTACATACATACATACAGGCTGGAATCAATTTATTCAATCAGATTTGATGTGAATTACTTATTTTTGTTTTCTTAATTAATCAAAAGCAGGAATTAATTTTAATTCGAAAAGCAGGGATTGCAATACATCAACATTTCAATTTTCCCATATGCACTGACCGAATAGATAACTTCCAATCTGTATATTGTAATAATTTGCAAATTTCTCATTTCCTATCGTGCTGTTAACTTAAATATTTATCAATTGAGGATCGCAAGATAAAAGAGAAATAAAAGAATTAAATTAAAAATTAAATATAATCTCAAAGGCACAAACACATATGTAATCTTCATATATAACGCTACCGAAAACATTACCAATGACACTCGCTGGTAGTATAGCGACTTTTTTACGGGATTTTTATTTTATTTATCTCCTCTCGCAAATCCGTATCTCACAACACCTATAATAGCGTTGCAACCGGGGAACAAAATGCAGCCTAACAGATTTATAGTCGCGTTTAGATTAAAATGACTCCTAATGGCGCAATCATAAATGCGCTATAAATCACCAATAGAGCCCTGTTTCGCCTTTAATAGGAACTCTCACGAATTAATGTGGCGTATAAATTACAAAATGTCGCATGTCCGCAGCACCACACTCAGCGATGTCGTTTTATCTAGAAGTATGGCTCTGGAGATGTACAGTCCTGGACGAAAATAAAGTAAATTAGAAATGCAAAAATGGAATGCTAATTCCTGCGAGTAAATTTTAATAGATTTACAAATTCCACTCAGTTAGTTCTTAAGAGATTATAATGATTGCATCATAATGATTCTACATGAGTTGAGGCTTGTTTACAAATGAAACTAACAAAATTAGTGAGGAACTTTACATCCTAAGCAAATGACGTTAGATTTCATTATAATTGACGTTAAATATGAAGGCTTTTGGCGATTTGAATCTGCTTTCTATACCTATAGAGCAAGTACAGCAAGTTAGTCTTAGAACAGTACTCGATCCAGTACAATAGGCAAAATGAAAACGGAAGTTTGTGGTCAAAGAAGCCAATAAAATTTACTTTAAACCAATTGGGGTCGACAAATCAACAAATCTTATTGCTGAAACATAGATAAGGCAACATTCAGAAAACTTAGAATGTTATTATCATGTCTTAAACAATTTCGTTTTCCAATTATAAGAAACGCACTTCTGATGTCTTTAATGCTTTTATTGCACCATCGGTATAGCGATAATTACCTAGCTCGATTGTTTAATCATTCAAAGAGTACTGTTTATCTGCTTGCAGCAAATATAAACTATTCAAAAGATAGTAAAGTCAGTGTTACAAAAGTAGTATCTTTTGCCCTGCTTTTAGACATACTTACGCTAGGTGCACAAATTCACATATATTTCTGTTTATTTATACATATTTATGTATTGTTTCTGATACTATATCGTAATTTAAGGTAATTATATTGTTGTAAATAAATATTGTGCAGTATTGCAGCACAAATTGTGGTTTATAACGATACATAGCATCTTCAATTATGAAATTACTTTATTATTTTATGGAAATATAGAAATCCAACGTGTAATAACAAATGCTCATACTTGTGAGTACTTACAAACAGATATTACAAACAAACACATCATTTGCAAATAGCGTTATTTGTATAATAGTTATTTATATTAGAGTGCGGTAGGTGTTGGAAAAAATTTAAGTGCTGTAAATGACCCTAACTCACATTTGTATTTTTTTTTTTTTTGCTGAGAAAATATTTAAATAATTTTAGTGAATTTTAGAAATATGATGTGATTTAACAGTCGGTAAATGTGGATTGGTGCCATTATATTTTGACGACTGTAAATGGTTTTTCAATAGCTAAGAACTATTAAAACTTTAATAAAAACACTGTAACTGTGTTTTGTTTTAACTAAATTAAATTGGAAATAATGTGAAATTAAAACAAAAATTCGCAATGCGGTAAAAAATTTACCGCACTGTGGCCCATGATAGATTATAACTTTAATTTTAATTTTAACCCTTTCAATAAAAAAAAAAAACCTTCGACACTAACATTTTCCACTTCTAGCACTCTAGGCTGGCGTCTAGGTCTTCAAGTAGTCACCGGTGCCGTTTCGATAACCTTCATCTTAGGCACATTCTATCGCTCCGCCTCCTTATACCACCCCCAGCGTCGCGCCATCCTGCACATCAAAAACCAGAAACGCAAGATCAAAGACAAGAACAAAAAGACAGAAGACAAAATACCCTTCTTCGACTTCAGCACGCTGAAGAGCAAGACCGTACGCATCCTGCTGGTCTCGACGGGCATCAGCGCGTTCGGCATCAACACCCCCCTATTCTACCTGGCGTATCAGGCGGAAGTGGAAGGCCTGGGCGATTCCACCGTCTTCTTGCAGATGTATCTGGGATTGGCGTGGACTCTAGGCTGCGTCGTCTTCAGCACTTTGGTTCTGCACAATTCGACGGAGTGCCGGATAGCCAGACAGTACCTCTGTCAGACTGCGGTCTTCATGTGCGGACTGTCGATATTAGCGTTTACTGTTGTCAGTGGGAATTACCATGCTTATGTTATGTTCGCGTGGATCTACGGTGAGTTAGGGTAACGTTCGAAGAAGTTTATTGTCATAATTGTTAATGATTGATGCAGGAATCTTTTGTGGTGGGTATCATTATTCGTTGAAGATGTATACTTACGAGAGAGTCAGAGCTAGGAATTTTGCGAGGACTTGGGGATTCGTGCAGTGTTCGCAAGCTATACCTATTGTGATTGGTGTGCCATTCTCAGGTAAATATTTTCAGTTTTTTTTTAACAATAATAATCTTATATATGTGAATAATACATATATGAATAGTTCTCAAACTATTTTTTTTTCAATACGAGACATTTTGAAGATATCTTTCTCCAATACAACAGAAAATTTCGCGTTTATTTTGTGTTGACTAAAATGAAATTTTACTTCATTTTTATTATTTTACCCAAAACATTTTAATCTTTACAAAAAAAGGAATACAAAAATGCAAAAGACGTGTTTTTTTATAAGAGAAAATTTTAATAAAATAATAATTTCATAACTTTATCTTTGAGATTAGGAACATTATCATGGTTGTCAAAAAACCTTTCTCAAATCCTCTCACGGAAACTTGCACGGTCATGGCACTGTGGCAACACTGTATTGCTTTTTTCCCAAGTGTTCTGTGGCAAGGAAGCAACACTCTCGCCTAACCTACAAAACAAAACTTCCTATGCCCATTCCTAGAGGGCAGCCATCTTTTCGTAGGTATATCTCTCACAAAGGAACACAAACAGCTATTAATTAAATTCCGTTTCAATAAAACTCAGAGTGAAAGAATATAATGGTAGAAGGACAACGCAATTTTTTTCTCTGCCGAAACGCCCAATTTAGGAGTACAGACCATTCCAAAATTTTGCGCAATTTTTCAATTTTTACGTATATTATTAAATGTAGATTTACAGTTGACACTCTGCTGTGACTTTTTGCACGTAAACCATTAATTACTTCAGAATGCGTATTTATAGGGTAATTTAAATAATAACATACGTACATAACCTAATTCATGTCAAGATTTATTAGATGTGTAATTAAACATGAACCTTCGAGAAGACATTTAGATGTACCTATATAAAATAAAGGTTTCAAATGATGTTTATTTCTGGTGCTGCGTAAAATTGTAGTTTCGTACAATACCTGTAATTAATGTATTGAACATCTTACTTGCAACGTTTCAAATAGCCAATATCGCAGTAATTCCTTTGACACTAGAAGGTGAGTTGCATAATGCCTTAGAAAATATAATTATGGATGTTTCATTTGTATAAACCGTCATGCACCAGAACAAGTGCACAAAAATGCTGTTCGGTTTGAATTGTTATAAGATTTATATCGCTCAAATTTATAACTAAAAAAATAATGTGACACAATATCACGAGAATACGAATATATGTAACAAAATGCCCGTATTTTGAGTATCACCCACGTCCAGTACCTACCACATTCAAATCCGCGGTCATTAATTTAATGCCTCGTAACATGTCGATTTGTAAGGACCATACGTGTTTACCGTTAGCTAGCCAATGGGGTTATACAGTAGCTTGTATTCCGCAAGCAATTTCACGACTACATTCCAGCCAGATCAATTTGTAAGATCGCGAACGCGTTCTATAAGACCGTGGGAGTCGAATTTGTATCCGTTGATTAATTACCGGAGTTACTCTATAGTTAATGCTATTAAAAGATTTCCAATTCCTCCACTTTTCGAAAGAGGTATTTTTACGTCCATCTGGTTGACGTAATTGCTAATTATACGCTGCGAGATGTGTCGATACAAGAATTTGAAACATTTCAAATAGTGGTTTAAATAAAATTGTTTGTTGCATGATGTAATGTTAAAATAAAAAAAGATATATACAGGTTGGACCACCTCATACGGCGCGAACTTTATATGGAAAAGCATATGCTATTTTGATATTCTTTTGAATTAGTTAATTATGCAGGATGATCAAGAAAAATTTTTTTGAGAAACTTACCTTTTTTCTAAATAGAACATTTATAGCATATCAATAGCAAGTTTAAATTTTGTAGTAAAATTTCATTAATTTTAAAATATTTCAAAAATCGATGGCTTTAGGTATATGCAGTACTACGTAAATTTATTTAATATTATTGTCATAGTTTAAATTGCTGCTGATAATATCCAAAATACAATCTAAAATTTAAATATTTCCGATATCTCCTCTTGTTCTATAATATAAAAGAATATTTCTCTGATTATGATAAAAAAAAGTGCATCTTTTGGAAACATAGTATACAGTGTGTTCTCAATGAAGAGTTTTACTTGTTTAAAACTAGAAGCTCTCGCATATTTCTGGCAGTTTTATAAAATAAGTGTCATGTCCTTTATATGAAAGCAATAGATATATCTTGGATCCGTATGTTTTTGAGCGTAAAGAGGCCGTAACCGTAGATACAAAGTGGACGAGGCTTTGATTTACATTCCACCAATTGATGAAGTGTCAAAAGAAAACAAGAAGTCAAAAAATATCTATCCAAAATCGATACCAAACATTTTCATATATGATATAACACATGTTACTCGTTATGCAACCATTTCTACACCCCGTCATAGAAATTGCCTCTATATAAGGCGATTTTTTTTTTTTGATTCTAGGTTACATGAATGAGAAATGCGGTGACAGAGCTGGGTACTACTTCAGCTCCACTTGCGTCCTGGTAGGCAGCTTAACCCTCTTCTTAATCGATTTACACCGCAGGAACATCTCGCGGCACAAACACACGCGCGAAAATGGCACTCGACACCTCTGCGTCTCAGAGACGTGTCCTCAGCGCCGCAAACTCTCCTTCTCGCAAGAACCAGAACACGAGCCCGGTGTGACGGCGGGAGCCGCCGCCGCAGCCTTGGTTCTGGGCACGGATCTCATGCCGAATCAACCTCCCGGCTTCATCGAGAATATTCTATGCTCGAACGACAAGCCGGAGTTGACTTGCATCTCGGAGGAGGGCATAGCGGACATGGATCTCCCGGATAATCTCTTGGACGATCTGGATTACATCGGTGACTGTATAACTTCGTGCAATAAGGTTGAGAATTATTTGATGCTCAGCGAATTCGAGAATAACCTCATAGCGGAAATGCCTGTGATATTGGATAGGAGGGGTAGGCGATGGTCGTTAGCCAGACCGTCGAAGGTGAATAATCAGGGTTCGGTGGAGGAGGCCAGCGAGGTGGGAAACGAGGAAGCAACCAATGGCGTTGCGAAGAATGCCGCAGCTAAATGGAAGGTGTTCCCCAATCGGGTCATCACGGTGATAGACGAGTCGTCCGTATAAATAAATTAACGGCTATTTTTTATTTAAACGAATTTACAATATAGCAAATTAATTAAAACTGCCAATAAAAGACTACCTCAATAACATTGATTTTATGCCACCTTGAAAGAAATAAAGAATATAAATATAAAAAAATGTAAGCAGGAAATATACGAGCGAATTTGTTCGACTGTTTTTGTTTTGAGTGTGTAGTGAATTAATTGTGTTGTTATGTAATAAAAATGTACTTAATTTATATAATATGTATGATAAGGAAAATATAATTCTTTATTACTGTGATTATCTGCGTTTTATTACCCCTTTGAAATAAAATATAAAAAAATTGACATTGACAACCTGTCAAGAGAAAATCAGATATTTTAGTAGTACACTGTACAGTTTTCAGATCTTTTCCAGTACACGTGTACAAATTGACAAAATTCAATCTCTTGAAACGAATAATGCATAAATTCGAATAATTCATAAATTTAACATAAAATTATAAAAAATTAATTTATCATTGTGCTAACAATTAATGTTTCTTTAACAATAGTAAAAAGTATATTTTAAGTTTTATCTTTTTTTTAATACATCTTTAAAAATAAAATCAAGATTAATTTAAGCTTCAACAATCCTTTTTAGAATACATTTAATCCTTTTTACTTAATAAAACACCATCAACAAAAAAAGAAAAATTTATTCAACAAATAATACACATTACAAATAAAAAATAATTTAAATTACTACATTAAAGTCAACATTACTGATGTGACAATAGAAAGACCCAACATTATAAACCCGGTAGCATACACTTGCTTAATAGCCAAAAATTGTCCGAAATCCCAAGACAAATGGCGTATACCATTAATATAATGATAACACAACGGGAAAGCTATCATCATCTTCAAGAATGAGTGAGTAAACCAGCCGATACCGTGTAGATTGTCCAAATAATGGTCGATAGTCTGCGGTAACATAATAGCACCAAGACCTAAAGCGGTCAGATAAGTACCGAGTCCCATGCCTATAGAAAATATATTAAATCAACGATATAATCAAAAGAGTATACCACATTAAACTTACCTGTCGCTCTATGTGTGATTGACAAAAAACTAGTCCATTGCGGCTTGTATATAGTGAGATGCGGGGACATGGGCCTGCCGATTTTCATGTTCCGGTCATCGTAGCCTACTTGAGGAGGCCTAGGCGCCTCTGAGATCTTCATGGTGATCGGTCTCGCTAATAACATCAAATTTTTCTCGGGAGCAACATATTTGAGTAGCGCACGATTTGATGCTCTAAAAAGCATTACATAACAACAAATAAATTATACTATGGTAATGTTTGATTCATGTAATCGCTATATAACATTGTTTCGGAGAATTTCACCCCAAAACGGTTTAAATATATATAAAATACAGAAATACGACGGCAAATTACCTTAAAAACAGAGCCATTTTAACAGGAACTGTCAAAGTCACACAAATACTAAATTAAAAAACAACCGACGATTGATTCTAATAATGTAGATTCCTGCAAGATTAAAGTTGAAATTGAATTTTAATTACCTTCATTAAATAACAATAACATTAACCGTTAATGACGATAAAATGCTTTAAAGAGACAACCAAAAGTTAGATAAGCTTTTTTAATAGGATTGTTCGATTGAACCGGTATGAGTATGTACAACCACGTTCAGCAAATGGTGTAGGTGACATGCCTGTCTTTTATAATTTTATAATACTGAATGAAGAAACTCGGAGTGTAAACCAATGTGTGGGAAATGCGTTAGAGGACATTAGTAATTAATACCGATAACAAAAACGATAAGTTTTTACCATCGATTATACCACTGATAAGCCTCCTTGAATGTAGTTTAAGGCAAAGTTTTTAAATATAACTAAAACCACGTTGTTTAAGAGAAATTCTTAAAATACTCACATTAAAATTTAATTTGTCAGAAATAAGAAAATTACGAAAAGTTGTAAAAAATAATTATTATTAGATACGCGCAAATCGAACAAACTTAATATAGAACACACGCTGTTATCTCGCAGGCGGTCGACCAATGAGATCGCAGCATTTCGAAACAATTTTGGCGTGTTTTCCTTAGGCGTCGTGTGTAGCGTCTTTTTTTATAATTACCCGTTTTGCTTTGTGTCACCTATGAATTGTTTGGAGTAGCGTTTAAAGGTAACTATTTCGGATATGGACCGCCTTTACCACGTTACACAATCGCCTTATTTCTTACGAAACTCTATATAACCCCATCTATTTTAGATGTACGCCAGGACGAAAGCGGAAGACAAGAAGAACGTTAAAGTCGAAGGGAATCGTCGACCCAAACGGGAATCCTCCCGACCGCGGGTACCGAAAACCTATTACGAAGAGGAGGTTAAAAGTAAGAGGACAAAGAGTCCAGCGAGGAATAGAAGTGCTGGAAGGAAGAAGAGTCCTGCACGGGATAAGAGCCCGAGTAAAGATGAAAATAATACTCAGACTCAGAGAAGATCCAAGAGGGTTGCTGTTAATTCCCCGAAGAAAAGCGCCAGCCCCTCTTGGAAGAGTCCGGCTAGGAAAAGCCCGTCGAGAAGAAGTCCAGGGCGAAAGAGTCCGAGTCGGACATCCCCTGCTAGACTAAGGGTGGAAAGTGATCAGAAAATACATACAAGCACTCCATTGATGGACGCCGATAAAGAATCAGATTCTGATTTGAAACCTTTAAAATTGACGGCGAGAAGTCGTATAAGTTTGATTAAAAGCTCGTCGACTCCCATAAAAGAGATTGAAAAGCGCCAGAGTGTACCGAAAGAGTTTTATTACACTATGAGATCGAGTGTTTTATCCAATTTACGGTCCACCGAACGTATTGTGCATTTAAATCATGATTTAATTACGGCGCAAGAGAAGAATTTGACAGAGTTTTCAGATGAAGACGACCTGCCTGTACAAAGCAAACGGATTGATTCTATCGAGTCTCGGCCATGCAAAATCACATTTGTTACTGAATTTGGCGGATGGTTCGGAGCTGTGTTTTTAATTGTATTCTTTCCGGTATTTGGTCTTGGTTTACATATCCTTTGCAATAACAAGCAGTGCGGTTACATTGTTCCCGACTTGGCGCCTTACAAGCAGTTATCCACATATTTTGATGTCACAGCATTTTTATCAGTTTCCGCATATTCGATAATTTTGATGATTTTATCGGCTTTCCCGTTCGGTGGTGAGACAATCCGTGGAAATCTAAGCAAATACGGCAGGACCACTTACGTTGCTAACGGGTGGATTTCGGTTGTCGTTACGCATTTATTGCTGATTGGATTGGAATTATCTGGAATTCATGTTATGGATTATATCTACGATAAATTCTTAATTTTGGCAGTGGCCGGGATGCTACAAGGGTTCTTATTTTCGATATATCTTTATGTGAAATCGTTTTACATCCCGATAAGTGCTTTAAATCCGAATGGGGATACAAACAGCTTTGTCTATAACTACTTTATGGGTCGCGAGATAAATCCGATGATCTGTGGAGTCATAAATGTGAAGATTTTATTGTTACGCCATCTTTTCGTCAGCTCGGTAAGTTTCTTTGCTGTATTACCTAAATATCGCTTGTTTTTATTTTAAATTGCTAATATTTCTATGTTTAGTATTTCAATTTAATTGGTAAAAATAGTAATCTATATAAAATATACCGTTAACTGGGGTAACTTTGTCTTTGCTACTAAAAGCTATTGATACCTAAAAATATATGTTTTAAGTTGCTTATAACACAAACTAAACCCAGATTTACAATGTAACCAAAAGTTTCAAAAATTTTTCTTCTATTTTTTTATCTAATTTGTTTGCGTCAGAATTATTGGGGAAAATATTGAAATATTTTCAGTGTGTTACATAGTTTGGGCCAATGATAAACTAGCTGAAAACTTTGGCCACATATATATATTTTTTTATTTAAGCTTATGGTTCACAGTAAGAAAATACAGTGCAGTTAGAAACGCAAAAACAAAAATGTAATGAACAAAAATTAATATTTTCTAAATCTTATTGAAAAAATCCTTATTTAATCACAAATTAATTGCAATTATGATTTTACTTTGTAGATTTTATTCACAACGATCACAGTACTTAAAAGTCTGAGCTTAACATCATCCCCACTATCTAACGTCATCACAACTGGACAGTTCGATTTTTCCCACTTAAATATAGAACCGACTTTACTGACTTATGCCCTAATGTCTTACATCACCTTCTTCGACGGAATTTTACTGATGGAAAAAGCTTTGTCAACATCGTTTGAAATGCAATATGAAGGGGTCGGTTATATGAATGGGTGTTTGTACTTTATGTTTACAAGCCTGGTTGCTCTACCGTTGAAATACTTATACGAATACAGTGTAAAATTAAACACATGGCTGTTGGTGGTTGCATTTCTTCAATTTCTCATCGGATATGTTATATACAGTCGGAGCAATCATCAAAAATATTTATTTAGGAAGAATCCATACAGTCCAGCAGTCGCACGTAAGTTAAAAACAAATTATAATCGATTCGAAATAACTCTGGGAACTTTACGATAGATCTGGAGACGATACCGACTTCGTTAGGGAAGAAGCTGATCGTGTCTGGGTATTGGGGATTGGTCAGGCATCCGAATTACTTGGGAGACATAATAATGGAACTGGCGTTCTTCTATTTCATTTACAACGTACCTCCTGGTTTAGTTTATTTGCTAATGATACCGATGTTGATGCACCGGGCTAAGAGGGACGGTTTCAGATGCAAGCAAAAGTACGACGGGGCTTGGGAAAGATACTGTCAACGCGTTAGGTATATGATTATACCTAAAATTTATTAATAGCTCAAAAGAGGTCGAGATAGTAAATCAAAAAATAAGAAACAGTTGTATATGGTGGTTCGCACCTTAAAAAAAAAAGATTCTAACTTTAATTACCTTATTATAGTTTTTATATATTGAAGATTGGAAATAAGTGAACGTTTCCAAATTTTGTTTTTTTTTTATTTGTGTTTGGTTGTGTAATTTTGTGCATTTTATAAATGAAGGATCAAATATCTTAGGGATTAACGTTGAAGTTATTTTTTTCAGGTTTTTGTTTAGTTTCGGACTGTTCATTTTAAACCTGAAGTGGCTTTTATTTAATTATTATGCTTGATGTATAGTTTGGATCAATATGACTTCTTTGTGCTCACTATATTACATTATTTAAATTAAATAACAAAAAAATATACATTTTATGCGGGATCTATGACTAAAATGAAAATTTATATATTTTTATAAAATATAGAAAAGACATATCTAAATAAGACTGTGATATTCTCATATTTTATAGCAACAGCACTTCGTAAAATGCTTCTAATTATGACAAATTAACAATACAAAAAGCAAATGTGATAGAAAAGAATTTATAGTAACGTTGCCATTTTTTTATATATGTATATATATATAAGAAAAAGAATTTTATTAATAATGCCATCGCTTAATTCACATTCTAATATCACAGCATCCCTTATTATATGTCTTATTTAACGCTCTCTTCTATTTCTGATACTTGAATAGCTTCATCTCTTGCTCATAATATATAATATCTGTATATAAGGATTAGTTATTCGATACCTGAATGCCATTAAAAATTTTATCGTGTATGTTTTAAGTATTACGAATCGGAGGTACAAATCTAATTTTATTTATTCTCGTTGTCATAACCTTGATTTTGGAAAATTTCTAAGTACATACCCTTAATAATTCAAAATAACATACTAAAGATATTAAAAAAACCAAATATAATTAGAATTACCCTCAATGATGTATATGATGGAAAATATATAAGTACATAGATTTTAATGAAATGACAAAGGAAAAGATTTTAATATGCACAAATATATTTATTATTAAAAAGATAGGTTTGAATTATCCTAAAATGTGTATACTACAAAAAGTTATATAAGTATGTTTCGGGAAATTTTGATCTCGCAACACATAAAAAAAATACACCAGTGCAATTTCGTTTTGTGTTTAGAAGGAAATGAACAACACCCATTTTTATAATCTTTTACACGTTTTTTTTTAGGTATAAGTAAATAATTTAAAGATATACATACGTACATACATTAATGTTTTTTATATAACAATTCGTAGAATTTATATTATACACACACATATATATATATAATACCTAAGATTTAGTAATTATATTGATTGTAGTGCTCTTTTAGTTGCAAATAAATAATTTAAGCATCTCTTTTTTCATTAAAACAGTAAGGATCTTAGTAATATATTAGGTAATTAAAGTTACGAGAGAAAATCAGGAAAAAAGATTTACATATAAATGTCCATGTAATAGGTAAGTACCTCTATTATAGATATCTGCATTACAATATCAACTATTTATAAATATAATGATATTTATATACAGGATGGGATAAAAGTATGGAACTTTTGAACGAATCTAGATATACAGTTGAAATTTGGAGAAGTTGTATAAGATCATGTAAGCTGTGTTTTGTGCAGGGCAGATTTTGACAGACAGACGTTCACAGATTAATTAACGCAATAAACAAGGAAATGCACATTTTTGTTTCAATAATAATATGAGATATTTCCTACAGGTAAGACCCAAGTACAGGAAATATGCTTACACTGCGCATATCTATAATAGATGAACACTAAAAATGTTTAGTGTTATAAAAAGGTTTATGACCATAACTTTCGATTCGAGGATCCTACCGAACTTTTTAAAAATAAACTTCGCCTTCAAAATGAGCCCCCACTTAACCTATCATCACTTCACCCTCGGTTGCCATCCTGTACAAAACATAGCTTTTATGCAAGAATGAGAGTTTGAAATAATAGCTTTGTTCCATCTGAACTCGCAAACTATCAGATGGACGTCAGACGCATGGGCATTACTTAATTTGTTAGACATAAAGGTGTTTATTGCAAGGTATTTACTCAATGCGCATGTTTCTGACGTCCATCTGACAGTTTGCGAGCATGATGGAACAAGGCTAATATTAAAACCCGACAGAAATAACCGTTGTCAAATGTAGGTAATTTATATCTGTAATGTTTTTGCACTCAGAAGTTATGAAAGCGAAGAGTCTTTATTACCATGAATAGTGTTAATATCGTTTTTTCCACGAAATAACTATGTATAATACTTTTATGTCTTTCAATTTATTAATAATTAAAGAAATTTTAACACAAGCCGATTGCTTTAATTTAAAATTTTTAATTTGTCAGCGCCATCTTTACGCAACTCTACGAACGACGATCGGAATTTAGAACAGGAAACTGTTTAATGTATATGGCAATCTTCTAACCATATACACAACATTTATTTGACTGTCACAAAAAGCGTTCAGAATACGAAATAACTTTTTAAAAAGGAGACAACATCGTAATATGTTTCCAGTGCCCAAACGAGCTAAGGTAATAATCTCCATCCCATATCGGTTTCGCGTCGCCCCGTTCGATTATATTCACGTATTTACGAATTCCGCGAACGATGAAATGCAGAGGCGCTTTATGCCGCGATAACTTGTCCGCGTAACAGCACCCCGTTTAAAACAACACCCCTCGAAAGTGAATTGCGATTTCGTACACCTAGTTTTACGGTACCAACGCGAACAAGATGCCTTTCAAGTTGAAACTGAAGAAATCCCGACACTACAGCGTCGTCTCGAAATCTTTGTTCGTGATTTCGGTCGAGATGCTGGATAATACGATCATAGAGTGCACGTTGTCTTCGGAGAGTACAGGGCAAGATTGTTTGGATATCGTCTGTCAGAAATTGGGATTGAATCAGCCGAAATTCTTCGGGTTACAATACACTAGCAAGGTTAAGGACTGCAATTGCTGGCTCGAATTGGACAGACCGATAAAGAGGCAGCTCGATAAGTACGCTAGAGGATTTGTCGTATATTTACGAGTGATGTATTATGTTATATCCGGTGTGCGTTTGCTAAACGATGAAGTGACACGGTAAATAAAATAATCCCAGATTAAAATAAAGTAAGTGCCTTTAATCCTTGTATTTTCTTTAAGATATCATTACTTTTTACAATTAAAATCTGATGTAATAGAAGGACGTATCAGTTGCACCCCAATGCAAGCGATAGAACTAGCAAGTTATTGCATGCAAGCCGAGTTTGGCAACTTCAATGCGGAGAGGCACACGGCACATTATCTGAAGGACTTTCAATTATTTCCTAGGGTAATTTCAGATGTAAAAGTAATCATTATGTTTTAATTATAGTTCTTTATTAGTCATTTACAGAGCCGGAATTTCTGGAGAGTTTAACTGATGCTGCTAGCGGCCAACACGCGGCTTTACACAATATCCCTCAAGGAACAGCAGAAGAATATTACATCTGTGCGTGCCAACGCTTAGAAGGTTACGGTCAGGAGATATTTTATGTTAAAGATAAGAACGGGGAGGACGCTACTATAGGAGTATCGCTAACAGGTGTTCATGTTAGTTATAAAAACGGTCGAGAGGGTAGAAGTTACAGGTGAGAGACTTTTTTTTAGATATTTCAAGTTAAAATTTGTGATTCATGTTTATTCATCATGCATGTGCTATTTACATACATAGAAGGTACTTTTTTTTATTCTTATCTTATCAAACTGCAAATATTTATGGTGTTATGAAGCAATAAATTCTCTTTCATTCTACATGTTGTAGACTTACTTAATTTTTATCTTCTGAATTTATCTCTCAGAATAATAGCTATTCTTTATATTGCCTATAATGAGGTTTATTTAATTTTTTGTTTCCTTAAATAACTGAGATATTTGTAATACATTATTCTAAAAATCGTTCTTGTATGATATTAAAAAAAGTATATTTCATATACGAGGTACAGCAATACTATTTGAATTTTTGAGAGGAAATATAATGTTAGTTGTGCATTTTTAGAAAATACATTCAAGGTATTTCATAATAAAGATTTTGAAGGGAACAGAGAGCGTTGAATGTGGCGTTCCACAGGGTTAAATCTTGGAGCCACTGCTCTTTATCATATATTTAAATGATATCTCTAGCTGGCTGAATGATGTTGAACTTGTGTTTCTATGCCATGATCATAAGTGAATATAGAAAATACGAATTCTAATACGTCTCTAGGCAAAGCAAATAATTGGTTTGCTATTTATAATCTCAATCAAAATAAAGAGAAAACATCTAACGATAACAAGATCTTAGGGTGGGAGAATTGCAATGTGGTGATCCACCTGTATCGATTTCTATATGTTAATGAAATTAATTAAATTCTTTCACTTTTATTTTAAATGGTAATAAAAGTTAGGATAATGTTAGGAATTTCAATGTTTTTTTTTTTTTAATGGCATTAAGGGATGAAAGATGAACTATTAACATTATATTACTTCCCACAAATATGAAAATCTAGTCTACAATCCGACTAATAAAAGACGGACTTGATGGTTGCATCCCATATAAATTTTTATTCTCTCAGATCCATTTTGTTCGTCCATTCTTTTCGACATATCATCCGCTGTAGCTATAACACAAAACTATTGTTTTTTCGTTAGCTGGATCGATATCAACAACGTCATCAATCACAAACGCGAATTCACAATCGAATCTGTCATAAGCTCGGACAAAGCAGATTTCATCTTCGCCGATGTGGACAGTGCCAAGAACGCGTGGCGCTTCTGCGTACTGCAACACATGTTCTACCGACAGAACGAGACGAATTGCGTGCCCGAGCATCCGGATAAGAACTCCCCCAACTTCCAACAACGAAGCAACGAGGATCGCATGAGACAGGTCGAGAGTTACGAAGACGTGACGTCGTCACAGCACTGGGAGAAGCCGGGTAATCCCCAAACAATGACGCAGAGGGCGCAATCGACCTCGGCTCTAGATTTAAACACGCCCACGGATATCGATAAGCTCCGTAGCATGCTGCCATCGTACAGACCGGCTCCCGATTACGAGACGGCGATACAGCAGAAGTATAGGAATTCGGCTGGCGCCGTACAGACTAGGGATCCGATTAGGAATACCCATACGATGTTGTATAGCTCGCAGCCGGAAATACATCAAGCCGAAACTTATATGTATCCGGACGTTACGCATAATAATATCGAGCAGAAATCCCCGATGTTTAATTCGGGGTATCCGCAAAGTCAAATTGAAAATCCCCATTCGAATATTGCCGATATGATCGAGAATATGCGATTACTCCATTTGTACAAACCCCCACCGCCTTATCCGAGTAATAGGATCAGTTCGAACTCAACACCTGATTTGGCAGGGATTTCGCAACAGGCTAAACCGCAATTGAATTTCTTCCACAATAATATAGTATCGGGTTCGAGCCCTGATTTAGTCTCAACGGGTAATTTTATAAATCAACATTATTATAAGCACTACGGACATCAAGCGTTGTATGCGAATCAGCCCGCTCATCCAGTGCATCGTTCGCACAGTTATTTGCCACCGCAACATGGCACGTATGAGAATCTTTCGTCGATATTCAATAATAATATGTTGGGTCGACCGCAAGCCGTCATCATGGATAATCCAAACATTACGAAGCACATCAAAAAAGTGTACGACGAGCACGGGAATATAATCTATTGCATGCCGGCTAATATGAAGCAGATACTGCAGGAGAATCAGCTGCCGAGCAATGGGTTTGTAGTGACACGTAATCAAAACGCTATCGTGGCACATTCACCCGAATTAAACGGCTCTAATGAACCGATATATGAAAATATCCCGCTACCGTGGCAGAACAGCAACGGGCAGATGAGGACTCGCACTCAAAGTATACATTCAGCGCCCGAGGTGACGCAAGTGGTGAATCAACCGGTGGTAAACGCGTTACAGACCCCTAAAATTACGAACATGCAACATTTAACCGCGAATAAAGCTCCTAGTAGGGAGAACGTCTACGCGAACATAGATAGGAATTTAAGCGCGAATTCCTCGCGGACGGAATTGAATACGCAACATAATTCCAGTACTACCAACTTGAACGAGATTACGATCGCCAGTTCTTCGAGCAGGTCGACTTTAAACGTGAGTCCTCCGAAACGGAACCCCGGGCGAGAATCGCCCATCGCGATGAGTCGCACCAACACTTTCATAATCAACTCGAAACTTCCCATGGCCACGTCTTCACCTACCAGCAGTTCGTTTAACGATAGTAGGAATTTAACGCACAATGAAACGACCACGACTGATGATATTACGATGTCCTCCACTTCGACCAATAGCAGCGCGGCTAAGAAGAAAAAGAGGTGGGGCATCCTCATTGGGCGGAGTAAATCTAACGAGAAGGTCAAAAGTGCCACCTTGGGTAGGGAAAAAGAGAAAAGTAAGGATAAAAATCAGAGTAATAACCGTCATAGGTGGTCAACTGGATTACCAAGGTCACATCCCCTCCCTCCGTCGATAAGTAAAGAAGCTATGGTAAGAATTTCTTGATGAATACGTTCAATAATTTTGTTCCAAAAATTGATATGATTGGCGCCAAAAAAAGGGACTCGTTTGATTGGCTGTTTACGCATAAAAACACAATATTTGAATTATTTACATAAATTGTCAACACTACACACTTTCATTTGACCACCTTATCACAAACTTCATTTCATTGAACGTACGTTTCAGTAGCAGCGTTATCATCATCAGCGGAAAAACTGAACTGACGCTGGTGACGTTGCTGTTCAAACGTACAGGAGTGTGGTTAGTTTGTAATAAGGTGTTTGAAAGCGTGTGGTATTATCAGTGCCACAATTTTGAGTATTTTTGTCATAAATTGTAAACACCATCATAACTTTTGAACGAATCTAGATATAAAGTTGAATTTTGGAAAAGTCTTATAAGATCATGAAACCTATGTTTTGTGCAGGATGACATCCACCTCCCACCTTCTTGGGGTAGCAGGTTGGGGTGACTGAAATGTTCTAAACGGCATGACAGTGAAGGAAAATTCGCTACGACTCTCCAATCGAAATTATAATCGTGAAAGACAGGACGGTGCTTCCTCACATTTTGGATTACAAGAGCGAAACTTTTTAAACAATACTTTTTCTGAACGTAGCATAGGAATAGTTATTTACATTAGAGTGCTGTAGGTGTCATTTACGGCGCGGAAACTTTCAGCCTGAAAGAGTTCGAGTGCTGTAAATGACCTAACGCACCACATTCTGCAACGGTTCAAATTTAATTTAATGTTTGGCCAGTGATTTGCTAACTTTTATCTTATTTTGTTGATATTTATTGATTTTTGATTGACGCTATCTGTGAGTTTCATATCTTCGTCCTACCTCGTATAATTAATAATTTTTGAAAATAAAAACATTATAATGTAGCCATTTTATTATGTTAACCTACAAATGTTCATTTGATGTTTAAGTATTTTAACATTTGCATGATATAAGGTGTGTTTTTTAACTACACTTATTGTTCGAGTGCTATTTACTCGAGCGAGCTTTGGAACTGTTAAACCTGCTCGAACAAATGTCATTTAAAAAACGACTTGTACACACTTCTTGTTATCTGTCAGTTCAGTTTATTATTATTATTATGTAACCTTAAATTACGTCTCCTATCCCCTAACTTGTTCGTGTTTGTAAATTTGCATTTTAATTTAATATTTTTAACTCTAATAAGTAAGGTACTTTATTTATGAAAAGAATAAGATAGCTTATCTACCTGACTTTTTACTCATTTTTTAGCAAAATGAATCATGTACACTTCAAACACTTATTTTGCCTGCATATGTACTTACATTCGGTAGCTTCTAACGGTACTCATGTCAAATTTTCTAGGTTATGTTCGAGTTCTAATTTAACGTACCACCCCTTAGCCTTGTTTATATATCTTAGTTATTCAACCGAGCTGCGTAAGGTGCTGATATCTGGCGGCGATAGTATAAAAGTACTGATGAATGAAATTAAATACCGCCAAATATTCATTGGAATGCGAGCTATGTTGGTTACAGATTCTGAAATAAACTTGGCAGTTAATAACAAAGTAAAACCAATCAAAATTAAGAAATTACAATGCAACATTATTAAAAAAAATTAATGGGCACGCCAAAACTGACACGCCATCTGAACGCCATCCAAAGGTACTTCAAACCGGTTGAATAACTAGATATATATAAACAAGGCCCTTAGCCTAGAGCATTAAAAGACTGTTCGAACACTGTATTCGAGCAATTACTGTAATTTTAAAACGCGGTTAATCTTTCTATACTCGGAGCAGCAATTCGAGTAATTAAAAAACGCACCCATTATTGTTTTATAGAGTTTCTACGCGCCTAATGTCAAAAAAAGAAAAAGAAATAGATTGTCTTAAATCCTCATCTTATCTTATTAAATTTTTACCGTGTAAACCAGTCTACTTCCGCTACTGCTGCTAATTTTGACACAAGACTATGATAGAAATTCCTTTCTTTTTTAGTGCCAACTATTAGAATATAAACTAGCCGACAGTCAATTATTTTACGAGTTCGATAAAATACCGAAGAAAAAACAGAACGCCGACTTTTCTACGGCTCTGCTACCTGAGAATTCTCTATTCAATCGCTTTAAAGAAGTATTGCCATACGAAGATAACCGTTTAAGACTGACACCCGCCAAGGATAACAAATACGGATACATAAACGCATCTCACATAACTGTACGATCTTCGAAACTTTAAAATCAATCACCTTAAACGCTAAATCGCTTCATTCGCAGGCTACCGTCGGTAGTAAACAAAGATTTTATGTCGCCGCGCAAGGTCCTACCTTAGTAACGTTACCTCATTTCTGGCAATGCGTCTGGGAAACGGAAGTTTACCTCCTAGTGCAGCTAACGGACACGAACGAAGATCTGGATTACTTACCGGACGCTGCAGAGAGGTGCGTGGATGTAGGACAGGTATGCGAGATCTGTGCACTCCCGCGTTCGGCAAATTTATCATTTATTTCTTAGGATTATCAAGTTTGGTGGGAGTTTTCGCAGAAAACCGGCCATTGCATCACCAGTAAAGTTAGATTATGCCACGTCACGTCGAGAAGGTATCGCACCCTCTGGCATTTACATTACACGGATTGGGGCGATCAGGGCTGCCCTCACTCCGTGGCGCATTTCCTAGGGTTTCTGGAGGAGATGAAATCGGTACAACAGCATTCTATGTCCGAAATACCACCGGGACACAATAAAAATCCACCGGTTTTAGTGCATTGTACTGCCGGAGTTGGCAGAACTGGTCTGACGATATTGTGCGATCTCTTATTGTACACAGTCGATCATAATCAAGTCAGTATTGTTTGTAAATCGGGTAAGAATGTTTTTATTTTGCAATTTTTGCTTTTATAGGAAGTTGATATTCCGAGGGTGGTGGAATTGTTACGACATCAAAGACCCTACATGGTGCAAACGATTGCTCAATATCGATTCGTGTATTCGTTATTGATACACTACTTGAAGGAATCGAGACTCATATAGCACAGGCAGTGCCATCTATGATCGTCTATTACGTATTATTACTTTCCTTTCCCACTTTTTTTTTATATTTTATAATTTCAGCACGTCCATTATTATTCTGTCCGTATCTTTACACTCTTTTTAAGTATTATTTGTACAAAATTAATTCAATGATGTATTATGATCTTTTTAAGTGTTTAAATGTATGTAGTAGCTAAGCGTTCAAACTTCAATTCTATTAAAGCAATTTTTACTAACTCAATATCAGGTCTTTTATCGAATTACTGTTACTATGTCAAAAAACCACTTTTAATGATACAATTGTGATATTTTTATTGTGTGTATATAATAAGATTAATACCAGTAATATTAAATAAAAGCTATTATTATTAATATTATTATCAATAATATTCAAACGAGGGCAACTAAAACTTTATTAATGGTTATTTTTAAAACAACAGTGCAATGGATATATTGATTGATTATATTTATGAAGCAAGTATTTATTTAGCCCTGATTGCATTGCAGAAATGATTGGAAAACATCCTGATAATAGTAAAAAAAAAATCTAATGGCTGTGTATATAGATTTTTGTCTCAACCTTACAGAAAATATGTATTTTTTAACCATACACTCAAAATGTGATTTACTGTGTGCCTTATATAATTTTCAGTCTAAACATTTTTAATTGCGTGTAATTTTAAAAGAACAATCTATAGTATCACAGTGTTTTAACTTTTTCATTAGATCTGCGACATATATGTTTATTGTAATACTATTATTGTTAATAAAATTATGATTTTTTTTCCGAAATAAATATGTATATATATCTTTAATTTTTGTTTTATTCCTTATTTTTTAATTTTAAACCAACTTGTTCAAAAATTTTTAGCGCATATTGTATTTACAAAATATGTAATATTTTTATTGAACATCGTTGTATATATATATCAGACAAAGACAACCTTACAAGGCAATAAATTTATGCAATAGAGATAGAGATACCACAAGATACTATTGACATTTGCATCATTTAGAGGTTATGTATTATGTTTATGACAACTACATAATTCAAACTATAACAAATTAATATTAATGCGTTATTGATTGTAACAAATACAATTTCTACATTGAAAAAGCAAAATGCCGTGTTGGTATTACGATAAGAAAGAATTAAAGAACACCCCTTCCACTCAAGATGGTATAGATTTCGAAACAGAAATGAGGTATCGGAAAGAAGGTACAATTTCTGTTTCCCTTAAACTATGGAAATGTTATCTAAATCCAATTTAAATGATTTTAGGCGCTAGATTTATTATAGATACAGGATCTAAGATGGATCTCGGTTATAACACAACTGCTACTGGAGTTGTGTATTTCCATAGATTTTACATGTTCCACTCTTTCAAGCAATTCCCTAGATATGTGACAGCTTGTTGCTGCTTATTCTTGGCCGGGAAAGTTGAGGAGACGCCTAAGAAATGTAAAGATATAATTAAAACAGCTAGAGGATTGCTGTCCGATCAAAAATTCTCACAATTTGGTGAAGATCCTAAAGAAGAGGTAAGCATTTGTTTAAGAAATAAAAACCGATGTTACTATTATTAATTGCGATTGCTTTAGGTGATGACTTTGGAACGGATATTATTGCAAACAATAAAGTTCGATTTGCAAGTCGAACATCCATACAGTTACTTATTAAAATATGCTAAATGCTTGAAAGGAGACAAGACAAAGTTGCAAAAAATGGTGCAAATGGCTTGGACGTTTGTAAACGACAGTCTGTGTACGACGTTAGCTCTGCAATGGGAGCCAGAAATCATAGCTGTAGCTCTAATGTACTTAGCTGGAAAATTAAGTCAATTCGAAGTGGTCGACTGGATTGGCCGAATTCCAAAACATTTACGATGGTGGGATATGTTTGTCGAAGATGTTACGATGGAGCTATTAGAAGATATCTGCCACCAAGTACTCGATTTGTATTCCCAGTCTGCGACTGTAGTACCGGATAGTCCTCCGTTACTTCCCAGATGCTCTCAGCCACCGCCACCACAACCAACTCCTACAAAATCGACTAACGGGCAAGAGAAGACTCCTGTAGAAATAATGCCACCGGTCACTTCGAATCCTGCACCCCCTCCTGAGATCGTCCCTCCTTATGCCTATGCCCCAATGCCTCCAACAGAACCTTTTGCGCATGGATTTCCGTATACAGCGCCCCCTATACCTGCTCCACACATAGCTCCACCTCCACCGGGTCCTCCCCCTCATATACCTGCACCTCCCATAGCTGTTTATCCTCCACCGTTTCCAGCGCCACCACATTATCCACCTATACCGCCAAATCCGCCAAATAATTTCTATACCCCACCGCCAAATCCGAGCGCACCCCCACCCACACTTAGACCACCGTTTTATAATTCATGATTAAATAATTCACTTTTGTATAATTTGTAATATGTATTTTAATAGAATAAATGATTTGGAATTCTTTGTATTATTTTGTTTTCTTTTTGTATTATAAAATAAAATTAAAGAGATATTTCAACCTTAAATAAACTAGAATTAAAATTGTTGAACACACGTCGTATACTAAATTTCAAAAATCCCGCCAGATAATATTTATACTTCACCACCAAAGTGCACTTAATTAATTTCATAATTAGAAATAAAATTATTTTTGCATAATTTGTAATATGTGTTTTATTAGAATAAATAACTATAGTATGTGATCCTATTGTTTTAATTTGTATCCTTTTTTAGTGAAAAAAATTAAAAAAGAGGAAATTAATAAAATAACTGGTTGTCTACTTGGTTAGAAATAAAATTTTTGAACAAGCCTCGTATCTTACATTTTAAAGACCCCGCCATTCACGCCTTTCCGCTTTTATGAATTTACCGTTCAAAATAATGCAAACATATATTTTACTAATATATAATTATAAAATCTCACTTTAGAAATCAAACGAGAAATTATTGTTGTAGTTCCTCCATAGGTACATAAATTTGATTTGATTTTAATACCCATTTAAACTTTGATTTGACAGTTTTCTCCGCCATCTTCAAGTTAATTATTTCCGTTCTGTCAAAAGTTCTTTTCAATAGCGTGTCATGGTGGAGTGAAAGGTGAGTTTATTGTATTTAAATGTTTTTGCAACGAATTAAGAAAGTTTTGGCTACTTTTTCATTACTACCCCTTAAATACTGAAGTAATTAAAATATGAAATTTTTATTATAGTAACTTTTTGCATCTTATCGCCTAATTTAATCTATATTTGTTTTGCTTCCAAAACAGCCCACATGTTCGTATGTTAGGTTAATTTTAATACCAAAATAATTTATTTTTATAAAAACGTATTGACGGGAATTAATACGTTTATGAAATAATGTTTGTGGTTTTAAAGTTATTAAATTACTTTTGAATATGACTATTTTATAGTCGATTTTAAAATTCGTGTAAGGTAAGTAATATATATTTTATTTTATTAGGGTAATAGTCATATTCAAACAGTAATTAATTCATTTTGAATATGGTTATTATTCATTTGTAATTATTTTCTTTTTCCTTTGACATTGCAGATTACTTTGATACAAAATGCCGCAGAACGAGTATATAGAACGCCATCGTAAACTCTATGGTAGGCGATTAGATTATGAAGAACGTAAGAGGAAAAAGGAGGCCCGTGAGCCGCACAAACGTGCTCAAACAGCCCAAAAGTTGCGAGGTATCAAAGCGAAGATATTCAATAAGGAAAGGCGAAATGAGAAGATACAAATGAAGAAGAAAATTAAAGCACACGAAGAGAAGAAAGTTAAAAAGACCACCGAAAAAGTATCTGAAGGCGCCCTACCTGTTTACCTTCTGGACAGGGATGTGCAATCACGCGCTAAAGTGTTATCTAACATGATAAAACAAAAACGCAAGGAAAAAGCAGGAAAATGGGAAGTGCCAATACCGAAAGTTCGAGCACAAGCTGACGCTGAAGTTCTACGTGTTATAAAATCGGGGAAATCGAAACGGAAAGCCTGGAAAAGGATGGTCACTAAGGTTACATTCGTTGGAGAAGGATTCACACGAAAACCACCGAAATTCGAGCGGTTCATTCGGCCAATGGCTTTACGGTTTAAAAAGGCGCATGTTACACATCCGGAGTTGAAAGCGACTTTCTGTTTACCCATTATCGGCGTTAAGAAGAATCCTAGTTCGGCAATGTTCACTAGTTTGGGGGTTATTACAAAAGGGACTGTGATTGAAGTTAATATTTCTGAGTTGGGGTTGGTAACGCAGGCCGGTAAAGTTGTTTGGGGTAAATATGCACAGGTTACGAATAATCCAGAAAACGATGGGTGTATAAATGCTGTATTGTTAGTTTAAAGTGTCTGTTTGTTTGTATCTTCTACGTTTTAATAAAAATGTATTTAAATAATTTTTTTGTTTTTATTTCAAGACTAAAATGCAGATTTTTTAATACATTTGATTTAACCAATGCTCGTTAATGATAGTTTTTATTATAAAACTACCATCTCCAAAACATTGGGAGAAAACGTCGTTTTTTAATAACCAATTCATCTTAATTCATTAGGATCCATTGATATTGAAAAACGAACATCACCATATAATTTTACTCATTTCAACTCTTCTAAGACGAACTTTTCTCTTAACTTTCTTACAATCCCACAGTTCTGCTAACTCCCCAAGATGCAGATTTTCGTCAAAACCCTCACCGGTAAAACCATCACTCTCGAGGTTGAACCCTCAGACACCATCGAAAATGTCAAAGCCAAGATCCAGGATAAGGAAGGTATCCCTCCGGACCAACAACGGTTGATATTCGCCGGTAAACAATTGGAAGATGGCCGTACCCTTTCCGACTACAATATCCAGAAAGAATCCACCTTGCATCTTGTGCTGAGACTCAGAGGCGGTGCCAAGAAGCGCAAGAAGAAGAATTACTCTACACCGAAAAAGATCAAACATAAGAAGAAGAAGGTCAAGCTGGCTGTGTTGAAATTCTATAAGGTAAAAAGTCTTTGAATAGGTTGTGGAAGAGGATTCGATGAAATGCATGTTATTGTATGATCCTTAGGTCGATGAGAATGGAAAGATCCACAGATTGAGGCGGGAGTGTCCCAGTGAGCAGTGTGGAGCTGGTGTCTTCATGGCTGCCATGGAGGACCGCCATTACTGTGGGAAATGCGGTTACACTTTGGTCTTTACGAAGCCAGATGAAAAATGATAAGATTTAGGTTTCCTTATGTTAAAATAAAATGACAAAATATCCTTGTAGTTTTAATTTTTTAAATAAAATTAGAAATAAAACCTCAAGGTTAAAAACAATGTTTTTATTGCCGATTTAGACAATTAGAAGCAAAGTAAAACTGGTTAGTATCATCAGAGTAACAATGAATACTTCAACCACACGTCAACTATCGATTCTATTAGAGCATCAATTTTGTTTTCATTGTTGTCATATTTTACGTAATAAAATTTGATTTTCATACATTTACGTGATTTCAGACGGTTCTAATTAAAAATATGAAAGAATCGACGGTAATTTTGCTTTTATAGCATTTGCAGCCCCGTTTATTGGGTGGATATGATATTTCTTTATCACATAATTTTTCTTCACAGAAAAAAAAATTATAAATTTTTTACTATTTAGGTCTGTGCAAATCATAACAAATAGTAAACCATTAAAAGAGACTTTACATCTAAAAAAGTATTACTTATATTTTAAGTTAAAAATGTCATTAAGCTTTGAACAAACAGCATGCACCTGGGCAACACAAATATATCATAATTCCCAAAAATTTGTTGGTCAAATCACTTACAACCATGCAAGTTTAAAAAATTGCCTCTATTATATAATTACTTTTGTTAATTTTATTATTGAATACGATACAGGTTGTCTCTCGAATGTTAACTGTAGAACTCATTAGAAGCTAGTGTTATGTGGGATTGCAAAGTATCCATATTTCTTCCGGATACCACTACGAATGTTTCATATCCACATAGAAATCTGGATCAACGATTTATGCTTTAGGGGAGATATAAATAGCAGAGGTCCCAAAACATATCACCATGGTAAACCAATATTTTTACTAAAACTACACGATGTATTACCAATCTTACCAAAAGTCTTGCGATTTGATAAATATGATCACATCTATGTATTTATATTTTAGTTCATTTGGATACTGACCAATTAATAATAATAATCTTTATTCATTTGACACACAAAAAGGTGTATATGAAACGTCATATAATACTATAAACATAAATAAAACAGAAAACAATAAAATTACAAATCTGTTAGCCGTTACTAGTCGCTGCCATTCGTGCAATGCCGTCAAAATACTCTTCAGTTGAATAAATGCAGTTTCGTATGAGAAAGGATTTAATTTCAGATTTAAATTGTGTTTCCTTTGGAATTGATTTAAGGTTAAATGGTAACGCATTAAAGAGACGTAAACCAAATATGCGAGGTGAATTACCGCTCAACGTTAATGAATACGAAAGTATGTGGAAGTTAAACTTGGATCTGGTATTATATTGATGAATCTCGTTATTACAAATAAAGTGATTTTTATTTTTGTATATGTGTACAACGCAATGGCAGAATTTTCCATTTCTTAAAATACGGCCTGCATGATTGCATATTGCTAATACCAGCCATACACCGAATAATTCTCTATTGAGCCAAAAAAACGGGTGATGTTCCCCAGATTGTTATACCATAAACCAGTCTGCTATGAACATTAGCATTAGCAATGTCAATTGATGGATTTATAAAACCAGTATAATATGACCACTAGCAATAACCAGACAAAACAATTATAATAAAGTGGACAAAATATCTTCTCCAACACTAGTTTTGTTCTTTAAATCCAAAATTATTTCCATGAAGATCAAATCTCCACAAATTAAAGTGAAACAAATTCATGGCATACAGAGTTCATAAAGAGGCACTTCAAAGTATAATATAACCACTTGAAATTCTTACACGCAATTCCAATTAAAAAATTATCTAAACAAAACACTCCAACAAATCTTCAATATTTAAAAAAGAAACTTCTCGCATTATTATAGCCATTAATATTGAAAAATGTTGACGGTGCGGGTCATATTTTTTTCTTTGTTATTTACGGCGATACAGTGCTGGTTTACCTGCGAGGATAAACCCTTTTGCCAGAGAATTAGGAACAAAATCTATGGCGACACCCCATATTACCTAAATACAGATTCAATATCAGTTGAAGGAACGGGTTTTGATATTGATTTAAACAATATTGAGGATGGAAAAGTGTTAAAGTTGTCATTCAGCGCTATAAATGGTGGCATCTTCAGGATCGTCATCAATGACGAAGGAAAATTACGCCATTCCGTGCCAGAAGCCTTGGTGGACGAAATAGAATTCATTCCTGTGAATGTAGAATACAACGAAGACGCTATAATCGTCACAGCAGGTGAAACTTCAGCTATTTTACATGTGAAACAATTCAAAGTGGATATTTACAATGGAGGGGAATTGATCAGCGAAATAAATCCAGATGGTAAGCTGATTTATAACTCAGAAATCGATGACGAATCCATAGCTTTGGATTTTAAATTTCCCTCCGCACAAAGAGCCTACGGGATACCACTACACGCTGAGCGATTATCACTAAGAACTACGACGGAAAATTTAAACCCGTATCGTTTATTCAACGTGGATCACTGTTGTTATGCTGTAGATTCCCAAGATCCTTTATACGGTGCTGTACCAGTTCTATACGCCCATGGTATTTCGAAATCAAGCGGAATATTCTGGCTGAATTCGGCACAGACTTTCGTCGATATCACCAACGCTGACGATCATGTAACGGCGCATTTCATCACAGAAACAGGTGTCTTAGATCTGTTCATACTGACTGGGCCTTCACTGCAAGATGCTGCAAGGCAATACACTAAAATAACAGGCACGGCACCTTTACCGCCTTATTTCTCCATAGCTCATCATCAAAGTCGTTACAGCTATAGAAGTCAGCGAGACCTCTTGAATGTGGCTGAGGAATTTGATAATCACGAATTCCCCGTGGACGTGATGTGGCTAGATATAGATTATACCGATTCGTACAAATATTTCACATGGAACTATATTAGATTCCCTCAACCCCTAATCATGCAAAACACCCTAGACGAAATGGGAAGAAAATTAGTTGTAATTATAGATCCGCATGTTAAAGTTGAGGAAGGTTACTTCGTTTATGATATCGGCATGGAAAATGGTTATTTCGTCATGAACCCAGACGGCAACGGTGTATTTAAAGGAGAGTGCTGGCCGGGTCTAAGCACCTATTGGGATTTCCACAATCCCAACGCTCTAAGCTGGTATTCCAGCTTGTATCATCTGGAGAACTTCGCGAATTCCACTGAGATTATGTTCATTTGGAACGATATGAATGAACCGTCAGTGTTCTTTACGGAAGAACTAACAATGCCCGGTGATGTGCTTCATTACGGCGGTTGGAAGCATAGGGATGTCCACAATATCTACGGGTTCATGCAAACTAAAGGCACGTGGATTGGGATGATGGACAGGATGAGTCATCGGCAACGGCCCTTCATATTAACCAGATCGCATTTCGCCGGATCGCAAAGATACGCTGCGATATGGACTGGTGATAATCTATCGACTTGGGAACATTTGAAAGTAAGCTTTCCCATGTGTTTGAGCGAAGCGCTAGCAGGTATAAGCTTCTGCGGTGCTGACATTGGCGGTTTCGTAACTGACGTTGAAACGGAATTATTGGAAAGGTGGTATCAAGCTGGGGCGTGGCTACCATTCTACCGGCAACATTCCACGACAAACATCAACAGGCGCGAGCCTTATTTATACGAACCAGAGGTGCAAGCCATCTTCAGGAAAGCTTTAAGAAGTCGATATTCACATCTGCAGTATTGGTACACCATCTGGTTCGAGCATGAACGTTATGGAGATCCGGTCATAAGACCGATCATCTACCATTACCCCGGAGACGTTAACGCTTTGGATATAGACGATCAATGGCTTGTGGGAAAAGATATTTTAGTGCATCCGGTCACTGAAAAGTCAGCCACTACAGTTCGGGTATACTTCCCAGGCGGCCCAGATCAATTATGGTTCGACATCGATAAGGAACGGACTTACCGAGGTAATGGTTTTGAAACTATTTCTGTTACCGCGGATTACACTCCAGTATTCTATCGAGGTGGTAGTATCGTCGTTAGAAAAGATATTAGCAGACCTTCGTCAACTTTAATGCACCAAGATCCGTACAGCATTTACATATTTTTGGACGATAACAATGAAGCAGTTGGAAACGTGTATTGCGATGATAACACATCGTTCGATTATAGAACTTCGAAAAAATACGTTTATTATCAATTCACTTACGCGGACAATAGCTTGAAAGGTCGAAAAATTGATGATGACGCAGATTTTGATTGTTTATCTGCGATTGGAACTATACACTTGTATAATAGCGTATACTTCGGTGGAAAAATCCAAGTGGACGATTTGGATATTAGAATGAATAATCATTTCGTCATAAATGTTTAATTTTTGTTTGTTATTGTTCCTGAAATAAATATTTGCATTGGAAGAAATGTTTTTCTTTTCTCTCCCTATTTCAATAGTTTTAAAGAAGCATGTTAATTTACTTACCAGAATTTTAGAAGACTTAAAAAATAGATTGGAGAATAATTTACTAGTTGATATTTTTACATAGTTTTTGACAAATTTAATAATCAGTCGATTTACTTTATGGTAGATAAAATAACAACTTCAACTTATTTGCTTTTATTTGATTTACATTGATGATACATTGACACTTGTAGGTAGGGACCGACATCTATTGACGTATTGTACCATCCTCACTGACAGGTATTAACTAGTGGCCAGAGATAACCTATAATTCTAGTGGCATATAATGCTCTTGTCAAATTGTCAAAATAAAAGCGTTAATAAAAGCTCGACAACGGTTGATATTCTGACATATGTTTTTAAAAAAATATATATAGAACTAGTCTATGGCAGGCTTGATATTTTTGAATCGTTTAATCGTTTTACCTTTAGCAGGGATAACAAGATATTGCTTAACTAATATGCGTATATCAACCTTTGTAAGACGTAATCCCCATTCTGCAGCCATTTGTATCCGAAATGAAAGACTGAGCTCTTCTTCATTAGTTAACGCTGTAGGTCCTCCAGTAGGTAAGGGATGTTTCATTTTTATTTTATTGCAGAGATTTGAAATAGCGATGTTATATCTGAAGCCTATATGCCATTTCTCTTTGCTTGGACAGCTTTCACCTCCTTCTCTAATGCTTCTGCAGAAAAATTCCCATAATGCGTAGTTCTAAGACGCTTATCTCTCATAGGTTCTAACTAGAGATGAAACGGATTGTGCTTTGGCCGGATATCAGATATCCGGCGATACGTTAAGCCGGATATTCGGTCGCCGGATACTTGAAAAACAAGTATCTGGAAACATTCAGAGAAGTTTTAAAATAAAGCCGCTGAATCTCCTTCTCGCCCTGTTGTTGATGCTGTTCCTGGTAAAAGTACGTCTTCGTCATCGAAAGAAAAACAATTATGTTTGTCAGAATCGTTTGAAAGGAAATTGCTTTTGGATGTGAACGATGCAAAGGCCAAAAGATATCATTATTTAATAACTGAGATGATTGGATAATCAACTCTGTTATCTGTCGTGGAAAGAGTCGGATTTTCAAGACTTCTAGAACAAGCTTTACCTCGCTATAAAATGCCAACCTACATTACACACAAGAAATTTTTCCTGACATCTACAACAGAATTTATGAAAAAATCAAAAGAAATATTTTAAATGCTATCACAGTTTCTGTGACGTCTAATATATGGACCTGTTTGCATAACAATACCAGCTTCCTGAATTTTACAGCTCATTGGTTGTCTCTTGATTTCCAGCTGCAACTGGAGCTGGAGTTCTTGCTATGAAGGCTTTCCCAAGATCGCACACAGGAGAAAATATAGCGATGGAACTTAACACGATCGCAGCACGCTGAAATATTGACAAAATAAAAATACATTTACTCATTCATGACAGTGGTGCTTACATGGTGAAAGGTGTTCGAGTGGCCGAGTATGATCCTGCTAGATGTTTCATCCATTCGCTCCGGAGAGTTGTAAGTCATTGAAGATCCAAACTGAAGTGGTAGATATGATCGCCACTGGTAGACATCTGATAACTCACTTTAATCATTCGGGCTTAGCTCGGGAAAAATTGTTGTTGATTCAAAAGGAACTAAATTTACCGACGCATCAACTCGTTCAAGATATTAACACTAGGTGGAATTCTACCGTCTATATGGTAGAGCGCTTGTGGGAACAAAAACGGGCTATTTCTCTTTATGTGGCTAATCACGATACACTAATATAACGCCTCTGTAATGGTGCTTGGTGGAGCAATGCTTAAAGCTTTTGAAGCCTTTTGAGGAAGTAACAAAAATTACGAGTTTTGGCCTCTCCTGCATATCCGAGGTAATCCAGATGTTGCTACATTAAAAAAATATTTAGACGAAGAAAAAACAGCAGAAAGAACGCCTGACTTATCACACATGAGAGTCTCGTGTTGAGAGCTGAATTAGAAAGTCGTTTCAGCCTCTTAGGTCAAGATCCAAACTACCTGATTGCAACATTCCTAGACTCAAGGTTTAAGACCAGCTATTTTGAGGGTGTTGAAGCTGAAAGAGCCCTACAGAAAATCCTGTGGGAATATATAGAAATGGCTTGCCATGAATCTTCCAACAGTGGAAATTTACCTGCAAAACCTGCTAAAAGAACCAGACACACAAGGCAGTATCAACTTCAACTGTCACTAGCGAAGCTCACAACACCTTTTGGCCATTACTTAATTTTGAGTACTAATTTCATGACAATATAAATAATAAACGCTTTTTCTAAGATTATATATCGTCTTCTTTATTTCAGTATTTTCTTTTACCAATAAATCTGTTTATTAGCGTGATTTGATGAAATTTTTCAGCTTAATAAAAAAAAACAACCGGTTTTTGTCGAATATTGAGTTACTATCCGGTATCCGGCCGGATAGTAAAACTAAGCCGGATAGGACGGATACCGGATATCCGTTTCATCTCTAGTTCTAACCCTTATTCGAATTGGCCCAGCTGTTAGTGACAGATATTTTATATTAGTATCTCTGTAAAGCAGAGATAAGCTATCCCTGTAAAGTCTCTTTTTTATTATTATTATGATATTTATGCTTACTTCGACCTACATGCTTTGCTTTAGTCCGTGACAGGCATATTATTATGTCACGATGTAAAGTAAACATTAATTTGATTGTGGGAGTTTTTCTGATTTCCTCAATAAAAATGACGATTTTGTAGGATCATACAGATGAATATCGTATAATTAAAAGGCGTGAATAGTATTTTCTTTTACTTCAACGCCCGCTGAATGTAATGACACTTTAATAACACAAATAACAAGCGTTTCCTGCTTACAACAATAATACACATCGAATTTTCTTAAAATCTGTTTTTTCACCTCAATATAATACCAGAAGATTCTACAATAATGACGCCGCACGTTTAGTATCAATGAAGGTGTATATAATCGATTTATGTAAGTGGAAAATTCTACACTATATACACAAGAGTATAAAAATTCTCTCAAGTAGGTATGTACATTCAGCGAATTTGGATTTTTAAAATTGATTTATCAAGTTATTCATTCGTATAATTATTGCACGTGTTGTTACCACACACTGAGGCACTTGAAAATTTCCGCTATCTCCACCATAACTATAAATTAGGAATGTGGAAGGTATTGCAAGCATAGTTGCATCGCGTTCATTAACCATGCACAACTTAGCTCCGTTAATAGTATTGCTCTTAGTAAACGCAGCTTATTCGTGGAATAGCTGTGACCAAGAGTATTTTTGCGATGTCATCAGAAACCAAGAAGATTACCCAGTCTTTAGTGTGGATGCCAATTCCGCGTCAAGCGACGGAAAAGTGTTTACCGCTTGGTTGAGCGATGGCCAACACGAGCAAGCGTTGAATCTGACCGTTTCCGCAATCGAAGAAGATATTTTCAGAATCGTAATCGATGACCCATCAAACCCTAGAACAGCCATCCCGCAAACGCTGGACGGTGAACCAGTCAAGGTTCCAATAACTGTCAGCAAATCAGATCAGGGGAACATCATAATAAGCTCTGGCGATCAAGCGTTGCATCTGCAATCATCTCCGTTCAAGATCTCAGTTTATTCTAATGATATCCTGATTTTGGTCATAAACGATCGAGGCAAGATGGTTTACACCCCAGGAGCGTCCAGTAGAGCGGTAGCTATGGATTTCTCATTCCCGCAGGCGCAAACCGCTTACGGTATTCCTCTACACGCTGAGAGATTTGAATTGCAAAATACTGGTCCTGGAGGGTTGAATCCCTACAGGTTATACAACGTGGATCATTGCTGTTATCAGAATTACATCCAGGATTCCTTATATGGCGCTCATCCAGTATTTTATGCGCATGGCGTTGAAAGGACTGCCGCTGTTTTTTGGTTGAACGCAGCCCAAACCTACGTCGATGTAAATAAAACCGGCGATAATGGAGTTGAAAGTTACTTCATTTCCGAGAGTGGGCTTGTCGATATCTTCGTGCTGACTGGTCCAAGCTTCAAGAGGACCATCGGCCAATACATCCACTTAGTAGGTAAAGCACCTTTGCCGCAGTTATTCACCCTAGGTTACCACCAATCGAGATGGAGCTACGCAACGCAAGTTGATGCCGAAACGGTAGTGAAAGAGATGGACCAGTACAATTTTGCGTTCGATGCTATTTGGTTTGACGTGGATTACATGGACGACAAAATATCCTTCACCTGGAACTACACTGCCTTCCCCGATCCAGTCGGCATGCAGAATTTCGTCGAATCTACCGGAAGGAAGGTAATCCTCATCATCGATCCCCATTACAAAGTCCAGAAAGGTTACTACGTCTACGATGAAGGTGCAGCAGGAGGTTTCTTCGTGAAATACGCCAACGGTTCCGATTTCGTCGGTCAAGGTTGGCCCGGGCAGAGCATCTACTGGGATTACATCAATCCCAAGGCGGCTGAACACTACTCCACCTTCTACAGTAAAGAAAAATTCGCCAACACCACCGATATAGTCTATATTTGGAATGATATGAACGAACCGGAAGTTTTTGACGGATTAGAGCGAAGCTGGAATAGATCTATGGTCTACCACGACGGAGGAAAAATCCCCAACATGGACGTGCACAACATCTACGGTTTCAGTCAAGTTCGATCGACTTTCAAGGGGTACCTAGAACGCAACGATTACAAGAAGAGACCATTCATTCTGACCAGATCTCACTTCTCCGGATCCCACAGATACGCCGGAACATGGACCGGAGACAATAACAGCACTTGGGAGCATCTCGAAATAAATTACCCGATGTGCTTGAGCTTGTCTATAGTTGGCATGAGTTACTGCGGTGCTGACATTGGCGGATTCGCCGGAAACTTGACGGAAGAACTGTATGAGAGATGGTACCAGGCTGGAGCATGGTTACCTTTCTACAGAGCCCATTCTAATCAGTATTACGAAAGGCGTGAACCCTATTTATATTCTGAACAAGCCCAAACCCGCATTAGGAATGCCATAAAACAGCGTTATGAACACTTGCCAGTATGGTACACTCTCTTCTACGAACAGGAACGTACAGGTGAACCAGTAGCTAGACCTATGGTGTACGAATACCCTTCAGATACAAACGTATTCAATATGGATAATCAATGGCTGATTGGAGACAATATCTTAATACACCCAGTCTCTGTTGAAAGTACCTCGGCTGTTCTAATCTATTTCCCAGGAGGCGAAGACGTCCTATGGTACGACAGCCTAAGCGGAGCTGCTCAAAGCGGTGTTGGTTACGTAGAAGTACCTGTCACGAGAGAACATATCCCAGTGTATTACAAAGGCGGCAGCATCATAGTCAAGAAAGAGATCTACCGTCCATCGACGGTTCTTATGAGTTCAGATCCTTTCACTGTACATATTTATCCAAATTCTAAGGGAGAAGCTTCTAGCACCTTATACGTCGACGACTATGAAAGTTTTGATTATAAAAATAAGATTTATAACTATTACAATCTAAGTGCTACAGAAACAGAATTAGTTATAGAGAAAGTAGATAAAGATGCTGGATATGTTGGTGAAGATTTGAATATTGAAAGTTTGGTCATTCATGGGCCTTCTGGCGCTGCGAGAGTAATCCAGGACGGACGTAAAGGACAAGCATACAAGGTGGTGAAGAATGAAGACTTTAATGAGGAAGGGATTTACAAAATATCTTTAGTTTAATAATTAAAAATGTTAAATGAAATTTATATTATTTATTTTAAAACATTTGAGTAGGTATTAAATAAACTTATGTTATGAGGCAAAATGTTGTTATTTATTTCTGTTGACTATAGTTACAGCTTTTTAAAATAACCTTTCAATACAATTTCGGGGAGTATAAAGAGTATTCTGAAAGAACGGAATAAATGAAGTTCTTAGTTATTTAACCCTGATTTATAATTAGAAATTATAAATATAAAGTATTGATTGAAGAAGGAATACATTATCGCTTCGAGAGGATTGAATCATCGAGTGCGGTATAACATATAAATGATACGGGACATAGAATTAAAGTACAAAACCTTGAACTAATGAAAAATGTAACTTCATCAAGAGACACGTACTATCAAAATTTATTAAACGGATATGCCCTCCTCTTACATTCATCAGTTAGTTATTGGTATTTTCGAAGGTCAACGCAGGCTTCAATAAAAACCACATACAGTAGAGATAACTATGTTTAGTTTTTACATATTTTCTCAATACATTCGGGAAATGGAAAATCAAATAGGTATAGGATAATAGAGGTATAAAATCCCGTGCGCAATAATTTAAAATCATTTGAAACGTTAATTCTTCTGTCAAATCTGATATACATTATTTATGGGCAATCACATCTTCGATTCTGTGTTCACGTAATGTGATCTGTCGATAATTGTTGCATTCCGAGATAACGATCACATTACAGAACACAGAAATTATAATCTTCGAACATGACGCCAACAGCGCTGTTCTATAAATAAACTATTTTTACCAAGTTGAAGTTTCAGTCCGATAGCAGCATTCGCAACATGAAGTGCATCGCCGTATTTCTATTGTTATTCTCAAACCATGTTTACGGTCAGTGGAACACGTGTTCTGATGAACCTTTCTGCGATAGAATCAGAAACCAACAGTTAACTTCGGAGATAACATTCGTTAAAGAAACGTTAAATGTTTTACCTAACAAAATTGAGGCTACACTTACAAATGAAGGTACCCAGAAAGATTTGAAACTAGAGATTTCCGTTACGGAAAATGAAATTTTCCGGTTTACCATCGACGATTCTGCAGCACCAAGATTCAGGGCATCCCAAGCGTTAGATGGTGATCCTACTACGGTCGATTTCACGGTGAATGAAGGAGATGACGACATGGAAATAACTGTGGGTGATACTAAAGCCGTTTTGCAATATTCCCCTTTTAAAATCTCCATATATCACGAAGAAGAATTAGTGGTAGTTATAAATGAAAAAAATTCGATAACATTCAATTCTGAAGAGGATGACAAATCCATCGCTGTAGATTTTAGCTTTCCGAAAGCTTCAACTGCATATGGAATTCCCGAACATGCTGAGAGATTATCTTTACAATCAACTGCGTCCGAAGAATTGAACCCGTATCGGTTATACAGCGCTGACTATCCTGGTTTTCCAATAGGTACCCAAGAAGCGTTATATGGAGCGGTACCAGTATTGTATGGGCATGGTTTGGAAAGTACCTCAGGTATATTTTGGTTAAATTCTGCTCAGACCTTTGTGGACATCGAGAAAACTGAATCTGAAGGTATTAAAGCGCTGTTCATCAGTGAAACAGGTATTATAGACATATTCGTCTTACCCGGTCCAACTTTCGAGACTTCGGTGAAGCAATACGTCAGCTTGACAGGAACTGCACCTTTACCTCAATACCACACTCTAGGACATCACCAATGTAGGTGGAGTTACATGTCGCAAGAAGACGTGGAGACAGTGGTTGCAAAATTCGACGAATTCAATTTGCCTTTCGATGTAATCTGGTTGGATATTGATTATACCGATGGTTACAGGTACTTTACATGGAACACGAGTACCTTCCCGGAACCTGTAGAAATGCAAGACACGATTAAAGAAACTGGACGAAAAGTTGTAATGATCGTCGACCCTCACATTAAAGTAGATACAGACTATTTTGTATGGAAAGAAGCAAATGATAATGGTTACTTTGTTAAGGATTCCAATGGTGAAAACTACGAAGCCAGCTGCTGGCCAGGTTTAAGCAGTTGGTTAGATTTCTTCAATGAAGAAGTCGTCAACTATTACGTCAGCCTATTCAGCATGGACAACTACGAGAACGTCACTGACATAGTGCAGATTTGGAATGACATGAATGAACCAGCAGTCTTCGACGTGGACGAGAAAACCTTTCCACGCGATTTGGTACATTCCGGTGGTATTGTCCATAGGGACGTCCATAATATGTATGGATTCACCCAAACGGTAGCGACCCACAGAGCTCTCTATGAGAGATACGACGGCGCCCAAAGACCATTCACATTAACGCGTTCGCATTTCGCCGGTAATCAACGATACTCTGCCGTGTGGACTGGCGATAACCTCGCCAGTTGGGAACACTTGAGAATAAGTTTCCCGATGTGTCTGACGGAAGCTATTTCCGGTATAAGCTTCTGCGGCGCCGACGTAGGCGGTTTCGGTGGAAATCCCAGCGAGGAACTAGCGCAGAGGTGGTACCAAGCCGGTGCCTGGTTGCCATTCTTCAGGGCCCATTCGGCCATGGACTCCGATAGGAGAGAACCGTATTTATATGAAGACGAAGAGGTTGTAGATCGGATTAGGAACGCGCTAAACATGCGATATTCATTCTTACCAGTGTGGTACACCCTATTTTACGAGCACGAACGATTTGGGAACCCCGTAATAGTTCCTATGAGCTACCATTATCCTTCAGATTCTAAAACTTTAGACATGGACGATCAATGGTTGATCGGGAAGGATATTTTGGTACATCCCGTCGCTGAAGAGGGCGTCACTGAAGTGGAAGTATACCTCCCAGGTGGATCTAATGAAATTTGGTTCGATATTACTAAAAATTTAGCCTACCAAGGCTACGGTTACTACAAGATAGCTGTAACCATGGATAGCGTCCCAGTTTACCACAGAGGTGGCAGTATCATAGCAAAGAAAAACGTGATAAAACAATCGTCAGAGCTTACACATTCAGATCCTTATACTTTCTATATATTTTTGGATGCGAATAAGGAAGCAAATGGAACGTTGTATATTGACGACTTCAAAAGTTTCAAGTATCAAACTAGTGAATATAATTATTATAAGTTGGAATACAAAGATAATAAACTATCTATGGAGGAAATAGATTCCGATACTGGTATCCCAGATGTTACTCACAGTATAGACGCAATATACGTTTATGGAGCAAAAACCGATCATGTAGAAGCTGTAACCGGTTCTAAAAATAAGCATAAAGTGTCCTATAACCACGATGGGTCTCACATGAAACTAACTGATTTGAATTTAGCTCTGAAACATGGTGCTATAGTTGAATTTATTTAGAACTGTGTATGTTTAAGTCAAATTAATTTAGTGAATTGTTGTGTAGATTGATAAAATATATTATTTAAATATCTTGTATCACGTTCCGTTTTGCTGTGCCTGATCACATATCTGAATAATAAAAATAATTAATGGTTCATATAAATAGGAGATAAGGAGAGTGTAGATATCAGTCGATTATGTGTGCTATGAGATCATTATCAAACATATGTCCTTTTCTTAAACGACGCACTCACTAAGTAGGTATAGCAATCTACAAAATATTCTGATTGTTTGGCAATAATTCAAGTGTTTATTAAAACGTGTGGTAATAGATATCTTTTCATATACAGGTTGTCTCTGAATGAAGTTAACAAGAGGGAAAAAAATTATTATTAATTTTGGGATGACCAATTTTTCTTTATGAAAAATATTCCTAAATTGACTAAATAAATTCTGATTCTGCGGATGGCGCATTACATTTAATGGTGCAAATTGCCAATAATAAGGATCGCACGAATTCCCAATAATATTCCACAGTTTCAAAGTTATCATCGTCAAACTGTACTTGTCTAGAAGTCGTTGTTGGTACATTTATTTCGTTTATGTTTTGAATATTTCACACAAGCAAAACATTTTGTTTAAAAGCATCCCGCAAAAAAATCAATCGTTGTAAGATTATGAGATCTAAAAATGAATTGGGTTCCAAATCTTTCCATATATTGGATAAATAATGCGAGAGACCTACTATATGTATTCATAATCACATTATTACATCACAATATTTTGAATTTCTATTGGTATTACTTCAAAACAAAATATCAAAATCGCGTATCATAGTATCATTGTGTAAATCCAATTCAAATATTTTTTCTGTTATAGGCAGTGATACCAGTTGAAAAAATGTATCATTCGGCAGTATTTTGCCAATATAAAAGTATTTATCACAACACTTCAGCGTCAAGGAAAATTCTGATGCCACACGCGAATTCGCAAAATAAAATCTTCCATAAGTGCTTTAGAATAGATTAATTACTTTTTCACCAAATGATAGGAAAAACCTCGATTGTTTATACAAAGCAATTGCTATAACAAAGAAAAAACACAATGATAAGATGACTGCACAAAAATGCAAGTGCATATATAAATTCTCGCAGAAAATAATTGAAAACTCATAGTTCAATTAAAATGCTACGAGTTACCACTACGATTCTTATCGTAGCCTTACTGGCACCTGTCCGTTCGTGGTACGTTTGCGACGAAGTTCCATTTTGCTCGCGCATCCGATATAGCAACGGTCCAATTTATTCGGCGAGCGATGTTGAAGTAGCAGGATCCGTTAGTGGTAAATTAGTCAATGAGGCGACTTCCGATGAATTCGTTTTCAAATTCAGCGCTCTGGTCGATGGAAGATTCCGCCTGACAGTCCAGGATCCACAAAATCCAAGATTTACACCGGAAAACGATGTTTTGGATGGGGCACCGGAGGAAGTCGCACTGACTACTAAGAGCAACGATGGAAACGTACTAGTTCTATCAACTGGCAGAGACAATATCGTTGTAAACGTTAATTTCAAACCATTCAAGATAGAGGTCGTGGAAAATGGTGTACCCATCGTGGAGGTGAACAAAGGACAAAGACTGGTAATCAATACTGAAGACGCAGATCCATCAGTAGCTATTGATGTATCGTTTCCACAAGCAAGTGATGCTTATGGCATACCCTTGCACGCTGAAAAATTATCTCTACCCAGCACTAAACCTGGCGGATTAAGTCCGTATAGATTTTTCAATATAGACAACCCAGCTTACCCATCGTTTACGAGGGAACCGCTGTATGGAACGATAGCAGTCTTGTACGGAGTAGGAACCAAACACACTTCTGGTGCTTTCTGGATGAATGGCGCACAAACCTTTATCGATATCGACAAGGAAGGTTCAGGCGTTGATGCGCTATTCATAAGCGAATCTGGAGCTTTGGAACTGTTCTTGTTCGCCGGACCAACATTGAAGGATTGCGTCAGAGGCTACACTCAACTAACCGGCAGATTTACTCTGCCCCAATACTTCATTCTGGGCTACCATCAATCGAGATGGTCTTACATGTCGCAGGAGGATGTCGAAACGGTGGTCGAAGAATTTGACAAACATAACTTCCCATTGGACGTGATGTGGTTGGATATCGACTATTCGGATGGGTACAAGTACTTCACTTGGAATTATGATACGTTCCCAAATCCCCTTGGAATGCAAAATAAGCTTGCAAGTACAGGTAAGAATAACAGCACTACCATTTTCATTATAAATACAAGTAGTTGGTTGTATTATTACGCAAGTAATTTGGCTTATCAAGTTGACAAATCTTGAGATGTCGTGAATCACCCAATTCGTCAATTATACCACATAAATATCTTAGTTATCTTAATCTAGATATCAAATTTTGATATTTTACCGATTGGGTGCATAGATCAAGTAGAAAAAAACAATTCCCTATTTGTTATGCAAAATAAGATAGTTTGGTAACTAATGGTCGACTACTAAACCTTTCCCCCATCTTAATTCCCGTAATTTAAACTCATATATTTTATATATTCAGGTAGGAAGATGGTAGCCATCAGTGATCCCCACATAAAGAAGGAAGAAGGTTATTTCGTTTACGAACAAGGTCTACAAGGTGATTTCTTCGTCAAAAATCCAGACGGCAGTGTTTTTTACGGCGAATGTTGGCCTGGTGTGAGTGCTTATGTTGACTACTTCAATCCAGCAGCCCATGAATGGTATGCAAATCTATACTTACCAGAGAACTTCGCAAACAGCACCCTTAACCTGTACATTTGGAACGATATGAACGAACCGTCAGTCTTCGACACGGAAGAGCATACCATGCCGGCGAATTCTGTCCATCACGGTGGAATCCTCCACAGAGACATCCACAACATGTACGGCTTCAAGCAGACCCAGGCTACCCACGCTGGGTTGATTAAACGCGATCCGAATAGGCGACCATTCATCTTGACCAGATCCCACTTTGCTGGATCGCAAAGATACACCGCCATGTGGACTGGCGATAACGAAGCAACTTGGATCGACCTCAGAATTAGTATACCCATGATCTTGACAGAATCTATGGGAGGTATTGTCCTTTGCGGTGCCGACGTTGCTGGCTTTATTGGAAACACGACGGATGAATTGTACCAAAGATGGTACCAAGTTGGATTATGGTATCCATTCTTCAGAGGGCATTCTGATATGAACGCACCTAGAAGGGAACCTTACTTATTCTCTGATGACATCCAAGAACGTGTCAGGAAAACTTTGAACCTACGATATAAACATATACCCTATTGGTACACGCTATTTTTTGAACATGAAGCTTTTGGTGATCCTGTAGTCCGTCCTGTATCGTACCACTATCCAGATGACGCTAAAACCTTAAGTATTGACGAGCAATGGTTAATTGGCAGTGACATTATGGCCGCCCCTGTATTGTATGAGGGCGCAGAAAGTGTCGTAACCTATTTCCCAGGGCAAGAAAATTGGTACGATTTAGAAAGTTCCATTGCTTATGCTGGTGGTAAAGAATATGAAATTGCTGTAACCCTGGACTCGTTACTTTACTACTACAGAGCTGGTAGCATAGTAATAACCGTCGACGATTTAGTCACCAACACAGAAGATCAACAGAATTCGAATTCAACGGCAAATATCTTCTTGGATTCAAAAGGTAAAGCAAATGGACGTTTCTTCATTGACGATTTGGAGTCGTTTAAATACCGCGAGGGACTATTTAATTACTACGAGATACGATACGAGCAGGGAACCCTGACAGTAGATTTCGCCCGTGAACTCGCTGGATTTGACGTTGAAAGGATAATTGACACTGTAAAGGTGTACAGTGTCAAAGAAAGATCTTCACCAGATGGAATGCAAGAAATTGAAGAAGTTGTATACAAGAAAATTGTTAAACTTGGTCGCAGCGGGTCTGTCACTAGATTGGAATAGATTAAATTTAGTTTGCTAAAAGAAATGTATGTTCCAACCCATGTTGTAGTATTATAAAACCTCTGTAGTTAAATAAATTTATTGCATTTTAACCACAAAATTCCATCATTTATCCTTATGATACGTTCTTAAAGAGAAATGAAAGAAGAATGAAACTCAAGAATTAGGTGTCAAACATAGTGATATGAGTTAAAGAGGGAGAGTTATGGCCAATATTTTTTTTTATATAACGAGAAAGCGTTTGATTTATCATTACACTTCCGTGTTCAGAAAAATTCTGATACCACAAACAAGTTGTCAAAATGAAATTTTCCATAAGTACCTACTTTAGACAAGATATAGAATCCAAAATATTTTTTCCACCAAAAGATAGGGTAAGCCTCAATTGTTTATACAAACAAACCTTTCCACATCGTTAAAACAAAAAAAAAAAAAAAAACGAAGATAAAATGACTCCAAAAAAAAAATCGAGAGCATATATTATATAAATTTCGGCAGAAAACAATTTGAAACTCATAGTTCAATTAAAATGCTACGAGTCACTACTATAGTACTTGTCGTGGCCTTACTGGCACCTGTCCGTTCATGGTACGTTTGCGACGAAGTTCCATTTTGCTCGCGCATCCGATATAGCAACGGTCCAATTTATTCGGCGAGCGATGTTGAAGTAGCAGGATCCGTTAGTGGTAAATTAGTCAATGAGGCGACTTCCGATGAATTCGTTTTCAAATTCAGCGCTCTGGTCGATGGAAGATTCCGCCTGACAGTACAAGATCCACGAAAACTAAGATTTACACCGGAAAACGATGTTTTGGATGGGGCACCAGAGGAACTCCCAATGACCACCAAGAGCAACGATGGAGACGGACTAGTTCTATCAACTGGCAGAGACAATATTGATGTAAACGTTAATTTTAAACCGTTCAAGATAGAAGTCGTGGAAAATGGAGTACCCATCGTGGAGGTGAACAAAGGACAAAGACTGGTAATCAATACTGAGGACGCAGATCCATCAGTAGCTATTGATGTATCGTTTCCACAAGCAAGTGATGCTTATGGCATACCCTTGCACGCTGAAAAATTATCTTTACCCACCACTAAACCTGGCGGATTAAGTCCGTATAGATTTTTCAATATAGACAACGGGGCATACCCTTCGTTCACACGAGAACCCTTGTACGGAACAATAGCGGTCTTGTACGGTGTGGGAACCAAACACACTTCAGGCGCTTTCTGGATGAATGGAGCTCAAACCTTTATCGATATCAACAAGGAAGCTCCAGGCGTTGATGCGTTATTCATAAGTGAATCAGGAGCTTTGGAACTGTTCTTGTTCGCTGGACCAACATTGAAGGATTGCGTCAGAGGATACACTAAACTCACCGGCAGATTTACTTTACCCCAATACTTTATTTTGGGCTACCACCAATCGAGATACTCTTATATGTCTCAAGAGGATGTCGAAACTGTAGCTGACGAATTTGACAAGCATCGTTTTCCCATGGACGTAATTTGGTTGGATATCGACTATACCGATGCTTATAAATACTTCACATGGAATTATGAGACGTTTCCAAATCCTATTGGAATGCAAAATAAACTTGGAGCTCAAGGTAAAGTGAATTTTGGCCCAAATTATAGTATAAAAAACCATAAAATGATTCCTAAATATCTCTAGATTGACACACAAAATCATAGCAACTATTTAATTGTTTAATCAAAACTTGTTTCTTTAGGCAGAAAAATTGTAGCCATCAGTGACCCCCATATAAAGAAGGAGCAGGATTATTTTGTCTATAAACAAGGTCTAGAGGGTGATTTCTTCGTAAAAAATCCAGATGGCAGTATTTTCTACGGCGAATGTTGGCCTGGCGTGAGTGCTTATGTTGACTACTTCAATCCAGCAGCTCAGGAATGGTATGCAAATCTATACTTACCAGAGAACTTCGCAAACAGCACCCTTAACCTGTACATCTGGAACGATATGAACGAACCGTCAGTCTTCGACACGGAAGAGCATACAATGCCGGTGAATTCTGTCCATCACGGTGGACTCTTGCACAGGGACGTTCACAACATGTACGGCTTCAAACAAACCCAAGCTACCCACGCGGGGTTGATTAAACGCGATAAGAATAGGCGACCCTTCATCTTGACCAGATCCCACTTTGCCGGATCGCAAAGATACACCGCCATGTGGACTGGTGATAACGAAGCAACTTGGATCGACCTAAGAATTAGTATACCCATGATGCTGACAGAATCTATGGGAGGTATAGCCCTTTGCGGAGCTGATGTTGCCGGTTTTGTAGGAGACCCCACAGATGAATTATATCAAAGGTGGCACCAAGTTGGGGCTTGGTACCCATTCTTCCGAGGACATTCGGATAAAGGAAGCGTTAGAAGAGAACCTTATTTATTCTCCGATGACATCCAAGAACGTGTCAGGAAAACTTTGAACCTACGATATAGACATATACCCTATTGGTACACGCTATTCTTTGAGCATGAAGCCATTGGTGATCCTGTAGTCCGTCCGGTCTCATACCACTACCCAGATGATGTTAAAACCTTAAGCATTGACGAGCAATGGTTAATTGGCAGTGACATCATGGCTGCCCCTGTATTGTATGAGGGCGCAGAAAGTGTCGTAACCTATTTCCCAGGGCAAGAAAATTGGTACGATTTAGAAAGTTCCATTGCTTATGCTGGTGGTAAAGAATATGAAATTGCTGTAACCCTGGACTCCTTACTTTACTACTACAGAGCTGGTAGCATAGTAATGACCATCGACGATTTAGTCACCAACACAGAAGATCAACAGAATTCGAATTTAACGGCAAATATCTTCTTGGATTCAGAAGGTAAAGCAAATGGACGTTTCTTCATTGACGATTTGGAGTCGTTTAAATACCGCGAGGGGTTTTTCAATTACTACGAGTTACAATATGACCAGACAACTCTGACTGTAAAATTCGCGCATGAAGTCGTTGGGTTTGACGTTGAAAAGGTAATTGGCACTGTGAAGGTGTACAGTATTAAAGAAGGGTCTTCACTAGATGGAGTGCAAGAAATTGAAGAAGTTATATACAAGGAAACTGTCAAACTTGGTCGCAGTGGATCCGTCACTAACTTAAAATAATTTTAAATCTAATTCGATGTAGGTATATTGTATATATAGCGTTGTAAAACACATGTATTTAAATAAATAGAGCTGTTCAAATTTATTTTTAAATTATTAAATAAATTTTAAACAAATTTATAACTAAAGTACATTCAATCTATAAATTAATTTTTGCTATTAAAGAGAGGAAGGCGGATATTGTTTAATCGTTTCTTAAAAGCGAATGCTCATCTAATTGGAAGCAGGTTGTACAGTACATATGCATGTATATTGTACGTGAATTACAAGCAAATATAGTTTATTTTTAGATTAGCGTCAGTAACACGAGCCAATTCAGAGTTTCAGTAATCGATCATTACATGTATATACCTACAATTTAGGATAAGATTCCAAGGCGATTAAATCAGAAAATTCGTGTAATAAAAGCAGTGTTCTCAAACAAATAACTTAGTGACTACGTTATGAGAGGTTTGCGACGGTCCTCGCGAAAATACAAGATGTATCTCGGAATATTTTTATTGACGCTAGCGGCAACGCAGATAACGGGGGAATGGAGAACTTGTGACGGACAGGATTTCTGCAAAAATACGCGCGATTATCTCGGTGGAGATCGCACGTTTCATCTAGAAGACGTGGTAGTGGATATTGGAGTGACAGCGAAGATAATTGACGATGAATCTTTAAAGGTATTTGAGTTTACACTAGTGGCATTACAGGCCGATACATTACGCTTGACGATACAAGATCCAGAACCCGTCAAATCGAGGTACACTCCCGCTAAAGACGCTTTAGATGGTGAACCGGAGACGACCAGTTTCACCCAGGACAGTGAAGATGGAGAGGAACCGATAATTTTGAGTTTCGGCGAGGATTTAACGGTGCACCTCCACAGCGTTCCTTTCAAGATCGAAGTGTACAAAGGAGATGTTAATATAGTCAATTTGAACCAGCGAAATGGGTTGATCGTCAATGATGGTGACGAGGACCAGACGGTGGCATTAGACGTAGCTTTCCCAGTTGCACAACGGGCTTACGGTATCCCTCAGCACGCCGAAAGATTATCACTCCCTTCAACGGAATCCACGACACCGTATAGGATGTTCAACGTCGATTACTACGGCTATCCAGCGTTTACCAAAGAAGCTGTGTATGGGAGCATAGGAGTATTATACGGAGTAAGCACCACAACAACTTCCGGAGTATTCTGGATGAACGCGGCTCAGACATTCGTCGATATCTTCGACAATGAAGACGGCGGAATGGAAGCATTCTTCGTCAGTCAAACCGGAGCGCTGGAAATGTTCGTTTTCGGCGGGCCGACCTTGAAGGAAGCGGTGAGGCAGTACACCAAATTGACCGGCAAGGGTGATCTACCACAATACCACAGCTTGGGCTATCACCAGAGCAGGTACAGCTATATGAGTGCAGAAGATGTTGAAGACGTCGTGAGAGAAATGGACGAGAATAATTTTCCGATGGACACGATATGGTTGGACATTGATCATACTGAAGGTTATAGATACTTTACATGGAACCCTGATACATTCCCCGACCCAATAGGAATGCAAGAAAGAATCGTAGAAACAGGTTAGTTATATGCTCTGGTAAATCTCAATCAAAGATTCCAGTAAACAGTGCAGAAATTTTTTTACTTTTATTTCAAGTTTATTTCTTATTGTTAACAGGTCGTAAAGTTGTCGCAATTAGTGATCCCCACCTTGCCGTTAATGAGAGTTACACCGTTTACCAAGAAGCCTTAGCAGCAGACTATTTAGTGAAAGATTCCGATGGTAACGTTCTTGAAGCGGAGTGCTGGCCAGGTTTAAGTACCTGGGTAGATTATTTCAATCCAACCGCCCAAGAATGGTATGCAAATCTTTACTCTATAGAAAATTACGCAGGCTCGACTCCGGACCTCTATATTTGGAACGACATGAATGAACCCGCTGTATTTGAAGTACCATTCGACAATACTTTCCCTGACGACGCCCAACATTTCGGTGGTTGGGCCCATAAGGACGTCCACAATCTATACGGTTTGAAACAAACCGAAGCAACCAAACGGGGTTTGCTAGCTCGAGATGGAAATAAAAGACCTTTCATCTTGACCAGAGCGCATTTCGCCGGATCACAAAGATTTTCCGCAATGTGGACCGGTGACAATCAACCAACTTGGGAGCATCTACAGGTAAGTATTCCCATGATCCTGACGGAATCCCTGAGTGGTATGGCGTTTTCTGGAGCTGACGTTGGCGGCTTCACCGGTGACGTTACTGAAGACCTATTGCAGAGGTGGTACCAGGTCGGAGCTTGGTATCCTTTCTTTAGGGGACACTCCGGTGTGAACACAGAGCGAAGAGAACCTTATCTCTACGAGGACGATGTCCAAGACAGAATAAGAACCGCTTTGCGTATACGTTACAGCCACATTCCGTATTGGTATACCATATTCTTCGAGCACGAGCGCTATGGTGATCCGATAATGCGTCCTTTGTCCTACCAATACCCCGAAGACCCCAAAGTCTTGGATATAGACGATCAATGGTTGATCGGTAGCGATATAATGGTCGCACCAGTTCTCGAAGAATCTGTTCAGACAATCAAAACGTACTTCCCTGGCGGTGAAGAAGAATATTGGTACAACATCGCTGACCAATCCGTCTATCTTGGTACAGGCAATTACCCGATCGAGGTCACCATGGATTCAATGCCTTACTACTACAGAGGTGGTAGTATCATACTTACGATCGATGATGAGGTCAGGAACACGCAAGAACACGAGAATAAACCATATCACATGTATGTCTTACTAGACAGTAACGGAAAAGCCAGTGGAAACTTCTATTTTGACGATTGGGAGTCTCTAAATTATCGCACTAATTCAGAATACACGTATTACAGATTTAAATACGAAGAGGAGCGTTTGAGCGTGGAAAAGATCGACACCGAAGCTGTTTACTCTGGAAGTTTCATGTTAAGTCAAATCGACGTTTATAGACCGGCTACTGCCAACAGTCGTGGTGAGATTGGTAGAGTTGATGTTAAGTCAGCAGTCAAAGATATTAATATGAACAATCTAAATTCCGCCATTTTACATAGATTAGTATAAGCCTCAAATGTATTATATAATTGTTGTAAAGGTTTTTCTTTAAGTAAAGTTTTGTTTTCACTATAACTCCATTGTGTCACTTTGCAATTCAATCATTATTGCTTCCAACTAAACAAAACCCGGTAACGGAAATATGCAGCCAACATTCTTATACATTTCGTTAAACAAGTACCACAATCACCTGGAACACTTCTAAAATGTCTTGGAGTATACGATAAATGCCTGAAAATTTCTTATTCTCCAAATTAGCTTTTAATCCATACTTTATTATTACCTAACAAAAAAACAGGGTTCAACTTGAATTTCTTAGACATGAAATTGAACCATTATTATCTATATCCTTTGGGTTTAACGTTGTTAAATTAATCACTTTTTTACTATCTATATCGTTCAGTTCCGTTACCTGATATACATAAATAGGTTATGCGCATAGACAACAGATTCTATAGATGAGCAACTAATGTTATATTTGTGAAAACAAATCAGCGCCACTGCAGGTGTAGTTTGGAAATATGTAAAAGCGGTTTTTTTTTTAAATTGAAAATATTAATAGGATTGTATACATATTTGTAGCACCTGCCAAATTATCTGCAAATTTGTAAGAATGTCATAGATGGTGACAGATTTACAGATAATTTAACATTATGCTACAAATATGTATAATAATGGAGTTCTATCAAGAAGCTTTCCATGGAAACAATAACAACTAGTATGATGGTTTATAGCAATAATAATTCCTTTATCAGGCTCAAAATTATCAAGATGAGGGAATCGATGCATTTTATAATCTTTATTAGAATTCTGACAATTTGGTGCACAACACTTAAATACCATTATTGTCACTATTATATACACTTATAAGTCTTGAATCGAATTGTGTACAAAAAGAAAACTCAAAGAAAAACGTGAACGAATAAACAAACAAACTATAATAATACAGCGAAACAAAAATAATAAACAGAATAAAATATAACCTCTACGTAAACAACTACCAAAAATAAAATACTAAAGATGGTGGCCACAAGTTTGAAGTTAAGTACATGACAAGTGGCGCCAATTAAGGTGTAGTTTGGAACTACATTATATTTTCACCTTGAAGATAATAGTGAACCCCCCGTGGTTATGGTACTTAAAACTCCCAGATCAAATATCTCGGAAACGGGTAAAGATATTTAAATTTTGTAAAAAGCGGTCAAACGAATTATTTTGATCGTTAGAATCATCAATACTTTTTTAAAATTTTATTATTTGTATTAATTTCGAAAATTCAACAGTTTCGTGAACATAAGTGTTTAAAGAAAGTAAGAGTATAATATAAATTTTTGTCTCTTTCTTTTAAGATCATAGCACAATCACACACTTCAGATAAATATTTCTTTCAAATGTTAAAAGAACAATAAAGTTGTTTTTAGAGCTGAGCCTTTCACTTTTATTAATTTAATAATTCTTGAGACCGGGTTCAGTCCGGTTTCCTAAACGTCTAAAATAAAATGGCCTGGAAGGAAGACTCATATTTGCAACTCTTTTTTGAATTGATTTAATTATCCAATATTTAATTCATCGTACCTATACTTACCATGCGATTGTGTTTATGATTCTATTATTCATATCAACTTCAGGATACTGAAAGTACATTTTCAAAAAAGATACAAATGAAACATTGCAAGGAAAAGAAGAAAAAATTAAAAGAGCGTTTGACACACATTAGTTAATATATGTTATTTATTTAATTCCACGATTGCACAGCCAATTAGATGCATTTGATAGTTTACCTTATCTTCAAACCGATAGCAGGTGTCAACTCCATACTTATAATTTCCAGATAAGATATTCATATACATAGGTGATGATAACATTTACCTGGAGAAAAAAAAAAAACGAGCAGATATAATACTAGAGCTAGCAGTAGAGACACATCACAATAACGTAATCGCAAAATATCGCACAGAAAAACGAGATGTTCTACAGCGAAATGACGGAGAGCGAAACAGAAGAAGAAACCAGGTTGATCTAACACATCATACCGATCTAGCGCTGTATTTGTTTAATTCCTTTTCCGATCTTATTGTAGCGTCGCGCCAAAATGTATGGGAGCACACGAAGGCAAGTTAATGGTGGACGAAATATACCCGGTGCATGTAGACGAACTCTTCACCATGCTGTTTACGAATTCGCAATTCTTCGTAGACCTGCAGGAAATGAGGAAGTGCACTAATATACGTGCAGGGTCTTGGTGTGACGATGATGACGGTACAAAGAAGAGGGTAGTAAGCATGACCATTCCATTGACGCAAACGTTGGGCCCGAAAAGTTCCAACGTCATCGAGACGCAGGTTAATAGAAATTCGACGAATTTTGACGAGTTTAAAAAGCGGTTTCTTTGTTGCAGATCATGCTACCTTGCAGCGAACCAGGAATGCTCTATTCCATAGACGTTAAAATCGAAAACAAAGGCATCCCGTACGCTGATAAGGTGTACTTCGCTGTACATTTTTGCCTGGTGAAGTGTTCAGATCGAAAAGCCATGTTGGAAATTTACGCCGATGTTAAATATACCCAGAAGGTTTGGGGTTTAGTGAAAGGTATTTTTCTCTGGATGAATGGCTGATATTTCAAATAAAATTCTTACTTCAGGAATAATTGAAAGAAATAGCTGGAGCGGTATGGAAGAAGCTTATGGAACCTTGAGCGCTAAATTACACAGCGCTATAGATGAAAATCTAAACGCAGTCCACAAGAGAAAAATGTGGCGACGAAAACGAGGCTCTAGCCCGATAAAACCACCGGAAGAAATTAAAAGTATGTCTAACATAAGATTTGTTTATTTGTCTATTCCATCTGCTCTAATTGTAGAATAGAAAGTAAGAGTAAGAACAATAAATACACCGAGTTCTAAGTTTCTCTCAGAATTAAAAGATAAAGAAATAAATAATATATGTATATACAACATAACATAAATTTGGGACAAAGGAACACACAAAATTTGCTTACAATTAGAACAAATGAAGTAGACAAATAAGCAATAACCTATTTAATATACCACTAAATAAAAACATATGTATTATATAGTACATAAAAAATGATTTTCAGGTGCTTCAGTAGGAGAGAAAATTGAGAAATTGCAAATGGACGTTTCATTTCTTACGATAACCGGATTTCTAATGCTCTTGTTACTAATCAATGTATATTTGTATTATAAATTGTGGTGTTTAGAGAGAATGGTCGATCTTGATGAATACATAAATATGGAGAATTCCAAGTATATGTCAAAAATCTACATTCGTATATGCTTCTTTCTGATAAAAACTTGTTTATTTCAGATACGATGTAACGTCTAGTAAAAAACTTGAAAATTATAACCAGGAAATCGAAAAATTATTACAGATTATAGCCAGCAGCATTCGATATTTAAAAAATGTAAAATGTGCGATTATATTCGTGATTGTACTTACATTAATAATCTCATTCCAGGCTGAAGAATCTCTCCGTTTCGCGGACTCGACCACCGATTATAATTAATTGAAAAGAACTTGTTTTAAACAGTCAGTTTTTATGAATTCACAAACGGTCTACAGCCCGTTTTACACTCACAATAATTGCGGTAAAATAAAAATCCGGCCATAATTTTAACCGTAGAAATTGTACGTCTAAAATCTAACCTAAAAATTATTTTATATTTTGCATTATCCACGATTTCTTCTAACCAGATTATAACGATAATTTTATTATTGGCAACTGTCATTTGTAGAACGGGCTTGAACTATTTGACGTAAAATACGACGTCTCTGAAGCTAGTGACATACCAACTTAATTATCTAGTCAAATCTCTACACAGTATCTGACGTACAATGACATTTGATATATTAGGAGATATGATTATAATAAATAAAAACAGTTTTAATATAATTTACCTCTTTTTTCTCTTTATTTAAAAAAAAACACTTTATAATATTTATAAATTATAATTTCAAAGATTTTCCTCTCTAATAAAGTCTGAATAATCGTCGCCTTTTCATTTTATTCTTGTTTCAAAGAGTTTCGTATAGTGAATTGTATTTATATTACAACTAAAATGAGTCTTTACAGTACACAACGGGAGTCTACACCATTTTCTTCTTTGTGTTACGGAAGAGAAAATAATAATATTAACACTGAAGACACACCGACTACAATATAATTATACACTAATAATAATTAATTAATAACAGATGATAAGAGAAAACTAAACGATTGTATCAGGAAATGTTGTTTGTGTAGCATTTGGGATTTTCTTGGTCAATTGTTACACTATGCGTAAGTTCGTTTTAAAATCTTTCTCGTTTTCATTTTATAATCATATTTATTTGTAATTTTACTCGCCTATATAGATCAAATCTATATATTTCAATATAATATATTACTTATATACAATGTTTTCCTGTTATAAGTTTTTATATGGTTTTTTGCCCAATAAACGTAATTCAATTTTCCCGCATAGATGTTACCTAGAGCAATAGTGGGAAATTTGAATTTTGTTTAGCGGGAATAATTAGAAGTAAAAAAAAAAAATGAAATGTACATTACTTAATTAAATAATTATAATATTGATAATACTAAAGGCTATTAGTACAGTTACTTACATGTATAAAATATTAGATTACAGATTACACATAAATCCTTATAATGTCCCAAAATTGATTTTAAACATGTCAATTCGTTTTTGTTTTTGAGAGAATTTTATACAAGGCACCTTTATATTTTTATATCTTGGAAAATTAGGGAAATAAACAAATTTTACGTAAATAAACTTACCTAAAGTACATTAATTCTCTTAATTAGTATTTACTTACCCTCACGAACTAAGAAAAAGATATTATAGATATTCTTAGAAATGTTTCTTCTCATATATTGATATATCACATATCTTATCAAACATTGAGACAATCTGATTATATTGCACTATAACATAAATTTAAAAATAAAACAAAAAAAAAACAATTTATTTTTCTTCTAAATTTATTTTATCCACGTATAAATGTCACATTTTCCTTTTAAATTTAAATACATTTAATAGAAACGAAAATATTCAATAATAATCGATATATTTATTTATCATATACCAACCATATATTAAAAAGCTGTTTTTATATATAATTTATATAACATTAAGAAAAACCAAAATAATTTCAATATTTTTTTCTATGAAAATCCGTACAAAATAATAATAAAAAAAAGAATGACAAAAGTCGATAAGTATTAGAGGAAAACCTCAAGAATTGACTTGACTCATTTTGGGACATCATTTTCACAAATTCTACGAAATAGAATTATAAATAAGAAATAAAACACCCTTTTTATATTATTTATTACCGCATGATAATTTTCTAACTTAGTGGTGTCTGTGTTTAATATATTAAATGTAAAGTCGAGAAATTTTCGTGCATTTATGATCAAGGGACTTTGAGTTCGGCTTATTCGTAGAACACTTCATTTGGGGGCCATGGAGTTTTACCTGTATTCTAGATTTTTTCCTTTTTAATGGGAGATATGAGGTTTTATTATTCGCAAAGGAAAATTTATAAATCAACCTTATTTAGATAGTTATTGTATTTCTATTAACTATAAAAGAAAATGTGATATTAAATTTTTATCCGGGAATGCCCCGAATCTGAACAACCAGTTTGCCTTAGTGATATCTAAACAAAAAATACCCCCACCGCAGATTATAAAAATTCAGGGCTTTGCCGACTGGCACATTTACCATTTTTTTTTTTTAATGTATTTAAAGTACAAATAAAATAACTAATACCAATTTAATGAGCGAATGAAATCGAATAAAACTTTTCCCTGAGTTGAAGATAGCGTTGACCATGACTTACTCCCATCGGAAACAAATCATGCTCGAAAATGCTTAAATATGTATGTATATACAAATTCCTATTTTATTATCATTATAATAACATTATTATTAATAATAACCATCTTCTTGTATTTCTTTTATCGTTTTTCATTTATTCATCCAAATAATACAGACTTAAATGCTGTTACACATATAATTATTACGTCACTGTAGTATTCTATGTTCATATAATATGTCATTTCCCCTTTTTCGACACCTAAAAGAACTTGCGAACTGCAACAACACGAAGGAATTATCTCCATTCAAGACACTATTTTACTATCTTATAGTAATATAAATTGTACTCTTTGTAATTTCTTTCTGTATTTTTTTTTTTTTTTTTCTTTCGAGACGGTAATATCTGAGATACACGAAAATACACTATTATGATATTCGAACATGTATACAAACAACCGTTTATACTTACGATTTGAAAGAATAAAACCTCGTATTCTCCAGATAATGTTGATGTCGATAAAAATCCAAAGCCCGAAGTGTCACTCCCCAATTTAAAATCTATAATATATTATTATCATTACAATAGGTTTATTATATTATATTTACAAAAAAAAGAGAGAGAATGCTTTTCCTTTTATTAATTATTCATATTATCATTAACCTCTCGTTAATTTTCATTACTCGTGTGTCTATTTGTGGTTATGTATTCGTGTGCTGTTCTCACCTACGATAATACAGAAGACAAACTGAAGAGTAGTTAAATATTACAGAAAATATGTGTTAATTTAAATACAACAAACAATAAATCACGTAGATTAATATATCATTCATTTTAATTAATAAAAAGCCGAGTTTGGACACGCAACCTTAATGATTCAGAACCGGAGATCCAAACGGAAACGCAGTATGAAAACATTAACATTTGTGTTGAGACTTTCTAGAAAAACTGTGTACATACATTATTTATATATATAAAAAAAATAAACACGTCATATTTCCACTTAAATCTAACTGTATTAAACATTTAACTAATCAAAAGCCCAAAAACCATCATAATTTTCGATTCACCACGTGTCAAAGAAAGTGGAAATATAACATTCCCAAACTACGATAGGTATTTATCGATTTACTTCGGTGTAGATGTGTTTATGTGGTGTGTTTGTGTATGTGTATCTATGGCAAATATTTACATGTTCCATTTGTTTAATCGTTAAAACAAATATTATTAATTCTCTGTTTGTTTTTATTTTTAATATTATTCGATGACGTTGGTCATCCATCCAACTCCTTTCGTGATAAGACATAATCTCAGAAAATCTTTTTTCTTGTTTGTTTGTTCATTTTAAAAACTATTTATTTTTACCGTTAGGTTTCTCTCTTTAAATTAAGTTCTTTTGTTATTTGTTTTATTTGCGTTTTTTTTTTTACACATTTCATTTTCGTGTTGTCCTCTTTGTTTTACGGGTGATTGCCGTCTGATTCCTTGTCGTGGCTTTCAGTGCCTTAGTAGGTTGTGGTGGTGGCTGAGTTGGCGCAGATTTACTCGTTTTCGCATCTAATAAACAAGAAATGAAAATAAATTGGGTAGCATATTTAATTGACGCGTGAAAATAACACCGACGTATGCAGTAACAAAATAAAATCCCCTAGTAACACTAGACGTACTTATAGCAAAATTAGAAATATTGTATTCGCACACATTGAAAATATTAATTTCCCAAGAAAATCGTTTACATACAATTCATTTCAGAAAACAATTTAATTGGTGTAAAGAAAATGACATTGACGTATACAGGAACAAATAAAAACTCCCTAGAATATCACTATATAAACAATGCATCCGAAAAATAAAATCACGACCTTAACACCTCTGCAATGTTGAAGTTTCCAGGAAAATTATCGTAATAAAAGCTGTAAATATAATATAATATTTTTGACGTTGCAGCATTGAAGATTTTATGTTCTTAAGATCCGATCACAAAAGCGACCGTCATCTCCCATTATGTCTCAGAGTCATTGAAAATATGGACCATCGGATAGAGGTATGCCACCGAAGCCGTGGCGAGCATTTGGCCGATATTTTGTTTCACACATAATTGTCATAGATCCTTCTATCATAATAAAAAATATTAAGATAATTCTCTGAAAAGTTTTTGTTTTATTTACAATTCACATCGTGCGTTTTGGTTGGACCATCCTTTATAACAAAAACTGAAGCACTCGTAGCACATTAAAAGTGTTAATAACGTCTCAAAAAAAGAACTGAAAATTATCAAAAAAAAAAAATATATGATTCTGTTATGTATTTGTATGTTTCGTTAGTTTTGAGTGCACCTGTATAATGTGCATATATAATTAATTGCTCCAAATATTACAGATTCTCTTGTGTTGTATTTAATCGACGTAAAAAATGGCATTAAAATATACGATAAAAACATAAAAATCGCATGGAATATCACTGGATATATAACAAAATTAAAAATGTCGCAAGAAACCAACTTAAATGGCGTTAATTTGAAAAAAAAATAATAATAACAATAACAACCATGACAAGTATTATATTTAATTGATGTAAAAAAAAAAACTAACATTGACCCATAGGTAAACAATTCAAAATTCACTAGGATAACACCAGATTAGAATTGGGATGAACATAAGAACTATTTTATCGAGATTTTTTTAGTTCTTATGATCCTAGAATGTTACTAAAGATACAGTCGCGGCCAAATGTTATAGGCACCCTAGTAAAGCAGGCATAAACGAAAAGTATTAATATTTTCTCAGAAATCGGTATTAAGGATTTCTATATTACGTTCTAATATAGAAGTTTAAATTATTTTTTCCAAGAAATTTGCAATTTGGGACGATTACAACAATAATTTGAGAATTTCCGTCAGTTAGCTGCAGTCGCGCAAAGAGGCATAAAGTGTAGCGTTGTTGTTTTCTGTTGTTTATTGGTTGTAATTCTGTTGTTTGTGCAATTGTGTAGATCGATCAAATTCCTGAGGCCTTAAGGGGCCAGATTATTTTTATGTATCGGCAAGGAGTGTCGCAAGTGAAAATTGCGAAGACAATTAAATGTTCTCGTTGTGCCGTGCAAAACACTATAAAACGGTTTCAAGAAAATGGCACATACAGAAATCTACCGAAAAGCGGTAGAAAACGTGTTACTACTGCCCGTGAAGATCGTTTAATAGAACGCCTGCCTATAACATTTGGCCGCGACTGTATCTAAATAAAAAAAAAATATTGTATCCAACGTGACATGCCAGTCTGGTGCATGACACATTTCGCGAATGAGTGGCTGATTGAAGCGCGAGCCGTCAGGCGAGCACTTCATGGGCACGAAATTCGTTTTCAGGCACTAAATAACATAAATAACTAATTTATTGATATTGCATAATCACGCACTAGTGCGTGAAGTGAAATCGGTACTAACTGACGTATACAAATGCAATGACATTTCTGGTGACATTTAGCAAAGTAAAATGACTAAACTGTCAAACGTTACCGTCATACATATTTGACAGTACATAAGTAGGCAGAATTAATTGTAATAAACGGTATTTGATAGTATTATTATTAAAAGTATGTATTATTCGTACAAAAAATATTGTACAAACAAATTCAAGCCCATGAAGCGGCTCGCGCCTCAAACTGGCCAATCATTGACAAAATGTGATTTCACACAATCGGTTGGTAAATAACTATTAGGAGACACGAATAAATGCTTTTAATTAAAAAAAAAAAAGCAAATGTAAAAATCCCATTAAGCGCTATCTATGAGGCATCCCAAGTTACTCCCAAACGGTTGAAAGAAACAAGAATAGTATTTATAAGAATCAAGTAAATCAACAATCATAACTTTTTTGTTTGTTTGTTGCTAGACGAAGTTTCGAGTTGCAGAATACTCCTCGACACTTGTAGGCTCTAACATTAATTAATTAATAATTTTACTGAATCCGAAGGAGTTTTAACCTGCGGTGGGGATTTTTTTTACATCATATTGACACGGGATCTACGGCTTTACTTTTTATCTGAGAAGACGACATGTAGTGATATTTACCCACAATTAAGGTGAAAGACAAGCATGGAAACCCTTCAGTCATCGACATCATTACAATAAAGACTTTAACGTTTAACCGTTTGGTAACTAAAGTGTTTCAAAGATGGCGCAGATCATAAATGGGATTTTTACATTAGCGCCATCTAGGAGATATCAACGATATTTCTAAACAATTGATTAATTATTAAAAAATCTATAAAAAAAAAGGGTACTACATATAACAGATATAAAAAAAAAATCATTTTGACATATAAAGTAATATCAATAAATCAAAATAAGAGACGTGTAAGACGGTAAGATTTAATATTCCGCTAGCCCTAGATTGTAACTGACCAAAACGAAGAAACTTAAATTCTCTTAATTAAAAAAAAAAAAAATAACCTACTTGATTTTGAAGGTATCGTTTGCGTCCTTGCTATAGAACTCGTCGAAGAAATCGCAGTTTTTCTAGCGACCTTCGCCAAGACCTTAGCTTTCTTCTGATCCACAACAGGGCTGGTTTTAGCGCTACCCGTCGCTTCCTGTCGTCGTTTCGCCCTCTCCGATCTAGAAGGCGTCGCGTGCGTCGAAGCCACCGTTGCGGTTAATTTCTTAACTTCCACGGGCGCTTTTCGCGTCGTCATCTTCTTGATCGGCTGTTTCGCTTTTGTTTTCGCCGTGGAGGTCGTCGTGGCGACCACTTTTTTCACCTTAGGTTGGTCGGGGGATTTCTTAGTGTTGACGGGTTTACGTTGCGACCTTAAGGCGGACGTGGATTTGCGCTTTTTACCTCGCCGTTTCTGTAATTGACTTTCTTCTTTGTACAGCGACAGATCCACTGGAAGATTATAAAAATTAGCTTTGCGCGTACTTAGTAAGATAAAGTGAATTCTTACAACCGTCTGGATGTTCTTCCGTCAGCGATGGGGGCGTCGCGTCGCCTTTCTCGACCGCCAGCGCCCTCTTCAAGATGCTGTCGGTTCTTTCTTTTTCGCTGGGAGGTAGCTTGAATTTACCCTTGTCGACGCGACCCAGGTTTAAATTCGTCAAGATGCAATCGAAATCTGCAACGATGGAACACAAAATTAAATTATTATTAATATAATTAAATTAAATAAAAAAACCTGTATAGTCGTAAAAATCTGGAGTGTACGTTTCCCCAGACTTATCCGCCTTCTCCTGCGACAACCATCGGATTTTAATTTTAGGCGAACTCTTGTAGATATTCTGAACAGCCTGGCAGATGTAGAAACCGCCTTCCGAGTTTCTAACGGCCAAAAATTCGTTTCTAAAATAATTTTTAACGTTTAATAAGGAACGGTAGAAATAAATCCGACGAATTTACTTATAAAATATGATCAGTTTCTCGTCATTGTTCTTGTGCCTTGGTGTACTCGAGCTCGTCATTTTTGATATGATTTCTAATTCGGGGAGGGGACTCTGATAAGGCTGAGTTTTTATACGGGTTCGTTTTACAGACCCCGATTTCTGCCCTGGCGCTTTATCGGCTTTCGACGATTTCGGGGAATCACTGAATTGGTCCAGCTTGGGTGTCTTGCTCTTTCTGGATGGTGTCCGAGGGGTCGTTGCTAATTTCATCGTCGACTTTTGAGTAACCTAACAATTAAATACAGGATATTATATTCCTTTGATTTGTAAAAATTGGTTGATTAAGTGTTACTTCAAACAAATGCTTAGTAGTACAGCCACAAAAATACTTGTAACGGAAAACATTATAGAGAGTACGATTATAGGTTGGCAACCATAAAAACACTAAAGATATCACCATAATTGCGTGTTGCGTGCAATAAAAATGGAAAAAGTTTGGGAACTAAAGCGGCTTTTATAGTTTTATTCTTTGGATTAGAGTAACAAATTTACTTTTCCTTAAGTATTCGTTGCCTTTTTTAAACATTTGTTACCCTGACGGTAGTGTACACACGTTGTAATTTACCTGCTCTTTGCTTTTCTGCGGTAAACTCTCAGATCCAGTACTAGCAGTATCGGTTTTGGATTCCTCAACATTAGCATGATTCTCCTTCTCCGTGCTTTCAACAATATTACTGGCCTCTACCGTGGGTACTTCATCTTCGCTCTTATTCTCGACCGAACTGGTCGACGACGAACCGGTAGTGACCAAATTTTCCGGAACTTGCGACTCGGTAGGCGTGGCGGGGTCACTCATGCAGGTATCAGGCGTATCGACGCTATGCTGCTCAGGTTGTTTCGCCTCGTTCGACGAATCCTCGGACAGGCTCGCAACGGGCGTCGGCGGTTTTTCCGGAGATAACTTCGGCTTTTCCGGCGACTGCGGAATCACCCGATCTTTAACCACCGTAGGCGGTAAGTGATTCTGTTCGGATTTGTTCACCTTCAAATCCTGCGTGCCGTTCGATTGCGGTTTATCTTGGGATTCGGATGGGGTGGCCGCTTGTTGCGGTGGAGCTGCCGATAGATTCTGAGAGGGAACGTTGGGCGGGTGTCCGAGATTTGGCTGATAGTTCGGAGGATATGAGGGATTCTTGGGCGGGCTGGTGTTGTAGGGCATGGATTGGGTGTGGGCCTGATTCAACGCGGGTACTGGATGGCTGCTACTGATAGGCAACGAATGAGAACTAGTGGGAACGTTGCCGGAGACGCCGTAATGTTGGCCGGCGCTCGGCACGTTCAACGCATAGTGATTTTGCGCTCCCAATACGTTAGAATGGTGGACGTTTACCGGATTGTGTAAGGGATTCGGGGCGTTGTGGGGTACGTTCACTAAATTCTGCGGCATGTGCGAGGGCGGCTGCCCGAAATTGGACGCCGGACCTTGCGGATGCATCGGTTTGTTCAGTTGAGCTGGCACAGTCGGATTTTGCGGCCCTCCTGAAGATAATACGGGCTTCAATGCTGAACTCATACTTTAATTTGTACCAAATTTAAAGGACAGAATCTAGAATGGGAATTAATACAGATTAGAACACTCACAAAATACATCTATAAGAGTAAAGATGGGACAGATCATAAATAAAAAATACACATCTATAAATAAACTTTTTATTAGGAATAAAATCATCATTCATATCATCAAACTAAACGAAAAATAAAAATTAGATATACTAAATGCTCCGGCAACTAAACACAATTTGCAGTTATTGTCAATTATGCAACCAACTCATGAAATTCTTGAAGATGGATTAGAAGAATATGAGTTGGTATTGTTGAAATCCGACGTTTTACAGTCATCAGATTAGCCCTGGTAAGGACTGTGACTTGCTATGTGCCAACTATGGAATTATTACCCCGACATTCGAATACGAATTCAACGTAATTTTTTGAGTTCAAAATATATATCGCTTGAATTTTGAATTTGCAGGGATTACACGAAAAATCTTCCGAACTGTTACTAATAATAAGATATCGCCAATATCACACTCTTATATTTTCTCCGCCTATTAGAATGCAACACTTCCGACAATTTCTTCATAAAGAATTCCATTTTTTCTAAATCATGGATTCTTTCGGTTAATTTGAGGAAAGAGTTCTTGCGGATTCCAACGACCCCAAAATATTATTCGAGTTAAAAGTGGCGTAAACCAAAACTTTGATTATCAATAAGCAAAAGAAATATGAATTATGAAAGTATAAAACTGACAATAAATAAACTCAAAGTAGGTACATACAAGTCAAGTTCTCTCTATTTCTGTTATGTTTTGAAATATCCACCTTTCTTTTATATAAAAGAATCTTGCAATTGGTTAAAATATCTTTCTCAAATTAATGCAGAAAACTTATAACATTCACTCTAATTTTTCTTATGAAAAGAACTGTTAAAGTGTACTTTACTTGCATCCTAGTAGACAGAAAACAAAAGAATATAATATTTTTAATTTCTTAGTGTCATGGCACTCTAGATTAAAGTACATTCAATATGAACGCCCATTTTTGATCATTAAGGAAACGGCAACAAACAATTAATGCATTTTCGAACCTAGATTATCATTTGAAAACATTATTTCTGTCGGTTGCTACTTTATAACCCCCCTCCTCCCCCCACTTTCGTAATGTTTTATAATAAACACATAGCCCTTCTGTAAGATAAGAAAGAACTCTGTATAAATCAAATCAGTATGAATATAAGATGGTGATGATAATGACCACATGATTCCGGTCTTAATTGCGTAAGGTTTCGTTTTTGGTGAATACGCTTTTAATAATAACCTTAAAAAGGTTATTATTAAAAGCGTTCAAAATAAATAGTTAAAAAAAACGTTATGTAATGTACCAAATAAGAGAAAAAAATACACAACTGACAAATTAAAGTAATTCAGTACTTACAGCGCGGCTTTTTAAAAAAAAAAAATTGGAATATATCAAAATTTATTTAATAAATAAAAACAAATTACTTTGAAGCTGCTGTTAAAATAACCATAGTAACCAATATACGAATAAAATATTACTATATCCAAATTCACTAGTGATTAATTACATATAACAAATTAATAACTAATAATCCAATGTTGGGCTACTAATCTTGTTTAAGTTTCTCATGATAATGTTGTCTTTGATACAACTTGAAAACCCTGTTTTTGAACCCTGGTTCTTTCTTCATCCCTTTCCTAAAATCGAGATTGACCCCTAATGATTTTGTTCACACGTACCTTATTTTTCAGCCTCCTTTTTAAGGTTATACCTTGAATTTTTGCGACTTCTTTATGCTTAAACTATTTTCTTCAAAATCTTTTATGGTTTTCCTTAGTTCTTCTTTTATTCCATCATGCTTTTTACGAGTTCCCTTTCCTTTTATAAAGAAATCGGAAAGGAATAATCTGGGGATCTTTAACACAACTTGATTTAAAAAAATCCTCTCGATCAGTATCTATCCTAAAAGTTTGGATCGAGAGATGGTGAATGTGACAATCTGAAATTCTAAAGTATTACTTTTCCGTTGCATATACTCTTGACAATTATTCCTCGTTCAAGAAAAACAATGAAGCATTTAAGTGGACACTAAGCTATAGCAAATCAGATAAGGAAATTTTAAAACTCAACTTCACTTACCTATTTAAGCATACGACAGTTTGTAAACACATTTGACACTCGAATATATTTAAATTCAGCTAACCCCCCTTCACCCCACAAAAATTAAAATCACTTTAATTCCGAACTTACCACTTTCGTTTCAACTCGAAAAAAAAAAAGAATGAAAAAATTATATAGAAAAAAAAAACGATCGCACACAGTTTATCAACGTAGATACACGGTGAATAAGTAAGAGCATGTTTACCAATTTATAAAAATACAACAGCCGGCGGAATATCGGATTATCTCTTTTACTATAAATAAACAGTAAATAGCAAGTAAATAGCTCAAGACGGGTATTTCAAGCCCACAAATTCCTCGGACCGCCAAAAACCACAGAAAGCGTGTATTGTTTACTGTGATACCAACCAGCTTGGGTACCTCAAGCGGGTTGGGTGTTTGGGGGACGCGCAATTTGCACTGGGGCCGTAAAAAAATCAACGCACCCTAATCACGACCGATACAATCACTAGGAATCGGGTAAAACTTACTTTTACACATTATTTTTTGCGATTCACCGCACTTTCAAAACGAAATAATCGCGTACACTTATGGCGTCTGTATACGATTGCTAGCTAGTCGACGTTGCCGGATCGTCACATTACCCAACGCGATGGTCTCGCTTTCGCTAACGTAAACGACGATTCGGGCTGAGATTCTTTTCTCCCCGTACGGCGGCGATATGCCAACGCCGCCCCCGCTACTTGTAGTCCAAATAGTATCCGTGTGTTTTACACGGTACAAATGAAGTTTATGTACGATAAAATATTTAATTGTTGTAATTACCTAATCGAAAAAAAAAATATTCGTGATTTCTACAACTTATAATGATATATATGAATAAAGCGCACACTAGTAAATTCATTATACGTATTGCGTGATTGTTCGTGAAGGCTACAAATGTGAATCCGCTATGCAGCGTGCATTTGTACAATCGCGATCAAAATATGTATTCCAAACCTTGAAATTACAAAATTATTTAAGAATTTACAATATTCTTTGTTTTCAATTATAGAAATTTGAAAACCCAATACGAATTTCAGATCACTACTTTCAATTATCTACAAAGTAGGAAACAAGTTAGATCTTATTAGAAGCCTTCAATAGCATGATAATTTATTGGAAATATCATTTTGGCAATAGTTACGTCATTTTGATTAGAACTTATGCGAGTAATAGTTAACGTTTATAAAAATCTTAAATATATAGTTTTAGTGATAATGAGATTAAAGTGCAATTCCTTCACTCAACGGTCAACGGTAGAATCCTTAAAACCGAAGATTACTCATACTATTGTAAATGGCTGTACATTGATAATTGCATCGAATAAATATTAGATAAATAAAATGTACATTCCCTGATTAACCGATAATTAAATTATATAGATTAACAACCTTATATTAATTAGAATATTCAATAATTCATAAGATATAAAAAGCACGCAGTTCTTTGAAATTATGACGTTTGCTTTTTAATAGTAGCGTACAGCCTATATTAGCACAATTATTAAAAGTAATTACTGTGATCGATGAAAGTTACTGATGATCTTCAAGTTTATTAGCACTAAAAGATTAAAACGAATCTTTAGTCGAGCACTTTAGCATTGAACTCTATTTAGTTTACGTATATACAAAATGGAAAATATAAAGTGGGTATAATAATAGTAATAGAATAGATGTATGTACTTTTATTGGTATTTGCGCGCGTAATTACAATAGCATAAACAATAACCCGCCAAACGAAATTACTCCACATATTCCCTGTAATCACCTTTTTGACTGCAAATACTGATTAGATAATAATTGTATGGGGATCGGGTTTTCAATGCGATTCGGGCACAACGAGCGCTCAAACGGAAGGGCTGAACGCGCCTGTGTCAACCGCATCGAATAAGCGATTCGTCAATTGTTTGCCGACAACGGGAGATGTAACACTTTTTGACATAGCTGTCAACAACAGTGTTTTTATTAAGTGTTTTGAAATGTCATTTCTTGCCCGTTCGCTGCGATGTATCTTCATCCAGCTACTATAATGTAGAAGATTGTTAGTTAATTAATCGTGCTATTAGATTTTACTCTTTCTGTAACCCAACAAGAGCGGATGCGAAGGGGCCTCCTCTAGCTGTGGATCATGAAAATGACTTTAAATACCCAGGCTAATACAAATGATCGTCATAGCAGTTCGACTTCCGATACCAAGTAAGATGAAATTTTAAACTTTGTTAGGGTTTTAGGCCTTATCTGACTGTTGTTGAAGATCGGTCAGCCCGAACAGTAGTCCACGGGGCAGCCCGCGTCCTTCTCCGAGACCGCAAACTAAGAGAGAACATAAGAGTGAGACACTGTTGAACATTTCCAAAGATGTTGTTCCTCCATCAGTTAAATTTGATTTAACTCCTGTGGCTGTAAGTAAATATTTAGTTATTTGTGACGATGACTAATATTTGATTACAACATTTAAAATTTTAATTCTCTTACGAAATTGGTTCCACTAAACGCATCAGTAAATCCTTTATTAATAAAGGATATATTATGTATGTATTTATTTCGAGGGGTTTAGAAATTGAATATTTTGCAAATTTTACTTATACAAGAAGAAAGTGCAACTGACTTTCTCATAATTCCAATTACATAAAATTATTCTTTATTTCATACTTACACAGTAGAAATTTGACATTAATTCATAACCAGTATCGTAATGCAATGACTCACATTTGATAAAATTGAATTTCTCCACTATTGTGCATAAAAGAAAGCTTTGAATGAATGAATGAATTTTATTTTATCATATAGTACAGAAATGCGACGATTTTCGTTCCCCTTCTTCCAGGTTAGTTCTGATCTGAGTACGTCCTTAAAATCCATCGGTTCCGATTTGAATGTACCACCCCCAGAGTATAACCGTTCTGAGAGTATCGGCAGTGCTAAGGATCGGAAGGACACGAATAGAACAAAGAAAAAATCTGCTTGGTACAATGTACTTTATCCGACATACAAATCCAGGTCTGAAGATTATAAGAAGATTTTCAAAGATGTTCCTGATGATGAACGACTTGTAGTAGGTAAGTGCATGTTTTTTGCGAATTTTAATTGGAAAAAACGCGCCTCTTCATTTGTTTAATCATATTTTGTTACTATAACAACATAAAAGTTATTTACAGTCTTGCTCAAAAGCATAAAACCTTGGCTGGAGTGTTGATACAATATTTTGCAAAACATGTTTTTTTATATTTCGTTTTCCCGTTAGAAATTAAACAACACGAAGTATCAATCATTTATAAGTCATACATAATTAAAATGTCCATATTTTTCTTCCATTAAAGCAAACAATGTTAATAAAAATTGTACAATTATTTTTTTAAAGAGTTAGCACATATCTTGCCTTAATCCCTTGACAGTTTGTGTGTATTTACGCACTATTTTAACGTAATTTTAAAATTTTACATTCACCAATTAACATTTCTAGATTATTCCTGCGCTTTGCAAAAAGAAATTTTAGTCCACGGACGCCTATATGTCTCCCAGAATTATTTGTGCTTCTACGCTAATATTTTCGGCTGGGGAACCACCGTTTCTATCAAATGGAAAGACGTTTCTGCGATTACCAAAGAAAAAACCGCCCTTGTCATTCCGAACGCTATTCTCATCATGGTTAAGAATGAAAAATATTTCTTCACTAGTTTTGTGGCTAGGGACAAGACCTATATGATGCTGTTTAGGGTTTGGCAGAATGCCCTATTGGATCAGCCAATGACTACACAAGAGATGTGGCAATGGGTAAGTCAAATTGATTATGATAGAGCTGTATTAATTTCTTTGTTTATATTAAATATTGTTTGGAGATAATAATCTTTATATTGATTTGTTTGTGTGCGTTCATTTTGATAAATAGGGAAAATTGATATGACAGATAACGTTGATAAAGATAAATATAAAGAAATAACAAATAACATGCAACATTCTGTTGTGTATTGTTCTTCGATATAGTTTTATCACATCTAACCGCGAATTAGAGTTTAACTTACCCAGTTTTTCATCGACTAACATTACAATTAAACATTAATTCATAACATAATCACCCAAACTGCACCTCAAAACATTCATTTTATTTAATAACACCTTTTGCCTTAAGAAAAACTAAACACCATATTGCAAGTTGGAATAGCGGGCGTACTACGGGCTTTTTGACGCGAATTTAGCCGCCTTATCTCATCTTAACGCTCGCATCGTCATTATCTGAAAACTGGGGGATCGAGTAGGATCAGAGAAATTCGTGGCACACGAAAAGATGACGGATTACAGTACGATCAGGTTGACTCACGAACGTCTCTCTTGCTACTTCAAGGTGCACCAGTGCTACGGCGATGAATTGGGGTTGACCAGCGACGATGAAGACTACGTGGCCCCCGGCTGTCCAGAAGATGAAAAATTATCTGGGAGATTGTCGATGGACTCATTTCAAGAGGTGAGTCAATTAAATGAATACGTCTTCTGTAATATTGTTGTTATGGTAATCATTCGTTTTAAGTGTTTATTATTCTTAGATCTTAAGGTTTTGTTGAAGTATTAAATCAAAGTATTTTTTTATTTTTAAAAGACATATATTTAAAATAAAAAAGGATCGGACTTGAACTAGACGTTTTATTACATTTTATGTTGAAATTTTGACATTTGCCAACTAGTTTTTTTTTTTTTTTTTCGTAATCAAAAATTAACATTTAGGTAATAATTAAAATTTGCAGATTATCAGTTGATTAAATATTTGACATTTAACAGTCAAATTTTGACGTTTGACATTTAATACTAAAAATTTGACGTTTGACATTGATAATCAAAAATTGAAAATTAATAATCAAAATTTGATGTTTGATGGTTGACATTGAAAACTCGACATGTGATAATCAAAGTATGACATTTAATAGTCTGAATTAATTAATTAATATTCAAACTTTGACACTTCACATTCAACAATTGACATTCGACAGTCTTTAAAAAAGATTTGACGTAATTCATTCGGTAATCGAAATTTCATTTTGATATTTAATATTAACATAACCGGCGAAACCGTTTGACATTTGATAAACGAATTTTGATATTTGATATTCGCTGATCAAAATTTGCACTATTGATATTTTCAATATTACCACGTTTGACGTTTGATCATCAAAATTTAACGTTTCTCATTAATATTCAAAATATGACGTTTCTCATTTGATTAGATTAAAAAAAAATAGCAAATTGGGCGACATTAGAAACTTGATATTTGATGATGAAAATATGACACTTAATAGTCAGAATTTGTTGTTTGACGGTTGATATTAAAAATTTGAAATCTGGAAAAACTTGGATAGTTGACATTCAATAATCAAAATTTGACGATAGACACTCAATAACTGAAATTTCACTTTTGATATTTGATATTTTCATATTACGACGTTTGATAACCGAATTCATAGATAATAATATATATACCGAATTTTGTTGATTGACATGTGATAATCAGAATTCGACGTTTGTCATTTATAATTAAAATTTGACATATCTGGGTGACATTGAAGACTTGATTTTTGTCAATAAAAAAATGACATTTTTTTAGTCAGAATTTGACGGTTGATATTAAAAATTTGAAATCATAATATTCAAATTTTGACACTTAACATTCAATAATCAACATTTGACAGTTGTTAATAAAGATTTGACGTTTGACATTTGATAATTAAAACTTGACATTTGTCATTATTATTCAAAATATGACATTTCTCATTTGATTAAATGAAAAAAGAATCAGATTGGGCGTTTATTAATTGAAATTAACGAAGCTTCTTCATAAAAAAAACTGTTTTTGTTTGTTTCTAATCATAGCACACTCGAAATAATCTTAATTTAAACTTCAAATACGTCAACGAGGCCCCTAATATGAAAGCATTCGAGTGAATCAGCGTACACCCTACCGCTTTGTTATCGATTTCGGCGCCTTACTCCCCCACCACCCGCTTCGGTTCAAATAACTCGATCGCGATTGGCCAACCGACGGACCTGTAGGGTGTTTCACCACGTGAGGAACATAAGAAACATCCACGGTTAATAACATTGCCCGCGTGATATCGGAAAAAGTCTGTTTCGTGTTTTTATCGTAGAGTAAAATTGTCTTTTTTTTTTATCATCGAATTTATATAAACGGTTTGGGAATGGGTTATTTTAAATAATTTTAGTAAAGAAATACTTTGTGTGTTTTTTTTTTTTGTAATGCACTTAAGTGTAGTGTCGATGACCATGCCGACAGCGGTGTTACTGTGGTGACTGTGTTGAGACTACGGGAGAGGGCGCATGTCTATTTTTACCAAACGTTATTATTGTCGTCGAAACAGGGGATCATCTAATAATATTTTGATGTATTATACGTGAGTTTATTCAGGCTCCGTTGATCGTCAAACAAAGGGAGTGTGTTTGATACACGTAAATTAATATTTTATGAAAGACTCGCGTGATCCTACGTAATCCCACGCCTCCTGCAATGAATATACATTAAAAAAAAAGATTACACAAACCAATAACCTCTCCGCGAACTAACGTGTTGGATTCGCGTGAGGTCATTTTGAATTTTAGATAAGTTTTCATTTGATAATAGGCGCTTATGCATGCATGTAAATTAGGATGAATTCTATTAATAACTTGAAATGTAAATTAAACGAATCACTAATCTGAGAAGAGGAGCATTTGGTAGAAATAGAAAGGCAAAATTCTTAAAACAGTATTTTATAAAAACGAAAATTTAAAAATCTGCATTATTTTCTGAAATACCCAATAACTAGGAATGCCTCAACGTGGTACCCGACATCATGGACCCTGCACATGTCTTTGCGGTAGACGAACAACACAAAATTGATGTGGACACCAAAGACTACTCAAATATACATCAAGACGAAGATAGTAACTCGCCTGTCAACAATAATGTGCCTGCCATGCCACCGACTGATATGTCCGACAGTAGCGAATCAGACGGCGAGAAAATACGAAGGTAGGTTTGTTTATTATTATTTTATTTTCATTGTATCCTATATTGCTTGTTTGTGGCTATTGTTTTATTTTTCATTCAATTAATCTTATACAAAATGTAAAGGAATAAGGGTTTATTAAAACTTTTACACTATAATTTTAATTATTATCATAATTTAGAAGTCCTAAAAAAACAAAGAAAATATTAATAAATGCTTCACTAGTAAAAAAACGAAATAATTAATTAAAAGCCGATGTTGAAAAATAAATAATAGATAAATCTAAATTTCTCGCTGTACGATTTTATTTATATTAGATTGATAGTTATTTTAATACCATTACGTTGAAGTTACTAAAATTAATTGGGGGGAAATTCAAATTTATCTTTTGAGCTTGCATTTTTCCTTAATCAAATGCAGCTGTGCGTTATTAAAACAAGTTTTCCCTCACGAATTTGTCTTTATTTATATATTTGCAGGAATTGTGTACCCTTGAATCGTAGACGTAGCAGTGACACTGACCCACCACCACTACTATCACCGAACCATAAATCCCTTGATACCCATCCCTCACAATCATCTAGCGATGAGAAGTTATAGTAAGTTTTATTTTATTGCATGGTTTTATCATATATTATAACATACATCACATAATCGTTTTTTTTTTGTTTTTTTTTTTTTTTTATTATTAATGACATACACGAAATATTGTAGATGTTTGAGGGAGTGATAAATTAAAAGGGAGCATGAAACTTTATCGAATTAGAATTACTAACTGGGACATCGAAAAGAACTTCAATATTCTTATGTATCATTCTGTAAGAGTCGCACTAGTGTTGGGATCAACGTAGCTTTCATTCAGGTGTATAGCTAACCAGTAAATGAAGCGAAATGATTATCAAGGTGACGTGCCTTCGTTCTTTCATATACGCTTCATATGTTATTTTGAAAGACATATTTTTTGAAAGACAAGCGTTGCGTTCAAGACATGGCCTCTTTTTCACGGTTAATGTATAAAGGAAAACTGATATTTACACATTCAGTACTCTTTATGTTTGTATAAGTATACAATTATACAGTGACCGGCATAAATTTTTTGTTATTAAAATATGGTAAACTCTTTTTTTTTGGGGGGGACAAGTTCGGCATGTCTAAGAACCCCAAAATTTATTTTGATGCCCGTCATGTGACCACTGGTATGGTGGGAAATTAAAAAAAATTTGCAATGAATTGGCAAAAAGTGAGGTTAAATGACATGATATCCAAAAAATTATTGGAAAAACGTAGCTTAGAATACAATTCTGAGGTTGTATGCACATTTTTGTAAACATATTTAAAAAAAAATTAAAAATCACATTTTCTCCAAATATTTTTGAAATAAATATTATATATATTACTATCTGCAAAAGCAATAAATAAATTTTACAGATATTTTTAATCTAGACTGCTTAGTAAACATTACTTTTATTGAGAAACTGTTTTTTTTTTGTTTTCTTCATTCAAGTGGTCATAGCTAGTTCAAAACTTATAATATTGGGTATTTAAACCCACAGGTTTTGAAAACAGGAATAACAAATATGTTTATCATTCGGATAACGAAAGAAATACACAGCTTGAAGCCGTATTATGATACGAACGATTTGCCGTGAATGATGGTGAAGGTTTCGTTCTCAACACTAACAGTCACTTAAACTGGTCACCTCCGATTTTGATAAAATATTGCAGGCATGTAGCGCAGTGAAAGATAATCGACTCGTATTTTTTTTTAACAGACCCCTAAAATTACACTGCTGAAATATATTTTTAACGATATCTTTGGAACTAGAACAGATACCGAACTGAACTAAAAAGGAAAATCTTCTTCTTGACAAATTCGCATCTATGTGGGGTTAAAATTTGTTTTTATTTTAACCCCATGCGATCCTTATCATGCACCGCTGGTCTTATTTCTTTTTCGATTATTTTTTACTGCTCTACATGTCTGCAATATTTTATCAAAATCGGAGGTGACCAGTTGGGTGATTTTGCTTGTAAAGTTGCACATATTTTTGTTTATTTGATTTACCTCATTTTCATTATAAATCAAATCTACAGCATGAAGACCATATTAAAAACATCCCATCCTGAATTTTTTATAGATCCTTGTAACATATTCCTTCTCTTGGAATTCTTTTAACTACAACTAATTTCTCTCAACGGTCCGGATTGAAATGCACATGCGAATCCAAAGGGGCATATCTTAAATTAACTGCGAATCCAAAGCGGCATATTTTAAATTAACTGCTTTCCCGTGGCATTCTTTTCTTTTCTTTCCTTTCGTCTTTAATTACAGTCCGATTTGCACGGCGTTGCACGAGGGCAAACAGCTCATCAACGAGGTCTACCCCCTCCACATAGACCAATTATTCACGCTGCTCTTCACCAGTTCGAAATTCTTCCTGGATTTTCACGCCTCGCGCAAGACCTCGGATCTGACGCAGACCTCGTGGTCGCACAACATGACTACCAATCAGAAGACGCGCACAATAAACCTGACCATACCTCTGAGCCAAACGCTCGGTCCCAAATCGGCCCAAGTGACCGAAACGCAGGTGAGTGAGTGGATTTAAATCGACATCTGCTGTTTCATTTATTTATTTTATTCAAAAGGTGATGCTACCCTGTAGCAGGCCTGGGTATCTGTATGCGATCGATGTAGAGATAATAAACGGAGGCATTCCTTACGCAGATAGCTTCTACTGTTTCGTACACTACTGCTTGCACAAGATATCCGATAGCCAGACGTCGATGGCAGTCTACGCTCAAATTAAATATAGGAAGTCGGTTTGGGGATTAGTTAAAGGTGAGAATGATCGGTTGTTGTGTATGGAAATATCGATAAAATAAATTCAAACGTGCCAGGTATGATAGAGAAGAACAGTTGGCAGGGTTTAGAGGATTTCTTTAACGCTTTGGCGAAATCGCTGCATTTAGAAGCCGAGGAAACTGCTATTGCAACCGTCAAACGTAAATCTAGAAGGCGAAGACGTACTAGTATCCCGCGGGTGTCACTAGAAGAAATTAGGCCAATTAGAGGTGCGATTTTTTTGGGAGAGGGGGGATTTAAAGCGATGTTTTTTTATTATTTTTTATATTACAGGTTCTATAACCAAAGTAAAGACTGTAGGAAGTGGAGTGGTAGGTAATAGAACGGATTTTCCCATATTGATAGTCTTCGTTGTACTCCTGGTGTTGGTAATACTGAATGTGATGTTATATTACAAGTTATGGTCGCTAGAGACTGCCTCGACTTATACCCTCATAGATTTGCACGTACTTAAGTAAGTATTGATTTTATGGATTCTAGTTTTCATGTGATTTTGTTTTTTATATACATAACACCTACCGCACTCTAATGTAAATAACTATTACATTACAGGGATCCCCCGAAAACGCACGACGATTGGGTTAAATTATTACAACAGCAGGAAACTTTACACACTGTCGAGATGCAAAAGTGGCAGAGGATTCTAAAGACGGCTATAGAATTGTTACGTGAAGTAAGGACATAAAAAGAGCATTAAATCTGTTTTTATCTATCAATGTTAATTATTCCAGACTGAAGAATCTCTAAATCAGCTGCAACGTTCCATACACCCTACCTACACTAACAAGATAATGTCGATAATACAGAACCAACAGCAAACGACAGATGGCGCTGTTGGTAAAGGCAACAAAGAATTGTAATTGTAATGTTATACGTATTGTTAATTTTAAGAGACGTAGAGAGAGCAATTCGTATTGTGTATGATATGTGAATGTTCTTCTTATAGTGCACTGTGTTACTAGGTATTAGTTTACCCGCTCTCCTTACCTTTATCTCCCCTCCCTTACCCTCTCTCGTACCTCCCCGATTGTTGTTCCTGTATACTTTAAAAATATATTTAAATATTAAATTAAATGTTACGTTACAATTATTGTAGTTTTATTTTATTCTCTCAGTTCTGTTTGATTTATAATGATTTAGTCTACCAACGATTAAAAGAAGCATTAAAATTTATTATTAATGGAAGCTTTGGTTATAGTGAATTTTCTAAATTTTAGTTATTAAGTATATTAAACTTTTTTGACGCTGGTATATACAAGTGAGCGACTTCCAATGTTAATATAATTATATCGGAGAGTAGTGGAAATCAAATGGCAAGTTTTACGACCTCAATTGAATAATCTTTTTTTTTGCTACGGCTAATTGGATGTCTCGAAAGAAAAAATTGAACGCTTATAGCGCCGTTATTATCGACTTTAGAAAAAAAGCGTAAAGGTGGAATTTTTAGGTAATTATATGCTTCATAGAATAGTATAACCAAAATTTTTATTTGAGCTATAATTTTGGAGTTATGACAAAAAGATTGTGTTTTAATGAACTATTGTTGCGAACCGGCACTGTATAAGTAAATAACAAATCACCTAATTACGATTCAAACCTGTTTCAACGCTTATTTGTTCTCATCGCAATTGCTTGATTTAGCGAGTCGTGCAATAAATCATAAAAATATAATAACAATTTTTTCAGTTATCTGTCTTATCTGGTTTTAACCACAATATTGAACAAAGTATTAGGTGGTATTATTAGTTTTAGATTAGCTGATTTTAGATTATTAGATTTGCAGGTATTACAGATTTCTGTACCAATTTACACATTAAACCAACAGATAGCGCTCTAGTGACATTAACCAAATATAAAACTTTTTTACCGTTGTCGTTTTATGCAATGTTATGTTTTTTTTTTTATTAATATACTTGAAAAAGGTTAATAATAACCGAAACGTCGTATATTTCAAGGGTTGTCAATAATATTATTGAACGGAGCTAAAAATCAATAAGAATTATCAAAATACTTACTAGCCAATAAAAGAACAAATATAAAGCTGTTACCAATTCTAGTAATTGAAATTTCTTCAAATAAAACGCACATTTTCTAACTAGAAGAATATATTTCATTCTGTAGTAGTACTCGACAGTAATAGTTGATGGTGACAATGATAATCCAGCATGCAACTTGATCATCTTTTGATACTTATTTTGACAATTCATTTTTATAACGTAGCAGTAATAGAAGTAAGTTATTTTTTATTAATTCATAAGTTTAATCATAAGTTTCTTTGCGTTTCGCCGCTCCACTTCGCCCCCGAAGTTTTACTTCATAAAATCGCCGCTAGGTGGATCCTCCGGGCTGGGACTATCGTCTCGATGTCTGGAGCGTACGCGCACGACCTGCCTGTGCGTATTCTCGTCTGGATCTGGTTTAGAATCGATGCCGTATTGTAATCCCAAACCGTAGGTGGCCAAACGTGCCTTTTCCGAATCTACGTCCTCGTGGGCTTTGAATAACTGGCCGATGTTCAGTTGGGGAATGTCGTAGAATAGGGCTAATGTTAGCATCATAAACGTGAGACCGATTAACAGGTAACCTTTGAAAAGAGAAAAGTGAGGTTATATAATTATATAACTGTCAAATTTCATGTTGGTGAGAATTTTGTAACAAATAAAATCACTATTATTATACTATTTGCTGATTAAGGTATAACTTACAAGAAGTTAGGATCTTGTATACAGCGCGATGTTGCTGATTGCGATCATCGCCCGGTATATAATCTCCTAATCCAATGGTCGTCAACGATATGAAGCAGTAATAAAACGAATCCAAGAAATCCCATTCAGGCTCGATGGACGCAAATACGAAAGCGGGTATAGTCAGGAAGCAAATCACCAATAACAACACTGTAAATAAATAAAAGAAAAACAAAATAACAGTTCAATATCGTCCACTAGTTTTTTCGTCAACTCACCAATTAAGACCAGGTGCAATAATTTAATGTGCAACGGCTGATACAAGTTTCCCAAACATTTCAACAGCCAGTGTTGGAACCACAGTGTCGGCTTTAATAATTTATCTACCAGAGCGGACATCAATACCAGCGTTAAAGGTATGCCGAACATCGCATATATAATGCAGAAAAGTTTGCCGCTTCTACTGAGAGGCGTTACGTGGCCATATCCTGTGGAATTAGAACGCATATAACAGGCCCATGCATTTTAATATGCGTTTAGCTTTTAACGTGTCACAGAAATGGAATATGTTATGTGTATGGGTGTTGGTAGATACATTTAAAACAAATTAGACAAAAAGTTTCGATTTTAAACCTCGCGCCAAAATAAATTTAGTCGAGAAACAAACCAAATCGTCACGGTTTCGATCTGAACTTACCGATTGTTGTTACCACCGTTGTGCTAAAGAAAAGCGACTGGCCGAAGCTCCAATTCGGCGGATTGCTGACGTTTTTAGCGGCCGATACACCCCTGTTGCTGGCCCTGACAACTTCCGATATAAGATTTTCCAAATCTTCATCTGTAAATTCAAACTAGAATAAATTTTTTTCAAGCAATTTAAATTTACCGCTGTTATTTCCAGTAAGTACGACGTTGAAGCGTTGAGTGAAGGAATTGCATAGAATGAAGTTTATAATTGATTTTAATAAATTATTAAATTCGCTTATTTGGAATTGACTTTTCACGCAATATTTTTCGTTTTGAAAGGTCGCAATTACTGCCACCCCCATTAAGAGTGACTCAGTTAAACTAATGAAAATTCCCCAAGGTTTTAGTCGACCACTTTTAATTAGCTATGTAAATGACATGGTGTGTGCATAAAAAAATGTTGCTTTTTTATGGCTGGTAGAGTAAATACGATACATTGCATAGTCAATGATTTTATATTTCTGCAATATATTTATCACTTTATTATATTTGTTACTCATCAAAATTACTGCAAAAATGTAATGTTTGTAATGCAAGTCAAAGTAGAATACAAACAAAACGCATACGATAACACAAAATACCTAAAACCAGCTCGGTCGATATCAATAAAATATTAAAACGTGACATATGGCCTTATAGGTGTATACTAAATTAAAAAAACTGGTTCTTGATCGTTATCAACATTATCAACCCCACATCATGAAATACCAAATCAATTATTGCAATCCCTTGTCAAATAATAGCGAATAGAAACTAAACTTATTTTTAGAGTTATGACGTTTATTTTATCATCGATTCGTTCCAAAATGTTTCTATATTAAATACTATATATTCACTATTACGTACCTATAGTAAAATTTTAAATTGATATTGCATATGGCAAGATGGCAAATTAATTATGTACATACGTGTTATTTGACTAGTAATTAATCATTTTGTGACGTACAACAAATTTAAATATGCACATTGGGTGGACTAAAACAATTTAAACAAAAGTACGATACAATTCTATTAAAAAAGGATTCATTCGCTAATGCGATATTAGTTATATTAAGAAGAAGCATGAAATTAGCTACAAGAAATAAGCTCAAAAGAATTTGAATTTTGTATAGTTAGTATGTAGATATGAAGAATTTCGATTTAATTTGAAAAAGTATTTTGTATATATATATATATACCTAAAATAAACCATTAAGATCGGTAACATAATTTATTTTTGTTTATGAATATACAAAGAGCTCTACATTAACGACCGATTCAAATTTAACTGAAACGTCATATAAAATTTAGGCTAGAATTAAAATTGTGGTAAATAGAACCGAAATTTTGTATATTGAAGTGATATTAATAGTGCTGTGTTTCAGTGAAATTGTAATAAGTGAAAATATATCCATTTGCCTCCGCTCAACAACATTATTTCAACTTCGTCAATGTAACGGTAGGTTTTTAAAGGTTTCAAAATATATATGTGCATGTACTTATTATTCTTCTGTATTTCTCGTGAGAGGTTAAGAATGTTTATTATAACGCGCGTTTATACAAATCTTCGGGGAAATTCGCCAGAACTTGTTGATTACAGCGGTTCGTCTGAACGCATTTTGAAATTTTCTGCACCACATTGTGACTGTAACTTTTACATAAAAATGTAGGTATGAAAACTTATTTATAAAATGGTAATTTAGTACTGGTTTTTAACAGTTACTCGTGCATAAACAGAATTTTACAAGATTCAGGTTATTGTTTTGTTGGGGTGACATAATCAAAAAATCGCGATTTATTTCTTAAAAGAAAAAGATCTGCATAAGATGTGGTGTCCGAGAGAAAACTCCACGATCATGCTTTTGGTATCATTGTACGTTACATTTCAAAAATTATGAAACTCTGGAGAGTTTGCCAGGTTTTTATACTGATAGACGTGCAATTAAATTATCAACATTTACATATTTAGTTTTTTTTTTACTGATGTTAATATTTTTATTACACTTTGTGTTAGGATCAGCTTTGTATGCATCGTAAATCAAACATATCTCTGATTAAACCGTTTGATATATAAGCCTACCTTTAACGTTCGGATACAGAGCCCTAAAATGTTCCCTAGCACTAATCACACTGCTGATCAAAGCTTGCTCTGCCGGCGTTTCTAAGGTGCTGAACACGACAGATCCGGCGAATATGAAGAAAATATAAAAGAAGAGATATACCGTGAACCAGCCGGAAGTTCCACAGGAACCGATGCAATGAAATCTTCGAGTTGTGAGCGGTTCTAACGCTATATAGACCGGTAAACGGTACTCGTGCGGCGGCACTGTGTAGTTCCTATTGTTGCTGGCGCTTAAAATGTTATTATTGTAATTTGTATTCGTGGTGACACTGCCATATTTGCTTGTCATTTTCCGAAGCGGTTTTCAGTCTAATTTCTTCGATAATTCTCGATTTTTATTTTAACGTCAAGTCACTTTGTAGAATTTCCCTTTAAAATACCAACATATTTTTACGAGAAAAAAAAATACTTCTTTCACCAGCCTCGGTGTTTAATTGATCTAGATTGCGTTTGAATTTTATCACTTTAAGAGAAGAACGAAACAGTTGAGGCACTGTTAAAGAACCGTCTGGAACACAGTCATGAAGTGGTTGTGATATAAGCACAGGCGTACGCGAGCACAGAATTCACACACAGGTCGACGTTGCACTAAATTTGGCACTCTCATCGTGTCAGATGGGATAGTTTGTTTTTATCGAACTAAAACAAAAAAGAAATAAAGAAAATCTTGGAATAAAAAGGTTGTGTTGCTATTTTTTGGTTAGTGTAATTGTTTTAGTACGGTTGGTGGATTTGTTTTTTGTTTGTTATCTATAAGGAGCGCAAAAATAACATACAATAAAATTTATCTAATTTACAACTTTCAACTGTTCTTTTTTTAAAAATAAAATATTATTTAGTGATAGTAAAACAAACTATTTCGTTTCTTTTGTTTTCTGAATATCTGTAGTACAAAGCTCCACGTACTCATTTCCGGAAATTTAAAACACCAGAGATGAATTTCATTCAATAACTCTGCTGGTAGACACAAACAGCACAAATATGTGATTTTACTGCGGTCACACAGAGTTACCTTGACCATTAAACAGACGCAGTCGCGGAGCAAAAGCATATCAGAAGACATTTTCTTATCGCTTTGGTGTAAATTACGAAGTCATTTCTTGTCACTTCTTATTCCCAGTACAATATCCTCGCATGGAATTATTATACAATACTAAATATAATGTAAGGTATAGACATTTAATAGCATTTTTTGCAAGTTGTAAACTAAAAAGGTTTATAGTATTTTAATATTTTGTCGACATACAGGGAAGCATGACATTTATTAAGATTGCAACGTAAAATAGACATTATATAGCATATTGTAAATCCAAATTAATGTCAGGGGTTTGCTAAAACCCCAAAAGTCAAGTCTTTTGTGGGGCAAATAAAGAAAACATCTTCACATTATTGTTATGATATTGTTACTATTAAAATAACATTATGTATGTATATGTTTTGTATTAAATATGATACACAAGTAACTTTTACATAATCGGTGAAGTTGCAGATAATTAAAATATGTTTAACAAACATTATCAGTTTTATCTTGAATCTTAAGTTTAAACATTATAAGCTCACGCGTGTGTATCGCTAACTTTGCCGATATGTTTTTACATTCACAAACGATGTTTACATAATATAGAGAACAGATAAAAAATCTTCTTATAATTTAAATCGTTCTGAAGTTGAACTTGCAATTCTATATATAGAAATGGACGTATTTAAAAGTTTTTTTTTTCTTGTAAGCGATATCTGTATTTCTTTGTACCTAGTTGAATTTTTATTTTAATTTAATTATAATGGCTACTTGGAACTTTTCGGGAATTTCGATCGAATCAAAATGATCGTTTTAGGGGATAGAAAAGTACTGCCGATAATGGGCTAGTGTCGCTTATGATATCAATGTTTCTCGACTAGTATTTATTGTAATTATATCTTTTGGTGGTAAATTTTTTGTTACGTCATATGGTGTATACATAAGATTTTATGTATCTGTATGGAATGTTAAACATTTTTCTGGTGTATGATATCTCTACTTTCTCACAGTTATATTTAAAAATGCAGGGGTTTCCCATATTTTAAATTTTTCCAAAATAAAATGTTATGTTTTGTCAAATATATTGTTCAAAAATTTAGTAAAATATAATACATTTATATCATTCAATTTCCGTTTTCGATTTCTTGTTTCTTTAAGTTACTCTTTCAGTCTGTGAAGTTTAATCGAAATTGTGGAATTTGTCACCTGTCGGTATTCCCTTGTAAGTTGAACAGAGGTACACCTTGTGGACAAATTTGGCGCACATTTAAAAAACTCCGCGGAAGGTCTACTCATGATCAAACGCAGATAGATGAGTAAACGATGAATTCTGTCTTGGAATTGATTGGCCCCACGACAGTAGTAATTTAGCAGAGCTTCTATCTTCTGATTTAATGTTTTCTGTTTTTCTTCTATGAAATATTTGGAAGGAGTGAACTAGCAGAATGCATTTTAATAGAAATTGCATATGAGCAAATCAAGTTTTGCACCACCAGTTTGAGCAATTTTGAATCCAGCATTGAACTGGAGAATTTTTCAATTTATAGTAAAGAAGAATTGGTAATGCTACACAGTAAAAAATTTCTGCGTGTAAAGCTCAAAAAGTAAGTGGTAAAAAGTTTGCGTGTTAAAATTAACACCTAATTTGGTTAAAGTTGCATTTTGTTACCAAAATCAATTAGGTAAAGGCATCTTTGCCCAATATTTGAAATATCTACACCTGGGGGTGTAAAAAGTCGACTTCGAAAAGAGAGGGGCGTACATATGTACTCCTGCGCATGAACAATTTCCATCAGGTACATGTAGTAAAGAGAGGTACGCTTACAGACTACTAACAGATAATTGACACGTGATCGGATTCGTATTGAAACATGAATCCTGTGCCTCTGCTTTTAAGATGTTTATAGTTTATACGTACATATTTTATGTTTTTTTGCAACCATGATGTTAATATGAATTAAATGCAAAAGTATGGTTAAATGGCTGAGTATTAGTGATTCGCCTATCCCGTCGGCATATAAATATTGCATATCAAACGGTAAGTAATCAATTACACCATTTTGAACAATAGTTAGATATGTAGGTAGGTACATAATACGTATCGTTTACAACCTATATTCTTTGTTGCTGTATTTCGTAAAATATTTGTCAGTTCTAAAAGATTTTTATGACATATTGTAGGTTATGTATATATGACTAATCGTGTAGAATGTAATTCCCTGTTTAGTCTATTCCCTCCATTCCGGTGGTTAACTTCATATTCCTTAACCTAACTGGTAGCGAGAGGTTTGAAATTTAAAATATATATACCTATATATATTTTTGTTAATGTTAACTGTACTATAATATTGCCGTGCTGTGCAATAGTTTTTCTTTTATTGCATAACTTGTTTATTTAACCTTAATTATTATTAGTAATATTATTGATATATTGTTCAAAGGCATATTTTTGTTTAATCATTAGTGTTCGTATTCGTTTACATATATTATAGTGTATGTCGTTTAAACGTTGTTCTGTACATTGTGCGTTTTGCGAGAAAGCAAATGTTTAAATTCTGTTTTATACGAACAGATATTCGCAAATAAATTTTTATTAGCAAATTGAAGTGTCTTTTGGATCACTTGTGGGTGGTGACCTTACGTTTATTAGAGTGCTTAGGGTATATATACTGTACGATGTACATTTACAGCTAAAAGCACCTTAATTATTGAATTTATTTTATTCGATATTATCTATTATAGTTTATTTCTTACAGCATTTGCAACAAAAATGCCATGCATTAAAAATTAATATAACTAACAATAAGTACTTTTTTTCAGACCACTAACTAACACCACAGCGTACACTGCACAACTCTATAAACATTCGAATCACTGGTTACTATTCTATCTTGCGCGTAAAAACTAGCTTATCGGAATCTTGCAAGTGTGTGTTTTCATTTGCAAGATATGTATAAGTATAGTATACATAGTACAAAACTGCGAGAATAACATTTATCAATGGCTCGGCGCATGGCAAAAATTAAACTAAACGCGTTTCTGGTTTTGTTTAAATGATCTTTTGAACTGCATAATGCAATCAGCAATACGCGTAATCAAAATTTGCAAAATTCTTTCCAGAAAATCATAGCGAAACAGTAAGATTGATGATTCTGGACGTCAGTTTTTTTTATATATATTTGTTTTTCGTTAGGTATCGTCTCTAGAGATGGGACAATTGTATAGCAATAAATATGACCGCAAAAATTTTGTTTTAAAATTACGGGTTTGGACATGTGAATTCTATTTTTATATTAGACTAACTATTTTATCAAAATCGGAGGTGAGCAGTTTGGTGACTTTGCAAGTGTGTATATGATGAATTAATAACCTTGCGAAAATTGTATTTCTATCAGTTTGAAACTGGTTAAATAGTTTAAAATATTATCACCAGACGTCGCTTTTTATCTAGCTGTCATTTATTTAATTTAAGGGTCATAATCAGTTTAAAACGATAAAAGGAATCTATTTTAAATTTTGTATGTTCTATATTTCAATTCTGTATGAAATTAGACTCTATAATCTTGCGAAAATTGTGTTCATACAAATTTTAAATTGATTAAAGTAGATAACTGCTTAAATAGTTTAAAACATCTCCACCAGACGTCGGTTCTTCTATCAATAGCAGACCTGTCATTTATTCAACTTAACTGTCAGAATCAGTTTAAATCAATATTTTAACCCTTCCGGCTTATATCTAAAAGGACCTATTTCGAATCAAAATTAACAGTAAACACACGCAAGAAAACATGTCTGCCATCATCAAGCATTTCTTCAATATCGTGTATCACGGTACCAGAATCTTGTATAACACCTTGAGGAGATCGATAACCGAAGAGGTTCAACTAAGCAACGAACTAGCGCGTCTCAGATACGAACAGGAGGGTAAATCTGCGGCGAACACAGCCGGCGGGATGAGTCTGGGAGAAGCGATGAGAATACTAAATGTAACAGCGCTGAACCGGACAGAGATTGATAGAAACTACAAGCACCTGTTCGAGGCGAACGAACCGTCTCAAGGAGGCTCTTTCTATATCCGATCTAAAATCGTCAGGGCAAAGGAAAGAGTGGATTTTGAGTTGGGACGAACGGATGGTGGTTTGGGGGAGATGTAAGATTTTATATCGGCAGGTGTAGTGCACTTTCTTCGTGATGCCAAAAAAGAATAAGATGATATATGATCTATAGGTGCTGGATGATATGTTTTTGCAGTTGAGTGAGATGGTGGTGGTTTGAACTGGGGGTGGTGCAGGCCCAAAATTCATTGTAAATTTAGTTTGGGAAGTTGTCTTGAAGTTTTTTTTTTGTAGCAATTGGTGTAATAGATCTTTAAAATTGTGCCTTACTGCTGGAAAGTCAATTTCTCTTTGGGATTTTTTCTTGTACAATCATACCTAACAAATATCTCCTAAAAGTCTATAAATATATCTAACGGAATTCGGAATAGGTATCAAATAGTTTATTTTACTAAGGAAAAACACTTTCTTTTGTCAAAGACCAGATATAGGTTCCCACTGTTAAATCTACTATTAGGAAAAGGTGTTCAATAAATGGTCAAAAGATTAATAGAAATGTAAAAGAATTAATTCCCTGATGTATAACTTATTTTTGTTCATAATTTTTTTTTAAGAGGGTTGATAAAGCCTAAACAGTAAGTGCTTATCACTATAACTAGGGAAAACTAAAAAATTATAGAAATTTTTAGTACAGACTTAGCTCTCTAAATGTGAGGTCCTCTCAGGAGAAAAAGAGGCGATTTAAAACACTTGATAGGTGCTAGAATATGCCAGATTTCATTCAAATTAGTATGCAATAGTGTACATAAATCAAATTTGCCCCACGCTGGGCGCTAGTAAATTCAAATTTCGTATGATATAAGTAGAAAAATGATAATTTTAATGACATGATCCTACGTTGGGCGCAAATTCCTTGCCAATTTATGCGTGGATTGCGACACTGTTCTCAATATTAGTAATGCAATAGTACTTCTTTTGTAAGTAATATAAATAAGTAATACGAAAAATATTCTATTATTTTTTTTACAATGAACTCATAATACCCCTCCAAACAAAATACAAAATTTTAACGTAATATTAAATGAAAATAATTCGAACCAAAAATGGTTGGTGTACATGAAGTATAAGGTACTTAAAACATATTTGAAGGAAATTCCCAAAAGAATAACCTTTTTGCGCCTCCGGTCAGAAACACAGATTTTGCATTACTTTAAATCGGCCGGAAACGGCATTCTCCGGCCTAGGCCGGCAAAAGATCACGAAAAGTTGGCAACACTATATTCAAATTACTGACATTTCTGTGATTAATTGTAGATTCGATGACAGATGACAGAATTTTCGTTACACAATCTCTTAAATAATTCAAATTCTTTCCAATTCAATTTTTGGAAGATTTTACAAGTAATAAATTGTTAATAACTTGTTGCACAACCTGTGTAATATGAGCTGGGGTCTCCATTGCCCTTATTATTGATGAATATCAATATTTACCAAAACTAACCAAGAAAATTAAAACGTCAAAATACTACTAATCCTGGTTTCATATACTCAAATGTCAGACGTAACATGTATTGCCAACTTGTACTGTTAACGCCCTAGCGTAAATTTTTTTATTATTATTATCAATAAAATTAAGATTTGTCGACGCAAAAGATAGTGTGTAACACACGGCCAGAAACTCTTTTGCGAGTATTCGCACTTGTACACAAACCGTACTCACACTCGCGAAACTATGGTTTCTGGCCTAGTGATACAAATAACTATTTTTTCATCGTACTTCTAACAAAGACAGTACCTTTATTTGAGCTATGAATGCAAATCGTAAATATTTATAACATATAACAAAATAAATTAAATATATCAAGTAGTTTTCAAGAGAAAAATAAGCACTTTAGCTATAAATTAAATTTGCCCCACGCTGGGCGCTAATAAATCTAAATTTTCTATGATATAAGTAAAGGAAAGGGAAATTTAAGTGTATTAGTTTTACTTTTGTGAATTACTTTTGATATAAGTTTTAATTTTAATAACATCTAACAAAATCCTTCCCAAATTTATGCGTGGATTATGGTACTGTTCTCAATATTAGTAATAGTAAAAAACTGCTTTTAATTTATCGATAATAGTGTATCGTCCCAGCATTTAACGCAAAATTGTTACGAATACCGTATAGGTGATAGAAAGAAGTTTATTAGTAATTGCGTGTAGTGTAAATAGTAGAGTGACTGGCATAATCGAATGACCGAAAACGAATCATTCGATTATTGACGATCATTCGAGAACTCGATTATGACGTTTCGATTATGAATGATTAATCGATCGATCATAATCGATTAGGAAACGAATGATGAACGATCATTCGTATACATAATCGATTATTAAAATAAAATCACTCGCTCATAATCTTTTTTTTTTAGTTTTTATGATAGGGTATACGACATTTTGGTTTTGTGTGTAGTATGAAAATGAAATCACTTGATTATTGAAATCATTCGATTACACCCACCACTAGTAAATAGAATTCTGAAATATTTAGGATTGATTGGGCGCCAATTTATCACAGACTATGTATGGATATAAGTAAAATTAAGTTTTTTTTTTGCCCCACGTCGGGCGCAAACTCATCTTTTACATGCGGGTTGTGTGAGAGATTGTTTTTAATTTTATTAACACCTCAATCTACAATTATTTAAAACAAAATAGTAAATTTACTATTATTGAATTCACAAAATCAATATAATTACGATTATTTCTTAAAATAAACTATTTTCTTTTCTCACATAAATAATTTTATTTTTATGCATCCTATTTCGAGAGACAAATCTTGTTATCTCGTATAAAACCTAACGCTTTCTACCCATTAGTGTCGTCACGTCAACTTGGTAATCCCCGACGGCTTTAGGGAATGCTCGTCTCGCGAAAATCGCTACGTCCATCGGAGACAGACGGGTTATACAAATGTATTTTTGGCCATTAATTCAGAAATACCAGCCCCAAAATAACACGGTACAATGCGAGACGCGTAGGACGTAGATGGATTTTGTAAAGCTCGGATCATTTTAAATAAAGATTATTTATTCCTGATTAGTAGGAGAGCGTGGGTCGGCTTTTCAGGGGTTGTATTTACGCCGTGGGTTTTAGATATTTTTAGATACGTACATGGAGGACAGAACCTGTTGAGTTCCTTTCAGAGAACAAGCGTGGAGTTTTTTTTTTTTTTTTAGCAAACGCCTACCATGAAGAAGGATACACAAGATACAAGAGAGCATTTGTTATTATAATCGAATTCGAATAACTTATGAGATGATTCACCTTTTAAAGAAAAAAAAACAAAAACGATTACTTAACAAAATATAAATTTGAGCTTACACTTTTTCCACTATACAGCAACACTTTTTATCAACTAGTAGAATAGCACCACTCGAGAACGCACGCCAGTCCGCTTTACAGCGCGTCTCAGACGCCACTGTGCAAGAGGCGAACAGCTCAAAAGACTTTATCTTAATATCGTTATTACTTGTCACATGTCTCATTCGAATATGCATATCAATATAGTAAACTTAGTAACGTGATACACATTTCGAAGCGACAAGATAATACGTCTGCGTGTTAGGTCGACTGTGCAACAGTTTCGGGTCGAAGATTACGATTTCAGAACCCTCTCGTGGCTATCAATCCACGTATTGACCAGAATTTTATTGAGGTTACGATTAGGAACATAAAAAATTAATTATGCGGAAATCTGTGAAGATACGGGAGACGGATAGTTCAAGGAAAGAAATAATGTCATACTGGTAAAAAAAATTCGCCTTTTTTTTTTTTAGTTGATTTCAAAGCATTCTAAAGGTGAGAACATCAACATTTTGTAAAATTAGAAAAATTAATCGTGTATGTACTTTTGTTATTTCTTATTAGGATTTAGAAAGCCGAAAATTTATTGTATTATCACCACAAACAAAAAAAATTGTATAATAGTAGTAAAGTACTGAACAGTCAAGTGTCTGCCCCGAAGTGGGCGCCAGTTCATCAAAAATTACACGGGCTATAAGTAAACTAGAGAAGAATATAATATATTGTTTCTACGTTGGGCGCAAAATCACGAATTACTTGAGACATAAACAAGTGATTATGAATTGACCCCACCTTGGGCGCCAATTTATAATCAGTTACTTGCAGTGTAAGTGGATTAATTAAAAAATTAACTTCCACGTCGGTTCGGGCCCCATTTTTTACAAACTATCCATAGTTTAGTTTAGTTTCCTTTATTGACGCCAGAATACAGTGATTGTATAGAAAACGAAAATTAATTAATAATTACTGTTCAAAATAAAACATAAAAATGTAAGTCGCATCATTTGGTTGACATTTCTTTTAAAGGGATTAGAAATTCTAATAAATAATCTATGTTTAAAACCTTTTTTTCTTGATCTTTAATTATTTTGGTATTTTTTCTTACTTTTTAAGTCGTTTCAATGGTAACAACACTTCAGATATACAACGTTTTGGTTATTATTATAACCTTTTTCAAGTATAAAATGACAATATCAAATTGTAAATAAACTTTTTTGTTTTATAAATGATGAAATCATTATTTTTTGTTTTTAATATGAAAATTTTAAAAATATATTTTTTTGGGTAAATATGAAAAACGTTTTAAATTATATAACTAGATTTTTAAAAAGTTGTTGTGTTTAATTATAAAATTAAATTATATACGCAATTTATGAAACTACACTCCTGTTAACAAGTGACTTTGTAGGTTGTGATGTAGTTATTGATCTTGGAAAACATAGCACATTCATAGATGCATGAACAAGTTAGAGTAAGGATTTAATTTTCTTTAAACTCTTGTTTACACGATTTTCTGTAGTTCAGATTAAAGAGTAGAAATTTTAATGTATATATTGCCCCACATTGGGCGCTAATTCGTTACTATGTAAGTATGGATAGCAATATCGTTTTCAACATGTAATTAGACGATTACCACTAATAGACGTATGTTAATTCCGCGCCGGTATTACAAATTAAAAGTATGCTATTTTGTCGTAATTTTTTTTACATTGTTTAGAAATTTAGAGCATAACTCTCACTTACAAATACATATAACCTACAAACAAAGTGAAGACACAAAAATACACTATTTAAAATCTTCGATTTAAACTCATGCTGGTCAGTTTGGTTATAAACTTGACAAATTCATAGATATTACTTCAAATCTATGCCAATCTGTACTGTTTTAGTGTTCTGGACGATTAAGTTTCGGTAAACATTCCAAGGGTATTTTGAAAAACATTCCACCAATCCTATAGCTCCCGTGCGTTTCAGTATCGCGTAATATTCCACACGTATGCAACATAACCTTCCTTTTTCAAATCTGATGTTATCTTTCCGTATATTTCTGTATAATTTACTGTTTACGAACGGGAATTTATATTTCACAACGAGGCATAAGGGTTAAGCCGAGTACTTTGCACTAATACAATCTTACAATTACATACATGTACATATTTGCAGCTAAATATACTTATCTGGGTTCGTTTCTCATCGTATGATACAACAACGCATTTGTATAGAGATGAGTTCATTGACAATGTGCTCTCGCGTTTTTAACAAAACGCACAACGCACCACTAATTGATGTGATGTTTTGCCCCTTTGAGATAAAGTGTATTTATACTCCGTACGAGTTATCGACCCTTATTAGATACTGAAGTCTATTGCAATGGGGAAATTCAGATTTTACGTTTTAATATATATATTTGTGATTATAAAGATTATAAATGCGTATATACGTAATAGAAATTTTTAAAAATAATTTGGTCGCCTTGGTTAAATTTGTTGTACGCCACTGGTTCTGTATGTACCTACTACAGATGTATGTATTTGCCCAGTGCAATTATATTCCAGATAAAATGATACTGCTTCATTATTAAATACATTTATAAATTAAAAATATATATTTTTTTAATCACTCATAAAATTTGTTGTACGCCACTGTAATCCAATATATGAAAAAGTCATATATGTAATACTACAGAGTGAGCAACCGGATGTGACCACCACGTGACCTCAAATTTTAAGGTGGCAACATTGTTAAGTTGGTAGTACAAGATATGTCACATTACTGATTTGTCAATATGTTTATAACTTAACCTTAAAATAAGACGTGCCATATATTTTTTTCCAACACGTTAAATGTCAAATGACGTAAACAACAAGCAGAGCAGTAAACAGTAAAACAAAAAAATACACTTTTTCTGTGACGTTCGTGATCACGTGGTGGTCACATCCGGTTGCTCACTCTGTACTATATTGCGGGTCTCGCATAGAACCAGTGGCACCAATTTCCGCCGATGAAGGGGGATGGAAGATACAGTTCTTTGTTTAACTATGTTCTCTGACAGTTCTTATGTTTGACAGATTTTGTTTAGTCAAAAGTCAGAATAGTTGTCTATGGTCAGAATATAGGTTATCTCTAGTGAGAATACACAAGTCATATATGTGTATGTAAACAATAAAGATTATTTTAAAGTATATTATTGAATATATTTTAACATTGTGCAGAATAATAATAATTTGAATTCTTTGGAACAAATGACATCAAAAGTTGGGAAAAGTTCTACCGGATATTTAAAAAAGTGTTCCTAGAGGCTACTAGAACGGTAGACAAACCCAAACAAGAAGAAAATAACAGTGTTATTTTCATCGATTGATGATGGAGGCTTACATCTATATGATACCTACTGTTACCTATGTCAAGGGAGAGCAAAAATTAAAATATGAGGCATTTATCAAGAAATTTCAACTGGTTGAATATCATGAAAGAAAGACTCAACATCAAAAAGCAGTTATTAGGTGAAATTGTGAACGTGGTACATAAATAAAACCAGGAAATCTGAGAATATTCTAAATTTAAGTTTATTTTTGTGTGAATTTTTTTATTTTACTGACCTTGTTTTCAGTATTGTTGCAATCAACCTGTTGCTATTTTATATTAGAGATTATTTTTTGTTCAATATACTATCTCTCCTTTAATTTCTTCATTTTTGTTCGTGTTTTCACTAGGAATAAAGTTCCAATTTTATTATTAAAACAAAAAAATATTTCTAGAAATACAAAAAAAAAATGTTTATTGAAATTTGTATATATATACATTTATTGAGGAAACATACACGCATAAACTTGATCTCCGTAATTTAACTCTATGGCTGCTTCAAAATCTTCAATTTGGCCAGGTTGCTCAAAAAGTTGAATTTTCAAAATATATTAGTCGATAAAAACCACTATCAACATGCCAAATATATGTTCGATTAAAATTCTACACAGTGTAATTAACCAAGATAATGTTAGATAGGCAAAATCCCCTTTTAACAAAATTTTCAGATGTAACCTTTGCATATATACCAGACCTCGTGAATACTCTTGCGTCATGCATGCTGCAAACCTTTCTTAGGGAAAAATTTTCTCATTCCGTGTGTATGTGTTGCCAATATTTTGCAGCTCCAAATTCATCATTAGCGAATGAATATGTTGTTATTATAGAATCTTCCACAAGCACTTGCTGAAGCAATGACGAGCACCAAATAATAATTGTTCTCTATCCATTTCGATAAATATTGTTTTAGTGTAAGGAGTAAAACAATAATATATAAATAAATAATCAAATAACACAAATTTGAACTGTCAACGTCAACTGATTTTCATGTTTATTACGTTAACATTACGCGCATGCGCACGTTACGTCAAGAACAAGTAAGAGTTTCCCAGATATATATCCATGCCCCTTTGATTTCGGAATTTTTTAGGATGTGTCAGCACTATAGTAGTATTACATATTTGGAAAAAGTAAACACTTTGACAGATGCAGTGGCGTACAGAATGTAGTTAAATAATAACATACGGTGAATTTTTAGATACAGTATTAAATAGAGAAATATCTTACTCACCCTTAACGCACGGGTTCGAATCCAGGAAATTCCGCCTCAAATTCAGCAAATTGTTGACCTCCGCTTTCTCATACTTATACTCGATTTCCCCGAATATAACGCCTCCCAGTACCAGATAGCACACGAAACCGCACGACAGTATCACGATTACGAACCAACTGTTACGTACGAATGCCATTCCGAACTCACGAACACCCTGTATGTGAAAAAAAAAAAAGAAAAGATCTGTTACGTCCCTTCAGATGCGCAGTGGAGTTCACGTTTCCACCCTGTGAAAGCGATCTTAGCGTGAACTCGTCCTAATATATTTTGCATGCGGGAACGGTGCCTTTTGACGTGTAATATGTCCTGGCTCCTGTGGACTTGGAATTCTAAAATTTACCTTATCTACTGCATACTGGTTGTTGTTGCTGTGCTTTTACATAGTTTTATTACGCGAGTACTTTTCGAAAATTGTTTGTATGGGTGTGGAAAGTACCTTGGTTCTATATGGTCTGACATTTTGATTAACAGCTGTCATAATCATCGTGCTTTTTGCTATAATGTCAAATGTGTTGTAGTCAGTGTCTACTTAAGTGTAACTAGAAATCTGCTTTATTTATATTTATCTTTTATTCTTTGCAAACCGTTCTTCATCAACTAAAACACAATCATCAGATTGGTTAGAATTAAAAATTATATTCTAAACACTTTGAAAAATCTAATTTTCTGTTTTGTTTTTAATGATTTGTAATTTTCTTTATATATTATTTATTATTTTATATGGAACTGGGATGTATTTATCGACCGATAAATAATTAGGGAGACGATTTCGATCAAGGAATTCGGTCTTCCAGCAATGGAGAAATTAGTAAATGAAACTCATTTATTATAATACTCAATATTTCCTTCTTCGGGAGAATTAATGAGAGATCAAAATGTCAGCAAGAACGACGCACATGGGTGGAAACATTTATTATTATATTACAAGTTAAAAACTGAAGTGTAAAATATAAAAAGGTTGCAAAAAATTGAAGTAAAAGTCGTAAACAAATTGAGGAAAAACTGAAGCGGTCAAATTAATAAAATATTAACAGATTAAAATTCGGAACCGAAATGTATAACACAGAAGGACGAACACAACTGAGTTGAGACCGAATTCCTTGATCGAAATCGTCTCCCTTATTATTTTATATATATTACTATATCTTAGAACAAGCCCCAATTTCTTTTAAAATCACATATTACTTTTTAAATCCAAACAACTACTCTGTATTTCGATATTGTTTAGAATGAAGGTATACTTTACCGTTATACAACTTTCATATTTTTGAAAACTCTAACTCGTATGTTGCAGGTTATTCAAATGATCATTCTCATTCAAATAACTACTGTTATTCAAATAAATATTCTTATTCAAATAATAATTTTCATTTTTATTCAAATAATTACTGTTATTCAAATAACTACCTTCATTTGTGATGGTGTGAGTTTGTTTATGTACGTGTGTATGTTTGATTGTTTGTACGAAGTAAACACTGGATTTAAAAAAAAATACCTAGGTACAGGGGTTCAAAACAGTTATGATAACGGTTTCGGTTCTCTAAACAGTTATGAAGAATCTATATAAATCATAAACAAATCCTGAAACTTATAGCTAATTCTTATAAGTTTGAGGTTTTTTCCTACCGATGCATTTTCTAACGTTAGCGGGAACTTTTATATTAATGTTAGCCGCCATTTTTGAAGGACATTGGAAGTTGTGGGAAAAAAATAAATGTGATTTTCATAACTTTGAGAGTTTCGTTATCGGTTTCTAGAACGACAATACGTAAATCTTGAAAGATGTCCAAGATATCGGGGGATATAATTATTACTGTCATGTCGTCTTATTGGTACACATCCTAACATTAGCGAAAATTTTATATACATAAATATTACCCGCCAGTTTTGAAGAACATTGGGGGTTGTGGGAGAAAAAATAAATGCGATTTTTATAAGTTTAAGTGTTTGTGCATCGACTTCAGAAATGACAACTCGTAAATCCTGAGGGATGTCGAAGATGTTGACGGATATAATTATTACTGCCATGTCGTCTTACTGGTACACTTCCTAACATTAACAGAATTTTTTATATACATACTACTCGCCATTGACGGACATTGGAAGTTGTGGCAAAAAAAAAAATAAATGTGATTTTTATAAGTTTGAGAGTTTGATTATCGGTTTCAAAGATAATACGTAATTCTTGAGGGATGTCGAAGATATCGGCGGATATAATTATTACTACCATGTCGTGTTACTGGTACACTTTTTAACATCAGCGGATTTTATTTAAATATTGCCCGCCAATTTTTAAAGAGATTAAAGTTGTGTGTGAAAAAATAAGTGGAATTTTTATAAGCTTGAAGGTTTGTTTATCGACTTCAAAGATGACATCACGTAAATCTAGAGGAATGTCGAAGATGTCGGCGGATATAATTATTACTGGCATGTCGTTCTACCGATGCACTTCCTAACATTAGCGATAATTTTTATATAATTACCTGCACAAACATGTAGGTATATACTATATACCTAATCTAAATTTATTTCGGTGTTATTCAGTAATAAATTATTTGAATAACGATTTATTTGGTGAAAGAATCACTCCAATAATGCTTTATTCAAATAACGTTTTATTGAAATAATTCTTCATTCAAATGATTTCTGATAGTTTTATTCAACAATAACTTAATACGGAATAAAGAATAACAGATGAAAATTTCATTGAAATAATTATTTGAATAAAAAATTATTGAATGATGCCCAACCGTGGTATGTCGTACGTATTTGACTGAAAATATCTGTTGGTTGCGCCTTTGAGGTTTTTGTATGATACAGAACTTTTTATAAAGAATAATCTTTTATGCTAAAACTAATAAAAAAAAATGATGATGTTTATATGATTCTAACATAAGTCTCCAGATTTTTTGATATCATGAAGTTTCAAGTAGAAATATTGAAGTCCCAATAAAAAAGAAATATTGATAAAAATAAAAAAAAAATCCCTAGAGATACTTCCATAAAAATATAGATTTTTATATAGATAACATAAAATTTTAATGAAAACACTTATATAACTTATATTAGTCATTAAAGCAACCATTATTTTCACTAAAATAACTTTATTTCATTTTGCAACTTCAATATATAATATCACAGCTGATTTTATCTGATAAATCGGAAATTAAATACGTATAAAAATCATATTCGCGCGAGTTTTCCCATTTACCCTGCCAAGACCATAAATTCGCACATTCATGTCAAGGTCAACATTTTAACTCTTCGCCGAATAATGTAATATTCGTCCTTTTTTGTACATCTTATGTAACGTCAATATACTATAGCGCCCTCAAATTCGATAGAGCTCTCATTAACCGAAAAATACACAGTTTATCACCGATCCTATATCTGGATCGGTTCGAAAAGTTTTGGCCCGATAAACTTTGGATATTGTGCAAATAGCAGAGGCAATTTAACTTCACGGAGATTAGATCTATAAAACGACTCGCTGGAAGTTTTTAATTGCTCGTTATAGGTTTTCTTTTTTCAGTACTTTCAGCTCGTTTCGTAACGGTTTTATAAAGTTTGTTTAAAATATAGAGAGTTGATACCCAAGAGGGGTGTTTTGAAGAAATCCTGTGGTGATCATTAAATTGGAAAGTTCGTATCTTCTCAAACAACGGTTGATTAAGCTAATTTTGCAATTTTCTTTGTACCCATCCATAATTGCAATATCGCAGAATTTCTGATCAGGATTTTTAAATTTTGTTTTTTGGGAGCACTTCCATTCGAAGAAGATGTTGCCTCATCTGTCAAAATCATTTTCATATACTCTCTTTGGACGAGAGAACACAAATTAGAGCATTTATCACAATTCCTTGCTTTAATAAACGTTTTGTATGCATGTTATTCGTTGTGAAACAATTTAAACCTTTACTTCTTTATTAAAATTATTTTTTACACTCACAGGATGTAGCTAACTTGAGTTTTGCAAAGGAATATATCAATAAACCTTTAGAATTTTTAAAAAGCGTTATTTTTAGCGATAATATTTTTGCATGTGATATGGCGGAAGCTAAAGACTGAACTCCAAGCACAAGATTTGATTCCTATCATAAAACTTGGACGAGGACATGTACTTACATGGGGTTGTATGTCTTACAACGAGGTGAGAAATTTGCATTTTATTGACCATATTATGGATGCGAACGCTTATCTGAAAATTCTACAAGCAAAAAAACACATTTCAGCAAGATAACGATCCTAAGCATACTGCTAGTTTCGTTAAGGAATGGTTCTTGTATAAAGGCATTAAAACAATTAATCATCCACCCCAAAGTCCAGACATTAACCCGATAGAGAATTTGTGGCATATTTTAAGTATACACATCAGAAAATATCATGTTTAAAATGCAAATGACCTTAGAAAGCATTTGTTGGAGGAATGGTCAAAAATTACGCAGGACATAACGGCAAAATTGGCAATGTTCATGCCTAAAGCTGTTATAGATGCAAATGGGATGCATACTAAATATTAGCATCAAATCAACAAACACTTATTTTGTTTTTTTTTCTCGTGTACAAATACTTTTGTGAGTTCAAAATTGTTTTTTTTGTCGTTATTGGAAATAATGTTTTCCCCTTTCGTATTAAAATAAATTCTGACTTAGTTTTGTATTTCTGCAGTTCCTTTTTTGTAATTCGTTTGAATAAAGTGTGTCACTTAAGTGATACACTGTATTTAAAAAAGTTTACGAATAAAAACACCCAAAAAAAGCGTTATACTAAAATAAAATTTTCAATCCACAACATAGATGGTAGTGAAAAAGCTTAGACTTTTAGAGTAGTGCACACATAAAATACACTGAAGAAGATTTAAATGCATACAATCCACATATAATATATATATAGAAAAAGAGATAAAGATACATATATATGAAAGAATTAGATGTATTTACACAAAAAAAGCAAATAAGTTTTGTTTGAGGAAGAAACACCAAGAAGAAACATTGTACACTTAATGAAGATGTGAAAATAAAACGAAAACAAAAAAGATTTCGCAGCACATCAAAACTAAAATATAACAATAGAAGTTATAAAGAAGATTATTACATACATATAAAACATACCCCTATTTTGTCATATTTGTGCAAGATATTTTAACACGTCTCAGGAGGAGAATTTCCGAAGAGAATTGTGCGTATTTTTTCAAACTAATATTAACGTATTATGCAGCAGCAGGATTGTTTTTGATAATTGACGTAGGTTTAATTTTTTTGGACCATCAACCAGCTGTTCCTTTCCGTAAAAAGTGAATTTTTAATATCGACAAAATAATTCGTTTCAATAATATGCTGTATCTTTACATTTCTCGGTAAAAGTTCTCTTAAAATTATTACACATCGCACTGTATATATGCTATATTCTCTGATATAATAGCGTCGCTTTAGTTTCAAGCTAATTTTGTGTGTTATTCTATAATTTAGACAGGAATAATTGACTAGAGAAGTTAACTGCTGCTGGATACTACTACTAGTGGGTATCACAGTGTACTGCGCTCTGAGAATTTGTGGCAACCAAACGAGCAGCGCTGACGATTATCATTCCGTGAGCGCGCTTTCTGCGTCACGTGGTAGAGGAGCGCCTGCGCGCCACTGTGTTTAGTTAATTGTAACGTCAAAGAGAACGTATAGTCCTTTTCAAATTATATTAAACGCACGTTTGATGTATTGTATTGCACCCGCTGTGGGAATAATTATCGCCTCCGGCAGCTTATTCGCTCAAACGGTGCGGTTTACCTGCTTGTATAATAAAAGCCTTGTTCATATATTATTAGTAATTAGCCAATGAGTTCTGGGTACCGTTGGGTCACGTAAAACTACAGGACATTTCAAAAGAAACGAGCCACCTCAAATAACTAATGTTATTTTTCTTAATCAGTAAGCAAGCAGTCCTTGTGCACTCTTATGGATGTGGTGAACGAATATTCGTATTTTTATGTTACCATAGAAACTGACAGATAGTTTCCGTGTACTAAAATATTTGTGCATTATGTGCGAACTAACAGAATTAGTTTGTTAATGATGGAAGCAGACACAGATCTCTATAAGATGCATGCAATATTTTTAATACCACATTCCCTGATAAAAGAATTTCAAAATAAACTGTCTCAAGGGTGTTGCGAAAGTTTAATGAAAAGTGTTCAAAATCGGCCAAAATCCGGTCGACCTAAAACTGCTACAAATGAAGATAATAATTCATTGTTCTTGTTAATCTTCAAGAAGAACCAAAAACCTCACTAACAAAACTGTCCTTATATCACAATATTAGCAAGAGATCGATCAAGAGAATATTGTCGAAGAATACGTTTCATCTCTACAAATTACATTTAGTACAAGAATTAAATGAAGATGATTCTGATAGGAGGATGCAGTTTTGTCAGGAAATGGTGGATAAGATTGGTCGTAACGGTAACTTTGTCAATCATATTTTATTTTCCGACGAAGCAATATTTTGCTTAAATTGACATGTAAATCGACATAACTGTCGCTACTGGTGTGATCAGAATCTTCATTGAATGGAAGAAAATCCTACATAATATCCTCAAAAATTTATCGTATGATCTGAAGACACATAATCTAATCGTTCTTTAATTCTTACGGAAAGTTTGAAGGCTTATCGTTATTTACAACTGTCGCGCGAGGAAATTATTTCCAAACCCCGCAAATCCTGCACTATTCTCAGATGCCATCTGGTATTATGGAGCATTATGGAGTGCATGTGCGTGAATACCTAAATGAAGTATTTCCAACAATCTATCCAATGCTGTGGATAGGTCGAAGAGGATATCTTGAATGGCATCCCGATTAAACTCCATCAGACTTTTTCTTTTGGGGGCATTTGAAACCCCCCAAGTCTTTAAGACTAAACCTCAGTTGTTCCAAGAATTGGAAGATCGAATTGGAGTGACCTTTCAAGAGATAGCACAAGACGCGATTCAGAACTCCTTAAAGTCATTCGTTGGTGGACTATGTCAGGCTGCTTTAGGTTTTCAGTTTTAATATTTATTATGAATTGTCTTGTTTTGAATATTTTATTCTCACTAAACATTTGCAAAATGTGAAAAGATATGGGGGTGATCTATTTAAGAAAAAACTACCGATGACGTGATATCTCGAAACATGTGATGGTTGTTTCAAAATCAAATTATGTCACAGACTATAGAATAAAAAAATAGAAACCACAGAAACTTTTTTTAAGGTTATTTTTTAATAGCACCTATAATTTAACCAGAAATCAGATGTCCCCACATATTTGCTTAACCTGGTATAATTCAACTTGAAAAAACGATATTTTAAGCGTTAGCCAAGAAAATATAAAAAAATTGTTCCAAGAAAAAAGGAAATAAAACAAACAACAACATAAATTTTGGTTTTGAAGTAATCAATATCTTGTTAAGAGATTTTCACCCTAACACCTTGAGAAATCAACTGCATACCTATATACTACTTCAGAAGGTATTCTCGCATTCCCGATTACGGGGAAATTTTACATCTTTGTTCCCTTGGCAAGCAGGCAGCAAGCGGATAATGTGACGTTAAAAAAAATCGTTTAAATTATTAAGTGGGAAGTGACCTTGCCGCCGAAGAAATTCGTTTCGAAGTTTTCTCCGTTTAGCAGGTGTGAGATGTTTGGGCTGCCATTTAAAGATTACAAAATTGTTAATCTTGAATTTGCTAGGGTCACTCATGGAAAAATTATAAAAGGTTAAAAATTTCTTATGTTCTTTAATACTCAATGATTTTGTACGGTAATTCTTTGGAGCGAAAACTTGGAATTTAAACCATAAAAGCTATTTCGGTATTCATCAATAATGAATCCTTACGAAGTTTAAACAATAGATGCAACTTGGTGACAGACACCAACAACAACGACTTTTGCATCTTATTACATCAACCTTACACACAAAGGAACTACCCTTCGGAAACTTCGATGACAGAAGCCTACATCTACATTACTATTATCCGAAATTCCAGCGCTAAAACCTAACTAGGTCGACCAAAACACCTTCTCACGTCTAATTGACAACTTAAGTTCTTTGGAGATGATAATTTTTATGACGTCTGATCGATATGTGGCGTCTAGCGTCTCGACGCATGCGTTTCTACAACCCCCGGTTGGCGAATCGATACCACAAAGTGTACACCTTACTCTCGAAAACATCGGGGTGTTGTAGCGTAGATATCATGTGTGTAGAGCAATGTATGCAATAAGAGTGTTTGAGGGGAGTGTTTGGTGAATATTATATTTTGTCACTTGTAAGGGTAAATAAAATTGGAATTTTGTAAAAATTAAGTTGAATTTAATTAAAGGTAATCTAGCGGTAAGTGACTAGTTTAAAACTTAGTTTTTGTTAAAGCAAATTAGTTAAATATTTCTGTCCTTAAAGCGGATATGTGTGAATTTTATTTTTTGAACCTCTGAATAAATACAATTATGTACTATGTAAGCTATTTAAAATATGAGCAGGTGCTATTGATTGATACCAAAATAAATCCTTATTAATTATTAATATAGACCTGATATTTTTATAAAATCAATCGATATAATTTGAATCAAAAAGGTACTTACTACTATCTTTAAAATCTAGTGTTCTGGCACAATATATTAAACTAGTTTCCAAAGTAAAAAATTCAATTCTCTCATTCATAATAGAGAGTTTAATTTTAACATCAAACAACTTCAACTAAGTACTACACTTTATTAAAAACTAAATTTAAGAAATCGATTTTGTGTTTACACTTTCCGCAAACGGAAACAGGAAGTTTGTGGCTTTTATTCATCCAGGCTAGAGCTACATGTGTTTTATACAATATATACACTACTCCCTGGCATCATTGACACAAAGAAAATATATACATATAGCTAATACTCCTAATACACCGGTTGCCTAAGGAAAAATGTTTATGCAAGACGATTATTCTTTCTCTATCTTGTGTTAGATAATATTTCGCTTCTAGAACACTCTATATAGTAATATTTATATGATTTTAAGCAGATTTAAAAAAAAAGCGTATAACTTTTAGTTATAACACATTTCCAAAATGTTACAAATTTGCCCGTCATATGAAAGAGTTGCGTTTAAATGCAACTCTCTGTATATTCCGCCGCACCGACGAAATAATACCTTTATTCCTTATCTGATTGAAATTATTAATTTTCAAGGGAATGTTTTATTCTTTCAAGATCTTTGCAAAGTTTCATCAAACATTGCACGAAAATCTAAAGAGCTTTTGCAGTATTTTTACTTGATATTAACAAGGAAAACTTTGCTAGATGTTGAAGGAATATAACATCCCTATGAAAATCAATTAATTTCAAGTTTTCTCGTAATAATTCTCGACCTATACAGATTCCAGTATTGTTCTATTATGTAAATATTTGTTTTAAATTTGGAGGTTTGTTCTTTAATGTTGTTCATTTGTCAAATTTAGTATTCCATTTTGGATTCTTTGTAAACAAGTTAATATTATTCTTATACGCACCAACCCAACCAATACTTCTATAATTAATCACACTGTCTAAGAAAACATAATAAATTATCATGAAGATAATATCCATCACCTTCCTTAGTTTAGAGAAAATATAGATTAAATATTTGGTTCTGTTAATTAAATACTTAAGGTGTACATCTTACTTCATGTTGAAATCAAAATATACATCCTTAGTATTTGTATGTAGCTCGTTACTGCATTGATTAATTGTTTTTTAATCTCCATATCAAATGTTTTTGGTACACTATTCCTGTAATTGCCTACATACTGTCATGTAAATTGTGTTTTTCTTATTGTTTAAACTCAACCAATCATCCACTTTGTCTAAGTACATGTTGTGATGTGACATCAGCTGAAACGTATTAGGAAAAGGTTATTTACCTACATATAATATAAAAAGCAACGGACCAAACACAGTTCCCTGCGGAACGCCTATGCTACACTTATCTATCCTCACTCTTTGTTGCCTATCGGGCAGATAACTCTCAACCAAATCAAGTGGGGTTTCCCTTATTTCAAATCTATTATCAATCAGAATTGAATATTTCACAAAAACAAAAACATGTTTTTCTTAATTCTTTTTAAAGAACCTCGCAAGATGAGCTGCCTAGGCGACTGTTGGGACTTAGGGCCCCCACCAGACACGATTCTCTTCTTACCACCCCCACCAGTTCCGTCATTCTTGCAACCAAACCTACCAGACTTGCTGCTCAATAGCACCTCTTGCACTTCACCTCAGCTATGCGAGTCATGGCTGCCTTCGAATAGAATCCCAGAAGGAGGTGATTATGTTGAACTGCCCAGAAAAGGTATGTTAAACGTTTGCCGGAAGAATGCCACCTTTGCACCATATTTTTTTTGCTGCAGATATCGACTCATGGTCCGTATCTAGTTTAGATGACACTTGGTTGTTGGTATTAGTCGCTTCCTCAATAGGTGTGTTGCTCTTGGGGGCTCTACTGGCGATGTTCCTGTTGAAGTGCCGGGAGTGAGCATTTAATGAGATATTTTTATGTGTATGAGGAGTACATTTGTTTGCTTGTAGGATGAATATGTTTGCGAACAATGACTGCGCTGTCCATACGAGAGATCATCGCCAAATCAAAAACCACGAACCGAGGGAATGCACCACAGTGGTCAATAATTTGAACAATATAACCAACAACAGCGCCAAACTAGTCCACCCAACCGAAGCCGTTTTGTACCACGGCACCGCCAGCGTGCATCCCGATAATCGCATGGTCTGGGCCGCTTTGACGCCTAGGGGTACTCAACATTTCATTTCCGAGAGCTATCCGAGAGATCTAGTGGATTACGTCGATGTTGAGGACCACTACGAAACGATAGAGGGTATCCAAGCGGCGGTACCGACTCACCAACCGGTAGATTACCACCACGCCTACCAAACGGTCTACCAAAAAGGTACGCCCGCGAATTTACCCGACGACAATTCCTGTTTTGATAATTCTGGCTTCGTAGATTACGATTATGAAGAACCGACGCCTCTTATTGAGAGTTACCAACTCGACAGCATGGGTTCGAGGGAGTACCAATATTCAGTACTTGGGGGTAACACTGATATGCGTTGCGCCAGCTTGGGATTAGGGGGAACGCTAAGGCGCGGCTTGCCATTAGGTCTACCATTGAGGCCACAGGTTTCCTCGCCTACGCGGATCGAAAATCCGAACTTGCCACCGTTAAATTTGTACCCGCACAAAGGCAATACTTTCAAAAGAAATACGATGTGTTATCGCAATAATGAAGCCAATACATTACCCAACTACGGGTGTTAAACCAGTATCTTGCGGTACTCCTTATAACCGGAGGGAAGTAAATGAGAGCTAAACAATTAAAGCTTTAATGTTCTAGTTTGTTATTTATATGGATGTAAGTAAGAAATTTAAATTAATGGAAATGTTCCCGCCATTTTAACTCGGCACGTAAAAAACTGATATTTTTTTTGTATAATCTCAATAAAGTCACTAGTTGTGCGAGAATTAAATGAGCAAATACTCACAATTTACACAAAATAATCATAATGTAACAAAGCACTAGTCAACAACCATGGCGCCATCTTGTAGATTTTTATATTATTAAGTTCTGTAGATGACTGTTCAGTATTTCGTAATCTGTTGTATAGGTTATAATGTATTTTGTGATATTTTATTTAATTCTATAACCTTGTAATAATGTATACCTATCTGTATATTGTTAATCACAACATTCTTCATATTTTACAAAGATATTGTATTTATTTCATGTTTATTTAAATTATTTTCGTTGAAATAAAATATTTATGTTAGAAATCTAGTGCGTTCCTTTAAGTAATTTTATTTTAATAGCATTTTTTTTCCACCCTGACTCGACTCGCTTCACTTTTCTGAATTAATAAGGAGCCGTGTTAAAATCGCATAAAATAAAACAACGAATTTTAATAAAATATTATATAATTTCGTCAAAATAATTTAACAATTTCAATCTCTATGCAGTCTCTTTACAACAGCACTATTTGATATTATGTATTATGTACATATGCCTATTTTACGGAGGGATTTTCAAAATCACCTATTTGATAAGCATTATTAAACAATTGAAAACTGATATGTACTATTCCGGAAATACATACATACAAAAAATATCTAATAAAAACTGAATGAACACTTACTGGAAAAATTCCTACTTATATTTTCGGATATTTCTGATCATCAGTGTACAAAGGACTATTACATATTTGACGACGCTGTACATCGAACAAAAATATCCGAATTGAGATACATCGTGTTATTCCCTTAAGTTTCAATTATTGCACGTTGTTATACATAGATGTTCAAATTAATAAATTAATCTACATAGTTAGAAAAAAAAAATTCGTATAAATTAATCATACAATTCTACAAGGTAAAAAAAAATTAAAAATAGATTCGTTTGGCGATGGAGCTAGCAAAAAATAGCTTCAAATTTTCCGCGTAAACTCATAAAAACTCATTTAATACTTTTTTCTTGCTTATATATACTGAAAATAATTCGTCAAAATACTTATAAATTAATATCCCGGAAATGTTATAGCGAAGAGTTGGACTCTGACGTTGTTTGGGCCGCTTGTGATTCTGGAAAATTAGAAAAGAGAAGATTCAAATTAGTTCGACATTGTCTTCTAGTAAAGATTTGCTAGCTACATCGCTACAGATATATTAAACTAATTACATCTATAGACCATCCGGCCACACTTCCAACTACAGAGCTTACGTGATACATATACACTGCAATTAAACTCCTTTTTGTAGGGGTGATTAATCCCTTGATGCTTATTTGTCACACACATAACATAAAAGTTGCTCACTAAAAAAATATTCCTTAATCAATTGTAAAAAATGAAAAAATTATAATTATAACACCAATCTTAAAAAAAAGTTAATCAATTGAATGTCAGTTTGAGTTGTGAAATCAAACAGTAGATGGCGTATATAATAAGTAAATGTGTTGCCAACATAGATTTTGAGATAAAAATGTTGTGTTTATACCATTTTGTACGATTAACAAGGCATACATATTATCCATAAGAGTTTGCACATGCAAGACGATGTGGATGCCCTATATAAAAATTAAATTATTTTGGTGAATCTTTATGAGAATTACATCATTTTCTTTAAACGCTTTTATGTTATGGAATTACCCTTACTTATACTTTTAGCCGTTAATTTTCAATATTACATACAATGTTTTTGGAAATTAATCATTTGAATCAAGATGTTTTATCGATATTGCGTTAACAATAGCATCTTTATGCCATACAATGTTATAATTACGTCAATACGATGTTTTTATTACCGATTTAATTAAAACTGCATTTTCTTAAACAAAACTACTTTTCCTTATCAATTAATTATTTATTTGTAAGTGTGTAAATTCAACATGTCAAGGTTGGTATAACTACATATTAATATCCTTCGATATGTCTATTTGCTAAACACGTCAATCAAATATCGTCCGAAATAATAGGGAAAAAAATAGTGGCTTGCTGTATTAACGCAACACAAATGTAATGTAAGTTGTTGCATTGTCCATTTTATTAGTTCTGATTGAACTAGCCATTCCTATAGATCAAGAGTTCAAATACTTAATCAGCAAGCAGAAGACACATGATTAGAAGAGAGACAGCGATTGTGTGTGTGCCACATAACGAAATACACAACAAATAGACTTTATCATTTCGACACGACAGGCAACAGGGTGATTGTATTGTCATTTAATACTTCATACAAGTCGAATTTAAATGTAAATTAAACCAGCACTAAAGATATATAAAAATATATAAAGACATTTTCGACTAAATTACCTGTTTATGGTTTCTATTTCGAAGTGACAACCGGACAACT